>JAREYC010000001.1:155600625-156845000 GCA_030015325.1 Cryptoblepharus egeriae
CCCAGGCCCGGATCTCCTCCCCCTTCAACTAGCAACAGCAAAAAGCTGGCATAGCTCCAAGGAGACACCTGGGTGGCAAGGTGGCCAATGGAAATGTAAGAACAATTTGAAAAGGTTATGATAGAAAACAATGGTTCGAACAGAAAAAACTGCCCCAACCGTTGTAAGAGAATTTTTATAACTGAAGGTTTAGAGACAATTCAGAGGCTGAAGTTCCCCCTTTTTCCTTGAATTGTATTTTCCTATGTGAAAACACCATGAGCCAGTAGGACAGCGGAGTCTGCACACAATCTGAATTACCTACAAGATTTTATTGCAACTAATCCCCGTGTTGTTTAACCACAGCAGTGGTTAAACTCCAATCATGTTGCACAGAATTCAGGGGGAGCCACAGAGGCTGGCACAGATCAGCTGGTCTTTGATAGTCAACATAAGAGGAGGATTTGTTTTTTCTGAAGAACAAGTTCATCTAAACAGGCAGGCTGCTTCAGCTTCAGCTGTGCACATCACTACCTCTGTTGCTGTAGTTTGGCTGGAGGAGTAAAATCCAAAAATCATTGCTGAAAAGGAAGTACTTCCAAAAGCAGTAAAAGAAATGATGTTTAAGGGATTAATAAGCACCTGTGAAGAAAGCCAGTGTTATTACAGTACTACAATAAAACCTGCTCCACACAAGATAGTTTTGCTGAAGTTTTCTGCCATTTGTCTTCTATAGGTTTTTAGTGTTGAAAATGAAAAGAAGATCTCTCAGTGGTCATTTTTAAGATTGCAAAATGGTGTCTGCAGCTTGTATCAGAGAAGCAGTGGCATCTCTAGAGGGTGCAGACTGCACTGACACACACAGAAGGGTGACACCACTAGTTACTAAAATAGCAAATTCATTGTAATTAGGAATAATGGCTATATATACCATCCAAAGTGTAATTTACAACAGAATTAAGTAGGAAAAAAAAGAAATAAATATGTACATTCTATCAAAAGTAATGGCCAAAAAACTAGAAAACAAAAACGCAACTGTATTAACTAAAAATTGTATTTCCTTATTTCATGTGGACCAGTGAGACTGATTGTTCAAACAGCCAATGAGATGTCATTATGGCACAGCATGGAACCAGTAAAGTGCGTGTAAGGTGATATCTTTGGGGAGGTAGTAATGCCAAAAATATAGGATGACCAGATACAGTGATGGGATTCAAAGAAATTAACAACTGGTTCTATGCCCATCTGGTAGCCACTTTTACATGGCTATTTTTATAGCCATTATATGTCCTATCTCTAGTTAAAAACTGGTTCTATAGAGTAGGTGCGAACCTGCTGGAGTCCACCACTGACCAGATATCATAACCATACAAGAGGTCAAGGTCCCCCTCCCTCCTCCCCCTAAATGTAAGGTCCAGAAAGGCTGCGTGAAGGATGATGGAGAGAGAGAGGATAAAAGTCTAAGTTCTAAATCTGCCTGAGACCAAACCGCTACATATCCCTTCAAATCAATTTCCATTTTTTGGAACATAAGAGATCATCACCAGCTTTATTTCCAAGCCCAACTTGCAGTTTACATTGGCTCATATTTAGGGTGATGTGGTATCATAATTCTTAATTTATCAGTACATTCCATTATAGAACCTCATTCCTCTGTTTGACTCAGACTGCAATCCTATCCACACTTCTTGAGACTAAGGGCAAAATCCAGAGCAGTTACGAGTCCATGCAGTTACGTCACCCTCTAGTGTTATCTTATGGAAAGTCACCTTAACTCCGGAGCACCTTAACACCTTAGCTCCGGAGCAAAGGGCTTAATTTGACTTTAGGATATGGGCCCATACTCCATTGGGACTTACCGTACTTATGAGTAGACAGGCATACAGTTGGGCTGCCTGTTCTTCAAAAGCCTTTGATTGTGATCAGCTGTGGCACAGATATCTACCCTACATCTACAAAGACAGGCATAGAATCACTTACGTTCTCTGCAATCTCCATGTCCTCTTCCAATGTATCTTTCCCTCTTTTATGCCAATAAAGGTTTCTTGACTTGACTATCTTTTTCCCTGCAGTCCTTTACTTCCTCCTTTGTTGAGAGCAGGATTTGCTAGTGAAAAATGTGGGGGCAATGGAAATTAGGCTTTCCATGACTTTTATGATTAATACTAAGATTAAGAAGGCTTAACAACTTAATTATTAGCTGTGGATTCTTTTATGATATATCGGGAAGGCTGAGTTCTTGAGAAGGCATCATGACACATAATAAATCTCTTTTTCCTCTAAACTGTGCACAGCAAGCTGTTGGAATATTGTTCAGAAGAAATTCAAGTAATGACAGAATTTTGTTCTTGTACATCAGCTAAATATTGTTGTTGTACCTACTGTATATTCAGATATGGCACCTTATATCCAGTGATGGGCTTCAAATAAATTAAGAACCGGTTCTCTGCCCATCTGGCAGCCACTTTTAAATGGCTATTTTAAAACTTTATATGTCCTATCTCTCGTTAACAACAGATTCTATAGAGTAGGTGCGAACCTGCTGGAGCCCACCACTGCTTATATCAAGGTTCTAAAGGGCAAACAAATGGATTGACTGGATTTAATTACAGGGCCTGCTCATATTTAATGAGTGTTTAAATGATAATATTTTATAGCTTCTTCCACTGGTTAATTATAGAAGATTCTTTGGGGAAAAACTAAACACTATGTAAGCACTATGAATAGGATTTGGAGGTCTGGTTTCAAATTAATTGTTTTAAAGGGACGAGCTGCTCACTTCTTTCAACTATCTTGTAATGAACTCTTAATAATAAAATTGCTATCATATATATATATATTGAAAAGTCACTGACTGATTCATTCACTCATCAATGGCCAGCCAAAACTGCTGGGCCTAGAAGCATGAAATTTGGGGAGGGTGTTCCTTCTGTGACATCAACACCCATCAGAAACTAATGTTGAGAAATTTAACTTTTAAGGAGGTGAAAGGGGGTGCAACATATTTTGTCCTATATTTAAAACTAGCGAAAGGCGTACCCGCGTTGCAGGAGTAAAATTCCCCCGTATGCCATCCCCCATATGCATCAACCCCCCCATGGATAACTTTCCCCCAGGCGTAACAACCCCCCATGCGCAACTTCCCCCATACACATCAACCCCCCATGCGCAACATCCCCCATGCGCAACTTCCCCCCATGCACATCAACCCATGCGCAACTTCCCCATATGCATCAAACCCCATGCACAACTTTCTCCCGTGCGCAACTTTCCTCCATGTGCATCATCCCCATGCGCATCTTCCCCATGCGCATCAACCCCCCATGCGCAACTTCCCCATATGCATCAAACCCCATGCACAACTTCCCCCATGCGCAACTTTCCCCATGCGCAACTTTACCCCGTGCACAACTTTCCTCCATGTGCATCATCCCCCATGCGCAACTTCCCCATGTGCAACTTCCCATATGCACAACTTTCCTCCCATGCACAACTTCCCCCATGCGCAACTTCCCCCATGCACAACTTCCTCCGTGTGCAATTTTGCCCATGCGCAACTTTCCTCCATGCACATTATCCCCCCATGCGCAACTCCCCCCTTGCGCAACTTCCCCATGCGCAACTTCCCTCCATGTGCAACTTTCCCCATGCACAACTTTGCTCCATGTGCATCATCCCCCATGTGCATCATCCCCCATGTGCAACTTCCCCATGCGCAACTTCCCCCATGCACAACTTTCCATATGCGCAACTTCCCATATGCGCAACTTCCCCCCGTGCGCAACTTTCCCCCGTGAGCATCATCCCCCCATGTGCAACTTCCCCCATGCACAACTTCCCCCGTGCGCAACTTTCCCCCATGCACAACTTCCTCCCATGCGCAACTCTCCCCCATGTGCAACTTTCCTCCATGCACAACTTCCTCCCATGCGCAACTCTCCCCATGCGCAACTTCCTCCCGTGCGCAACTTCTTCCCATGCGCAACTTCCTCCCATGTGCAATTTTTCCCCCATGTGCAACTTTCCCCCATGAGCAACTTTCCTCCATGCACAACTTCCCCTCATGCGCAATTTCCCCTCATGCGCAGCATCCTTGCCAGTGCAACCTCTTCCTCCAGAAAACATCCCCCAGTGCACCAGGGTCGGAGCACCAAATTGGCTGGGTGTTGTTCAGTCTCCCATGTAAAGTATAGGACAGAAACACGTTGCCCCCTTTTCAGCCCCTGAAGGGTTAATTTCTCCAGATGGTTCTTGGTGGGAGTTCAGGTGACAGAAGGAACTCCCAGAATTCCATGCTTCAGGCCCAGCAGTTGGGGAGGAATGTTGATGAGTCAGCAATTCTCAATGCAAAGTATAGGGAGGAAAACGCGTTGCACCCCTTTTCACCCCCTTCCCGTTGGAAGTTCCGAAAACCGGTTCTTAGTGCACCCCTCAGTCATGGAAGGAACACCCACCCCAAATTTCATACATCTAGGCCCACCGGTTTTGGCAGGGTGGTGATGAGTCAGTCAGTCAGTCAGTCAGTCAGTCAGTCAGTGACTTTTCTCTTTTATATATATAGATTGAATACTGATTTATCAACATCCAGCCAATTTGGTGCCTGATGCACTGGAAGTGAGGGGTACTTTTTGGTGCCAATTTGGTGCCTGATGCACTGCTCATGGGGGTACGATGTGCATGGGAGGATGAAGCACATGGGGGTATGATGAGCAGGGGGGACAATGCACATGGGGGATTGAAGTGCATGGGGGTTGAAGCGCATATTTCTCACTTCAATAAGAGAGGCGTGAGTCATATAAGCAACAATATGTACATTTCTTCCCATGAGTTTCAGTGTCTCCAAATATTTCTGTTGAAGGTCATATAATTGCTGTCAGTTATAGAAAAGAAAGAGAAAGTTTTGGAAGTGATTAGAAAGCCCTCTAGGAGTGCAAGCAGCTCCTTGAAATTGAAAGGAAAGTTCCAAACAAACCAAAACACAAGTTTTGTTTATTACCTAGCAATCTTATATGTACAGTACTGTATTAAAATAGCTGATATGGATAAGGAAAACAGGAAGAAAAATATAGGGCAAATAGATGGTGCAGAGAAGGAGAGAGAGAGAGCACTGAAAATGTCATTTGTAGATCATCTTATTTTATCGACAGAAATATGAATGGGTTTTAACTTTCAATTATCTAGATTCCAAGACATGGAGTAGCAAGTTGTGTTACTACTAGTTGTGACCAATGCTAGGGTGCAGTGCCCATCCCCATTACAAGGCCGAAGAGCAGTGCTGTCCCAATCACAACCATGGTCATGTGGCCAGCACGACTAAAGGCCAAAGGTGCATGCAATGCTGTTCCCTTTCCCACAAAAGTGGTACCTATCTATCTACTTGCATGTACATGCTTTCAAACTGCTAGGCTGGCTTTATAGTCTAAAAAAAGAAAATCACTTTAGTAGCTTAAATGTCTGTTTTTATCCTTTTCCGTGGGAGGGGGAAAGGAAAGGGTGTCTTCTGGAGCCTCTGTTGAACTTCACTTCCATCAGATCAGGACCATTCTGGTGGCCTTACATCCCTCTTTGTCTGACCTGATGTTTGCTGACTCAAGAGTAAACATGAGGGCCTGTTCCTGGTTCAGCCTCCTTTTCTGAGGAGAGGTGAGAAGGAACACAGAGTCCCAGGTGAGTGGAGGAGGTGGGGCTGCTTAGTTCAGTGCTTAATTGCTGCTAGGTGTTCATTGGCTGGTTGCCTGGAGGGAGGTGCTTTGTAGGGCTTTATTAGGGCCTGTTCCTGGTTCAGCCTCCTTTTCTGAGGAGAGGTGAGAGGGAACACAGAGTCCCAGGTGAGTGGAGGAGGGGGCTGCTTAGCTGAGTGCTTAATTGCTGCTAGGTGTTCATTGGCTGGTTGCCTGGTGGGAGGAGCTTTCAAGGGCTTTATTAGGGCCTGAGGCGCGATCCTGTGGACTGGAGCCTGTGAGCAAGGAGGACTTGTGAAGTTGACAGGAGATGGAAGGGAAGGGCGCAGTTGTTGTGACATGCACCATGTGTGCCATGTTTGTCTTCTTGCCCAAGGACCCCGGGGATTATCGATGCTGCAAGTGCAAACTGGTTGCACTGTTGGAGGAGAAGGTGGCAGCATTGGAGGGTGAAGTTTCCACCCTTCGTCAAATTTCCACCCTGAGGAGTTCCTTGATACAACACACACGGAACTTCTCCAGAGGGATGACACCAGTGGGGACCCCAGCAATGATGTCTCTTCATGGAGACATGTGACAGTCAGGAGAAAAAGGGGCAGGAGCAGTCGAGAACCACTGGAGCTATACAACCGTTTCCAGAGTCTCTCAGATTCCACCATGCTGGCAGAAGTTCCTCTTGCTAGCACACCTACACTGGATCCTGGCATTGCCCATACTGGCATGCCTACAGATCCCCCTCATAGACAGCAGCCACAACCAGTTAGTGTGGGGGAAGCTAGACACAGAAGGAGAACACGGAGGAGGGTGGTGGTGATTGGAGATTCTCTCCTGAGGGGCATGGAAGCTGTATGCTGACCAGACCCCTTTTCCCATGAGGTGTGCTGCCTCCCTGGTGGTAGGATACGGGATATCACGGAGAGGCTACCGAGGATGATCACACCTGCTGATCGTCACCCGTTCTTACTCATCCACGTAGGAACAAACGATACTGCTCAGGAAACTTTCCAAAAGATAGTTGGGGATTATGAAGCTCTGGGGAGGAAGATTAAGGACCTGGGGGATACCCAGGTGGTATTCTCATCCATCCTCCCAGTAATTGGCAAAGGTCCTCAGAGAGATAGCAAGATTTTTCAGGTCAATAGCTGGCTTCGAAAATGGTGTCATCGGGAAGGATTTGGATTCTGGGATCACAGGATGAACTTCCTTGAGGAAGGACTCCTAGCAAAGGATGGACTACATCTTACGGGTTGGGGGAAGAGTGTCTTCAGACGGGAGATGGCCAACCTTATCAGGAGGGCTTTAAACTAAATAAGAAGGGGGTGGGTTACGTCCAAAGGGAACCTAGGAATGAGGAAAATGCTCTGGATGGAAATTGCCAGGGCACAGCTGTAACTCAAAAATCTTTAGAGGGGCCTGGCCTTATAAAAAAGGAGGGAAATGCATTGAGTTGCAACCTCCAGGGCTTAAGTTGCATTTACACAAATGCACAGAGCCTGGGAAATAAACAAGATGAGCTGGAGCTTTTAGCAAGTGAAGGGAAATTTGATTTGATAGGAATAACTGAAACTTGGTGGGACTCCCATGACTGGAACACACAGTTGGAAGGCTGTCAGCTGTTCCGGAGGAACAGAAGTGGCAAAAGGGGAGGTGGAGTAGCATTATATGTCAAGAACATATATACTTGCTCTGAAATCCAGGAGAGTGGTCCGGATATCCCTGTGGAGTGTGTTTGGGTAAAAGTAAGGGGGGAAAATAAGAAACAAAACATTGTGGTGGGCGTCTACTATAGACCGCCAGGCCAAGGAGAAGGAGTAGACGATGTCTTCTTGGAGCAACTGGCAGGCATTGCAAGGAAATATGAGGTAGTAGTAATGGGGGACTTTAACTACCCAGACATTTGCTGGGAGACAAACTCATTTCAACCTGGTTTTTTCAGCATTTTCCCCCCTTTCTTTTTTATTGGAATTGTTTCTGACTGTGCTTGTAGCATGAAATGTTCATGGCATGAAATGTTCATGGCACATCTTTAATCACAAAGGACAGGTCTTGCAAGAATGTATTGTCCAAACTGGCTGTCTGTTAAGACAAATGTCAGTCATGACATAATTCACTCATCCTAGTTGATAAGATAATATTTTGATTTAGCTGCTGCAAACAATATTTGGTGTTCGGCCAAATGGTATCAGTTGCTGACCAGAATGTACTTACAGCTTCCCTTCAGTGAAGCAGAAGAACAATTAGGCACAAGCGCCCATCTTAGGCATTTTATGTCTTCTAAGTAGGTCAGCGTTGCCATTAATGTCATACTGGCTTATTGATAAACCTTTTGTGTTGACAAGGAGGAACTATCTGGGTGCTACTGTGGCAAAATCTGTTCTGCTCTGATAACATGAATTCAGCTTGCACTGAAATATTCTTCTTTTTTAATTAATCAAATTAATTAATTTCCAGAGGGGAAAAAAACATTTGAACATTGTCATAATTTAGGAACATGAAAGCCACCTAAAGAACAAGGTCATTGGAAAGAGCAAATTGCTTAATCCCCCAAACTTCCTAAAATACAGTTAGGTCTTTTTAATGTTTCCTGCATGAAGGCTGTTGTTGACATACCTTTATGGCAAAGTGACGCTGACAGTGCAATCCTATGCATGTCTTCTCAGAAGAACGATCCATTTTGTTTAATGAGACTGACTCCCAGGAAACTATTTTTTAGTATTTCAGCTTAATAAATGGGCCCCTTATGCAACCTTAATCCCCGTGTGCCAATGCAGAGGTGCCAATGGGGGCAAGCACTGAATCATGCAAAGGAATTTCCACTGGGTCTATTCCAAATGAACCCAGGGAGGTAGATCAAGGCTGGGAAAGGAGATAGGACATTAGCAGTCTCAACGCAGCAATTATTATCTCTTCACAGCTTTCATCTGCCCACCTTCCCACTTCAGTCTCCTTTCCCTGCCTATCCCATTCTGCCCAACCCTGCATTGACTTTGGGGGATCCTTCTCTGGCTCCTGGAGGACAGACCCCACTACTTGAAACTTGTAGCAGTAGCCAGTCTGCATTGAATGAGCATGTCACATTTTGGGCCATAATTGTCCTTATGCTGCTGAAATGCTAGTTCCAGCAGCAAAAGGCCCTCTTAGGTTTGGGCCATTGACTAAAGTCATGAGGAAGTAGTTTGCAGCCAAAGTAAATTAAAACAGATTATTCTTTTAATGGTTGCCTTACCCTACAATCCAGAGTAACTACGGGAGCACATAAGAGACTTTATGAGCACCCGTAGTTACTGCACCACCTAGTGAAAACCTATGGGAAATTCATATTGCAATCCAGAGCAAATTGTTCTTACACTGGAGCAAGGACTCCCCGTAGTTACTCTGGATTGCGCCCTTTGGCATACAAAATGGTAGAGCATACCAATCCAGACTTGTAATAGCCAGGTACAATAAACAGGAAGGAATAATTTTCAGCCTTTCAAGTCATCAGAAGATCTTAGGAGGGTTAGGGAGACAGTGCATGGCCTCCCTGGCTCTATGTAGGCACCTGAACAGAGACAGCAGCAAGTGGAGGGAAAGAGAGGTGGCTCTAACCTCAGAGACGTGGCACCATGAGACATTTGCTCCAGTTGTCCCCAACCTCAGGAATGCCAATGACATAGCCTTATAGAATCCCCTCAAAGTGGAACCCCCTTTGGAGGAGGACTCAAGTGACAACAAGTATGGTATTAAAAAAATCCCAAACTCCAAAGTCCAACAATGCTGAGCATATAATTTCTTGTGGTTTGGAAAAAAAGTCTATTTAATAAAAAGAGATTAGCCCTTTGCATCGTGTTCAGTGCTGCAAGCCTAATGAATAAATTCTAAAAATAAGCTTGAAGAAGATTAATCAAATTCATAATACTTTAATTGTGCACAGTTATCCTCATTTGGAAGCTTTCTCCTTTTTTTAGCACACCTCGATTTGAATCCAAAGGTGAGCATTCTATAGCACTCATCCATTATTTTAATAGCCTATTTTTCAAATACACACTTAAAATCTAACAAGAGCTGAATTCTCTGGTAATAGGCTTAGTACTCCCAAGTGGGAGAATGATGGATAGAAGATTTTCACGGACCTAACAATATCCTGTTGAGCACAGTCATCAACAGTTTCGTTTTCACTTATATGAAGACTGATAAAGAACTGAAACAGGAGAAAGAGAGGGGGTAAGGAAGAATGCCCATAAATCTAACCTGTAGGCAAAACTCAGTGTTGCAATTACATGATTTCCCAAGAGAGATGGAAATGATCGCTCAAACTAAGGCGCTAATGAATCATAGTCTCAAAATGAATCCCATCTCAGGATTTATGGACTGATTGCAAAGCCTGATTTTGAAAAGAATTTGTAAAGGTGATCAAAAGGGTAGAACTTCATCATGCACTACACTGGCCCTACAATCCAGAGTAACTACGGGAGCGTGTAAGAGACATTATGTGTACCCGTAGTTACTGCACCCTCTAATGAAAACTTATGGGAAATTCATACTGCAATCCACAGCAAATTGTTCTTACACCGGAGCAAGGACTCCCCGTAGTTACTCTGGATTGTGCCCTACATGTCTCAATATACTTTGCAAACACAAACTGAGATATACAGCCCAATCCAGAGCAACTAATCTGTCCACATAAGAGCCCTTAGGTTGCCCTATCTAACACTAGGTTAGAGCAACTGCAAGATGCTCCAGCCCAGTTACTCTGAAGGAGGCTTAGGGCAGAGCAAGGCAAGATAGGGTGCCCTAAGAGAGGTGGACCTGCTCTGCCCTAACTGGGGCAGCCTAAGCAGCTCAGGAGAGGCAAGTTGAGGGCATGTTTAGCATTGCCTAGGACAGAATAGTTACTCTGTATCCAAAGCCTGTTTCCAAGGCAGAAATGCCCTCCTCCAGCCCTCAGAGTTATACCACCTCAGGAGCAGGTATAGTAATGAGTAGACCCATAGGGGTCCATGATAAGGCCCGAGTAAGAATGGCAGTGCTGACTAAAAATCTGAGTTCTTGGCCAGCCTAGCTGCAACCCCTTCCTCTCAACCTCAGGATATGGAACAAACTACGGCTGCCCACAAACCTCAGGATACAGCAGGCCACTCCAAGAAGCCCCTTGTATTCACTGTAGAATGTACTGGCATCTCATCAGGGACTCCTTATAAGGCAGGCACCCAGTGGCATCACCAGACTGGTGGGGCTGGTGTGGGCTGCATTGGGGATGCGCTCCGTATGGGGTGATGTGCCGGAGGAGTTTGACTGTCCTTTGGCAGGCCCCGGGCGTCAGCACACCCATTCAGGCCTGCTCCAAGGCGGAGAATCAGCCAGAAGCTGACACTTGTCTGAGGAGCTGGCCTGAACGGCCATCTGCGGTGCACTGCGCAGAAACACACTGAGCATGCCGAACAGCTTCAGAGGAGACTTCCTTAGAGCAGAGAAAGTCCGCGCCTCTGCACAACCATTCGGCCTCACTCAGGAGGCGGAGCGGCAGCCGAATGGCTTCAGAAAGAGTACTGCACAGGCACCAACTCTGACGCCTGCACAGTCTCCCCCGAAGCCAAAAGGCTTCAGAAAAGTACTGCGCAGGTGTCAGAGATGGTGCCTGCGCAGTACTCTTTCTGAAGCCAGTTGGCTTCAGAAACAACTGCGCAGGCGCCAACTTTGGTGACTGTGAAGTCCAGGTGGGGGAGGGCGCGCATCCCAGGGATGACGCACAGACTTCCGCACCAGGTGATGTGCAGAGTCATGTCACCACTGTAGGCACCACAGCTGTTCCTTGTTCAGTGTGATCTGAGGGGTGTCTCCTCAGGAGCAAGTCTTCCCCTTGTGTCAATTACTTAGCATGCTCTGGAGCAGTTAGGGCAGCCCAGGCTTCCTGACTCTCTGGATTCAGCATAACTTTCTGCTCTGGATACAGAATAGTTAGGAGAATGCAGTTAGGTCAGAGCAGGCTGAATTTGCTCTGGATTGCAGCCCTAGTGTATCTCATTTATGACATGGATGCAATGAGCAACTACGCATATGAGGTTCCTTGGAAGCTTCTCAGTAGAGCCTCAAACTTTTTTATTGGTGATGGCAATTGACAGCTGACATGATGAACTTACATTTTTTTAACCAACACAGTTAATATTGTAAACCATCTTGTTTGCCCTCTCATGGAAAAATACTGAAAGGATGGAGGGATCTGTCTGTCCATCTATCCATCCTTTCATTTGTCTGGCTGTTTTTCAGTTTATTTGTAAACAAAATATTTTTGTTAATGTGGCTACACCTTAAAAACAATCTTCTAGATTTAAAAAAAATGATGAGTTGGCATCAGAGTGCTCAGAAAATGAAGAGTTCCTACTATCAGCACAAAACTGAAAGTGATCAAGTTATAGAAGATCCAGGAGTTGCTGGATTTTTTTCTTAAGGATAAACAAAGACAACATAAAACATCTTTGACAAAATGGATAATACAAAATGAATATTAAGTGGAATTTTTTTTTCAAAATGCAAAATTGTTTTGAGGACTGAAGAATTGAAGTAACTTAGTGAAAACTGATGGACCCAACAGCACCAGCTTCTGCCTTAAAGAGGAAACGTGCATTTCAATTAGTGTCGCGGGTGCTGGGGGAGGTGATATGGGTAGATGGGAAACCTTCAGGTGGAGGAGGGAATAACCCTAGGGAGAGGTTCTCTGAGAGATATTGCCAAGGAGAGACAGCAGGTATATCAATTGTAACGTCTTTATTGGCTTCCATCTCTGATGGAGGTTGATAGCTTTAAGTCAGTTGCAAACCATGAGACCTTTAGAACTAGGTCTATAACTATTTCAACAGGTAAGCCCAAAGTCATTAAGCAACACATACACAGCAGCACCCGTAACTCACTCTATTACAACTTCTCTTTAACTTGCTCTCCTTCAGTTCCTCCTGCTCCTACTTCCTAGGTTTCTTTTCTCTTTTTCTCCTTCTTTTCTCTTCCCTCTCTCCTTCCACCTCTTCCTTGGCTTCCCGCCTTCCAACCACTTCCCTTTCCTGCCTTCTCCTCTTATTCTCTCCAGTTCCCCCACCCCCTCACTGGCTCCGCCCATTCAGGTCATGGGGGAAGTGGCAAGTTCCACCTCCTGGCTGGCCCTATACACACTTCAGGTCTCCTTAGGCTCCCCTGTCTGGGAACCTCCCTTTCTGACCAGGTCCACTGGGGTGGTCTATACTTTCCCTTCCTAGGGGCTACTACTGGGGTGACCAGCGGAGTGGGATCTCTTTCCTCTATTTCTGGCCCAAAGTCCCCAGGCTGAATGGCATCTAAGTCCTCCTCTCTTCTCTCCTCAGGAGGGGTTACTACTCAGGGAACTCGGTAGGGCCGGCACCGGCAGAGAGGTTCTCCCTCTTCTTCCCCAGACATGTCCAGCCACATTAAGTCCTCTGCCAATTCTTCCTCCTCCGTCTGCAGAGCTGTCTTACAATTAGAAAAAGCACATTGCTCTTAAAATGTTAGATGTCTTCCCTTCCAGTTATTTTTTCAACTGAGGGGCCCCGCTTGAGCTGCTGTAAGGCATCTTACAATAGAAAATACAATTCATCCAAGAGCACAATCCTAACCATGTCTACTCAAAAGTAAACCCCATTTTGTTCAATGGGTCTTTCTCCCAGGAAAGTGTCTTTAAAACTGCAGCCTAAGTCAAAATCTATACCAATCTAAAAATCAACTACATACGTATTGTGCAGAGGATCAAAATACCTGTATGAAACAGTACTCACGTTTTATAATTTTTACTTTCTGTATTAAGCAGAACTACCTAGCAAAACATGGCTAGACCACAACAGTTGTGGAACTAACTGCATTTACCCTACAATCCACAGTAACTACGGGAGCACGTAAGAAACATTACTTATACCTGCACCACCTTGTGAAAACCTATGGGAAATTCATATTACAATCCAGAGCAAATTGTTCTTACACCGGAGCAAGGACTCCCCGTAGTTACTCTGGATTGCGCCCTAAGTGAAGAATAAGACTGGAGGTCCCCCAACACTCCACAAAGCCAAAGGAAAGACATTGGGCCAGTATGTTTGGTTTGCCATAATGCAGTATTGTCCAAACATTTTGGCAGGAGGGCCACATCATCTCTCTATCACTCTGTTGGGAGCGAAAAAAAGATTTATATTTCAAATTTAAATAAATTTACATAAATGTACATATAAGAGTGTTTTAAAGATAGATATGGACAATTACAAGGCTTGCCCATGGGCCAGATGGAGAGGTCTTGTTGCAGGCCACATTGAGGCTCACATGGGCTGCATCTGGCCCCATGGGCAATGTTTGGACACTCCTGCCATAATGAATGGTGGTCTTTGAAGCAGAGCTACTTTTCCAATGAGATTTCATCTTTCATGGTTTGATGCATCAGTGTTTAATAGTGGTGGATGAACTCATCAATAGGTTCATTTGTGCCAACCTCTTTCGGAGAATTCTTAAAATAATCTTGGGTACTTTTCAAGAACTTATTGGAAAAAAGTTTGGAAACACCTAGCAGTTTCCACATGCCTTCCTACCTGCCTTATGCTCTATGTTCCCATCGCTCCCTTTCCCACAAGAACTTTATGGGAGGGACAGAAGATGAAGCACAGCTCCCCTAATGTGTTCCTGCATGTGCATGCTGGTGTGTTTTGAGGGGATGGCACTAGAAAAATCAGCCTGATTAATTGTTGCACATACACCATGTTTCTTCATAAAGGTCAATATAAGCATTGTGTTAGTATATATAGATCAATGCTACAGAGACTGCAGAACAAGCTAGATGATCTATTAGGCCTCTGCAGTTTCAACATCTTGCTTCTCCATCTCCCCAAAGAATAAAACTATAGATTACTAGGCTAGGTACATGTGTCCGCAAGTTGATATGGAATGCATAGCTCCTACAATTAAAATACCTAGCCACACTTGCAACACAAAAAAGTTCTGTTGTATTATTTCCTTACCTTATTTGCACTCAGGACTGAAAATGCTCCATTGTATCCCATCCTTCGTTTTGGGCTACAAAGCACATCATGGAGTCTCTCAAGTTTGTGCCAGCAAAATAGCCAATGCAGACTATGCAGGCTGTGGAGATGCCAACAGTACACACACACACACACACACACACACACCTGGAGGTCAACCTCACATACTCTCTGCTGTCAGGAAAGCCTCTGGAACTGCAAAGAGGATGTCTAAAGGGAAAAAAGAAAAGAAAAATGGAACTTAATGTTTTGAAAGCAATGTTTACACAGGAAGATAGAGTTTTGTGTATCAAAAATGAACCCTAGCTATTGTGTAGTGGGCTTGAAAAGGCAAGAAGCAGACCAGCATAGCTATAACAGCATTTATTGACTCAAACTGGAATTGAGGAACAGGCGGCAAATACCTGTAATTTACACTCTAGGCCAACAGGGCCTTAACCAATCATAATACTTGAAAAAGTCCACCCAAATATGAATGTTCTAAGTTTCCCTCCAAAACAGTTGGAATGAACAGTTGGGATTATCTAAAAGTTAGTTTCACTTTGCAGGGCTTAACACAACTACAGTTTGTGTATTCAATACTGTCCATAACAATAGCTGACATGGTTTTGAAAAAATTCCTGAGAGAATCTGCTTCATGGTGTTATTTCTTATCTTTTGATAAAAGTAAAAGGAAGATCTCAGAGAAAGTTCTTGGAGAATAATTGTTACTAGTGCTTTTGCTGAAAGAAATGCCAGTCTGTTTTGCGTCCAGGCTCCCTCCATGCAAACTAGCTGCATCATCCATTTTAAAAGAATGATATTCTTAAACAATCCATTCTGAGTGAATGAAAGCATCACAGTCTTGAAATTTTCTCCAGGGATTAATTCAGTCCAATTCCTTCCAGCTACAAACTTTCCTCTCCTCCTGCCTTCCAACATTTACAGTTTTGTTGTACCCTCATCGAAAGGGAGCGGGCGAACTGGCTGTAATTTGGTTTTAGAAGTCCAGTCACCAGTCCCTTGATGCACAGTTTTTTTTCAATTCGGAAATGTGCCAATCTGGCCTTTAAACTCAATAAAAACCACAGTTTTCTACACACAAAAGTAAAATATTGACAAATCATTCATTCATAAAATTTATATATTGCCTTTCTGCCTCCTTCAGAGCACTCAGAGTGGTTTGCAAATAAAAACAATACGAAAAACATTGAGATATGGTGGAATCAATTCAAAAAAATAAAAAATAATTGAATTAACTGTTTGTGTCAAAAAAATTCAGGGACAAAACAACAACCACAGTAACCACAGTAACTTCATCAGATCAGTTTTGGGGGCTTGCATTCCTCAAATCAGGACCATTCTGGGAGTGACGGATTCCGTCTGCCCTTTCCGTCTGACCAAGGCATGTTTGCCTCCTCATGAGTAAAAGCATGATATGGCTCAGTTTCACTTTCCGTATGGCTCCATTTTTGTTTTTTAGTTTTTAGTTTGATAGGAAGGATATATTTCAAAACTGGTTTTTTTGTATTGAATTCTGCTGGAAAATACCCATCCAATGGTATATAACTTGATGGGGATATTCAAAGAAATGTTAGCACTTTCAGTGATTTTAGCAATTTTTGCCACCCCCAGTGTGTTCCCCCCAAGGATGGAAACTGGGGCCCTGGGCTCCCTAGACTCCCCACTAGGGACACCACTGTTGTGTATTCCCTGAGGCATCTGGTGGGCCATCGTGAGACACAAGAAGCTAGACTGGATGAGCCTTTGGCCTGATCCAGTGGTGGCTCTTCTTACTGATTTATGTTCTTACTGATTTTTGTTCTTTCAAGAAAATAATTTTCTTAGAAGACCTGTTTTGCAAGAAGGAAGAGTTTTCTTCCTTAGCATTCTCATTCCTCTCCAGTTCTCCTTCCTTGTAACCATCAAACAACACCATTTAGCTAACTGCCAACATTGATTAGCAATTGAGTTTTTTAATATTTCTGCTTCTCCTTCAATAAAATGGTTTCTTTGTTCAGTAATGCTGTTTCCAGATTTCTCCTTCTCCCTTCTGATTTCTTGGTACCAAGCTGCGAGGTGTTGTGCCACAAAAGTCTTTTGATACTGTTTGCCCTGTAAAAGATCTTGGGGTGTACGCATGAATGCTAATACGTGTGTCCTAAAATCCCAACTGTAACAAGATTAACTTGAAATATTGTATACTACTACGGTTTTGTTTTATTTCTCCCACCAAATCTTGATCATAGGTAGAAACAGATTAGTAAAAATCTTAAAATTCTATCTGAAAATCTTTTTCCCTGCTCTGTTGAAATTAAAATACCAAAAAAAAAAATTCTCGTTCCAGAAAAAGAGAGTCCTGATGATGGCCTAACAATTTTTGAGTCACTAGAGATAAAGGGGAGAAAAGAGTGCAGAGGAGTCCATCCTGGGCATCTCCATCCTGCAATATCATGCTTTTAGTGCTGGCGCACCCATTTGTTTGGAATGGCCAGTTTCTGATATGGAAATAGCATTACCAGTTTTGGGAAGAGGAGCACAATCCTAACCATGTCTACTCAAATGCATGCTCCAAATTGTTGGTCCTGCTGGACCTCTCAGCAGCCTTCGACACCATCGATCATGGTGTCCTTCTGGGTCGATTGGCCGGGTTGGGGATTGGAGGCACTGTTTTGCAGTGGTTCCACTCCTTCCTGGCTGACCGGTCCCAGAAGGTGGTGCTGGGGGATGCTTGTTCAGCACCCTGGCCTCTTCGGTGCAGGGTGCCACAAGGTTCCATTCCATCCCCCATGCTATTTAACATCTACATGAAGCCGCTGGGAGAGGTCATCTGGAGGTTTGGAGTGAGGTGTTACCAGTACGCTAATGACACCCAGCTCTATCTCTCCTTTCCTCCTGAGTCCAAGGAGGCAGTTGAAGTCCTGAATCGTTGTCTGGAGGCAGTGGGGGACTGGATGAGGGTGAACAAGCTGAGATTAAATCCTGATAAGACAGAGGTTTTCCTGGTCTGGAAGTCCTCAACTCAGGTATTGGAATATCATCCTGTTCTGGATGGGGTTGCACTCCCTCTGAAGGAGCAGGTTCGCAGCTTGCAGGTTCTCCTGGATTCGCAGCTGCTCCTGGAGTCCCAGGTGGCGGCTTTGGCCAGGGGAGCCTTTGCTCAGCTTCGGCTGATCCGCCAGCTGCAACCATACCTGAGTCACTGGGATCTGGCCACGGTGACCCATGCCCTAGTGACATCGAGACTAGATTATTGCAACGCGCTCTAAGTGGGGCTGCCTCTGAAGACGGTTCAGAAACTGCAACTAGTCCAGAATGCGGCGGCCCGTGTGGTGGCTGGGGCTCGTCGGTTCGACTCTGTTGGGCCACTGCTTCAGCGACTACACTGGCTGCCCATTCGTTTCCGGGCTGAATTCAAAGTGCTGGTCCTGACCTTTAAAGCCCTAAATGGTTTGGGTCCAGGGTATCTGAGGGACCGCCTTCTTCCGTACAATCCGACCCATCACCTAAGGTCAACTCAGGGGGCACTTCTGACTGTGCCGCCACTAAGAGACGTGAGAGATGTGGCAGCCAGAGATAGGGCCTTCTCGGTGGTGGCACCCCGGCTTTGGAACTCCCTCCCCTTTGAACTGAGGAAAGCTCCCTCAATACAGAGCTTCAGGCGGAGCCTTAAAACCTTTTATTTTAAAAAAGCTTTTTAAATGGGGGCAGAGGTTGGGGGGCTTTTATCTTTATTATCTTTTCTGTTTTATCGTTTTTAGTCTACGTTTTTAGCTTTAATCTAATTGTATTTTAATTACATTTTAATGTGTTTTTATCTCTATTATCATATGTAATTTTAGTGGTGTTTTATTGTTTTTTAATTGTTTGGCCGCCTTGAGTTCCCCCCTGTGGGGGAAGAAAGTCAGGATAAAAATTACTTAAATAAATAATAATAATGCTCCATTGTGTTCAATAGGTCTTACTCCCAGGAAAGTGCCTTTAGGACTGCAGCCTAGATGTAACTGAGAGTCTGTGAGAACAGGTGCTATTGCAGTCTACATCGCCATCATTCACACATGACTGCTAAGTAGTACTGATGAACATACAGTATATTCATTCATCCATGTATTTATGAACAAGATTTCCAGCCCTCTAAGGCGGGGACTCCACATCCTTTCTAGGGATTTGTCCCATACTGTACTTTTTCTTTTAGATTGGAATCTTCCATGTAGATGTTACTCATACATATGTCCCATGGAGGGTGATGGAATCCATGTACATATTACTGGTGGCAGCATTCCCACTGTAGTTGGGACATACATTACGGCTGGAATGTGTTTAACTTACATTCTTTTCCTAGAACTATTGAACTCCCCTCACAGCCAGAATGCAATAGTGTTGATATTTATCAATGAGAATTTATCTCTTTAGCGTTAATATTTATTAATGAGAAATTATCTCTTTAGACATACATACAATAGTGCTTGGGGCTGTGATGACTCAGTGGCTAAAGACACTTGTGCTTGTCAACCCAAAGTTTGGCAGGTTGACTTTGAGAAGATAAGATAAATTTATTGTCATTGTACTCAGAGTATGAGAACAACGAAATGAGGTGCTCTCTCGTAATACACTACCAAAAAACATGTACAACTAATATTTTAATTGGATCTTAAAAGAACCAAGTATTGCATGACAGATTAGTCCATGTTACTTGCCCAGTTCCTGCAAAACTAGCAGTTCAAAAGCATATAAATCCATGTCGATAAATACAGTAGGTACCATTTTAATGAGAAGTTAACAGCGTTCCATGTATCTTTGGCATTTAATTATGCTGGCCATTTAGTCATGCTGGCCACTTGACTACAGAAGCATCTTCATACAGTACTGGCTCTTCAGCCATGTAATGGGACAGAGCATAGGGTCACAACCAATAGGGCAACCTTTGGGTTTAAAATGGGGCTTAAACAATAGAGCAGTGTGTTTTCTTGTAACAGGAGCAAGGAACTAATCCATGCCTTGCTTATTTTTGATATCAACACTCAGTGTGTTTTCTGCTTTATGTTTCCTTCCTCCTGTCCCTTTGGAAATGGCAGGCTAAAAAGCTACGGTATATAATGATGCCATTGGGGAACAGAGGCAGCAAGCAAGGAACTCTGTTGATGGTAAGAAACTCACCCAAATAGTCTAAAGAGGAGTGAAAAACCACAAATATTTCCAGGGATAACAGAAGTATGCAGCAAAACAAGCATATTTCAAATTAGCATATTAGGTTTTCAGCCTAATAAACCGTCAAGTTTATGAGCTGAGCTAAATGCCCATGATAAGTTAACAACAGTGCTATGTTTAAAAAAGGAAGCAGCTCAATAACTGTAGAAGTCATTGGCAGGCAAAAGGAAGGCTGCAATCCTATACACACTGACTTGGAAGTATAAGAGAATTTATTTCTGAGTAGACATGCATAGGCTTGCATTGTAAAAGCGCTTCCACAGTAGCGCCCGTAAGTACTGCTGAAACATTGCTTTTCTGCAAGTACCTACAAGCTGTTCTACTCCATAAATAATGCTGTGTTATCCAGCATTGTCCTTCCCTGCAGCCTTCTGTGATGGATTTATGGCCCAAACCCATCCATACATCATTCTGTCATGGTTACTCTCTGCCAGTCTGAAGAGCATTGCTGCTGGTGAAAGGCCCCGAACCACACACCATCAACATCACTTCTCAGTTTCACCACTGGCATCATTCAGCTGATGGTGGGGGACAGATCATAGGATGAAGATGGGGTGAACTGGAGCAGAATGAATGAATGAATGAATGAATGAATGAATGAATGAATGAATGAATGAATAAATAAATAAATAAATAGTTAGTTAGTTAGTTAGTTAGTTAGTTAGTTAGTTAGTTAGTTAGTTAGTTATTATCCATCCCTGCCTTTCTCCCTGAAAGGCACTCAACATTACAGTATTTATTTTATTATACTGTACAAATAAATTATATTATAAACATTATTTATATTTATATTTAAATAAATAAAAATGCAATCCTGAAGTGTACTTTGGCTAGCCTATCAATCACTAGGCTGGCCCAGTTCCAAGATGGGGCAGCCCAGTTACACCAGAACAGTTTGGGCCAGTGTAAGTCAGCATAGGCTGGCCCAAGATAGATGGATCTGGGCCAGCCTAGGCAGTTGAGGAGAGGCATGTTCAGGGTATGTTCAGCATGGTCTAGAACAGTGCAGATGGACTGTACCCAGAGCCTGTTTCTAGAGCAGACATGCCCCCTCACAGCAACTCAGAGTTTGGCCAATGAAGGAGCAGGAATAAATCTGAGTAGACCCTTAGGGGTCCATGAGTAAAATTGGTAGTGATGGCAAAAAAATTTTATCCAATAAGAAAGCCAGTGGCTATTCTCCTATCCATGCTGAAGATGGAAGCTCAGAATGACTGAGGGATTTGTGTGGAATGAGTGCTGTAAATGGCTAGCTACTTCTCTTTTTTGAAGCACCCATAGGAACGACCCACCTTCACTCTAAAAAGGTGCAATATGCTCCCTTCCAAAGTTTTAATTGGAAGATTTAATGCAGTCCCACGTGAAGCACGGCTCTGTCCTTGTAACGGTAAAGAAATTGAATCTTTGACCCATATATTATTGCACTGTAAGTTCTATAATGACATTCGTCCAACTTATATTGAGCCCATCTTTCAAAATTTCCAGTAAAACTTTCCAGAAAAAGCCAATCCTTCAAAATTACTAAAGAGATTATCTTGTTTCACCTGTTGAGCAGAACCAATGGGTCTTATTTTACCCAAACTGCATCCTTTATAAATCTAGTAATGCAACATCACAGAATCTTTTAATCAGATGCACCATTTAATCAGATGGCTAAAAGTAATGGAAGTTGATGAAACCAGTGAAAAGTAATCTGTTACTTCTGACTCTCCTGAACTAAAAACCAGGTAGGGTTGATTTTAATGCTATATAATTTTGCAGCTTGACTTATTTTTTAATGCTTTTGTCTTTGTTCTACTTATAGTCTTTGTTCTTATTGTCTTTGTTCTTTGTGTTTCTTTTTTCTTTATCTTAATTTTATTTTTACTTTTTTATTTTGCTGTTTGTGATATGTGTCTATTTGCCAACAAAGGTATTTTGATTTGATTTGACACTGATTTGCTCCCTTTGAATTGTTGTAATTGTTTAGTCATTAAGGCTGTAATCCTAAACACACTTTCCTAGGAGTAAGACCCATTGAACACAATGGGGCATATTTCTGAGTAGACATGATTAGGATTGTGCTCTAAGTCATGACCAACCCTTCAAGACCCCATGGATTGCAGTATTCATGTTCATTGCCAAGCAAGACAATCTGCACCATACTACCCTGGGAGTACTATTGAACTGAACAGGACTTACTTCTGAGTTGACGTGCTTTGGATTGCCTTGACAATATTTAACCCCCTCATCTACTGCCATTCCTTTCTCCTCTTGCCTTCAGTTTTCCCCAGCATCAGGGTCTTTTCTTGTCTCAAGATATGGCCAAAGTATTTGAGCTTCAAATATCTGAGTATTTAAGTATTTCCTTTAATAGCTTCCCTGAATTGCCCGAGTACTTTCTTGTCTAAAGGCTTTAATTATTCATTTTGTTTCATTGAAATGTCTTTTTTAAAATAGGAAAATAGTGTTTTTATAGGATGGTTCCATTTAGTCGGTCAGCTGATGTACACAAAAGCAGGTAGAACTTGCTTCTTCCTACAGGCATTCACTGAACATTTAAATAATACATTAAAAAGGGGCCATTCAACTCTGTGGGTCATTATTATCCTAGTAGGCACCCACTATGCTGACAGAATGCCAGTTTGGTGGAAAAGACCCGCATGACACCTCCCCCAATGTGGTTGACTTTGGGGGAACATTTGCAGCCTTTCCAGGAACAGCTCTTATTTAATACAGTATGCATTTTTATTAAGTGATTCTGAGTCTCCAGGTAGTGAGATAAGAATCTGTTAATTCAAGTGGGTTAAGTGGCTTTATGACACTGCTTTTCACCATTCTTCTTTTCGTTTTGCACATTTTTTTGCTATCTATCCCAAAAACATACTGTTGATTTAGATACTGTTGATTTAGATACTTCAGCTAGGTAGGAAACAGAAAAACATACAGTGATAAACCAAATTTTCTTTTCAGCAAAAATGTTTGTGCTTACATTTTCTGCAGCTTGTAAGGAAATTGCCTATTACTCTTTCCAGCCAATAATTTGTATTGGTTATGTTGTCACACAGACCACCTTTTACTCAGTTTTACTACTTCCAAGTATATTTAAGTGCCACTGCAGCCAGTAATTTAAATTGTGATTAATACACTGATAAAAGTTTATGGAATCGATTGCTAATTCTTATCAGTCCCCCAAGCAAAAGCTCACTTACCTACTCACCTACTAAATATTACTCACCTACTAAATATTCTATGAAAATATTGTGTCAAATATGACTGGTTCTTTTCAACCAGAGTAACAAGATGTTGTACCTGCAAAAAGAGGACAAGGCTCTCAAAATGTAGGACACCCAATAAAAATGTAGGACAAGACACAATAAAAGCTTAAAGGAGCAATCCTGATGTGTACTTGCATCTGCCTATCTGGCACTTTGCCAGCGCAATGCCTAGAGGCCTCCTTCCCCATGTGGATTTGTTATCCAACCCAGGATCAGCTCAAGATATAGCCGACTTTAGGCTGCCATTCTCTCTGGCATAAATTAGGATTGCTCTGAAAGACACTCATATATATTGCTTCCATATTGTCAATTTAAATACTTTATTACTCATTATAAAATTTAAAACTATTACATGTAATTTATTAATTACAAGAAAACTACATGCTGCCTGCTCAGAAGGAAATGGAGGATAATGATTTTTTCCCCCAGGTCACAAGGCCAAAAAATGAGTACATGTCTTCAAAAAAGTGGAGACATGCTTTCCCTGTGTTTAACCAAACCTGCAAAATTTAGCCCTTTCCAGAGCTCCAAATTTTGGCTATGACTATTGTTGTTCTCTCTTCATTCCTTGTGAGTTTTTCCTTGCTTTGTGTTTGTTGCAAGAACACTAATTTTTCCTGCTGCAAACATATGTAAAGTGTGTAAAATGTAAAGATAACATGTACATCCAAATACAAACACTTCTTTCTGATGCAGAAATACCTTGGGCCATGACACTGATCTTCATGGCAATGCATCACATATTGACTGGCTGCTAAACATTTCCCATTACCATATCATCTTCAACTTTTCAGATATATCTTCTTAAAGGACTGGATCTTACATGCAACTGATAGAGAATATGGAAGATTGTCTTCACATGCCCCATTGGAACTATTTCAAAATGAAGATCTGAAAGTCTGTCTTTTTATTTCCTATTATCTACAAAATGAAGAGGTTTGTGATTAACTGACAACAATTTGGCAGCAGCACTGAAGTTTTGATGTTTCATATCACAGAAAATAATGTCTGCCTTTAAACTTCAAATGCATCATCTGTCTCTAATAGAAACATAATATCTGATCCCCTAAGATTTAGATTATTCTGTGCTATATTTTCTTCTTTCATTTTGTTTTAGTTTTTATGATCCAGATATAGTTTAGTGATGAAAAGTGAGTCTTCTTAGCCAAAGACATCCAGCATCTGGGTGACATATTCATCCAGATGTACTTCAACACTATATGTGAACCAGGACATCTACAAGCATTGTAATAGATGAAAATTACTTTAGTTCTGGTTTCCATTTATCCTTAATGGATTAACCTAAAATTTGGGTATAATTGCAAATTTTCATAAGAATCAGTACAGAATAGTAGCTCTTCGTTAGATTTCACCTGTGAGACCTATGTCCAAACCCTACTCGGTTCTGAAACTGACAGTCCAAACCTATCCATACTTTCCTGGGAGTAAGCCTCATTGACTCTAATGAGATTTTTCTGAGTAGATATGCATTGAACTGGACTGTCATTGAACTGGACCTTGAGCCAATCACAATCTTTCAGAAGATAATCTACTTTTATTTCCTTTGAGAGCTCCTTGAACCCAGCCCTTTATAACTTGGGATCAACATTTGAGCTCCTGGACCACATAGGCAGAGATTATGGAAACACATCACTGCATATTTTTTTTTCCCTCTGTGGTTATGATGGTGCTGTCAGTAACACAGTTTGTCTCTCCCTCTTCCCCCCCCCCTCTCTCTCTCTGTATGTGTGTGTTGCTTTTGTATCCAGGTTTAACACTGGCCTATATGTGGTCTTGAGGAAGATACAGTAATCTTACCATTCTCTGGCTATCATAGTGAGTTCAATCAATTTCTACACAACAGTTTGTGCTCACTTTTTCTCTCTCCTGGTCATTAATTTGCCTAAAAAGGAAAGAGTTCTCTTAAACACACTCCTTGTAACTCTTTCCAGTTTCTGTCACTTGGGTGGTGCTGATCTATTCCCCCAACCCAAGCACTTATGCTCCCTGCCAGCACATTCTGTGTTGAGACCTTTCGGCCACTACAGCTGCTTAAGCACCAAACTTCATTTGTGCCAGAGCAGAGTTCTGAAAAGACATGTAGAAACAGAGTGTCAGTAAAATATGTAAGAATCCCTCTTCCTCTCAGGTCACATGAGAGCCCTTCATCATCTAACTACTTGGTTATACAGAGAAACTTTAATGTGAACTTGAGTGAACGCAAAGAATGCTACAGTAATTCCATGGATCACTGTCACTGAAAAATCTATCCACAATATTTAGCTTTTGAATATTTCAAATACACTTTACACACACTCTCTCACTGTGATCTTTACAACAACGCTGTAAGACAGGTGAGTATTATATCCCTATGCAGGGGCAGCAAAACCCAGAGCACCATCAGTACCTCAGTGCTGTAGAAAAGAATAAAAAAGTTGCTTACCATGCTTCTTGTGTCATTTTATTATACATGGAATTGTGAGATTTCCAGCTTTATTTAGGACAGCACACACTATCCCTGTACATAAATTCAGAAGTCATGCACTTCTAACTTTAAGGATATTGCACAGGGAGCAAGTTAAGAAAGTAGATAATTCACTTCTTGCTTGGATGAAGGAGAAAAATCAGAGGTGGCAAGAGGGAGGGTAAAGCACATCTTGAATTCCCCCACCTCACAATTCATGCTGATGCGATTTGCAATGCCGTCTAGTTAGACTGGCAGTTTTCAGAATACAGATGGGGGGGGGGGCTGGTGTTGAGAAATTGTGGGACACCATTATATATTTCAGAAGGGATAGTTGCAATGGATGACTAAATGACAAGGATATAAGATTCTCATAAAGGTTTAAAGGTTTGAATATATTCTAGAAAGATCAAGCAGAAACCATATCAATGTATTGGAAAAGCATAGGGGATGATAACTATTTGTACTAATGTTACAAAAATAGATTTTCAAATGGCTACTCCCATTTTTTAAAGGGCTTTGTGTGCACCTGGCATGCATACAAGCATATGATTGCCCTATGAAGAAAGATTCTCTGCATCTCAATTCCATTTTCCGTTTTATTGAGATTTTTTGAAAGGTGTAGTTTTGTAAATGCAAATCAAAGAATATTAAATTCTCTTTCTATTGTACTGTACAAAGTTTTCAGAATCCCCAAGTTAATTAAACTCTGGTGGTTGGAAGTTTAAGTGACAGTCAGGATGTAAAAGATGGTTTATTATACAAAGTTGAAGGAAGGGAAGTTTTCCTCCCAAGTTTTTATGCAAGAAATCTGCAAGATTTTGGAAGATGAAATAGCATGGTAGGTTAAGGAATGCAATGAATGACAACCATGCTTTTGACTGAACATGATCTGGTTCTGCTTATAGTTATGTTTAAACATAGTTTTATGTGAATTCCCCTCAGTTCAGAATGATTTGGTTTATTTCTTTCATGTTTATTTTCTCCTCCCGGCTTTTTGTGTAAAATCTATTATGACTCTTCTTTTCGCAGTTCCTTTTAGTGGTAATGATTTGTGTCAGTAATGTATCTTCTTATGTCTATTTTGAACTGTAAATGGTTTGTAAGATGAAAATGTACACAGCTAGTCTGGGAATTTAAACAAAGCAATGTTCACCAAACATGTGTTCTTCAACAGATGGTGTCAAAATGTGCCAGGCGTTATGCTATGGAATTGTTTTTCCTGCCTAATTTATAAAGGAGCTACAGACAAGGCATATACAATATACTACATAATATATCTCCCTAAAAATGCTTATTTCATATTTGATGTAAAGAAAGGAAACTTAGGGTGACTAAGGGCACAATCCAGAGTAACTACGGAGAGTCCTTGCTCTACTGTAAGAACAACTTAGTCTGGATTGCAATATGAATTTCCCATAGTTTTTCACTAGGTGGTGCAGTAATTTCGGGTGCACGTAATGTTAAGCATCATTGACTATGATAAGTTAAGCATCATCGACTATTTGTCCATAAATAGAACTTATTTCTGAGTGCACATGCAAAGGATTGGGAAAGCTGTTTCAAAAATTGCAAGCACTTTGGGTTCTCCTTTTCTTGCAGAATGACTTATCCACTCGTATATACCTGCACCAAAAATCTGTAGGCCAGAGGTGGGGAACTTGAAGCCTTGTGTGGCCTTTTGGGGTTCCAGTTTCACCCTTTCCCACAAATACTAACCTACCTTTCATTTTTATGATATACTGCCAAACTCCAGGTGTTTTTTCAGTAACTATTTTTTCCTGTCAGTGGCAACTAATTGGACGACTGGTAAAAGCCCAGCAATTCACATGATAGCAATTCACAAGAGCTTTTTACAAAAACAACTGTGTTAAATTAAAAAATTGTAGTACTTAATAGTTAAGGAAATAATGCTGATTTGTACACAAAATCCAAACAAACAAGGCTTTCCAATATAAAAAGTTTCCCCACTCCCGCTGTAGACCTTTGCACCAGGGCTTAAAACCCTCCTCTATCATCATCATCATCATGACATGTTCCAGCCCAAGGAGTCCTTGCCGTGACCTCTGTTGCCTCACACTCAGGGTGATCATATGTCATAACTGTAAAAGAGAACAAGGCCCTCAAAATACGAACAACCAAGTAAAATATAGGACATAACAAAATGAAAGCTAACCCTCTCATACATATTGCTTTACTTTAAACACTGCATTTAATACTAAATTTAACACTATCACATATAATTTATTACAGACAACTTATTAAGAAGGCTACTTGCTGTCTGCTCCCAAGAAAAGGGAGGACAATGAAGATTTTTTTCCAGGACACAAGGCTAAAAAAAGAGGATATGACCTAGAAAAAGGGGACACGGGGTCACCCTGAGTACACCGTCCCTCCTTCCCCTGGCAGCCAACATTCTCACTCTTGAACAGATAAAAAAAGGAGTTAAAAGGATCCTGGCAAGCACTACAACACTTGCTTCGTGTCGAACTGTAGCCAGTTTGGAGTCAGTGGGAGCAGCACTTACTTATGGCATGCCTTCAGCTGCAATCCTAAAGATACTTTCCTGGGAGTAAGACCCATTGAACACAATGGGACTTATGTTTGAGTAGACATGATTAGGATTATGCTATTCATGTACTCCCCCATAATTAAGGAGGAGGATTTATTTATTATTTTATTTATTTATGGCATGACAGACTCCATTTAACTGAGACCATCTTTGAAGAATGAGAACAATTCTATGTTAGCTGGATTCTAACTAAATGTGTGGGACCCCTCCAAATATCACCTACTCCGATCGGGTTTGTAATGATATAAGTGATCCTGAAATAATATCCTGCATTTGTCATTATTTCTGACCACGATGCTTAACATGGGTCTGAGGACAATTGAGGATCAAACTGGACCACTTAGAATATGTAATGTGACCTTGTGCTATCACTCCCTCTTTGTGTATATGTGCGTGCGTATGTCAAAAAATAGAAGGGGGAGAAAGGCAGGGACATCACAGTAGGGCACTGACTGCATTGAGGATTTTGCACCGATATGACCCCCTACTGGTTTTCATCTTTTGGGATGTCATTTGCATTGGTTTGGATATTTTTATTTCCTTTGCAGCTTCTATACTGAAGAAATTAAATCCCCAAGCTTTGCAGAGCTCCCTGGAAGGGACAAATTGCTGACAGCATACAAAGAATCGTCTCTGTAGTTGCAAAGGTATTACTTCTGTATACTGCACTTCAAAAGTAGCTTTCATATTCCCAGATGATTATCCTCCCTCCCACAACTCACAATAGAACTGGCCTATATACACGTCTTCCTCTGGTGTCGGAGTAAAACCTACTGGGAAACACCAGCTATTAGGAGCAAATAGCTTAGCACTGCTGCTCTGTTCCAAAGGACTCAAGAGGCCCTTCACCAACAATATTATGCACACCCAGAACTAATTATAGAGAGATTAACAATTAAATTTATGTTTAAGAAATTTAATGGACATAGTATACAAAACATGAAATTAAAGCCCTATCTGCTGCTGTAAAAAAAAAAATTAGTGCTCAAATGCTATTTGGAAAGAGATATTCATATTTCTTTTCCTGACAATAATTAACTTTAGATGAAGGTGGTGTATACTATTTGTGAATTTACTGCATAAGCATGGAATCCTGTATCTATTTTAGGGTCTGATATTTCAAGCTTCTCAACTGCCCGTTTTTAAGGGCTATCAACTGGCTAATCTTAATTGGCAAAGAGTACATGCCTAAACATGTCTACTCAAAAGTAAGCCCCATTGTGTTCAATGGGTCTTACTCCCAGAAAAGTGTTTTTAGGATTGCAGCCTTATACAAACATTAGTTGATTGGGGCTGCAGTCCTAACCCCCGGTTAAGCTGACATAAGTCCTTGTACAAGTCCAGGTGGCCTGGAGGTGTGCCATCCTGGGAGGGCTAGGCCAGTGCAGAGATATGTGCCAACCTCCCACACCACCAACGAATGGGGAGACAGGTGAGTTATGCTGGCCTAAATTGGTTAGGATTGTGCCCTGAATAATCCATACAAGTAAAAACAATTGTATCACTAGGGTTAGTGTCACCTGCTGTGGGAGACCAGCATGTCACCTCCATGAAGCACCTCATACCTGGCAATGGACAGGGCAATGTTCCAGGTAATGGATGTAGTTAAGTATCATCGCCCGACTTTGCTGGATTTTTGGCTAGTTTTGGCCCTACTTTCCTGGACCTTTTGGCAGAATACAGATACTGTATTTCAGTGAGGTTTATTTCATTGTATTAGGAGGCCAAACGGCCCACAAAAATTATGTCATTCAGTCTGCACAGAAAACATCCTGTGCCATTTATCGTTTCTATTCATCTAAAGGCACCAACTTTCTCCCTGCGGCCTTAAGGTTACAGTCTGTTAAAACCAGAGTTCAGCTGCTCTATGGTTCTGAGCTCACCCCGTATTCAAATACCAGGTCCTTGGAGGTGATTCAGACCAAATTTTTGTGCAAACTGATGTATGTTCCGATATGTGTGCCAAATTCTGTGTTTAGGCTGGAAACTGGAACCCCAAGTATAGAGATGTCAATGTGGTTAAATGTTATTTCCTGAAGATCCTTCAGAGGCAGGACAATCTCACCCACCTGATTTTCTTGGATCCTTTTGTAGGCACATGAGAAAAAGATGTTTGGAGTGTCTCAGTAAGTGTGACCTTTCCCCCAGAGTCTCTAATCATGATGAACCTGGGCAATATCAAAACATCTTACGTCACAGGCTGGAGGATCTTGAAATGAGATCTATAAGAGCCAGACTTCCTGCTCATGTTTTTCTTGGGGATCAAACTTTCTCTTTGTCCCCAGCCAGATACTTTTTCAACATTACAACTCCAAAATTGAGGATTACTTTTACAAAAGCCAGGCTTAATGCACTGATATCATAAGTCCTTTTCAGACGTTTTGCAAGGATTCCCTACTTGGAGAGACTGTGTCCCTGTTTCCATAATGGGGTGGAGACAACTGTCCATATCATTTTACAGTGCCCAAATTATGTCATTCTGAGGGCCACATTTATTTCCCTGATCCTTAGTACCATAATGGGGTTGCAAGAGGAAGTGCAAATTGCTCATCTTTTATCTGATTTTGATTCTGAAATATCACTAAAGGTTGACTATTTTTGTCATGCAGCTCAGTTGGTAAGAAGGAAACTTGAGTGCACCAATTCTTGATGTGTATAGGAATATGTTTACGAATATGTTATGTTTTTAAGTATTTGTATTTGTATTGTTTTCTGTGTCTGGCTGGTCAGATGACCATAATTAACTAATTTCATTGTATTCTGCATGAAAGTATGCAACATATGATAGAGATGCCCTACAATCCAGAGTAACTACGGGAGCACGTAAGAGACATTATGTGTACCCTTAGTTACTGCACTACCTAGTGAAAATCTATGGGAAATTCATATTGCAATCCAGAGCAAATTGTTCTTACACCGGAGCAAGGACTCTATGTAGTTACTCTGGATTGCGCCCATAGAGAGATATTAAAATTTTGGCTACTAGTGATGTCAAACACCCTGTGTGTTTCACCCAGTGTGGAACATACCCCCTAGCATCACCACTGAGAAAAAAATATAGTTCTAAACAAGAAATATACTTTGTTTTATCATATTAATGCAGCTTGATAATTATAATGATTAGTAGTACAGGGTGATTCAAAATGAATGGGACAAAAAGGCACGCAAACTTTTGTCTTTTTCCCCATTCATTTTGAATCACCCTGAACAATGCATATAGTACATGTATTCTTAGTAAGAATCATCTCAGAAATGGCTTTCTCTCCTATGCTGGAGAAGGAGAAATGGATCTTTAAAGAATGACTCTGCAGATCTGATAAGAGGTTGTATTAAAAATACTTTCAGATTAATCAGGTTATCCCTTTTGGTCAACTACATATTTAACAGATTAATCAAATGGATCAAATGTTGAAATTCTGGTTCCAAGGAATTTATGTCAATGCTAAAATGCTTGTGTTTTGCAGTTTAATGAATTATCACACACCTTAGCCTTTATCTCCAAAAGTGGCTCCGTCTGTGTTCTGGTAGCAAGTAGCATCTGGCAGAGCATCAGGATATCACATTGATGTTTCCCCCTCCTGGGTATTGTACAAGACAAAGGATAATGACTTTCAAAAGGCAAAATGGGGGCTCCACTGTGGATTCCAGAGACTCTGTGAGTCACCAGGAAACTGGTAGTTGATGGAAATGTTAACAAAATAATACAATGGTTTCAAAATAGAGTTTCCAACTGCTGCAATTAACAGGTCTGCCTCCCCTATGCCTACAAAAGGTTGTACAAGCTTTGATGACTAGCCTTTACTTTCCCTGCCAGCTTTTCTATGTGTTGTCCCACTAGCTGGGGCAGTGGCTACTTAGCCAACGAGCTGTATTACCAACTCAACACTGCTGAGGGTCAATTAGTAATGCCAAAGATGAAAGAAAGAGGATTATTAATTGAGCACTGCATGCTCATAGACCCCCCAAGACAAACTCATATCTGATGTGGTCCATATATATACAATTCAAACAAAGAGGTCGGGGAAAAATACACACAGAAAACTGCTTGGTATTTTTCCTACTTTGTCTTCCTTACCCTTTGCCCAAACTTTGCTCCTTCGGTTGTGGGGCTTGTGTCATGCATGTCTCAACCAGTCTGAGAATGCTGACTTTTTTATTTAATTTTAGTACATTAGCATAACTTTCTAATCAACAAATGTCTGGTTTGTTGTAAGCAAGACACAGACAGTGACATGGTCACAAGTTTTCTTTTAAAGTACATTCTCTTTATCACCCCTTCACCTGCTTATAGCTTTCATAGTTATGGCTTTATGACTGGGGGGGGGGGAGCTGAGGCAGGATAATATGCGTCATACACTTAATTCCAAGGCTGGTGAGAGGGTTGGCATTGCTGCTAGTATCTTATTCCATTTTCCACAACTCAGCTTTCATCACTTGTGGCGAGCAAAGGCAGAAACAATTTACATCAGACACTGAAATATCCTTCCCAAAGAGAAGAGAAATCCAATACATGTTAAATTCCTGAATCACATAGAAAACTCAGGTATCTCCTTATGAAAGGAACCTGTCTAAACTGCGAAAGCAACCAGGATGTAATTATATAGCATGTGTTCCCCACTTCTAGAAACTGTTTCGACAACTGACACATTAGTTCTTTGCCACTATCTACATTTAGAAGGGCAAGAAATTCTTTCAGTAACCTGCCTTAGAGCACAATCCTAACCATGTCTACTCAAATGTAAGCCCCATTGTGTTCAATAGGTCTTACTCCCAGGAAAGTGTCTTCTTATGCTTGCAGACATACTCTCTCGATATCAGATATTATTTTTCCCAAAATGTGACCTCTGATTCACATGGGGATTTGAAGCTAGACTTCCTGAGAGAGGAGGAGGAGAAAGTTCACCCTGGAAAATCCACTCCACAAATGGAAATTACTCACCCATTCTTGTGGGAGGGATAGTCCTTCCCTCACAATTAAAAATTCTTAATGCTGAAATCAAGGTAGCTTCACACTTATTCTCTAAATATTTAAAGGGATGAAATGTTCCACTCGGTACATATGATACAGCATGGTACGGGGGCAGTATGGAAATTGTCTGTAACGATAATGTGGAGCAAGCTGGTACATTTTTCCCACACAGGCTGTGCACAGCAAAAGACAATGTTACCTTGACTAGAGATAGCAAAGTAACCACAAGATTAAAGACTGCCATGCCGCCCACAAGATCCAAGCTGAAAATGGCATAAATTGGCCTTGAGGATTTGACAAGACTTCACTGAATAGCATTAGACCAAACAGCCTTCTGACACAATAGTGATTAGTTGCAGTGAATAATGAGCTCCTCACCAGTGTGTGGGCCTTGGCAAGCATGGATGTACTGATGCTGAGTCTTGTCAAGAGATTTTGAAATCCCTCATTGTACTACTAACCTTCATTTTGAGCAGCTGGAAATGGTTGTGTTATGCTGTACAAGGATGAAGGGCTTATCAGTGGATTCCCAGACTGGCCACCTGTGCGTTATCTACTATTATGCTTCCCCCCTTCCCAAGGTTAAAGGGAAAAACTGAATGCTTATTAGATAATTGTATGTGTCAGCCAGTGATATCATTGATCGGAAAATTCAAAGAATACCCTCAGCAGGGCAGTGTGGTATATAAATCTGTTACTAAGACGCATCGGAGTTTATACTCTCATAAAAGAGTGTCCAAATTTTCAATTTTAACAATTGTGTAGACCAGAGAAGGGGATTTCAGCAGGTGCAACACGTCACCTCACAGATCATAAACTGCACCTGCAGAAATTAGGTCCAATTTGGAGTCCTAAAGGAGTCCAAAAATGCAATTAAGTCCAGGAGTCCTAAAGTTTGGACAACTCTGCAGACATTTGGTACTACAGCATCCTCTGGTACTGTACCCAAGGTGAGAGATAAGACTTAGAGCACAATCCTAACCATGTCTACTCAGATGTAAGCCCTATTGTGTCCAATGGGTCTTACTCCCAGGAAAGTGTCTTTAGGATTGCAGCCTTAGTGTTAACTTTTTTGCTTTATTAATTTCAGATGCTTTTTCTCTAACCTTAAGTATTTTTAAAGCTTTATATAACCTGTATAAAGATGCAGCCAAACTGAAGGAAGTCCAGAGGAGAGCAACAAGAATGATCAGTGGGATGGAAGGGAAGCCCTTCGAGGAAAGGTTTGGGGGAACTTGGGATGTTCAGCCTGGAGAAGAGGAGGCTAAGAGGAGACATGATTGCCCTCTTCAGATACCTGAAGGGCTGTCGTATGTCGTATGTCATTTGTTCATCGCTGCCTCTGAAAGCAGAACTAGAACCAATGGGTACAAACTGCAAGAAAGGAGATTCTGGTTGGATATCAGGAAAAAATTCCTGATGGTGAGGGTGGTTCGGCAGTAGAACAGATTGCCGAGGGAGGTGGTGGACTCTCCCTCACCGGAGATCTTCAAGCAGAGGCTCAACGAGCACCTGTCACTTGGAGGATTTCCTGCTACAGGCAGGGGGTTGGACTGGATGACTTACTAGTTCCCTTCCAGCTTTATGATTCTATATTTGATTCTGTTGAAATCTATAACTGTGTTGCCTGTGAGAAGGAACTGATTTACCTAAATCAAGTCTTGCCCATTTCAGCCATGTTATGTTCTTTATGTATTTAGGCCTAGGTGACAAGGAGCATTGTGTTGCTCTAAACCAGTAATTCTCAGAACATCTGGCATTTTTTAGGATGAGAATCTGTCATGACTCACCAGGAAGTGATGGCATAACCAGAAATGATGTAATCAAGCACAAACACAGGAAGTTAAACCCATGGTCCATCTAGATTAGTATTGTCTACCTGGACTTGTTGTCACATCTGTCTTTAATGCATTCTTTTTTTTCAGGTTGCAGTCCTAACCTCCAGTTAGACCATCCGAAGTCCCAGCATAAGTCTTGGCTGACCTGTACTACAAAAGTGCTGTCAGACATTTGTTTGCCACTCCTGGGGAAGGGTTAGGAGAGTGACGGAGGCATGGTTCCCACTGACGTAGCTACTCTGTATCCAGTGATGGGATTCAAAGAAATTAACAACCGGTTCTATGCCCATCTGGCAGCCACTTTTAAATGGCTATTTTTAAACTTTATATGTCCTATCTCTCATTAACAACTGGTTCTACAGAGTAGGTGTGAACCTGCTGGAGCCCACCACTGTCTGTATCCAGAGCAGGTTCAGAGGACTCTCCTCACTGCACTTACTCTAGCTTGTGCCCTCAGTCTTTTCAGGCCGATTACCATCTTATGCTTCTCCTATTTCCCCAAGAAAATGTGCACACCTGGCACAGGAAAAATCTGTCAATCCATTTTGAGCCTGTAGCTTTCCTTCTCTGCTAGTAGAGTATAAGCCCTTCACAACCCTGGGATTGTTGCTGTTATTTATGTACATTGCATGCAAGATCTAAAGGTCTTACTAGGGCTCATTGGACTAACCCTTTAGTACGTATGAAATGAAAATATAGTCTCTGCTTCAAAGACTTTAATGTCTAGGCTCAGTGATTTCCAATATTTAATTTCAAACCAACTGAGAGAGAGCTACGCCTGTGTATGCTCCAGCTGCAAGCAAAGAAAATGAGGTTAAAGTGGGAAAACAGTCATCCAGTCAAATACCAGGGGCTTATTAGAAACATACTTTTAACTGTTTTGTTGTTGCTGCTGTTACTATGGTATTCAGTGTCAGGCAGCCTTTGGGAAAGGGCTGCATGTTTGCTCAAGCAAGATGGCGAAGGGCAGACCCTCTTATGTCCACCTACTTGCCTCCACTGCTCAGCCTTCCCCTTCCACTCCCTGGATTGGAAAAGGAAGAGGGAGGCAGAGAAGAAGAGGAAATACGGAGGAACACGCTGAACTGGAACATGGGACAGAGATGGAGCAGAGGTTGGCACATTATTGTATATGTGGGCAGCACTTGACATCCTACCTCAGGCTCCAGGAGGCCTTTGGCTGGCCCTTGGAGAATGGAAGAACACAGATTTATTTAAGCTTGAAGGGAGGCAACTCAGCAAGACATCTTCCTGTGTCCTTCCATAGGCTGTTGATGTCATTGGCACATCTGGGGAGGGTCCCATCTTTGACACGCGAGAACAGACAGGGTGTAAGTAATTAAATCTGTGGATGGATGTTAGGTATAGGAAAATAATTCCCTATCTTGGGAATCTTTACAATAGCCCTGTACAGAAACTGTGGTATTCAGGGTCTACGGCAGTCTTTAGGAAGGGGCTGCATGTTTGCTCGTGCAGATAGTGTAATGCACTATCGTGCAGATAGTGTAGATTAGGATGTAGTACATTCATTTACATTCCCATTAAATTCACAGCTAAGGTTTAAACTAGAAACTTTTCAGGTTACAGAACAGTCTTGACTATATAATGCTTTGCCAAAGTTTCACTAATTGGAAGTATCTTTACATCTTCAAGTATGACAAAGATACAACATGGCAGATTATAGCAAGAATGTTCATAATAGTGTCAGCAACATTCATCCTACTAATCCAGAATGATCTTTATTTTCAATGTATGTCTCATTTTGGCAAGCAGCACTGCTAAAGTTCATTCAGCAAATTTTACTTTAAAGAAAATAATTGAGGTTATAAGGAGTTCTCACTGAAATTTATGTTGCTTAATGGGCTGTGGAAAAAAACTGGTCTAATGACTAATAGGTTTATTGTGCTCTTTAGAAATTATCAGGCTAAACACAATAAAATGAGTGGGCTTATTTATATGCTCAGCGAAATGTGACTCAAAAGCTGCAATTCAATGGGTAAGATTGATCATGCTCATCTCTCATTTATATCAAGAGTGAAGAGATTTGCTGAGCAAGTAAAAAAAGAGGATTGCAGAACATTTACCTTCAGATGTAAGACACAACATTCAGCATCATTTCAATGAAAATAGGCAGCAGCAGCTAGTGTTTGCTGACAAATACGTTTTATCTTGTCAACAGACACTATACTGACAATCACAAAATGATGTTTCTATATTCAGAAGGGATGACAATATTAACTGTCTGTCCACATAATGGTCTAAAAAGGCCCCAGTGGTGTGATATCTTGACAGTGGCACACAACATTCCTTGCATTACAGTTGTGCCATGAGATGCAATGTGCTGAGAGTCTATTCTGCAAGAAATACTTCATCTTTGTCACCATCTTTATCAGCAATCAAAGATACAGATGGAGTTACATTTGAGGGAAAGCCCACAAAAGAAAAACGATTCCTCTTTCAAACAATGTGGCTGAATGCAAAATCAGTGGGATGTTCCAGTGGGTGGAATATCAGTTGATCTGAAGACTTTGAAAGTAGATTCTTTTCAGTGCATCTGGGCATATATATATCAAGCATCTGGGAATATCTATCTACATAAAATATTTGTGCACAGGGTGTTGTGTCCACACATTCTGGCTGAAGGTTCTGTTCCCATGTGTGTCTGCAGCAGAGAAGGCAGAGGAGAAGAACTGTCAACATTTGCATTTCAGCTGTCATTTCTATCTCTGGGACAGATAACAGGTCAGGTTGGGAACATGCGAGAGGAGCAATTGAGCAGGGAGGAGGCAAAATGGTGGTTGAGATTCTGGAAAAGGGGTGGTTTTTTTCTGATGAATGTTATTTGGTACCATGAATGTTCTGATGAATGTTATTTGGAGTCAATAGGGTTTGGGTCACCCGGTACCAGCGCATCAGGCCCAAGCAGGGCAGGACAACACCTGGATTGTGGGCGTGGTCATTTGACATTGCTCTGCCTCCCCTGGTTTCGTTAGCCACACATTTTAATAGAATAAAGATATATCAAAGTGGTTTGTTTCACAGCATTCGGTTCCAAATTACACATCGAATGGTATATAACGTGATTGGATTATTTCTACAAACCATGATTTTAGCCATTTTTGTCTGTAGGGGTGTTACCTTTCTAACAACCTAGTGATGTCCCTGATGAGGACCATTTTGGAAGACTTGCATTCCCTTGGAGTGACCTTCCACACCAGCCAAAGCTTGCTTGCTTACTTGCTAGTAAACATGGCTGTAACTTGCTAGTGAACAAATGCATTTCATTTTCTATGCATTTCAATGAAATCATCCGGGACCCCATTCTGGGGTGATTTATCTGGACATTGGATCAGGACAATTCTGGTATCTTTGGATTCCTCTCAGCCTGCCCTTTTCAATGAACTATGGCATGTTTGCTTGCTCATGAGTAAAGCCATAATATGGGTCACTTTCACTTTCCATAAAGTTCAATGCATGTTTTTGTTTTTTGGTCATAACCTTTGATAGGAAGTTGCTATTTCAAAACAGATTTTTGCATTGGATTCTGTTCTTCAATACGAATCCAACAGTATATGGCATGATGAGGTTTGCTGCACTGTCACAAAGTTGCAATTTTTGGGTTCCCCAGTACACGTCACCTCTCCCCGGAGCATCACCTGGTGAGGGCTGCACCACCTTAGTGACATCCCTGTTTGTATCTCTGCAAGCAATATCTGTGGGCTGTTAACTAGTCTGCAGGAGGTTTCCTCCATCTGCTTATCTTTGTATGTTACATAAGGAACAATAAACTCATTAAGACATTTTGTGCTGCATTCTTAAATAAACTCATTAAGACATTCTTAAAACAACAAATGAGGAAATAGTCAATTGTTAGGTTAGAAAAAGGGTCCTGATGGGGCAAAATGTGTCAGATTCCACACAAAGCAAGACTAGGCTCTGTCCAGTAAAAAGAGCAGCATTGTGGCTTCAGCGCTCATGGTTTGTTCAACTGCATCATGGATTCACTGCAACATTGACAAAAAATGCTAGTATCCAAATCTGTGCTGGAAAATTTAAAACTGGTTCTGAGCACTTCCATCAAAATAGCCTCTGAGACAAGGCTGCAGCAATGACACATAACTTCTTCTGCACATTGAGATATGTTGGCTGTCTAGAAGGAGTGTTCATGTTGTGGAACTCCATGAACAAATCACAATGTTTCTGGATTTTTTAAAGTTATTTTAAAAGATTGGTTGTGCAAGGAATAATTTGTTTTACAGCTCACATTTGACAGATGCATTTTCAAAACCTAATGGACTGAATCTGAAACTTGCTACCGAATATAATGTATAGTATTATAGCCCAATTTGGGCACTTTGACTAATGACCCAGTAGGTCAAAGGAGTAGCCAGCTGAAAAAAGTTTGGAAACTGCGGCTTTAGCTCAGGGGTGGGCACACATTTTTGCCCTGAGGGCTACCTCAACACTCTGGCACCATGTGAGGGGTCAGTTAAAAATAAAAAAAATTACTTTAAAAATAAAAAATGAAAAGATGTGTTTATATGTGAAAGTGAAAGATGAGGTGAAAGATGTGTAGTGTGTGTACGAGAGAATGAGTGTGTGTGGGGTGAGAGATGTGTGAGAGTTTAGCTTCTCCTGCAGCAACAATAGGCTTGAAAGTGAGTCATCAAGGCCTGTAAAAGCTCAGATATTAGTCAAGTGATATTAGTGGGATCCAAAACTTTGAGCAAATCGTTAAGCACTTTCCAGACTGTGTCTCTCACCTTCAATTCCCTTGGAACCTAGTGGTATTTGTATGGATGCAGATTTTAACCTTTACAGTCTTGACTTTCCTTCTATTTCAAGAATGTCACTTGCAGGAATTGACTTGTTTGATCAGTTCTTTTGATTAATATAAAGAATAGAGGTGTATGTAACAAAAATAAAAAAAAACTTGACTCAAGTACAAAAATGTATGAGGAAGTAAAAACTGAAAACCAATGGGCAACAAAACGGCAGTTGCACTTCACTGTAAGTAAATGTAAAGTCATGCACATTGGGCCCAAGATCCTTACATAAAAGGTAATGGGTTCTGAGCTGTCTGTGACAGATCAGTGTAAAGATATTGGTGTGCTGGTGGTAGCTCGATGAATATTGACCCAATGTGCAGCAGCAGAGAAGAAGACTAATTCCATGCTTGTGATCTTTAGAAAAGGTACTGAGAACAAAATGGTAATATAATGCCATTGTAGAAATCAATGGTAAGGATACATCTGGGGTATTGTGTCTAGTCTAGGTTGCCAAATCACAAAAAGAATATAGTGGAAATGGAAAAGGTGCTAAGGAGATAAAGGTGATAATTATCGGACTGGGACACCTCCTATACAAGGAAAGACTACAGCATTTGGGGCTCTTAAGTCTGGAAAAGAGACACTCGGGGGAGGGACATGATTGAGACATACAAAATTATGCAATAGGTACTAAAGGTACCAAAATTATGCAGTAGGTACCAAAGAGGCTCAGTTTTTAAGAACATTGGGATTAGAACACTGCTTGACTATAATTCTGCTCAGCAGGTCATCAGTTCAAGACCTGAGTCTCCCATCCTTAGCCCATCTCCTGCCAACCTAACAATTCAAAAGCATGCAAATGCATGTAGGTAAATAGGTAGCAATGTGGTGGGAAAGGCAACATCTTGGCGACAGGTCCCTGAGACAGGCCAGCTGGGTTTTCCCATGTTGCAACCATCATGGATTGGATGAAACTAACCCACAACAAGCAGACACTGTCACCACATGGTATAAACACTGAAGAAGTTGTCTATTTTGCTGTGGGTAAGCTAAACACAGATATTATAATACCACTGAACCAATATTATCAAAGGGATAATATTGGAGTGATATAAAACTTCTGAAATTCTCAACCATATTTTTTCCTATACAACCTTCCTATGCTACTATTTACCATGGCTACCACCATGCATAAAAGACAGACCAGGAACATGATGCAACAATGTAGGACTGGCTCAGCTTGGAGAGAAAAGCATGCTTTTCTGTGTTCTTATTGGTATTAGGTATTTGTTGTGTTACATTTGTCCTTCCTAGTGGCGTAGCTGGGAGAGGTGCAGGGGGTGCAGTTGCACCGGGCTACTAGCTGAGCTTGACACTACTGACTAAAATTATGAAAAATGGGGTGTGTATGAATAATAATACCACTATTTTATATATTATTGGAAAGGTACTTTTATGCTGAATACAATGAAACAAACTGCATTGGAATATCTATATGCTATCAAACGTTATGGTCAATTAACCAGAAAATGAAAACACAAAAGCCTATGGAACAAATGGGATTGTCTTAACTCAAACTTTCCCATATTCCTGATGGCTCTGAGAGCCAATGAGATGTAATTCTGATACTGTATGGAACTAATAAGATATGAATATGAATTAATATGAATCAGCTCTCAGTACATATATCATATATGTGGCATATATCATAAAACAGTTACCCTGTGCGAACTGAGTATACAGGCACATCTAAGTGGTGTTCCTCTTATATTTAGCAGGGAAAGAATAATTTGCCTCTTTGCCTAAGCATAGTTTCCCTAATCAATAAGGGGAACAATTTTCATTTTTTTACTTAATTAAATTTCATTTTTGTTGTTCCAGGGCGGGGGGGGGGACAACAAAAACTTCTTCAACTACAGATAGCAAATACGTGCTTGAGCTATGCCACTGGCAGAGCAAATGATTGTGAACTGCTGAGGAGGAGGTGGCAGGTTTTTCCCCAATTTTCTTTTTTAAAATACCTGAGGATGATGTCACTTATGGTTGTGGTATCACTTTTGGGGCTACATGCTGCTACGTGATCATTAGCTACACCATGGGTCCTCCCAACCCAGAAGTAAGTAGTAATAATATTGCCAATTACTTCTGATGGTGCTTTGAATATGGGACCATGAGAAGTGGTAGAGTGGAGGACAAACCTGAAGAAACACTGACCTGCGCCTTAAAAATCAGCCCTTGTTTTTGTTCTTTAAAAGCAATTTTAATAGAATTGGCTTGTGATTTCAGTGTTCTGGATGGAAAACTCCATGGAATTAGTTCTATGGCAGATCACTTCATATGCACAGCTGAGGGCATGATATTTTATAAATTCCATTATGGGGGGGAAATGTTCTTGAGGTATATTATGGAACATGAAATCCCTCTCTGGCAATGAACCTTAAACTAAGAAATGAAAGTGGGAAACAGGAAGAGTAATTACAGGCCTAAACTTCTTTTAAGATTAAGGAGATTTCAGTACCTCACTTACACTTACATTAATTAGAAACACACTAGTAGCAAAACATAAATAGACTTTTCAGCTAGAGTCAATTCTTGTTATCCATTGGAGTTAGGTTCCTGAGAACCCCACAGTTATCAAATCAGTGGATTCAAAATAATAAATCATATGGGATCAGTGGAGTTAAGGAGAGAGGTAGCTAATTTGGTTAGCTACTGACTACAACCTGATAACTTCAGGATGGCCATGCAGAGTTCAGAATGACCACCACAGATTCCAAATGAACATCATGAATAGCTGCAGGACGGCTACAAAGAGCTGCAAGATACAGGGTGACCAAATCAAAATGCAAAATCCCTGAACAGCAAGGCCAAAATTCCTGCCTGAAGGCCAAAATTCCTACCCCCTCAAGCCAAAATTCCTGCATAAATTCCTGCAATTAAAAAATTATAGAACACCCCAAAAATGTAGGACATGTTAAAATAGGCTAAAAACACTCATGTTTCTCTCCTGTATTTAATTTCAGTACTATATTACATCTTTTAAAATTGAAAAATGATGAAAATAATCATCATTAATAATGATGAAAATAATAGCACCCCCCTATGCTACTTCCACTTTCCATCTGTGGTTATGTGGTTTCAGTGGTGGAGTCCTTCAAGTTCTTGGGCTCTGTAGTCTCCCAAGACCTGAAATGGTCAACTAACATCAGCAGCATCATTAAAAAGGCTCATCAGAGGATGTTCTTCTTGTGTCAACTGAGGAAATTCGATCTGTCTCAAGAGCTGATGACCCTGTTTTATAGGGGAATTATTGAATCTGTTCTCTGCAGTTCCATCAATGTCTGGTTTGGCACAGCATCCAAACTGGACAAGAAAAAACTACAAAGAACTATAGGTATAGCAGAGAAAATAATTGGAGTCAGTCTGCCCTCTATGGAGGATCTATATATCGCTCAGGTCAGGAAGAGAGCCATGAGTATTGCTTCAGATCCTCTTCACCCTGGACACATTTTGTTTGAGCTTCTTCCCTCTGGATGCCAATATAGGACTCTGTACACTAAGTCAACTAGGCACAAGGACAGTTTTTTTCCTTGTGCCATTGAATTGCTGAACCATCAACTATGATGAGGGTCTTTTGAAAATACTGAAGTAGTAACTGATGTATGCTCTGTATGTATTGTTTGATATTTGTGTGTTGGTGTTTGTATGTCTGTAGCCGTTGCCGAAGCCAAATTCCGGGAATGGAGTTCATACTTGGCCAATAAATAAATCTAATCTAATCTAAATCTAAATCTAAATCTCTACTCACTGTGGCTATGAGAGAGACACAAACTCCAGTACACTGGCACACTTTCCTGGGAGGAAGTCCCATTGTATAATGGAGTTTACTTCAGGATGGACACAACAAGCATGGGGCTCTCACACTTTCCAATTTCTCCACCTTACCTGGAGGTCAATGGGGCAGCTGGGAGGTTGAAGCTGTGGCGATGGAGCAAGGCAGCAGTATGCAGGCGATCAAGGAATAGCAGGCAGGTGACGCTGGGAGGCTGACGACGGAGCATGGAGGCAGAAGTAGGCAGGCATCAGACTCATGGGGCGGGTGGCTGTGGTGAAGGCAGCAGGTGGCTGCAACTGCAGCTCCGTGAGGAGAGCGCGCCAGAGGCTGTTGCCAGCTTGCTAAGTGTGCACAGCTGCAGCATGTCAAATTTAAATGGCGGCCGTTTTCCCGGAGGCTGGCCGCATTTTCCAGGAGGAGGGGCTTGTTTTCTGGAGGTCTCCTGGAAATTCCAGAGGTCTGGCCACCCTGGCAAGATAGATGCAGATAGTTGCTGAACTTTTAGAAATGGGTAAGGGTAGGCTGTGGCTGGTGAGGCAGTAAGTATGTATTCCCATGGATAAGCAACGAAGGGTGCAATCCTAAACAGGTCTACTAGGAAGTAAGCCCCATTATGTTCAATGGGTCTTACTCCCAGGAAAGTGTGTTGGGAATGCAGCCTAAGCTGACAATCCTAACCGTGTCTACTCAGAAGTAACCCACATTGTGTTCAATGGGTCTTACTCCGGGGAAAGTGTGTTTAGGATTGCAGTCATAATGTGTGATTACTGAGGACTAACCATATATTGTCAGTGTAAGCATCATAGCATGAAAATAATAATAAGGAGCAAAAACTGAAACATATTTTTAACCATCCCTTAAATCTCTACTTTTGCAAGACAATTACAATTAATGGAATGTTTCCATAACTGATCAGTAAAATGATAAGGTGAGCAAACACTGAAATTGGTATAAGAGGAAGCCATTTCAGTAATACCTAGGAAGTATATGGCACAAAGACATACTTGTGAAGCCACTAGGTAGAAAAATAGAATACATGCACTTTCATGATTAGTGGAAAATCATTACAGTGATACATATACAGTGCAATCCTAAGCACATCTACTCAGAAGTAAGTCCCATTGTGTTCAACGGTACTTACTCCCAGGAAAGTGTGGTTAGGATTGCAGCCATATATACAGGAAATTACTTTTCAGTGAGTGAGAGCTGTTGAAATTGAAGACATTGAGAGAGACATTGAAAAATAATGTCTATGAGCCATTAATTATTTTATTTTCTCTATTCATTTGTTATTATCTTTTATATTCATTTGTGAACTTTTCATTGAAATGCAGTATATAAATACCGTTGTTGATGATGATGGAAACTATGTTCTAATTGGCATACTGGGTTATGGTTTGGAAGCCAATGAATATGGTGATAATGGAAGAGTCCTACTGTCTTTAAATCTATTTCTTATGCAATACATAATATTGAAAGAGGATCACTCCTGGGTGCCTGTTGTACAAATTTTTCCTAGATTTTGGTATGAATATCCGACACTGGTCTATTGGACATGGTGGAGATTGAAACTGGGACCTTCTGAATGCAAAGCAGATGTCCTACCAGGGTACCGTAACCTCATCCTTAACAGGGTTAAGGCAGAGGTCCTGCTGTGACTGGATGCAGGTTTCACTGCTGCATATGTAGGCATCAACCACAGCTCTTGGGTGCGGCATTCATCCCCAAGTCAGCTGAGAACCAGTGCTGTCCAAAGACATGATCATGGCTAGCATGACTGCACAGAACGCTGCTTACCTTCCCACCAAGGTGGTACCTATTTATCTACTTGCATTTCCATGCTTTCAAACTGCTAAGTTGAGTTAACAGGTTTAATAACTTGAAGATCATAAAATGCAACGATAATATGTACTCTTGATAACGAACCTTCTCTTGAAAGCTGATTCATCTTCTATATTTTCTTCTATATATATAAAAGAAAACTCACTGACTGACTCACTGATTCATTCACTCACTCATCAACACCCAGCCAAACCAGGTGGGCCTAGAAGCATGAAATTTGGGGTGGGTGATCCTTCCATGACTTAGAGATGCACTAAGAACTGGTTTTCGGAAATTCCAACCAGAAGGGGGTGAAAAGAGACGCAACGCGTTTTCCTCCCTATACTCTGCATTGAAGAATTGGTGACTGGGAGATGCTCTGCCCTAACCCCAGGACCTAGAAGCATGAAATTCAGGGAGAGTGTTCCTTATGTCACATGAACACCCACCAAGAACTGATGTGGAGAAATTTAACCCTTAAGGGGCTGAAAAGGGATGCAACGTGTTTTTGTCCTATACTTAAAATAGAAGACTGACCAACAACCAGCCAATTTGGTGCCTGGTGTACTGGGGGGATGTTGTTCAGAGGGAGGAGTTGACCTGGGGAGGATGCTGCGCATGGGGGACTGTTGCGCGTGGCGGACAGATACGCATGGGGAAAGGATGCGCATGGGTGGATGATACACATGGGGGGGTTGATGCGCAGTGGGGGATGTCATATGGGGGAATTTTACTCCCGCAACGCAAGTACATTTTCGCTAGTGCTTTATATTTGGTACTAGTAATATTAGTGTTTATATGACACAGTGCTTGCATGCCTTCAGCAGTTGCTGGTGGTTTAAAAGGTTGGTTTAAAAGGATTTCCAAGAACTAATATGAAGTGACAGCCAGTAATAGACTGGTACTTTGTTCCATATTTATTGTAAAAAAAAAATAACCTTCTAAATAAACATGTGCTGTTAACAACTGGTGACACAATGTACTTGTTTTGCCACTTAAAGTCAGGTATTTTTTGTCCCCATTTGAAAAGTAAAGCATGAATCAGCTTTCTTTGCCACAATGATGCTAGATTTCAAACCACTTTGGCACTGGGAGTTCAGCTGCCAGTGGAATCATATCCTCTTCAATAGCCTTTAATAAACAAAGTGAAAGAACTGACATTTAAATGACAACGGAGTAAGCTATGGATGACACCACCTCCTTAGCTGACGTTTCTGGGGCAGTGAGCCTACAAATGATCTGTTTATGCACTGTTTATGCACAGTGATGCACAGTGGGGGGTTGGTCAGCAGTGAGGGGTTGGTGCGCATGGGGGATGTTGCACATGGGGATGGTGCGCATAGAGGGTTGATGAGCATGGAGGGTTTATGCACAGTGCACTGTTTATGGGGGTACAACTTGGAAAATAAAGCAAAATGACACTAAACCCAATGACACTAAAAGGGCTTACTTCAGTGTAGACATGCTAGGCTTGTTCTCTGAGGTTGCAATCTCTGTCCTTTAGAGCAGAGGCAGGCAGAGCAGAAGCACAGAGAGAGAGACAGAGAGAGAGACAGAGAAGAACCACTGGCTCAGTTGTGATCATGTGATGTTCAATGTCATGTACAACCTGTATTGCAAGACATCACTTGTTTATCAAGTTAAAAATTATTAGAAATGTTTGCTTGTCTTGTGGAACACTCTCAATCCAAGTTACTCTCAATCCAAGGTTTTATTGTACCTCAAAAGTTTATCTCAGCTGAATTATTCACATGACATATTTAATCCACATTCTTGGTGCCTGCAGAGTTGTATGTCTTCTTAGGAAGTTGCAGATTCCTGTTTCATTTCTTAATTTTGGTCCACCAGAACAACTACAGTACACAGCTATGTCCTCATTGTCATGAGAAGTACTTTCTGCGATTAGCTCCCTGAGTAACTATTTTACTGGGTAACTGTCCAGCCATAGAACTGCAGAGACTACAGGTTTTTGAAGCAGATCTCATTATGTTTTGCTCATGTTTTTAATCTCTCTAGAGCTCTTAGCATTATCATTCTGCCTCAGCTGCTTTTTATCTTATACCAGTTAATGCGATCTGCAAATTTCAGTAATGTGTTTACTCCCACTTCTGGGTAATCAGCAAATGTTTGAATAAGACGGGATCTCAGAGTGACCTCTGTGACATCCTATGAAGCACTTCCATCCTTCTAGTGGGAAGAATTGCCATTTGTGGCTTGTCTGTTTATAAATATCTCATTACCACTGCCGTTCAAAGTCAGATTGTTTTGTCCTATGCTTTCCCATTCATATGTATGTGTGTGTGGAGAGAGATAGACAAACATGATGCATACATTGTGCTTTTGTTGTTTTCTCAAATGAACCTATTTGTTTTGTGAGCATGGAACTAACTCTCCTGAATACAGTATATTATCGGGATACTCATGGGATACTCGCTATCCTCCCTGGTGATTATCCAGGTGATACAGAGAAAGATGAGTAAATCAGAATACAGCGGTACCTTGGTTAACAAGCATTTTGGTTAACAAGCACTTCTGAGGAAGTGTCTATCCTGAATCACCCCCCTCCCCTTGGAGCCCCTTTTCACCTGCTCGCTGAGTGCAGGGGAGTGCCTTGCAAGGACCTACTGAAGGACTTGGCAGGGGATCCTCGCAGGGTAGGTGCCAGTGAGGGTGGGTTGAGGGCAGGAGGCATAGGCCAGCCCTTCCAGCCAGTACTGGATGCAGAGGACTGGGAATGGGGCTGAGGTGCTGCTCCATCTGGGTGGAGGGGTGGTCATCTGCATGTGGGTGTAATGCTCAGGTCATCTGTGTGTGTGCAACTTGCAAAAATCTCCAAGCTGCTCAGGTGTATGCAACTTGAAAAGACCTCCAGCTTGGGATGCTCAGGTTGTCTGCATGTGTGTATGTGTGCAACTTACTTTTGAATAATATAAATACGTAACACTGTTTTCAAACACCTCTACCCATGGAAGTAAAAATCAAGACAGAACAAGTTAAGTTCCTTGGGTGTGCACACTTGGGTGTGCTTCAGAATTTTCTACTTCGTGTGTCAATAGCACAAATAATGTTTGTTTGGAAGTTGCTTTCATCTTTCTTAGGATGTATTTTCTGTATTTTTGGTCACTGCTGTACTCTCCCAAAAACCTAGGAGTACATAAGCAATTAGTGGCTCCAAAGGTTATTTCTCTCTTTCATGTAACAGCTTCCCTTGCTTCTCAGATTGAAAAGTAACAGTTAAGATTTATTGAGCACCATCTGGTTAATTAAATGTCTATTTCCTCCAGCGTGTGTAAAGAGATCATAATGCAGAGAGTCAACATTGAGGAGAGTAATTAAGGTGCACTTAAAGAGCAAAAGTAACCTTGTAGTTAGATGTAATTAGAAGCAAAATGGGAACTATGTGTTTAGAGAATTGCCTTCTTTATTAGGTTGCCATCCACAGAAACCTGTTAGTGCATTTGTAACCTCATTTTCTCAATCACCATCTTACACTTATCCATCTGTGCATAGTGTGGGAAGTCTCCCTCTGGAGTGGGAAACAATCAGATCAGATTTCTGGACATATGTTAGTTCAAAAGACCTAAACTTTCTTTGGATGATAAAACATGTTTGCAAAGCCTCAGAACATTAACTTCTGGAACTAGGCAGCAGGAGAACTGAAACTTTAATATTTGCCCCACTTTTTTGGACATAATGCCTTTTAAAACTTATGTAAAAAATACAGCATAATTTTAAACAATAGTACCGAAATCAATACTTTTTGCTAATAAATTACAGTCAAGGCAGGACTCAACATCTTGTTTAGAAAATGACCAAAAAATATAGAATTATTGTATTGTTTGTGCTCCCACTCCTTTGAAGCACAAATCATTCCTGGGGTAGCTACCACAGAGTAGAAAATAGCATTAGAGCACAATCCTAACAATGTTTACTCCCACTGTGTTCAAAGTGTCTTTAGGAGTGCAGCCTTAGGATGCAATCCTTAAGACACTTTTTTGGGAGTAAGACCCATTGAACACACTGGGGCTTACTTTTGAGTAGACATGGTTAGGATGGTGCCCTTAGCTATACAAATCGGCAAACTGATCACAGAGACACAGGTAGGCATTCAATAGACACAAATTGGTCCAAAATCAAACTGAATAGCATTAGAGCTCCTCTGTTAGACTTCTGTCTTGAAGTTGGCTTCTTGCTACCTTCTTGACTAACAGAAGCCAACTTATGTCACTTTTGCTGGCTTATTTCCAACTTCCAAATTGTTTCTCTCCAGCTTGACTTAAGCAGGTTGTGCTAATTAAATATAGCAGCTGCCACTCACTAGAATATGTATATAGAAGAAACATACGATTCTATCAATGCTACCCACCATGTAAGTATTTTGAGCTACTTGTTAAATAAAAAAATGTAGGAGTAAAGTTTATATCCTGACTTTATGGCCTGATTGTATGTCTCCGTTCCACAATTTTGACTGGGAAGAACAGTCTAAGGCTACAATCCAGAGTCACTATAGGACCTTTTACACTGACGTAGTTACGGTGCCACCTATGGGAAGCCTATGGGAAATGCATAGAGCAATCCAGAGTAAGCGCCTCTTATGTCTTCCCATAGTTACTCTGGATTGCAGGGTAAGAGGGCACTCATGTCTTTGCAGCAACATCACCTGGACAGAACTAGAACCAACATATGACAGAAATATTCTGGAAAATTCACATTTCAACCCAAGAAGTTAAGGTTTGTATGCAGATGACTGTGCCCATGGAAGATTGTTTTTTTTTTCCTGGACAAACTGTGGATCTCTCAAATTGAGACCATGGGAGAGGTTTATATCTTCCACCTCCTTGACATGGCCTGACTCTGAGCTGGCTGCTTCTCACTGAATAAAAACAACAACAATCCAAATCATGTGCTTAAAGTTACTTCTTGTTTGACCACTGCAGTATTTGCTAACTTTTTCAAATACTTCTCTCCCTGAAGGCTTGCTTCTGATGAAGCACCTTTCTTGAAAAGGTTAGGCACTTTCCATTTACATGAAAGAGGAATGAAAAGGAAGCAACACATATCAAAAAGAAGGTATAGAGTGACTGGTGCTTTAGAAGAGTAATGGTATCAGGAGATAAATTTTCATCAGTCCAAGCAGGAGATTGAGAAGACCTGGAGCACAATCCTAACCATATCTACTCAAAAGCAAGCCCCATTTTGTTCAATGGGACTTTCTTCCAGGAAAGTGTCTTTAGGTTTGCATCCTAGCTGAAGTGTTCCACAGCAATCTATAGCAAATTTGTTTAGCACAATTTGTTTTCTATCTTTTTTTCCAGAGACACACCACGCTTTATATGAAGTCCTACCTGTAGTTACACTGCTAATTATTAAAATAAGTATTTTCTGGTTTTCTTTTTATTTCTTTAATTGCATCCAAACAAAAGTCTTTAAAAAGACAAATAACACATTAACTTCATGGCCGTTACAAATACAATGTTGCATTTTGAATACGTTTGGCAACTTGGAAAATCTATTTTTTAATATTATGTGTTAGATTTCTATATCACAAAATTTCACAACAAGAGCTTCCTTTGATGGCTAAATCCATACACCGCAAATAGTTCTATTTGGGAAAATTAAACATAGGTATATATGCCACGCATGGAGCCTTTAACTCAACTGCAAAGTAATTTCTTAAGCCTTGTTTTGGATTCAGAATCTAGTTTGTATAGAATCCTGAGTTTTTCAGCCTGTGTTAATCTAGATTCAGCTATTAGAATGAAGTTGGCCATTAAGCCTAATTTCAATCCTGCTCATTTCAGTCCATCATTGATATATATGTTTGGGGGTCAAACAAATATATTGCTGTTCCACCTGTATGTGGTTCTCAGAATTGAGACATACTGCAATCCTATGTCTACGTACTGAGGAATAAGCCCCATTGAACACAGCTGGACTTATTGTAAGAAAATGCTCATAGAAAGGTTTCCATAATTCTCTTCCACAAAATCAGGACAGGACCCTCTCTCTCCCATTTGCCAGTATGTGAACACAATCCCCCAAAATTGGGATTGTCCCTGTTTTTCGGGACATGTAGCAACCCATAGGATTATGCTAGAGCAGCCCAACAAGCTGTAGGTTTGGGGTGACTGTGGCTCAAATAAGGACAAGGGCTAATTGTCCCTTTATTCCAAACACTGCCTCAGCCACTGCAATGGGGCTACTTGGATCTGAGTCAGCTAAATTTTTGACATAGATCCAAGCAGATCAGAATTAGGCCAGCCTTTTGAGGGAAGTTAGGAAACGGAGTTAGATTGGGCTGCTTTGAAATGGGAATTGGGATCCAGCATTTATGTCAAAAGCTGGAACCAGCACCTCTTCTGGGACCTGCCTGTGCAGTGGTCATCCCAATGTATATCCTCCCCCCATCCTCCCCAAACCTAAGATGTAGGCAACCTCAGAATGCCAGGTGGAGGGGAAGGTACCTGGATGCATATGACTTCTTGTCTTGTGTTCTCCCTGAGGCATCTGGTGGGCTGCTGTTTGAAACAGAAAGCTGGACTAGATGGGCCTTTGCCTGATCCAGCAGAGGCTCTTCTTATGTTCTTATGTGACACCCCACCACCTCCTTCCCAAATAATAAATCCCTGGGAATTAATGGAAACCCTGGGAATGACTATGGTCTGCCTGGCCTCCATCCTGGAACACCTTCATCCCACTCCCCCTCCCATGCCTTCACAAACCTCTGTACTGACCAAGCTCAGTCAGCACAGCCTTATGTCCTCCCAAGACCCATATTGGCACAGGAGTCCAGCGCACATCTGTGCACTGGCCTATCTGTTCTCAGGGTGGCACAAAGTTGCCTTATGGCTGCAACAGGGTGACCAGGCTTGAGCAATGGACGCTTAGGATTGTGCCATGAATGTATTAAATGTTTAAAAGTAAACCAACATATTTTTAAATGTATACTTAGGATCCCGCTTAGGATGTATACTTAGGATGTATACTTAATTTTCCCCATGCTTGTTAGCCAACAACTGTTTCTAATGGCAACTTATTCCCTCCAATTCATACTAGTAGTTCTGTTTGCCAGGTTAGCCCAGCACCATTTTGAAAGTGGCCTTTTGTGGTGTCTCTTTATTGGTGGCATTTTAAAAATATCATTAGTCCAGGGATATCAAACTCATTTCTTACAGAGGGCTGAAGTTATCATTAATGGTATCTCCCAAGGGCTGGAATCCAGTCTTATGCCTCCCTCTCCGTGATGATGTGGGGAGGTTGGCGTATGCCTGTGCATTGGCCTGCCTATAAGGCGCAGAACTTAGTGTCTTATGGCACTCTTGTGACACCCCCAGGTCAGCATAGGACATATACTGAGACTTAGGGCGCAATCCAGAGTAATTATGGGGAGTCCTTGCTGTAAAGAACAATTTACTCTGGATTGCAATATGAATTTCCCATAGGTTTTCACTCAATAGTGCCGTAACTACGTCAACATAAATGTCTCTTACATGCTCCTGTAGTTACTCTGGATTGAGGGTTCGGCTGGCCTAAGTGGAGGATGGGATTGCGGCCTATGCTGATTATTAAATTTAAAGATATTACATATTTATTAATTACAAAAAGGCTACATGCTGCCTGCTCACAAGTATAAGGAAGACAAAATGATTTTTTTCCAGGACACAAGGCTAAAAAAGACGACATGTTCTGGAAAAAGATGACATGTACTACTGTCAGAGATTCACTTCACCATCCATAAAACTGAATTAATATAGACCCTGCATTAGTTATGTCTCATACAATCAGAGCATGGGATTGTAGTAAAGTGTTATAAAGGAAGAAAGTGTATTGTATTGGTAACAGTTGGGTAACCTTCAAATATGACTAGTCAGCTGTAAATGATTTTTAAAAAAATACTATGTGAATGGTACCTCACGGGCATGTTGAGCTTATAATAAAGAATTTTAAGTATTTGGAAAAATTTTTAAAACTGCTATAGAAATTATGCTTAGTCATACTAGTGAAACACAGACCTGAAGAATGTTAAAAGTATGAGAAAATTGAAGTATTATGTTCATGTAAACACAGGCTAACTGAGGCAGGATTAGAGAAGGTAGCTTTACATCCCCTGGGATAGAGAAGCAGAGCCAGAAATCAAATGAAGCCCTTTATGTCCTTGCTTATCAGTTTGTGGCTGAAATGAAACAAACTGAAACCAACTTGAATCCTGGCTCCACATCCATAGCAAACTACTTTCTCTCAAGGGTCTTGTTATTACCATTTTGAAAGTAGTTGCTGATTGCATAGAGGAAGGTAAAGGTATCCATAACTCACTTACAAGATGCATAGCAATCTCATTGACTGTGTAGCATCTGTTGCTCCTAGGAAGTTGACTTTAATTTTTATTTCCCCTTGAGATTTTAATGATGTTCATTTCAAATGAGCTGTTGATTGGAGTTAGATTTTTAAAAAATCTGTCATGAAGACTGGGATGAAAATGAAGATGAGGATACCGTGAACTGAGAATGGCACAATTGTGATGATGTCTAGATATGTACAAAAACCATAGACATAGGACAAAATCCAGAGTAACTACGGGGAGTCCTTGCACTGGTGTAAGAAAAACTTACTCTGGATTCCAATATGAATTTCCCATAGTTTTCACTAACTGGTGCAGTAACAACGGGTACACGTAAAGTCTCTTACGTGCTCCCGTAGTTACTCTGGATTTGGGGGAAAATCTCTGTGAGGCAAGTCACCATGAAGACTGAGATCAGAAGAAAAGGTCATGCAGACTTTTTCCCTTAGAATATGTTTATACTGTATACAATCTGCTCTGTACACATATGATAAACATATTTCCAAACACTTGTTTGCTGCATTAATATTTTACAGTTTTAGGTGTATACTTGACAAATCATAGGAAAACAAGGAATACAGAAATTCCTTAATATGGTAACTTAAGCAACAATTAGCAATCAGAACCTTAGGGTACAATCCTGACAGAGAATGGCCCAGTTAAGCTGGCCTAAATAGGCCATAACTGAGATGATACTTAGGCCAAATCCACAGGGATAGGAGGCCTCTAGGCTGGCCTAACTGCTGATGAGAACCAAGTAAGTGGCACCTGGAGAGAGCTGGGATGCCTGCCATATAAGGAAGACCAGGAGTCCCAGGAGTCACAGCTGCAGCATGATATTGCAGAATAGTACCTGTAATATAGGGTGTGTTGGGGTGTAAGACCCTGCTGATGTGCAGGGCTTAGCAGAGTAGTTGTGCAGAGGCAAACCGGCAGCAGCACAGAGTAAACATGACAGCTGTTTATAGTTAAAGATAACTATATTGTTTAAACGACAGGCAGAAGATAAGTCAAGTAACACAGTCCAAGGTCAGAGCAGTAGATCAGTCATATACATACATCCAGTTGCAGGGTTATTCCAAGCTCAGTAAATCCAGTTAAACAGTCCACAAGTCAGTCCACAGATACAGTTCAGTCTTTCAGAGTATCAAAACAGCAAAATACTCCTCCTCAGTAACCCACACGTTGCAATAATCTCATACACACTTAAATTTAGTGGAACACCAATCAGTTATAGATATTACAGTCAGGTGATCAGTGACTCAGCACTTCCAATTCTGCTGACTCATGCTGTAAGAGCTGTTTCAGATTGCATCAGCTAGATTGCATCAGCCTTCTTCAGTATTGCATCAGCCTGGAATCAACTTGCCTGAACAAATATGTTTTATTATTAAATTCAAATACTAACATTCTCCTCCTTTGGACAGGTAAGATGTTCCTTTACAGTTTATGATGATATGCATAATTTATACAGTTTTCATATATATATATTCCATACAGTTCACAATGCTCATTGTGCTTAGCAATGTTTTGTGCTTTGGTAAAATGGTCAGCAAGATTATTTTCTGTTGCACAGTATTCTAAACATATTAACCCATTTTTCACACTTTCCTTCACATTGTGGTATTTTATATCAGTGTGTCTTGATCTAGATTTCACAGCAGATGAATTAGCCATGGATATGGCTGACTGACTGTCTTCATATACAGTTATTGGATAATCAATATTTATTTCTAGATCTTTTAACAGTTGTTTGTACCATATTAACTCATTACATAGGTAAGACAGACAAGAAAATTCAGATTCTGTAGATGAAACTGCCAAAGTGATTTCCATCCTATAATTGCATTAGCAAGAAATATAGCTATTCCTGAAGTAGATTGTCGGGTGGTAGGATCAGAAGCAAAACTTGCATCAGCATATGCACTCAATTTCAGTTCTCATTTTGGTACTAGATACAAAGAATGATTTATAGTTCCTCTTAGATACCTTAACACTCTTTTAGCTGCTTGCCAGTGTTTTTTGAGTTGGCTTAGAGCAGTGTCGAGCTAGCTGATTCACACTATAGCAAATATCAGGTCTTGTCCAGTTTCCAATGTAAGATAAACTTCCTATTAAAGACCTGTATATGTCTGAATCAAACAGTGGACTTGGAGAGTCATCATTGTTGTATTCCAGTCCCATAGGGGTTTTTGCTGGATTACATTGTTCCATGTTATACTTTTGCAGAAGTTGCATTATTTTCTGAGTTTGAGATAGTTTGTATCCCTGTTTTGTTTCAGATATTTCAACTCCTAAGTACTTTTTGATTCTACCAAGATTTCTCAGTGAAAATTTCTTTTCTAGCTTCTGAATTAATTCTTTAGCTTCTGAGTCAGTTTTGGTTATTATGGCCAAATCATCTGTGAACAAAAGAATGATCTGTTTGTTTTGTTCAGTATCTTTTGTAAATAGACATGGCTCTGCTAGGCCAGCTTTAAAACCTAGCTGTATTAAAGCATCAGTAATACAAGTATTCCATTCATGACCAGATTGTTTTAGACCATACAGAGATTTTTTTCAGTAACCAGCAATCTTTTCCAGTATTTGCAGTTACACCTGGGGGTTTTTGCATATAAATTACATGCCTTAAAGGAGCATTCAAGTAAGCAGTTTCTATATCACAATGAGTTACAATATATTTATGTTTTGCAGCCCATAGAAGTGCAACCCTTAGTGACTCAGAGCGTAAACATGGTGAAAACGTTTCATCATAACAAGCAGAGGTTTGTGAAAACCCTTGAGCAACAAGTCTAGCCTTGCATTTAGTTACACCATTTACTCCTTTTTTCAGTTTGTACTGCCATCTGCAGCCAATAGCATGCTCAGCAGGAGGCAGTACAGCATCCTCATAGACTTGTAGTTTCTTTAAAGAATCAAGCTCATTGTTAACAGCTGTTTCCCAAGCATTTTTGTCTTCTGGTGACATGGATTGCAGATCATTATAAGATCTTGGCTCTACTGATACCTGACAAATTGCACCAGGACTATAGCGATCTGGAGCTTTTCGTTCTCTGGTGGAGCGTCTCAGTGGTATAGGCTCCTGTTGTACAGAGTCTATTGGACTTAGCCCCTCTTTTGTCTCTTGCTCCTCCTCTCCCAAGACCCGAGAGTGAGGGGTTAAAGCAGAACTGTCAGTTTTGGTTTTTGTAGCCAATTTGTTGCAAGGCAATGAGATAGGAGATTCAGAATTTCTTTTCCCAGAAATGTCAAAGTCTAAGGAATAATGAGGCACAAATTCATGTTGTAGCCCTTCCCATCCACTTTGCTCTAGGAATTTTGCACTAGCACTTTTCCAAATCTGAGCTGAACCAGGAGTACCAAATCGATAGGATTTATGATTTGATTCATAATCCAAGAAATAAAGCTTTCTGGCTCTATGACCCCCTTTTCTTCTATTTTGGGCTGGAATATGAACCCAAGCAGGACAACCAAAAGTATGCAAATAATCTAAGTTTGGTTGTTTACAATGCCAGCGCGTAAACAGCAATTCCATTGTGGAAGAGTGTGCAAGTACATTCAGTAAATGGTTAGCGCACATAAACGCTTCCCCCCAAAAATTATTAGGGAGACCACTGTCATTCAGCATTGTTCTTGCCATTGCTTGCAGAGTCTGACCCCTTCTCTCAACAAATGAGTTGTGTTGAGGCCAATATGGGGCAGAACGTTTGTGGGAGATGCCTGCCTTTGCCAAAATATTCTGCAATTTTTGACTGCAAAATTCTAGACCATTGTCAGTAATTAGGCATTTTACCTTTTTATTGGTTTTTCGCTCTGCAAATTTAATCCAGTTGGCAATCTGCTGAAAAGTTTCATCTTTTGATTTTAGCAGATAACAGAAACCATATCTGGAATAATGGTCCTCTATTTCCAGGACATATTTAGCTCCTCCCAAACTGGGTTTAAAAGGACGGAGTAAATCGGCGAACACGCTTTGGAGCACGTCAGTAGTTTTAAATTCACTGCCGCGTTTGGCTGGAGCAGCTTTTGTTTTCTCTTCCTTGCAAGCCTCACAGTCCAGATATTTGCTGCAAGGTTTCAGTTTTATTCCTTTTGACAATTCTACAGTCCTTTTTAAGGTTTTGAAATAAGCATGACCAAGGCGCCTGTGCAGCAAATGAATACAGTTGTCATGGGGTACCTTGCTGTCATATACAGACTGAGCAGTTACATGGTTCAGTACAAATAGCCCATTTTGCGGTATAGCAATAGCAGAATTACCATCCCTTTCTTGGATAAGGCATTGGTCCTCTTCAAAAGATACTTTGAATCCTTCTTTTACCAGAGCACCCACAGACAGGAGATTGTATTTTAGTGTAGGCACACAAATCATATTTAAGGATTTAGCTAAACAAGGGAGATATACAGTTCCTTCCCCAGTCACATTTACACATAGCCCATCAGCCAAAGATACTTGCTGAGTACTTACAGGCTCAAATGATGCAAAGATTTCCTTGCGCTTTGCAATGGAGTGAGAGGCACCACTGTCTACGACCCAGACATCGGAGCCCAGACCATCTGTGCCTGTCAGAGCCAGATGAGCCCCAGTATGGGTTTCAGCAGCACCAAACTTTTTTCCTTTCTTTGATTTGCAGTGGCGTGCAATATGCCCAGTGGCACCACATTTCAGGCCTTTCTTAACAGTGTAGACTCTTGCCGCTTGTCCTGTGCAGTCCTCAGTTGGCTGTTCTCTGTCACGTCGAATAGTGGAGGTCTGGCGAGAATCACGAAGCAGTGCAGAGTCTTTGCGCCGTCTGCCTTCGTCTAGCAGCCTGCTGGTAATACCTGCCATCGTTATTTCAGTGCATGGCAATACCTCCATGTTGGCGATGAAGTTGTCATAGCTTTCGTCCAGCGATGAAAGCACAATGTACGCCTGCTGGAGTTCAGTAAATATCAGCTCCTGCTCCTGCAGCTCATAGAGGGTGTGCTTCATAAACTCAAGATGAGCAAGCATGTCCCCTCCGGGAGCGAGCCGTGCTCGAAATAGCTTGCGTGTCAGGTGTATTTGAGCACCTGCACTATCACGAACATAGATAGTTTTTAGAATGTCCCAGCACTCTTTTGCAGACTCAATCCCTCTGATGTGGACCAATTGGTGATCCTCCAGAGTTAAGCCAATGAAACACAATGCCTTTTCATTGTCATGGTGGTACTTAGATATTTCTTCAGCATCATCTTCCTCATCTAAGTCCTCCAATTTAGGTGGGTTGGACACGACTTGCCAAAGCCCCTCCTTTCTTAGGAGTAAGCGCACCTTTTGCGCCCAAGTGGCATAGTTCGTCCCATGTAGACGGGTAATAGGGAATCCACCTAGTGATAGCAGACTAGACTCCATTTTATGACCTGGACACTGGACTTTCTCCAGGAATCAAACGTCTGGAAAATTGCCTTCAAATGTCAATATAGCCACCAGCAACTCCAGCAAAGTTCACCTGTAGCACACTGCCAGCTCTGCCAGCCTCTGGGCCCGTAACCAGTGTTAGGAATGTGAGTCCCTGCAGGATTAGCAGGGCTAAGCAGAGTAGTGCAGAGGATGAGAGGGCAGCAGCACAAAGTAAACACACAGCTGTTTATAGTTCAAGATAACTATATTGTTCAAGGCAGAAGATAAGTCAAGTAACACAGTCCAAGGTCAAAGCAGTAGATCAGTCATATACATACATCCAGTTGCAGGGTTATTCCAGTCTCAGTAATCCAGTTAAACAGTCCACAGATACAGTCCAGTCTTTCAGAGTATCAAACAGTAATAATACTCCTCCTCAGTAACCCACGCTTTGCAATAATCTCATACACACTTAAATATAGTGAAACTCCAATCAGTTAGAGATATTGCAGTCATGTGACCAGTGACTCAGCACTTCCAATTCTGCTGAATCATGCTGTAAGAGCAGTTACAGATTGCATCAGCTAGATTGCATCAGCCTTCTGCAGTATTGCATCAGCCTTGAATCAACTTGCCTGAACAAATATGTTTTATTATTAAATTCAAATACTAACAGGGTGGCTGCAAGGGCATTGGCGGCTGAAGTGGGCTGCTGGAGTTGTGCCATATCCTGAGATTGAGAGGTGGGAGTGTTGCTTAGGCCAGCCAAGGACGAACGGCCAGCCGTTTTCCTTCTCTTCCATTTTTATTTTTTTCCCCCATATGGCAAATAGCAGCTGCGAGCAGGCTTTCAACTGAGAAACCACTACTAGGCAAAGGGTACATAACCCTATAACCCCATTGTTGCTCTGACAAAAATGGAAGCCCCCTAAAAGGCAAAGTATACACTTATTTAAACCAAAAAATTTTTTAAAAAAGATATTTGGCTGATTAAAACACAGATCTCCTGTGTAACTTTTAACCATTGTTGGTAGAGGCTTTTGAGTGTTCCACTGTACTCCTACCTTACCCTGGATGGCACAGAGCACTACTACATCTCTGGAGGTATGGAGGATTCAGGCGTTGGCTTTGTCAGGAAGGTGTTCTGATGGTTAGAGGCCCTTGAACAGTATCCCACCCGGCCAACCATGGATACCATCTTCGCATTTAATAAACTAAGGGCACAATCCTAACCAATTTAGGCCAGCATTACTCACCTGGCATTTCTTACCATGGTGTGTGGGGAAGTCTGCATATGCTTGTGCAGTGGCCTAACCCTCCAAGGAGTAGGGAAGTGCCCTACAGCAGAAGTCTCCAAACCCTGGCCCGGAGGCCAGATGTGTCCTTGCCAAGCCTCAGTGTGGCCCCTGGCAAGACCCCTCTATCCAGCCCTTGGGTAAGCCTTCTAATTCTCTCCAATATATTCTTATATGTAAATTTATTCAAATTTGAAATAAAAATTACCAGTAGTTTTCCAGCCCCGACACCATGTTAGAGAGATGATGTAGCCCTCCTGCCAACCAGTTTGGACACTCCTGCCCTACAGCATTTTTGTGACACCCCCATGCCAGCAAGGGTCTTGTGTTGGGGCTTATGCTGGCACAACTGAAGATTAAGATTGCAGCCTTAGAGCCCAGTAGTGAGCTCTTTGCCCATGCCGTGCCCACACCTGTGACACTTGGCTCTGGATCAGTGTTTGCACTGGTGCGGCGCCAGCCAAAAACAGCCACATGCCACCTCGAACAAAGGAAGAGCTCCAGGGAGTGGATACATCAGTCAGGGCAGGAGGAAGTGAGTGCAATGGGGTGGGAAGCCCTCTGCCAAATGCAGAGCCCAATGTGCCTCCAAAATAGCCAGCAGAGACTGGAGAAGACCCAAAAGCCTTTCCCAAGGTGACTCCTGGTGACCATGGCTGTGCTGCTGGATGTAGCAGTAGCTGCTCTGGTGTCACTGCAGACGGTGTTGCCACTGCCTTTAGAACTGGGCTAGCCCTCCCAACAACCATACCAAAGTCTCTCTGATAAGACTTTTTCTTGAAACAGTTGCATCTAACTACCATAATGGAAATCCACATAATCAATTTGACAAAAAAGATAACAGGACTGAAAGACATTCTGCCCTATTTATTCAAATAATAGAAATGCATTTATTCAAATTATTAGAGGAAAAGAGAGGTTCTATAAGAAAGAAACAAAGGAAGAAGGCAAAAATGGCTACATTCATACAGAAATAAAAGACAGTGGAGTCATTTTGACTACAAAAGTCAGACTGACATTAGATTAGAAATGAATGATAATGCTCAAGAGATATTTGTTGAAATGTCATGGGTGCTTTGAAACCCACTCTAAAGGGGTGTGATTTATTCCATTTTCATATTGGAAACTTTTTCTTCTTTATTGAAAACCCATATAATGCAGCTCAGAGAATATGAAATGAATCTTCAACAAAGGGACTTTGGAACCACAGAGGATGTAAATCATATACAATGTTTTGGAAAGCCTGGAGCATAAGGAATATCTTGTGTACTGAGAAAAATGTAAATGTGGAGCTACCATGTACAATGCTTTCATTTCTTTATATAGATTGTTTAGCCCACAGTAGGTGCATTTAATTTACACTTTTCAAAACATTTACTTCATTTTACAGACATTTAATTTGCACCCCACTTTGCAGCCTAGCCCTACAATCCAGAGTAACTACAGGAGCACGTAAGAGACATTATGTGTACCTGTAGTTACTGCACCACTTAGTGAAAACCTATGGGAAATTCATATTGCAATCCAGAGCAAATTGTTCTTACACCGGAGCAAGGACTCCCCATAGTTACTCTGGATTGCCCCCTATGACTACAGCTCTCTAGACCAGCGCCCAGCAAATGCCCTGTTTACTCAGATCTAATGCTGTAATCCTAAAGACACTTTTCTGGGAGTAAGACCCATTTAACACATTGGGTTTACTTCTGAGTAGACATTCTTAGGCTTGTACTCATAGGTAAAAATCATAACATAAACCCATTGCTGTTTTATTATTATCATACAACTCACTGTTATATGCAGTAAAATTAAATGTGTACCTGCTTTGCACCTTCTCATTACAATTACCTGTAAGCATTTTTAAATCTCAAGGCTTTAAAATAGGGGTGCGCATTAGATTTAATAAAGAACTAAAGTAAATGCCTTTGCCTCGTTTTACATGGTTTCTTTGCCTTGTTTTACATGGTTAAGTAGACATGATCTGTCCTTTCTGCATAGGACTGAGCTTTAAGTAACATAAAATATAAGGTTAATAAAAATCAAGAGCTAGCTTTTAAGGGGATTGCAATATATAATACTAAAGAATCTGCTCATTGTTTTAAGAAACATCCCCTCTTTTTACCACTCTCGGCTGCCAAAAATAGAAAGTGATTAGTGAGGAAAATAGAATACAGTACATGTAAATGACTAATATAAAAAGGCTACTGAAATATTCAGACAATTTATCGGTGGCTGGTGATAACAGGAGGTTGAAAACCAACAAGAATGGGCAGCATTCTTTAAACTTTCTGCCAAATTTCTCCTTTGCAAAGCAGATCATAAAAATTTCAAATTTTTCATTACAGCTTATATAAACTCCAGTTCCTGCTATGATTTATCATTCAACAAACATACTATATTTAGTTTCTTTTTCTTGTGTATTAAAGTGCATAGCTCCGTTTACAATTACAATGAAATTTCTTTTCTTGGACTTTGGATGTAATCTCTGTGCCTTTTTTCTTTTGTTTTTGTGCATGTCTGTTTGTTCTATAAATATTGTGTGTCACTTCATGAATTCTATGCCAAATTCTCTACATAATGCATTATGACCTCTTATGCTACCTCTATTTAAACCGTCATTAGCACTAGAAACAGGCAAATGGAAAATAGTTCTCAATTCCACTCGTTCTGGCCATTGTTCCTTTTAAAAATTTATCACTAGCTAGGCTTTTTAATTTTGTCTGACTTTGCGCAGTACCTATTTTGCATTATAGGATGCTAAAGGTTTTCTGATCACTTTGTGAAAAGATTTTGCATTTACTGTATCTGCAAAATTTTCATTATTGAGCTATAAGCAAATGTGCTAGAGTCAAATCCTGAGCTGCCTCGAACACAGGACCAAATGGCATCCAGCATGCCCAAGCAGTCATTGCTGTCATCTCAATGGAGAAGGGGCTTATCCCCTTCCCCTGAATAAGGAAAGTAGCCCTGCAGTTAAGCTACTCAAGTCTGCAGCAGTCTGAGCTGGCACAGAATCGGAGAACTCTGTGTTAGGCTGTAAGACCCAATACAGGATCTAGTGCAGATGAGCTCCATCCCCCATCCCCCATCATTATATAGTCATCATCCCCCAGTGACTATATAATCATTACCACGAAGGAGGATAAGGCCCCCCAAAATGTAGGACACTTAAGAAAAATGTAGGACATGACATGACATGTAGGACATGAATTAAAAATGATTACATACCATTTATTACATATATTTTATTAATTACAAAAAGGCTACATGCTCACAAGAAAAAGGAGAAATTACAGGACACAAGACTAAAATCCAGGACATGTCCTGGAAAAGGAGAACCTAAAGCTACTTGTATTCTAATGCTTATAAGGAAAGAGGTCAAGAATAGGACCACTTATATTGCATTGTCCCTTATATACATCTATGGGCAGTTTCAGCACTGGGTTTCTGTCACCCAATGTGAGAGGCCAGCATTTCACTTCCATGCAGTGGGCAGAGTATGCCTTCGGAGAGAGTATGCCACTGCCTGGTCCCACTGGTTTTTTTGCCATAACATTTGATAGAATAGGAATATTTAACACAAATTATTTCATTGTATGCTGCATGGAATTACATATAGGTCGATATATAACTTGACAGTATTATTCAAAAATACTAAGATTTTAAATATTTGGCTATCACATTGCCCAGTGTGGCCCACTCAGCCTGTGTCCATCCAGTGAAGCCGCTGCTGTGGGAGACATATTCATAATACAGTTCTGGTTGCCACATGTCAAGAATATTTTAGAAGTGAAAACAGAGTAACCAAGATTATCAGAGGGGTTGGAATGCATTTCTTATGAGGTAATGTTCCAGAGATGTGGACTTTTAAGCTTAGAAAAAAGTTCTAAGGGGGAGATCAATCTTAGAGAATTATGCATGGTGTAGAGACAATTAAGTTTTTTTCCACTCACACTATAACTAAGGGTCATTCATTGAATCTCACTGGCAGACAGTTTAGGATGGACAAAAGGAGGTACCAGTACTTCTTCACACAGAGCATAATTAGTCTGTGGCGATGTGATGACAGACACTAGCTTGGATGGCTTTTAAAAGGGTTTGGACAAATCCATGAAGGGCAGTTCTTTCCATGGCCACTAATCACAATGGTCATGAGCCAACATCAATGTCAGCAGTAAAATTCCTCTAAATTGCAGAGAAGTTGTAATGGGAGAGAAGTCTGCCTTTCTATCCTTCTGGGGCTTCTCTAGTAAGCAAGATGCTGGACTAGTTGGTCCTTTGGCCTGATCTAGCAGTGTTTTCCATAAGTTTTCCATACTATCTGCACAACTATGAGGTTGACCTGTCTTACACTCCAGTCTGTAACATTCAATGAACCAGTTCTTATCTTTGCCTGTTCTTATATTCAGACTTGCTATGGCCATTTGTCCCTCCCACCAAACTTCTCAAGATTTTGAATCCTCACTGTATACAAAATGTCCCACCACTCTCAAGTATACATTCTCAAGAGATGGTAAATAAACCCTCCACTCCAATGCTCACAGGGGTCTTCAAATCCTAGCTCTGGGACCAGATGTGGCCTGCAGCAAGCCTCTATTTGGCTCACAACAAGCCCTGTGACTACAAGCCTTTGGTTCATTTCAGGGCCTTAGGTTTTCTAAGGGTCCACAGCCTCTGGGTAGTTCCTGCAATGTGCTGGTTCTAAATTATTTACACCTGTACATATAAGATTCTTGTGGGGTGGGGGGAATGGAAGTCCATTAGAGTGTGTGTTTTATTTCTGTGTTGTGTTTTGGTGCTTGGAGAAATCCTTGAAATTAGAGCTCATTCATTCATTCATTCATTCATTCATTCATTCATTCATTCATTCACAATGCAATCCTAACCAACTTAGGCCAGCATAACCAATTTAGGCCAGCATAACACCCCTGCTCCCATTCCCGTGGTGGTGTAGAAAGGCTGGCACGTGACTGTCCACTGGCCTAACCCCTTTCCCAGTAATGGATCAGAAGTGCCTAATGGCACTTTTGCAACACTCCCAAGCCAACACAGCACTTGTGCCAGCTTAACTGGGTGTTAGGATTGCTGCCTCATTCATTCATTCATTCATTCATTCATTCATTCATTCAAGTTCTGTCTATAATGTATTTATTTAAAATGTATTTATTTTTTGACACCGTGCCATATATTTGATGCAGCCCTCTCCCTGAAAGATTTGGAGACCTCTGTAAGGCATAGATAGCTCCCTCCACAAATACAGGCATCGTTCACTTTGGTGCCCAGAACAGTCATTACACCAATAGGGTATTTCCCACAATTGCAGTGAAAGTTTGAATTGCTTTTCATCCCCAAAATGCCCACCAGGACCACAACAGCTAGACAAAGCTAATCAATTATCTGTGTAATTGGTTTCCACTAAGACAATATTTTGAGATTTATTGCAAAATATTGAAGTCCTTTGGCATTTTCTATCTTTGATGTCCTTATTATCTTTTAGTTGTTCCTAACATTACTTCAAATATTCATGCATGTACTGTTCAAATCCACTACAGTGGCACCTCACTTAACAAGCGCCTCAGTAAAGTATGTTCCACGTAACAAACAAAAATTTCTCTAGGATTCTGCATCATGTGACAAACTGTGCTTCATGTAACAAACACTCTATGGCAGTTGGGATAGACGCGCTGGCCGGCAGCCCTTTTAAAAAGCGTCAGGACTACCTAGCGCGCCTGCCCTTGGCAAAAGCAACACTTCCACACTGTTTCTCCTGTGGCCAGGCATCTGCTGGGCAGAGGGAGAGAAGAGCAGTGGAGAAGAGAGAAGCAGCTCAGGGCTAGCCAGAAGGGAGCAGGAGAGAGAGAGGCTCAGGATGAAGAGAAGGAGAAAGTGGGGAGACACTTGGAAAGTGTCTTGGATTACAGAAGAAAGTGTTTTTGATTGCAGCCTCCTAAACATGTCTACCCAGAAGTAAGCCCCAATGTGTTAAATGGGGCTTATTCCCAGGAAAGTGTCTTTAGGATTGCAGCCTAAGCAGACTTCATAGGATCATGCACACTGAATGCATGTTTTGAATTCAATTCCAGTGTTATGTCATCATTTTAATATTTTTATATGAACATTTTTTGGGTTGTGGAAACAATCATCTGAGTTTCCATTAATTCCTATGGGAAAATCCACTTCACGTAAAGAACATTTCAAGTAACAAACATGCCTCCAAAATGAATTAAATTTGTTAGGTGAGGCACCACTGTATATAGGTATATCTAGTAGGCACCTAGAATTACAAATACAGCCTCAGGGAACTTGAAAATATCTATAATTCTGTTGTTGTTTATTGGTTTCGTTGCTTAAAAAGTAAGTCATGCTCAATAATAATGTGTTACAGTGTCCTAAAAATATTAGATGGGCATATCATCCTTATTAATGAATGTTCTCAAAAAATTAGGCATCAGCTGGGTTTTATGCTCCATCTTTTCCACTCCACAGATCTAATTTAGATTTTAGAGAGCAAACCTCTTTCCATTTTGAAGAAAAATTGGAAAAGAGTTAAACAGAATATGATCTCAAAAGGATAAACACCACTGTGGAAAAATACATCACTCTCCATTTCACAATTTTTATTTCATGACAATATAACTGAGCACTACATCTTAAAACTAAATTAATCAGTGCACAAGATTAATCTGTTGGTGGCAGAGTTAGAACTCTTTATGTAAAACATAGTGAGTTCATATCTTCAGGGTTTGTGTTTCTAAGGTTGTAGAATAAACTGAAGTTTAGCTTAGCAGTTCCAGGAATACTGAAGTCCATGCAACATAAAATGCATTTTATGGCTCAGTCATAAGAACATGAGCCTCCAGTGGATCAGGCCAAAGGCCCATCTGGTACAGCTTTCTGTATCACACAGCGGCCTACCAGATGCCTCAGGGATTCCTACCCAGTTAAAAAAAAATTGTACAACACCCCCCCAAAAATGTAGGACAAATGTAGGACATGTTAAAATAAAGCAAAAATACTCATATTACTTTCCTGTACTTAATTTCAACACTTTTAAAAATGAAACCCTCTTTGTAAGAGCTGTTTTCACCAACAATGCACATGTGAGGTGGCTCAAAGCAGACATGATCTTCTCCCAGAGACGCCAGCCCCAAAATTTATTAATCAAAATCTTGATTTAAAGATGGCTCCCTCCCTAGAAACTTTTCGGCATGGCCTAAAAACATTCTTATTTATAACAGCTGTCTGAATTTTTTTAATCGACTGGTCTGGCCACCCTTCTGCACACTCTGCACACACCTTATGGTTTTTTAATTCGGTTTTAGTTGGTTTTATTGTAAATTTTATGAGAGGATGTTTTAAATGTTTTTATATAATCTAATTGTATTTTAACTGTATTTTAACTGTATTTTAATCTGTATTTATTATCTAATTTTAGTGGTGTTTTATTGTTCTTTTAATTGTTGTTACCGCCTTGCGCTCCATTTTGTTGGGAAGAGAGGCAGGATATAAATCTATAAAATAAAATAAATAAAAAATACCTTCTCCCATACCTGCTCCCTCACACACCCCATGCATCCACACACACACTCAAAACACTCTCACTCCATGCATGCACACACTCACTAACACACAGTCATTCTCTCTCTCACACACACACATACCATGCATGCACACACTCACACACACCACGCATACACTCACACACACTCAGTCACTCACTCACTCGTGCACTCCATGCATGCACACTCACTCACTCTTTCTCGCTCTCTCTCTTTCTCTCTCTCTCTCTCTCTCACACACACACACACAGAGAGAGAGAGAGAGAGAGAGAGAGAGAGAGAGAGAGGCTGCACAGGTCTCACCTTGCAGGCGGGAGACCGTGGCTGGCCAGAGATGCTCCAGAGGCAGCGCAGCCAGCCGTAGGAGACCCAGACAGGCCAGAGAAGCAGCCTAGGTGGCGTGGTGCAGCCACACCATGGGAGAGTCGTGGCTGGCCAGGGCTGGCTTGCGAGGCTGTGGGGGAGGGCACAGAGGGCTCCACAGGGGCAGCAGACCCCTCTGAGAAGCAGCAGCAGCAACTGCTGCTGCACATGAGTCCTCATTCCTACGGTTCCCACCCTCCTCTTTCTCCTGTTCTGGGAAATCTTGGAAAAACAGGGGGATTTCCTCCTTTCCGTTGACCCCCTTTTCCTAGTTGCTCCAGGAAAATCCGGTCATGTGGGAACCCTGCCTCATCTACACACGTGGCCCTCCAGGCCTGCTCATCTATTTGTTTTACAATTTTATCTTTAACTAGCTAAAACATACCAGCATAGTGGGAGTAAAATTTCCCCTGTATGCCATCCTCCCACTGTGCATCAACCCTGCATGCACATCAATTCTGCTTGGGCATCAACCCCCATGTGCATCATCTCCCCTTGCGCACTATCCCCCCATGCGCACCGTCTCCCATTTACAATAACCCTTTACAACATCCTGCATGCACACTCTCCCCGTGTGCACCATCCCCCATATGTGCCATCCCCCCTGCACACCTCCACCCCCTGTGCACCCTCCCAGTGCATCAGATGTTGAACAAGCACTCTTCAATGTTCAGTATAGGACAAAAACATGTTGCACCCCTTTTCAGCCTCTTAAGGGTTAAATTTCTCAACAACAATTCTTGGTTGATGTCACAGAAGGAACACCTTCCCCAAATTTGATGCTTCTCTGTCCAGGGTTAGGGCAGAGTGTCCATCAGTCAGGGATTCTTCAATGGAAAGTATAGGGAGGAAAACACATTGCACCCTTTTTCGCCCCCTTCCAGTTGGAATTTCTGAAAACCAGTTCTTAGTGAGAGCCTCCATCATGGAAGGAACACCCTGCCCAAATTTCACACTTCTAGGTCTGGCTGTTTTGGCTGGGTGTTGAGAGTGAGTGAGTGAGTGAGTGAGTGAGTGAGTCAGTCAGTCAGTCAGTCAGTCAGTCAGTCAGTCAGTGACTTTTCAGTTTTATATATACAGATGAGACTTTCCACCATCTTACCTGGAACCGACATGAGACTGACCGGCATATAGTTTCCTGAATCCCCTTTTCTACCCTTTAAAAAAAATTACTGGTATGTGTCCTCCAGTCATCTGGAGTAATCTGTTCATTTACATTGTCCAGTGGGTTCCCTATTAAAAAGGACCTACTACTTCTTCTCTAAACTGACAATGCTAAGACGTTATAAGAATATATTTGGGCACAATTTATGCAAGCAAGTTAACGTTATACCCTATGGACAAAATAGCAATGCACTGATACGTGGAGAAAAGTCCCCAGTAGTCAACAAGATATAGCAGCTGGATGTTCATTCCTGATAATTTTCCTGCATTTCTGTACAATCAAGGTGTCTTACAAAAGTGTTAAATCAAAGCATAAAATAAAATAAATTTCAAAAAAGGAGTTGGGCAGTCCAATCCTATCCAAACATCATCCCCCGTCTGCACAGTTTGGAGACAGTGTGGGACATGCTGTATCCTATGGAATAAGTAGGAAGGGATGGTTGGCTCCCCAAAGTAAAGTGATAGTTTCCCCAGGATAAATTCCAAACTGTACAGTTTGTGATCTGTGTAAGCTAAGGGGGTTTAAATCCCCTTTCACTTCAGAAGCTCCCCAGTATCAGACCCCCTCCTCCCCAAACCTGAATACAGTGGATGTCTTTTTGATGCAGCTTTACTGGTGTGGTAGAAGAATGAGCCATACAACTAATGTACTTGCCTACACAGTACAGTCAACATAACCTTCCCAAACGACAGTCCGAGAATAGATGAGAATTTGTCAGTAGGAATTAAAGCTGCCCATAGTTGAGAATTCTTATGTGCAGGATGAAAACCCAAGAACTATCAGTCACTGACCAAAAAATTAAGCATTTTTTATAAAGTTTAATCAAATGGGTTTTAAAGTAGTGCATCTGAATAATTTACTCTGGCAGCATAACCTGGAGAATTCAGGGCAATTAAAACCTTAGGCTCCCTGACACAGAATGAAATACGAATCAAGTTCAAGCAAAACACACAGCCAAAGGAAAAAAGCAGGGTTTGTATTAACTTTGGAGTTAATAAAATTTGTTGGTGCAAGGAAATTGGTTTAATGATTCCCCCTCCCCAGCAAGAACATTTTTACCTTATTGCTTACTTTACTTGAACATGTGCCATTTACTTCTGTTTCAATGGTATAATATTTCACATCTAATAGTGGTGATTAGTTTGCTCAGGTTTCATAAAAATCTCATCTTTCCCCTCCCCCGTTAATAAGAAAATGAAGATAAATACAATGTAAAACAAAATACAAAGCATACTAAACCAATTTTGGTGGCAACAGCAGTAGATGGCAATCCTTTCCATGCATTGCAACAATGTCTTCCACTATGTCCAACCATATCCAGCCTCTCCCTGACATGCTTGCAAATATTCAAGACAATGCATACAGCTTAATATATAGCCAGAAGCATCCCAAGGTACCATCACAACGGTAGTATTGCTTGCAGGCAGTCACTTTACAATTGGGAAGGCCTCAGCTGTTATTGAAGAGGAGAGAATAGGAAAAACCTTCCCAAGGAGAACCAAAACTATGGAAAAACATGGGAGCTGGAGGACCAGAAATTTATTTCAAACAGCATGCATTGTTCTCAAATGTCACAAACAAACAAACTTGAATGCATTTGTAATTCCACTTTCCTACATGGCAGTTAACTTATTTCTGAACTTTATAAAAGCACATCTGAAATTGCTTTTTTGCAGGGTGACCATATGGTTTGGGCATTTAGTCACCCTGCTTTTTTGTCTTTCATGAAGGCACACAAAACACTGGCAAGAGGATCAAACGTGCTATAAATGGCACATGTATCTCTTGGTTGAAAACAGTACTAGTCTATAGCTGGACTATAAATGAGAGAGATTGGTTTTGAAATTCAGAAAGAAAATGCTACCTTCGGGTTCTTTTTAACCATCAACTTATTGCAGTTCTTACTTCAAACCCTCAGGTTTTTTAATAGCCTCTATTGTTCTAGCCACAGCGTATGTTTTCGTTCTCCTTAAGTGGAGAGGGAATATCTCAGAGCAACTCAAGTATACAGCAGTTTGTAATTTATCTATCAAAAGTATTTATAGAGCCGTAGTCACCATAATATTTAAGCTCTTCCTCTCTTGGCAATCCAGAGGAGAGGAAATAAATCTTTTTCTTGCCAGTAGCAGATTAAATGTTCACTATCTGAAGTTCTAGAGGGTTGGATTTCATATAACCGTTTAAAAAGTAAGTGGCTTTTAACTTTAAAATAGTCAAAGGAAAAACAGAGAACATTATGTAAAAGCTAAAAGAGGTTGTAAGCCAATTAAGGACTGTCAAGTTCATCAAAATTTAGCTTGCTTCAGATTTGGCCTGAACTAAGAAAATAAGATGAGCTTGAGGGCTACAGCACTAAGATCCCATTTGGAGCTAGGTAAATATAGGCTGCAAGCCTAATCTCCAGTTAGGCCAGCATAAGCCATGGCATAAGTCCCATGCTGACCAGGGGATATCAGAAAAATGTCGTAAAGCACTTTTGCGCCACACTTGGGGGAGGATTAGGCCAGTGCACAGACATGCGCTTGCCTCCCTCCATCAACATGGGAAGGGGAAAACCAATGAGTTGGGCCAGCCTAGGTTAGGACTGTACCCACTGTATATGTGGGTGGTTCTGGAGAGTAGGAAAATGTATACCTTTTCCCCTTACCTTCTTCTGGGGTGGGGACTCCTTGTCCTCTATAGACTTGCAGTACAGTGTTTCATCTCTCCAACTAAAGGCTATCAAGGACTCAAGCAGGTCAATTTACTATCCTGCATTTTGTGCATATTCTTCCAGCTGGCACTCTATAACATGTTAAGTCCACATCAGGCTGATTTATCTTCTTTTTTTTCTTTTAATTTACAAATGTATCTACTTCCATGTATCTAAAGTTCCCTAAAAATCACTATCTTATTTGTGGGTAACTGTGCTTTGCTTCTATTTGATATTTACAACTCAGCCACATGAGTTTGCTGTTAATATATAGTAGTAATGCCTTAGGCCCTTCTAATTGCCTTTTTTACCAAATTCATAAATTACTTCCATGGAGTTTCATAAAGTTGCTAAACAACAATACTGATGTTCAAAGACAGCATTCTGCAAGAAACAGACGAACAGCACAGTCCTAATCATGTATACTCAAAAATAAGCCCCATTTTGTTCAATGGGTCTTACTCCCACGAAAGTGTTTTTAGGATTGTAGCCAGGCAGGACAATCCAGAGCAACTAATCTGTCCACATAAGAGCCCTTGGGTTGCCCTATCTAACACTAGGTTGGAGCAACTGCAAAATGCTCCAGCCCAGTTACTCTGAAGGAGGCTTAGGGCAGAGCAAGGCAAGATAGGGTGCCCTAAGAGAGGTGGACCTGCTCTGCCCTAACTGGGGAAGCCTAAGCAGCTCAGGAGAGGCAAGTTGAGGGCATGTTTAGCATTGCCTAGGGCAGAGCAGTTACTCTGTATCCAAAGCCTGTTTCAAGGCAGAAATGCCCTCTTCCAGCCCTCAGAGTTATACCACCTCAGGAGCAGGTATAGTAATGAGTAGACCCATAGGGGTCCATGATAAGGCCCGAGTAAGAATGGCAGTGTTGACCAAAAATCTGAGTTCTTGGCCATCCTAGCTGCAACCCCTGCCTCTCAACCTCAGGATATGGAACAAACTACGGCTGCCCACAAAGCTCAGGATACAGCAGGCCACTCCAAGAAGCCCCTTGTATTCACTGTAGAATGTACTGACATCTCACCAGGGACTCCTTATAAGGCAGGCACCCAGTGGCGTCACCAGACTGGTGCGGCTGGTGTGGGCTGCATTGGGTGATGCGCTCCGTATGGGGTTATGTGCCGGAGGAGTTTGACTGTCCTTTGGTAGGCTCCGGGCGTCAGCACCCCCATTCAGGCCTGCTCCAAGGCGGAGAATCAGCCAGAAGCTGCCACTTGTCTGAGGAGCTGGCCTGAACGGTCATCTGAGGTGCACTGCGCAGAAACACACTGAGCATGCCGAACAGCTTCAGAGGAGACTTCCTTAGAGCAGAGAAAGTCCGCGCCTCTGCACAGCCATTCGGCCTCACTCAGGAGGCGGAGCGGCAGCCGAATGGCTTCAGAAAGAGTACTGCACAGGCACCAACTCTGACGCCTGCACAGTCTCCCCCGAAGCCAAAAGGCTTCAGAAAAGTACTGCGCAGGTGTCAGAGATGGTGCCTGCGCAGTACTCTTTCTGAAGCCAGTTGGCTTCAGAAACAACTGCGCAGGCGCCAACTTTAGTGACTACGCAGTCCAGGTAGGGGGGGCGTGCATCCCAGGGATGACGCATAGACTTCCGCACCAGGTGATGTGCAGAGTCATGTCACCACTGTAGGCACCACAGCTGTTCCTTGTTCAGTGTGATCTGAGGGGTGTCTCCTCAGGAGCAAGTCTTCCCCTTGTGTCAATTACTTAGCATGCTCTGGAGCAGTTAGGGCAGCCCAGGCTTCCTGACTCTCTGGATTCAGCATAACTTTCTGCTCTGGATACAGAATAGTTAGGAGAGTGCAGTTAGGTCAGAGCAGGCTGAATTTGCTCTGGATTGTGTCCTTAATCTGCAATCCTAACTTCCATTTAGGCCAGCCTAAGCCCCAGCAAAACTCATGTTCTGAACAGGGGGAGTCACAAAAATGCAGAAAGACACAGTACAAGTGCCCCACTCCCGGGGGGGGGGGATTAGTCCAATGCACAGGTCTATGCTACCCTCTCCACACCATCATGGAAAGATAGGGCAGGTGAGTTAGGCCAACCTAAATTTCTTAGGATTGCGCTTAGGCTACAATCCAGAGTAACTATGAGACCTTTTACACCGACGTAGTTACGGTGCCGCCTATGGGAAACTTATGGGAAATGCATAGATCAATCCAGAGTAAGTGCCTCTTATGTCTTCCCATTGTTACTCTGGGTTGTAGGTTTGGTGGCATATAGTAGGTTTTTAAGCCAAAATGTAACTGGCAGCTTTTATGTACGTGCTTTGAAAATGTATAGCTGTATAGCTATGAACCTACATCTGTAGAGAAGGTGCAGGCAATTGTATATATTCATATACAGTGGTGCCTCACATAATAAACACCTCATGTAAAGTATGTTCCACATAACAAATGGAAGTAAGTTTTTAATCTGAAAATCCAAAAAGTCTCTCTCTGTAGTAGTAACCTAGATTTATCGGATATGTCACTTTCAGCTTAGTCTGAATAGTGGAACAGTTTCTCCCTCAAATTTTAAAGTGATTTTTTGGGGTAGAGGGGAGGATACAATGAGTGGTTCCTTCCAGCCCAGGGAAGGAATGCTGTTCAGTTCAGTGTAAGGTGGAAATTACTGGGAGCACAATCCTAACCATGTCTACTTAGAAGTAACCCCCATTGTGTTCAATGGGTCTCACTCCCAGGAAAGTGTCTTTAGGACTGCAGTCTAAGTAGACTTCATAGGATCATGCACATTGAATGCATGTTTTGAATTCAATTCCAGTGTTTTGTCACCATTTTTACATACAGTTAATATTTTTATATGAATATTTTTAGGGGTTGTGGAACCAATCATCTAAGTTTCCATTCCTTCCTATGGGAAAATCTGCTTCATGTAAAGAATGTTTCACATAACAAACATGCCTCCAGAACAAATTAATTTTGTTACGTGAGGCACCACTGTATTGGAGAAGAAATTAAATAGTGTGAAAACACTCTGAAAATATATCCTGGCAAGCTGAGGTTTAACAAAAGTGTAGAAAATTTTAACTAATAGCCACAAAGTTCCCTCTTCGTTCCAGCAAAGGAAAATTAGAGGAGGACAGCCAAATAAAAGTTAGGAAATATTAATCGAGAAAGCTTTAGCATTGCTGTTTTTTTTATCTCGGGTAATAGATGGGAGAGCAATCTGCCTGTCAAACTTTGGAGGTGTTGGCCTTGGGGTTATTCCTAAAGGAGCTAGAGGCAAGCCTCCAGGAGAAACAGTGAAACTAGGACAGCGGCAGGAAGCAATGAGAATGGAAATTTCTCTCTCTCTCTCTCTCTCTCTCTCTCTCTCTCTCTCTCTCTCTCTCTCTCTGTATGTGTGTGTGTGTTTTCATCATTGGTTGAACACTGGTAATCCTTCCTAGATTTCTTAAAATAGTAATTTGTTATTTTAGCCACAAAACAAAAAATACAAAAGATATTTTATTCCTGTGAAAATTCCTACTGTATGATTAAAGTGTGGTACTTGTCTATTCAGATGTCGGCCCCCTGTTGTGATTTAATTGTTAAATGTATTGTTGAATGGGTTGGGATCATACTATTTTAAATGAAAAGAAAGGCACTGTAGAAACAGAGCAACAACCCCAACCCACATTACAACAGAGGCATGATCAACATTGTCTGATGATTATACTGAGGCAACTAATGTCATATGCTACAGCAGTGATGCCCCCTTGTTAATGTGAGTGGAACAGTAGCATGGCTCAGGGATTCAGTATTATCTCCTGACCCCAGACAAGCTCAGTACACTGTGGCCCTACTGAGCACACCTCATACCAGATCTACTGTGAGTGGCAACTCAAGCACCTTGCATGTGAAGCAGTATATCGTTTGATTCCCCATTTTTACATGCTCCTATTTTCTTGCATTTACTATATTCAGGTTATTTTCTTGTTATAGACTCCAAGGCTATTACTTCTATATCTTTCTGAAATATCTCATATAGAGAGGTGCCTTGGTTTATGACCATAATTCGTTCCAGAAGCATACTTATAATCCAAAACACTTAGGCAGCCCAATCCAGAGCAACTAATCTGTCCACATAAGAGCCCTTAGGTTGCCCTATCTAACACTAGGTTGGAGCAACTGCAAGATGCTCCAGCCCAGTTACTCTGAAGGAGGCTTAGGGCAGAGCAAGGCAAGATAGGGTGCCCTAAGAGAGGTGGACCTGCTCTGCCCGAACTGGGGCAGCCTAAGCAGCTCAGGAGAGGCAAGTTGAGGGCATGTTTAGCCTTGCCTAGGGCAGAGCAGTTACTCTGAATCCAGAGCCTATTTCCAAGGCAGAAATGCCCTCTTCCAGCCCTCAGAGTTATACCACCTCAGGAGCAGGTATAGTAATGAGTAGACCCATAGGGGTCCATGATAAGGCCCGAGTAAGAATGGCAGTGCTGACCAAATATCTGAGTTCTTGGCAGCCTAGCAGCAACCCCTGCCTCTCAACCTCAGGATATGGAACAAACTACGGCTGCCCACAAACCTCAGGATACAGCAGGCCACTCCAAGAAGCCCCTTGTATTCACTGTAGAATGTACTGGCATCTCATCAGGGACTCCTTATAAGGCAGGCACCCAGTGGCGTCACCAGACTGGTGCGGCTGGTGTGGGCTGCATTGGGGATGCGCTCCGTATGGGGTGATGTGCCGGAGGAGTTTGACTGTCCTTTGGCAGGCTCCGGGCGTCAGCACCCCCATTCAGGCCTGCTCCAAGGTGGAGAATCAGCCAGAAGCTGACACTTGTCTGAGGAGCTGGCCTGAACGGCCATCTGAGATGCACTGCGCAGAAACACACTGAGCATGCCGAACAGCTTCAGACTTCCTTAGAGCAGAGAAAGTCCGCGCCTCTGCACAGCCATTCGGCCTCACTCAGGAGGCGGAGCGGCAGCCGAATGGCTTCAGAAAGAGTACTGCACAGGCACCAACTCTGACGCCTGCACAGTCTCCCCCGAAGCCAAAAGGCTTCAGAAAAGTACTGCGCAGGTGTCAGAGATGGTGCCTGCGCAGTACTCTTTCTGAAGCCAGTTGGCTTCAGAAACAACTGCGCAGGCGCCAACTTTGGTGACTGTGCAGTCCAGGTAGGGGGGGCGCGCATCCCAGGGATGACGCACAGACTTCCGCACCAGGTGATGTGCAGAGTCATGTCACCACTGTAGGCACCACAGCTGTTCCTTGTTCAGTGTGATCTGAGGGGTGTCTCCTCAGGAGCAAGTCTTCCCCTTGTGTCAATTACTTAGCATGCTCTGAAGCAGTTAGGGCAGCCCAGGCTTCCTGACTCTCTGGATTCAGCATAACTTTCTGCTCTGGATACAGAATAGTTAGGAGAGTGCAGTTAGGTCAGAGCAGGCTGAATTTGCTCTGGATTGCAGCCGTAATCTAAAGTGGATTTTCCCGTAGGAAATAATGGAAACTCAGACAATTGGTTCCACAGTCCAAAAATACAGTATTTATATCAAAATATTTACTGTATGTAAAAAAGATTACAAAGACATGCGCAGGAGTTCCAGTCCTGTGTGGCAGGCACCACTGTGCTCACTTCACCTCAGCACTGAAGAAAGGCAGGTGTCCTCCTTTGGTGTTGAGCCAAAGTGAGTGCGCAAATGCACACTGTGCATATCTGAAACTCCCGGGAGCTCCTGGTGGGGAGCTCTTGGCCCACTGCACATGCCTGGAGTTCCAAGCATGCGCAGTTGGCATGGCATATGTGCTGGCACCGCTGCTGTCAGTTGGCATTTGGTACCAACATGGTTTACCACCACTGTCTTAAACCAAGTCAAAATTTCTGAGAAAATTTTGTTCTTAATCCAAAACACTCTATGAACACAATCCTAAACATTTCTACTCAAAAGTAAGCCCAATTGTGTTCGGGAAAGTATATTTAGGTTTGCAGCTTTAACTCAAGTCAGTCTTAAATTGGTAGTTGGATATGTGAAAAAGTTACTTATTCATTTTAATACATTTTATTCATATCTGTGGAAGTAAAATGTAGGTCATTTGGCTTTTTATAAAAAGGCTGCATACTGTATAGGAAAGCGGTCAGAATCTTAGTTATAAAACAGCATTTCCTACAAAGTGAGCAGACAAGTTCTTAAGATTCAGTAGTTCTCACACGAAAGGGGTAGATAAACTTTTCTGTTTTTCTTATTACTTGAAATGCATCAAGATAACATCACTGTGTTCAGCTAACAAGACTACAACTCAGTGGGTGGCCAGTTATGATGGAAGTACACAACCATTACTGTGTGTGGTTGCATGAAAACAGCTGCTATTCACTCTCATTATATAGCCAAAAAAAAGAGTCTGGCTATAGAAAGTGCTCTTTGTGACATTCTTTCAAACTTCCCTAGAATTCCCTATCAAAAAAATGTTGCAATGACCAGTGTTGCCATTAGATTTTTAGAAGACTATACAGTACAAGCTGATGGAGAATGATAATAACAGTACCACTGAGTCGGTCTTTACTCGAGGCTTATCATTCTGGCTCATCTTTCAAGATCCTGAACCTTTAGGGCTCATGCCTATTTTAGGTCTATAGAGGGCTGTGGTTTGGCGCAAGTGGCTAAGACACGGTGCATGTTAAACAGCAGGCCAGGATTTGAGACCCGGGTCGGCCCCACAAGACAGGGTGAGCTCCTGTACTTAGCCCAGCTCTGCGACGCCAGCTGGATCCAATTGTATTGGCTCTGCCTTTCCATTGGACTAATTCAGTGGTGTGGAGAGGGGGGATTTGCTGCTTGAGTAACAGCCTATCCTCCATAACAATCTAATCCAGGCTTTCATGCTTCGCATGCAGTGTATGCAGCGCCGAGCACGATACTATAGTCTTTCAAGACTGACGGAGGCCTGCTTTATTTTATTGTCCTTGTAGCCATTTCCGAACTATAATTCACAAATCACTTGCTGGTCAGCTCCTGGTCCAGACACTGTTTCTGCTTGTAGAAAGATATTTGGATGAAATCCCAGCACAGGACATCATTCTCCTGTCCTCTTCTCCCTTCCATAGCAAACCAATTCTTCCACTATTACAGGTTTTACCAAGCAAGGGTACAGTTGTGCTTTCTCATGGCTGAGAGGTTTGAGAATGTATGTCTTCAGTGTGGGTAGGGTCTCTGTTTGTTGCAGTGGAGAACCTGGTCTTGAACCTGGTCTTGAACCTGGTCTTCCAGCACCCTGTTTATAACATCTTAACTCACACATAACCTGGCCTGTCAACAACCTGGATCAAAGAGAAGTGCCAGGCTGACCACTGTGAACTATCAGCCTGGCTTGAGTCAGCTGACCTCTTGGCACTATATAACTGGTTTATAGGCCTGAGCTATTGAGCTGGCTCAAGGGCAAGTCCTTTGTTCACTGGTAAGTTGGGAGAAGAAGAACTACCCACAACAGATTAAATGTGGGTCCTGCAGTTGAATAACTACCCTTCAGGATTCTGAGGCATCACTTTCTTTAGAATTTGGAAGGTCAAAATCCAGAGCAGCATTTCTCAAAACGGGGGTCGGGACCCCTTTGGGGATCACCTGGAGCTTTCCTGGGGGTTGCCTAAAGACCCCTGGTGCAGAGGGCCAGGTAAGGCTTGCCGGACCTCCGGCTGTAGCTAAGCACACACTGGGGCTTCCTTAGAGGCTGCCCCAGGGACTTCTGACTGCTGAGCAAGGGTGGCTTACCCCAGGCGCACACGCTGCCCTCCAACCAGCCCATTGCCCGCCATCCTCTGCCCGCCAGCTGGGTCTTACTCCCAGTTAAACTGTTGCTGGCTTGCAGCCTGAGATGCCAATCCTATACTTGCCTACTCAGAAGTTAGCCCAATGATAACGAATGGGCCATTCCCAGGAAAGTGCTAGAATTGCAGCTTAGAGCCCAATTCTATGCATGTCTACACAGAAGTAATTCCTATTGAGTTCAGTGAGGTTTAGTCCCAGGAAAGTGTGCATAGCACTGGAGCAGTAGAGCCCAATCCTATGTATGTGCACTCAGAAGTACCAGTAAGTTAATTCAGTTCAGTGGGACTGCCTCCAAGGAAAGTGCATAAGATTGCAGCCTCGAGGCCCAATCCTATGCATGCCTACTCTGAAATAAATCCCATTATAGTCAGGGAGGCCTTTACTCCCATGTAAATGAGGATAGGACTGCACCCTTGGGCCCCAATCCTATGTATGCCTACTCTGAAATAAATCCCATTATAGTCAGGGGGACCTTTACCCCATGTAAAGTAGCAATGAAAATAATTTTATGGTTGGGGGTCCCCGCAACATGAGGAACTTATAAAGGGGTCATGGCATTAGGAAGATTGAGAACCACTGATCCAGAGGGAAATCAGGAATTTTTCACTATAGAATGGCGAGAGGAATTTTTCCAAGAAACAAAATACAATTCACTATTGTGAATTTTTATGATCTTAATAATTTTCTCCAATTATACAACTTCAGTCTAATATGTTTTGAAATCATTATAGCTTACAATAACATTCTTAAATACTGTATGTACAGTACTACACTCATTAATTATGTTATTTGTTGCATATGAGGCCAGCATGTAGCTGATCATTAAAACACTGTTTCAGTTTCATGTATACTCCCTCTCTTTAAAAGGTTGATTTACTCTTTCCAGTGTAGCTGTAATCAGCAGAAATGGATTTGTTTACTTACATGATTGTACATCATTAATAACCCAACGAATGTCTTTAGTATATTTTCATTATTGACTACTGCCATCTGTTGAAAACAACCAAGTATCTTCTCAGCAATCCACTGCATTTTCCTGTAACCTTTCAATATTCTATTAATAATCTATTAATCGTCCATTTCAATTTTCCATTAATTTTCAATGGGAAGCATATAAACGTTGTTTCTAATGGGATATATTTATTGCTTTTGAGTAATGAACTGAAAAATGCATACCATTACATGACATACCTTCTTCCTATACTTTTTCCCAATCCAGCAAAGCATGACAAAATGATGCATCATGACAAAATGATGCCTGAGGCAAGTGGAACTTTTTCCCATCACGGAGTAATATCACAGCAACCCCAATGGGGATACTCAAATCTGCACCATCTCAAACAGCAATGCAAATCTAAGCAGCCTAGTACTGCCACAGCTGCTCAGGAATGGAGCTAGGAGTTAGGATCTAGCATGAGTGCCGGATCATGATCACCGTGTTGAGGAATGCCACTATTTGCCATGATCCTTCTCATACTTGCGCTAACAAGCACTGTGAATAGGAAGGGCGTATGGGGTGATGTTGCTGGAGGGAAGTGACTCCAGCATCCCTCATGGCTGGGCTTTCTCCAGTTGTTCAGCTTTTGTTTTATTATTGCATAATAGGCATCTCTAGGTCTACTCACCTGTACATTCCACTGCCCTAAGGAGCTTAAAATCCTAGAAGTTACATGATACTCAAATATCATGTACATGATACATGTTACATGATATCCTAAATATTATTTTAGTATTTTTGTATTGTATAATATATTTCTAGATCTATCCACTGAGAGGGAATGTGTCACTTGGACTTTATATCCTAATTATGCAGACATCCAGGAATGTGAGCAGGTAGAAGCAAAATCAGCCAGAAGTAGGATCCAATCCATCACATTGTCATTCCAGATATTCTAATGATCCATTTGATGTGGGACTGGAGACAGGCAAAAGTACACATCATTGGCAAAAGTACACACGTTCTTAATTATCAACGGAGCAGATTTTAAGAAAAATTGATTGAAAGGTTTACATCTTGTGATTAGGAATAGCCTCACAGTGGTGGGCTTCAGGAGGTTCTCACAGGTTCTATAGAACCCTTTGCTAATGAGTGCCTGGTTCTAAGAACCAGTTACTGATGGAACATAGAACTTGTTGTTAATTTAGGTTATTAGGACACAGACCCTGTTGTTAATTTAGGTTATTAGAGGTTATTAGGACATAGAACCTGTTGTTAATTTAGGTTATTAGGACATAGAACCTGTTGTTAATTTATTTGAATCCCACCACTGGGTCACCCATTGTAAGTCTCCCATTCTGCAATAGATCTCCAGAGACTTGTACTAGCTATTCCACTAGTGCAAGTCCAAAGAAAGAAAGAAGGCAGATGAGATTGGATCCAGTTCAAGCCATCACAGTCAGATCCACTCCCATCCACAGCCTTCATTTTTCCGTTCCAGCTCCTCCCTTTTCCATTTTCATTCCACCACGCATGTGGAAAATCTCTAGCTGACATGACAGCGTGCCAATCAGCACACTGCTGAAAACCACTTGATGGTGCTTTGGCAGCAGTCAACACCACTGGTATGTGGGTTCTGCTGATGGAAAATACCCAAGTGGGTCAAAAGCAATGTAAACAAAAGACAGACTCCTGATATGCTATGAAAATAATAAATAATAACAATACGAAATGCCCAAGTTGCCTACGCCCAGGGCAAGACAAGTAAGCTGAGGAGGTTATAACTATTTTCTTTAATTGGATAGTAAAAGCATAGGAAGTTTGTAATGATATTACCAGAATTTTTATGGGGATATGTAGAAATTACTAGTGACTCAAATTCAATGTGGCATTATAAATAGTAATTTTCATCAATATCAGGGAGAGGCCTGGATATTTCTGATACCGCTTCGTTTACCATTATTACAAGAACTCAGCACAATTCAAGTTATTATCTGGATGTGTGTGTATAAATTTTATTTTATGTATAATGTTTTCTGCCTTGGGTATCCTTTTTAGATAGAAAGGTAGGGTATAAATCAAATAAAAATATAATCATTCTCTTTCTACATTTATTAATAAATCCTACTGTTTCTAGATTATATTATTGTCTGGCTTCCCTTAGCTATTCTCAGAACCTGGGAAAGGTAAATTCTTAATATAAAGGGAATGCAGCATCCAAACTTTGTTTTAAAGGGGTTGCCATTGTTTTTAAGAGGTCATATGCTCATAGATAATAGTACCCTACCAGGTGCCTGAAGATACTGTGTGCTGGAGTCCAGCCTACTGATCAATTTCTCAACCAATTTCATGAATGTCTGAAAATAAATATCAATTTCCCATTTCTGAAATATATACCAAAGACTGCCAACCGTCAACATTTCATTGATATATTATATCTGTCATATATGATATATTCAGTATCTGTTGATTTTCAATTGTTGACACAAATTTTCAGATATTCACAATAACAGAAATGTAATAGATTTCCTCCAGGCTCCTCTAACCGTTGGCTAGGATCTTGAGATGTCACGAACCATTTATGACATGTTGCAATTATTGTTGAGAGTCAAGAGATTTCTCTCGGTTGATCATCACTGCAATGCCTCTCACAGAAACAGAACACATTTTTGTCTGGGGAAAAAAATTAAGTAGCCTCTAGTAAAGGATGCTGTTGGAAGGTAGTCAAGGTAAATATGGGAAACAAGAAGATTGAGAATTGAGAGTGTTAAGAAGTTTTAGGAATTAGAGGAACCAAGATCCATAATTGATAATGAAAAGAGAGGATCTTGAAGGAGGAGAAAGAGGGAGGGTAGAGGAATTTCAGGGTCAGCAAGAAAGGATGCTTTCGGAAAAGGAGATTGGTTTGAGCTGGGGAAAAATAAAAGGAAGGTGGAAAGGCACAGGAACAAAAGACAGGGCAAATAATTTTCAAATGATGATTTGATATCACCATTGAAATAACCAGTGATAGTCTAAATTCAAAACACAGGTAAATTCACAGATTGCAAATAACCATAAAAGGGTCATTCCATGTCAAGTGGTCTAGTTTTGGAAAAGTGCCCGGTGCAACCATCACAGATTTTGATGTCATTTTGTATGTAGAGTTCACAAGTCTCACAAACAAACTTTTGTAAAGTTATAGCTTCACATGTGGAATAGTTAGAGATACAGCAGTTTGACCCCAGACCGCGTTGATGTTCAGTATGACTATAAGTTTTTAGTAATTTTGGGATACAATATTTCCTCTGCTGTTTTTTCTAAACAAATGAAACTGAGCCAGTTTGTACAATGTTTTCTTCTCTATTCAATGGAACTAATAACAATTTTGTCTTCATTCATACAAAGTGGGTAAATTGCAGCAAATTTGACCCCCTCAAAAAATCATTTTAAAAAATCCAAAGTTTAATGTTGTATAGCTCCCACAATATTATTACAATAGTCAAGTAATAAATGTGAAATTTAGCCCATTATATCTCAATATAACATTAGAATCATAGAATCATAGAATCATAGAGTTGTAAGGGACCTAGTAGGTCATCTAGTCCAACCCTCTGCCTGCAGCAGGAATTCCCCCTAGAGCATCTCCAACAGGTGCTCATCGAGCCTCTGCTTGAAGATCCCCAGTGAGGGAGAGTCCACCACCTCCCTTGGCAATCTGTTCCACTGCCGAACCGCCCGAACCGTCAGGAATTTTTTCCGGATTTCCAGCCGGAATCTCCTTTCTTGCAGTTTGTCCCCATTGGTTCTAGTTCTGCTTTCAGAAGCAGCTATGAACAAATTGGCCCCTTCCTCCATATGACAGCCCTTCAGGTATCTGAAGAGGGCAATCATGTCTCCTCTCAGCCTCCTCTTCTCCAGGCTGAACATCCCAGGTTCCCCCAACCTTTCCTCGTAGGACTTCCCTTCCATCCCACTGATCATTCTTGTCGCTCTCCTCTGGACTTGCTCCAGTTTGGCTGCATCTTTCTTAAAGTGAGGTGCCCAGAACTGAACACAGTACTCAAGGTGAGGTCTCACCAATGCAGAATAAAGAGGAACTATAACTTCTTGTGACTTGGAAGCTACAGTCCTCTTAATGCAGCCTAAAATGGCATTTGCCTTCTTTGCAGACACATCACACTGCTGACTCATGTTCAGCTTGTGATCCACGGCGACTCCAAGATCCCGCTCACATGTTGTGCTGCCAAGCCAAGTATCCCCCATTTTATATCTATGTGTTTGGTTTTTATTGCCTAAGTGCAGAACCTTGCACTTCTCCCTGTTGAAATTCATTCTGTTTGTTACAGCCCAGGATTCCAGTTTATCCAGATCCTCCTGGAGGTTTCTCCTGTCTTCTGTTGTGTTTGCTACTCCTCCCAGTTTGGTGTTATCTGCAGATTTGATCAGGCTCCCCCGTATCCCTTCCTCCAAGTCATTGATGAAAATGTTAAAGAGAACCGGTCCCAAGACAGAGCCTTTGGGGACCCCACTAGAAACTGACCTCCAGGTTGACACAGAACCATTTACTAAAACCCTTTGAGTGCGGCCATCGAGCCAGTTGCAGATCCACCTAACAATTGCCCTGTCTAGCCCATATTTTTCCAACTTCCTAATTAAAATGTCATGTGGGACTTTGTCAAATGCTTTGCTGAAGTCAAGATAAATGACATCCACAGCATTGCCACTGTCCAGTAAGCTCGTAACCCGATCAAAAAAGGAGATCAGATTTGTCTGGCAAGATTTATTCTTGGTAAATCCATGCTGGGTTGTTTTGATCACCGAGTACTTGTCTAGATGTGCACAATGTGTGTTTTATGATTTGCTCTAATATCTTGCCCGGGATTGAAGTCAAACTGACTGGTCTATAATTTCCCGGGTCTTCTTTTTTCCCCTTCTTAAAGATTGGGACTACATTTGCCCTCTTCCAGTCCAGTGGCACTTCTCCACTCCTCAGGGATTTCTCAAAGGTGATCGACAAAGGCTCTGCAAGGACATCTGCCAGTTCCTTCAGAACTTGAGGATGCAGCTCATCCGGTCCGAATGACTTGAATTCATTTAGGCCAGTTAAGTGGTTTCGAACCAGTTCTCTGTCAATCTTAATCTGCTCTTCTGCACCATCCATGTTTTCATTACCTCTTAGGGGATGTAAACACATCCCCGAATCAGTCAATGATCCCGCACCCCCATTAGCACAGCCCTCCTTCTGTGAATAGACGGATGCAAAGTAGGAGTTGAGCAGCTCCGCCTTCTGCTGGTTTCCAGACACCTGCTGTCCATCCTTGTCCAGGAGCAGCCCCAGCCCCTCGTCTCTCCTCCTGTTCCTTTGGGCATATCTAAAGAAGCTCTTTTTGTTATCTTTGACTCCCCTGGCCAGCCTCAGCTCATACTGAGCTTTAGCATCCCTGACCCCCTCCCTACAGGACCGGGCTACCTGCCTTTACTCCTCTCTGGTGATCTTTCCAGTCTTCCACTCCCTATACTTCTCTTTCTTTAACTTCAGCTGATCCCCAAGTTGCCTGTGGAGCCAACCTGGTTTTTTCAGCATTTTCCCCCTTTCTTTTTTATTGGAATTGTTTCTGACTGTGCTTGTAGAAGCTGCCTCTTAAGGAGCTCCCACCCATCTTGGGCCCCTTTCCCCATTAGATCATCAACCCATGGGATCCCACCTATGACTCCTCTAAGCCTGTTGAAATCAGCTTTCCTGAAATCCAACATATAAGTTTCACTCTGCATTCTTTTTATTTCCCACATTATTCTGAATTCCAGCAGCTCATGATCGCTTTCCCCTAAAGTTCCCACTATGTTGACCTGATCAACCAGTTCTTCACGATTTGTTAAGATCAGGTCAAGGATGGCCCCTCCCCTTGTCGTTTCCTCCACTTTCTGGACCATGAAGTTATCTTCCAGGCCCATCAGGAATCTACTGGAGCTTCCATGTTTGGCTGAGTTTGTCTCCCAGCAAATGTCTGGGTAGTTAAAGTCCCCCATTACTACTACCTCATATTTCCTTGCAATGCCTGCCAGTTGCTCCAAGAAGACATCGTCTACTCCTTCTCCTTGGCCTGGCGGTCTATAGTAGACGCCCACCACAATGTTTTGTTTCTTATTTTCCCCCCTTACTTTTACCCAAACACACTCCACAGGGATATCCGGACCACTCTCCTGGATTTCAGAGCAAGTATATATGTTCTTGACATATAATGCTACTCCACCCCCCCTTTTGCCATTTCTGTTCCTCCGGAACAGCTGATAGCCTTCCAACTGTGTGTTCCAGTCATGGGAGTCGTCCCACCAAGTTTCAGTTATTCCTATCAAATCAAATTTCCCTTCACTTGCTAAAAGCTCCAGCTCATCTTGTTTATTTCCCAGGCTCTGTGCATTTGTGTAAATGCAACTTAAGCCCTGGAGGTTGCAACTCAATGCATTTCCCTCCTTTTTTGTAAGGCCAGGCCCCTCTAAAGATTTTTGAGTTACAGCTGTGCCCTGGCAATTTCCATCCAGAGCATTTTCCTTATTCCTAGGTTCCCTTTGGACGTAACCCACCCCCTTCTTATTTAGTTTAAAGCCCTTCTGAACGTATAAGTTCAACCTCCTAGCTCTTTTCATTGATATACAAGTTGAGTGTAGATGATTTTTGTAAAAAGCCCCAAAATAGGGTATTTTCAATCTGATTTTGCAAAAAAGTTCTTTCTAGAAATGCTTTCAAACTATCCTCCTAAGAAAGAGCATGTTTCAAACTTTCCAAAAAAGTTGGCTTGATTTTCCAACACAGGCATACAATGTCTGAAATTTAGGGACAAATTTGGGAGACTTTGCCATGGCAATAGGCTATATTTTAACATTTTTTCATATTCCAGATTGTTTCAAATGTTTATTTTTACTGTTATTGTTAGATAATTTTTTCACATATATGCGTGCTTCCTAACCTTAGATAAACCAGTATGTACTAGTTATTTTTCTTCCATGATGTTGATTAATATACATGATTGAAACCACACACACAAGCATACTGATGATTATATTTCTGACAGCAGAAAATGGCATTGTAAGAATTCTTTTCCATTGTAGATCACTAATTACATATACTTACTTTTTCAGATTTACTTTAGTATACATTATAATTCAAAATTTCATCAAAATCCGTTATGGTTGCGCAGGTTGTGCAGGGAGCCCTAGACCACTTGACATGGAATGACCCAAGACTATTCCTTGTTTTCCTTAACTGGAGTGACACCACTAAGGTGAACAAAGTAACAAAGGAAACAAAGTTTCCATCACCAAAGGGAACATGACTGGTTTCTTTCCAGTCCTAAGTACCTACATTTGAAAATAAATGTCATTTTCATTATTTTGAGTGAAATTAGTTTTTAATTGTAAAGCCTGTAGTTGATGGCCAAAGCAAGATTGGCAGCACAATCCAGAGCAACTAATCTGTCCACAGAAGAGCCCTTGGGTTGCCCTATCTATCACTAGGGTGGAGCAACTGCAAGATGCTCCAGCCCAGTTACTCTGGAAGAGGCTTAGGGCAGAGCAAGGCAACGTAGGGTGCCCTAAAAGAGGTGGACCTGCTCTGCCCTAACTGGGGCAGCCTAATTAGCTCAGGAAAGGCAAGTAGAGGGCATGTTTAGCATTGCCTAGGGCAGAGCAGTTACTCTGTATCCAAAGCCTGTTTCAAGGCAGAAATGCCCTCTTCCAGTTCCTCAGAGATATACCACCTCAGGAGCAGGTATAGTAATGAGTAGACCCATAGGGGTCCATGATAAGGCCCAAGTAAGAATGGCAGTGTTGACCAAAAATCTGAGTTCTTGGCCATCCTAGGTGCAACCCCTGCCTCTCAACCTCAGGATATGGAACAAACTATGCCTGTCCACAAACCTCAGGATACAGCAGGCCACTCCAAGAAGCCCCTTGTATTCACTGTAGAATGTACTGGCATCTCATCAGGGACTCCTTATAAGGCAGGCACCCAGTGGCGTCACCAGACTGGTGCAGCTAGTGTGGGCTGCATTGGGTGAAGCGCTCCATATGGGGTGATGCGCCAGATGAGTTTGACTGTCCTTTGGCAGGCTCCAGGCGTCAGCATGCCCATTCAGGCCTGCTCCAAGGCAGAGCAGCAGCCAGACGCTGCCACTTGTCTGAGGAGCTGGCCCGAACAGCCATCTGAGGTGCACTGCGCAGAAACACACTGAGCATGCTGAACAGCTTCAGAGGGGACTTCTTTAGAGCGGAGGAAGTCTGTGCCTCTGCACAGCCATTCGGCCTCACTCAGGAGACGGAGCGGCAGCTGAATAGCTTCAGAAAGAGTACTGCACAGGCATCAACTCTGACACCTGCACAGTCTCCTCTGAAGCCGAAAGGCTTCAGAAAAGTACTGCGCAGGCGTCAGAGATAGTGCCTACACAGTACTCTTTCTGAAGCCAGTTGGCTTCAAAGTTGGCGCCAACTTTGGCGACTGCGCAGTCCAGGTAGGGGGGTGCACACATCCCAGGGGTGACACACAGACTTCCACATCGGATGATGCACAGAGTTGTGTCACCACTGTAGGTACCACAGCTGTTCCTTGTTCAGTGTGATCTGAGGGGTGTCTCCTCAGGAGCAAATCCTCCCCATGTGTCAATTACTTAGCATGCTCTGGAGCATGGAAGCCCAGGCTTCCTGACTCTCTGGATGCAGCATAACTTTCTGCTCTGGATACAGAATAGTTAGGAGAGAGCAGTTAGGGCAGAGCAGGCTGAACTTGCTCTGGATTGTGCCCAAAGTTTCACTATGCCTGTGTTTTAAGAGGTGAATTTCACCCTTATTTAGTTGTTGATATGGGCACCCTAACAAACATTTCATCTTCAATTAGTTATGACAAAAGTCAGTACTTTGAAGTGTGCCTCTGAGTCTGTGCTGCCTTTTTTGGAATGCTTTCTCTTGCCCCATGGAAAACAATAGAAAGCAAAGCTAAAATTAAATGGTTCTTTCAAGCAAGAAGGCAAATTTCCAGAAGTCTCTTCACATGGAATGCCCTTCAGTGTCCTGAAGAAACCAGATGCTGCACTGACAGGAGTTTAACTTTAACCTCTGAATTTCAAATAAATGTGAAGTTCACAATCTTTGTGCTTAAGAAACACTGAATGTTTTCTTTCCACTGACAGATGTATTAACATTTTCCAAGCAAACAAACCCACCTCAGTCACCTAAAATACTAAAATTACCATACAAGTTTTTCAAGGGACTACACACCTTTGACATTACACATTCCTCCTGTTTCTTGACTTCAAACCTCTGCTTATCAGGTCATGGTTCAGGTCATGCCTTCATCATTAATATTGGGCAGGAGGCCTGAATCGGAAGTATTCTAGTTCCCAAACCTTTTCAACTGGTGGCTCCCTTGACTACTGGGCCACTAGTGGGTCATGGCTTTCCATTCTGGCTACAATCCTATATATTGTATAGGTGATAGGTTTTTCATGACAATTCCATGTTTTCTGTTTTCTTCGATTTCCCAGCGAGCCACATATCACAGTTTGGGAACCGGGTCTCTTAGTTTAATGTTAAAAGTTCAGAGACATGAAACAAGAAACCTATGGGGCTTGAATTACATGGCTTGAATCTCTCTTTTCTTTGAATCTGGTCCCTTTGGAATGGTATTAGTTGTTTCAAACAACTTCTTTGTATGGGTATACATACAATTTCTTTGCTTGGAACAAAATAAGTTAATATGCTGAAAATCTGTAGGTATATTTTTTCTTCCTGATTTATGCTTAGAATTATTGGTGTGGTGGCTCCTAACCTCTTGTAAGCTGAGCTGCATCTTTGTTATATTTTTGAATTTTGTGCCTGTGTTGAAAAACTATGATATTGACACCATGTAACAGATAGTATTGGAACAATATTCTGAAATGCAGAATTACTGCTTCATTTGCTAATAAAACTGATGTTAAGGTATGTTAGGCTTACTTTTATAGCTTTTTTTTTTTCGTCAGTACAATTTCATTAAATGGGTGCTGTGATAATTTTTTTTATTGTATGGTCACAGAGATATGAGAAATTATTTCACTCCCTGTTGGTTTAATGCTATGATTCTCTTTCTCAAGGGACATGTGAGTTTATGTACAACTAGCATCATAAAGGGCTAGATGTCTCAGTGTTTGTTTTGCTCTGCTGTCTCTCCTTGTCAACCTGAAGTTTCGGTTGTCTTGAAGGTTGGCAGGTAAGCAGTTCAGTACCTGACTACACACAACAGAGTGAGCTCCCATTGCCCAGCTTCTGGGTAACCTACCACTTCAAAAGCATGCAAATGCAAGTACATAGAAAGGGGACCCAAGCATTCAGTTAATTTACTTTTGTATTATCTGCTTGCTGTTATTTTTCAGCGCTGAATAAAAATATGTTTTATTTTATAAGAAATCAGCAAATGCAAAATACATTGCAGTTATCTACCTCAACTTTATGAGAAGAGCAAAATTCTTAAATATACTTGAACAATTCACTTTTCTTTTGGGGAAAAAACCAGTGGTTTTTTTGTTCAGAGACATTCATCTTAACTATTAGAGTATATATTATGCATAAGGATGCATATGGGATCTCTCACTTGCACATTTTCACAGTTTTGCTTTCCAAATTATTAATCAAGATGTCTGTGCCTTTAATAATTTGTTTTCTACCAAAAAGGAGTATATGGGTGGGTGTTGGAAGGAGTAATGTTTGCATGTGTTAAACTTCCGGTTCATGCACATTCTGTAGGGCAGCAATTTTCAGTCTTTTTCACCTCATGGTACACTGACAAGGCACTAAAATTATCAAGGCACACCATCGGGTTTATTTTGACAAGGCACAATAGTCTCACATTCTCCAGATGCCCTAGAAATAAATGTGTTAATTCCAACCTTCTATGGCACCTCTGCAGACCGTTTGCAGGACACCAGTGTGCCATGGCACACTGGATGAAAATTGCTGGTCTATTCACTAGCAGCTACAACATCTAAATCAAAAAGGCAATGCATATTACAGTATTTGCAGGAATGTGGCTTAGATTGAAAATGTCTTTGGTATATAGTGGGTTACAGTTTGGTCACCCTGATATCCAGTTAAAATGAGCACACAGAGTTCTTTGGAAGTTTACAAGCTTCCATTTTCCACTTTCTAAGAAACCAAATTGTCTGTCATGTCCAGGTGTACAGAAGCACTTTCTTAGCCATCCTTATCTCTTAGTGAAACAGGAGGAATTTCACATCCCTTTTGTTCCATCTCAATATCCCAAGGTCTTTAGCACTTTGTGAGCAAAGCAAAGAGCTCCAGCATAAATATAAAAGGTTCGTTTCATTTAATAAGCTTACACGCCTCACATTAAAGATTTCCATGCAACAAATCTCAGTGGAATTGGCTAGATGTAATCCCTGGCTTTACAAGAAGGCTCTTGCAATTACCCTAAACCTTTTGTGTGAATCTTTCGAACTGTGAATGCCTCAACGAGCAGTTAACATCTGTGGCTTCCAATTGAGTTTCGAGGTTAAAATCAATTAGTAGCAACCAGGACTCCTTGCAAAGGCCTCTCATGCAGAACAAACATGCTGAAATTTGAAATAAAACATGTAATTGCTGCTGGAAAGCAGCCATAATGTGCTCTTCTTCCCCTTCGGTTATCTTGACTTCGCTCCATGCCAGTGATGTGATTATCAATTCACTTGGGCTTTGGTTTTCAATCAAATATACACCGGTACACACTATTTTACATGTCTGTAATCCACAAAAGTGAATAATTTTGCCATCATGCTTTTTTTTCCCAGCCTCTATATCTATGCCCCTCTAGAAGCACCTCCTGAGCATTAAATCAGAAAAAAGACAGCAACTGGTTTTCTGCTTCCAGTTAAGAGTATACTCTTAAGTCCTCCCAGGATCAAGCCATCCATTTGGCTGGAGCCCAATTCTATGATATCTACTCAGAAATAAGTCCCATTAGAGGAATAGGCTTACTCCCAGGAAAGTGTGCATAGAATTGGACTGTCAGGCAATTGTCACGGGAAGCAGATGGGTAGAGGGCATCCACTTGTTTCTACTGCTCCTCCGCTTACCTGGATTAGAAAAAGGAAAGGGGAAGAAGTGTGGAGGAGAAGAGGATAGTGTGAAACTCACTAAAATAGGGGGTCAAACCTTTTTCACATAGCTGACCAAATAGCACTCATGACACTATTCTGAGTGCCACAAGTGACATCAAGCACAATCCTAACCATGTCTTCCCAATAGTAAGCCCCATTATGTTCAATGGGTCTTACTCCCAGGAAAGTATCTTTAGGACTGCAGTCATCCTTAAGCAGGAAATTATGTTACAGATGATGGCCAGAAACAGATGATGGCCAGAAATGGGCACTTTATATTCTTACTTTGTATTCTTACAGATAAAGTACGTTAATTAGATTCAGACAACCAAAAAATATACAAATCTTGATACAATTTTCAAAATATGGGTGAGCTCAGTTATAACACGGGCTTCCTTTTAGCAGTATCACTTCTGCAAAGGCTTCACGTCAAAGCTCAGCAGCTTGGATGTACTCTGTGAACCCTACTGGATGTTATAATCACAATAAAAGACAAGGCTCACCCCAATTGTAAGATAACCAAGCAAAATGTTGGACATGACAAAATCAAAGCTAAAAATATAATATAATGCATACAATTTTGTTAATATCAAGAAGGCTTGCCGTCTGCTCTCAAGGAAAAGGAGGACAATGAAGATATTTTTCCAGGACACAAGACTAAAAAAGAGGACATATCCTGGAAAAAGGGGACATGTGGTCAGCCTGTCATGTGTTAAGTTTGTTTATTGCTACCACTAGCAAATAAAGGTTCCAGTCATGTTGTCTCCACCCTCTACCAAATGTTAAGCAACTATTTTGGGATGTCTAATGACTCCTGGAAGTTTCTATCCACTGTCACCATGCACAGGTGAGAGAAGGAGAAGCTGCTGATGAGCTGGGAGAGCTGAATTATCATGCACACTACTCTTTCAGCGGTCCTCTTTTTTCAGAACATGTCCTGAATTTTAGCCTTGTGCAGTGGTGAGTTTCAATAAATTAACAACAGGTTCTATGTCCTAATAACCTAAATTAACAACAGGTTCTATGTCCCATTAGTAACCAGTTCTCGGAACCAGGCATTCATTAGCAAAGGGTTCTGTAGAACCTGTGAGAACCCCCTGAAGCCCACCACTCCTTGTGTCTTGGAATAAAAATCACCATTGTCCTCCTTTTTCTTCAGAGCTGGCGGCATATAGCTTTCTTGTAATTAAAAAAATAATATATAACAAATTACAGACTTGGAACTCCCCAGTGATAGATAGGGCAGCCCAAGTGCACTTCTGGATTTTAGCCTTTATGTAATAGTTTTAAATTTAATAAGTAATAGAGCGTTTAAATTAGCCACATGAAAGCAATATATCTGGGTGTTTTAGTTTTTATTTTGTCACATCATACATTTTTCGTGTGTCTCTTATGATTAGGAGGATGCTTGTCTTCTTAGTTATGACATATGGTCATCTTGACACACTCACCTTGACCTACTCTTGCTAAGACTAACTTGAGTTGCCCAAACACTGAGATTATCAGTGTATTCTCATAACTGTTCATTTTATACAGGTTGTGTGTTGTCACATTAGAATCAATTTAAAAACTCGAGTTAGGAATGTCCAAAAGTCCTTTATCCTGATGCAGTGTCATTGGAATGCAGTAGCCACAGCGAAGCATTCAGGGGACAGGGTGTACACAGCATTTCCATGTGTCATTTAAGGAATATTTCTTCAGCGCCACCATCAAAAAACATTTGTCACTGTCTAGAGGTAACACATTATCAAATGTTGTATAAGTTGCTTTGCAGAAGAACACCGTGTTTGCCAGAGCTGGAGCTGTGGGTCCAAAATGGTTTCAGGCTGAGCTTTGTCACCGAAGTATTGAAAAGCCATCTGAAGTCATCACCATTATTTTAACAGCAATTTACTTGTTTCCATTAATGAGTTCCTTTTCAGCCTGGCAGTTTCCAGAGTTGCATGTGGCAGTGCTGATGACAGCATTACCTAAATTGTGTACAGTAATGCTGATGACAGCATAACCCATAGAACAAAGCTGTATGCTAGAGTCAGATCTGGTAAATACTTTCTGAAAAGAAGGGAACTTGTAGGCTTCTAAGAGAACATGATTTACAGCCCAATCCTTTCTCATCACCCTATGGAGCAGCAGCACCAAAGTGGCTACCGCTGTATCTGCAGGTGTCAAGAAGCAGTCAGAGATCTCTGGATTTGTCCTCTTCCCCTAGAGGAAGCATCAAATCCTACAATGTGGCTTCTCAAAACTACACTAGCTATTTTGTGAACCTGAAACCCTCCATGTTTGTTAGGGCATGACAGCACAATTACAGCATTCAGTACTTGCATTAGAGCTCAATGCCATGCTGGCTGAGTTTAGAACTAGACCCTTAGAATTGCAGCCTTATGGTTCATGTTTTCTAGGAGTACCGAACATTGAAATCAGGTTACTTTACAACATTGGGTAAAAAAGAAAAAAAAGGCCCTAAACCTTATCAGAACTTCCAGTCACTGACATAAAATAAAAAAATTCTAATTCTAGTCCTGCCCTTAACAGTTTTATTCATTATGACCAATTCACTTAGCATATGAATTCACACAAAAAAGCATTTTATTTTAAACAAGTTTTGGTGCCCTTGAAATGCCCCATTTCCTATATATCCTTCAAAGCTTCTAATAAGTTTCAGGTTTAGATGACGGGAGAATGACAGCAGAGCTGACAGTTCTATTAGCTGTAGAAACAGGACAGGTCAATAAAGGGATCTCACACTACAGATAATGAGCTCTGCTCCCAACTACTGCCCCGATACTGCTGGAACAGCTCTGACATGACAGACTAGTTGTGGTGGCAGAAAGAGTCACATACTCTGATGAGTAGAATTGGGAAGTTGAAGGTGCAATCCAGCTTACTTCAGAGTAGATATCCAAAGGACTATGTGACTTGGGCTGCAATCCTAAAGACATTTTCCTGAGAGTAAGACCCGCTGAAGACAATGGAGCTTACTTTTGAGCAGACATGGTTAGGATTGTGCTCTTGCTTGCTTTAAATGCTCTTGGTCACACATGTCTGGATTTGTCTTTCTGCCATTTTCAAATGTTTAGCTGGACAAATTTGTTTGAACTGGACTTCTTTTTCTTTGGTGTTTGCTCTTTGTTCTTTTTTTAAAAAATTGCTAATCATGAGACAACATTAAAATCTCTTCCACTTTAATGCGCTTATATGTTCATATGAGAATCGATAGTGAGTTAGAGTCACTCTACAGATGTCCTCCTGTGAGAAACTCCTCACATACACCAAAATCCATTTTGCAGCTCTGGAAGAGATGTACGTGACCCTCCTGCTGTTCTGTCAGCTCTGTGTCTCAAGTTTGAGATGTTTCACAAGTGGTGTAAGCTTGTGAGGTATTTCAAAGGTAGGCCTCACATACACTGATCGACAGCAGCTGGGACTTCTGGCATGATGATCGGTCCTTCACAGAATCTATTTCTTCATTGCAAGACAGGGCTGTTCTTTTTGTGCTAGTACAACAAATGCATGGAATTTCTTTTCTTGCTGAACACATCCATCCATAAAGACTATTGGGAACATGAGGAAAATCACTGAAATATTCCAGCAGCATCCCTTTTGGCTGAGGGTGCAATCCGAACCAGTTTTCCAGCTCCAAATAGGGTTGCCATATGTCCCATAAAAAACAGGGCAAGTTTGACAGGGGGTCCTGTTGCAGTTTTGTGAAAGAGGATTATGGCAACCTTAGGAGCAAAGCAACTCTGAGGAAAGGGAATAAAGATACCCTTATTTTGAGGGGGACTTTATGACTGCCCCTTAACTGCAGGATGAAGCACATGTCACACTGGCACTGCTATGCCAGTGCTAGAAAGTTCGATAGGATTGCACCCTGATTTGAATAACAGTTGACTGCGTGCATTAAATAGGTGGATGAAGTGACTTCCTCATGCTAAGGAAGTAGCTTCCTTATGTTGAGCATATCTTATTTAAAGAGTCTCCATGCATAATATAAGCTGTATACTGTAAGCCAGTACTTCCCAAGGTTTTTTCACATCAGGAGCCACTTTTAAAACAACTATCTATCACAACTCACGAGGCAACAAAAGAGATCCAAAAGAATACTTTTATTACTAATTATTAATTAATTAATAAGAGTAACTGGGGTTCTATGCTCCAAAGACTGCTGGATATCTTACATATAGTATTCATGTGTAGACATTTCCTTGACTCTTTCTAGAAATGGAGTTCAAGCACCATTTCCCCAAATCTTTATACTCATTCCAGCAATGGCATAGCTAGTGGAGGTGAAGGGGGTGCAGTTGCACCAGGCTACACGTTTTAGGGGGGGGCTATAAGCTGAGCTTGACAGTAGTGACTAAAATTGTGAAAAATGGGGTCTGTATGAATGATAATACCATCATATTATATATCACTGGAAAGGTGCTTTTATGCAGAAAGCAATGAAACAAACTGTATTGGAATATTTCTATTCTATCAAAAGTTATTGCCAATTAACCGGAAAATGAAAACATAAAAGCCTATAGAACAAAAGTGGATTTTCTTAACTGAAACTGTCTCATGAGAAATGAGAACCAATGAGATGTAATTCTGATTCTGTATGGAACTAATAAGGTGTTAATATGAATCAGCTCTCAGTACATACAATATATCATATACAGTACATATAACATAAAACAGTTACACCATGCTAACTGGGCATACAGGCACTTCTAAGAGGTGCTCCTCTTATACAGTATTTAGCAGGGAAAGAATAACCATTCCTCTTTGCCCCACCACAGTTTTCCTAACCAAAAAGGGACACAATTTTCATTTTTTTACTTAATTAAATTTGATTTTGTTGTTGTGGAGTGGGGTGGGGGGGCAACAAAATCTTCTTCAATTCCAAATAGATGCTTTAGCAATCCCCCTAGCAGAGCAAATGGGTGGTGAACTGCTGAGGAGGAGGAAGGTTTTTCCCCCAATTTTATTTTTAAAAATACCTGGGGTTGACATCTCTTCCAGTTGTGACATCACTTCCAGGGCAAAGCCTGAGCTTTGCACCAGGCTACATGATCTTTAGTTACGGCACTGCATTTCAGGGTACCCAAAAGGCTGAACTGGAGAGCAAGATGTGGAGTTCAGGACTTCTAGCCCAGACTAAAAGCCAGTGTTTAGAACTTGACGTGGGCTGCAATCCTAAACACGGACTGCATTCCTAAATTCCTGGGAGGCTGCATTGACTACAATAGGTTTTCTGAGTAGACATGCTTAGGATCACACTGCAAGAATCACAAAAAACCTGAGTTGAGTCTCAGGGGAGTGATGACTCTAGACTCAACTCAAGCCCATGGGACTTTCCCCAACACTGCAAAAAGCTGTAACTGGGTTCATGTATGATTTAAAGGACCAGCTACTAGAGAAAATTGGATAATATATTTTAATTTGGGGGTAGAAAGCTGACCTCATAAGAGCTAAAAAAAATTTCTGCAAACTGGGTAAGGCTGATTTTTTTTTAAAAAAAAGTTTTTTAAAAAAAATTTCAAAAACATTTCATGACCCACCAAAATCTGGCTTGCAAACCACTAACCCAAACTGTTGGGTCACTTCACAGTTTGGGAAGCATTGCTGTGAAACTACAAGGTAGATTGTTTGTATGTTTCTGAGTGAAATGCACATTCAGCACATAAAGGTTTGCAAGGCAGAGGATAGTCACATATAATTTTTGACCTGGGCAATAAATATTTCAATGTCACAGGCAGTGTCTCTGATAAATTGTTGCATACTATGAGCATACATCAAAATGAAGAAACATTAACAATAAAAGCAATTTCATTTTACATCTCTGAAATGCTCATAAACAAACTACTGGGAACTAACCGAAATGAGAAATGGCAGCCTGGAGAAACATATTGTGCAGCCCACAATATGACTAAGAGCTGATTCATGGATTTCCAAGTTAGAGAAAGTCCAGAATCTGCTAAGACATTAAGGAGAAATATGGACTCAATTAGCATGCAAAACATCATTTATCATGCTAACCACTAGAGACCAACTCATGAAAACTCACATTTGAAGGTCATAACACAAACACTACTGTATATAACATGCTAACAAAACTATTTGAAACTGCAATTACATTAAATTAGGACAAGTCACAAATGTAATTCTCAAAAACAAGTCTTGAGACTTGCCCAAAGTTTCATGTATGTAATGGCAAAAGCTGCAGATAGTTAACTGAAACATTTTTCATCGTAATACCTTTAACTTCCAGACTTCAAAAAGCTTCAGTGAATATATGAACAAGAAATGCGTTCATAATTCTGAAGCTGGATGGATGTGGCCTGTGCTGTAACCACCACGAGGTCATCATTACCCTGCCAATCATTTCCCCAAAGCTACCAAGATCATTTCTTTCTAATGCTTTGCAAGGGAATGAATGGAAAGGAACTGAGACTACAATCCTATTCATGTTTTCTTGGGAATAGGTCTCATTGAATACAATGGGGCTAACTTCTGAGTAGGAATGCATGGGATTGGGTTGCCGAATGTTTTTAAAAAGCATTTACAAATCACTAAAAGTAATAAATATTAAAGGACACTGGCGATTAGTCAAAAACAGGTGTACTCATTCCAAAGGTGGCAAGTGCCTCTGAACCCTTGAGTCCCCCCACACATGACTATTTAGGTCACTTCATGGCATGGCTGGCCCAGACTCATGGGTCAGAGGAATTCCTGGTTAAACATGCTAAAGTGCTACTTTTCTGCTTGTCAAGCCCAGTGATTTTCAACCAGTGTGCCATGACACACGGGTGTGCGACGAATCGTCCTCAGGTGTGCCACAGTAATTTGGGGATTGACATTCATTAATAGGAAAATTGTGGGATTTGAACAGTCTGGTGTGCCTTGTCAATGGTAAAAACAATTGATGGTGTGCCTTGACCATTTCAGTGCCTTGTTAAGTATGACGTGAGATGAAAAGGGTTGAAAATCATTGGTCTAGCCTATGAACGGAAGGATAATTTGTGATAATTTATGAGCATAAGGATAATTTGTGCCTCAAAAATAGACCATCTTGCTATTTTAAAATCTTGAATTAAAAATATACAATCAAAGAATGGCTTAGATCAAAGATTCCTTTTATGCGAATATAAAAGGCTTCATCAATTCACAGAATGGCTATTTCTTAGCAAGAACCAAAATGGCTTCTGCCACATCCTGCAGCGGAATTGTAGTTGCTGAAGGTCTCCTTAAGGTAAGAGTAGATATGTGAAGGCACACTTTTACCGGGGTCATCTGAGTCATGCAATTTGGACAGGCATCTTAGGCAGGGTTCTGGACAAATTCAGAAATCTTGATGAGTTTTTTGAATTGATGAACATGTTCAGTGTACCTGAATAGCTGCCCTTGTTTAATTGTAAATTTTCCTGCAGTGAGCATTGGTTGTAGAGCTCTACAATCAATGTGAGCAAGTAACCAATCTAATGGGATCACTGAGGCACTGATCCATGAAATTACAATGGATGTCCCCTTATGGTAAATCAAGGTCCTCAACTTCAAATCCTATGAATCTTTCCAGCACGTGGCCACCAGAGGGCAAACTCATGTTTTAATGCAATGTTTCCCAACCTCTTTCACTTGCAGAGCCTTCAGCATCCCACTTCTATAAATTGTTCCCCTCATAGCAAAATGTTTATAATTAATATAGTTCATTTTTCAGATTTATATGTTTTCAATTCCTAATCCATAACTGGTAGTACACAAAAATTGATGGCTAGAAACTAGCAGTTGGTGGAGCTTTATACAGCCCGCTTGTTGCTTCTTCTTGACGTACTATTCCTGAAATGCATTTCACTACAAACTTGTCTTTTCCTGCCATTATTCAGTTCTTTGTCAAGTAAGTACCCCAAAGGTCCTTGTAAGTACCCCTAGGGGTATACATACCCCAGATTGCGAACCACTGTTTTAATTGTTACCACAGGTGAGAGTGCTATAGGTGTGAACATTGGGTGGCAACTGCTGTAAAAGCAAGTCACTCTGTTGTAATCTGAAAACCTTCTGTCCTATAATGCTCTCGGCTTTCCATACAACCCTTTTGAAGGTTTCATCCTTTAAGAATATTGTTCAGGTTTTTTTTTTAAATAACAGCCATTTCTATCACAGCTAAATAACTTGAATGTTTCATTCAGATATTCCAAGTTCTTTAGTATATGGTATTTGAGCACTCTTAATGTGAGTTAAATGTGATCCACTGGTACTTATCACTTATTATAGCTAGCTGCGTTTCTTAATTAAAAAAAGAAATCCCCAATGTTGGATGCAGATGCTTGATTAATGAGAATTCTCACAGTTCAGTGCAATTCTCCATTAAATACGAGCTGGTGTTCATATTCATGATGTTATATACAGTACATAAAAACAATCGCAACTTTGACATTTGGGCTGGCTACTGGTAAGAAGTAGCCTGCCTGAACTTTGAGTGTTTTCCTGTTATTGCTTGTATTGCACCATGAATGTGGATGGTGTTTAGAAGCACCAAAACCATAAGACTGTTCTATAGACTTCAGAAGCGAATACTGGGCCCAACAGAGGCAACAAGTGGGAGATGGTGAAAAGTATAAATTGAAACGATACAAGTATAGTTCAACTGCTGGTAGCTTGAATTAGGAGTGCTTCGAGCTGCTGCTGTTTGGCTCAAATCTAGATTGCAAATAAGCATCCTAGAAGGCACTCAAAAAGATTTGGTATTTTTCATGGTTCTGGTTTCCTTGACATAATTTTACATATGCCTCTTTTTGCATTTGTGCTGAACACATTTGTGTGTTGAATCAGGAAAAAAATTAATGATCTTGTACCAGCTCCATGGCGTTAGTCATGTCTTCGTCATCCCTTTTTCATTGTCTTTTGGGTTTGCGTCACACAGTACGAGAGATACTTACCGGTATGTTATCTCTATGATGACCTCCTCTCATACCAGACCATACAGAATAAATTACAATATCATATGCAAATCTAAATATAGTGATGGCACTAGCAATGGCACTAGGGTTGGTGTAAACCCCCATTAACTTTATTTCAATATACAGTATAACAATACAGGTCACCCAACAAATCAGGAACTCATAAAAACCAGTAACAAACTTAGTGGCACAGCTTGATAAACGTTCTAGTTTTAGTTCTGATACATGGAAATATTTCTGACTCCTACTAGCACCTAATTGGTTCTCGCCTGTGTTATAATAACACCTCATTAGATTGCAGAATTATCAGTCTCATTGATAAGATTTTAGTTAAAGAAAACCAGTTTTTGTTACATAATTTCCTTTTCTGGTTATTTGGCAATAGCTCTTGATAGTTTAATATAGTTCAATGCGTCCTTCATTAAATTATACATCAAAGGATATATAAAATAATGGCATTATTCAAAGATTTCACAGTTTTAGCCAGTAGTGGTGTCATCCCCAAATCATGTGCACCTTACTGCACCTCCTAGAACTCTCAGGCAATTGTATCAGCCAATGTGTTTGGTGTGGCCAAGAAGATTGAATCAGTAGGAATTATCTCTTATTCCTCTCTACCAAAGGCAGAAAAATTTACTCATAGAACAAAAATATATATGGCTTGTCCTCTGAAACAACCCATGAACCTAGGAAAGATTTTCACAAAGGTGTCTTGGAACGAGAAAAGCCATATTTTTCATTAGTTTCAGATGCCTTGTTAAGCAGTATACTTAATAAAGCAGCTGTGATTGTTTAGGTTGACTTTATCTTGTCTCAACTGAAGTGTTAAGACACATTAGGCTGCAATCCTAAACACACTTCCCTGGGAGTAAGAACCATTGAACACACTGGGGCTTACTTTTAAGTAGACATGGTTAGGATTGTGCTTTTCATATCTTTTAATGCAAGTCTTATTGAATGGTTGCCCACAGTCTACTGAATTTTTAGTATCTATCAGCATTGTAGTAAAAACTTAATACTGTACAGTCAGTATTTCACCGCACTGACAGTCTGCGCTGACAGTCTTGCAGAATGAAGTACATACACAGGAGCTGAAAGTAGGTCTAAGTAAATGAAGCACATCTTAAACTAGTCTGTCATATTTATTATTATTAAATGAAAATAAAACCAGTCATTTAATTGTTAGACTCTTCTTTGCAATAAACTTCATATCATCATTTAAAGGAAAATAAATCCTGGCAGGTTTATAGCTTCCATTTGTTTTAAATACCAGATGGTTTCTTTGCGATCAGTAACGGATCCCATAGTTGATTGTCTCAAAGGTCACTTAAAAAAAATCAGATGGTACCAGGGAACAACCATCTTATTTTGTCAGAGAATTTGGAAACAGCAAAACTTATTTTGCCAGAGAATTTGGAAACAGCAGAATAATTAAATTTAAAATATAAAAACGTTAGAAGATACCAAAGGATTATTTAGATCTCTCCCTTTGAAAAACATTCTTCCAAAGATTACAGAAGAAAGGAATTAATTTCAGTGGGTTTATTATGCATAACCACTACACACCATGATAAATGAAGCTTCAGCCCCATGCATTGAAATAAAGTGTCTTGCAATTAGAGAGCAAGACACATTATCTTCTAGCAGGCATTTGGCATAGAGACAATTCAAACAGACATTTAAAATCCAGGCAATTGTTATTGGAGAGTAAGACTCAGATACACATTGCTTTTGAATAAGGAAAGTTTATGTTCACAGGAACATAATTTATTATCAGTTTTTAAAGTTTTTTTCATAGCGGATTCAATATGTTATTATTGCTATTAACATAATATCATTCATAACATGGGACATGATAAAGAATGAAAGCAACAGTCTTTGCCTCAAGATGCAAGGAGACAAATCAAGATATCAACAAAAGGGATACAACAGAGAAGGTGAAGGAAATGGAGGCAGGTGTAAATGAAGTACGAGACCCTAACAGTGCAATCCTAATCTTCAGCTCTGCTGCCACAACAGCTGCTCTGTCAGCTTAGAGTACCACATATGCTACCCCCTCCTGGGCCTGATCATCCTCATTCTACCTTCCTCCCACCTCCAACCACTCCTTTCTCATCTCTGAACCATCTTCTCTCTGCCCCACCACCGCCCCACCTCAATCTTACCGGTTCTGTCTCCGCTTATGCTACTGGGTGCACAAACATACCTTATGGTACTTTTGGGACACCCTCTGCTGGATGATGTGGTTTGCATTGCACAGTGAGATTTACAAACATCATAGCCAAACAGTGACTGAAGAGTGCATATTCATGTAATGAAATACAGACAGCTAAACTCTCCCTTTTCATTTCTCAGTGATTCCTGAATATGATTCTTTTCTGTTTAAAAAAAAATCACATAGATGGAACATATGTGCTCCTTCCACCACAGAGGTTGAAATCTGTATGTTGCAGGTGCTTCTTAACAGATGCCAAATTGGTGCACTTTTTTCCTCTTAGGCTGAGGAAGGAATATTGTTTGTCAGTGTGAAGCCTCCATGTTCACACATCATATTATCTATGTGATATGGACAGCAAAAAAGCACACCCATATCACTACCATGTAGATGGAACATCACCCTGCTAAAGTCTCAAAATTGGGCCACAAATGGCAGCAGTAGCCTCTTTAAATACAGTTTGGGGAAAAATTAAAGGATGCTAAGATTCAGTGAGTTATTGAGACTCAAAAGCTAGATATAGGCTGCAATCCTAAACACATTTTCCAGAGAGTAAGTACTACTGAACACAATGGGATTTACTTCTGAGTAGACATGCTTAGGATTGCACTGTTAGGCACGAAGTAATGAAGGGTCAAGAAGACATTGCTGATGTGTAATGTCGCCCTCCTATAATAAGCTGGCCCTTCCTAAATAGCTTGAAGTTCTTCCATGCACTGGGGGTAAGTATTATTGGAAGAGATTTTTGAGAAAGAAGAAGAGGAGGAGGAGGAAGAAGAAAGGGAAGCATTCTGCAATTTTTTTCCCTTAAGAAAAACAAGAAGCTCTTTTACTAATTTTTCTTCTAAAGCAATTGTGTAATGTTTGATGCTACATTTATGTAACACAGGTAAAATGTAACTAGTAATGAGCCTCACTCATTGGTAATGAGTGATGATTGGTAATAATAATAATAATAATAATAATAATAATAATAATAATAATAATATATTATTATTATTATTATTATTATTATTATTATTATTATTATTATATTATTATTATATTATTATTATTATTATTATTATTATTATTATTATTATTATAACAACATATATGCACAGCAAACAATTTCGTGCTGGTTTCATTCATTTCACCAGTTGGACCCTTCCCAAGAGTCTAGGACTGTGTGATGTAGCGACGTATAATTTGTGCTGATCCCAGAAGAGCGGCCTTCTGCAGTTGGCAGAGTGATATTTTGTCAATGCCAATAGTTTTCAGGTGCCTGCCAAGGTCTTTGGGCACTGCACCCAGTGTGCCAATTACCACTGGAACCACCTGCTCTGGCTTGCAGCAGATACGCTGTAATTCGATTCTTAGGTCTTGGTAGCGAGAGATCTTTTCCAGTTGTTTCTCCTCAATTCTGCTGTCACCTGGTATAGCAATGTCCACAACCCACACCTTACTGCTTTCTATGATGGTGATATCTGGAGTATTGTGTTCCAAGACCTTGTCCGTCTGTATCCTGAAGTTCCACAAAAGCTTGACCTGCTCATTTGCAAACACTTTTTCAGGCTTGTGGTCCCACCAGTTTTTTTGCCACTGACAGATGATACTTTTGGCATAGAATAATTGGTAATAATTGGTAATGAGTAATGAGCCATGCATATTAAAGTCTAAGCTCATTTTATAATAACAGTAGGATAGTTACCTGAGTCAAAAGCTTTTCTTTTTAAGCTATCCAAGGCTCATTAATGATTAAGAAATGGCATATCACAATAACTGGAAACCAAGATTTGGTGAATTCACTAGGATCAACAACTACATATGTAAGAAATAATTAGAAATAATTTTAGAAATAATTAAACTCATGCTTCTTGGAGCAATGATTGAAAGTGTCAATGTCATACCTGAATTCTATATCAGTGCATAACTTCTGCATGGCTTTTCTTCTCAGAAGAATCAAGAACATTTCACTGTGCAAAAAGATTGCTTTGTTTTATTTTAGATAATAAGCATGTGGAGATTCCTTCAAGAGACAGGCTCAGCTGGCATGGCCTCCACTGCATCCTGCAGGGAGTTTTTGGCACCTGAAGGTCAGCTCACGGTTAGAGGATATTTGTCCCCTTTCCCTGGAGTAAGGTCCAGCAGCTATTATGGAGCAAAGTGGACTTATGACCGCTCCATCACTGGTGGAAATCTGCACTGTTCTGTGGAGGCATTATCAGGCCTAGGAAGGGACACTTGATTCAGTATGTGCAGATTTGCTGGCAGGTGTCCATGGATTGAGACGTAGATCTGCTCTGGCATGTGTCCATGGATCTGCTGGCACAAGAGAGGATTCTGTGGACTCCCTGCCATATGCAACATATGTTGGTGTAATCTGCCTTGTGACAACTTTAAAGCAGCCTCCCCTGGCAGAATGCCAGTATGAGAGAGTATAATAATTGTGTCCTAAGTCATTGACTTCAATCTCAGACGCAAATCACATTTTGCTTTGCACCCCCCAAATGATTAGTGGTTTGCAATCCTAAAGAGAAGGCTGATCTTGCCAACTTCGACCACAATTATCTATCATTTTTGGTCACTGGTCATAAAGAAGGAAAAATTATTCACTGCAAACGTCCAGCTGTTCTTTAAAAAAGTTGCTAGTTCTCAGGATTTAGAAGAATTAGACAGAAAATAAACTGCATATTTGCAGTAAAATGGGTAGAACATCTATACCCTTGCAACACTCCCCTTGTTCCCCTTTATGACCGTTGTTGCTGCAACATCTATGGAGTTGGTGTCAGGTACCAGCGATGTTCTGGCTATAAATAGTTGCTCTTATTAAATGTTGCTCATCCACTGGGATGCTTGCACACAGAATGCACAAGTCCATAATTAAAATCTCTGAAAGAGTGGATGCACCTGTCCCTGTTGTAATATGTAGAAGTGCTAAGACAGGAAACAGTGACAATTGTCATACTAAGAAAAGCAAATAAGGAAGAAATTACCAGCATAAGAATGATCTCTTTCTGGCCTATTTGGTTATATCATGTAAACATCAAATTGGGTAGAAGGAAGAGACAAGGTCATGGAATGCACTCTTAAATTTTTCTAGCTTTATTCCTCAAAAAACAGCAAAAGCCTTACTTACTCAGAAGTCCCACTAAGCTGTTTTGTATTCATTTATTTATATCCCACTCTATCCCAAGCATTCAACATGGCTTAACTGTATTTTTAAATGTTAATACATCAGTCCCCAAAGGGCTTGCAACCCTTAGAGACAGGTAGATGTATGCTTATTTATTTTATTTAGTAGAGATATACCTCACCTCATCCCCAAACAGAAAGGCACACAGATGGGCTTATAATAATGAATTAAAATACTGAAAAGATGAATTGCAAGAAAAATAAACTTTTATTTAAAAAATGCATATATAAAAGTACAGTAAACATTTACGGAATTAACAAAAATTCAAGCACAGATCAAACAGAAATTCAGGAAGACTAATCAAAACTAAAGTTGGAAGGCTAACTTTAAAAACAGTGTTTAACTCTTGAAGGTCAGTATGAAGTTTCAACTCTGTGGAAGTGGGAGTTCCATAGTATTAAGGCCTATACTGTGTTGCCACCTTCAGCTTCAGATAGCACTCAGAGGGGATGAGTCACTTAATATGTAATTAATATTACAAGCTCTGTAATAATGGTCTATAGCCATACACATGATTTCTAAAGTTTACACTGGTTTTATTTTTTGATAGCTGTGCAAAAAATATTTAGGTATGGAAATACCCTTATAATTACAATCTACAGGGACACTGTTCAATTATTTTCAGACAACTGGGACAACCTTGAGAATTTCTGGGGAAGATCAGTAATTTCCTTTGAGGAAAGTGGTTAATTTACTTTCTGTCTCGGAGCAGTATTTTGAGACTTCCTCCTGCACTGAGTGATGGCTATTTAGTAGAATTTCCCATTACTTGTGGCAGTTGAGAAAACAGAGAACTGCCAAAATGCCAGGTCTGGTACAGAAGAATTTGCAAGATGAGAATGGACACTTTTCTCCACAAATTGCAGAGCAGAACTTGTAACAGTCAAGCTCTGTTTGGAAATCACAGCCTTAGAATAGGATTTTAATAATTAGAATGAGCTACAACAACTGCTCAAGGTTCCTCTTTAAGATGCCTTTTCTTTTTAAAGACTTTCCAATTTAGTGCCTTTTCATCATCTTGTGGTACATTTCCTCAGGCATTTGGCAAAAGCCTTTTGTGTATGTGTGTGTGTGTGTGTGTGTGTAGCCAAGCACAAGCTGTAAATTGTCCTGTATCTGCTTTCTTTTCAATGCTAAAATAAAGGCCTTTGCCTGCTCTGCTCTTATTAGGACCACATAAATCAAAGTCTATTAAAGGGCAAGGCTGGTAATCTGAGAAAACAGCCTGCACTGACAGTGCAATGAAATTGCTGTATATATTTGCCTCTGCACAGGGCTTAAAGCACCACTTCAAAGTTTCCATGGAATTCTCTACCATGTGCCAAGGCACAATTCTGTACATTTAAAAAATGCCACCTTAACTGGATGATTTATATTTCCACCTTTTTCGTTTTTATAGGAACTTACACAACTGCTTTTGAAGTTAATTTTGTTCAGATCAGGTTGTACATTGTTTTTCTGAGGCTAAGCACACTGGCATTTTGCGTGGATCAGCTATGCACTGCCTTTAGGTCCCATCATCCACACCACAGCATGATAGCACATTAATGACTATGTATAAAGCCATGCATACAACACCTGATAAGAGAAGTGTTTTTGGGGTCTTCAGGTTTTCTGGCCAGCACTGGGTTGTTACGTGATATGTTGTTTCAAAGTATACTGCAAACTTTTTGAAGACATGACTTCAAGTTACAGTTTGTACAACTGAGGTAATTACATTAAGACAGCTTGGGTGGGTGGAGGGGAGGAGGATTCAGGCATGCAATCTGAGGTAGCCTTAGAAGTGCTCCTAAATATATCATACAGGATACTATAGCTCAGGGTTATACAATCACCTTCTTATATGAAGTTTTGTGAAATAGCCATCCCTATCCCTACAATCCAGAGTAACTACGGGAAGATGTAAGAGGCACTTGCTCTGGATTGCTCTATGCATTTCCCATAGGTTTCCCATAGGTGGCATCGTAACTACGTCGATGTAAAAGGTCCCATAGTTACTCTGGATTGTAGCCCAAGATGCTTTCTTCATTTCCTTAGTTGTTGGTCTAACCCTCCTCTCCTCCAGGCTTTTCAGAACTCTGTTAACACAACATGGCAGACAATGTCTGTTTACCCAGCATGTCTCAGCTCCATTATTTGCATTATAATCTCAAACAACCTTTTTCCATAGAGTCCATTCACACATTAAGCTACAGTGTTATCAAACTTGGAGAAAACAAGTGTGTTGTGTGTGTGATGTACTGCAAGAATTATAACCAGAACTAATTACATTATTCTGTGAAATGGAAATACCACAGCGTTCCCAAGAGTATTTTTCTCCCTCAGTTAAACGGTAGTATTATGTGCTCAGTCTGGGCTATTTATTTTCCTCCCTTCTTCTAAAAAGCACAAATTAAACAACACTTTTGTTTTAAAACTGAAGTTCCTGCAGAAGTTAACAGACTTTTCACTGGATCAGTAGAAGGGCTTTATGTCTAGTGGTGTCAGACTCAGGGCATGCCAAATGAAGCTGCTCTCTGAAAGCCTGCCCTGCAGCCGTTGGTAATTTGCCTCAGAGCCAGTCTTTGAACTGCACAAAACTCCAAAGTTAACAGACAGCAAGTTAAAAAATATAATTAACATGATTTGACTTTGTTTTGGAAAATAAGCATAACTTCTGGAAAGAAATCCCCGCAGAAGCTCTTTTTACTGCAGCATTTGGCAGCTGAAGGTTAAGGATATTTGATGGATGGTTTCTTCAAAAAATCAGGTTGTGACTTCACATCTTCAAAAATGCAACCTGTGAGAGAAACAAAATAATTGACCAAAAGTTATCCTTAGCACACACCCTCAGGAACTTAAAAAAAGGATATACACCACCCACAGAGAAGGTCCTCACATCTTACTGTAAAGAGAGCACAGACCTTCTTTCACCAGAAGTCTTACACAAGAGAAAAAGTGTCTCACATTGATCTTTCTCTTACAGAAAGGGTTTTTTAAAAAAATATTTTAGTCTGCTCCAATTGTTCTTTGTCAAAAATATGACCTGTTAATGCACTGGGTACAACATTACATTTCTTTGTAAAATAAACTAGATCTCAAAGTTTTCACCTCACATACAAAACGATGAGAGTGGTGAAGCAATGTGCCCTTTTCACATACTACAGAATGCAAACAGCACTTTGCTTTGAACAAGCAGAACATACATACATTGGGGGCTTGCTATATCTTGGAAAACCTGGACTACCAGATCAAGCAGTGCATGTTCAACTGAACGCTTGAAAGCGAAGCAGAAGACTCTCAGTGCATTCCTAGATTCAAGTGATGCCTGCGTCCCAGTTATATTCGTTGGTGTCACACCTGACAAGTCCTAAACCAGTTAATTACAACAGGAAATTGAAAAACATGAGCCTAGAGAACCACTCCCTCAGCATCAATGGAAACAATTAACAGTAACCACCAACCTTGGGAACCATCCCCAAATGGGTCAAATATGAAAAAGTCAGTACACACACTGTGATGAGATGTCAACATCTCACATGGAGTTCCCAGTGTCTTCAACAATCAGTGTAGTACAAGCAACATGAGAACAGAAACAGAAATAATCAAAAACTCCAACACTTCGGGCTCAAGTCCTCCTAAGGCACTTGCTTCTCCCATAGGATAAGAAATACACACTGATAAGAAATACACACTGATAAGAAATGTGTATAAAAAATAACACTGATAAGAAATACAGCCTGACCTTGGCATCCACAAGATGCCACTGAATAGAGGTTCCCCTTTAAATGTTTTTAAATAGAAAAAAATGTCCAATACCTTTTTCTACCTTTAAGCAGTAAAACTGCTCCACTTAGAGCTATTATTTGCCTACAAGATTCACTTTGAGGATATGTAACACTATTTGATAATAGTTTGAGCAGTTTCAGCTTGTACTTAGATAAGCCTCTTAGCCAATTTTCTTTTTCAATAGCACTCTGGGAATGACCTCACTGGGCTAGCTTTGGGGGCTCAAAATTAATGGTTAGCCTTGCCTCAAAATGGTAACCTGATCTTTAAATGCTACGGACATCCATAAAGCGGACAGAGGTGGTCACCTCAAGAAGCGAACTGGCAAATGGTATCTCCTTCAGCCTGTCTCCCTCAGCTTCAATGATCACTCTCTATTGCTTCACATTTCCCTTTCTACTCCCCCATCTTCTTTTTTCAGTCCAAGGAATGGGAGAAGCAGAGATTGGCGCATCACCAGGTTATAGGGACCACATCTGGTATGCAACCTCAGGACCTTAGAGGTTGTAGACCGGCCCTGCAACTTTCATGCCATTTCATGAGACTTATATACTTAACAATATGAACAATGCATCTTCTCAATGGGAAAGATAATAAATCTAAATAAATAAACACAATGGAAGGGACCAGGAGATGAAATAATAAATGCATCTTTAAGAGATAGAAGTGGGGAGAATCCAAAGAACAGTTCTATGTCTACAGTAATGCTATACAAAAAGCCTCACTACACTGTCTTCTTTTTTTGCTCGTCCTGAACTTTGGAACAGCAATATGTCATTTGCACAGGCAATTAGAGCCCTGATACTGCTCTGTATCACCAGAAAGTTATAGCACCTACGCCAGTATTTTTCTAATAGCCACAGAGTCTTGCTGAGAAGCTCCACATGACCCAGGTATTATTAAGTGTTTTCATAAATCATGGAAAAGAGCAAAGAACGAGATTAGCTAAAGGAATCCTTTTCTCAAATAAATGTAAAAACTAGCAAATCCAAAGCATTTGCTGGTATTGTTATTAAGAATATTTATAGACCGCTTTTCAACGCAAAGTTCACAGCTGTAATGAGAAAATTGTTTCCTGTCCCAAAGTGAGTCACAACCTAAAAAGAAACAGAAGAAAGATATCACAACACAACCACTGAGTGGGATGCTACATTGAACTGAAAAGGAACAGTTGCTTTCCTCCTGCCAAACATAAAAAGAACCATCATTTCAAAGGTGTCTCTTTGCCCACTTCAGGATAATTGCCTCTGAACTCCCAAATAGTAAAGGAAGATTTCAAGAATCAAATCAAGCAAAGTATATGGGATGAAATTCAAGTGCTGATGGAGTCAGGGCTTTACACATGAAAATCTCACCAAAACATTACTAACATTGCACAACAGTGAAAGAATGAGCAGTTCTAGGCAATCCACACAATTATACTTAAGCATGCAGGGAATCAATCTCTAATAAAACATAATTTATACAAAATGGAGAAGGGATGAATTGAACTAGAACCAGCAGTTTTGTATTTGGCTCGATGGCCACAATCAGATACAGTAACTGTACCAAACTGGTGGCAGAACTTAGTACCCACCCTGCAGTAGGAGCCAGGTACCTACATACAGTAAGGGAGGGGGCAATTTCAACAGGTGCTACATAAAGGAAGATTAACTAATTTATTTATTGGTAATTACATTGTCCTATAAATGTGGAAGTGAGTTTAATGTGCCTTCTAGAAACCAACAGCTAATTCTAGTGGAAGACCGGGCAAAACACACTTCTTCAGTTGCATGCAGGAGTTTATATTGCCTAGGTAATGTCTTCCTTCAAGATTTGTAATATATTACATCCATTGTGACTCCTTAGCAAATGCTTTATCAGAATATATTGGAATGAAACTGCCAGAAGCCATGTTAAACAACAGGTTTGAGCTGCATGCCTGAACTATAAGTGGCTCCCTATGGACTCAGTAAGATGTCTTTTCCATATCTACTATCTAATGCTTCAACTGGATGAACCACCAGTCTAGCGCCCTGAAGAATTCCCCATGGTGTTCAATACTTGCATTCCTGTTTTGTAAACTTGCGGCGTACGGATCCGGACTATAATATGCAACATAAAGCATGTCACAGTTCTCCCCTCATTAACAGTTTTGGGCAAGGGTGATTTGATCTGGTTCTCCCTTTGCTTGCTATTTTGGAATGGAATCAGAAAGCACACAAAAGTCAGTGATGTTTTGGATGCAATGTGTGGTTTGACTCTGAAGCTTCCAGCAGGAACTACTTATGCACGTTGATCAACATGGGGAACCATTTTCTCTTTATAAACTGAAGATACGCAAGAATAATCCAGCATTTCTCCAGCAAAAAAACGTTGAGGAGAAAAAAAGGCTATTCCAGAGAAGATATAATGCTTCTGAGAAGAAACTTGCCTTAACTCTGACTGGCAAAACTTTGCAAACTGATAGCCACCACTTGAGGAACATTGGAGAAGTATATGCTTGACAGGCCATGTGTTTTACGGAAACAAGGCTCTTCAATGTAGTATTTTTTAAAAACCCTCCACTCTGGAGTTGGCAGTACAGATTCTCAGATACAAGAAATGAATGAAAGAGAGAGAAAAGCTCAAAAGTCGGAGGAGAGGAAAAGTTTTGAACAGTGGTGGCAAATAGAATGTCTGGCTTGAAGGAGATAAAAAGAAATGGATTTATTTTTCAACACTGCTCCTCTCTTGCCTTGAAAAAGAACAAGCAATTCAGGATGAGACACATGAAGACTTGACATTAGTCACGTGTTTCTTTCCAAAGCAGCGAAAGAACAATGAAGCTTCCAAGGTAACCTGTGAACAGTGGCCTCCTGAAACTGCTTTTGAGCTGCTCCCAAACAAGTATACTTCAAGTCAGAAAAAGAAAGAAGGCGGAAAAGGGATTGAAGGGGCACTTGATTATGAAACACTTCTTTCCTTTAAATGTCCTACCTTTCCAGGAAGAAAATAATCTTAACTTGACGGGTGACTACCAAGTATGAGCAGAAGTTATATAAGCAGCTGAAGACGGCCACACTATCTACAGCCTCTGTAGGATCTAGTGTGTTGAAGCTCAAATATTGAATACTGAGATATCTTTCTCTTTAGTTCAAAAATACCAACAGCTGTGCCCACATTGCTCCCTGCCATGCTGCCTTTGCAGGAATGTCATTGCCAAGACCTCCAGAGCCACTCCTGTGTATCTAAGATGATGCTCCACTATAGGAACACTATAAGGGGTGATACCAGCACTTCTGCTGAAGAACTATGCCTTGCTTCTTGTTCTGCATGAATTGTGAACCACAGTGAAGGACTATGAACAATGACCTTGGTGGATCAAAATGAATACAATTGACCACAGGTCTCTTCCGTAGGCAGCTGTCCTGCTGTGTCTCCAGCTAAAATAAATCTCTGCTCAGTGTCCAGCAGATAGGAGGGAAAGCTCTTGCTACTCTGTCACTGCCCTGCCAGCCATTCGCCTTACAAAAGCTGGGCAAGGCATTACAGGACACCTGCTTAGCTAACATTTCACTGGAATTTTATCTGAGGAACCACAAAACACTATGCAGCTTGGAAATTAACAACAACAGAATTCTGTCCTGTGGTTCCCAAACTGTGGGTTATAATTCATTGGTGGGTTGCAACCTGATTTTTGGTTGGTCACCAAAGGGTGATGAAATGATCAAATAACTAATTGCTGGGTGCAGAAATACACATCTAATAAACCGTCTTTATCATGATCATGAAAAAAACCATGAAAATGTAACACAGCCGTAAGGATAGTTAGGCTGCAATCCTAAAGACACTTTCCTGGGCGTAAGACCCATTGAATACAATGGGGCTTACTTTTGAGTAGACAAGATTAGGATTGTGCGCTTAATCTCAGAGCACAGACTATAAAAATAGCAACACTCATTTCACAGAGCCTATTCTCAGGAATGTGGCATTTCCCAGGTGTGGTTACCTGAGAAAAGGTAGTATAACAGTCACAGTGGCCAGAGAACTTCTTTGGAGATGTTAGTGACTCTTTTTTTTCACTGCCTCGAGTTGTCGGAAAGCAGGAAGAGAACAGCTACAAAAGAACTATCGATTCCCTCTTGCTTATATTTAGCAGCATGAGAACATTAGAGGCACCCGCACTCATCCAAGGAGCCAATTTGTGCAACTGCTTCTAAGAATGGTGTTCAGTGGGAGACGACTCCCTCTTACCAACCACACAACTCAGATAGCAGGGGCTTGAACTGAAGTGGTTGTCTTCTTAGTTCTCAAGTTTTAAGGCCCCAAAATGACTTTCACTGGTAGAGAATAATAATTATAATACCCAATAATAATGATAATAATGATAATACCCGATAATAATAATAATGATAATCATCTTATACACCGTAATTTCTCAAGATGCTTCATGCAGTCTCCCACATCAGCAGCTCCCACTTCCTGAAGGCGCACTGGATCCTATCACATTGAGCTCAGGAGTCAGCCCAGCCAGGTGGAGCATCTTTCTGAGGGAGCACCCCAACCACTGTCCCACCTGGCTATTTCCTTGGCTATATACATCTCAATAATTCTTAACTGCTCTATAAGGACAGTATTATTTCTGTAGCGCAACAAGAGAGGGAAAACAGTACTGAGGATATGAACTAGAACCTGACTAAGCAGTAAGCTTTAGAAGACCATATACATATGCCCTTTGAGGTTTACAGCTTTTGTTACAGGAAAGGTGGATATTTCCAGAGCTAAAAAGAAAGCCAGGCTTCTATAACCCATCTTTAGATTTTCATCTCATCTGTACCTTCAACCGATGCAGCTCTTATTTCTGAAGGGATAAAGTTGAACAGTGGTTCCCAACCTGGGGTACATGTAACCCTAGTGTATTTACAAGGAGTTTTGGTACTTGAAAAAGAACTGAAAAACAGCAGGAAAGGCAGGTCTGTATTTTAAATAACTGGAAGGGATGGTGAGAAAGGAAGAAAGGCAGCTAGCTGGCTTCCAAAGCTCTAGTAACTGTTCGTTTCTGGTCATCAATTCATGCATTTTCAGTAATGGATCAGCAGTAGAATCCATAAATTTGAAATAAGAGCAAGTATGGCTGCAATACTAAAGACACTTTACTGGGAGTAAGACCCATTGGGCACAAAGGGGCTTACATCTGAGTAGACATGGTTAGGATTGTGCTCTATATTAATTACACATATTTTGCTAATATAAGGGCTACAATTTATGGAAATGGGCTGCCAGGGCCACACAGGTTAAAAAAATGGGAACCACTGAACTAGATTATCCAAAGGAGATGTACATAGTGGTCTGACTTTTTTCTTTTTAATAGCCTCATGAGCCTCTTTCTTTTAGCCTCATGAGCGCCTTGGTTTGAGAAGGGAGTGGGGAGGTTGCTTAACTCTTTTCACTCTGGCAGTTTTTCTGCTACTTTTCTCCTGATCATTTACTCCTAGTGTGCCTTTCAATCCTAAAAGTTTTACAAAATATGGTCTGACGGTGCTTCAGACAGCTATTCTGCTGATGCTAAAGCTCATTCAGGAACTCTTGTCAGTCCCTGAATGAAAGAATCCTTGGAACCTTCAAATCCCAGGATGAAAGGTAGGTTATGAATGAAATAAATTGCTAGCCAGCCAAGAAACTCTTCCACCCATGTCTTGGGTAATTACTGCATGGCCTTGGTATTAAATTGCACAGCTGAGATCTGTTCAAGCGACTTTACTGCCATACTCATACATTTTCAGCTATAGTAGATTTTTGTTGTAGGTGCAGAAAGAAGACATTGTACCAGGGACTGGTCGGGAGACACAGATCAGTATTACAGTGAACACTTTGTGTTGAACGATTCAGCTTATGATATTGTGTGAGCTTGTAGGAGGAAAGAAGAGGGTGAGAGGGATGAAAGGGAAGGGTGGTGATGTGGCTTTGAGAAGGATACATTGATCCTAGGAAGGGATAGATTTGGTGGCAGGAATGCCTGCTGAATCCTAACCCCCTTTCCAGTCCCATCCATTCATGGGTCCATGAAGACTTAAGTCTGAGCCAGAGATATTACTGGCACAAGTTCGAGTAGACAAGCTGGTCCAGTAGGGACCTACCTTGGAGCAAGGAGACAAATGCTCCTTTACCCACGGACGACACTGGAGGCCAAAACTCTTCTATGGAATGCAGTAGTAGCCACACTGGTGCCACTGCATGGCTGCACATGTAGTTAGGTAGTTCAAGGCTGCCCATTTGAGTGTTGCCCTAGATATGAGGCAGACAGAGGGAAATGCAAAACCAAGGTAAGCCTTTGAAGATTAATGGCTCAGTAAGTTTACTTTAAGTTGTTCCCCTTTTTTGGCTAGCTTAACATAAACATTACAAAGGCAGAGCAAGGTTTAGAAGGAAAAGCAGGTGTGCCAGCAAAGGGCAAATACAAATTGCTGCTGATTTTCTTGAGCTGGATGAAACAAATCCCTTGAGATATTTTTGAAAAGGTTACTCAAGGTGAAAAGTACTAAAGTGAGGAGCTAAGAAAGCTATCCCTTTAACGTCCATGTAGTTTCTGCTTTTCCACACCATTGTATTAGAGCTCTACAGAAACTCATAAGGAAATGAGACCTTGGATATCTTTGCTTTTAGGAATTGTGGGTATAAAATGAGATGTCCGAGCATGGATATTCTCTGGCTCCTTTCACTTATGTCTATGAGATGCTTATTGAGATGCCCATGTAGAATCTTAAATGATGGCGTAATTGCACAAAAAATTCTGTTTCCAGCCACTGAAGGTGCTTTTTAATTATATCACACAAAAATCTGTATATCCAGCCACTGATAACAGTGATTTTTGCCCTGTAGAAAGCAGACAGACATATTCCTTAGAGTGAGTTTTATTTCAGCAGATGTTGAGGAGCACCCACAAAAGTGTACAGATGAATTAGTCTAGCATAAGATTGTAGGTGAAGGAAGGTGAGGCAGTCACTACAGAAGTAAATTCCAGATTTCTTTGCCTCTATCTTCGGTCACCATGGAAGATCACATTTTAAAAAGATAAATAGTGGAGGGTTGTTGTTTTGATTGTTCATGTGAAAAAGTCCAAAGATGCTCACAAGAGATGTATTTAAGAATGGTACACACCAAACCATTAGACAGGCCAAAGTTAGTGCCAGTATTCTGTGTAATTAATGATTAAAAGGGCAAAAAAGACAAAAAGGAGCCTTTTAAAAAGCCCCACAACAGAATCCAGACTTTCCTAGTCAACACCAGCTGCTGTTTGCTTTTCAGGGCAGCAATTACTGCAAAGAACTGCAAGCCTCAGCTAATGAAGCAAACCCAGCAGCACCTAATTTCTATATGAAGTGATTGAAAATGCAGGAGACAAAAAAGATTGTGCCTCAAGGCAATGTGTGTATGTGAGCAGTTTGGAAAGACAAAATTAAGCAGTGCTCCATTGGCTCCCCCATAGTTACCAGTTCTTCTGCACAGCACTCTTCATCTGCTGCCATCTAATTTGGTTGCCCTACGAGCAGATGACAGAACTGAAAGGGTTTTCTGTGGCTGTATTTCAAAGAAGAAGGTGATACTTTGGCTTTTTGCCATAGCAGTCAAGTAGGCTTGACTGTCTTGGAATTCCAGCATTCTCTGACATAGCAAGAGAACAGTGCTGAAAAGCATTAGGACATGAGACTTTATTTTTAAAAAATTATAGTGGAACAAAATTAAATGAAATAGAATGTACTTTGCATTCCAGATCATTTTTTATCTCAGTGCAGAGGTGCACCCAGGGCTTTTGGTGTCCAAGGCAATGCTGTGATGTCATGACGCCATGCAGCATCATGATGTTAGTAGGGCACATATGCTCCAATTGCTTCTCTTGTCAGGAAGCAGTTGTACTTAAAGTTGGCCAGCAATTTCACCCAACTGGCAGTTGAGACGGCACTTGTGCTCCAATTGCTTCTCAAGTGGGAAAGAAATTGAAGTACATGTTCTGATGCTGTCCATCATTTGGTGCCCAGGGCTTGTGCCATAGATTTTCTGAAGGGGCAGTACACCTCAAACCCTGGAAAATATCTCCGACTGCAATCTTATACACACTTTCCTGGGAGTAAGTTCCATAGAACACAATGGAATTTACTTCTGAGCAGACATGCACAGGATTGTGCCCTCACCCAGTGCTGGAAAAGTTGCACTCTGCACTCTGTTTTCCCATGGCAGACCAAAGTTAGATGGTTTAGAAGTTTAGAAGAAGGAAGTCATGCAAACTCAAGGCTAATTTGTGTAATTCTACAGCAAAGTTATAACATGTAAATTATGGCAAAGCCATAATGGCTTATAAGTTATAACTATGTTTTAACTGACATATGACACAGTCAGAAAGAGTAAATAACAGGAATAATGTTATCGTATATAATAATTTCTGTACCTGACACAGCTTGTGAAATTTTCTTAATGTACTTTCTGTTATAGGGTCTGTTTGAACCATTTCCTTTAACTAAAGTATGCAAACTTAAAAATGGTATCTTGAATGCTCTACATTTCTCTAGTCTTGGAGGGTGAAAAAAAATTGTTCCCTTAAAAGCTACCTATAATCAGGTGTGGCTAATGCCACCAGGGAGACAAATATAGATACTGCCGAGGTGAAGCATTAACAGTCTCCAATTAATTAATAGTCATCCTTTTAGAGCCATTTATGCCAAGAGACTTTGAAACTCTTTCCTGAACTAGCCCTGTCATAACAAGCTGGCAAAATCATTTTTCATGATGCTCAAGTAGGTCACAAAAAGGATTTTTAAAAGAAACTGGGAGTAAGAACAGATGGAATTTAGGGACAAATTGTTCTAATTTATTACAGCAAAACAAAGCTTTGCATTGGGACCTAATGCTTTTCTGATATTGTTGCTTCTACCGCTGCCTCGGAAACAATGCCACTTTCTCTCATTGCTAATTAATTTTCTTCCTTCATTGTAGGTCATGGTTATTGTCCTTCTCACAGTTTTGCGGAAGGAGTTGCGTATTTATCTATCTATGGGATCTATAGCCCACATTTCCAATGCCACAGCAAATACCCAAAGTGGCTTAAAGAGCTTTTATCTTTTTGTCCTCACAACAGCCCTGTGAGGTAAGTGAGACAGAGTGACCGGCCCAAGGTCACCTGGAAGCCTCATGACTAAAGGTGGATTTGAACCTGGTTCTTCCAGGTCTCATTCCAATTCCTTTGCCACTACACTGGTGATGAATGTTCTCTAGGGCAAGAGGTGGCTTTTGTCAAGGAAGGGGTGCAACCTGCTGCTCCACATTCTTTAATCACTGCTGCTGAGGTGCTGGGCAATAGGCACTGGGATAGGCTCAACCTGGACCTCACTGACTCCCTCTTTGTTGCGTCTCTTCCCTTGGCTGACTGGTTGGATGAGGAGATGGTCTGAGCAAGATGGAGGGTGCCCCCCCCCAAGCTGCTTTTCCACCCACTTCACACTGGTTCCTACACCCTACTTAGGTTAGCAAGCGACTTGCATGGCTGGCTCCCTCTTTGCAGGGTGCCACCATCCTGCTCTAGAACCCTAGGTCAGTTCTGAGCCTAGATTGTGAACCTCAGCTGAGGAAACAAGGGGAAGAAGAAGGGGTGTTGCTATCTTAACAGACAGCAGAGTCATGAGGAGGGGAAGGAGACCCTCATCTTCATCTGCAACTGGCTTCCCTGAACTCTATTAGCCTTCTCCATCTGATTATAGCCTTACAACCATTTTGAGTCAGTTCAAGGGCTCAAGGGTGCATGTGCTGACCTAGGACTCAGGGTTGCACACTTACTTTCACAAAATGTTAATATGTACTAATTTCAAATCCAGTGTTAAACATGATTCTCTGCCTCCAATGCACATTTGAAACTATTACAACACTAAAAATGCTCCATCCCTATTGCATTTCGGATCCCACTACAAATTTCAATAATGGAGGAAACTGGACCCAGGGGAAGGTGGAAAACTGATGGGTAGAAAGAGGAATGGTTTAAACTAATGGAAGCAGAACCAATCTGGAGGTGGCAGCAAATAAATGAATAATTATTTTATTCAAGGAGATTCAGACATTTTAATTAAAACATTTTAGTCTACTGTTACCAAACAGTTATGAACTCATGCAGATGTAGATTACTCTTTGCTTTTTCTAAAGTCTCTGAAATATATTTCACACACAGCAATGATTTACAGGCACCAAGAAGCACCCAGCATAGAGCATGTACAAGCATTTAGAGATGCATCACTTCCTTTGTGTTTATGTTCGAGCAGCTGATCTACATTTTCAATAAAAAGGGAAGGGGGCACAGACCTCAAACAGCAGGAATGAAATTAAATTAGTTTATCACTAGAAGCATGAAGCATTAATGAAATGTAACCGGAGAACCTTCTCCAACATTTATTCAGTGTAATTAAATTCTTTTATTTAAAATTTATACTAAGCCAAGCATAAAATATTGCACCATCATAATAACTACACAGTGTAATCAAGAACTAACCTATATAAGCATCTCATTCATTTTCACAGCAGACTGAAGACATTAAATCACACTGTTTGAAGTATATTCGAAGGAAAGATGAAAAAGACCTGCTTTATCCAGCTAGTAAAGCTCCTAATTCATTTTTCTCTTTTCTTTCCAAAAAGCCATCAGAGGCCAATTCATAGCACTGTATAAAAGCACTCAGTTAATGTCTTCATTCAAAATCTGTAATCACCATACTAATCTCCATACTTTTTCTGCAGTTCCTAAACCAGTAATTTTCAAACATTGTGCCAAGGTACACTGGTGTGCCTGCAGGTGTGATGTGGGAGTTGATTTGAGCCCTACCAGCAGAATGGTGTGCCTTGTCAATGGTAACAGGGAGGGGGGAACATACAAGTTCATCTTGGTTATAAATGGGTTTTTTATACACAGATTTAACTTAACATGAATGGCCACTGCAAATCACAGTTTAAAAAAAACTCTTTTTCTACTATTGTAGAGAGGTAGTCACACAAGCAAATGTCCCATTTTTCAGACCCAGAATTAAACTCTTGCAGATGATGAGGCTACCTTATTCAATTAGGCACAATAGAGGAGCAAAAAATCTAGAAGGTCTTTAAACCCATTTTTCCATTGTTCTCTTTACACACAGATTTTTTTCTCCATGAAGTTCCAGAACTCTAGTGAATAAGGAGGGACACCTGTATTAAATGAGACAGTTACTACAGTTTCAAAATTCTGTATGCATAATCAGGGTTCCTAACAGACTAGACTCCTTTTACATCTTCTGCTGAATGATTCCACACTCCCTTACACATGTTTGGTATTGGTACTTACAGAACAAGGTAACAGTTGAGCTTACCTGAAAAATAGTTAATATGTGAAAAATACTTTTAAATTAAGTATGCCAGTTAGGCAAGACTTTCATTTAGTTTTTGAAAAAATGTGTACTTTTAATTTAATGCTTCCAAATTCTATGGTTATTCATTGGAGAGAGACAGAGACGGCATTTAAGTCATGCTTATTCCATTGCAGTCACCACCAACTGGAACTACAAAGGGTTGAGCCCTGCTCACGATTTATGTTAGCAAGGATAATATCCATTCAATAGGAGGTGTGACAGGGAGAAAGGGTGTAGTGGTTAGTCCCACCTCTGTGTCAACTCTCTTTCTCTTCAAACCATGTCCTAACACATTGTCTACAGTCAAATGCTGTACCCAGTTTTTGTACTCTGATCAGAAATGAAAAATGTCCAACATCTCCAATCACAGGAGAAGGGTCTTCTGACAAATCCCAGTTTTGTCAGAGCTAAGAAATACTGGTATGCGTGGGAAGTGGAGCCTATGCAGTGTATGGTGCCAGGTGTGCCAAAGGTCTATCAGCTCTCCCTCCTGTTGTGCTATGTACGTCTATAATACACACACAGTTTCTGAACCAGGCTAGTGCATAGCTGGGAAATAGTTCCTCTCATCACATTAAGTAAGTCCAGTTCAAGGATGGTACAGGTAACCCCCACTTTCTGACAGTTCGTTTTCTGATTACCTATATACACAAAACTCATTCATTAAATGCATGTTCCCCTCTTTCAACCTCTCTCTGCTGTTCTAAAGGCCAAATCCCCCCACAATGTTATAGCTCCTGGTCTAATCCCATTTCTGAAGGAATTAATGAGAATCCATTTGCAGAAATCATTGTATGGCAGCTGGAATTTGCAAGATAAAAGAGGCATTTCAAATTTGCTAGCTGAAAAAGCATTGGAAGCAACATTTATAAACTAAAAAAGATTGGGTTCCACTTAAAGTTCCACTTAAAAAGGTTTTCACTTTTGGATAGTGTTCTGGTCCCTAACCTGTCCAATAAGTGGGGGCTAGACTAAAACTCTTCTTCAAAACTCTTTTTCTACATGTACACATTCTGTGTGGATTCTGAATGCATTTTGTAGGATTACATTTCAAGATGTAATCTAATTCTTATTAAACAATAATGTGTTATTTTCAAGGAAGAGAACAACCAAAGTAAAAAATTGGGGCTGAAAGGGCAAGGGCAAGGGCAAGGCAACGTATGGATACAGAGAGATTAACAGCACAATCCAGAGCAACTAATCTGTCCACATAAGAGCCCTTGGGTTGCCCTATCTATCACTAGGGTGGAGCAACTGCAAGATGCGTAACCACCCCAGTTACTCTGGAAAAGGCTTAGGACAGAGCAAGGCAACATAGGGTGCCCTAAGAGAGGTGGACCTGCTCTGCCCTAGCTGCTCTCCCCTAGGCAGTTCAGGAGAGGCATGTTGAGGGCATGTTTACATTGCTTAGGGCAGAGCAGTTACTCTGTATCCAGAGCCTGTTTCCTCTTCCAGCTCCTCAGAGATATACCACCTCAGGAGCAGGTATAGTAATGAGTAGACCCATAGGGGTCCATGATAAGGCCTGAGTAAGAATGGCAGTGTTGACCAAAAATCTGAGTTCTTGGCCAGCCTAGCTGCAACCCCTGCCTCTCAACCTCAGGATATGAAACAACTACGGCTGCCCACAAATCTCAGGATACATCAGGCCACTCCAAGAAGCCCCTTGTATTCACTGTAGAATGTACTGGCATCTCATCAGGGACTCCTTATAAGGCAGGCACCCAGTGGCGTCACCAGACTGGTGTGGCTGGTGTGTGCTGCATTGGGTGATGCGCTCCGTATGGGGTGATGCGCCAGAGGAGTTTTGACTGTCCTTTGGCAGGCCCCAGGCATCAGTGAGCCCATTCAGGCCTGCTCCAAGGCGGAGAATCAGCCAGAAGCTGCTGCTCATCCTCGGAGCTGGCCTGAATGGCCAGCTGAGGTGCACTGCGCAGAAACACACTGAGCATGCCGAACAGCTTCAGAGGAGACATCCGTAGAGCGGAGGAAGTTCGTGCCTCTGCACGGCCATTTGGCCTCAGTCAGGAGGCGGAGCGGCAGCCGAATGGCTTCAGAAAGAGTACTGCACAGGCACCAACTCTGACACCTGCACAGTCTCCTCTGAAGCCGAAAGGCTTCAGAAAAGTACTGCACAGGTGTCAGAGATGGTGCCTGTGCGGTACTCTTTCTGAAGCCAGTTGGCTTCAGAAACAATTGCACATGTGCAAAGTTTGGCAACTGCGCAGTCCAGGTAGGGGGGTGAGCGCATCCCAAGGGTGACGCACAGACTTCCGCACCAGGTGATGCACAGAGTCGTGTCACCACTGTAGGCACCACATCTATTCCTTGTTCAGTGTGATCTGAGGGGTGTCTCCTCAGGAGCAAGTCCTCCCCATGTGTCAATTACTTAACATGCTATGGAGCAGTTAGGGCAGCCCAGGCTTCCTGACTCTCTGGATGCAGCATAACTTTCTGCTCTGGATACAGAATAGTTAGTTAGGAGAGAGTAGTTAGGGCAGAGCAGGCTGAACTTGCTCTGGATTGTGCCCTAAGGCTGCTATCCTAACAACTTTCCTGGGAGGAAGACCCACTGAACACAATTGGGCTTACTTTTGAGTAGACATGGTTAGGATTGTGCTCTAAGTTAGAGGTGAACTCAGTAGACGGTTTGTACTGCTTAGATGGTAAAATTAAATCTCTGCACAAATTTACTCGTGGTCCAAAAAGCATGATAATTCTAACAACCTTAATTCTTCTTTTAAAGCAACTTTTTCAAAACCTTCAGCTACTAATAATGTACAGCAACACACTTGCATTTGAACACACCATTATGCATTAACACTTTCCACAAACCCAGGCAGTGTGGTCACTCTTAAGACAACTTGATAGCATGCAGAGTTGTCAGATGATTAAAATATATCAGCATGAAGTTGAGCAAAGAAGACATCATTTGGCATATGTTATCTGCTTGTTTCTAAAATCTAAAGCATATTCTATAAATGGGTTAAAAAATTAACCTTGGCTAAAGCAAATAAGCTTAGACTCATATAGAGACAGCAAAACTAATACTCTCCTAAATGCATACTAGTTTATCAGAAGATTTCATCCCATCCCAAATATAACTAATTAACTGCATGTTTTCAAATATCAAACAGATGAATGCCAATGAACTGTGGCCACTCAGGGTTCCCTCATTTCATGCATACAAGCATATGTTATCCTTTAGTAATATTATATGACTGAGATACATAAAAGACAAGCTGAGCTTGCTATACAATATGTGAACTGAATCTGTCTGTAAATTCTCAGAGCTATACCAAAAATGTTCCCTTTACTGTAACATACCATATCCTGTAGTGATGACACTTTTGTAGAATAGAGTACAAAAGAGCTAATGAAAAACAACATTTATAAAATAGATAATTCAATAGAGGACACCAACAGTAATTGTTTTAAATAGGTGAACCATCTCCTGATGGAATATACCCTAAGGCTATCCAGGAGGTGCTGAAACCTGCAATTACCTAGAATCACTAATGACTGCTTTTGGTAAAAAAAATATTGCTGAAAGTGCATTTACTAAAGGGGCAGTAAAAAACTGAGACCTGAAGTTTTCTTTAGTGTGTTCAGAAAGCCTCAAAAACTTTCTGACTGCATGACTGATTTTAACAGACAGAAAAGGAACTATACTCTTTCTTCAGCTTTTCTCCTGCCCTCTTTTAAGTGAGCACACAAGCACTTAAAATAGTTCTGTAGTTCAGATATTTAAAATGGAGTTTTGAGCACTAGTTTGTCTCTTTACCGCACTGCCATGTATCAAAGCAGGAACCTGCTTTGATACATCATCATATTATAAGCCAACTCAAAATCACGTGCATTAACCAAGCATCATCACAGTGTCTTCCGATAAACTCACACGAACAGATGTCTATAAATTTGAGAATCCAATTACCCCTTTTGCTTTATTCTTTACTTGTTAATTCAGTTTCTGTTCTGTGATTCTTTGTTTCTGATTGCAGCTATCCAGCTAGTAAGGTGTGCAAACGTATCTGAATTCAGAATTTACATGCTTTCCTCTTTTCTCCTTTGTTCCTTTTGTGCTGATTGTAAGCCATTTTCATATATGATTCTTTTCATAGTGTTTAATAAACATTTAAGCATTTAAATAAGAATATAACATAGTAAGGTGGGTCTGAAGATCCACTGAACATATCTTTCATCTAACACTGAATTGCTCAAAGGATGGACATGTGCTCGCTTTTAAAGAGAAACCAAACAACAAATGAAACAAACAGCACTTAAATCTGCTTGAGCCCTGCCTTTTCCCATCTAGACTCTGTTTGGAAAGTATACAGGCTCACAATACAGATGTGCCCCATATCAGTGAATCCTCTTATCTGTGGATCAGGTAGGGCCCCACAGCATGTACACTCCTGTGCACATCTCTTTTGGAGATGAGGGTCGGTCTTCTTCCTTGGATCTCTGAGAATCTTAGAAGGCATTAATAATGCCATTTCTGGTTTCTTCAGAAACCGGAAGCTGTATTTTTTCCATGCCTGAGCTCAGTCTGAGCTCAATAGAAGCTGGGGATGGCCATTTCCAACCTCTGCTGAGCTGAGAAGCCTCAAGAGGCAACAGCCCTAGGGCCTGGAAGAGACAGGTGTTTGCCATATCTGCCAAGGGGCACAGGAGGTTCCATAATGGATAACGGGCATACCTGTATGCCAAACTAACTTCATAGCCTTTTTCCTTTTCCTTTATCCTAGGCAGCTATGAAGGGGTCTTCAATCTCATCCGCTCATTAGCACTGGCCTTATAGAATCTGACCCCCGGTCCATCCCAGATATGCAGATTCCCTGAAATTAGTTTATTGAATCATATTACTATTGCCACAGCAATTCTATTTTCAATTACTACTTTCTTAGGTCTAATAACTTGCAACACTGCCCAAAGGGATAATTGTTTTAAATGGGATGACCTAATATGAACAATGCACATAATGAAATGAAGGGGTTTATTTCATCTTGTGCAGGGAAGTTAGTCATGCTTACTCACAGGTAAAAAAACACTGAGTTCAATGATAGTTACTCCCAGGTAAGGGTGCATAGATCCTGAACAACATGCTCAAAACATATCTCTTATAATTGAGCTGGCAGATACAAGACAAGCTTAATAATCTTCCTTCTCCACCCTAGTACACTTCATCACTTCCAAATTGCTTTTCTGTTTCACAGCCGCTTCTTGCAATGTACTGAGAGTCCTGGTAATTTTGTACATGTCTTTTTTGAAAGGATGTCAGTGCCACTTGGCTTTCTTGAAGCCAGATCGCCTCTTGATTGAACTTGCTCTGAATGGGCATGTTTGGCAATACTGCAAAACTGCTTCAGCTGTTAACCAAAATAACTGCAAAAAGGGGGGAGCCCACAATCCAGTGACTTTTTTCACTTGCCCTGAAAAGCCCTCACCTATTTATTCAAATTGATTATGTAAATACAACCATCAAATGGTCAATTTTAGGTATGTTAAGTGTGCTAAACTCCTATACTTGCATAAAAAATATCCTCCCAAGCACCAATCAGTTCTTTTAAAATCTCCGTTTTGGAGAGGACTGGAAGGGAAGAGGTAAGACGAATTCCTCATGAGGAAAGACTACAATGTACAGCCCTTTTAAGCTTTAAAAAACATCCCTAAGGATGATGGGCTATGAAAGTGGTTTATAGTGTGGAGAAAGCATGACTGAAAGAAGTGCTGATCCCACTCTTGTACTACTTCGGCTCCCTCAATTAAATGGAGGAGCAGTATATGCCTTGTTGGAACGAGGACTTAATGCTACTTTCCTGGGAGGTCTCATTGAACACTTATTTCTGAGTAGACATGAAAGAGCTCTGCCATCACTGGTTGCTGTCACTTCCGGTCATGACATCATTTCTGGAGGTCCTGGACAGATTGTCATTCTCAAAAGAAGATCCCATGCTAAAATGCTCAGGATTCACTGGTATAAACCATGGAAGGTAATACCACAAGATATGCTGATAGGCAGTAAATCAGAGCAGTGTTTCTTAATGTTTGCTCCTGCCCATAAGCCCACTGCTTGGTCCACCTACTGGAAGTGCCATAGGATGTAACTGGCAATGTTGTCAATTACTTCCAGATTAGGCAAGAGGATCAGAAATGATGGGAGGGCTTTTTCAAGCATGCAAAAAAGCATGACAGAGCTCTGCCTACTGCACTGAGCCTCTTACTGCTGTTTGTCATGTTATGCTGGACCTGCTGCCGGGGAAGGGATCTGGGAATCCTCTAAGTACCACCTGACATCACCTCAAGTACCACCAGTGGTACCATTGTTGAGAAACACTGGGTTAGAGGACTTGATACAATAGGAATTTTTATGTTATTATGAGCACAACTAATAAAAATTATTATTACACAGTGAGGAAGCAATACTTTCCTTCAAGTTCCAGGTTTGTTTCCTTTAAAATATCCCATTTATGCCTATTGATCCATTGTGCTCCGTTGTGTTCTATTTCTGCTCAGGCATTAATGGGTTAAAATTAAGTTATGAACTTGCCCATTTGAAATACACAAAACTGGTAGAAACCTACAAGTTCTATTAAGCCTATATCATTTATAAATTTATCACTTTGCCAAATATTAGATGGTTGGTCTGACAAGGTAGAATGCTTGTGCCTGTTTAAGGTCTTTTAAAGTAACATGCGATTTCTGCTAAGTATTTTGCAAACCTTATCTTGACACTTTTTGGAGCTAGGCACACAGGAAATCTATCTCCAAATATACAACATCTCAGGTACCAAAACTTTTATGATGGTACATTCAGATATCTGACACATTTCTCTGCGATGGTAGAAAAAACCAAATCTTTTACTTAATATCTGCTAGATAGCAACTCTGAAGGTTGCAAAGTGAAACAGGGATTTACTGGAGTTAAATAAACTACAGCTATTTTCTTTTAAGGTTGCACAAGATTGGGAAAAAAGATGACTGCATTCTAAAGCCTATAATTTTCCTCTCACTTTCAGCTAGCAGAATTGGGATTTAAATTAGCTCCTTCAGGCAAGAACTATGAAGCTGCTAAAAACAAAGGGAAATTTTCACTTTGAGCACAATCCTAACCATGCCTCCTCATACGTAAGCCCCATTTGTTCAAACAGTCTTAGGGCGCAATCCAAAGTAACTATGGGGAATTCTTGCTCCGGAGTAAGAACAATTTGTTCTGATTTGCAATATGAATTTCCCATAGATTTTCACTAGGTGGTGCAGTAACTATGGGTGCACTTAATGTCTCTTATGTGCTTCTGTATTTACTCTGGATTGTAGGGTTAGGCTGCAGTCCTAAACACACTTTCCTAGCAGTAAGACCCATTGAACACAGTGGGACTTACTTTTGATTAGACATGGTTAGAATTGTGCTCTTAGTCCCAGGAAAGTGTCTAGGATTGCAGCTTTTTATGTATTACAGTAAATAAAAGTCAATTTGTTGCTGCAAGAATTAAATGAAAGGAAATATTGGATTTTTTCTTTTAGAAAACCAACACACAACTTTTTTAAGGCAAAAGAATATTTGCATTATTTGGTTGTACATTTCTTACCTACTGTGAGAAAACTGTCTAAAATTGTATTAGATTAGAAACAACACAGAGAGAACATGTATTCTCATTTCCAACCCAGGCTGCAATTCTAAACACACTTTCCTGGGAGTAAGACCCATTGAACACAATGGGGCTTACTTCTAAGTAGACATGATTAGGATTGTGCTCCCAGTAATTTCCACCTTACATTGAATTGAACAGCATTCCTTCCCTGGGCTGGAAGGAACCACTCATTGTATCCTCCGCTCTACCCCAAAAAATCACTCTAAAATTTGAGGGAGAAACTGCTCCACTTTTCAGACCAAGCTGAAAGTGATATATCCGATAAATCTAGGTTACTACTACAGAGAGAGACTTTTTGGATTTTCAGATTAAAAACTTACTTCTGCTATGGGCTAAATGTGGATTTGCATTTCTCTAGTTTTGTTTAAATGTGTATATGCCTTTAATCCTGTGGCTAAAAATAGATATTTAATGAGACGTTTCTTACACCTGACCAAGAAAGCAGGTTTCCATTATCCCTCTACAAGAGATTAGCGCCTTCCATACAAAATCCTAACTCACTCAGGTGGTAAGTGGGATAATTTTGTTTAAAACTGTATAAGAATGTTGTTTAGAATGTTGTGATTCAATGTACTATGGATATGGTTATTGTATTGAAGGTATTTTTAGCTTCTGAGAAAGAATCCCATCTATCCTTGAAGTATATATTCAACAACAAAAAACATTTATAAACAACGGCCAAAAGGAATGAACTCATCAAAAAAGGCCAAATATAAGTGAACCTCAAGACAAATCACAAAAGGATTTAAGTTTGTGTTTGGACTACCACCATTATTGTATATTTATGTTTATTATATATGGTAGTAGTATTGTGTTTTTTAACACTGCTTTTGAAAGTGTCCTACCAACATATAAGAATTACAAATCCTGTAATAATGCAAATAATGTTTTTTTTCTTTCAAATGTACAAGGTGTTTTTGTTTGCCCAAGCACAAGCTTCTTATACATTTATTTACATCTATATTTATAACATCTTTCAAAAAGATACCCCAGCATAATGAAGAATCAAAATAATAATCTGAACTGCTAAAATATGCAGTTTTTAATTGAAATATAAACTAAATAGTACAGGGGCAGGGCCATATGGAAAGTGGCTCACAGAGAGCAAAAGCAAAAGAACACTGAAGTTCATAAAAACTCAAATGTAAAGATTTTCTATTCATTCCCAAACTCCTTCTTGTACCAAGATAAAGCAAAAAGGAATCACTTGTTACATAGACATTTCAAGATAGTAAAAACAAAGACATTTCAAGATAGTAAAAACAAAGACATTTCAAGATAGTAAACACAAAACAAACCAAAAAATGCACACAACTTTTCAGTCTCTAAAGGACTAGGGAGAGATCATCTATCCTTGAAACAGTACTCATCTCGAGTCAAAATCAGGCCAGAATATGGAATTGATTTTGCATAGCTGGTGCCAACACAACATTCTGTAACATTACAAAGTAATCTTGCGCTGGAGGCAAGCAAGATCGCTCTCAAATGTATTCCTCATAAAGGGACAGTCCCCTAACAATCATTTTGATATTCCTGTCCTCAATTTGCAGCTCAGCTTAAAGACTGCTACCCACTTGAAAACTTCAAACACCCAGTGCAAAGGGAAGTGTGTGGAACACAGCAGGCAAATTAAACCATACTACATTCTTGAAAAAGACCGATTTGTTCCAACTAAAAATTGGCCTTTCCAAAAATGAAGGGCAGGCCAAACTTCTTGCACTAATGCTCCAATGGTGGGCTCTAGCAGGCTCGCACCTACTCTATAGAACCAGTTGTTAATGAGAGATAGGACATATAAAGTTTAAAAATAGCCATTTAAAAGTGACTGCCAGTTAGGCAGAGAACCAGTTGTTAATTTCTTTGAAGCCCATCACTGTACTGCTCACCTCGCCAGTCTCATTTCCTCATAGAACAGAGGTCTGTGGCATTGTCTTGGGAGAATGCTAAGACAGGACTGAGGCAATCATTTCAGCACGGAGTTGGAACGAACACCACAGAACTAGTCAGCTGGCCTTGGTAGAGCTTTCAGTGACATAACCAAAGTTACACTAGAGTAATACAGTGGAAGGAAAATACTTCAGACTATCAGTCATTTGGGACATATCCCTAAATACAAGGGGATCAATATTCTAACTATTTAGGCTTCAATCCTAAAGACACTTTCCTGGGAGTAAGACCCATTGAACACAATGGGGCTTACTTTTGAGTAGACGTGGTTAGGATTGTGCTCTTACCCTACAATCCAGAGTAACTACGGGAGCACGTAAGAGACTTTACGTGCACCCGTAGTTACTGCACCACCTAGTGAAAACCTATGGGAAATTCATATTGCAATCCAGAGCAAATTGTTCTTACACCGGAGCAAGGACTCCCCGTAGTTACTCAGGATTGCGCCCTTTGTCTGTGTCTGACATGCAGCTGCCCTTAAAGGTCTCAGGCAGTTTTTCCCCAGCTTTCCAAAGACATTTTTCAATAAAAGTGTCAGAGTTTAAATAGGGAATTTTATACATGTCAAGGACCTCTCTACTTTCCAAGCAGCATAGCCTTCCCTGGAAGCTAGAATTCCCCAAACTGGGGAAGATTTAGGGACCAGGTGTTTTGTGGAACAGGCAGCAACACAACCCCCCACCTCCCCGCCGCTCCACTCATGCTGCTGGCAGGCAGGAAATTGTTTCTATATTCTTGGAAGTTATTATGGGTTTATAGAGGGTCCAAGTGAGCTTGTGACCCCCTCTTCCCCACACTTCTAAAATTCTGTGGAAAAAAGTCACTTTAGGTTTTTGTCATGAAACTGTTAGAGGTTTTTTTCCAACACCTTTTCCAGAAGTTTAGGTGGTATTTAGGGCTCCTCCACTGAGCTCTTATTTACCAGGACAATCCTATGCATGTCTGTTCAGAAACAAACCCTATTGTTTCTAACAAGACCTACTCCCAAGAAAGTGCATATAGGTCAGTAGACTTAGGCAGCAATCCTAAAGACACTTTCCTGGGAGTAAGACTCATTGAAAACAATGGGGCTTACATTTGAGTAGACATGGTTAGGATTGTGCTTACAATCACAATAAAAGGGCATTCACATGTAGTTCATGACACTAAGGCTGCAATCCTAATCTCCAATCAGGCAGGCCAAAGCCTTGGAATAAGACCTGTGCAGACCTGGGAGTGTCATCAAAGTGTTGTAAGACATTTCTGTGCCACTCCTCCAGGAGGGTTAGACCAGTCCACAAACATACATTTGCCTCCCTACATTACCACAGGAATGGGAAAACCGATCAGATGTGCTGACCTAGGTTAGGATTGCACCCTAGACTTCTGTTCAACATCTGCTGCAGCTTTGTAGAGATTTGACAAGAACTACATATAAAACCATTCATGCTGTTTGGATGAGAAAAAGCTCCTTCCATAGGGAGCTTTTTTCCCTTCTGGTACTAGTTTTTCTAAAAATCTGTTGTACATATGTTAGCATAATTTTTAGCACACAAAATTATGGCTAAACAGTTTGTTTAGCAGCAGGTGAGATTAGCAAACATAAACCTAAGGAAGATGTTTCTTGCTGTGATGTAACATGCTGTGCCTATGTCTTGGTAATCTTTTGTTTTCATTCCTTTCGTACTACTGGTGTATCAAATCAGCCATACCCTTGATTGCTGAGAAAGAATTGGATTTAAAAATCTGCTCTCATGTGTTAGCCGCATTCTTTCTCTACCTGAAAAGAATTCATCCAGCGAAGAGAAGGTGGCAGAGAGGCATTACTCTGAGACAGTGCCAGCAGCAGTTCCAAACAGGTTTTCGATGGAAAGGTTAGAGGCTGTACTCCCATGTCATTTTCCCATGCATCGACGAGGCTGGAAAACAACCAAAAGCCCTGTTATTTCACTAGCCTATTTAGAGAATTCACAGATTCCATAAAAGAAACACTATCCACTACAATGTGTGTATATAAAGGCAATCTGTAAAAGGCCAAGGTGGTCAGGTCCAGCCCTCTACATTTCCTTTCTTTTAAAGAAGATATTTCTAACCTTTTATGATTACAGACCCTCAATGGCTTGCCTAGTATGCCCTCATACCCCCTTTCCCAGACATTATTGTCACCATTCTAATTAGGTACCAGTATGGCTTTATAGAATTGTGGAAGGGATTCTTAAAGACCAATCCAAACATTACTTAAACAGGCTATAGCATTTTCAGCAGTGAATAATCAATCAATCAAATCTATCTATCGCTTTTCAACTAAAAAGTTCACAAAGCTGTTTACAAGAAAAATAAAAAATTAATAGTTAACTAATAGCTAATGGGTTCCTGTCCCAAAAGGGCTCACAATCTAAAATGCAAAAGAACATCAGCAGAAGCCTCTAGAACAGACATTGCTGGGGTGTGTAGGGCCAGTTACTCTAGAATACCAGACTACTCTAGAATACAGTTATTCTAGAATACATAGTCAAGATTACTAGACTATGAGCACTATCCTGACCGCATCAACTCAAAAGTAAGCCCCATTATGTTCAATGGAAAGTATCTTTAGGATTGCAGCCTATGTTAGCAGACTAGTGGAAAGATCACTGTCAAGGAGGGTGAAAAATGTGACTGAGGGCAACAGCATTCCCTGGTAAGTGCTCAACACAATTCTTCTTGGATCAGCAGCTGAATGATGGGGAAATCTGGTAAATTTATTTGTTGGAGCTATCCCAGATTTAACTGACTTGGAGTGTATGGGAAAAACTACCCTCTAAAGGAGAACCCAAAATCCCCATGTTTCTTTAAGACTAGCAAAATTTACCCACATTTTTGAGATAAAACCCAGATGCACCATCACCTCTTCTGTTCACCATCTCTCCTCCCTGCCCCCTTCATACTGTCCCTTCAGGAGCAGTGGTTGGGTATTGAACAGTCAGTCTTCAATATTAAATATAGAACAATAACACGTTGCACCCCTTTTCAGCCTCTTACAGGTTAAGTTTCAAGAAATCAGTTTTTAGTTGGTGGTCACATCATGGAAAGAATATGCTCTCCAAATTTCATGCTTTTAGGTTCAGGAGTTGGGGCAGGGTGTTGATCAGTAAGGGATTCTTCAATGTATAGTGAAAAAGAGTGAAACACATCTTCATCACTATACATTGAAGAATCCCTAACTGAAAAGAGGCTGAAAAGGGGTGCAATGTGTTATTGTTCTATATTTAACAATAATAAACTCAACAGAGATAATATGCTTTAGAACAAAGCATTTAGCCTCCATTGTATGGCTAGAACTTTGCAGGCTCCCTTGGAGGGAAAAGAATAGACAAAACTCATTTCTTCAATGTTTTTTGCTAGAAATACAGTTCCAATTGCTGAAGAGGAGCTGGATAAACCCTCCTTGAACATGCACTAGATTCCAACAGCACAGCTGGATAACCATACCTTGTGCTTGTTTTTTAGGCAATGGGCACAATCCTAACCATGTCTACTCAAAAGTAAACCCCATTGTGTTCAGTGGGTCTCACTCCCAGAAAAGTGTCTTTAGGATTGCAGCCTAAGACTCGATTAGGATGTAGGATGTATTGGCTGGTTGAGGGAACACAACTTGGAGTCCATCCCACCCATTTACCTAGACAAGCAGGGCTGACAGTCAATCAGTGGACATATGCCAATTTCAGTAGGAAACTTGGTTAGTCCAAACAGAGAAGGACCAATATTATATCCTAACTTAAATCCTTCTGTAGCTACTGCAAGCGCTGCACTCTCAACTCAGTGGACAATCATGGCAACCTGCAAAACTCATATTTTTCAACAGAAGTTTATTATATAGTCTTTCAGAGTATGCAACATATTTGGTTATCAATAAACAGAATTGACACAAAATAAGCTAGTGCTGCTCTTTTCAAAACTGACTATTTTTGGAGAGGCATAAAGCCCAACACATTGCTGCATTATGGATTTTCCCCTCCTGGCCTGCTGAACCAGAAGCTTTTAGCTTCAAGTCTGAACAATTATTTATTATTGCATTTTCTCCAAGTGGAACCTGTCTGGATTAAGAAACAAAAATTGAAGGTAACTGTGGTGGTCCATCAGGGCAACAGTTCTCAAACTCTCAGAGAGTTTGAGCCCCATGGTTAGTGCTTGTGGGGAAAGGTGGAAGGAAGAGGAGCACTTTGGAGGAGCACAAAAGCTGGTTTCCACTTACTGAATGAAACAGCAGCCTCCTGGGGGTGTGGGGAACCTCACACCAGCCTCCACAGGGCTCCCAAAGACACACAAACTCTTGTGTCTGACTTTGTGTGTGTGCTGGGGAGCCCTCTGGAGGCACCTGCAGGTCTCCCCACTGCAAGGAATCACGTTTTTGCCTTTTCACCAGCTCCTTAAGGGGAAAGAAGTCAGGGTCCTCTGGCTGGGCCATCATGATGCCCAGTTTGGGAACCACTCCATTAGAGGAAAAAACCATTATAAAGTACTGGAACAATAGAATAATATATTCTTATTCTATATATTTTTTCAGTTCCTCATGGACTGAGTTATCTCAGGCTGGGAGTTAAGCAAAACAACAAAAAGGAGACACAAAAAATATAATGGCAAAGCCTCAAATGGTCAAGATCTCAACTCTCTTCAGTAGGGATTTTACAGACCGAATAAGTGCAAAATAAGGGCTACTGGGACAAAGAAACAATTCTTCTGCCTTGGAAACTATAAATGTTGATAGTTCTTTGGACCTTTCTCCAGTGCTAAGCAAAACAGAGGGCTCCCTGTTGGCCAGAGAACAGAAGAGGGTCCATAATAATTATAGGTACTATTCCAAAACACCTTGAAGAATAAATGAACAGTATAGGGGCCGCATAAATTACTATCAATCAATGTAAAAAACAGCTTTACTGGAACATCTTATATTTAGCGACTGTATTCATAACATCAAAATAGGATAAAACCAGGCATCCCAGGTCCTTGGGAAAGATACAATGTAAAGATAAGAAAAGAGGTAATGAGATCTACCTGCCTGGACAAAAGTCTGATAATAACAATGTTATTTATGTTAACAAACCTGAAAAATAATTTTAGCTAAATGCTATTAAGATACACAACATCTTGGAGAAATTTAAAAGCTTGCTTGTAAAAGCTTGGGGATATTTTTATTGATCTAAATAAAGATATTATCCAACTGTTTCTTTGGATTGTTAACCAGGCAAAAACAATAAAAGTATTTTTCAAGAAAATTGTGATCTTAGTTCCTTGCAACTTCATTAACTCCATGACACAGTAAAGTGAAATAAATTTTCATATTAGATTGGAAACATTCTGTGGATGATTTGCACCTATGCATTATGTTCAGAATATTTTCATATTAGAGATAATTTACACATTATATAAATACAGTGACGCCTCACGTAACAAATGCCTCACGTAAAGTATGTTTCACATAACAAACAAAAATTTCGCTAGGATTCTGCTTCGTGTAACAAACAAACTCATTGGCAGTTGGGGCAGACGCACTGGCCAGTAACCCTTTCAAAAAGCGTCAGGGCTGCCTAGTGCACCTGCCCATAGTGAAAGCAACACTTCCATGCTGTTCCTCCTTGTGGCCGGGTGTCCGCTGGGCAGAGGGAGAGAAGAGCAGTGGAGAAGAGGGAAGCAGCTCAGGGCTAGCCAGAAGGGAGCAGGGGAGAGAGAGGCTCAGGTTGAAGAGAAGGAGAAAGTGGGGAGACACTTGGAAAGTGTCTTTGATTGCAGCCTCCTCACTGTGTCTACCCAGAAGTCCCATTGTGTTAAATGGGGATTACTCCCAGGAAAGTGTCTTTAGGACTGCAGCCTAAGTAGACTTCATAGGATCACCCACATTGAATGCATGTTTTGAATTCAATTCCAGTGTTTTGTCATCATTTTTACATTCAGTTATTATTTTTATATGAATATTTTTGGGTTGTGGAATCAGTTATCTGAGTTTCCATTATTTCCTATGGAAAAATCTGCTTCACGTAAAGAACATTTCAGGTAACAAACATGCCTCCGGAACAAATTAAATTTGTTACGTGAGGCACCACTGTATAGTGTTTCTATATCCCAAAGAGGCCGAATCTCCTGTTTTACAAGATTATATTGTAATGTTTGAATGGAAACCCAAGAGATGCATGTCCCATGTTAGACAAGAGTCAAAGGAAAAAAGGAAACAAGGTCAGTGTAGGTCATTCATATGACTGCTTTTCCTTACAAAATATGAAAATGCATAGACAAATGCATAGACCAAAATCCTGCCGGAAAAATAAAAAAAAATGAACTGTGAATTCTTGTAATTAAATCTTCGTTCACACATGATGTTTCAAAACAACATTTATGCTCATGTTAAATTTGGCAGAAAGGTACTTCAGTCCTGTGTGCTTCAGTGGGAAATAAGACTCCTGCCAAGCTGAAATGTGATGGCCATCTTGCAAAGCTTTATGCTCAGTGAAGAACACAGCTTTAAAGAGCATCCCCAGTATTGCATGCCTGTGGGTATGGAGGCTATTTAAAAAGTAACAGAGGTATTACCAGGTTTTTTGGGGGGGGGGGAGGGTCTGGGGAGCCCCGCAGCATGCGTCAGGATTCTCTCTGGCTTGAAAACAGTGAAAGAAGTGATTGCAACAAAACCAAAGTTCAACTTCTGGTTTGAACACGATTGATTAATCATGATTTTACTATTTTCAGGCCATAAAAGACATGCAAGCACTCCAAGAGGTTCCCCAAACACCCAACCCTGACAGTGCCTGTGTTTAGTCCTAAAATTAGCCCTCTTCTGGGGTTATCTTCTGTAGGGGCATGATCCTGGCGATCATGTCGCTGTTTCCTATTTTCCCACCCTTAAAGTGGTCTGGGGGACCTTTACATAAATTGGAGGTTTGAACTGTGAATTCTCATATTACTTCTTTTCTATTATTCAAGTTCTACTGAATCCTTTCGGACAAATCCTTTATTCATATACCACACCAAATCTTTGGTTCCACTAATCATGGGGCGGCACGTAAACCAAGGTGATGGAGCTTCCATGCACACAACCAAAGCATAGTTTAGAGTGGCTTGTCTTTTTTGCAATCTTCAGTCTCAGCCAGTGCAGGAATAGGCCAGCCAACTGGCCTGTACCAAGGTTAGAAGGTTAGCACTGGTTAGAAGGAGGAAGAAGAGTAACTTGGAGTAAGGGGACTAAGTAATAGTCAGTAATGCTCCCTTAAATGCTCCGGCCATGCATTGGGACTACTAAAATCTGCACCAGGAAAAATCACTGGTGTTGACCTGAACAGCCTGGTGTAGTGCTGGGCTGCTTAGGAGCGGATGGGTGGTTTAGGATCTGGCCTTACTACCAGAGGCCAGTCCTATTCCTCTCTTGAGTCTGGTCTGCCCACTCTCCCCCCAACCCAAAATTTTCTCTTTCCACCTTCCACTTACTCCTTGCCAGCCAACCTTGGTTGATGCAACTTCATCTTGTTAGAGCAGTGTGGAAGCTGGATGTGACATCCTCAGGCTGGCCCAGCAGATGCCCGAGGAGGCCCAAACATGCCTTACAGAATAATTACAAAATTTGCTTGCCCATCTCACTTTCAGAATTGCAGACTCATTTTTATGATGAAGAGGCAGGACAACATTTATGACAATGGTTTGAAAACCTATTTCAATCCAGTGGCGTAACTATTGGGGGGTGAATCTGGTTCAGGCTAAACTGATTGCAAACCTCAGCAAGAGTGTGTGACACCTGAGCCTTTCTTTAGTAATCTTCATCTTTCCTGGGCCCAGCTGCCTCACATTCTCAGCAACATCTTTTTTTGCAGCTCAGAAAACAAGAACACAAAGCAACTGTGCCCACAAAGAGATGGAGATCTCAGGACAGAGTTCTAGAGGTGGATATATGGCAATAATAGCAATGCGAAAAGGCAGAATGTTGAGGGTGACATGATTGTATAATTGCATCACTCTAAACTTAATTATAGCATGAAAAGTAGCAACTTAATATTGTGGCATTAAGATGATGTCTATATTCTCTGTGCACACTCCTTGCAAAAAAAATGTAAATTTCCCTTGCAGATTTGCCTCTTTAAAACCCACCCACCCCCCCCCCCATTTCCAGAAAACTGAAACTGTCTTTTCATTGTTGCTTGGATGGTCATTGCTAGTTCAGTACTGAATGCAGTAAGACCTTGAAGGGGGTTATTTTCTCAATGTGCATCACCTTTCACTTATTGAGACTCAGTATTTCTTGAGAACTACATTTTCTGTCTTCTACAAGTCTGTCTAATCTACCCACTTAGACCACTGAGCTGTGTTGTCATAGTTAACACTTATCTTGGCAAAATAAACTTAACACAGAAAAGAAACAAAAAGAACCCCTTCTTCTCGATTCCGGATTCTCAGCCAAACTTTCTTTTACTCCCAAACAGTGCAGCCTCTGAGAGGAAAAAAGGGAGCTTTACTTTACCTGCCTAAACACAGCGAAAAAACTTTTTGTCTTTAATAAGAGCTTAAGATAAATAATCCCAAATCCCAATGGACCTCGTTAAAGTCGTCTCATAAAATTTTTACACTTGCAGACAAGTTTGGAGAGGAAAAATGTCGACCTAGCAGTTTGAGCTCACGCTGACTAATTTAACCTGAGGGAAGAGGCTGTCGAAATTCATGTGCCTAGCTATTTGAAATGGATGTAAAGCAGCCAATTATGATAAATAATTGCAGAGTGTTGCTAATGATAGATTATTTTCAAGCATAATAATCTCATTTTTAAGTAAACAAAAATTACAAAGGTAATGTCCAACTATCAGGGAACTCGGTGTTTTTCCTTATGAAACTGGCAACCCCATTTTTTTTATATATCCTTGGCAAATTAAACACCAACCCCGTTTTATAGTCTGGTAGGTATAAATGTAGACTTTGCCCATTCTACAGCAGTTGGCTCAATGATTAAGCCTGCTGAATATAAAATATAAAACAAAGAGCCAATATACATTCAAATGGCAAAGCTTCTCCCAGACAGAACATATTTAAGTGGTAAGTTGGATGCATGTGTGCGCTTATGCACATATGAATGCTTCCAGTCTATGAAACTGTCCTTCATATAGAAAATTAGCACATCAAGGAAGAAGGTTAATCTCACCTTTCTCCTAACATGCTTTCTTTGTTTACGGGAAATATGTTTTGAGGGAGAAATATAAAACTCTATGTGGACACATGCTGAAGCCACAAAAACCATTACATTAACTGATCCTATAGTAGAATACTCAAGAATTATTTACCCTCCTTTCTGGCTGGTAATAGAATAGCAGACTAGATATTTCTTTGACCTGACCCAGTAAAGACACAAAGATGGTAGTGAAAAAAGACAGAAGCAGTGACAGGTAAGGCTGACAGAAGGAACAAGTGGCCAAGACTTTCAATGTGGAGGTGGGCACAGATTGCTGTAAATGTGCTGAGAGTCCTGTTTTTTCCCCTGTCCCCAGCTTCATGTCCTGAAATAAGCTGAGGGAGAGCAAACAACCACCAACAAGACTGGAAGCCTTTTGCTGACCTCTTTTTCTTTCCAAGGCAAGTGACAGGTTTACAGCTCCACAGGAAGGAACAATCACAAGAACAGGGGTGCATGTCTCAAGATAGCCAGCAGTGGTTGCATGAGGGCAAGGGCAGAACTTGAAATACCCTTCCATCATGTGAAGCAATGTTATCGCTAACAAGTAACCTTGACTGACCTGAATTCAATTTAAAAAACCAGAGAGTTGCAGAATTTGATGGAACCGGTCTTATATGAAAGATAATAAAGTCCTTAGCAACATATTTCCCCCAAACATTCATCCCCATTTTTAATAACAATTTCTGACAGCCTAACTTCACTACTGACTTTTTTAATCAACCAAGAAAACATGCTTCAAGAGTGTCTTGCAACTGCAGTGAGGAAATTGTTTGGCTACATAGGAAGCTTTGAGATGTTGCACCCACATGAAAATCCAGACAGCTAACTTTTAATTGTCCTTGCACATTCTGACAGCACATTCTCTCATTCAGATGGAATACAGTCATTATATCCTAAGTCTGTCCTTGTTGGCACAGCCTTTGCAATGAAAATTAAAATGATTTTGATTTCTGGCTTCGCTGAGGATTTTATTATCCCACTGATACCCAAGAGATGTCCTGTCTTGCAATTCCTACTAATGGTGCAACTGTATTTCTGACAATATAAAAAGGGGGATTTGGACAAAGCCGACTTGTACTGCTTCTGTACTGCAGAAGCAAGAAGGACAAAATGTATCACAAGTCTCATTAGAGAATCTAATTCCATCTTTGGAATACATAATGTTTCAGGAGATCTGTAATGTCTTTCAATGGATTAAGAAGTTGATATTTGAAATCCGACATAATGTCTTATTAAATTACCAAAGTGCTTACTAATTGCTGAGAGATTTACAAATGCCAGGAAAACAAAGAGCTCGCACTCCTTAATAAGTTCTCTCAGTAAAAACAAGAAATAAATGAAACATTTGTCATTAAATTTTACAGTGTGTTCTATTGCAAAAATAGGTCTCTGGAAGCATCTTCATTATGGCAAAATTGGTGCAGTGAAGACAACAAAACTTTATGTCCTTCCTCATGAGGCTATACAACTTGCACCTAGCAAGGCTCTTTCATTTTACATTCTTGCTGGATTAACTGGTATAAATAAGTGCCCGAAACTGGCTACACTGGTAGGTCTATTCCATAAGTTTCAAAGAGGTGATCAGAGGAAGAAGGGATCTTCAGTGTCCAAATTATCTGGAAAAACACAAAATTTCTTGAAATTATCTGGGAAAATCCAACGGTTCCTGATAAAAGGAGACTTGGGGAGTTTTGCCTACTGAAGAGGTATAGTCAGTCTGAAACGAGTCAAAAAGATGCATGATATCAAGTAATGCAACACTACAAATGAACTGAAAGTGTATGTACTATGAAATAGAACACATGGTATAGATTTCACTTCCTGTTCCTAACCTCTGCACATGCATGGGAAATGGCGTATGGGCCTCCAATGCACATTGGCCATCCACATTGTAGGGTACTCTGCACATAGGCTGTTCCTGATTGCACTGAAAAGCCTATGTATATGTACTGCTTTGTGCTGGCAGAAACCCTTTTCATATCTTTCAATGAATGTGTGAAGGTCAGGCAAGTCCAGTGAACGTCCAACCTGAGTGGAGGGAAATGTGAGACTTATGTTAACAAGAAGCAGTAGACACCAGGGAGTGTGCTGTTCTCCATGTTGACCTGTGTCTATCCTAAGCTACAGTACACTTATAAATGTCTACTTAAAGGTAAATCAAATTGTATTCCATAGGGCACACTAGCAAAAGTGCTCAGGCTTGCAATATTAGTGTTGTACAAACACAACACCACACTCAGGAAAATCCCCAAGACAGACTATTAAAGAGAAAAGTTGGCACTTTGTTCTAAACTTACTGTATGGAAATCAATACCAACTTATTTCAGCTAGGGCTTACTTCTGAGAACAGTTGCTATGGATTGTGGTAAAAGATCACCAAGGTAAACAAGACTCCAAGGCAGTCCCAATGCTAAGGTTGTGTGCAAAATCGGATATAGCTACCCAAATAAACACTTCTATGAGGCAGATGTCAGGAGTAAGGGCCATTATCACAGCAATAAGGGATGAATCCTAACCAGCAGCTGCATGATAACAAAGGAACGTTTCATGAAATTTTGGAATTTTAATGATCTACGACCTGTCATAGTAGGGATTCAACTAGGGCCATTTGAGTATGGCCAAAATACAAAGCACAAAGGAAGAACAGAAAGTATACCATTTATATCCAGCTGTAGAACTTTTGAAAAAGTTTCAGTGGATGATTGGAAGGAAAGATGTTCGAAATCTTCCTTGAGATGACTAGAGTAAGGCATTCATTTAAGACATTTAACTTCAACAGCAAGGCTACAAAATCACAAATTAAGACCAAACAGAAGATTCTGCTCACCTTTTGTGTCCAAGAATAAAATATAATGTTTGTGCATGAAAAATGCCTTATGTAGTTTTCCTAGGTTTCTTTGTTAGCACAACCCTAAGCATGTCTATTCAGACGTAAGCCATACTGTGTTCAGTGAATTACTCCCAAGAAACTGCATGTATAGGATTGCAGCCTTCTTGCTACTGCTTCTTCTTCAAACAAGACTAACCCTACAATCCAGAGTAACTACAGGAGCACATAAGAGACATTATGTGTATCCGTAGTTACAGTTACAGGTTTCCTAGTGAAAACCTATGGGAAATTCATATTGCAATCCAGAGCAAATTGTTCTTACACCGGAGCAAGGACTCCCCGTAGTTACTCTGGATTGCACCCTAAATTGGTTTTTTTTTTTAAAAAGAAGCTATTTTATTGCTTACATTTACATTCTACTCGCCTGCAAGATATCTTTTATCCTTTCCTTGAGACACAGAGAAGGGCCCAAGACTCCTGGGCAGCCCATACCTAAGCCCATCTCTCTAGTCATTATATAATAATGGTTTTATTATTATTCCATTGCCAAGAGCTAGCAAGTTCAAACTTTTTAGTGGGAGGGCCACATCGGATGCAATCCTAACCATGTCTACTCAAATGTAAGCTCCATTATGTTCAATGGGTCTTACTCCCAGGAAACTGTCTTTAGGATTGCAGCCATCATCTCTCTGATACTCTGATAAGGGCTGGAAAAAAGAATTTACATAAATTTACATAAATGAATGCATTACAGACTGAACTTGAATGAATGAATGAATTCAAATAAGTTGATAAACACTTTCTAACACAGAGAGAAGGGGTGATCTTCAATCTAGTTCATAAGCACTTTCATACACAGAGCAAAAAGGTATATGCAGCCTCTCCAGCCTTTAGTATATCCTCGAGAGGTGCAGGAGCAGACCTCACCTTGTCTTTGGAGGATTAGAGGCTTGTCAAATTGATGAGTCTCGCCAAGGTCTGCATCTGGCCATGGGCCAGAGTTTGAACACCCCTGACTAAGAGGAACAAAAAATGCTCTTTGGATAATGCTATCTATGTATCAAAGCAAAATGTCCATTAAAAATGACTCCCCAAAACAAGTACAGGGAATATTTTCCCCATATTATGGAGTGGAGAAGTTGTGATTTCAGCCAATGGCCTTGCCGACCATCAGCACATTGAAAGATATTTTTCATTCTTTATTGTGCCTTGAATGTGCTGCTTCCAAAGCCAGGGAAACAATCTGCATGCAAATTGGCTCTTTGCCATTTTCAGTTTAACGCACAAGGAACAGAAATATCTCTGGCCAGTCAGAAAACGCAAATGTGATATATAAAGAACAAATCTGAGAAAATTACAGCCTAGTGAAACTTAATTTAAGTCCCAATGACACTGACATTTAACTCATTTAGTGTGCAATCCAGTGGTGGGCTCCAGCAGGTTCATACCAACTCGATAGAACTGGTTGTTAACGAGAGATAGGACATATAAAGTTTGAAAATACATTTAAAATACATTTAAAAATGGCTGCCAGATGGGCATAGAACCGGTCATTAATTTCTTTGAATCCCATCACTGGTGCAATCCTACCTGGCCATCCTAACAGGCAGGCTGATGTACTTTCCAGCATGTTTGTGACATGGGGGAGGGATAGGTTTGTGCAATTTTAAACAAATCTACCATGGAGCAAGTTCCACTGGATGGGAATTCTGAGTAAACATGCATAGCACTTTACTACTATTACTCTTTCTCAGTTTCTTAACTAACACTGTGTTAACTGAGCAAACTATTAACTCACAATGTTAATGCCCTTTTTAAAACTGTACTACTGTAAAGCTTACCACTTCCCCAATTCTAACAGTTTTATCAGATTTTGCTTTTCATCCATAAGGCTCCTGACGATGAATGAATAAATCAGTTGTGAATTTCAAATCTCCTGAAATTTCAAAACTCCATCCCTTGCTTTTCTGAACATGCTACCATTTGATCATGCAAGTGTCACTGTGGTATAAACCAGGTTTGTTAAAGCCAAACATACAGTAATATTAAATGTTAGAGCAGCCATTTTTAGCCACTGTGCCATGGTACATAGATGTTCCAGTGCCACAAACGGTTGACAGATCGAGTTGGGAGAGTCTTTGGTTAGTAGGGTCTTCGGGGGATATGATGCCACCACCAACAACAGCATGGTTTGCCTTGTAAATTGACAAAAATTGACTGGGAGCCTTGACAATTTTAGTAATCTGTCAGTGTGTGCAAGATGAGAAGACTGAAAACCACTGGATTACAGCAAAGGACCCAAGTTAGACCAGTTACTTCAAAGTACTATAGGATGTTGCCATAGTGTTATCCAAACAGAATAAGAGCCAGGATGGTCTGGTTCATCATAATCTCTGGACATAATCTCTCTGACACTGTGTCGGGAGGGGGAAACTAATTTACATTTCGAATTTGAATAAATTTACATAAATTTACATATAAGAATGTATTGGAGATTACTACAAGGCTTGCCCAAGGGCCAGATAGAGGGGTCATGATGTGGGACACACTGAGGCTTGCCGTGGGACACATCTGGCCCCCAGGCCAGGGTTTGGACAACCCTGGTGTAGTGGTTTGGGAACAGAACTGAGACCTGGAGATCTAGGTATGAATTTTTCCTTGGCCATGAAGCTTCCTGGGTGACATTGAACCAGGGTCACTCCCTCTTAGCCTCACCTACCTCATAGGATTGTCATGAAGACAATTAAAGCTTTATAAACTGTTTTGGACATTTGTGTAGGCAAGGGAAAGGCAGGGCATAAACTCCTTTAATCAATCAATCAATTAATTATGGAACAGATATAGGTAGTAGCTTTTATCATACCAAACTGAGGCTGTCTCCAAACAAGGGCTTTAAAAACAAAACAAAAAATCCCAGCATATAGACACTGTATAACCCAGTGGATTTTTTTAACCAGTATTTTATTTCAAAGCAAATTAAGGTCCAGTAAATTAAAAGATTAATGTCCCTGTGGGTTTAAAAATAGTGTGCTTATCATAGTAATAAGGCAGGCATGTAACAATCAACCTCCCCTCTCATTCTCAGAGGCTTAGGGTGCAATCCTAAGCATGTCTACTCAGAAGTAAGTCCCATTCTTTTCTGTGGGATTTACTCTTAGGAAAGTGTGTTTAGGATTGTAGCCTTAGAGCACAATCCTAACCATGTCTACTCAAAAATAAGCTCCACTGTGTTCAGTGGGTCTTACTCCCAGGAAAGTGTCTTTAGGATTGCAGCCTTAGAAAAGCTTCATTTTAGGTCAGAGGCAAACTAGCTCCCTTCACCTGTCCAGAGCAAGGGACAGAAGAGAAACCAATTAGGAAGCCGTTATCACTCTGTAATAGCTTTTCCTGGGCTCCAGGGGAAAGGGAGGGGTATGCGCCCCTTCTGATTGATTGCCAGCCATTTTTTTAGTTGGCTATTTTTAAAGGGCTATCTAATTTTTAATTTATTAAAATTTATTTTAACAGGAAAATTAGCATCCACTAAAGTTCCTCGTTGTGAATGCCAAGACTCAACTTGACTCAACTCAACTTGACCCAACTAGTTCAATTAATACAATCCCCTGATATGTTTTTCTATCTGATGCAGTCTTGAGGACTGATTTTCCTAGGCTTTCCTGCAACATAGCACTACAAATCCACAGTATAGATTTGGCTGCCAAAAAGTCACACCACGACCTTACTTACTGTAGGGAAAACATCTGAGCTGCAACACTACTGATATAAGAAAACATCCTTTGCCAATGACTGTCAAAAGCTTCTAGCAACCAACGGACAGCAAGATCAAGTGCCGCAATTGTACTTTCAACAAGCGAGAAGGGAAAAGCCTTTCAGCCAGCAAGATTAGCAGAAAGAAACCAAGCGTATCAGCCAAACAGATAAGAAACTACAAAATCAACACAATGGTCAGTTTCAAGCTCCAACCCAAGTGACTTGGAAGTCTTTTTTCCAGTCTCAAAAAATCCAAGACTGACCAGTCTGACACTTTACTTTAGCTGTGCAGCAGGCTGAACTTGCTTTCTGTCAATGGAACAAAGACAGCTCTCCGAAGGCATTACATGGACAAATGCTATTTTTGCGAGGAATTAGAGTCAAAAACACTTTAAGAGCAATCAAAGGAAGAGTGCAGGTATTTTGGGGAGATTATACTTGAAGGAAGTTTAACTCACTTCATTGGGCACACATGACTAGAGGAAAAGTTAAAAATTATTTGATTTTTTTAAAAATTCTGTTTAAAAAACTACTTTTCCAAAGAAACAAGAATCTCTTTTGCTCAGCCTTTTGGAAGCTGCCTCTTTAAACTGAAATTATTTAAATTATTAACAGGATGCATATGTGCACATTCACAAACACTGAAAGCAAAGTTATTTATAAGCTCACATGACTGTTATTTGGAAAAGGCAAAGTCTGAAATCAGGAAATCAATAGCAATATACTAAAATGCCCTATTCCTTGAGCCATACAAGTACATCAGTCATTAAATCTTGAGACAGCGATACAATCCATCAACTGAGACAGCAATACCATCAACTGAGGTAGCAATCTAATGTACTATGCTACCAAGATTATGGGCTTAGCCAAACATTATGTTGGCTGTGATACACCTTTTGTCCACATGTCAAAACCAGTTGAATCAGACATATTTCTAAGAGAGGAGATTTCACAGCTGAAGAAGTCACAATCTATGCTAGAAAAACATGGGCAATTGAATCCACTATGGAGTCTTGTTTTGGTTGTTTTTTTTAAAAGGGACATTCATGCCTGGTACTTACTCCTTATTTCTGCATTTAAGACATGGATGGAAGAGAACTTTGATGGCATTCTTAATCCCTGAAGACCTCATGTCAGATGACATATCGCAGTCAAACAAGTTAAAACTGTTACTGCAGTCCACAGTTCCCAGAGATTCTACTAATAGTGTATCAGAATTCAGTAACCACACCTATAGATGAAAGGAAAGTTATTCAAATGAGTATAGCCTAGTTAATATGAAGCACATTTCCCTTAGCAGAATACTCTTTTCTGTAAGAGATGCATATTGTTTAAGAGAAAATACATTCTAAAACAAGAATCCTGAAGACTGAGGTCCCACAATAAAGGGAAGTACACATGTATAAGAAATTCCATCATACTTTATATGAAATGCAATTTTCTCCCAGTTTGACATAATCTCATGTACTATTAATACTGTATATCATGACTTTCCACTAGTATATCTAATAACTAGTGAAATGTACCTGCATTGCAAGAGTAAAATTCCCCCGTGCGCCATCTGCTCTGTGTGCCATTCTCTCCATGTACTGCAACTCCCCCATGCGCCCCTATGCACTGCAGCCACCACCATGTGCAACACCCCCCGCCATGTGCATCACCACCCCAGGCGCCACCACCCCACCAGGCGCAACACACCCTGCAATGCCACATTCCCCCATAACTACACCCCTACTGGGCAGGAGCAGAATTTGGGGCTAGGTGTTGATCAGTCTTCAATGTTAAGTTTAGGCTGAAAATCCATTGCACCTTTTTCAGACCTTAAGGGTTAAATTTCTAAAAATTGATTCTTGGTGGATGCTCCCATCATGGAAGGAATATGCTCCCCGAATTTCATGCTTCTAGATCCAGCAGTTTTGGCTGGGCGTTGATAAGTCAGTCAGATACACCCCAGCAATGTCTGCTCTAGTAGCTTCTGCTGGTGTTCTTTTTGCATTTTAGATTGTGAGCCTTTTGGGACAGGGACCCATTAGCCATTTATTAGCTATTAATTTTTTTCATTTTCTTGTAAACTGCTTTGTGAACTTTTCAGTTAAAAAGCGGTATATAAATACGATAGATAGATAGATAGATAGATAGATAGATAGATAGATAGATAGATAGATAGATAGATAGATAGATAGATAGATAGATAGATAGATAGATAGATAGATAGATAGATAGATAGATAGATAGATAGATAGATAGATAGATAGATAGATAGATAGATAGATAGATAGATAGATAGATAGATAGATAGATAGATAGATAGATAGATAGATAGATAGATAGATAGATAGATAGATAGATAGATAGATAGATAGATAGATAGATAGATAGATAGATAGATAGATAGATAGATAGATAGATAGATAGATAGATAGATAGATAGATAGATAGATAGATAGATAGATAGATAGATAGATAGATAGATAGATAGATAGATAGATAGATAGATAGATAGATAGATAGATAGATAGATAGAAGAGGGCAATCAATTAAACAGCACTTCTGAATCTTGACAGGTTTGTGGCAGTTTTCTTTCTCAGCAGCCTCATCTTCCCAGTCTTCTCAGGTGCTACCATCTTTAGATTAATGAAATCTCAAATGATCCAAGACGGTGGTACCCAAGAGAGCCTGAAGAAAAGACCACGAGGCACATCCTGCAACAGTCCTAGTATGTTCACCATGGTGCCTCAAGGTACCATGGTACACTATTTGGGAACCACTGAACTAAATATATAATTTAGCATGAACAGCTTTCGACTTAAGACTCCGTATCTCCATCTACAGAAAAGGCTTCACCTGTGAACAGGGTGCCTGCACATTCTGTGTTGATCAAGCAGGCTGAGGGTTCTATTTGGCTGAGAACAGGCTAGGGGACAATTGAGGAGAGGGGTTGCAAAAGGGCAGGTGAGAGGAGCAGTTGAGGAGAGCTATTCAGAGCTGAAGAAGAAAAATGGCAGTTCAGATGCTGGAAAGGGGATGCTGATGAATGTTGTCATATTGCACCTCCACAAACATTTATTTATTTATATTTAAATATTTATTAAAAATAAAGATTTGTTACTAGTTTTTGTATTAAAAATACATTTGTGTCTTACCAAGATGTAGACAGTCCCATCGAGCCCTTGGATGCTGAACCTAAATGTGCTTCTACTCGTGGAAAGTTCAACAAGGCACTGGGCTACTACACTCTGTATAAAAAGAGACCTGTTTTGAAAAGAAAAAGAAAGTTTCATATATGGTATCCATAGCCATTATCTATAAACCAAATGTGTGTATGTGAAGCACAATTCCCACAGTGGCACAACAGAAGTTTGCATTTCCTAGTGATGTTCACCCACGAAAGCAGCTCTTCAGCTCCAGCATACAGTAGGGTATTTGCAATGAAAGTACCAGTGGTAACAGAATGGCAGCAAAGCATGATGAGTATAATCTGAGATCAGTATTGAAATGTAGTGTTATTAACAGTAATATATCTAGAAACAGTCCAGGGTGCTTAAACAGAGCAATAAATCTAGTCTGCATCTCTCTGTTCATATAACAAAACACATATTCTCCTGACTATAACACAGATGGCCAACCCTAATCTAATCTTGCATGTCTCTTTACTGTGTGAGCCTGGTGTACACACATGGTTGTGTCAGACTCATAACTTGATGAAAGCTAAGCTCTCCTCTGCCTGTGACAATGCTTCACTCAAGTTATAATAAGCATAGACTTTTGATGCCTGAGAATGTCCCCTCCCTTTTCTTCATCAACAAATTTTTGGCTGCAAGCATGGTGAAGATAATGCAACATGTGTTGGAAAACATTTTCACTTCCATAATAGGAAAACAAATCTGCGGCATTATAACAATAATGCAAGGAGCTCACAACATGCTGCATTCTGTGGTAGTGACAGAACATGTGCATTTGCCGACACTTCAATCTGGATTGTCTGAAACGTTTTATTTAAAAGCCATCTTCCAATTTAAAAAAGTAGAAAGCTTTAATTGAAGCTGAGAGCTGCAAAGGCTAGAAAAAGATGGCTAGCTATCAGCCAATTGGCTATCAGCCAATTGTAATTGGCAATTATACAATTCCTGGCAGAAATTAATTAAAGCAACATTAAGTTTGCATAATTTGCCACTGATTAACCCTGAGACTTGCTACAACAGCAAAGAAGCACTCAGGGTGGAGATTATTAATAGCGTTGTAAGCACATTACAAACAGTGATATCAGAAGGACACTGCAACGATATTAAGTTGAATTTCAAGGGCAGAAAACAGTGATGGTTCCAATATGATGGTGAATTTGGCTTTTGCAATACATTCTCAGAATTATATCTATTGTACAAGTCAAACCACCACAACTCTTTAGCATGCTACCAGTATATATGGGATCTGGTCTCATAATGACCACACATTCAGGTGCAACAGGAAGACAAACATGTGCAAAAGGGGGCATTGTGTATATTTCTCCATTCTCTCAAGGTCAAACCAAAGAGCAGGCCTGAGAAGTGCAGCCGATTCTGTTTTTCCTTGCGTTTTTGAGTTCCAGATTTTTGAGATGACATTTCATAACTCAAAAACGCAAGGAAAAACAGAAATGTGATGAGATTAATAAAAAGGGGCCACAAACGCTTTTTCAATTTGGTGTTAAATGCAAAACAAGCAAAACTAACTAAAATGGAACTTTAAATTCAGAACAATGTGAGACAAGTCCAGAACTGAAACAAAGGTCAGAATCTCATGAGGCTATTTTGGATTTTCAAGAAACATCAAATCAAGTAAATTCTTAATTTAAAGATTTGGAGAAACAATTGAAAGTTAGTGATGAGAGTACTTCACTGTCTACAGAATCTGGGCACGGCAGTCATAGTAAAGGGAAGAGTATGTCAAAGACTGGAATTGATATTGGACTTCTTATAACAGAGGTGCCTTCTTAATTGGATACAGAAAACTTTGTTATTAAAGGTCATACTGGCTTTCCAAAAACATTTCCCAAAGATATAACCAAGTTTTTCCTGAAAGCATTTTAACATTTCAAAGTTTAAATGGTGAAAAACATAACCGAGATTAAACAAGCATTATTTTGCTTTCCTTGTTGGTTGTTTTGGAACAAGATTTGTTGCAGCAAGTCTATGCTTGCATTAACAAAAGAATGGTCAGCAGCTGGAAAGTGGCAAAAATTATGTATTTGCATCCCAGAACATGAGAGAAGCAATAGTCATAGGCAGTGCTATTTGGCTGGGTGAGAACTAGAAAGATGTCTGTCATCTGGCAAAGGAATTGACAGTCTCTTGGAGGCATCAGCTGAAACAGAGGTTGCAGTGCTAAACACACTTTCCTGGGAGTAAGAACCATTGAACACAATGCAGCTTACTTCTCAGTAGACATTGTTAGGATTGTGCTCAGAATCTGTCAAGTGGTACAACATTATGAAACGAATGATGTTGTACTATTGATGTTGTACAGTTATACTATTCCTTGGTGAACAGGGGCGTGATTTGTGTGGCAGTTTCCAGCACACTGGTAAAAAAGACAATGGAAATTTTCTGGGAGTCATCGAGTTGTTGTCTCATTGGGATCCAATTCTAAAAGAACATGTGTTGCAAGTTAAAGAATATGTGTTGCAAGTTAAAGAAAAGGGAAAACACCTTCAAGTATATTAAGTCCCGATTCCCAAAATGAGTTAACTGCTGAATGTTCCTCACTTGTAAAGCAACACATGTCCGAGGACAGGAAAACTGCAAAGTACTTTGCTATTGTTGATTCCACGCCAGGTTCATCCCATGTCGAACAAACAACATTTCTTTTGTGTTATGTAATACCATATGAAAACCACAGCTATGGGAAATCTTGCAAAAGTATCCTGGCTGTTCTCGTCACAGCATGTCTAACACACGATGGTCAGACCATGTTGAAAGTATAAAGCCCTTTGTAGCTCACCTGCCATGCATCAAATTAGTATTAGAAAACCTCTTGGAGTTGAAACAAGTTGAAACTACCAAAACAAGAACAGAGATTAATGGAGCTTTGATAATGCATTGTGATCGTGAGCACAATCCTAACCCTGTCTACTTAAAAGTAAGCCCTATTGTGTTCAGTGGTCTTACTCCCAGGAAAGTGTCTTTAGGATTGATAAAGACAATCCTTTACAGTACAGATCCAGTTGATATCTGTAACAAGGTTATTCAGTCCAGAAATGCTGGGTGTCAAAGTGTCCAACTTAAAAAGCTTGATTTCAGAACTGACAAATCTTTGAAACAGCTGGAAAAGTATGTGGAGCGAAGCTAAGCATGTTGCTTCTAATTTGTGCATAGAAGTGAAACTCTATGGAACTCGGGGTAAAGAAAACACAAAAAAGAGGTTCCATGATGAAGGTGCTACAGAAGAAGCAGATTTGTGAACATCCATGTGAATGTTGGATCCAGCCACTTGCCCATGGTTTGAGTGGCCCTATGATCTAATGGCCATTGGATGCCACAAAAACTGGCATCGCTTAATAAGTAACACAAGTTATCCAACTTAGGGCCAATTTTCCAGGCAATTATCCATTGGTAGCCATACCCATGGGGTGCCCAGACAAGACAGGGCAATGAAGGCTGCATTGTGGCTATATTGTGGGGGATGGATGAGACAGGGCTGCATTATGGCTACCTAGGAAAGTTGGATAGAATTGGGCCCTCAGTGATTCATTTGCTTTGAAATGACCCTTAACTTCAGTATTTTCATTCACTCAAATTACATATCCTAATACAGTGGTCTTCAAAGTAGGGGTTGGGACCCCCTTGGGAGTCAAGACCTTGGGTTAGAGGGGGTCACAAGTAGGTGGGATCCACCATCTTGGAATCTGGCACTGGACTTTCCTGGGAGTAAGTCTAATTGAACACAATGGGACTTCCTTTCTAATAAACATGGAAGAACATCCCAGTAAGTTTGACAGGGAGTCCCAGACAGATTTTTAAATTTGAAAGGAGGTCTCAGGTTGAAATGCCTGAATAGCACTGTACTAATATAAAAGGGACATCAGGGGAAAACCACACACACTCACTGACCATCAAATTATGTAGCATTTTCATAACGTTAAAATATTCTAGACAGAGTATATCAATTATATGTGCCAAATATTTTTCTCATGAAACAGCAGAACAAGGATCTCGATATTTAACAAGCAGAGCCAGTTTCATACTGCCAAGTGCAATACAACTTTTAGTATTAACACCTTGGTATCATGTTGAAAGTCTCTTCAGATGGGTGAACAAACAATTCAGTGAAATAGAATTTTGTGACACCTAGAAGCAAAAAGAAAAATAATGAATTCAACTTCTTTAACACATATTTAATGAATGTAAAATGAAATACAATTTTATGAATTCTATGTTTTCATGGAAATGCACAAGAAGGAAACCAGACTGCACCCAACCACAACACCTCCATGCACATTCATTAACATGAAGTCCCCAATCCTAAGTGCTGTACTGCTGCTAGGTGTCCTAAATTCTCAATAAAACATATTTGTGGTCCCCAGCACCGGTCCAGTGGTAGCCCTAATCACCGAGTGGTGGAGCAGTCAATGGGGGCATGAGGCAAGAGGGGAGGGCGGAGAGGAAGAGTGGCAAGGGCAGGATGGGAAGCACTGTAATAATTTATTTTTCTCCAAAATTTTCTACCCCTAGAAGTGGGTGATTAAAGAAGCCTGAAAAGACCATCTGTGGATTGCATACCTGAAGGCAGAATTTCGCCCAACAATTTCTTGCAGCGTTTGCAAATTACTCTGCTGTTTGTCTTCGAATTCTGTAAAGCAGACACTTTATTTGTATTTGTTTTTGCATACGTTTATATTCTTAAATGCAAAGCAGCTAGCAATTTGGTTATAACAAAACAAAGTTAGTAAATAAGAGTCTGGCAGGAGGTCTGGTCTAGAGGTTAGGGCTTCCATTTGCCTAAAGATAAGAACTGAAGGTCGCCGGATTGAGACAACCGGAAGTCAGATCCGAAGCAAGACTTTGAAAAGCAGCTGCTGTAGCTGAGATTTTCCATCTGCTTTTCAGTGGAAGAAGCTCTCTTAGCTGCCCTTCGTGTGAGAGCTGAAGGAGAAGTTTGTCAGCCAGCATCTCAGACATTGGGGGCCAGAATTGTTAACCAGACTGTGAATGTAACACCTTGAATGTAGCAGGTTCTTGAAAGACAAAACCATTCTGTGTAAATCCTTCAGGGATTTAGATGTGCCTGCCTATGTAAACCGCTTTGAATAAAGTCTGAGGAGCAATCCGAAATGACCTTAAAAGCAGTTTGTAAATGCTGATGATGATGATGATGATGATGATGAGCAACAGATAGAGAAGAAACAGTATATCTAAACAATCAGGTAAAAACCCTGCTTGTCTCCTCCCCTTCCAAAAAAATTATTAGCTTCACATTTAAATGTAGTTGTATTCTTAATTAATTCATTTTTATGGATTATGCTCACATACCTAGTGATCAAAAAGGTCTGTGCCCCCGGGAGGCTCACAATTTTCAAACACACAGAGGACAAAAGGAATCACACTCTATATAAAACTTTGACTTCTGATTGACACTGATTGACTGACTGACACATTAATACCCAGCCAAAACCGCTGGACCTAGAAGCGTGAAATATGGGAAGGGTATTCCTTCCATGACATGAGCACCCACTAAGAACCAATTTTTTAGAAATTTAACCCCTAAGGGGTGCTACATATTTTCTTATACTTAACTGTGAACACTGTGTGATCAACACCCATTCCAAAGCCCTGCACCTAAAAGCATGAAATTTGGGAAGCGTATTCCTTCTGTGATGTAAGGACCCACTAAGAACTGATTTGGTGTCCAGTAGTGCCTGTTGCCTGTTGTTGCTTGCTGATGCCCAGTGCCTGGTTCCTAGTAACAATGGTGCCTAGTGTTGTCCACTATCCACAAACACCCAGAGGTGTCAAGTAGGGATGTATGGTGCCCAGACCATGGCATGACCTGTGCCCAGTACCCAGTGGTTCCCAGTGCCTGGTAGGGGTGCCTAGTGCCCGGTGGTATCCAGCTTCTAGTGCCCCATGCCTGACTTCTGGTGCCTGCTGCCCAGTGGTGTCTTATAGGAGTGCCTGGTAGGGGTGCCCAGTGCCATCCAGTTGTGCCTACATGGTAGTGCCCAGTGGTGTCTGTGTGGTGGTGCCTGGTGTCCAGTGGTGTCCACTGGGATGCCTGGTGCCTACTACCCACTGATGTGCAGTGATGCCTGCTGGAGCCCAGTGGTGCCCACTGCCAGATGGTGCCCAGTGTCTGATGGGGTCTGGTGGTGCCTCCTGCCTGGTGGTGCCTGCTGGTGCTGCTGCCTGCTGCACCATGGTGTCCAGTGCTGCCCAATGGTGCCTGGTAAGGTGCCTGGTGTTCAGTGCCCAGTCCTTGAAGATGTCCAGTGCTCGGTAGGGATGCCTGCTGGTGCCTGCTGCCCGCCACTGCCCCCTTGTACCCATCATTGCCTTATGGTGCCAATGCCCGTGGTGTCAATGCACACAGTGCCAATGCCTAATGCCCACCAGTGTCCAGCCATGCCTGGGGTCCACAAATATTCTTGAAATTTTTCTCCCACAACAGTGGGTTCATTCTGCTAGTTATTAAATAAATGGGGAAAGAAAGGTTATTTCATGTTCCTTCCAAAGAGTAGAGAAATCTGGCAGACCTTCCCCTCCACCCCACCCCACCCCCCCCCCCAGTAGGGCAGTTTACAGTCTAGAGAATGCCTAAAGAAGTAGTACAGTCTAGAGAACAGTCTCTACCATCATAGAGGATGTCTTTTCTCTTCAGAAATGATGCACAGAGCTTGACTACCTTGTTTTTAAATAAACAGTGTCAAGTCTTTACAAAGAAGTAACAGAACACTATCAGATCCATTTATGAAAATTCCCCCCCCCTTACTTTGTCCCATGGAACAAATGGCTTCATTTCTATTTCCAACTGGACTGTTTTCACATTAAATTACACATTAATTTCACATTAACAATTATCACCGTTCCACAAAACACATCCATATTGGTCAACCTTTAAAAATTACTGCACCTGATCCCAGCCATTATAATCTGTGACAGTCCAAACAAGGAATATTTGTGTTATTAAATGCTGAACCATGCCTCAGGAGATAAAGGGTGCAATTCTAATCTGGGCACAAGTCTTTGGTCTTCCCATTCCCCTGGTGATGTAGAGAGGCAAGCGCATGTCTGTGGGGTTAGCTGTCTCCCAGGAATGGCACAGAAGTGTCTTATGGCACTTTGGTAACCTCCCCAGGTCAGCACAGGACTTATGCCAGGGCTTAGGGTGGCCTAATTAGAGGCTAGGATTGCGGCCAAAATAATTTGCAATAAACTTTATATCAAAAGGAGAGGGGCAGTGATGTCCCTTCAGATAAAAAACTGAAGACTTCTGCAAGGACATTGTTATCATGACTAAAAGAGTAGATGGAACATAAGGGATTTCAACATCAGATGAGTTGTACAGAAATTCTTATTTGGGAATGGTTCTAAGGCTACAATCCTAAAGACACTTTCCTGGGAGTAAGACCCATTGAACACAATGGGGCTTACTTTTGAGTAGACATGGTTAGGATTGTGCCCTAAGTCATGATGCATTATATTTATTTTCCACATTCTTATACTTCTTAATCCAAGGAGCCAAAGGTGGTGTACATAGTTCACCTCCTCTTTTGCTTCCTCACAACAACCCTGTGAGGCAGATTACGCTGTGAAGTTGCAATCCTAACCAATTTAGGCAGCACAACTCATCCATCTCCCCATTCCCGTGGTGGTCTGGGCACATGTCTGGGCGCTGACCTAACTCCACCAAGAGTGTTGAAAAAGTGCCTTATGGCATTTTAGTGCCTCAGGCTGGCGCAGGACTAGTGTCAGCTTAACAAGCGGTTAAGACTGCACCGTGAGATGGTGACTGGTCCAAGGTCCCCCAAGAAATATCATGGTTGAGTGAGGATTTGAATCTGGATTTTCTAGAAAGTCCAGCTACTGAACCACTATACTTCTGGCTTAACCACTACACCATCCTAGGTTGTAGGCTACATCCTTGGCAAGTCTAGGTTAAGTCTTCAAAGCACTTAAAATACTCGTACATAATTTATCTTATTAACTATTTATATCCAATCTCTTGTCTGCTAACTCTAGGTAGCTAACAATGTGAATTTAAATACAAAGGAGCAAAAAAGGGGGAAATAGGATAAAACTTTATCAGGCCATGGAATGCATGCACATTTGTGTGTGTGGTGATCCAATGAGGCTATTGCAGCCCACTGTGCAAGGTCAGGGGGAAACACATGGCTCATGTACTTGCCTCCTATATCTTTGTGCACTTTTTGGGGTGACTGTGATAGATATGGCATCCTGACTCAGAAAAGGAAAGCAGAAAGGAAAAACCAAAAACGTCCTCTCCTATTGTCCTCACAGATGGAATCTAATTACTAGGGTACCTGTAGCAGAAATGCAGAAGATTCACAACTAATCTTAAAGAGCTCTCTCTTTCCTCCTGCTTACTGTAATATCTGATCTAGAAATCTGCCAAACTGGTGCTGCTAAAACAAGTCTTATGGACATACAGGTAACAAAAGTATAAATGGCTGGCTATATTAGTTAATAGGCAGCCCAATCCTGAAATGCATGTGGTGCCAGGACCACTGTGAATGTCTGCTGCCTGCAATCTTCACAGAAAGGGGACACTCATCCCATTCCCCTGCATAAGTGAGCAGCTTTGCAATGGGGATATTCATATATGCACCAGTTCTTGAGGTGGTGCAGATAAAAAACCTCTGCATAGAAGCAAAAAGCCCTTCAGCAATCAGTGAAGAACACGTGCTTGCTTGGCACTAGTGTAGCTCCTGTTTGCGCTGGGTTAACTCCAGCACCGGGGCTCACAGAAATGGCTTAAAGAAGGGGTGTCAAACTCATTTCATACAGAGGGCCACATTGGCATTAAAGGTGTCTCCTGAGGGGCACAATAGCATTAATGGTGTCTCCCGAGGGCCACAATCCAATTTTTTGCATGTCTACTTAGAAGTGCCTTCCTTTCTCCTGGGCTCTTTCTCCCACCCTGGGAAGCTGCTGCTGCTGCTGCGCATGAGCCCTCCTTCCTCCTGGTCTCTTTCTCTGGCTCAAAATCAAGTGCGCTGCCACCACTACTGAGCTGCTTCTGGAGATGGGGAGATCACATGTGTGCCTGCCAAGAGCCGCATGCGGCCCTTCGGCTGCCAGTTTGACATGCCTGGCTTAAAGCATGATGAACAGCCACCATTCCCTGCTGAGCCCTCAAGATTGCAATCTAAGGCAAATCAACTCCATGTTACATGCATGCATTGAACTGCAATTGCATGCAATTCATTCACTGCATGAATGAAAACATGCATGCAAAAATCAATGTTTCATTTTTCCCTACTGCCAATTAAAAGTACATACAACACCAAGAGAATCATGCACCGAGAACTCAAGTGTTTTTTTGTGGTTTGAACAGAAGTGGCAATACTTTTTGCCACACAAATTAAATCAATGTATCTTATGTGACAACTTTCAGCTGCTGGCTATCTTCAGACTCTTAATATGGTTTTGTGCTCATCTTTCAAAAGGTCCTCGATATCGTCTTGAAGAGAATATTTTCCCCTAGAGATAACTGCAAGAACATTATGTGATCTCAGGGAGGTTAAAAATTGTGTAATATGATGTTGCGGTGTATAGGTGCCATGTTGATGCCAGTGGAAAAAAAAGAGAATAAAGCAGTATCAGTTACCCCAAAGGCTAATGCACCACCTCATTCAATTTTTCATTGACTTATCAGCTGCTAAGTCTCAACAAAATGGGTCAATGGCACCATATCATTATTTGATGGATATGAAAGATCCATCTGTGATGGCTGTTTAACATCAAATTACTGTTGCTGTTGAAATTATCAAGCGATGAAAAAGAAAATCAACTCTCCCCAAGAGCCATGATTATCATGTGATACAAATCACCTTTTAACTTAAGGAAGAGAAAAAGAAAAGAGAGAACAGGTTTCTTGTCCTTTCCTTCAATTTTACCGTAGGACCCTTCCAAGTTTGACTTCTACCAGGTTCCAATCCAACTCAAATCCCATCAACAAATGCCACTGAATGTGGTATTACTCAAGTTCATGGGCACAGCTTGGCTCAAAGGACCACTCATAAAACCAGCATGTGCTTTCAAGATGTCTTATAAACATGAGATAGATCAGCACAGTCTCCTCTGAGTGGGAGTGAGTTTCCAAGGCCTGGCAGGTGTCATTCCCAGTTCTTGAACATGATAGATAATTTTTTAACCAGAGATGTCAGACTTTATACATGCAAAGCATGTTCTCTACCCTCCTGAAAATGCTGTGTTTACTCTTGGTTTCATGCCCACTCTACTCACCAAAACAGAAGCACTGCTTTCAGAAGGAGCCTGAGATTTTGAAGGAAGAATTTCAGATCCAGATTCAGTCAATACATTTCCTGAGCCAAAAAGGAAGTAACTGTGTCCAAGAAAACAGTCTTCATCTTGAGGCTGAAACATGCTCTGGTTGAATGGGTTGGGGTGGCAACACCATTCATCCACCAACTCACTCCAGTTTTCACTGGGAAGAGAAAGAACCCTGAGAAACATCCTGAAAAGATGGAAAACCCAATTGTCAGAACACTGTTTTCTAGCCATGAACAGACAGTAATTTCAGTAAAGCAAAGGGAATAGCTTTTCCTTCAGCACTACCTGGGAATTCACCATCATACAATATTTACTGTTTTTAGATGGGTCGGGGGGCAAGAGCCTGTTGTATTAAAAACATTTTTTTATTTATGTATGGTGAATATAACAATAAAGTTATTGTAGCACAAACTGTTAAGCACTAGATTAGATGCATGGCAGTTGCCATATGTATATGGTCCCCTGGATGGTCGCACCCAGCCTTTCAGGATTAACACATGGACAAGGGGAAGATTATCCTAGACCCCCATCAGTTAGAGAATGGTTCGCTTCTACCTCCCTTTCTTACAAGAAAGCTCAGCTCCCATTGCTAGTTTTCCAGAGACTGGAAAAAATAGGGATAACATAGCTAGAGGATTAAAGAGCTCCTGGATTATTTGCAATTTTTCTTGGAAGCCTCTCAAAATCTCACTTTGATCAAAAGATGAGGAATAAATCTCAAAATAATTTTTTTATTTTAAAAATTTTTATCCCGCCTTTCTCGGGCTATTAGCCCGAATTAAGGCGGCTGACATAAACCATAATTAAAAACATAAATAGTACAATACAATAAAAACAATTAAAACATACAGGCTAAAAACATATATGTTAAAAACAATAAAACAACAGCCCCCACATCCTCTGCCCCATTAAAAAGCTTTTTTGAAATAAAAGATTTAAAGGCTCTGCCTGAAGCTCTGTATTGAGGGAGCTTTCCTCAGTTCTAAGGGGAGGGAGTTCCAAAGCTGGGGTGCCACCACTAAGAAGGCCCTATCTCTGGCTGCCACGCCTCTCACATCTCTTTGTGGCGGCACAGTCAGTCTGGCCCCCTCCGATGACCTTAGGTGACGGGTCGGATTTTACAGAAGAAGGCGGTCCCTCAGATACCCTGGACCTGAGCCGCTTAGGGCTTTAAAGATCAGGACCAGCACTTTGAATTAAGCCCGGAAATGAATGGGCAGCCAGCGTAGTCGCTGAAGCAGTGGCTCGACAGAGTCGAACCAACAAGCTCCAGCAACCACACGTGCTGCCTAATTCTGGACTAGTTGAAGCTTCCGGACCTTCAGAGGCAGCCCCACATAGGGGGCGTTACAATAATCCAGTCTCGATGTCACTAGGGCATGGGTCACCGTGGCCAGAAGAACTGAATCATCCCAAATTATCCCAGTATCTCCTTTTCAGGAATGGAAAAGAAAGACACAAATATTTTAAATAACTAGTCATGAACTGCGCACAGAAAGAAGAAGAGAAAGGTAAATGGGCCAAATGGCCATGAAATGCAAAAGGTATATATCTGATCAATTCTACAGAAAGCGTAAATGTATTTACACAGTGAGAATTCACAACAAGAGGAACTGGTGATAACACTGTAATCCTATGTGTGTTTAAAGATAAAGATAAAAGTGTCCCCTGCCGTGACCGAGTAGTGGTGCTCATCCCCATTTCTATAGCCATAGAACCAGCATTGTCCAAAGATGCCTCCATGGACATGGAGCCCACAAATGTATGCACGGAATGTTTCCCTCCGAGGCGGTACCTATTTAACTACTTGCATTTTCCATGCTTTCAAACTGCTATGTTGACAGGAGCTGGGGTAAGGGTGGGAGATCAGCCTGTTTTGCAGTAATAAACCAAAAATAATTTTCTCCAGAAAAGCTTATTCCCAGGCAGGCCCACCCAGAGAGCATAAAGTGCAGAATATAAGGTGCAGAAAATACTCCATCCTCACCACTGACACCAGTGTCAATGTCTCCCTACCCTCAAGTCTCTGCAGAGCAGTAGCGAAAAGAGTATGAGAGGTAGCAATTTGGCTTGGTAATGTCTCTCCTCACCCCTCCCCCTGCAAATAATCTGGGAAGAACAGAACTGGAAAAATTCCAGACATTCTGTTTTATTGATAGTGACCCAATGTATGGGGCTGGGATGCTACTTCCTGACACATGTCCCCAAAACTTAAAGGAAATGGGAAGCAGACTGGAATAGTGCTGACCACGGCAGGCTAGGGAGAGGAAGTGGCAGACTCAAGGTTAAAAGGCATCCTGGAACTTTGCGCTGCATTTATCCACCACTTGACAGCTGTATTGTTGGCATCACCAATAGGCCAGCCTTGATCCCAGATAAATATGCACTGTGCTATCAGATAATTAATGTCCAAGGTGAGAGAGGATTTCTATTCATCTCTACTGTTTACTGATTAGAATTATCTTTTGAACTATATATTGAAAGGGTATTACCACAAACGGAAATAAACTGAAAACAACACGTTGCATACATTGAAATGGATTTCATAAAAGCTTGCTCTGATATCAAAATTTATCATTATGTGAATACTATGGAGAGAAGGACATGGGTGTTGTGCAATTCCCAAATCCAGCTCCAATCCAGAGAATCAGCAAAGATCAACAGAATGGCAATCCTGCCTGAATGAAGTGACTGAGCAGTTCTGATCTAGTAAAAACATTTATTGAATGTGCTAGATGCATACTGCTAAAAGAATTTTTAAAAGAAGTTTACAAAAAACAGAAAGAAAAAAGCATTTTTGAAGAAGCCAGGACATCAAGATAGTATACTGAGCAGACTTGCACCATTTTCTCTCAAAGAGCTATATAAAATGCTCCTACAGAGAATGTTATGCACCAATGTTCACCATACATAAATGAAAATACTTTAAAAATTGCTTGAGAAAGTTTGAGGGGAGGGTGGTGTATGAAGAAGTATAGTATATTACTTTTCTTCAGTAACATTATAGGGACTAGCCAATCGAAATTACATACACTTCTACTGTTCTGCTGGAAGCTTGTTTGGAAGTTTTCAATAAAGTGCTTGAAGTGCCACAACAACGTGAAATCCCATTTTGAGCAGACATGATGGTGGACAGAAAAAACAAACACAGACATTATAAGCATGGCTTTCTAATTCTGCCTCTGATAAAAGGAAAAAAAGAAAAAAAGAAAAGCAGTAGCAAAAACGAAAAGAAAAGCGCCTGGTTATTGTATCTCACAGATAAATGTTAAAAAAGCAAACCCGCGCTATTCACATACTACTTGTAAAATATTTATGTAACCTTGCATCCCTTTCTAGAGATTAAAATAAACAGCCAGAACTCTAGTAATTTTATCAGAGAGTACAAAAAAATTCCATAATACAACATAAACATATTGTAATCAACAAGAGGGAACAAATTCTTTAAAGGAGAATTTTGAGTGATTTAAGATTACTTTCACTTGATACGCATACAATGGCTTTCTGCAAAGGTTTTGTGTGCTATGGACTAAGCCTGACAAGAGGATGGTTAGTTGGAGGCTATGCAGTTGTTGGTTTAGCATAGAGGTAACTTGCAGTTTGTATCCACTGTCATCTTGTAGTGCCATTAAGCAAAAAAGGTTCATGACACTAAACACATCAGCTCATCTCTGTTCCATTAAAAGCATTTAATGAATTTGCTAAAAGTTCTGTTTTTAAAAGGAAAAGAACTATGTCTGAAAAATATTGTATTTACAGTATTCTATTATATCTCAGTACTTACAATTATAAGCTTAGGCTTATAGAAAAAGCATATTATAGAAAAAGCACTTTCTTTCACTCTGTACTGACAAATGCTCAGTCCTATTTAGACCAATTCTGTTGTGACCATGTCGTTAATACTAAAAGCCCTCTGTGAATGCTAAGAAATTAATACTGTCTGTCTACAGTAGTATATACTGCTTTTTCAACTAAAAAGTTCACAAAGTGGTTTACAAAGAAATTTTTTTTAAAAATGGCTAATGGGTCCCTGTCTCAAAAGGGCTCACAATCTAAAATGCAAAAGAATACCAGCAGAAGCCACTATAATAGATGTTGCTTTGATGGGAAGGGCCAGTTACTCTTCCCCTGCTAAATAAAAGTGAAGTACCTACTTGACAGGGTGCCTCTTGCCCACCTGAAAGTACCCACTTGAAAAGGTGCCTCTTGCCTGGTTGGCAGCTAAAACTCAACACAAGCAATAAGATAAAACCTAAACAGGGGTGTCCAATTTTTTAGCTTCCCTGGGCCACACTGGAAGAAGACGAGTTGGTTTGGGCTGCACATAAAAACTAAAAACTATTTTTTTTTTAAAAAGTAGCACAAAATGTAGGATGTCCTATATTTTGTCCTACTTTTTTTAAACCTTGGAGTAAGTCTCATTGATTTTAATGGGGCTTAATTCTGAATAGGTATGATGCACAGGATGGGCAGCGATCCTCTCCAAGCTAAACTTTTGAGTAAGTCTCATTGATTATCATGGGGTTTTCTGTTGAGTAGCCATGCATAGGATTGTGCTCTCAGACTGCAACTTGGGAGTAAGCCTCACTGATTTTAGTGGGGCTTACTTTTGAGGAGGCATGATGCATGGGATGGGCTGTGATCTTCTCCAAGCTTAACCTTGGAGATATGCTGCAATCCTGAACACACTTTCTTGGGGGAAGACCCACTGGGTACAATGGGCCTTACTTCTGAGTAGACATGGTTAGGGTTGCAGCATATCTCCAAGGTTAAGCTTGGAGAGGATCACAGCCCATCCTATGCATCATTGGGCTCTCAGTCTGCAACTTGGGAGTAAGCCACATTGACTTTAACAGGGCTTATTTCTGAGTAGGTCTCAAGGGTAGCAGGGAGCAGCTGGGACAGAGGCTGAGGCTGCTTTTGGGGGATGCGGATGGGCGAGCACTGCAAGGTCTGCAGGGGCTTGAAGTGCTCTGAGTGCCAGGAGACAGGTAGGGAGAGGAGCCAGGCAGCCCAGACCAGATTTGTGGCGGCTGCCCAGGGCAGTGCGCAGAGAAGCACGCGAAATTTGAAAATGGCTGCTACCATAAAGCCGGTTTTACCAATGGTGGCGGCCAGCTTTGCAGGAGGGCCGAATCCACCCTTGTCCTGGGCTGCATGTGGCCCCTGGGCCTCATGTTGGACACCCCTGACCTAAACATTTGTCACCTTTTGCACTTCGTCCTTCAGTTTATCAATAAAGCAAATGTGCAGTGATATTTTGGATTGATGGGAAAGGGTAAGCTCTGGAAATGTTAACTGGAAACGTTATTTTAAATGCCACTCTGCTCAGTGCTCCAAAACTTACTGAATGATAAGAACAATACCATTTCAAAAATATGCCTAAAATACACACACAAAAGAAGCCAGATTCTCAGGTGCTTGACAACTGGCACTGTTATATCCAAAAGAGGAAATTCACCAAATTATTGGATGCCATCCAGCCATTTCACCACAAACTTATGCTCAGTGCATGTAGTGGTAGTACACAATGGTAGATTGTTGGCTCTCTATTCTAATTCCCAACATGGAAGACCTAATCAGCCGGAAAGTCTGAAGTAGTCAACCAATAATAATCTATATGATGAGGAGTGCTACATGCTTTGCCCTTTGACCTAGCCAATATAAACAGGCAAAATGGACTGCAACATTTACTAATCATTTATTGCACTCTTAGTACAAGATTGACTGCAAAAGTATGACTGTTTCTGGATCCTTTTGGCTGGTGAAACAACACAGCAACTTTTCTATAGGAACAGAACAAATGTAAGAGCCCTGATTTGGTTCTAGGGTGCAAGATGTGTAAAATAAATAAGGAATGCTTACTGTCTGGTGTTGAACTTTCCACCATTACTCAGCAAGGGCTCACCTTGTGCTGCCACCTTTAGCTATCATGGCACCAGTGAATGAAAGCTGTCATCAATACCCAGTTGGGTCTCTTGGCCAGGTACTACAAATGGCACTTAGCCAACAAAGGTAACCTGGAACTGAGCAGAGGACAGACAAAGGTACTCTGGCTGATACCTTATTTCATTTTTTCTGTAAACTGCTTTGTGAACCTTTTGTTGAAAAGTGGTAAGTACCATTGTTTGATTGATGCCCAGCATCCAAGCACAATAAGCAAAAAGCTAGCATGTGCATGCACATGCAAAAACATGAGGGAATTGTAGATCTTTGGTGAAAAGGTCCCCCAAAAGTTGGAGCCCCCAAAAGTTTGACTATATCATAGTCAAATTATTTGAAAGAAATTTTATTCTAGCATTTCCTATCAAATTTTTGTTTGCACTCAATACAGTCCACAATTTTAAATTGTAGAAAAATTAAAACGTAGCAAATGACATTCACACAAACTAGGACTAATGCGAGGACTTTAATCCAGTGGTTCTAAAACTTTCAGGGAGCTTTACTCCCTATGTCTTTGCAGGGGGAGTGCTAGCGCGGTGACACAATTCTGAGGATCACATCTTGAAAGTAGTAAACATTGAAACCGCTGCTAGACAGGAAGCTCAATTTCCGGTTTTGTCTTGATCACAATTTTAAGTCCTCAGGGAACCATGCAAGAATTCCACATGGCTTCCCATACCCTCAACCATGGCAGAACCTCTGGTAAATTTCAAAATTGACCCACTTCCTAATAGGGGAATGATCCTGAAGACCACACTGCTGTTTTTCCCCTTCTCCCATCCCTTAAAAGGAGTAGGAATCTTTTCCACAAACTGGAGGGTGTTAAGTTTTAGAAGCAGTGCTTTAAATAATATGCCAATGCTAAGACAAACTGATAATGGTGTGCAACACTTACCAGTTGTTGACTACTATCTCACCACAAGACTGACAGTAAAAAGTGCAACTCCTTTTGGATTTAAGGCTGTCACTCACAGCTGAAACCAATTCTGAAATTATATTAAATCCACATTACTGTAAGCATGAAAAACCAAGATAATAATAATAATATCCTAGAGGAAAAAAGCAACACCTAATTAAAATCCCTTCATATCCATTATCTTGGCAAGACTGTCCTGATAATACCAAAATACTATTGTATTATCTTTGTCATATTATACAAAATAGTGCCAGAATAGAGGCCAATTAGTAAAAAAAATAAGTGGAGTGAGATCTGAAGCCAAGACATTTTACTTTTTATCTCACATATTTAGCTACATCTACTCATGTGGAAAATAATATTGGCCAGTAGAAAATTCTCAAGGGGTTTCTTCTGGTATGCGGGCATATGTGTTCAGTTCTATTTAGCAATCAATATCACCATAATGAGGGCTTCAGTGTTTTAACAGTTAAAGACGAAGGTGTGCACCAACGCACACCTTCAAAATAAGCAGGTTGATGGTATGAGACCTGAGTACTCCAAGACGGAATGAGCTCCTGTCCCTTGCCCAGCTCCTGCCAACCTAGCAGTTTGAAAGCATGTAAATAAAAAGGTAGTAGATAAAAGCAAGTAGATAAAAAGGTACCATGTCAGTGGGAAAGTAACAGCATTGGTGTTTAGTCATGCTGGCCACATGACCACAGAGATGTCTTTAGACAATGCTGGCTCTTCAGCCTTGTAATGGGATGAGTACTGCTCCCTAGGGTCACAACCTATGGGGGGACACCTTTATCTTTTTATTGCAATATCTGGATTGCCTTTATAACAATATATTCAAGCAAGCTTCCATTTTACTGAAAACAGAATTATGGTAATGCTCAAACTTTTCAGAAGAAATTATTTTGCAGGCCTTTTCCAACAGAGTAGCCTATTAAATTCAAATCCCTTACATTGTGACACGAGCAAAACAGAGAGCTGTTCAAATCCTCTCAAATGGTAAATATCAGTTTCTGAATAGCTTTTGAGTAAGAGAATCACAAAATGAAAGTACATTTATAGTCTTTAAAACTAATATTTAATTTATTTATTTATTTATTTAACTGATTTGTAGCCTGCTTTTCTCCTTGAACAGGCAGCTAACAGCATAGTTACAAACAATAAAAAATTTAAAACATTTAACACTTTGAAAAGCATTTAAAAACATTCATGAGATCCATATGAAACCCATTTCAATTTGCATACTCTGTTTTACCAAGCAAAATGAAAGATATCATACACGATTGTTAGCAACCATTGTTTTTTATTAGGCATTGTAAACCTGATTTTCAGAAAGTAAACCTGATTAAGGGTCCAATCCTGAATACATTTTCCTGGGAGGAAGATGCATTGATGCAATGGGGCTTACTTTTGAGTAGACATGGCTAGGATTGTGCTCTAAATCAAAGTTAAAATTAATATAGCATAACTGTAGAGGCAGGAAATCCGGGAAGTTGTTCACATAAGCATATCTCAGAGCTGAAAGTTAAGTTTTTCCCCATCTCACATATTTCAATTAGTCGTTTTCCTGACTATCCTTTTGTTTGACCTACTTATTTCACAAGGAAGTAACTTCCAAGAAGACGGAAAATAGCTTTAAAAAATAGTCTTACTTGTGTGTGAACTTGCTTGAACTAGAAGCCTCAGGTGTAAGCCATCCCCAGGCACATACTGCAGTCCTCGACAAGAGGAAGGAACAAGGCTGACCTCTGGCGGAAGGCAGATTGTCTTGCAGTCTTCACCATTTTTTATCTCGATTGAGGATGGCATCACACTCACATCTGTGGGCAAGCTTCCCATTTTCAACTCTCTGAAGATATTAAGATAAACAATTTTCTTCCATTAGAACATGAGTTTTACAACAAAATTAAAAGAATCGGCAAAGTCTTTAAAAAGTTATCAAATAATTCTAAGTTTGAATAAACCTAAGGGTTCAAAGCAGTGATGGGATTCAAAGAAATTAACAACCGGTTCTATGCCCACCTGGCAGCACTTTTAAATGGCTATTTTTAACTTTATACGTCCTATCTCTTGTTAACAGCCGGTTCTATAGAGTAGGTGTGAACCTGCTGGAACCCACCACTGGTTCAAAGCTATTGATTAGCCTTGATGCAGCCATAACTATAGTGTGCATCCTACAATGCGGGAAGGGCAGTCATAGAGGCCTCCCTAAGGTAAGGGAATGTTTTGTTCTCTTACTGATGGGCTGAATTGCAACCGCATCATTGCTGTAAAATTGGATAGGATTGGGATCTAAGAGGCAAAATGTTCGCTCTATTGTATTTGTACAATGCAACTAAACCAGCATCATCTGCATCCTGTGTGCCACATTTTCTTTAAAGAGGTTCATGTTAGAACAAGAGTTTGAGGGACACAGTGAAACCACAGACACAAAACTGACACTAGCAAATCATAGAGTTACATCCTCTTAAATGGTTATTTCAATTATTGTTCAAAGACCAATTTGGATTATGTAGCAGATTCATGCATACCATCTAAACCATGTTTATTTGGAAGATTTACTGAATTGGTAGGCATTTCAATGCCTTTTAGGCTTTAAATAGCTTGGAAACAGACCATTTCCTCCTATAGGACCCAGCCTATAGGACTTTGATGCTTTTGGGATCCCTCCAACTTCAAAAGCATAATTGGAAAGAAGAAAAGAAATGTTTTATTTGTTGCAGCTTCATGACTTCCTTGTCCAAGAAATCTGTCTTACTCCCTATCTGTTGGGTTTCTGAAGACCTTTGTATAGCCAAGCCTTTGTAATTTTTCTTTGCTTTCCCTTCAAGTTGTGTTGATTTACTACTTTTTTCTTTCTTGACTTATTTTTCTTTTAAATATTACATCATAAAGCCCATCAGGATTCAATCTGTAGCCCATCAAGGGCTACTTTCCTTTAACTGTTGCTTCACTAGATTCAATTGGTTTTGGTCCATATACCGTAGTTTTTCCCACAGGAATCCTGAACATTCAAGAGGAGCCCTTATAAAACTGAGAAAATCAATCAGGGCTGAATCCTGGAGAGCAACTGCAGGTGGCTTCAGCCTCTGACCAGATCTTGTTTACTGCAAGGTTTTGCAAAGTGATAGCAATGTTACTAAGGCAACACAGGGTAGACATGATTAGGATTGTGCTCTAAGAAACTCCTCCACCCTACAGCAGGGTGGGCAAGCTGGGCCACTTAGGGATCCTGGACCTTTAAGAACTGTACAGAAGAGGGAATTTCAGCAGGTGCACTTGTGATCTGCAAGATAAGAAGCAGCACCTACTGATATTCCCTCTTCTATACAATTGTTAGATGTCTAAGATCCCAAAAGTAGCCCAGCTTGTCCACCCCTGGCCTAGAAAAGATAGTAAAAATGGGGGAGCAGACTCACTTTCAAGCAGAGTCATATCTTGATAGAAATGATTTTTTTGTTAACTATTTGAAGTTGATGCCATATGAATGATTAAGTATTTACTATAACTAGTCATGATAACTTGTCATGTATTGTCACAATATTGTAAAGATGACTTGTTATCTATAACAATGGTACCTTGGAAGACAAATAACTTGTAAGAAAAATGCTTCGTAAGACAAACTAAAATTTCTAAGAAATTTTGCTTTGTAAGACAAACAGTGCCTTATAAGATAAGCAGTTTTACAGCAAAAATTTGTTGTAAACAAATTGATCAATCTGGATCATGAGCAACAGCAAGTGGTGATGGAGGAGATCTCATCTGCAGAGGAGGAAGAGGAAAATAAGGAGGAGGAATCCCTCACAAGTGAGGTTACGGACATTTGTAAACACTGGGAAATTGTGTAAAATTTTGCAGAAAAGCAGCACCCAAATAAGGCTGTAGCAGCGCAAGCGATGAATCCGCTTAATGACAGTGCGTGTCACATTTCCGTGAAATCATCAAAAGGAGACCAATATGTCATTAGAAGGTTCCTTGTTAAAGTTGCTCAAAAAGACACCAGTGACTCTTTTAGTGAAAATTAGTTATCCTTGGACATAAAGGTTTTTGTTTTACTGTACTGTATATTAGAGTTTTTATTAATATTACAGTAATTGTGGTCAGTATTGTATAACAGCGTTTTGAATTTGATTACAGTGTTTTGTCATCATTTTTACATACAGTTAATATTTTTATATGAATATTTTTGTGTTGTGGAAGCAATCGCCTGAGTTTCCATTATTTCCTATGGGAAAATCCACTTTTTATAAAGAATGCTTTGTAAGACAAACATGCTTCCGGAACAAATTATGTTTGTCTTAACAAGACACCACTGTATTTTTTACAACTTGTCATGTGTTTAATATTATCTACAGAATTGCCATGAGTTCCACATACCCAATATCAATCTTGCAACCCATAGGAGGGGCATCTGTAGGGCTCCCTTGCTAACAGAGACTGTCTTTCACTCATCTATGATATTGGAAAGCTTGAGCACTTTTCTTTGAAATGAGAAAACTTGCTATTTGTGCAGGTGTGAAAGAAATGAGAGGAATCATTTTTAGTTCAAACATAAGCACCATGCAGATGTCATAATACAGAAAGAAGAATACATGACCATGGGTGGAGAGAAAAAGGACACCAGTGGAGGCTGCTAAAAAGCAGCTGTAAAGCATATCCTGGCAGCTTGTTTTCAGAGAAAAGGCAAGAAGGCTGGAGAATTCCCACTCATGTTACCAGACTGTTGGCCTTGTGCATGAGCAGGTAAGTCAGTAGAGTAGACAGGAGAGAATCAGGGAGGGCAAAATGGGGGTGGGGAGGGGTGAAATTGGGCAGAGATCAATCCACATTCCACAGAGGTAACGATGCATGTTGGATCCTATCCCTTCTGGTAGTACAACCTCCTTGTCCCCCTCCTTTTCTCAAACTTGCACCAGTGAAATCACTGGAACAGGTCTAAGGAGACCCATTACGGGATAGGAGGCTTATGGAAAGGTTAAAAGCAGTGGTTTGTAAATTCTCCCTGGTGCTACCATCTTGCTTGGGCCAAGATCTTGTGAGAATTCATGCAGTCTTGAGGGTGTGCTAGCTCCAGTCTCATCTTTCCGCAGCGCAGCACAGTGCAGCCATGACAGGCCACTGTGAAATAATTCCTACAACACGAAGGGCATTGTGTAACTCCTTTCCGATCTGAAGTCTCTTGCTCTCCTCCCCCCACTGGATACAGTGCTTTTTTGATGCAGTACCAGCGGAGGAGAGATAGGACTGAAATGTTAGAATGGGGAATTGTGAAATAAGTACGTCCATTGTATCATCCATATGCACAGAAATATTATGAAGGTCCAAGTTATTCCTAAAATAAATAATTTGCTGGTTTAAATGCTAAAAGAATGGATCCTTGTGCACCTGTGACTCATATGCCATATTATATGAAATACTGTAGATTCCTATTTATTTATTTATTTTCTACCTTTCCCATGCCAAAGCAAATGTAGCTTATAAAGCTTTTACTATATCTTTTTGTCCTCCCAATAATAATCCTGTGAGGTTATTACCTACCTCACAGGGTTGTTGTTTACAGGCATCAGCGACAGGCACATTCAACAAGCCAGCTGGTTTCCTCAACATTGCATCATTAATAAAAATAATAAAATAATTAAAAATTAAAATTGTGGTCCCTGCCATAGCACAGGAACAACACTAATAAGAAGAACAATCCTAAGGCAGGTGAGACTGAGTGATTACAATGAGGCTTACTTCTGGTAATAGTAAGGGGCTTTCAATTATACAGTAGCGGGGCTTCCTTTTGAGTAGAAAGGCATAGGATTTGGCTCTTAAAAGACTCAAGAACACAACCCTATCCCTTGAGATGGCGTTATGCTTACAAAGCATCATTTCAACTCAGAAAGGATCTGAGGCACTGGCTTCTCTCACTGAGAATCTGCTAAGTAGAGGATGACCAAATAGCATAACAAGTGGACAAGTCTCCCCCCCCCCCCCAAAAAAAGTAGGACATCCAAGAAATATATAGGATGTGACAAAATAAAAAGCTAAAAACACTCATGTATATTGCTTTCACGTGGTTAATTTAAATTTAATATTAATTTAATATTAAGTTATATTATTTTATTAATGTATTATATTAATTAAATATATTATATATTAAATTTTTAGTTTAATTTAATTTTGTCCTGGTGAAAGTCCTCCTTTTCCTTGTGAGCAGGGAGCATGGAGCCTTCTTGGAATTACTAAATTAATAGGCTGCAATCCTAGAGACACTTTCCTGGGAGTAGGACCCACTGAACACAATGAGGATTACCTTCTGAGTAGACATTGTTAGGACTGCAATGTAAGATGTCACAGTTTTTAAATTAATTTATTAATTCCAAGAAGGCTCACCAGGAAAAAGGAGGACATTTTCCAGGACACAAGGCTACAAGGAGGACATGTCCTGGAAAAAGAGTGCAGGTGGTGCACTCTTCACTTCACTGGGGAAGTGAACAGGTATTGGGAGGGACACAGGCAAGCGAGGCTCTGCAGGTGAGGCTCTCCCTACCGGATGATGATGAGCCCGCTCTGCGTCCTCCTCCTCAGCTCCATGAAGAGGGAGGTCTCCCTCAGCTCTGGCTCTGCCATGTGCATCTCCCTCAGAGAGGCCAGCCCAGGAGGGGAAGGGAATGGAGGGGAGACCCAAGCTCAGCCCAGCCCAGGAAGCCTTCCTCTCTGCCGGCAGAGAGAGCGCCCTCACTCCCTGCCTCAGCCACAGCGCCCTCCCAGCACCTCCCTGCTTCAGCCAGGCTCCCATCCTTGGAAGGGTCTCTCATAGGGCACAGTGGCACTCATAGGGCTCCCTTTTTACAGGACATGTCCTCTTTTTTGGCCTTGTGTCCTGGAAAAAACTTCATTGTCCTCCTTTTCCTTGGCAGCATGGAACCTTCTTGGAATTAACAAATTTAGAATATACTCCTTGCAAGAGTAAAATTTAAAGAATATTTGTGGGCACCAGGCATGGCTGGTGATGAACACCGGCAGGCATCAGGCGGTGGACTGTGGCAGACTCTAGATACTGTGGGGCAACATGGGGCACCAGAGGGTACCAACAGACAGCAAGTGTCCCTACCAGGCTTCAGCAGGCACCTACAGTTTGTGGGCAACGGGCACCACAAGGAACCAGGCATCCCTACCGCATACCAGGCACCAACGGGCACCACTGGACACCTGTGGGCATCACCAGGCACTTGCACCAGACACCACAAGGGACCATTTGGCACTGGGCATCTCTGCCAGACACTAGGTATCACCAGACAGTAGGCACCACTGGGCACCACACATCCCTATTGGCAGTGATGGGATTCAAAGAAATTAACAACCAGTTCTATGCCCATCGGGCAGCCAGTTTTAAATGGCTATTTTTAAACTTTATATGTCCTATCTCTCATTAACAACTGGTTCTATAGAGTAGGTGTGAACCTGCTGGAGCCCACCACTGCCTACTGGGCACAAGGCACCACTGGGTAGCAGCAGGTAGCAGGCACCACCACCAGGCAACATGCACCACCGGACACCATTGGGTACCACAGGACAACAGCAGATTCCACCGAGCAGCAGGCATCCCTACTGGTCACCAGGCACCAGTGGTAGGCTCCAGCAGGTTTGCACCTACTCTATAGAATTGGTTGTTAATGAGAGATAGGACATATTAAAAAATAGCCATTTAAAAATGGTTGTCAGATGGGCATAGAACCAGCTGTCAATTTCTTTGAATCCCATCACTGCCAGGCACCACTGGGCACTGAGCATCTCCAGGCACCAGGAATCCATGTCAGGCACCGGGCACCACCAGGAAACACAGGGCAGCAGGCACCATTGGACACTAGGCACCACTGTGCAACACTGGGCACCACCACACAACATCAAACACCACTGGACTTCCCTGGGCACCAAATCAGTTCTTTGTGGGTGAGAAGAAATATGCTTCTCAAATTTCATGCTTCTAGGTCCAGGGGTTGAGGAATCAGTGAATCAGTCTTCAATGTTAAATATAGGGACAAAACATGTTGCACCTCTTTTCATCCCTTAGGGTTTTAATTTCTCAGAATTGGTTCTTAGTGGGTGCTCACTTCATGGAAGGAATATCCTCCCCAAATTTCACACCTCTAGGTCCAGCAGTCAGGGTTGGGTGTTGTTCAAGAGTCAGTGAGAGAGTGAGGCCGTGATCCTAAGCTCAGTTTAGGCCAGCCTAACCCCTGACACAAGTCCCTGTGCTGACCTGTCCAGGGGGTGTCACAAAAGTGCCAGACAACACTTTTGCATCACTCCTGGGTGAGGATTAGGCTAGTGCACAAATATGCACTTTCCTCCCTACATCACCATGAAAATGGGAAGACCAATGAGCTGTGCCAGCCTAGGTTAGGATTGCACCATGAGTGAGTGAATGAGTCAGTCAGTGACCCTTTGATTTTATATGTAGACTAGCAAAATAAAATCGTTGTGGGAGTAAAATTGGCTGGGCATGGCTGTTTATCAGCGGACACTAGCACTAGGTGGTGGGCATCAGGCAGTGGGAACCAGCAGGCACTGGGCACCGACAGGCACAGGAGTCTGAAGATTACCAAGGGACAGTGGCAGAAGCAGTGGGCACTGGGCATCCTTACCAGGCACCAGTGGACAGCACTGGGCAGCAGCAGGCACCAGCGGGCAGTAGGCACCACATGGCACCAGTGGGCACCTCCAGGCATCCGTACTGAGCATGAGTATCCCTGCTGTGCACCACTAGTTGGGTGTTTAAATTAAGCACACGGAAGCAATATATACAGTGTTTTTAGCATTTATTTTGACATGTTCTACATTTTTCTTGGGTGTCCTACATTTTAGGCAGACCCTGCCCTCTTTTGTGGTTATGACATATGCAGGGAGTGACCATATATCATAATCAAAAAATAAAAGCTAGAAACAGAAGCTTTTGCTTTTGTGTGATTAGTTTTAAATTAATTAAAACTAATTGCACTGTGGCTGCAATCCTAAAGTCACTTTCCTAAGAGTAAGACCCATTGAACAAAATGGGGCCAGTGATGGGCTTCAAAAAATTTAAGAACTGGTTCTCTGCCCATCTGGCAGCCACTTTTAAATAGCTATTTTTAAACTTTATATGTCCTATCTCTTGTTAAGAACCGGTTCTATAGAGTAGGTGCGAACCTGCCTGTGCCCACCACTGAATGGGGCTTACTTTTGAGTAGACATGGTTAGGATTGTGCTCTTTATTATTTACAGTATTTTTAATTTAAAACTATTACATCTACTCTGCAGTTGATGTTCTGCTTCTACTCTATTACATCTATTCCTAAAAAAAACACTTCCCTGGGAGTAGGACTCATTGAACACAATGGGACTTACTTTTGAGTAAACATGTTTAGGGGTGTGCTCCTAATTTATTACATCTACAGCACAATCCTAACCGTGTCTACTCAAAAATAAGCCCTATTGTGTTCAATGGGTCTTACTCCCAGGAAAATATCTTTAGGACTGCAGCCCTAATTTAACAATTAATTCCAATAAGGCTGCATGCTGCCTGCTCACAAGGTAAATGAGGCCAATGAAGATTTTTTTCCCCCAGGACAGAAGGCTAAAAAGGAGAACTAGTCCGGGAAAAGGAGGACACATGTTCACCCATGTCCTGGAAAAGTGGACTTATGCTCATCCATGTCCTGGAAAAGAGGACTCACAGAGTCGCCTTGGACAGGTGTGGGACTGGAAAGCCTGGGACTGTATAGCGAACGTTCCACCAACAGAGCGCATGAGGAGGCGCAGTTCGGTCCATGACCGACAGAGGCCGCTGTGGCGCAAGAGAGGGAAAGGGAGAAAGGGAGGGGTGAGGAGGAAGAAGGGAGGACGCGCTGCATGCCGGGAGTGGTCCTTGCCCTCCCTGGTGGGTTCAGGCTCTTCCGGCTCTGGATGCCAAGGTAACCCTTTGCCCTCCCTCCCCCTCACCCCCTCCCTCCCCTTCCCCCTCCCTGCCCCCACCCCAGGCCTTGGTCACCCCTCAGGCCCAGGCCTTGGGGGAGAAGGGCTGAGGGGCTACTGGGGGAGCCTTACTGGGCTCCCCCTTGCTGAGAGAGCCCTTTTGGGGGGAGCTACACCCTGGGGTGTCTCCTCCTTGCCTCCCCCATGGAGGGGGTAGGGAGGAGGTGGGGAGAGCAGAGGAGGGGTGGGGGTATCCTTGGGCCTCTATGCCTTGATCCTGAGGTAGGGGGTGGGGGTTCCTCTTGCAAGGCATCAAATATGTCTCTCCCCCCTCGCACTCCACCCCATTTCCTCATCACCCCCACCTCCAGATAGGAAGACTGGAAACTAATGGTGGTGGGGGAAATCAAGAGGGCTTTTGCATCACTACTGCTACATACTCCTCTACTACCTGTTCGTTCCCACATGAGATACATTGTAAAAGTCCACATGAGATACATTGCCTCTAGTGTGGTTTAAGTTAACCCTATTATTATTTCAGCTTTTTGTCTCCCACTATGTTTTGCTATCCTGGTATGTGTAGTCAGAATTTGCCTACTTCTGTCTTCCACCCCACCCAATATGTCTTTTTGGGGTTATTATGGGGGAGGTACAAAGAGTGCATTATGGAGGAGTACAAAGACCATGAATGTTTGGTGTGCAGCAAGAAGGAACCAAAATCTTTCTTCCCCCTTCCCCCAGTTTTTTTTTTTTTTTTTGCATTAAATCATTTTGATGGATTGTCAGTCAGTTAGAAATGTTGACATTATAAATGTCATTTGAGATCATAAATGTACAGAGATCATAAATGTTGGGTGTGCAGCAAGGAAGGGGCAAAAACATGACTGTCCTCCATCTCCTTTTTTTGCGTCAAATCATTATGATGGACAATCAATTATAAATGTTGATATTACAAATTTTATACATGTTATTTATAAAAGTACATTGAATGAGATCATAAATGTTGGATGTGCAGCAAACTAGGGCAATAATTTTCCCTCTCCCCAAATCTCTTTCTCTCTCTCTTTGCAACAAATCATTATGATGGAGTGGACGTCAATTACATAGTACAGAAATCATAAATGTTGTGTGTGCAGCAAGGTGGGGAGCAAGAACTTGTCTGGTACCTTCCCTGAAATCTCTCTCCCTCTTTTTGGCAACAAATCATTATGATGGAGTGGTCATCATAAAGGTTGGGTATACAGCAAGGTGGGGGCAAGAATTTGCTTGGTTCTCTCCCCTTTCAAATCTTTTCTTGCAACAAATATTTATGTTGGAATGGACAGACAGTTATATATAGTGCAGAGTCAATGTTGGGTGCGCAGCCGGGGGAGGGGGGGCAGCAGAATTTGCCTGGACCTCTTCCTCCAAATCTCTTTTTGCAATGAATCTTTATGAAAGAGTGGAAGTGTAATTGACTACCCATCCTATCATAACCATTTGTTGTCAGACTATTCACTCATCATAACAATTCATTGCTAAATGGGATATGGGGGAAGGGACCAGGCAAATTCTGGCTCGCTCATCCAGGGGTTTCCAAACTCTGGTCCTGGGGCCAAATGCAAGCCCTATAATTCTCCAGAGGTGACAGGACCTCTGCTCTCCACTCCTCGGGAGGGTATTTTGAGGGCTGGGGAGGCAGCTCACACCTTCACTCTCTGTGTATGAAAGTGCTTATAAAATGGTTTGAAGATCACCCTCTCTGTGTTGGAAAGTGTTTACGAACTGATTTGAATTCATTCACAAGTTCCATCACTAATATATTCATTGATGTAAATTTATTCAAATTTGAAATGTAAATTACCGGTAATCCTTTTTTCCTTCTAGTCCCCAAGAGAAAGACAAGGTGGCCCACCTGCCAAAATGTTTAGAGACCCCTGTTGTAAAATAAATAACTGTATATAACATCATTGTACTTTAAAAAGATAGCTGCCACCTGTGATATTGTGTTTAAAGTCTCAGATTCCTCAATTACATTGGGAAATGGGGGAAAATGACCCCAGACCTTTTACTCATTTTTAAACTATGGAGGGTTAAAACTTGTTAGGGAATTCACTAGGAATTTGAGTACATCACCTTGGCATTCACTGTCACCCTTAGTTATAGTGAATAAAGAAAACAGTCAGGCTGAAATAACCCGTTGAGTGTTGAATTATATTGTGATTTTGTGTAGGTGGCATTTAGTACTTCACTCAAAAGCACAGTTGTGTTGATCTGTAGCATCAGCAGTGAATTTTGTGGTACCTTAAAAACTAATAAAAGGCTACATTTGTCACTGAAAAGGCTTTGTTGTTCACTTATCCTTTGCAGTGTAAGCTTGCTGAGGACTCTGACTCAGGTGTCTCTCTGCTTTCCCTTCCTTCTCAGCTGGACTTACGTTTCTCAAGTTCAGTCTCTCTCAATGTAGTTGGTATTGCTGAGACAGCTTGTTCACATTAAAAAAAGGTTCAATAGTTGATTTTTTTTTTAAATTGACTTGTTCTATGTTTGTGTAGATTGGTTATTCTATGTATTATGACTGCAGAAATATGGAGTAGTTATTCTATGTTAATGTGTGTTAGGATATGTGAACTCTGTATCCTTTCCTTTTGGGCTGTGACATTTCGCTTTGGTTTTTATTGAACCTGTTGTCATGGGTGGGGGTTACAAAGTTATTCCTACACCTGCATCCAGGTGCCCTCCCCTGCATTTTGAGATTGCCCACATGTACATCTATCTATGCACATGTACACACACACCCATCATATTTTGTAGCCTGTGATGCCTTTTCTCTAGTCTAGGACTTTGTCCGATCCCTTCTTAAAGGCATTGAGGCTAGATGCCATAACGGCATCTTGTGGCAGGGAGTACCACAGACCATTTACATGCTGGGTAAAGAATTATTTTCTTTTGTCTATCCTAACCCGCCCAACATTCAATTTTAGCGGATGTCTCCTAGTTCTGGTATTATGTGAAAGGAAAAAGAGCATCTCCTTATCCATTCTATCCTTCTGTTGCATAACTTTGTATGTCTCAATCATGTATCCCCTCAAGCGCCTCTTCTCTAGACTGAAGAGCCCCAAACGCTGCAGCCTTTCTTCATACAGAAGGTATTCCTGACCACCAATCATTTTCGTTGCTCTTCTCTGAACCTTTTCCATTTCCTCTATATCCTTTTTGAGATTTGGAGACTAGAACTTGTCTAAGGGTGCAATCCTAAGCATGTCTATTCAGAAGTAAGTCCTATTGTATTCTGTTGGGCTTACTCTTAGGAAAGTATGTTTAGGATAGCAGCCTTAGACTTCATTCTTGACCATACTCAGTTGAGGAACAATGTGCAGAATAAGAGATTTATCTGTCATGCCCAAAACATAATCCTGATAAGATTATTTTATGTCAGCAAGCACCAAAACAAAACATTTCAAGAGAATATGATCAGTTCTCAAATGCTGCTTCTCAGTTTTGTTAAGACTATAACAAAGAAAGAAATTCCAGAGTAGAATTGCTTAAACAAACCAGACAAGCTGATCAAGTGTTGATAGATTCTTAGTACAACTGGATACCTAGAGAAAGGGAAGAATAAACAAGGAAGTACTGTCCAAGAAAAGCAAATCTGTATGCTTAAATTTTTCACTTCACTTTAGTTAATGATTCAACTCTGGAATGTAAACAAGCATCCTAGTGGTGATAGGAGAAATCCTTGTTTGACATTAAAATGAAAACTAGAGCCTTGGTCAGCACAGGTTTTCAAGAGATAGGCTGGACACAAAGGCTTCACACCTATTTTTTTAATCAGTGTGAAAATGAATTACGCTAGGTTCTGGTGCAGCCTTGTGTGTGTGCACAAAGCTTTCTATTGCTTTTTGCCTGTGGCTTGGCTTAGTTTTGGGAGTAAGCAGGTATGGCACATAAATGAACAAATCATTGCACAAGTCATGTGGTGGCCTGGGGTTGTCGTAAAGCTGGGCTGTAAAGGCACTTTTGTGCCACTCTTGGGGAAGTTAGTCCACTCGTGCTGTAAAGCTGGGCTGTAAGGCACTTTTGTGCCACTCTTGGGGAAGTTAGTCCAGTGCACAGACATGTGCCAGTCACCTTATACCAATTTCCCAGGAACTGGGAAATTGATGAGTTGGCCTAAATTTAGGTGCTGCATCGTTAGTTAAGCTTGGGTGACTTCTAGTTTAAGGAAGACTAACTCATTCATATTTCACAGAACAGGAGTTGACAGAAAGTAAAACTACAGTATATATTATATAACTTGTGAAAATTATGCTTCTTGACCAAAATGCACCGAAAAATAACTGCCTAGGAATGATAACACACAATAGTAAATTATTTAAACTGATTAATAATTAACAATAATTAGAATTAATGAATGTTGCAAAATCTGCATCTTTGATAGTAAAGTAACTGGGTGACAAGAAATCTTGTCTAAAGATTTCCACATACTGGAATTCTATCCATTTGTATTCATGGTTTAAAAAATCCTACTGAGTAAAGGAGACCCATTGTTTGATCTTGCTTTCTTGTCTTCTGAACAATCCTTTTGTCTTCATGGTCTGCCTATCCTTGAAGAAAATGCACTTCTTTGTCTTTAGCTAATGTTGAAAGTGAGCAAGTCATTATTTGTGATAAATTTGTGGGTCATTTCTGTAACAATGTTGGGGCCACTGGATTTAGTTGGCTAGACTTGCATTGGCTATTCTAGTGTATCATGTCACTAGCCTGCAAATCTAATCACACTTAAATGGGAGTAAATCTCACTGACCCACTAGGTGAGTTGTAAGACAGTTTTAGATGGGTCACAAAGATCCCACCCCATTCACCTTTGATGGTACAGAACTGAAAGTAATGGCCAGGACAGGGTCATGGTGAGAAAGAAGCATGGTATTTTGCTATTCATAGATGGGAACACGGAAAGCTGGAAAGGCAGAAGGCTGGGTTATACTTTGGCTTCTGAGCTGGAATTTTGAATTCCAAGCTATGCAAAATAACGGTATAAGCACTCTGTGTAGTGGGATTTTTGGCTGATTGTAGCTTTGGTTTGACACCTCAATTGTTACCATCATTTTTGGCCAAATCACCACTTCCAGATTAATGACATCACTTCTGCCATGCTAAAAAGTGGGTACCAGTGCTAAAAAGTTTTAGAAATACTAAATAAACCTCACAATGTGTACCATTATTTTCTGAAAAGGCTAACTGCAAAGAATCTGCATTGTCTGTAGTTTATTTTTCAAAACAATTTGTTTAGTGAAAGTTTAGGATTTTAAATAAGTTTTGTTCAGAGACAGCATCCAGAGAAGAATACTGCTTTCACACTGATAGATAAAGGTCAGTGGAAAGTTCTTTACAGAAAGGAAACTGGATTTTCCAGTGTAGAGTATAAAATAAAAAGCGGAAAAATTAATTTTCGAGGTTTTTTGGGTAGGCGACAGTGAAAACATTTTTCAGCTGGCAGCCCATGAAGAAGCAGATAATGTGTTGTCTATCTTTCATGCTCAGGATGTGGGTGGGGAAGCATAGAGCCATTGTTATGTTTAATTCTGTATTGTGGACTGTATACCTCTCGTTATGAGGGTGTTACCCTCTTTGTACACTATTTTTGTTGAATGTAATTAAGTACTGTATCTCTTAGGAGGAAATCTGTAAGATCAATTTCTTACAATTTCTTCTGATTATTTTCTTACAATTTCTTACACTTGTGGCAGGGAGTACCACAATTTACCCAATTTCTTTATTGCAGTTTCTTCTGATTAATTTGTTCAAGTAGTGGTAGTATACTAACTAGTTAGTAGAGTATCTAGGAGATAATAGACATTCTGGGAAATAATAGTTGCGCACTTTTCATGTGAGGTTCTAAAGAAGAACTGTAGGTCTCACCAACAATTTGCAGAGTCTCTATACACTGTTTAGTTTAAATATAATTACAGTGGTACTCACATAACAAGCGTTTCACATAACAAGTCTAAATTTCCAAGGAATCTTGCTTCACACAACAAGTTCTGCTTAACAAGCACTTATGCAGCCCTGATGCTCTGTGCAGAGGCTGTTTAAAAGGGCTGCCAGTCAGCGCTGCTGCCTCTAACTGCCCCCAACTGTCCCCAACTGCCTTGAACCTCCAGCAATAGCCCAGGCAAGCCTCCTAGGAAAGTGTCATTGATTGCAGCCTCCAACCCATGTCTATCCAGAAGTAAACCCGATTGTGTTAAATGGGGCTTACTTCCAGGAAAGTGTCTTTAGGATTGCAGCCTAAGTAGACTTCATAGGATCATGCACATTGAATGTATGTTTTGAATTCAATTCCAGTGTTTTGTCATGATTTTTACATAGTTAATATTTTTATATGAATATTTTTGGGTTGTGGAACCAATCGTCTGAGATTCCATTATTTCCTATGGGAAAATCCGCTTCACTTAAAGAGTGTTTCACTTAAAGAGCAAGCCTCCGGAACGAATTAAGTTCTTTATGTGAAGCACCACTGTATAGGCATTATATAAATTATGAAACCAGAAATAAAAACAGTAACCATGGAAAGGCAAAAATGTAGCAAATGTAGCATGTACAGGCACAGGAGGTCAACCACCAACACAATCACCCAAATGCTTCTGAATAAAATCGTTCTGACCCTACACTGAAAAGCTATAAGGGATAGTTTTTAAAACCCTAGAAAGGGATCTCCATACTTGTAGCACCACTCTGAAGAAGGTGCGCCCTTGTGCCACAATCTCCCAAAACATGTCAGATGCAGCACCTGGAAGAGAGCCCCCTCAGATGATTTAAGAGGACTGGCTGGAATGTAGGTAGAGAAGGCATTCCTTTAGACAACCTGGTCCCACATCATGAAGAACTTTAAAGGCCAATATTAGTACCTTCATTTAACCCCTAAAATGGATCTGCAGCCAGTATAGCTACCAGAACAGCTGTCCAATTGAATCAAACTGTGATAACTACATGGATCTCATTCTGAACTAGTTGCACTTTCCAGAAAGTGTTTAAGGTCAGTCCCATGTTAAGCATGTTGCAGCAATGCAATCTTCACTAAGGCATGAATCACTATGGTTAGGTCAAAGCCAACTCCAATGCAGCTGTTACTGATGCACTAACCAAAGCTGGATAAACACACAACCCTGGCTCTCCAGGTAGAACTGTGTGTCCAGCAGCATTCCTAAGCTGGGCACAAATACCTATAGGAGTAGTAAATGAGAATGTACCAGAACAAGCAAAATGTTTTAGTACCTGCATCATGGATATCCTGACTAGGGAGTACTCTTGACTTGTCTGGATTTCATTTCAGCATATTGGCCCTTATCCAGAATCCAACCATCTCCAGATATTGCTCAGGACTTCAGTAGCTTCCTTGGAATTAGAGGGTGAGGAGAGAGCAGTTGAGAGAGCGAGCTGGGTATCTCTAGCATAATGACACCAGACTCCAAATCCCTGGATCCGCAAGTGGCTTCATATAGATACTGAAGAGCATGGTGGACAAAATAGAACAGGTGTGCGCAAACATTTTGGCAGGAGGAGAGGACCACAATAACTCTCTTAAGTTGTGTCGGGAGCGGGATTAAATACTTTTTCCAATACTGGAAAAAGTGAGAGCGACAAAAAAACCATTTATTCACTATATATAAACTTTTCCTTTTATTTTTGCATGTCCTTTGAACACTAAGGAATGAAGATTTGGATTCCTGATATTTTAGGATTGTAACAAATACCTGTAAGTAACATCTTGTACTTTATAGCTGTACAATAATATGTATAATAGTTTCTTAGAGCTAAAGCTGAGTGGTGTAAGCACAGTGTAAAATGAGTTTTTTGGAGCATCTATGGTGGACATTGCAAGCAGCTAACATTTTTTCCATTGCTAAACAACTGTAGTTCTTGGATATTTATGGAGTTCTTGGATTTATTTATTTATTTCCCTCCTTACTATTGGACAAGGGTCTCCAGACTTTTCAGCCAAAGGGCCACATCAAACATCTGGCACAGTGTCAAGGGCTGGAAAAAATATTAAATATAAAATTTAAAAAACAAGTTAGAGATGAAACTTAGATTAATGAATAAATGGGGTCAAATTTCCAGGATTTCTGCAAGCACACACAGCACTGAAATAAAGAACACACTTAAATGGACCCCCATCACATGTCCTGTTGCATTTGGTCATCTGGGTCTGAGGCTTGCCACAGGCCGGATCTACCCACAGTTTGGGGGTTTGGAGACCCCTGCTCTTAGGGACCTGACTCTTCAAATTCTTCTGTTTCCAAACTCTTCCCACAATGAAGAGGCAAGGCATAAGTCGATGAAGATTTACTTTCAATAGTGTTCAATGCATGTGGAACCATTGAGGAGGGACGTCCTTCTGGGGCCACTTGTGGGGCTGCGTGCATTGGATCAGGAGATTCTGGTGTCCTTTGATTCCTCTCTTACTGCCGTATCCAGTGAACTATGGCATATTCACCTACTCATAAGTAAAGCCATGATATGGGGCGCTTTCACTTTCCATAGAGCTCTATGCATTTTTTAGATAACTAAAGCAGGCCTCCGTCAGTCTTGAAAGACTATGGTATCATGCTCAGCGCTGCATATGCTGCATGCGAAGCACGAAAGCCTGGGTTGGACTGTTATGGAGGATAGGCTGTTACCCAAGCAGCAAATCCCCTTCTCCACGCCACTGAATTAGTCCAATGGAAAGGCAGAACCAATACGATTGGATCCTGCTGGCGTCGCAGAGCTGGGCTAAGAACAGAAGCTCACCCTGTCTTGTGGGGCCAACCCGGGTCTCGAACCCTGGCCTGCTGGTTAACAGGCATAGCGTCTTAACCGCTTGCACCACCCTAATGCACCAAAAAAATGGGTAGCTGTAGAGAACATGGGGGTGTCATGTTCCTCACTGTATTGTCCATAACTATGTACTGTATCACATTTAAGAACAAAGACAGTTAAATCTTTGAAGTATTTTTTATATCTTGCAGGAATTTGGATATTTACCATGTATATTAGAGAAAGTTTCTCTTGATGTGGCTCTGCAAATGTTTGTTAGAAATGTTATTTTCCTAAGGGTGCAAATGCTTCATTATAAAAGTTATTCTCGTGGTGGAACACAAACTGGGACAGGTACAGTTTATGAATGCTGCAGGTCAGTTTGCTATTTGTGCTTCTTATAGCATCCCACTTTCAGTCATTGTCAAAGATAACCATACTTTGTAAATAATAACCATAGAATCTGAGTAGCTTTACAAAGCAGTACACAAAGTGGATTTTTTCCTTTTATTGATCTGTAAGTAGATAGGTACCTCTATTATAAAGCATTGGCTGCTTGCATGTGATGCCCTTGGCTTTTGGCAATATTTAGAACCAAATTTTGTTTTCTTTTATATGCCTATTGAAGCCCTGTTTTTACTATGTGAGCTATTCTGTGAAGGGAGAGTATCATCTAATTTTGGGTTGGGGTGAAGCATTCTTCTTGGCATCCATCAGACTTGAAAGACTATGGTATCATTCTTGACGCTGACACTTCATGCGAAGTACGAAGGCCTGGGTAGATTGATATGGAGAACAGGCTGTTACCCAAGCAGCAAACCCCCCTCTCCACACCACTGAAATAGTCCATTGGAAAGGCAGAGCTGATACGACTGGTTCCAGCTGCATCACAGTGCTGGGCTAAGGACAGGAGCGCACCCTGTCTTGTGGGGACCCGAGTCTCAAACCTTGGCCTGCTGGTTAACAGGCACAGTGTCTTAACCACTTGCACCACCTGCAGCCGACAGTGAAGCATTATACAAACAAATAATCCTTTCCCATTTTTCATAGACATTTTAACTTGATAATATATTTAATAGACTTTTTATGTTTATGTCTTTCTAATATGGCCGAAAGTCTTTTTCTTTAATCCAGAAATACATTATGGTTTGGGTAATTCAAGCTACTGTTCCTCTTTTTCAGCTCATGATTTTACATGAATTGCAAATTGGTCTCTAGTGGGACTCTGCAGGAGGATGAATACAGAGGAGCTGGAGCTACTGGGTGACTCCAAGTACAGGAACTATGTAGCAGCTGTGGACAAGGCTCTAAAAAGCTTTGAGTACTCCAGTGAGTGGGCTGATTTAATCTCATCACTTGGAAAGTTAAACAAGGTATGACAGATGATGGGGTGACCAGGAAAACTTTGAGTTAGCATTGAAAGTGGTTAAATTTAGGGGTTGCTCCCAGGGAGGCATGGCAGACTGAACATCAGCAGGGTATCCCTGGATTGAAAGGGTGTACAGTGAGATAAACCACAAATATTCCTGGTGCTCCTATTTTATTCCCCACCCCTAACCCTATTATAGTTAGGACTAATGAGAAGGAAAACATCAATCTCAGATATGGATGGAATGTAAGCTTGCACCACTCCCGCAGCTTTGCTTTTCTAGGACATATAGCAGCAAACAAACTTAGAAACCAGTAGATTTAAGAGATAAGAGGAATACCAACAGCAGGGACAAGAAATAAAAATTAAAGTATTAATAACCAAAAGGAAAGAAATCCTAAAAAGAGATGTAATGGAGAGGGCATACTTACAGAATAATAAAGTGTAAATATTCACTTGATAGGATTTTAAAGATTGGAATTAAGATGAAAAGAGATTTTTAAATTATTTTTTTTGAAGTCATTGTCTGCAGTATGTAAGACAGAGAAAAGACTGCCTTGCTTGCCTTGTTTCTCATTCTTCTGAATTGTTAACATTCTGGGAAAATTGTTGTGGTTTTACATGACATATCAGAGAGACTAACCCTACAATCCAGAAAAACTGTGGGAAGACGTAAGAGGCACTTACTCTGGATTGCTCTATTCATTTCCCATAGGTTTTCCCATAGGTGGCATTGTAACTACATCAATGTAAAACTACATCAATGTAGTTACCCTGGATTGTAGCCAAAGGCTGCAATCCTAAGACACTTTCCTGGGAGTAGGACCTATTAAACACAATAGGGCTTTTGAATAGATATGGTATTGTGCTCTAAGGGTGCAATGCTAACCACTGGCATAGCTGCACCAGCATTAGAAAATGGAACAGGACTGGATCCTGAGTTTCTTGGTTTTCTAGTTAAATGCCACAACTGTTTTTCTGTCAAGATATTTAAAGGAAGTATACTGACACTTAGTGAAGACTTAAGAAAAAAAAATTTCAGAAAGAAATAATACTATAAGAAAGTGACTTAATACATTGGAACAGGTAGAAAATGGGATGTTTCTCCCTAAATCTCTGTGGAAAGAACTGAATTTGGAATTTATTCATGAATTATTAGAAAGGTTGTAGATTGGAGAAGAAGAAGAGGAAAAGTAAATTTGAAGCATTATACAGTGTGACCATATATTATAACAAAAAAAGAGAACAAAACCTCTGGGACAAAGCCTCAGAATAAAACCTAAAGGCTGCAATCCTAGCTTTCAGTTAGGCAGGCCTAAACCCAGTTATTAGTCCTGTGCTGATATGGGGGTGTGACAAAAACGTTGTAAGACACTGCTGCACCATTCCTGGGGAAGGATTGGCTAGTTACAGACATGCCTCCTTACATCACCACAGGAATGGGAAGACCAATGAGTTGGGCCAGCCTAGGTTAGGATTGCACTATAAAATCCTAGGTTAGGATTGCACTCATAGATATTGCTTTTGTGTGGCTAACTTAAACAATATAATTAAAACAATTACATACAATTTATTACAAATTAACGTTATACAAATAAACAATAAACAAAATAAATATTACAAATATTTTGTTGATTTCAAGAAGGCTACATGCTGCCTGCTCACAAGGAAATGGAGGACAATGAAGTTTTTTTCCAGACAGAAAGCTAAAAAAGAGGACATATCAAGAACTTCAAGTGATGTAACTGCAGATGCAAAAAGACATTTCATGTACGAATGCAACGTGAAAAGAAACAAAGACAGATTAAAAAGGATAAAACAGCTGAAAGTTCATGAGATAAAATTAAAGGATTTGAAAGCCTGGAAGGACAAGAAAAGATATGCTTGCACTGATTTGGAGTAATACCAGAGCAAAAGGGAGAGGAGATAAATTCTGATGATCTTGATTTTGATCTTGCTAGAGTTTATAGAAGAAATACAAGGTCTGTGAGAGTGAGAAGCTTTTCTAGGAACATGCGAGGGTTTTAATGAGTTATGGTTTTATAGAGAAAAGAAACATGCAAAGACAAGGCTTATAGTAGAAGAGTATGGATCACTGTGCTGAAGGAGGTCTCAGAATTTAAGGAAAAGGAAAAAAAACTATGGTTTTTGATTAATGTTTTAAACAGAATATTACGTAATTTAATACAGGGCCAACTAGAAGGTGTTTAAATTTTATCAAAAACCTGTAGATTGGATATGGTCCAGAAAGCAAAAACATTTTAGGAAGGAGGAAATGAAGCATGAAATAAGTTCAAAAGGACATTGTAACAATTGTCAGTACCAAACCATCATGTGGGTTGCAAATGAAGAAACTCAGATTGCTTTTCTAGAATTTTTTTAGATCATCTGATGAATGGGCAAATATTAAATTTTCATTTATATAAAATAACTAGCAAAAAGTGTACCCACGTTGCGGGAGTAAATTCCCCTGTACACCATCCCCCCATGGCGCCTCAATCCCTCACAGACATCATTCCCCCCATGCGCACCAGTCCCCCCATGCGCACCAGACCCCCGTGCAACATCCCCCTATGCGCATCAGTCCCCCTGCACAACATTCCCCCATGCGCATCAACCCCATGCACAAAACCCCCCATGCGCAGCGTCTTCCCCAGTGCAACCCCTCCCTCCGGACAACATCCCCCCACTACACTAGGCACCGAGCATCAAATTGGCTGGAGGTTGTTCAGTCTTCTGTGTTAAGTATAGGACAAAAACACGTTGCGCCCTTTTTCAGCCTCTTAAGGGTTAAATTTTTCCACATTGGTTCTTGGTGGGTGTTCTTGTGACAGAAAGAACACCCTCCCTGAATTTCATGCTTCTAGGTCGGGGTGGGGGTGGGGGTTGGGGCAGAGCATTCCTCAGTCACCAATTCTTCAATGCAAAATATGGGGAGGAAAAAGCGTTGCACCCCTTTTCACCCCCTTCTGGTTGGAATTTCCATAAACTGGTTCTTAGTGCACCCCTCAGTCATGGAAGGAACACCCATCCCAAATTTCACGCTTCTAGGCCCAGCAGTTTGGGCAGGGTGTTGAGTGAGTGAGTCAGTGACTTTTCTCTTTTATGTATATAGATGAATATGTCCAAATGAACTTTTTCTACCTAAGGGAAAGTAGCAGTTCTATCTATTTTTTTTTTAAGTTGGACTGTCATTTTTTCCCAAAATTTGACTGGTTTTTCTGATTGTGTCATCTGAAAATGTTTTGAACCACTTAAAATGAACAGAAATGTTTCCTGCCAGGTTCTGCAAAACAATGCGAAGTATCAAGTAGTACCAAAAAAGCTGACCATAGGAAAGCGCCTTGCACAGTGCCTTCATCCTGCCTTGCCAGGTGGGGTGCACCGAAAGGCACTTGAGACTTATGAAATCATCTTCAAAATTATTGGGCCCAAGCGATTGGCCAAAGATCTTTTCCTGTACAGGTAAAATTCATTATATTTGCATTGTTCTTTTAGCATTAGGAAGCTTACCATCATTTTCTGTTCTTACCCCAATTTATTCTAGCACTTCCTAGTCTTTATAAGACTTTCTAAATCCAATAAAGTATTCATATATTAGATGAATATATGCAGTTTAATATTTTAAGTAGTTCCGAGATCCAGAAGACAGCCACTAAACCATGTTTACTATATGGGCAACTGTTTAAACCAGAGGAAAAAGATTTTAAAAGGCTATTTTGATCCTTGTGTATTGCCAGTGGTCAGTAGTTCCAATTCAGTATATTACTGAAGAGGTCTTGACTTGTGTCTGAAAACAAATTGCTTGCTTGTTCGTTCTATGGGCACAAGCAATGGTTATTAGGGATATACTAAAACACTAAATTTCTTCTTTACAGACACATGACTGTCTGAAGAGCAGTTACTATGAGCCAATAGACTTCTCTGTGATCCTGGCTTCATTTTTTTGCAGGAACTAATCATACAAATGGCTGACTGGCTCATTATATGTTCAGCGTAATTTGCATTGACATTTCTATGTTACTACATAACTGTGAATGCAGTGTGAACTGGCACTGATGATGTATTAGTAAGTGAAAAGCAAAGGAACTTAATTGTATTTTGCAGAAAGATAGGAAAAAATAAGATATTTAATGAGATTCCTGATATTTGTAAAGCTTTTCTGTTTTGTTCAGAACACCAAATTTAAGCACCTGTTCTTTTTAACAGAAAGGATAACATCTGTGAAAATATTTGCTATATTGTCCCAGCTTTTGTTGTATTTCAGGTATAAATATTAGTGCTAGCATTCTTATCAGGGAATAAGCCACATCAGGGAATAAGCCAATGAAACTTAGCTTGTGTGTATTTTTCCCCTTTTTTAAATAGTTCTGGGCTATTTCCTCTTCTTGCCAATGCTGCCATGTCTGTCAAACCAGCATTACTCAGTCTGTATGAAGTATATTACCTTCCTCTGGGAAAAACGTTGAAACCAGGCCTACAGGGATTGTTGACTGGGATCCTTCCTGGTCTTGAGGAGGGGTCGGAATATTATGAAAGGTAAGGCTGTATGTTAAGATAATTGTACCTTTATACAATTTTTTTAATCTGGCAAATGTTTACTGCAATGTGCTCTACGTGAGGCTGACTCTGAAGACGGTTTGGAAAATGCTATGACAAACATAGCCAGGTAATTTGAGTTTGAGACTACAGTATCCTGTTTTCCCTGAATTTTGCATATTTTATGTTTGCTTTTGCTGCTTGTATTGCAGAACCAACACTCTCCTGGAGAAGGTAGCAGCTGCAGTGGACCAGTCAGCTTTTTACAGTGCACTGTGGGGCAGTCTTCTTACCAGTCCTGCAGTCCGGTTGCCTGGAATTACGTATGTTCTTTCCCATCTAAACAGAAAGCTTTCCATGGAAGATCAGCTCTATATTATAGGCAGTGATATTGAATTAATGGTAAGGGTCAGTCAAGCATCATTCATGTTATTGTCCAGCTCCAATTGTCTATCTTGATACTGTTTTTTTAAATAAGGAAAAGAAGAATATTTCTGCTAATTTTACAGCAGCAACTTAATATCATAAGATTTGGATCTTAGATGTTACCTCAGAAAACAAAATCTGTATTTTAAAGATGGGCATTTTTTAAATGTTGGCATAATGTCAGAATACTTAAGGTGTTAATGTTTGGCTTATCAGGTTTCAGTCTTCAACCTTTTTCATGTTGAGACCCCAATAAATAAAGTAAAAGATTGGGGACCCACCACCAATCCCACCCCACTTCTAGGACTCAATCTACCCATCCCCATTACACCCTCTCAGCATTGTTCACTTATTAGTGATCACTTATTAGAACTGTTCAAATGTTCTTATTAGAAAGAGATCATGAAACCTGGTACTGGTAACAGCTGTGTTAGCCAGTTGCTAAGAACCAGAGTAGAACTGGGACACAATCTCCTACTTACTGAATGGCAAGACCAAATGCCTCCTTTTTTACCTGATGGTGCTCTACTGTAGTGGTCTTCAACTTTTTTGTTCCTTTAAATTGCTACAACCCCACAACTGAGACCTAGCAACCCTAAGGTTGAAGAAAACTAGGCTAGATCACAGAGCAGTTTTAAACTACGTACTATGTTTGAGGAGGGGAGCTGAAAGGGAAGGAGAAAAGGCCTTGGAATGGCAGGTTTGGCAGCAGCTGTGCCAGCCAAATCTCGACCTATTTCCCAGACCTGACCAACTTTCATTGGTCAGTGCAGACTTGTGCCAGCAACATTACTTCAGCAGGCCTGGGTAGACCTGTGCAGTTTACATATGCCTTTCTCAGGGTAAGAGAATAACTGCTCCTCACCCAGAACATGTGAGGAGTTAGGATGAATTGGTCATAATGCTTAACCTGTACATATGCAAAAGCAAATGCCCAAATTGTGTGGATGTTCTCAGTCATACTGCTGAAGCCTACATGCACAATATGTTGGATGCATTCATGCCTTATTAAACATTACACCTGCATTTGGATATTGGTGGGAAAAGTCTGGTGGATGGGGAAGGGAGATCAAGCCTCCCTTCCTCGCCACGCATAGGGGAAAACGTAAGGGGGAAAGTATTATTTGAACTGAATTCCTATTCAAAGAAATAAATGAAATTGATATGTTTGTGTAAAACAAGGAAAGCAGCATATTATTATGCTTGTTCTTTAAACAGCAATTTTATTTCAGGTAGAAGCAGTCAGCACTTCAGTGCAGGATTCCAGTGTGTTAGTACAGAGGAGTACACTAGACTTGATTCTTTTCTGTTTTCCATTCCACATGAGCCAGGTAAAATATTAATGAAACATGAATTTCTATTTGTTGAAACATTTTACTGCCATGTATGATGCTTACATACTCACAATGTTTGCAAGCTTCAAACATTCTTTCTACTTAAGCAAACTTTCTATTTAAAAATTTTGTAATGTTCACAGACGTGTTTGATATGATAGAAACAAAATGAATGAGCCAAGGCAGCTGCAATCTGTCACCAGAGCTGAGTATTAAAAAAAGAAACCACTGTTGCTTGTGGATGATATTTATTGCCCTTTGGTCAAGTATTAGGGCTGTAGTGGCTCAGTGGTTAAGAAACTATGCCTGTCGGCCACTAGAGCGGGATTCAAGACATAGGTGCTACAAGACGGAGTGAATTTCTGTCCCTTGCCCAGCTCTTGCCAACCTAGCAGTTCAAAAGCATGGAAATGCAAGCGGATAAATAGATACCACCTCTGTGGGAAGGTATCAGTGTCCTGTGCACCTCGACATATAGTCATGCCAGGCGCATGACTGCAAATACATCTTCGGAGAGTGCTGGCTCTTCAGCTTGGAAATGGGAATGAGCACTGCACCCTACAGTCAGTCACAACTAGCAGTACAACATGTGGGGGGCACCTTTACTCTTTGGTCAAGCTTTGCTTTTAGTGTGTACCTCTCGAGATTAAATTAACTATAACAAGGTGGTGGGCTGTGAGAACAGATGTCATCTTTACTTTCTTGGTGCCTGTAGAGGCCTTTAGAAAGGGTTTGACAATTTTTCTCAGGCACCAGATCTCCCTGTCCAACTAATCCTGTTTTTCCTACACTTCCAAAGTCCTGAATGTGAAAACAGTTGCTAATAGTTGTTTAAATGTAATATTTCTGTTTTTAGGCAACACGTCCAGATATGATAAGAATTTTGTCAGCATCTCTTCATGTAGTTCTGCGCAGAGACATGTCACTAAATCGAAGGCTTTATGCCTGGCTTCTAGGTATGTGCTGGGTTTATTTTTTGTTTTATACTATAGTTCTTATTTATTTGAGAGATATAGAGCACAATTCTAACCAAAAGTAAACCCCATTGTGTTTAATGGATCTTTCTCCCAAGAAAGTGTCTTTAGAATTGCCGCCATAATCTGCTACTTAATTTACAAAAATTCTTAAAACAGAACAATTTTTTAAATTAAAAATACAGTTTCAAACAGTAATGAAGATGTATTGAGTGTCCTTTTAGGAAAAAAGGCAGGATATAAATGAAATACTAAATAATATCTGCTGTATCAGCATGGAACAGTGAAGCACAGCTTACAGAAGCTCCTATCACTTTATAGGAGGGGCCTCCAAACTCTGGCCAATGGGAGTTTGTATGCAACTCCTTATCAGTTTTGGCTGGCTTGCAGCAAGTAGCCTCACAGAATACAACCTGGCCATTCTGATGACATGCTTTGGTGTTTTGCACAGTAATGTGCTCACTGTGGGCTGCTCTTGAAGTCTGTCTGAAAACTTCACTTTAAAATGTAGCCAGCCTGTCTTTCTAGATCTGTCCTTTCCAGAAAGAAGTGAAGGCCATTTAACGTCAGGAGACATTTTGGATGATGAGGCAGATTGCTATTTTATGTACATTTTTTCTTCTTTGGCTTTAACTGCATAATTGTTAACTGCATAATGCTTATAGTGGTACTTTATTTGCATATTATTTTCTTAATTTAAATGGTTGTAAATCATACTAGGGTACCTTTGCAAGGCCATGTAATGGAATATACTTGCAGTTAATAAATTTGCCAAATACGCTGTCCGAGTCAAGGGGGCCTGTATAGTGGATGTTAGGCTAAGAGTGGGGAGATTGAAATACATCCTCAACCATGAAATTCCCTAGACTGGCTTCCTGACATCTCACAGGGTAAGATGTAGGGGAACCATGAATGTCTCCTGAGCACTTTCTAGGAAGGGCCAATATACATGTAATATAGAATGCTATGATGTGCACAGTAAGAGAATAATGTCCATATATTGAAATGCATTCCTCTGATTTGAAATACCAGATTCAAGCTAGTTTTTTTATCAATGTAGTGTAAAAACCAGGTTGACTTATCAGCAAAAGTAAGGTTTCCATTCTCTTTAGGTACACTGATTGTTTACTGATAACTAATGCAGCCTGATGGCTAAAAAAGTTAGCTGTGCATCCAAATGGTTCTAATTTAATTCTTCACTTAAGCCTTACCTCAACCATGGACTCACTTGGTGGTTTTAAGCAACCTGTTCTCTGAGTTCTTCAGCAGGATAATAATTCTCAGCTAATCTACAGGTAATATGTGTGTATATGTAGCCCCTTTGGGCACTAAGAATACTACACACAGTGTTAGTGTTATATTTGTTGTCTTAAATCTTCTGAAACTTAAACTGTTTCTCTTCTGGCAAAAGATTAAATATACCATTCATTGACCAGAATATTAGGATTTTTATAGCCATACAAGCAGTTTAATGTTTTGCCTTGAAACACAACTAGTTACCTTTTTATTAAATTTAATTTAAAATGGTCTTTCCTCTTGCCAACAATATTCGGACGGCATAATGGTAAGTTGTTGGAACTAAGCTGTTGTTTTCATTGTTTGTTTTTCTTCACACTTAAAAACAATGTATAATTTGTCATTTAATCTTTTTTGCTTTAAGGTTTTGATAACAATGGTGCCATTATAGGGCCTAGAAGCACAAGACCCAGTAATCCTGAAGAACATGCTACATACTACTTCAATACATTCTCTAAGGAAATGTTAGTTCAGGTAGTTTTGCTTTTAATATGTTTGCATTCTTTGGGGGGGGGGAGTTATTTTTGTTATCCAATTTCCCAGAGGGGGTACAAGGGGATGGAGGTGTGGAAACAGCCCAGGAGAGGAGTGGCACTGATGGAGTCCTGCTCTGTCAGAACCTACCCACCAAGTCCAGGGTGACTATATAGAACAGATGACAAGATGCCTGTACCGTTAACCATTGCATAGAAGAGGGAATTTAAGCAGTTTTAGCTCAACATAAAATTATTTTAAAAGCACCTGCCTAAATTCTCTCTGCTATGCAGTGGTTAAAGGTACAAGCACTTTGTCCTCCATTCTATATGGTCACCCTTTCCATGTCAGGCAGCAAAGAAGGCTGTCTTGTCTACACCAGCAAAATAACCAGTAAAATAATGAGAAACACCACTGCATAGCCTGGGACTTTCCTTGAGGGAAGAAGATAATATCCCCTTCTTCTGAGGAGACCTCTGGCAGCTTCTAGTACCCATGGGATACAGCAGTGGCCGTTTTGGTACTGCTGTTCCTCAAGGTGCTGTGAACCATAGGATCCTTTATTTGATCCTTTATCCTTTACATACATGATAAGAAAACTAAAAGCAATCAAGTCCCACTGACCTCACTGAGGTTTAATTTTGAACATACATGCAAAGGACTGCATATACTAGAAAGGGGTGAATGACTGAAGCCAGTTTTAAAGGTCATGTCCATGGATTACAAATTGTTCCCAGTGATTGTTCCTTGCATGGATATATTCTAATTTAATTCCAGTATTTTGGTATGGGTTTGCAAGCAACATACAACAGATAGAGGTGTTTGAAAATGAAGTAAATTATTTTACTCAGCCACTGTGTTCACTAAGACTTACCCTTCAATCCAGAGTAACCACGGGAGCATGTAAGAGACATTACGTGCACCCGTAGTTACTGCACCACCTAGTGAAAACCTATGGGAAATTCATATTGCAATCCAGAGTAAATTGTTCTTACACTGGAGCAAGGACTCCCCGTAGTTACTCTGGATTGCACCCTTAGGCTGTAATCCTATTTTACTCACTGGAAACACGTATAACAATAGAATTCCCTGTTTTGTTTTAAAATCTACCCAATTATTTACAAAAACAATGTGCTAATTGTTGACCAAAATAAATTGATGTTTGAAAAGTGCAAGAAATTTGGTATTTGCAAACCTTAGATTGTCTTGGGAAGAATAATATTTTGCACAACATAATAAAGAGCTATATGAGGTCAAGTACTGGCATACATAATTGTAGTGTTGGCTTGTAGCCTGCAAATCAGAGGACTTGAACAGATAATTCTTTAAGTTTGTATCCAGATTTGCCACATCCCAAGCCAAATATAGCCCAGTATTTATGGCAGTCCCCCAAAGTCTCAGTAAACCTTTTATAGTGGCCAGCTTTAAACTGAAATCTGTCACAGGTTCTGAGAGAGCAGCTACCACAAAACACATTTGCTTTAGGGCCTCATCCATACTGCAACACACTGGAATTTTCTAATATAAAAGTGTTGGAACGTGTACAATCTAAATTTCTGAGGGCAATCTTAGGTGCCCCTAGAGATGTCTCCAACGCTAAGATACGGCTGGAGTCGGGGCAGGTTAGAGTCGAAGCAATGATTTGGACAAACATATTTTCATTTTGGCTCAGGTTGTTAGTTAACTCAGAGGGCATTGTTACTCTTACTTTAAAGGATGGTATGCACCATGGCTGGCTAAGGAGCATTGGAAAGAAATTAGCTCAGTTGGGGCTCTCAATGATTGATTTGCCCCTCTTGGTCCTTGAGCAGGCAAGGACAGTTATAAAGCAACGCATACTTGATATCGAAAGGCAGAATGACTTGGCAAATGTTGTAGATCCCCTTGTCATACTAGATCTTAGAACTCAGACTATGGCATTGTACTTGTCCCACCTGGAAATATATAAGCACAGGAGGGCTTTCATGCTAGCTCATTTCAATGTCTTACCCTCTGCTGTTCTAGAGGGACGTCACAAAAAAATCCCTTACCATGAACGGATTTGTCCCTGTGGTCTGGACGAGATTGAGAATTCGGAACATGCTTTACTGCATTGTACTTTTTATAAAGACCTGCGAATCTCACTTATATACCCATTGCTGTCCAACTCGCCTAGGAGATCTAGCCAACAACTCTTATATATGCTTTTGGCCGATGGAAACTCAGCCTCTGTGTATGCTGTTGCAAAATTCCTTGCTGCTGCCATGAGAATTAGAAACACTATTATGAATGTCACAGAATAAGCACTGTCTATTTGTTGTATTGTTTTTTATTATCTAAATTTGGCCTATTTTAGAATTTTAATCTATATTTTAATCATGGTTAATGATTTTAGGGCATATTATGTCCCTTTGCACTTTTATAGTTGCTATATTTATATTTTTATTTTATACTCTTATTTCTGGATGCATTTGTAATTACTTCCTATTTTGTGCTGGTCAAAGACCGTAATAAAGGATTTATTATTATTAACACACTGGAATAGCCTTGCACGTTAACCCACCCCTAAAAAGTAGAAATTAGTGTGCTTTGTTTTCTAAACAGGATCTGAACCCATATATATTGGGCCCTTATTTTCTAAATATGCGTTGGATTGCAAACTTATTGTTTTTCTCTCCTTGCTTGGTTTAGATTTTGGATCTGATATGCAGTTGTATGAAAAGGATCCTCCTTTTTTAAAAAAAGAAGTCTTGTTAGTAGAACTGAACTGGTTGATGTATTGAGGAAATATAACAGCTGTATTTCTGTAGAACTATATAACTGTATATCTGTAGAACTGTATTGAGGAAAACGGTGAAGAGTGTTCAGATTACTTCTTGGGATTATGGCACAGAGATGCACACATGGTTCTCCCCACCTCCACCCCAGTTTCTCCTTTCTCGTCCCATTATTATGGACTCTTCCCATTGGCCTGCCAAGGGCGTACTCTATGCACTTTAAAAACTGAATAGATTTCAGTACTTTGTGGGTAAGAGCTTGGAGAGCTGCTGTCTATAACAGCTGCTTGTGATGTCAAAATCAGCTTGTTAGAGATCAGGCTGCATTTCCCTATACTAAACATTTTAGCAGCAGACCTTGGCTACCTACTAGCAGTACATCCCATAGATATACGAACACAGTATTGTTGGTAAGGTTCTGTGTCTGGAAAATGTTTAACACTCTTTGTTACTCTCCATAATAATAGGCTCTTCTATTATGAATGGCATTGTTTCATAGTAGCCAGCATTCTCCTTCCTTTTTGATTATCAGATTTTGTCTTTTACAGGCCATGGTGGGAATTTTGCAAATCAATGGGCAAAGAGAGGAGAGCTCTTTGATGCAGGACCTAAAACCTTTTCGAATTCTTATCAGCTTACTGGACAAACCTGAGCTAGGTAACTATTAATCTTCCTTTTATATGTAAGAGATATGGGGTGCAATCCTAAGCATGTCTACTCAGAAGCAAGTCCCATTGTGTTCTATGGGACTTGCTCTCAAGAAAGTGTGTATAGGATTGCAACCATGGTGTTTCATAAGGAATACCAGATACAAAAAGGCAACTTCTTCAGCTTTTGTTCCATGTGGTAGGGGGTCCACTTTTTCCGAATTGGAGTCATGTATAAGAAATAATACCAGATAATGAATAGAAAGATTATCCATGCATTTTGAAAAACACTCAAATCTTTGAGTCTGTGATTTTAAAAATGACGTAGTTTATAAGTCATTTGTAGTCGTGCATGCTGATCTTTTCATTCTAACAATATGTTCTACTCCTGACATCAGCATTTTTTGCTGCTGTCCTATAATAGTGGAAATATCTATAAAGGAAGCAGGACAGTTTACTTGTGCAATTTTTCATCTGCCCATAGTTCTTGGGTTATTGTTCCTTTAGAGTTAATATTATAGTGTCATTCTTTCCAGGCAGTTTTTAAACTTAAAATATTCTGGATAACAGTGTACACCATGCGATATGGCAAAAAAAGTACACACTTATTTGGATTTAGTAACGAAAATGCACCATTTTTACTTAGATAAACTCAACACGAACACTGTGCAATTATCTCTACAGGCTTTTCCAGATATCCTTCTTTCTGTCTAACAAATGCACATAAGTTATTTATCATGTATTATGGGGCACCTCATCTCGGTGATTATGATTAAGCATATTTATATATTGTTTTTCAATATAAAAAATATTTACAAAGCAGTTTTCATGGCAAAATGGTTTCCTGTCCCTAAAAAGATGCAGTGTTGCTTTGCTTTGTTTGCAGGTGTTGGATCCAGTAATGTGCTAGAAAAAGTAACATCTCAACTTGGCTCTAATAGTCAAATGATGACTGAAGACTTATGCAAAACTTCCCTCTTTCTTTCTTTAGGGAAAAAAATGTCTCCTTATCCTGAGGAGACCACCAACCTACTCCAGCTGCCCATGCAATTTAGGACTGAGCTACTTGTGTGATTTTTTTAAAAAGGGAAATGAGTATCATTTGTGCTGTTGGAATAAGAAATAGATATATTAGCTTAGAACCTGTTCAGATACAGCCAGCGAAGAATTCTTGAAAATCAAAATAGCAACTTTTTCTCTTATTAATTTTAGGACCAGTAATATTGGAGGATGTGCTGATTGAAGTATTTAGGACATTGTATACACAGTGCAAGGCAGAACTTGATCTCCAGGTGGAATCTTCCTTCAGCAAGGACCATGCACAGCTAAGCAGGTGATTAAAACTTGAAAAACTGCAACTTTGCTTTAAGGAGGCATCCTATTCCACAGAAACAATAGGAAAATGCAACCAGATGGATGAGGGGGAAAGAGTTTACAAGAAGTGTGTGGTCACAGAGAAATGAGGAAAACCAAGAAGTGTTTTTTGGAGTGAGATACCTACTGTTTCCATACTAAATATTGCTGCTATCTTTATTCTTTTAGCAAACTGAGAGAAAATAAGAAAACAGCAGAACTTATTAAAACTGCCAATCTTCTCTTTAATTCTTTCGAGCCTTATTATATGTGGGATTATATTGCCCGTTGGTTTGAAGAGTGTTGTAGGTAAGTTATATTTTACTAAAAAATTTTCATTTTTTGTCTTTGTTGGAAGCCACCAGAATAGGTTGGATCCTGGGTGACCATATGTCCTGTTTTTCCAGGACATGTCCTCTTTTTTTAGCCTTGTGTCTTAATTTTTGTGTCTTAAAAAAATCTTAATTTTCCTCCTCTTTCTTCTGAGCAGATAACATGTAGTTTTCTTGTAATCAATAAATTAAATGTAATAATTTATATGTAATAGTTTTCAATTTAACAGTAAGCAATATAGTATTTAAATTAACCACAAGAAAGCAATATATATGAGTGTTTTTAGCTTTTCTTTTGCTACATTTTTCTTTGGTATCTTACATTTGGGGGGGGGGGGAGCCTTGTCCTCTTTTTGAGGTTATGACAGCTGGTCAAACTGGATAGATCAATTTATGAGAATCTCTTTATAACTGTTTTCAAAGCAAGTTAGTAGTCTGCTTTTTATAAGAAGAAATCTGTACAGACATGTGAGCAAACGCATGCAATTATGTCACTTGATTACATTTTGCTTGATCGCTTGAAGCAGTGTGTAAAGCATTGGTTTGAGGACACTTTTTATCAATTTATATCCTGCTGTCTCAGCCAAAATGCAACTCTTTGCTAGTTCCAACAGTTTATTTTAGAGAATACACTACTCATAAGTGAATAAATAAGTATATGACTTATTTATGTTGACTAGTTGAACAGTCTTTCTGATACCACTAAATAAATTGTACTTTTTATTTATAGGAGGACATTGCATGTCCGATTACAAAGTGTGCCTGGAGGTGGTAGTGAGCCTGCTGAACTTCCCCTTGCTAATTTCTGTCTTCTAGTTGATTTTTTGCTGGATATAGTATCTTTGGTAAGGTTATCTTTGGTCACTCTTTACAAAAATATATAGGCCTACTAATGCTATTCTTCCATTTTGCAATCAGAAGTAACTGCCTTAAAATCACTTTGTAAGAACCATATATAAGGGCCTGAGAGTTAAGAGTGTGACTTTATTGCACAAGGATCAGTTTGTTCGAATGTTGGTATTTATCTTCTTCCTTGAATTTTGTGTCTCGTGTTATTAAACTGATCTTTATGATAGAATGGTATGTTATATAGTTTTGTTAACCTTTTAGATAACTATGTTTCTTATGCGTGTCAGTTGCATGTTGTGAATTCTTCTAAATATTATCTTGATGCAATATCTTGGAAATGCTTTTTTTCTTGTTGTCTATCTTTTTCTTCAAATTATTTGCTTTCTCATTTCAAAGCCTACTAGAAGTATGAGAGTGCTCTGTCAGGTATGACATTCAGACTGTTTCCATTTTTTAAAATAAAGTGCTCCTGTATATACTTCCTATCATACATGTTTAGGTAAACTCACATGTGCATAATATGCAATTAATTTATTAGGCTTTGGGTTATTCCAAATCCTTTTTATCAATATGTGGTGTAAAGTTGTTTCAGAACAACCAGTTTTTGCGCATTGGTTTCTCTTACACACACTTCATGATGAGCGAATAACTTCTCCATGTTCTGCTTCAATAATCTAATTGTATTGAATTTTCTGTAATGTAATTCTATAATGTAATAAAAAAGCAGGCCTCCGTCAGTTTTGAAAGACTATGGTATCTTGCTCAGTGCTGCATACTTGCATGCGAAGCACGAAAGCCTGGGTTGGATTGTTATGGAGGATAGGCTGTTACCCAAGCAGCAAATCCCCCCTCTCCACGCCACTGAATTAGTCCAATGGAAAGGCAGAGCCAATACGATTGGATCCAGCTGGCGTCGCAGAGCTGGGCTAAGGACAGGAGCTCACCCTGTCTTGTGGGGCTGACCCGGGAATTGAACCCTGGCCTTCTGGTTAACAGGCACAGCGTCTTTACCGCTTGCGCCACCCACAGCCCTTATATATTAGAATTATTATATTACATTATTATACATATATTACATATTATATTATACATATATTACATTATTATAATTATTATATTACATTACTATAGTGTAATAACATAGTAATAATATATATATAGAAAATTGAAAAGTCACTCACTCATCAATTCCCTGCCAAAACCGGGGGGCCTAGAAATGTGGAATTTGGGGAAGGTATTCCTTCCGTGATGGAGGGGTGCACTAAGAACCGGTTTTTGGAAATTCCAACCGGAAGGGGGTGAAAAGGGGCACAATGCGTTTTCCTCCCTATGCTTTGCATTGAAGAATTGCGGACTGATGGATGCTCTGCTCCAACCCCTGGACTTAGAAGCATGAAATTTGGGGAGGGTGTTCTTTATGTGACATCAACAATCACCAAGAACTGATGTTGAGAAATTTAACCCCTAAAGGGCTGAAAAGGGGTGAAACACATTTTTGGCCTATACTTAACGTTGAAGACTGATCAATATCCAGCCCCAAATTCTGAACCTGCCAGATGGGGGTGCCCACCATTGTGAGAAGGGAGTATTGCACATGGAAGGAGGTGTTCTGCATGGGGGGGGGGTTATGCACATGGGGGTTGATGCTCATGGCGGATGTTGCACATGGGGGTATATGCGCAGGGAGGGATGTTGCACATGGGGGGTTGACGTGCATAGGGGGAATGGCACCCTTGTGGGGATGTGAATTAAGGGCAGATTAGACCAGATGCTGTTTTAGGACCTCCAATCAGAGCACGATACCATAGTCTTTCGAGACTGAAGGATGCCAATGATGATGAGAGAGAAGGGTGAATTAAGAGCAGAATAAAGATAGTATACTATCCCCTTTCTGGACTTGATTCACCTCCTCATGTCCACATGAACTTGCATCAGCTGTATAGCACCTGCATGTCAAAGTAAACCCAGCAGGACTATAATGGCTTATCTTGGGAAGAAAGGAAGAGATTTTCCCTTTTCCTAAGGATGTCTTTATAGCTTGAAATACCCCCATGGATTGCAGTGCATGCCTTGGTAAATGCACAGGCTTCGTCTGTGCGTAGGGAGTTAGGTAGGATTGGACTGCCCGTCACATCCAGGTTGAACAACCTTTCTAGCCCGTGAGAAAAGTCCAACTGGTCCAAAAAGTCCAATAGAGAGGGCCAATTGATGCTAATTTCCTGCATCATCAAAAACTATGGCTGCAGTCCTAAACATGCTTTCCTTAGAGATAAGGCCCATTGAACACAATTGTTATTCTTAGAGTAGACTTGGATAGGATTGTGATCTATTTCTCCTATATTGCTATTTCATGCAGTACTTGATTATCCCTAGTGCTATTGGAGGTATTACTGTACATTTTAGGCAAAACTAATTTCCTCAAATTGATTTGTATAGTATAGCCATGTTGATTGTAGGTCTAGCACTGGCAAGAGCAATGTGTAGTCTCCACATCTTCAGTGATGGTTGCACTTCCTCTTTTGATGTGCTGGAATCCTCATATAATCAGTTTTCTATTTATGTTTCTACACCCAAAGATACTCTCCCAAATGTTTGTCTCCAGCATGTTGGGTCTAAATTAACGTAATGAGCATGACTTAATGTGTGGTGAACAGAAGATACTGACTGCTACTCTTGAGAGTGAGCAATTTTTAGAGTCTCTCCTTCCTTTGTTCCCCATACAGTCCTATTCTGGACAGTCGATGGAAGCAGATTTTAGGGTGTTCTGTACCATAAAGGGAGCAGGGCAGTTTACTTGTGCAAGCTTTTATCTGCCCATTATTCTTAGGATTCAACCCAATGTTATAAAATCAAATTTTAGAGTCTTTAATGTATTGTTAATCTCTATGCTTTTACAAATCTCATTTTGTGTCTAGGAGACCTATATAGAAATACAAACCGAACATCTGCCTCAGCTGCTACTCAGGATGATCTCTGCATTGACAAGCCACCTCCAGACATTACACGTGTCTGAACTTACAGATTCCTTGAGACTCTGTTCCAAGATTCTTAGCAAGGTTCAACCTCCACTGTTATCTGCTGGTACTGATGGCGCATTGCAGCTTCCAAGTAGGCGTAATACTATCAAAGAATGGGAAGATAAAAAGGTACAGCAAATACTGTTCCTGTTTTGTATTATCTCAAGTTCACCCAAACATATTAAATTGTTGGACTGTTCCTGTTTTGTTTAAAGGTTACAGGTTGTTGTTTGCTTAACTCCTATCTGATGGCTTAAAATCTGTGATCAGTTTCAAGAAAACATTCCTTCAGTTTTGCCCATAGGTAGCTGAGGAACTTTATCCTGTATGAAAGATAATTGGGTTTCCTATATGAGAGAAATGCAGAACTGATTAGGTAAATGTGTGTAAGGTTTCAATCTAAGAGCATAGTAAAGATTACAGAGGCCAAGGGATGGACCAAACCTTGCATGCAGGTCTTAAGAAGTCTGTGGCCATCGTGTTTGACAAACCAGAAATTCAGAGCCCATACTGTTGTGTTAGATCTTTTCAAATAAAAGTTCCTCATTAGTTAATGGGGAAAAATTGCCCTGAAAGAAGAAAATGGTCTGAATCCACCCTTAGATTAATAAACAAATGCAATGGACCTGATGCAAGTAGAACAATAATATTTACATTGAAATTGACTCAACTTGTACCTCTTACTCTTTCAGCTTTTCTGTTTACACAGATTCATGCTGATTCTTTTATCTCAATTAGATGCCATTAATTCCAGGAGAAAATACTAGTGATGTGTTTGAAGATGGCGAAAATCCTCCAAGCAGTCGATCGTCAGAAAGCGGCTTTACAGAGTTTGTACAGTACCAAGCAGACTCAGCTGATGACATTGACAAGATATTGACTGGAGGTCATGGAACAACCAGTATCCCTGTTATAGGCAGTGCATCATCAGAGACAGAGACGGCCTCAACAGTGGGGTCTGAGGAAACCATTGTGCAGTCTTCTTCCAAGACAACACAGGGGACAGGATCTCGAGGTGGGAAGACAACTGTTCAAAAGACTGCAATGCAGTGCTGCTTGGAGTATGTCCAGCAGTTTTTAACCAGGTTTATCAACCTGTACATCACTCCAAGCAATTCCTTGTCTCGGCCTTTGGTCGCAGAGCTTCAAGAAGACCTCGCAAAAGGGAAAGGAGACTCTGCACAATGCACTAAAGAGTCACAAGGAGATGCAGCTAAAGGGAAAAAAACAGCTAAGAAAACCCCGCAAAGTGAATACCTCTCTGCCTTTATTGCTGCATGTCAGCTCTTCCTTGAATGTTCAAGTTTTCCAGTTTACATTGCAGAGGGAAACCACACTCCAGAAGTACATGCTGAGAAGACAGGTATGGGTGTGTTTATTTTCTGCACTTTTATTCCCCTTTCTACTAAGTTTCCTATCAGATTTTACTTAAAATGCTCTTCTCATAGTGAGGCTTTTCTGTCTATTCTTCCTAATAGAATCTTTTTTGTTTTTTCTTCCTTTTATATGACCATAAGCCCAATCATGGTTTCCTTCACCATCATTAATGTTAGAATGTTTCCTTGTGAAAAGGCTTGTGAAAATGATGAGAAGGAATTTCAGGGCTTAACCTACATTTTAATACCACTGAGTTTTTCGATTATTTCACACTGCATATCATTTTCACTCAGTTAAAACCTATGCATTTTTTTAGGCTTTAATGATGCACACCAGAGATGGTGTCCCAGTTCTTTCATTGGGAGGTGTTTGTGATATGGTTTTATTATTCTTAGAGTACAGGTCATTTTATCAGGGGGTTGGCAGGTTTGTCTCCTAATTGCTATAACTCTTCTGATCTCCACCTTGGCTGTGAACCCCAAAAGCCCATTATCTTTTTTACCATACAGTTTTTTTTTCCTTTTATCTCATTACCTTATAGGCTGCCTTGTTTTTTTGATAATACAGTGGTACCTCACTTAAAAAGCGCCTCCCTAAACAAGCATTTCACATAACAAGCAAAAATTCCCAAGAAATCTTGCTTCACATAACAAGTTCTGCTTCACAACAAGAAAGCGCGCTATGGGTACGCATGCTATGTAGCCCTGACGCTCCGCATGGAGGCTCTTTAAAAGGCTCTTTAGATGTGCTGCTGCCTCTAACTGCCCCCAACTTGGGGGCAATTGCCTGGAGGTGCCTGAGGCAGCTACCCCCAAGTGCCCCCACCGACCACCTTGAACCTCCAGCAGCAGCCCAGGTTAGCCTCCCAGGAAAGTGTCTTTGTTGCAGTCTCCTAATTATGTCTACTCAGAAGTAAGCCCCACTGTGTTAAACGGGGCTTACTCTCAGGAAAGTGTCTTTAGGATTGCAGCCTAAGTAGACTTCATAGGATCATGCACACTGAATACATTTTTTGCATTCAATTCCAGTGTTTTGTTATCATTTTGATATCCAGTTAATATTTTTATATGAATATTTTGGGGGTTGTGGAACCAATCGTCTGAGTTTCCATTATTTCCTATGGAAAAATCTGCTTCACTAAAAAGAGCATTTCACTTAAAGAGAATGCTTCCGGAACAAATTAAGCTCTTTATGTGAGGCATCACTGTATGGTTGTTACAGTCCTGTACCTTTCCTCCAGTTGAAACAGTAGGGTGTTGATTTTCCAGTGACATAGTATCCTATAGTTGTTTAAACAATGCTTCCTTTTCTAGGGCCTTCATCATGGAACTGATAGGGACAGGGACATTTGCTGAACTATCTTACCTCTTTGTTCAGTTCCATTTAACATTGGCAATAGTTGCCTGAATAGCAAGCAAAGCGCCAGTATGTTTATTGATACAGAAGCAGAAATAGAAGGGAGGAATGTTTGTATGTGGTTTGCTTGATGATTCTCATACTACTTTTCCAAGCTTGAAGGCTGATGTACATTCAGGAACTCTTGAACACGTTTTAGTAGATACTGCTGCTCAGAATTATGCTTCTCGGAGTTACCCTACAATCCAGAGTAACTACGGGAGCACGTAAGAGACATTACGTGCACCCGTAGTTACTGCACCACCTAATGAAAATCTATGGGAAATTCATATTGCAATCCAGAGCAAATTGTTCTTACACCGGAGCAAGGACTCCCCGTAGTTACTCTGGATTGCGCCCTTAGTGGGTCAGATTACTTGTATCCATTAAATCTGCACATAGGCTGTCATCCATTGCTAACGTGACTCAGTTTCTCTTCTCTACCTTTATAATCTTAATTTTGTGGGCCATCTCATTTTTAGATGATCTCAAAACTGTATATGAAAATAAGTGAAGGAGACTGGAGAAGTTTGGTGCTGCAGAGTTATAGTATGAAGGAGAAAAGATTAATTAGTAATATAGATTGCATTGCATCTATATAGTTCAGATCCAATTAGTATTATAGATTGCATTGATAAGAGCACTTTTCTTTTTATTTCAGACTGTGAGCAAGAGCAGCCTCCTTTGTGGCTAGAGACTCTCATGAGCGCTTGCAGGCAAGCCAGCGATTTTAGCATCCAAGGTGTCACGATTGCTTTAATAATGGACCTAGTTGGACTGACTCAGTCAGTTGCTGTTGTTACAGAAGAAAACTTGAATAGTGTGGAAGCTGCACAGCCTCTTAGCCCAAACCAGGGCAGAGTAGCTGTTGTCATCAGACCTCCTCTTACTCAAGGGAACCTCCGATACATGGCTGAAAAAACAGATTTTTTCAAGGTACTTTATAACAGCTTCTGTGACAAAAGAGAAGAGTGAACTTGTTTAATGAGATTGTGTTTTCTATATTAGGAAGTTATGGACTTTTCAGCAATGCCATAAAGTAGTTATGGTTTCTGCACATGTGTAAACTAATCAAAACAAACTGGATTTATATAACAGATCAGGCAGAGACTGTGCCATTCATCACTTATCTCCTCCCTACATAAAAACTGATTTTGTTTTTGGCCAATAAAAATATGTAAAAATATATGATGTAGCTCTTGTACTAAAACATTTGGAGACCCTGCTGTAAATGATGGAGCAGCACTGTCCCTTTATTTCACAGTAATGTCTAATGCTGATTTATGCACTCATTTTGAAATTTTACTTTAAAATTTGATTAATTGTTTTGTTCTCCCTGCCTTAGAACTGGGCGGTCTTATTACTTTTCTAGAATCGTCTTTAAACTGCAGGCTTCAGTTTTTGGGTCAAATATGTTTTTGATATCAAATAAGCATTCAATGAATAGGCAACATCCTGGTGACAGGCCCTTGTGACAGGCTGGCCAGGTATCCTCATGTCGCATCCATCATGGATTGGAGGAAACTGTCAGTACTGTACAAACGCTGAAAGCTCTCTGTGCACACACTTTAACAAGGAGAAACATAGTCTGTATGTGTCAAGCACGATTGCTCTGCTCTGCTGTAATATTATGGGGAGAGTATGTAATGCCAGAAAAGAAAAGAAAAATCTGATCACACAAATAACCATAGTTAACTCGCTTATAAAGCAAGAAGGGGGGAACTTCCCCTCTCACTTTTCTCCTCCTTCCTTCCAGGCTTTTCCCTTAAACAGAAAGAGAAAATGGCACACAGAACTGCATAAGCACTTGTTTATGTCTTCAAAAACAGTGGTGCACCGCAGATTCTTTCTTCCCCTTCAATCCTGCTACAGGGCAAACTGCAGCTCTTTCTCACAAGTACCTTTCCCTAGGTTTTATTCCTGACCTATTCAATGGTAAAGAACGTTCCATGATTTGTTGCTGAAAATCTGCCCTCGCCTTATCTGTAAGATTGCCTAATATCTACAGTAAGCTAAAATAAGGCAAAACCAGCAACTAACAAATAGTATCCAAATTGCTTTTGAACTATGTTATTGAAGATAATCTTTAAAATATACTGTAATGTTTGATGTATTGTTGTCATATGCTCCCTCCTTGAATCAAAGGAACCATAGGAGTGTCCTTTGGTTGAGCATGATTGTCCTTCTGGTTATTGTGAGATCTTCTACAGTGGAGTTCTATTCCACTAACCAAAGTGGGGACAGTGCATCTTTTTGTTATTCATAACATAAATTGTCATTGTTAAAGATTAATTTTGTATTAAGTAATCAATATTACAGGTCCAACCTTGTTATACATGGATTTTTTATGCACGAATTTAACTCAACATGAATTGCCACTGTAAATCACACTTGTAAAAACTGCTTTCCCACTGTTGTAGAGAAGCCATTGTGCAAGCAATCATTCTGTTCTTCAGCTGAACTAGGTTAAAAGCAGAGGGTCCTTTGCATTTCTAATTGCTGCTTCTCTATAGCAGTAAGAAAAGCTATTTGTAAAGGGTCACACTTAATTTTTATTTTAAAAACTTTTATTTAACTCACATTGTTGTATCGGCTCTGCCCTTCCATTGGACTATTTCAGTGGTGTGGACAGGGGTGATTTGCTGCTTGGGTAACAGCCTATACTCCATATCAGTCTACCCAGGCCTTTGTGCTTCGCATGCAGCATTGAGCATGATACTATAGTCTTTCAAGACTGATGGATGCCAAGTTTTTATTGTGGTATCAGCAGGGAGTCCCAGAAACAAACCCCTATAGATATTGAGTCACATCCTTATTCCATTATGAACAACAACAAAAAAAAACTGGAAGCGGGTCTTCTATTTCATGTGGAAAAATCTATTTTTCCATTTTTTTATCCATTGGTTTTTAAAAAAATAAATCCATGAGAGGTTCCAGAAGAGAACCTTCGAGAATAACAAGGTACACCTGTAATTCCTACAAGAAAATACCAGTGTTCTCCGTTTATTAAAATGTTCGAATCATTTGTAAAGTTTTTTTTTTGGGGGGGGGGGGGCTTTACAAAGGTACATGCTTTTATGGAAACACACTTATTTTCATTGTTATTTTATTACTCTATGTTTTTTCAAAGCATGTGGCTTTAACTCTGTGGAAACAGTTGGGTGATGGAACTCCTCAATATCACCAGAAGAGTGTGGAGCTTTTTTTCCAGTTACACAATCTAGTTCCATCTTCTAGCATCTGCGAGGACGTTATAAGTCAGCAGTTGACCCACAGGGACAAGGTAAATCTTCCTTTGAAGCTATTGGACTCTTGTAGACATGCACTAAATTTGAAATTGAGCCAATATCAGTGAAGGTCTTTTAGAAAAATATATTGTCATTGCAGATTATGCTGGTAATACAAGCTCGGGGAGCCTCATATTGGTGGTGAGGAGCAGTACAATCTTAATGTGGTCAATCTTTACCAACATTAGTGCTTTATTAGAAAAATCTTTCTTTTGAGTGGGTCTTTTGTTTACTTTGATCAGCTCTATATAACTTCTCTCTCTTATTTTTCCTATCTCTTCCCAGTCTGTCCTCAAAAAGTGGTCTTATGAATATCATGGGACATGTATAACAAGGAATAGATTGAAATTCAGTTATGATGCTATGAAACTTCCAGCTATCTTGTGTGTGATACTCTTACTCTTCATTGTAACATATTAGACCAGACATTAAATACAGTATTGTCTACTTTGGGGCTTAAACAAAGTAAAAAAAATATTAAAAGAGCAGCTGTGTGAGGGTGGGCTCAGCTTAGACTGAGAACATTATAGAACAAAAATTATTCCTTTAATTCTGCACTGTTTTTTCCATTCTCTTCCCCTTCAAAACAAAAATATCATACATCCTGTGGTTGCAGTGCTAACTTCAGGGACCTGTGGTTGCCTGTGTAGCATTTTTCCTTGAAAAAAGATTCCAATCTGTATTAGATCCCTGAATGTTGCAAAATTAATTTTTTTAAGCTCTCAAATTAGCAGTGCATTTAATGTCATTTCTGTTTTGGCCTAAATCTGCAATTTGGAGGAAGCCATCAAATTTTGAATTAAGATGAACCAGGCTGAATCCGACCAAAAATCTTGTCTTCTTTTGTGGGATGCTTCTGGGAAGCCTATAGTTTGTGATATGCTAATCTTCTGCCATTACTTCTCTGCCACTGTTAAACTTCTATATATAGTGTCTAAAACTAAAAAAAATCTGATGTTTTAATTTATCATTTGTTGGCAAATTCTGCTTTGAGTCCTCTGAAGTTCGGCACTTGGTGTGCAATGGTATTTTCCCACATCTTTTATTCAAAACATGGTAGTCTTTCTCCTGCTATTCTTTTATTAACCATATTGGCCTTTCTTCAATGGATTCCATTTTGGAATTTGGCCTGTCCTGCTTTTAAAAAATTGTTTCTCTTCCCTTCTTCCTATTATTGTTTCTGTCATCTCTCAGGCCTTTGGTCAAATGTGTTTCCACAAAGTTAATGTTATCTTGTTAAACTGCTTTTTCTAATCTGTAACAATCGGTCCTGTTCATTCTTTCTTTTAACAATTGCAAGAATTTTGCAGCTTCTTGCTTGCTATTTCTACTGTATTCAGATTTTAACTTTTCCCTCTATTTTTTTAAGTTGCCCAGTGTTAACAAATCAACACAGTGTTTAAAAAAATTAACAATTTTTTATTAACTTCTTCATGGAAAGGATTTTGCAAACCTCTTAGTCATTCTGCAACTGATCCTTCTGTTTCTTTTATTATTTACCAACAGACAGCTTTGTTTTCATTGGCTCCAACCTGTAATAAGAGTACATATATTTGGTAGTTCAAATTCTCCTAATCTGCTCTCTTGGGAACAATGTGTCATATCTAAATAACCCAAAATAAATAAATTATTGTAATGGTGATTTTATTTGATTATTAACCCATGGGCATATTTAATGATTTAAAAGGTAGTATGTGACGTAGCAATAGATCTGATCTTCTGCTAAGAAAATCCAAACCTTGGGTAAAATTTAAAGGTACTTAAGGCACAATCCAATCAATTTAGGCCATCTTCTCATCTGGCATATCTTCCCGTGGTGGTGTGAAGAAGCAGTCATATGCTGTGGGATATGGGAAGTCTAACTTCCCTGGGCGTAGGATAGAATTGCCTTACTGCACCCCAGGTCTGTACAGGATTTATGCCAGCCTAACTGGAGGTTAGGACTGCAGCCTTAAAGAATCAAAAGTTAGTTATGAAATCTGAAGTGAAACTGGAGTATAGCTAATTTATTTTTTATTATTTAAACTTGGGGCAGACAGAAGAGAGACTGTGATCTACTGAAGTGTCTGGGTGAATGGCAGACAGTCCCAAAAATTTCTGATTTCCAATTGTTTAATAATACCACCACAAATAGTATGTTTATTTTTTTTTCAAAATTAGGCTACTGAAACAAAGGAAAGCATTTGTACTGTATGCAGTGAATTTTTGCATGAAAGTACTGTGAATGTAGTTCTTATTCTGAAATAAGCAGATTGCCCTGTTTCAGAAAACTCCCATCTCCCGTTTTGCACCTAACTCCAACTGTTGGACCTTGACCCCTGCAATACTGAAGTCTGTCCATCCCTGATTTAAACACACACATAATGACTGCTTGTGTTATCATACATGATTTGAGTTCTGATTTAGTTTTTCTTTTTATTCGTTGCAGACATAATAATTATATCTGGCTTTTTATTTCTGCAGAAAATCAGATTGGAAGCTCATGCTAAGTTTGCAGTACTCTGGCACCTCACCAGAGACCTCCATATTAACAAATCCTCTTCATATGGTCGCTCATTTGACAGGTTGGTTTAGATACACGTATAAATACAGTGTAGAAATATTTTAAATGGTCAGACTTTCATTTTCTTTCTAATTTGGATTTTTCTTCTTCAGGTCCTTGTTTATCATGCTAGACAGCCTTAACAGTTTAGATGGTTCTACCTGGTCAGTGGGTCAGGCCTGGTTAAACCAGGTACTTCAAAGGCATGATATTGCAAGAGTCCTTGAACCTTTGCTTCTGCTGCTTCTCCATCCCAAAACTCAGCGAATTTCTGTTCAACGGGTTCAAGCTGAATGCTACTGGAATAAATCTGTCTCTTATCCTGAAGATGAAAATGATAAGCAATTTATGCAGAAATTTAACTGTGGCAATGGTAACTACTCTGTTAAGACCCTAATCATCATGTCTTTTAATATTACAAATAGTGTGTCTTTGTAAAAAGTTAATGTATCTCCATGTGAGGTATATTGCAAATAAACCTTTACGTGTTTCTCAAAGTGGGAGTCGTGACTGCCTTGGGGGTCATGACTTCATTTCAGGGGTGTTGCAAAAGTGGGTGCTGCCATCTTGGAATCAGGCACTGGATGCCACAATGGGACTTAATTCTGATGGCATCACTTCCAGGTAGTCCTGGACAGACTGTCATTCTGTCATGTCCCATGCTGAACCCTTATATGAATGAGTACAGGCATCCCCCAAAACTTTCTGACAGTTCATTTTCTGATGATTCTGCTCTTTCAACATCTTTCCATTATACCCAGGACTCATTCAACATATGCTTCACTCTGTCAAGCTCTCTCTGCTGAGCTAAAGGCTAAAATTGTCTTTTCTTGATGTTGATTAGCATGTGACATGGTGATCACACTTTTTTGGCATTTCCTTATGACATTCTTTGGTAAATAACCATCGTTCAAATACATGAGATATTCATTGCCCACACATGCCTTTGTTTATTTTACTGCAATTTGTTGTATATTCTGGCAATGTGTTAATAAATATGTGTGATTTAGGCTTTCACACATGTTTCTAGATTCTTCATGCACATTACCATGATAGCAACTAAGAGCTGCTGATTAATAGAGACCTAATTCAATTACATTTCATTTTGACCAATTTAGCTTTAAAAAGTGCTAATTTGTTTTGGAGAATATAAACATCTGGCCACTTGGGCCTGGTTCCTCAGGCAGATGAGACTTCTAAATTCTGCTTCTCTCATCTGCCACTTGCTTGGTGGACAACTAGTGGCTTATGTTTTAATTTCTGTGGTTTACTGGCTATAGACTGTCCTAAAGTATATTTATGAGGAGTAAGGTGAAGCTTAGTCATGGTAAACATGTTTAAGATTGGGTGGTTGACCATTACAATTATAATGGATGTTTGTTCGTCAGACAGGCACTCCTGAACTCATGTTTTTATTTGTATTTCATTCTGTATTGCTATCCAGTAATTGCTTATGAAATGCATGTCAGTGTCAAATGTGGTCTATATTTACTGTTTTCTTTGGGAAAAACAGGGTGCCAATGGAAAATTAATTCATAAACTAATTTTCTTAGATGCTGCCCCATAACAACTGGCATAGAGCCTGTGGAAGTGCATTAAAAATTTTTGCTTTGGCAAGCTAAAGGATAAAAGCTCTAGCTATACAAAAGTCCTCACCAGTGGAAAATATCATCATTTTTATATGCATATATCCCCCATAAAGCTTCTTAGAACATTTTCAAAAACCAAGAATGACTATTTCTTTTGCTGGCTTCCATTTTCATCTCAGCTCTTTTATTTACAGTAGAGCATATATATTGGGTTGAAGCTTCAAGTAGGAAAACATTCATACAAAATATTTTTTTCTTTCTGTTTCAGATTTTGTTCACATTGCGGCAAATCAAGAACAAGACATTTCAGCTAAAGAGAATACTGAAAAGCAACTTGTCATGGATGAAATGGAGAATTTCAGTCTCACAGTCAACCCATTAAGTGACAGGATTTCACTGCTGAGTACCAGCAGTGAAACCATTCCTTTGGCTGCATCCGACTTTGATCTTCCTGACCATCAGATAGAGATTCTGCAAAGTTCTGATTCTGGCTGTTCTCAGTCATCTGTTGGAGACAATGTAAGCTCTGAAGTGGAGACAGAAAGCATGATTGTCCCAGATGGCTCTCAGCATTCACAGGGTGACTCACCAGAGGAAATAGTTCAGCAGGTGGTCATTGATTTGATCTGCAAGGTTGTTAGTGGACTGGGGGAAGATTCTGAATCAGAACCAGTAAAACATTACCTGTATCCTGAAGATACGTCTGTTAAATTCAATTCGTTGGATACTTCTGAAGAGGTGACAGAAACTGAAGATCCAATTCAAGATAGCCAGAGCAGTTTGCTTAGTAATGATAGTTCCCAGTTGTTATCTGCCTCAACTGAAACTGGACTTGAAAGCATATCTAACGAAATCTCCAGAAACCATTCCTCACCTTGCATTTCAGTGAGCCAGCAGACTCTCTCTGATCCAACATTTGTAACAACGGAAGCAAAGGCCAGGCAGAGAAGTCACAGTAGCATCCAGTTCAGTTTCAAAGGAAAAATGCCAGAAAAAGTGTCGGAAAAAGAAACCATTGTGAAAGAGTCCAGCAAGCAGCCAGGAGCAAAGCCCAAAGTCAAACTAGCTAAAAGGAAGGACGAGGAGAAGAAGAAAGCTCAGGTTGAGAAGCTGAAGCAAACCAGCGTTTTCTTCAGTGATGGCCTTGACTTGGAAAATTGGTACAGCTGTGGAGAAGGGGAGATTTCAGAAATCGAGAGTGATGCTGGATCCCCAGGGATGCGAAAGTCGCCTCATTTTAATATCCATCCTTTATACCAACATGTGTTGTTGTACCTCCAGGTTTATGACTCTTCTAGGACTCTGTACGCTTTTTCTTCCATTAAATCTATCTTGAAAACAAATCCTTCTGCTTTTGTAAATGCCATCTCCACCACTAGTGTCAACAATGCCTACACTCCCCAACTGTCCTTACTTCAGAATCTTCTGGCTCGACATCGCATATCTGTTATGGGCAAAGACTTCTACAGCCATATCCCAGTGGACTCGAATCACAATTTCCGAAGCTCCATGTATATAGAGATCCTCATTTCCTTATGCTTGTACTACATGCGGAGCCACTATCCGACCCACGTGAAAGTCTCCCCTCAGGATCTGATTGGCAATCGCAACATGCAGATGATGAGCATTGAAATTCTGATTCTTCTCTTTGCGGAGCTGGCAAAAGTGGTGGAAAGTTCCACAAAAGGCTTCCCCAGCTTTATTTCAGACATGCTCTCCAAATGCAAAGTCCAAAAGGTGGTCCTGCACTGTTTGCTGTCCTCCATCTTCAGTGCCCAAAAGTGGCACAGCGAGAAAGTCACTGGCAAAAATATAGTGGCCATTGAGGAAGGCTTCTCTGAAGACAGCCTCATTAACTTCTCAGAAGATGAAGTTGACAATGGCAGCACCCTCCAGTCTCAGCTCTTAAAAGTCCTCCAGAGGCTTATTGTTCTGGAGCACAAAGTAATGACAGTACCCGAGGAGAATGAGGCCGGGTTTGAGTTTGTCATAACTGACTTGGACCACGTCAACCCCCAGCAGCCCATGGCTTCACTTCAGTACTTACACTCTCAGCCGATAACCTCTCAAGGCATGTTCCTGTGTGCCGTCATCAGAGCATTACACCAGCACTGTGCCTGTAAAATGCATCCTCAGTGGATTGGCTTGATCACCGCTTCACTGCCTTACATGGGGAAGGTGCTCCAAAGGGTGGTGGTTTCTGTAACCCTCCAGCTTTGCAGGAACCTGGATAACCTGATTCAACAATACAAATATGAAACAGGATTGTCTGACAGTAGGCATGTATTTCTGCTCTCTCACGTATTTTTATCTTTTTATGTTTAATATCTTCTCTGCCAAATTGTGATGAATTTTATATTCTCTTTTAGGCCCCTTTGGATGGCATCAGTTACTCCCCCAGATATGATGCTTACCCTTTTGGAAGGCATTACCACAGTTATTCACTACTGCTTGCTTGACCCATCCACACAGTATCATCAAGTAAGTAGATTGGCTGTGTTTTTTATTAAAATAGTTTTTTCAGGTTGGGAATCTACTTTATAGTCAATTGAATTATACTACTGGCTACAGCAATACCTTGTGGTTTTTACTGCGTGGATAAAAGTAACAAAAAAGCATGTCAAAGGATAGCCTGATTTAGCTTGCAAGTGTATTTCGGTTGGTGAAAAAAACTAAATAACCGTATAAAACATGCAAATGCATGTGAAACCTAAAACCTAAACCACAAAAAGAATAACATTAACAATATTAACAAATATCATGGGGAGTTGGATGAAGGAGGAAAGCACATGGACAAATTTTAAAATACAGTTTTAATTGAAAGCTACTGAAACAACAAAGCAATGAAAGACTTGCTGATGAAAGCAATGCTGTATTACTGTTTAGTTGTCATTAAGGGCAGCTTAGTAATCTGCTGCTCGACATCTCGCAACACACCATAAATAAGCCTTTTCATGGAGTTGCTTCCCCACTAAAAGCATTGCATCTGCACTGAGCAATAACTTGTGTGAACATTATCAAGATTAACATTTTTCTTTCCTTGTCAGCTTCTGGTTAATGTGGATCAGAAATACATGCTTGAAGCACGCAGTGGGATCTTGTCGATCCTCCACATGATCATGTCGTCAGTGACACTTCTGTGGAGTATCTTGCACCAGGCAGACTCCTCAGAGAAAACAACTGCTGCAGCTGCTGCCTCTGTTACCACTATTAATCTTGGATCAACAAAGGTCAGAGCATTCCTCAGTTAGACAGTGAAAGTTGGTGGTGACTGTTATATTGGATAACAGGGATCATTTGAAATGAGGCCATGGCCATACCATAGTTTTATTCAGACTTCATTCTAAAGCATGGTTGGCACAAACCTGGTTTCCAAGGCCAACAAAATCATTATTTATGATTCTGGTTTAAATGATGCAGGCCATGGTTTCATTCAGCTAATCCCACAGATCAAGTTTAAGTCACTTACAGTAATTTAATTCTTTGATTTTATATATTCCAGAATTTAAGACAGCAGATTCTTGAATTGTTGGGACCAATCTCCATGAATCATGGTGTTCATTTTATGGCAGCAATTGCATTTGTGTGGAATGAGAGGAGACAAAACAAAAACTCTTCACGGACTAAGGTATATTAGACAAAGCAGCCAACTGGATACAGTTTAGTTTATGAGATTCCCATGTTATTTCTTTTCAACTTCAGTGGTAGATTGTTTTGGTGCTAGATAAAAAGGAGGTTTTGCAGCTCTGAGTGGTCATTGGAGCCAGTTAAACCAGGGGAATTAGGCAGACATACTAAAGATTCGGTTTCCTAGATCCACATGTGACTATGTTGCCTTGACTGAAAGATGCTTTGCCTACCTATTTCTAATTACATTGAAAATAGAAGCCACTACAGTAAGAATCTCTCCCTTAGTCCATTTCATTGTGGCCTTCCAGTACAAGCAGCTGCTAGAAATCTGGCTATAAATTCCAATTCCTTCATATCCAATGTTCATTTTTAAAAATGTGTGTCACATCTTTTTTCACAATCCAGGTAGTGAATAGCAACACCAAAATGCAATAGGTTGCAATTTTTGAAAAAAAATTCATAAGAGTATCAACAAGCCAAAAACAAGTGAGCTATAACACCAACAACCCAAATATATATGACCTGAAGAATGATAGCTTGTTTTTTAAGAACATAGAAAGCATTCTTTTTTCTAGATTTAGATAACACTGGCAATATGATAACCAAAATAGTAATAAAAGTTGTCTTTTAAGTTTTATTGAAACGATATCATAGAAAGAAACTCTAATCCTGCTTTCTCAATCCACTTTCTAAATAGTCAAAAGGCAAAAATTGGCATCTTTTTGGAGTAGATGGAAAAGGAAGAATATGATGAAGTTCTGGGAGCAGCTTGGATTATTGTAGACAAGCATAGATACATTTTTTTCTAATGAATAATAATAATTTTTTCTAATGAATAATAAGGGCTTTGGGTGGTGCAAGCGGTTAAGACACTGTGCCTGTTAACCAGCAGGCCAGGGTTCGAGACCCAGGTCGGCCCCACAAGGCAGGGTGAGCTCCTGTCCTTAGCCCAGCTCTGTGACGCCAGCTGGATCCAATTGTATTGGCTCTGCCTTTCCATTGGACTAATTCAGTAGCGTGGAGAGGGGGGATTTGCTGCTTGGGTAACAGCCTATCCTCCATAACAATCCAACCCAGGCTTTTGTTCTTCGCATGCAGCTTATGCAGCACTGAGCAAGATACCATAGTCTTTCAAGACTGACGGAAGCCTGCTTTTTTAATGGTATTGAAGCATTCAGAGGCCTTCATAATTCAAAGAAGAATTATGACAATTTGGATCTATAAACATGTCTACCAGCATTTTAATTGGACTGTGACTTATAGCCTTGGGATTTTTTTAAAATGGCCAAGGCTGCTAAATAACATGGGTGTTTCTGAAGTGGTCTGAACTTGAAATGAGCCAAGCAGCAACATGTGATACCATTTTTCAGGTCATTCCTACTGCTAGTGAAGAACAACTGCTGTTAGTGGAGTTGGTTCGTTCTATCAGTGTTATGAGAACAGAGACTGTCATGCAAACAGTGAAAGAAGTTCTAAAGCAACCCCCAGCAATAGCCAAGGACAAGGTAGGGAAGCAACAACGTTGCTGCATGTTATGTGATCCTTAAGCTTCCTGCTGCATCTGAGTGGGTTAAATATTCAGATCAGATGAGAGAATGAGAGTTGCATATCAGTTTATTCATTTGATTGTTAATTTAAATGTAATATTAATTTGATCTTGGGAGTGTTGAATGTACAATGCTTTTTTGACTAGCAGTTCTGAATGAAAGGTTCTAGTATGAGAATGCTTATATTACACACATAATGCTTATATTACACTTTCATGAAGTTTTTAGTAAAAGATCCTAATCCAGTGAGTCCGCAGTGTGCCATGGGAATTTGGGGATTGACATTCGTTAATAGGAAAATTGGGAGATTTGAACAGTCTGGTGTGCCTTGTCAATGGTAAAAACAATTGATGGTGTGCCTTGACAATTGAAAAAGGTTGAAAAAGCCTAATCTAATGCAGGTTAATAGTTTATGCCATTGTCAATAAATGGCAGGGATAACAAACACCTTCCAGTGAATTGATTTGAGTTCCTGACACAACTCCTTTACCACAGATGACAGTAAATGGCATTCTAGGCTTCTGTTAAGGGTGGATCTTAAGGAAATACAGTGGTACCTCACTTAACAAGCGTTTCCACATAACAAGCAAAAATTTCCAAGAAATCTTTGCTTCACTTAACAAGCAAGCATGTTATGGGCACTTGTGCTGTGCAGCCCTGACACTCCGCATGGAGGCTCTTTAAAAGGGTTGCCGGCCAGCGCTGCTGCCTCTAACTGCCCCCAACTTGGGGGCAGTTGCCTGGGGGTGCAAGAGGCAGCTGCCCCCAAGTGCCCCCACAGAACCTCCAATAGCAGCCCAAGTAAGCCTCCCAGGTAAGTGTCTTAGATTGCAGTCTCCTAACCATGTCTACTCAGAAATAAACCCCACTGTGTTAAATGGGGCTTACTCCTAGGAAAGTGTCTTTAGGATTGCAGCCTAAGTAGACTTCATAGGATCATGCACATTGAATGCGTGTTTTGAATTCAATTCCAGTGTTTTGTCATCATTTTGACATCCAGTTAATATTTTTATATGAATATTTTGGGGGTTGTGGAACCAATCCTCTGATTATTGGTTCCATTATTGGTTTTCATTATTTCCTATGGAAAAATCTGCTTCGCTTAAAGAGCGTTTCATTTAAAGAGTATGCCTTCGGAGCAAATTAAGCTCTTTATGTGAGGCACCACTGTACCTTTTAGACTTTCATTTTTGTCACTCAGTTGCAATAAATTGCTCCATTAGGTAATCATATTTGTGTTTAGTTCAGCTGGCATTTATCTAATAAAGTATGAATTGGGATTAGCTTTTAGATGTTGAAAATATTTTTTTTCTTTTTACCAACATTCATTTCTCTGTTTAATCTTTCTAGAAGCACCTCTCTCTGGAAGTCTGCATGTTGCAGTTTTTCTTTGCATACATTCAAAGGTGAGACAGTGAGATTGGGGATTAATTGGACATAATAATCAAGTGAGGCTATAATCATGTGAGGTCATATATAAGGAAACATGGGCACGTTCAATGTGTATAACAGTCCAATAAACTTTGGGTGGTTTTTGAACCCAGTAGCTAAAGTGGCAGATAAACTGAAATCTAATTGTGTTTTGGGCAATGAAATTGTTATCTTGGTTGAAAAATCCTGCTGAACTTTCTCTGCCTTCATTGTATGTGCCATTTCTCTGACACTAGAGCGTAATATGGAAAAGTGCTATAGTGAAAACTTTCAGGAGAGAGAAGATGCACTCTTATGACCTTTCCTTTCTTGCAGAATTCCAGTGTCCAATCTAGTAGACAGCTGGGCCTCACTATTGCTTCTTCTGAAAGATTCCATACAACTTGGCCTTCCAGCTCCAGGGCAGTTTCTCCTTCTTGGGTGAGCTGTTCTGTTTATGTGTCGGTTTTTCCTTTTGGAAAAGAACATTAAGATTTTATAAATGAAAAAATAATCAGCTTCTTGTACAATCAATGATGGCTAGAAAGCACCTGGTATGATACTGGAAGAAATGTTGGTTTCTTTTCATTAGGAAACCTATGGGGCCTCTTCACATTTGGCAAAAATTTTGTCCTTTTCAAATAGTTTGTTTACAGATCCCACAAATGGAACTGAAATCTCACAGATGTCACATGAAGTCCAAGCTCTATTTGTCTCTAGAAAGACTGATCACAAACTTTCAGAGCAGACAATGAAAGCAAGCCTTTCTGTAATAACACTAACAGCACAATCCAGAGTAGAGCGACATCTACGCTGGCTTGGACATGTCGTGAGAATGGCCAATGGTCGGATTCCAAAAGACCTCCTGTATGGAGAACTAGCGCAGGGAAAGCGCCCTAGAGGGAGACCACAGCTGCAATATAAGGACATCTGCAAGAGGGATCTAAAGGCCATGGGAATGGACATCAACAACTGGGAAACCCTGACCTCTGATCAGTCAGTGTGGAGGCAAAAGACGCAGCATGGCCTTCTTCAGTTCGAAGAGACACTCATTCAGCAGGCTGAGACCAAGAGGCAGATCCGGAAACAGCGAAATCTGTGGGCTGGGCAGGGGACTGACTGTATCTGCCCTCAGTGTGGAAGGGATTGTCACTCTCGAATTGGCCTGTTCAGTCATAAAAGACACTGTTTTAGGACCTCCACCTCTGAGCACAATACCATAGTCTTTCGAGACTGAAGGAAGCCAATGATGATGATGGGAGCTCTTACGTCGATGTTAGAAAAATTTACACTGGATTTCTCTGTGTATTTCCCATGGATTTCCCAGAGGTGGTGCCATAACTGCATCGACATAAATGTCTCTTGCATCGATGAAAGAGCTCCCATAGTTACTCTGGATTGTGCTGTAACTTAGGGCAAGATCCAGCCAATGTATAGCTATTAACAGACAGATTTCCTAGTAAAATCAAAATGTATTTGAAGTGTTAATAGCATATTCTTATACTCTTGTGCCAGTTTGTAGCAGCGTTGGCATCCTCATGCAAGGTTATGATTTATGACATTGCACTAGTTATAGTATATTATCAGTACAGTCAATGGGAGTTATTGTATCAGGTTTCAAATTCAAATACAATTCAAAGTATTGGATTTGCATTGGAATATGGAATATAAAATATGTCATCTTTTAACATCAGGTAAGTAAGCTATCAGAAATTTCAGTAACTGCATTTGTTGAATTGCTGTAAGGATCACTGAGTCAAGTTAGATCCTTTCTACACTCACCAGACTTGAGGGGCCCCCAGTTTTAAACTGGAGTTAGAAAGGGAAACTGGCCACATGCCAGTGTGCTGACAAAAACTCTGGGGTCTGCAAATGGCCAGTATTGTTCTTTTTATCTTAAACATTCCTTCTTCCTATTTTCTGCAAACCTTTTCATGAGTATTTATTGTGTAGTTGATCCTAAGTGTGCAACTGTGCATGATGAATGATAATTTATTTCCTTCCTCAGTCCTTTCCAGCACTGACTTTCTCTTTTTTCCTCTATAGCCTTCCTTGCATCTCCTTTTAGATTATAAACCTCCAGGACAGGGACTTGTCTGTTCTAAACTTAAAGCACAGTGTATGTACTAAGCACCATATTAAAAATGCCCTGTTTTTTCTCCTTAGTGTTTTAAATGAGTTTATTATGAAAAACCCAAACTTGGATAATAAGAAGGATCAGAGAGATCTTCAGGTAAGAGATAATATCCTCAATTACTCAATTTGGAATGTTTCAAAAAGTTGAAAGTCCTAATCAGATTGCACCATTTTGGTTCAGTTATACTCTTTTTTCAGTCACTCCTGATCTTTATTAGAAACAGGTGTAGAAAGCATTACTGTTTCTTGCTCAATGTGCTAATCTAAGATATTGTTCAAAAGATATACTCTGTGTGTTTGTGTGTCTATTTTTACTAAAGCTAGCGCTACAAGTGCTAGCCTGATTAAGGCTACAATCCAGAGTAACTACAGGTGCACGTAAGAGACATTACGTGCACCCGTAGTTATTTCACCACCTAGTGAAAACCTATGGGAAATTCATTTTGCAATCCAGAGTAAATTGTTCTTACACCGGAGCAAGGACTCCCCATAGTTACTCTGGATTGCGCCCTATGTGTCACTGTGCAGTGTGTAAGCTCTATGTGGTGCATTTTAGGAAAAATGTGCTCTTCACCCATTTCTCTCCACTTTCTCAGAGCACGTTCAAATCCCAGTCATTGCTGATAAGGAAATGTTGCCCTAATTCCTTGTTACTGCTCTGTAGGCGAGAGAAGGAAGCATTAAGCTATCCTTTGTACCTCATTTTATTTAAAGCTGTGGCTGGGCTTCTACAATTTCAGTAAGTTTTGCAAGAAATATAGGAACATGTTCTTCTCTTACTATTGGTGGTTTCTTTTTTTCCCCCAATCAGGATGTAACCCACAAAATAGTAGATGCTATTGGGGCAATCGCTGGCTCATCCTTGGAACAAACGACATGGCTAAGGCGAAATTTAGAAGTTAAGCCTTCCCCCAAGATAATGGTTGATGGAAACAACTTGGAGTCTGATGTTGAAGGTGAATTGTTTCCCTCTATCCAAATTCCTTTATCAGCATTAGACATTGCTTCATTGATGTTTGCAGTAAAGAAGGATTTCAGTATTTTATGTCAAGTCCAGCAGATCCAGCTAAGGGCAGTAGGCTTCTACACATAGCTTTAGCTAATCAGATTAAAGGAGGAGCCATAACATGATGGGGAACCTGCTTTGCAGGCATGTAGTTCCATGTTCAGTCCTTCCTATCCTGGTAGGGCTGGGAAAGACCCCTCAATGCAACTTTGGAGAACCATTGCCAGATAATACCTGGCTAGACAGATTGGTGGTTTTTCTCCATACAGGGCCACTACATAGGTTCATTAAGAACAACCTATGCAAATGTTATCTTGCAGTCTACAGTCCAGGCTTACTTGATGTACTGCACTTTGAAAAATCTGTGTTTCTTTAAATATGGCTTCAAAGAATTGATACAAAATATGTTAGTTCCAAAAAGACATTTCTCTTTCTCTTTTTTATTTTTATATTTAGATATGTTATCTCCAGCTATGGAAACATCAAGCATCACTCCTTCAGTTTTTAGTGTTCATGCCTTAACACTGTTATCCGAAGTAAGTTTTTTCTTCAAGAAAACTCTATTCACATTAGTTCTGGGGTTCTTTCTGGGGTTTCACAGCAAATAGTGATTTGGAATTAGATGTCCCTCCTGGTAAGAAGTCTTAACATTTGGTCTTCTGAGATTGCTGTGAAAAAGTAATTTATACTTCTGTAGACATAAAGTTGTCATCTCATATCTTTTTTCAAGCCATCTCTTCTGCTTCTGATCAGAGTTGGCTTATTTCCTTTGAGTTTTGCCTTTTCTCTTGTTGCAATTTGATTTTTATTGTACCTGAAAGAGTATGTATTTAACTGATGATGAAAGCTGAACTACAGTAACCCCACTAGGATGGGGTGAATAGTGGAATATAATGGAATGAAATTATTCCATTATTAAGGATATAGTTTGAAACAAAAAGTAGTTAAAACCTAAACCTTTGGCTCTCTTGCAGGTTTTGGCTCATCTTTTGGACATGGTTTTCTATAGCGATGAAAAAGAGAGGGTTATTCCACTGCTTGTAAATATAATGCATTATGTTGTGCCTTACCTTCGCAATCACAGGTACTTCCCCAATTTTGTTCACTTAGCTTTACTATAACAATTTTTTTATTGTCCAGCTGTTACACTAGCTGAAATGAAATCCTACCAGCGCATCTCAGTATGTAAAGGACTACAATCTGTAGTTTTTTTTTCTAAGATACAGTCTCACTGTATTGAAAATGGACCTTTTCGTTGGTAGTAATTTCACATCTTATTACTATTATAGGAGCTTTCTGCTTTTCACAGTAAGAGTGTTTTTAATGTCACAAGCATCTGCTACCAAGGGCTTCACCTTCCTAGTGGCAGGATGTCAGTGTCTTGCTCTTGCAAGGTGCTGGGACCTCTCCCAGCCCTCTGCCACTCCTCACACTATGTCTCACATTCATCATTAATGGTTTTCTGATACCCAGAAGAAACTCTACAAGGGGGATGAAGAAGAGGGAGAAGAAGGGAAGATCCCTTATCCTGACCCAGCTTTAATAGGATTAGCGAACCCCATGCACAAATGGAGTTTATGTGTAGACTTTGCATGTTCATAGAGGGAACTGGAGACTTTTACATCCAGTGCCAACCCCTGCTTAATGTCTAATTCTATGCCAGATTGTTTCCCTGATTTTCAGAAATGGTTTTTAAAGGTTCAAAGTACAGCAGTCCTTTGGATCTGTTGGCATTTTATTAGTTGTGATGTTTTCAAGTTTTAATTCTCTCTTTTAAACCATGTCATGCTTGATTTGATTGTTTTCTTCCAGTGCCCATAATGCTCCCAGTTACAGAGCCTGCGTCCAACTGTTGAGCAGCCTGAGTGGATACCAGTACACCAGGAGAGCATGGAAAAAGGAAGCATTTGACCTCTTCATGGATTCGAGTTTCTTTCAAATGGATGCTTCCTGTGTTAATCAGTATGATTTCTTATTGCTTCTTAGTAGCCTGCAAATAAGATTTAAATTATTTAAAAGATTTACATACTGCCCCCCTCCCATATCATTTTCAGTGAAACTAATGTACTGTGTTTTCCTAATGGTTGTTGCTTTTCTTTCAGTTGGAGAGCAATTATGGATAATTTGATGACCCATGACAAAACCACTTTTAGAGATTTGATGAGTGAGTCCTTCTTTATTTTTTTTATATTACTACCAGTCACATCCTAATCATACTTCTTAATTTAGAAAGGTAACAGTGCAAAGAGTAGTTATTCTCATGAGAGCAAAATGGTCTCATTCAGAGCTGCAGCAAACAAGGATCTGTTGTGACTGCCCTTGGTAGCAAGGTGGGACATGGAGGAAGGTAGTTTCAGATGGATAAAGTCTTGTGAAGTGTGAGGGATAATGCACAATATCACATGATGTTGTGACGTAGGTTATCCGTGTAGGGGTGGGCATGCTTTTATGGCTTCACACCTGTTTCTTCTCCTATGGAGCCCCCCGCATTGGAAGGAGAAGGACTTTTTTAAATAAAGGGCTTTCTTTGTTGCTTCATTGTCCCACAGCTCGTGTGGCTGTCGCTCAGAGCAGTTCGCTCAATTTGTTTGCTAACCGGGATGTCGAGCTAGAACAGCGTGCTATGCTGCTGAAGAGGCTGGCCTTTGCCATTTTTAGCAGTGAAGTGGACCAGTACCAGAAATACCTTCCAGATATACAAGGTACATAATGTCCTTATTCTTCCATTTTAAAAAAAATGGACAAAAATGTCCTCTAAGTGCATATTCCTAGCTATGGAAAGAACTTCTAGACACACAAAGAAAAAAGAGAACAAAAATGGCCTATCAGTGCTAGTATGGTTTGTGTGATGTAACTTGACACACTAGCCACTGTTTGCTTGAAAATCTAACACTTAGAGCACAATCCGAATCATGTCTACTCAAAAGTAAGCCCCATTGTGTTCAGTGGGTCTTACTCCTAGGAAAGTGTCTTTAGGATTGCAGCCTTTGGCTCCCTGGAGATTATTTTGCTTCCTACAGACAGATTGAGATTAGATTAGCTTCAGCTCTGTATACCACCACAGCTTTTATTTTGGGCAAACCCAAAGGTTCAGGTGTTTTAGGGTGGTGTTTTAGGAGATTAGTGTTTGTAAGGCAGCCTCCTAGCATGAGATTACCTTCCATGCACACAGCCATTGATGTCTGTTTCTTCTTTGTCAGAAAGCTCTGAGATGACCTGATTGATATCTTGCTGTCCCGCACTAGCAAGGCATCATTCAAAAGTCATCATACAAGAGGTGTTCATATACCTCCTTAAATATCTACTGTTGAAGCATTCAGTCTCTAACTGACCTGTGTGTGATTTTCAATGACAGAATAGGGCCAAATACAACTCAAGCCCAATTGTACTTGAGATGCTCGTTCTTCAGCTATCCAAATGTTACCTGTCGCAGAGTCTTCGATGTTGCTTTAGGTTTACAAGACACGATAAAAATTAAACTTTGAATAATGACAAAATTACACACACCCCAAATCACTATTTTTCAAAGTACCGTTGGCCACTTTCGTGTCACTTTGTATCATTTTCATGAAAATCTGTTCCAAAAAAAGTAATTTGATGTTGAAAATCTACTTTTCATAGCAATACTAGTATCTGATAAAATTGAATAAGGATATAATGATGGAAAGAAGACTAGTAAGCATTTATTTTGAACTGACAGGATCTTGTTGACTTTGTCTTTCAGAAAGACTGGTGGAAAGTCTCCGCCTGCCCCAGGTGCCCACCCTTCATTCCCAAGTGTTCCTGTTTTTCAGAGTCTTGCTCTTAAGAATGTCTCCACAGCATCTTACCTCACTTTGGCCCACCATGATCACAGAATTGGTGAGGAGATATTGTTGTTGTTGATGACCTGAACAGATAGTAAGGCAGCATTCCAAAAGATTCATTAAAAATTGGACTCAACACGTATGAAAAAGTATGAAAAAACGCTTTTTTTCATCTGCAGGTTCAAGTATTTTTACTAATGGAACAGGAACTTACTGCTGATGAAGACATCTCCAGGTAAAGTCCTCTTTGCACACAGGAATAGAAAGTAGGAGTAAAGTCGAAGAACATGAGATTATTTCAGTTTCACATAATTAGGATTAGTTACAATTCAAGATAGGGAAACTGTAGAGTTGTGCCCAAGGCTTCAGGAAAATGGTAGGATTTGATTTAAGGAAACCATTGTATGAATGTAAAGAAGTTGTGTTATCAAAGAGCAACAGAGCTTTGGTGAAGTTGAGTGGTAAAAAATGTTGCGGTAAATAGGGTAAGCAGTTTGTGAGCAGGGTATTTATCAGTGTGTTTTTTTTCCTCAAGGCGCATAGAAGAATTCTGCAGTCTTGCAAAGCAATGATTGGGTGACTGAATGGGGAATAAAAGCCCAGACTTTTATTTTTATGCCGTTTAAACAGCGTAGGTGTTGTGCCCTTGTCAGTAGAGGCAGGGGGAAGACTTGAGAAGGAAAATAGAATCAACTCTGAGATAATGATAAAACATCACAGATATAAGGCATATATGCAGGATTGAATGTGGCGAGCTTCTGGAGGGGCAAGAAATGAGTTGGTTTCATACTGCTATATAGTACTGGTATATATACAACCATATAGTATGCATTTTTTAAAATTAAAGAATATAGTTTTTATTTTTTAAATGCATACTGTACATGCATACTGTCTATATTGATTTTGAAGTGAGGAGTTTACTGAGAAATACATCTATTTTACTGATTAAGAATAACCTGGAAATTGATTGTTTTGTAGAACTTCAGGCCCATCTGTTGCTGGTTTGGAAACAACGTACACAGGAGGCAATGGATTCTCTACATCCTACAATAGCCAGCGATGGTTGAATCTTTATTTGTCTGCTTGTAAATTTCTGGACTTAGCCCTGGCATTGCCCTCTGAAAATCTTCCTCAGTTTCAGATGTAAGTAAATTGGTCACAGACCAACGTGCAGTGTGTGAAGCTCCCTGTAGGAAAAGCACTGAGTGCTTTAAAAATATCTTTATTCTCTGGGAAGGATTTTTTGTTCATTGGAGAGGTGTCAGTTGACTGGTAGAGCACCTCCTTTGCATTCAAATGGTCTCAAGTTTAATCCTTGTTAGAGCAGATATCCATATCTGATATCTTGGATAGTGATTGACAGAACTGAAACACACCCTGGTCACATTGATCTCCAGGGAGAGCCCAGTCCAAGAGTACTCTCTGCACCCATGGAGAAGTGCAACCTGCTCCAGAACAAACAGATGACTCAGTACCTGTTTTGAAGATTTTCTGAACAGGAGCACCTCTGTTTTATATGACCTTTATATGTTGTTCCTTTAACATGTGGTATGGATCATTGCTATATTTTTGCATATTGGTATGTTTGTTTATTGTTTTGGGGACACAAATTTCCATTATGAGTTTGTTCTGTTTCTTTAAAAGGTATCGGTGGGCCTTTATTCCGGAAGCTTCAGATGATTCGGGGTTGGAGGTACGAAGGCAAGGCACACATCAAAGGGAATTCAAACCATATGTGGTACGATTAGCAAAACTGCTGCGGAAAAAAGCAAAGGTATTTCTCATGTCTCTGTCTGTAGGCTATACCTTGTATGTATATTTCCCAATATTCACATGTAATTTGCTATGATGTAAGTTCATGATGTAATGCAGAGATTCTCAAATTGGGTGTTCTGATGCCCTGAGGCATTGCAAGGCACTCTTTGGGGCAACACAAGCTGCCCACCCTCCAGCAGAAGGACCATGTGGGACATTGCAAATTGCAGTAGGCTTGCACAGTGGGCAGAGGTCCTACATCGTTTTCACACACACTGCAGGACCCTCCATTCCACCCTGAGCATCATAAACTGTTTGTTGTCACCCATGCACTTCCAAGTCCAGAAGTAACCAAGAGCTGCATGCTGCCTATGCAGTACAGAAGGGCATCATAGGAGCTTATAGAATATAAGGGTGAACTTACTATCTTTTAAAACTATACTATGACCCAGTCCAACAAGCAAAAATGCATTGTTTTCTTGGACTGAGAATGCATTGTTTTCTTGGATGTTTTCTTTAGTCAGCAAATATCAATATCATCACTCACCTCTTTGAAAGCTGAAGACTTGTTTCAACTTTCTGTGGGTGGACGATTGGCCCTGCTTACAACAAATTTGGGCTGGGCTGCTTGAGAGTTCTCAAATGAGTCTAAACCATATTGGAGAGGCTTCCTGTTACACTGCTGTATCTTGTAATTTAATATTTTCTGGTTCTTACAGAAAAATCCAGAGGATGACAGCTCAGGGAAAACATTAAACTGGGAACCAGGTCACTTGCTGCTGACTATCTATGCTGTCCGCAGCATGGAGCAACTTCTGCCTTTCTTCAATGTCCTGAGCCAAGTTTTTAACAGCAAAGTCACCAGCAGGTGTGTTGGACATTCAGGGAGCCCAATGCTATACCCAAACTCTTTCCCTAGCAAGGACATCAAAATGGAGAACCAAAAGCCCTTCTCTAGCAAAGTCAGGCAGAAAATTGAAGAGCTGGTTGAGAAGGACTTCCTGGAAGGCATCATCAAGACATGAAGTATTAATGGCAAATGTTCGTCTTTCCATGTAACTTCCGATGAATCACTCCATTCTTCTACAGTGTATAGTTTTCTTTTTTCATACTTTGTACGTACTGTAAACTTCAAGATGTATTTAATTTAAATACTTGTAAATAAGTTCTGAATGTGGCCTGAATCAAGTTTAAATATTTCTGGCTCATATTGATTATGGTGCCTAATATTTATGGTCCATTTTTGTTTGTCATTGCCCTGTTCTGTCTTTAAGAAAAATCTACAATACAAGTTGCACATTTTTTCTAGTTGTGTCTTTTCTTCATTGTAAACAATAACTTGCTAAAATAGAAATGTTCGGCAATTCATGTGTAGCTGCACAACTCATACAGTGCCAGAAATGACAGAACACAGTAACCTGCTTCTTTTAAGGAGTGTTGAGATATTTTTAATAAACGTTACTTTCTATAGCAGCAGTGAAGTAGTAGCAAAAAGGGAATGATTTCAGAGCCATTTTCAATCAAACTAAAGGGTTGGGTTGTGAAGGGCATTTCCATTAAGCTATAGGCTGGGGTTCTGCTCCAACTCCTTCAGCTAAATGGTAGACAGCCAAGCTGACCTTGTAAGCAAGTTCATTTGCATTCTCCTGCAAAGAGACCAGATACAAGATGGTCAATAGATTGAAATTGTAGACAGACAGCAAACATCTGAGGAACATCTGTTCCTAAAATTGTTCATAATGTGAGGGCGCTTGGGCAATCTGCACCCAGAAACCAAGCCTGGTTCAGTGATAGGCATCTTTGTATTTTACTTTACTGAAAGGAATTTATTTCAATTTTGTTCATATCATTCTTCTTAAAAGTAAAGGTGTCTCCCAGAAGTTATCCTGCTAGTTGTGATCAACTCTAGGGAGCAGTATCCATCCCTTTTACAAGGCCAAAAAGCCAACATTGTCCAAAGATGGCTACAATCCTATACACACTTTCTATCTACAGTATTTATATACCACTTTTCAGCTAAAAAGTTCACAAAGCAGTTTACAAAGAAAATGAAAAAATAATAACTAATTAATAGCTAATACGTCCTTGTCCCAAAAGGGCTCACAATCTAAAATACAAAAAGAACACCAGCAGAAGCCACTAGAACAGACCTTGCTGGGGTGAGTAGGGCCAGTTACTCTCCCCCTGCTAAATAAAGGAGGAACACCCACTTGGAAAGAGTGCCTCTTGCCCAGTTACCAGTCTTTCCTGAGAGTAAGAATCATAGGAGACAATGGAACTTACCTCTGAGTAGACATGCTTTGGGTTGCACCCAATGCCTCCTTGGTTATGGACCCTCACAACACAAACACCAAAGGTGCAAAGAACACTGTGATACCCATTAACTTGCATTTTACATGCTTTCAAAGTGCTAGGCTGGCAAAAGCATGGTATATAATGGGCACTCCATCTTGGGGGCACTTGGGATTCAAACTGATGTCTTGCCACCCTCCAGATTGACAAGCATGATTCCTTTAACCACTGAGTCACCACAGCCCTAGTATTATTCTTCAGCAGTATTCAGAGCTGCTTCTCCCTTCTGCTACTTCCAGCTGGGAAACTGCACGTACAGAAAGCATTTGCAGAAGAGACATGTCCAACTTATACCTAATCTTCTATATACAGTGGTACCTTGCTTAACAAGCGCCTTGCTTAACAAGCGTTTCACATAAAGAGCAAAAATTTCCAAGAAATCTTGCTTCACATAAGTTCCGCTTCACTTAAAGAGCAGTTATACAGCCCTGATCTCCGCACAGAGGCTGTTTAAAAGGGTTGCCGGCCAGCGCTGCTGCCTCATCTGAATTTCCATTGTTTCCTATGAGAAAATCTGCTTCACTGAAAGAGCGTTTCACTTAAAGAGCATGCCTCCGGAACGAATTAAGCTCTTTATGTGAGGTACCACTGTATATAAAAATGAAAAACCACTCACTGACTGACTCATCAACGCCGTGCCAAAACCGCTGGACCTAGAAGCGTGAAATTTGGGGTGGGTGTTTCTTCTGTGATGGAGGGAGTCACTAAGAACTAGTTTTCAAAAATTGCAACGAGAAGGGGGTGAAACGGGGTGCAACGTGTTTTCTCCCTATACTTTGCATTGAGGAATCTGTGACTGTGGGATGCTCTGCCCCAAGCCCTGGACCTAGAAGCATGAAATTCAGGGAGAGTGATCCTTCTGTCACATGAACACCCACCAAGAACTGATGTGGAAAAATTTAACCCTTAAGGGGCTGAAAAGGGGTGCAATGTTTTTTTGTCCTATTCTTAACATGGAAGACTGACCATCCTCCAGCCAATTTGGTGCTCGGTGCCTGGTGCAGTGGGGGGATGTTCAGTGGGAGGGGTTGTATTGGGGAGGATGCTTTGCAAGGAAGGGTTGGGTATGGGGAGTTGCGCATGGGGGTTGATGCTCATGGGGGTTGTTGCGCATGGGGGTTGATGCTCTTGGAGGAATGGGGGAACCATTATCTTGGGGGAAGGCTTCTAAATTTCGCCTTAGCCATGTTGTTTGTTCCAAGGATGAGCCAGCAATTGCCCCAATAGCATCTACTATTTTGTGGGTTACATCCTGATTGGGGGAAAAAAGAAACCACCAATAGTAAGAGAAGAACGTGTTCCTATGTTTCTTGCAAAACTTACTGAAATTGTAGAAGGCCAGCCACAGCTTTAAATAAAATGAGGTACAAAGGATAGCCTTATGCTTCCTTCTCTCGCTTACAGAGCAATAACAAGGAATTAGGGCAACATTTCCTTATCAGCAATGACTGGGATTTGAACGTGCTCTGAGAAAGTGGAGAGGAATGGGTTAAGAGCACATTTTACTCCCACAACGTGGGTACACTTTTCACTAGTAATGTAAAGTATCCACGTATCCTTATAGATCAGCAACATTAAAAAGATCTGCTGCTGCATCTGCCTTAGAAAAAGAACTTGGCATCCATCAGTCTAGAAAGACTATGGTATCATGCTGGATGCTGCATGCGAAGCACGAAGGCCTGGGTAGATTGATATGGAGGATAGGCTGTTACCCAAGAAGCAAATCCACCCTCTCCACACCCCTGAAATAGTCCAATGGAACAGCAAAGCTGGGCTAGGGACAGGAGCTCACCATCTTGTGGGGACACGGGTCTTGAATCCTGGCCTGCTGGTTAACAGGCACAGTGTCTTAACCACTTGCGCCATCCACAGCCCATGCCTTAGAAAACATTTTCTTCATACTATTTTGTGACTCTCACACACACAGGCTTGGCAAACTGAGATTTCCTAGCATGCTCTTTCATTTCTGCTTTTCCAAGACATTTTTCAACTTGGAAAAAATAAGGAGGGTGTTGCCCAAAAGCAGCAGGGCACAAGGCTTCTTTCCTGTGGCGTCTTCTTTTTCTCTACTTGTCTAAGCAGGGGAAAGCAGGGCAAGCAGATTTCATAGAATCATAGAGTTGGAAGGGACCTAATAGGTCAGCTAGTCCAACACTCTGCCTGCAGCAGAAAATCCCCCTAGAGCATCCCCGACAGGTGCTGGTCGAGCCTCTGCTTGAAGATCCCCAGTGAGGGAGAGTCCACCACCTCCCTTGGCAATCTGTTCCACTGTCGAACGCCCTCACCATCAGGAATTTTTTCTGGATATCCACCCGGAATCTCCTTTCTTGCAGTTTGTACCCATTGGTTCTAGTTCTGCTTTCAGTAGCAGCTATGATTTCTTCACATCTACCTTATTTTTCCAAACTCAAAGTCATGAGGAAGAAAGAACAGTGAGCAGTCAAGAGGTTTCATTACCAAGTCCTCTCTGGCACATGGCTGACAGAAAAGGGGCAGCACTGCAATCAGAGTGGCATGCAAGGCATTTTTCAAGAGTCAGACTGAGACCGGAGGTTGCCCATCTCCATAGCCCTGGCTCTATAAATTAGGTAAGCAAGTTTCAGGACAACACAACCACCTCACAATCTGGAAGGCGATTCAGAGAACTTGAAGCTCTCAGTTCTTCCCAACTGGCCTGACCTAATGTTGGGAAAGATTTGGTTCTGACCTGTGTGTCTGCTTCAGCATACACTCTGACTGCGTCTTCTGTCCCAGACGGGCGAACAAAAGCTCGGGCCAATTTAAACTTGGCGGTGAGCTCATCAATGTTGTCCTGAAGCTTCAGAGGTGTAACTGCTCGCCTTTCTTCATCTGTGGTCTCAATTCTTTGTCTGTCAGCAACCTACAAGATACAAACCATGTTAAGAAAGCAGAGGAGCTGCACAGAAGCATAACGAAAAGCTACAGTCGGATAGGGACTATATTTTTAACACAGCATTTGTAAGTTTGGGTTTCACTGATGTAGATAATTACAAAATAAATAAGCTATTTCCTTGGACTTCACACATTGTGTATGTGTAAACTACACTTATATCAAGCAAACAACTTAGTAGGATGTTAGGATGACCCACTGCTACAAGCTACAGCAGTTCTATTCAGCACTGATATTCAAACTCACCTGCACTTTGAGTTGTCGGTTAGGAAGATCTGTGTACATGGCATCCCACTGCTGTACTGTTAAGTTCTTCACAGCCAAGATAGCTTCAATCAGTAACATGTCTGAGATGGCATCACCAACTGTCTAGTAAATAAAGAAGAAAACTGGCCTCAGTACTATCTGATAATCCAGATTCTCATACTTGATGGGTAGTGCCAAGAGTTTCCACGTGCAGCCCTATTGCCTCTCTCTTTGGTAACAGATTCTGTAACTGCTTTTGCATTACTATTTTTTTAATCTGCTCTGGTGTGAAGAATGAACTAACAGAAAAACATATGGAGCAGATGCAGCAGATGGACCCCAAGTGTTTTTCATACTGGGAAGCAGTAGGCCTTTTTGATTCTTCTCCATCCATCTAAACTTTGCAGGGGCTGACACTTCGCTTGCGAGTAACAACTTCAACAGAAACAAGTTCCTGAACCAAGAGCAGCCTGCAGATCTGGCTACACTATTCACAATTTCAATGTTATGGTGTACAAAATGAGGTAAAAGATTCATGTGGATCACTGAAAGAGAAAGGCTACAATCCAGAGTAACTACAGGACCTTTTACACAGACATAGATACAGTGCCACCTATGGGAACCCTATGGGAAATGCATAGAGCAATCCAGAGTAAGTGCCTCTTTCATCTTCCTGTAGTTTGATTGTGGGGATTGTGGGGAAAATCACTTTAGGCTGCAAAATCTTTCAGATCCAACTAAGCACAGTCTATAAGTGCATGTTAATTAAGCTAAATTAATTTAGACCACAGCTAATTAATATACTAGCTAAGTGAGCCCACGTCAACACATCTGATACTACAAAAAAGACTCTGCTGGATATCACCCTCACAAAAATCACACAATCTTTGCATCTCTCCACTTTTACTTCAAATTTTGTACAGTCTTCAGCTGAAATTCTGAAAATTTATTCAGTGCTTCTAGAGAAGGGGGGACAGAGGGTTTTGTATCTGAGGCTGTTGTAAGGTAGGAAGACCTTCACACAAACCCAGTTAAGAAGCCACTGAGACAGAACAAAAACCTCAGCTTTTATACACAAAAGGAGGTTATGTGTTGGCACTGGGAGTAGCTGCTATCCATGAGATTTTAGAGATCAGAAGCAGATCTTACAGTTCTGTAGCTTCTGTTCCTAGAACATCTCAATTTCTAAAATGTTTCCTTAGAAATACTCACACCCATTAAGCCTTACGCAAAAGCAAAATAAAGATTATTCTGACATACGTCATCATGCTACGTCATGCTAAGATACATACATAATCTGGAAAGAATAGTCTCTATCATCAGAATCACCACACAGCAAAACACCACTGCAAGATGTTAGATCCAAGATGTTATAGGGACACCATTCATTAGCCGCATTCAAAGTAGGATTCACTTTCTACCTGTGCTGCACTCGACACAATAGTAATGCAGACACTTTGCATGGTATTTTTGCATTTTTTTGACAACAAATTAAAGTTTACATTTCAAGTCTTACTTGATTTATCAAATCAATGGTAGTTTCAAGCATCTTTGCAGCTTCTCTTTTTTGGTTGTCTTTTTCCTCTTTTGCTTGGGATCTTATTTGTTCTTCCGCAGCTTTACTAAACAATACCTGCAAAATCGAGGGGTGGTACAGAAAGGAAGGAAATGCAATCGTTCAATGTACCGCCTCCCAGTTGCTCAGACACCGACAGGTACTGTGGATATGCAACTCTGAAAGCTACTGTTGATCCAACACTCATTCCATCCCCTTTTTACTGAAAAACTTTGTTAGGTATGCAATGAACCATAAGGAAAAGCTCTATGAGAAAAAGATAATGTTTTAATGTTAGAGCTGTTCTGATAGATCAGGTCAAGGCTCCAAAAGGCCTGTCTTCAGGTTCCAGAATAACCTATGCAAGCAAGGCATAATGTATCCAGTTCATATCCTTTACCTTTCCCTCAAAACTGATCCTTGGTTGTACTTGCTCACCCTCAAATGCAACACAAAAGCCAGTGAAGAGCCACCAATTTTACCAAGTCTCTCCAGCTCACTCCAGCTCTGATTTGATTCTTGCAGATAAATTCTGGGATTTTTTTATCCTGGTGCATTTGTGTCAACAGCCAGGGATAATTTTACACATTCTCTTAAAACCCAAAAGAAAAAACAAAGGATCCAGAAACGTTTGTGGTAATGAGTAGACAATATTTCTACCTATTCCTAAGAGAGGAATTACACTTCTATCGTTAACAACCAGTCCCAAATACTCACGGTGCCATGACCATTTGCTTCAAAGTAAACTCCAATATCAAACTCCTTGGCCTTGTGATGCAAGTGCTTCACTCCTGTTTTGGCACATTGAACGGGCACCTAGAACAGGAAGGCTAAAGGTTTCATCCAAGCGAGATTCCAATTTATCAATTAGAAGTTTCTACATCCAGTAGATTTTCTTTGATGAATGGCGGCCTTTTTGAGACACACCCCAAAGCTTTTCAAAAATCAAAGCTCAATACCAAGAAAATAAACTATGGCCTATATTCTAAAGAGAAATTAAGCCCCTTGCTCTGGAGCAGTTAAGATGACTTTCCGTAAGATAACACTAGAGGGTGACGTAACTGCGTGGACCCGTAACTGCTGTGGATTTTGCCCTATGTGGTTTGCTTATCCTGGAAAGACCCAGAAAGATATTAGCAAAAGGAGTGATTCTGTGGTTCCTAATGAACTAATCAAGCATGTTGGGCACTTCTTAGTGAAGTGCCCTAAAGCACACTAAAGGTGTGCTTCTGAGACAGTTACCAGTTTGTATTGTGGTCACAATGCTGATAAATATAACAGTCACAGACATTATGTAGAACTCAGCAAACACTTCACCATATTACCAGGATCCACATAGGTATGTCATTGCTCCTTATGCAAGACCAAAAAAAAAAAAACCAGCTACTTCGGCATAATATCCTACAGAAAAGTTCTGCCTGAAAATTTTATACGCAAGGTTGGTTGTTGTACAAAATTATATAAATTATATGCTTCAAATATAAACTCTAGGACCAATTCAAAATCTAACAACTGTAGAAAAGCTTTGCTTTGCAGCCTCTTCCCCTTCACCTAGAAGGACACAAAAAATAATCCTTGAATATCTGAAGGACTCATTTCTGCCTACCCAAGACCTTATAAACAAATTTTTACTCCCTACATCCACAAGCATTTATGAATAGATCTGAGCTGTTTTTAAATTATTCTTAAGCCTGGAAGCAAGTAAGAGAACAATGTGCAATTAGCACAGTACCTTCAAGATTTCTTCCAAATAATGAGTTGAACTGCCATTTGCATAGGCTGTTTGTATTACTGCCATTGATAAATTTTGACCTGTCTAAAGCAAGGAACACAAATTTTCATTGTTAGATATACATCTTTACAACACTTGTGATTTGACTTTTAAAAACTGCTTTTCAAGTTTAAACATTTAAGCTTGCAATATTTCAGTTCTTCATTTGAACTTCTAAAGTTCTCGCATATGATAATAGAAAAATAAACTTGAAAGGATGAGAGTACACTTTATTATCCAAAAGGTGGTCTTCACTAAAAGCCAAGAAGCAAAAATACAATTCTGAGCCAAAAAAATATGTTCTTTGCAAAAATACAAACCAACTATCCCTTCTCACCTCAGCTGCTTCTCCATACATCCCCAGACAGACAAGAGCCAAGATCCCTTGTCCAGCCAGTTCAAATAAGTAGAAAAGGGTATATGTGGCCAGGAATAAAATCCTTTGCTCTTGTTGGAGCAGTTTCAAGTAACAGTGCAAGTAACTTTTAAATCAGTGATTTTCAACCAGTGTGCTGTGGCACACTGGTGTGCCTCAGGTGTGCTGCAAGAATTTCAGGATTGACATTTAATAGGAAAATTGGGGAATTTGAATAGTCCGGCGTGCCTTGTCAATGGTAAAAACAATTGATGGTATGCCTTGACAATTTCAGTGCCTTGTTAAGTGTGCCGTGAGATGAAAAAGGTTGAAAATCACTGTTTTAAACATACAAGTGGTTTGCAGCTCTTTAGCCTACATAGTTCAGATATGATGTAGTGTCTTCATTGCTACTGTCCTATAAACACATATCATTTACTTGTATTTCAGCCAGTGGAAGACCATGTAGGTACCTATCCTACTGACATTAACAATCTTCCAACACAACCATAAGTTGAGTCAGGTTGAGGGAGAAACAGATCATCCGTTCACAACAGTGAAAAAGTTGCCTACAACAAATATATCCCTACAGTGTAAACAGGCAAGATCTACTCATTAGTCGCACAACAAATCAGAACAATGCTATTAACTTGGGGAATTCAATTACTTTGACCAGAAGTTCTTTCAGGAAAGAGCTGATCAGAGTTGCTATTTTATCTCCATCTAGAAGATGAAAGCGGCCAGTATCATCATTATAGAAGTAAACAATTCGGTCAGCATCCCCATCATATGAGCAGCATTTCTCATTCGGCTTCATTTCCAATCCTAGCAAAAGGGTGACAAAACAATTTTTTCAGAATTAATAATTATATTAAAAAGCCCAGAAGTTCTACTTTTCAGGCCAATCTACAGTATAAAACAGAAGTATAAATCAGCTAGAAATCCACTACCTTTTTATCATCCTAGGTCAAATTTTAAGCTACCCACTTAATTTCCAAATCTGTGTTTCTCAAGGAACCAGAAGGATAAGAATATTAGCATGGGCCTGTAAGCAGTGCCCCTATACTAGGCATGTATAAAGTACCCCAAGAGATGTACCAGATAAAGACCAATTCCTAATTCATTAAAAAAGAAAAAAGGAAGCATATGCAGACAACTAAACAGCATAGGTTGCTATTAATGTTTTCTAAACTCTTAATATGAAATAGCAAAAAACCAAGATGACACTCCATGAAAATGCAAGAGGCACATTTGGACAGATGTCAACATTAACAAGCAAACACATTGCCTTCATTTGGACTTCAACATTTCACAATAAGAAGAATTAAGATTTCTACAAAGGTCAATGCAGCACCTTGCATATAGGAGCCCTATGTGCAAAAATAAGGTAGGTATGATTACGTTCACTTTGTGTAGAGTTAAAATATCAAAGACTTTTTCTTATATGTTCTAAAGACTTCACTGAACAAACAGATGTATCATTTATAACACAGTGCTTCACTTATTAGCCTAACACAATTCCAGAACTACAGAAAATGGCACCAGGGTCTCTCACTTGTGCGTGTATGCATACTGATTTGAGAAAAAGTGGCAGCTACAAATTCAAATTAGTGCTGCCAGATTTAAAGGAAAATTTCTGTTGCACAGAGTGTGCTTGCTGGTGGAAATGCTAGTCAGGGTACCAGTAATGGTAAGCAAAAGGAATGAGCTCAGGTCTGTAAGAGAAACAAGGGCTGCAATCCTAAAGACACTTTCCTGGAAGTAAGATCCATTGAACACAATGAGGCTTACTTTTGAGTAGACATGGTTAGGATTGTGCTCAAGGTGGGTTCCGCATGGGTTCTGCTTGTGACTAAAGGAAAGGAAGCCAAGAAAGACCCCTTCCAATTTTCATCACAACTGGATTCAATCCAAGAGTTGCCTTTAAGATTTAATATACAGTGGTACCTTGGGTAAAGAATGACTTGGGTACAGGACATTTTGGGTAAAGAACAAAATTTTCTCCGAAATTTTGACTTGTGTAAAGAATACTGTCTTGGGTAAAGAACACTTCTGAGGATGTTTGGAACAACATGGCAAGGGAACCCACAGGGGGGACAAAGGGACAAGGGGAGTAGCTTGAGCTACAGTGGGGTCCTGGGCAAAGTTTTGAATAGGCTTCCATGGCCAGGGAACTCATGTGGGGTCCGGGGTTTTTCTTTTGCAGAAATGAGCCAGGTTTGTATGTGGGATCTGTATGTGGCAGCATGGAAGGTGTGCCTTATCAATGTTCTAGTGCTGCTCTCCATCAGCAGCTTGGGAATGTTAAAGTTGCACAAAAAGACAAAGATTCCTTTGAGCCAATGGATAGCAGTGACTCCATTAGCGATAGTGAAAGAGCACAATCTTAACCATGACTACTCAGATGTAAGCCCCATTGTGTCTAATAAGTCTTACTCCCAGGAAAGTGTCCTTAGGATTGCTGCCTAAGTAGACTTCATAGGATCATGCACATTGAATGCATGTTTTAAATTCAATTCCAGTGTTTTGTCATCCTTTTTACATCCAGTTAATATTTTTATATGAATATTTTTTGGGTTCTGGAACCAATTGTCTGAGTTTCCATTATTTGCTATGGGAAAATCCACTTTATGTAAAGAATGTTTCATGTAACAACATGCCTCTGGAATGAATTAAATTTATTATGTGAGGCGCCACTGTATTAAGGAGAGGAGTTGGGGGTTGGTATCAGAAGAAACCTTTTCAATTCCAGTTTCCCTCCATTCATCATTAGAAATGTTTTCATTTTTTTCATAAGAGGTACTAAAAAGACGGACTTCTATCAGCATACCTACAGGAGGTTTCTGATGGACCTTTACAAAGTCAGCACCGCACAGGTGATTGAGTTTCCCTCTGCTTCCATCATTGACTATGTGAATTTCAAGGCAGCTGGGAAGGTAGCGTTCCATTTCTTTCAGCTTCAGAGCCCCTATGCCATTGGCACAATCTATCTTCAGGCTGTTACAAGCATTGCTTTGATTGGTAGCCTGCAGCAAAGAAAGCAAAAAAGGTTGCAGAGTGATAAAAAGAAACCCACCCCCCAAAAACCCCTTTCATTCTCTTGTTCCAACAGCTACAATTCGATTTTAGGCTGCAATCCACTGAACACAGTGGATCTTACTTCTGAGTAGATGTGCACTGACTGAGCAATTAGAAAATGATTAAAATTAGTATTGGCATCATTTAACCTTAGGGAACAAGGCTGCAGTGAAAAGAAGAAATGGCTGAATAGCAAAACTTGGTCTTTATAATTCACTTGGTCTTTTTAATTCACAAATGTTGCTTTTTAATATTTTTTAAACTAACAAATTGCATGCCTTTTTTCTTGCAAATCTTGTCTCAAAGATTTCTGCAAATGGGGTCTCATTAATTTTGGGGGGAATGGGAATAGACTCAGAGCTAAAGTTGGTGTGCACTCACACACTCTAACACATACACAAACCCCAAAACAGTCCGAAGCACCATGTCATATGTCAACCAATATGCAGAGGGCAATTTTAGCTTTTAGATCAACAGAGAGAGAGAGAGATTGAAAGAGCAGAGCATGCATTGAATTAATGACTTCCAGGTAGAAATGAAATGTGTTGAAAGAGCAGAACATCATAAAACGAGCCATCAGAAAGCAAAGGATACCTGTACAGATTTCCTATGAAGACAAAACAGTGCAAGATGTTTTGTCTGTTTAGTGGCCTAAGTCAGTTAATACTTGACCAAACAACCTTACAATTTATTAAAAGGAAATCAGACATCTTTTGAGGGCAAAACCATAATTAGGTTAAGTGAATAATCATGCTGAAAAGCTTACCTTTCCCGCTAAAAGGAGCAGCTAGACTGGGACCACTGAGTGGGAATGGAAAAGTCCCATTCCAAGGCTGGCCTACCCTATTTTAAATTATTTCATGCTGCAGCTTTTCTCTCTGCTGAAGTGAAGCATCCCATACTAATCCCATCCCATATTTATTATAATTATAAACTAGCACAGTTACCAACATTGATGTATTATTAGCACCTGACTCCTACCGTATTGGTACAGAAATTAAGTCCACAGAACATACATTTCATCATTCATAAAACAGGGTGACTTCAGACAATATTCACAAATGGAAACACATTACGCTTCAGATAAAAGCAAAATCACCTGTACTTTCTCAAACAAACGTTCAGCTCAAGTCCTAAAAGCAACCAAGGTTGGTCAATGGCAAATTTATCTAGGAAAGGTATCCCAACTGAACCAGAGCCATCACAACAAAAGCCTTGTTTGCCTGTGCTGCTGTAAATTCCCACAATTTTGGCAACTGGAGCAGAGACATATTTCATGCAAATGGAAGGAAGGAAATGTTCATAAAGGAGTGTTTCTCCATACACAATTTTTGAAGGAAATATAGGAATAGAAACCAAAAATTTTCTAAAGAATAATGTCTTTCACCTGCTTTGTAAGGTCCACAAAGGCCTTGGACAGTTTTTGGTAATATCCTTCCACTGTGGCAATCCCATAATTCTCATGCGTATTCCAACAGCAGACCATATAATGTAGTTGTGGTGTTGTTACCAAGCCATAGTCTAATAAAATGAGGTCATAATAAGTCAAAGATCAATGCTGTAATGCTTCAGATACATTTCAGAACATGACATATCTTCAACTAAGGGCGTAGAAAGGACAGTGAAACTGAATTTAAACAATGCTTTTACTGAAGTATTATTAAAACGTATCCTACTTTCCCTGAGAACTATGTTCAGATGAGCTACCAATCAGGACAGTAAAGGACATACCATGGTATTGACCTCCGAGAACGGACACACCATCAATTAGTGCTTGAGAAAGCTTCTTGCTACTAGGTCTGAAAACAAAAAGATAGAAGTAGGATTACATGTATTGAAAGGCTATAGAAAAAATAAACAAAATCGCAAGCTTCCTCCAACTGATGTTTGGCATATGGGTCCACACAGAATGTTAACACTGCACACAGCACAATCTGTAAGCAACTGTAACAAGCCCAATGAAGTCCAAAGGGAGCAAATGACAGAAACCAAGAGTAAGAAGCAGATACTGAACAACTAAAGAGGTCTCTTTAGAAATATAAATAGGAGCATTTCATCAATTATAAACAATTTATGAAGCACTAACCAAACCAGCTCAGGGTTGTCAAACTTACCAGATCAGGGTTATCAAACTGATGGGTCTCAACCCACTAACCAGAGTAGTTGTGTCTCTGCCCTTTAAGAGGTGAGGAAGGGGGGAAACTGCACTGACGGGGGTGGGAGGGAAACAAAAGTGTTTTTCTGGCACGTTTTTGGCTAGCACCAACCACCAGAATTCCCATAGAATTCCCTCACACCTCAGTAAAATTAAAATTAGTGATAACAACCCACTTTTGGTTGCAGTCGCAAAACTGAAACTGAGTTGCAATTGCTATTTTTAACTTTACTGTGGGACGGGAAGCCCTGCAGAAGAGTCCACAGGACTCCATGCGACCCCAGAGGCTGGTACTGGAGTAAGTACCAAAAAAACTGTTTTTTTCCCCAGCAGGGATACAATTTTAGTTATAATTTTGCTGCCATTCCCTAGCTAATGTAAATACTCAGAACAGTCCTCCAAATCTCAGTGAATTTGAGAACTGCTATACTATACAACTTTATAACAGAAGTGCATAAGAAAGCATATGTAGATATGTCAAAAAATTGTACATTTCCTAGAACCGGTATTCTTAGGATGGCTAGATGCAGATGCATTAAGCTCAAGATTTAAGATTTAAACACCTTTATTGGCATAAAACTCAAATAAAGACATCATGCATCCATGACTGAATATTAGACACCTTCGGGCTTAACATTATGGATGTTTATTACCTTATTAACAAACACGAGAGTTGGAGCTAAGTAGGTGAGAGATCTTTGCCCTAACTCCTGTGAGTTCACCTTTATCTCTCCTAAAGGGTCGAGTGTAATCAGTTATGTTCTTATTTTACCTTCCTTTTAGTTTTTATTATTTTCTTATTTAACCTTCCTTATCAACGATTTTTACAAAGGGGATTTTATTGCTAGTGATCATTTTCCCCTTATTTTAACTTTGCAGTTTGTTTTAACTTCTGTATTTGCTTCCAAGGAGGAAAGTCCTCCAGAAAGGATCTACTGGGACTCTGTGACAAAGGTGAGGATCTCTCATACCATAAGGGCTAAGGAATGTTTGGATTTTAGATCATCTATATTAGGTGCCAGTGACCCAGAGAATCTAATCAGCTCATATGAGGGCCTACTGGGTCATTTGCTATCCACACTTGGCTCACATCCTAAACTTAGGGCAGATGATAAGCTATGGTGCAATAACTTTGGGCTTCATAGGGAAAGCAGAATCTAAAAATGCAAAGTTTTTTTGTATAGCTTCATACCATCTATCGTCAATATAGGTACTCCTATGTAAAAACACCCCCACCACAATACTTTAATCTTTAAAAAAATCAGCTAAAATTGAGCATCAATGCATTTAGCTAATGCCTATTCCTTCCTCAAGATACATATAAAATGTATAGGTACCTGGTGTCTCTGCCGATAACAACAAAGGCACTTTGCTGAAGGTCCACTGCTTCCTTCTGGCAGATTTCAGATAACACAAGCTGAACTTTGTCATCATCCACATTGGCCAAGCGTGTGGCATGTTCTTCCCAGGCAGGGGCCAACATTTCACCCAATGGATCAATCAGCTTTACGCCATTGTCTTTCTTAGGAGAAAATAGTACACAATAGGATGAGTTTCAGCATGTAGCCAAGTATTCAAAAATAAATTTATCTGAAACTGGAGGGGGGATGTACAATACAGACACCTCGCACCCGCCACAGATATGGAAACAGGAGAAGCTTATGTAAATAGCAATCCATGCACCATTGCCCCTGCCCCCATTACCTGTTTCCTTTAGAAGATATGGAAGCTTGAATGTTATAAATAAGGAACATTTTTGCTTAACTGAAGAACGTGGCATGCAAGCAAACATCATGCATGCAACAAGGAGCTAACAACATTAACAGGAAGCAGGGCAGTTCCTGCTTCCTGTTAATATTCTCCTAGTCTCCCTCCAGTGTTTCACAAATCACAAAGACATTAACGCTATGATTTTCACATCATTCGTCCCATCATTGGCATCCTTCAGTCTCTAAAGACTATGATATCGTGCTCTGATTGTCCTCTCCAGGGCACGATGGCCTAGGTAGATTAATATGGAGGACAAACTGTAACACAAGCAGCAAATCCCCCCTCTCCACGCCACTGAAATAGTCCAATGGAACGGCAGAACCAATACGATAGGTTCCAGCTGCGTCGCAGGAGTTATCAGAACGTGATTGTACACAGTCACAAACTGCTTCTGGGTCTCCAGCTCTGGATTTTGCCTTGAGGTTGACTCCTGAAGCCTTTCCCATAGATGGGTATAGCCACAAGGCAGTGGAGGTTTGAGGTGGGAATTTTCCTTCTCTGGACAACCCACGTTCAGTGGGACTTTGGACAGGTTAGTCTGGCTCCTCAACAAAGGCCTGTCTGGCATGGAAGTCCCTGCCAGTAGCTATGTTACCGCCAGCATAGCCCTTTGTATCACTGGAGCACACAATCCCACCACCACGAAAAGGTACTTTCCATCGGTAGGGACATGATCCGTTTAAATCATGATCACATGATTCCATTAAATATGCCAGTTAACCCCTTTCCCTAAAACTAATCATCCTCTTACTTCAGGGTTGTGGGAAGCTGTAACCATAACCCCAATGGTGCATTTTGTCTGCTTGGACCGCAACACCGCCAGCAAACCCACACGAAACATTGCATGGTGAACGAATTCTGCATTGTTACGAAATCCAGCCGTTCCATACTGAAGGAAAGTTCTGGGAAGGTGGACATACAGGTTTAGGTGCTTTGTTATAGCATCAAAATCCATTTCTGCAAAAGAAAAAATGTAAACTGAACTACAGCAGCAGAGGTAATAATGCAATCAAAGGGGAGGGAGACAGGTTTTTGCAGGAACTGTTACTTGAACAAAATAGGAAAGGCACAGTTGTAGAAGGTATACAATTTTTCATTTCCACAAAGATAACCACAACACACCATCTCACTGCAGCCACCTGAACATCATCATAGGATAGAGAGTGTTGCTTAGAGCTGTTATTCACGGTCTCTAGTCCCAGAATAACTTTATATATATGGCCTATATATATAAAGTTATTCTGGGACTAGAGACCGTGAATAACAGCTCTAAGCAACACTCTCTATCCTATGATGATGTTCAGTGTTCAGGTGGCTGCAGTGAGATGGTGTGTTGTGGTTATCTTTGTGGAAATGAAAAATACACACACACACACACACACACACACACACACACACACCACTGTAAAAGCTACAGGCTGTAATCCTATGTACACTTACACCTATGAGTAAGCCCCATTGAACATGGAAAGTTTCTTCTGGGAGAACTAAGCAGGCAGTTCTGTTGGGACTGAAGTGCTTTCGCTTGCAATCCTGAACAAGCTTACTAGTAAATAAGTATGTCCAACTGGACTCCATGAAGCCCACCTCAAACTCAAGGAACTCACATTTGTTTATGCTGCCTACATAACTCATATTTATGAACATATAGCCAAAATGAACAAAAGCATGTGTGGGCAATATCTTATGTATCTGAATGATTACTGAAGAAAGTCATAAGGAAATGCCAAAAACAGTTTGATCATGATGTCACATGCAAATCAACATCAGAGAAGACAATTGTAGCCTTTAGAACAGCAAAGTGAGGTTGAAAGAGCAAAGCATGTGTTGAATGAATGAGTTTTGGGTATATCTGAAAGGTGTTGAAAAAGCAGAACTGTCAGAAAGTGAAATGACCCTTCTATGACAAGGACTAGGACGGACTGCGACCCTTCACTAGGGGCAAATTGACTTGCTGACTGTGATAAACATTATGATCTCTACCCCAGGGGTAGATCCAAGGGAAGCCATAGGTGTGTGTACCCCCCCCCCAAGTGTTGCCAGGTATGAAGGTTTCCCACCAGGATAAGCAGCAGCTCAAGCTCAGCTGGGTCAAGCTTAGCTAAGCTCAAGCTTAGCCTGGGGCTACCTGACAGGTAAATCTAGGCTCCAGGGCGGGGAAGAAGCCAAGGTCCACCTGCCTAGCAAACTACAGCCAGAATGGCCAAAGTTCAGCTTGGAGTCCAGACTGGAAGAGGCAGCTCCAGGTAGCAGCCTCAAAATGGGAGGCCAGATCTACACAGCAGGTAGATCTGGGCTCCATGTCCAACCAGGAGTCTGGGTCTACCTGCCTAGCAAACTACAGGAACAAACCCTGGAGCCCAGGTCTACCTGTCTGGTTCACATGGCTCTGGAGTTAAGGTGTCTCTTCCCCCACCCCCCACCCCCAACTCATAGACTGGTCCTTCCCCTGCTTTACACATAACTCTATGGCTATAATCCTAAAGACATTTTCCTGGGAGTAAGACCTATTGAACACAATGGGGCTTACTTCTGAGTAGACAAGGTTAGGATTGGGCTCTATGTGTCTATGCAGTCTGCAAATCCACTTGGGAGATAATGCAAGGCAATCCTATGCCTGTCTACTCAGACGTAAGTCCCATTATACTCAATTGGGTTTACTCCCAGGAAAGTGTGGAAAGGACTGCAGTGCAGCCTAAGATCCCCATTCTATGGGTGCCTCCTCAGAAGCAGTCAATGATACTCCAATGCTATACTCCTATGATAGTCAATGGGGCTTACTCCCAGGAAAATGAGGCTAGGATTGCAGCCTTAGAATTCAAGCTTAATCCTGTCTACTCAAAACTAATTCCTATAATAGTCAATAGGGCTTACTCCCAGCAAAGTGTGGAGAGGGCTGCAGCCTAGGAGCCCCATCCTATGGGTGTCTCCTCAGAAGTAAGTCCTATAACAGTCAATGGGTCTACTCTCAGGAAAGTGTGGAGAGGGCTGCAGCCTGAGGACAGAGAGCTGCACCCCAGGGAGCCTCCCTGCAGCCCTGGGTGGGAAGGGAAGGCAGAGCCCTTGTGGGGGGCTGGGGAAGGGCTGTACCTCTGGCGCTCTCCTCAGCAGCAGCAGCAGCAGCAGCAGCCTCCCTGCTCCTCCCGCTTGCAGACGTGGCTGCTCCTCCCCAGCCTTCCGCGGCCCTCTTGGCTGCACCAATCTGCAGGAGCCCTCCAAGGACCGCCTGCTCACGGGAGGCACCCAGGCCAGTCAGGAAGCAGCTGCCTTGCTTGCCCCACTGGTGCCCCCACGGATGCCACTGGGCAGTGTCCGCCACTGGCCACCACCACCAGGTGCTCACTGGTTGCCAGTGCCTTTGGCTGGCGCCTCATGCCCAACAGGGATGTGCTCACTGTCCAATGGTGCCCAATAGTGCCTGGTAGTAATGCCTGGTGCTGCACAATGCTTGGTGGTGCCCAGTGCCCGTTGTTTGATGATGTCTTGTGGTGCCCAATGATCCCTGGTGGTGCCCATCAGTGCCTGCTGCCCTCAGTGCCCATTGAAGGCTGTTGGCCACTGTGCCCAGTGTCCTTCATAACCACAGCCCTGTGTCAACAGTGTCCACCAGCACCTGCTGCCCTCACTGCCCACTGATGCCCATTGAAGGCTGATGGCCACTGTGCCCAGTGTCCCCCACCCCCATAACCACTGCCCTGTGTTAACAGTGTCCATCAGTACCTGGTGCCCACTGATGACTAGCTATGCCCGATGCCCACAAATATAAAATATAGATTTTATTCCTGCCTCAACAAGTATGTTGCCTATTGCTTTCATGTGGTTCATTTCAACACTAGATTACTTAACATTAAATTTAAAACTTTTACATATATATTTATTAACTCTATGGGCTGTGGGTGGCGCAAGTGGCTAAGACACTGTGCCTGTTAACCAGCAGGCCAGGGTTCGAGACCTGGGTCGGCCCCACAAGACAGGGTGAGCTCCTGTCCTTAGCCCAGCTCTGTGATGCCAGCTTGATCCAGTCGTATTGGCTCTGCCTTTCCATTGGACTAATTCAGTGGCGTGGAGAGGGGAGATTTGCTGCTTGGGGAACAGCCTTTCCTCCATAACAATCCAACCCAGGCTTTTGTGCTTTGCATGCAGCGTATGCAGTGCAGAGCCTGATACCATAGCCTTTCAAGACTGACGGAGGCCTGTTAAGAAGGCTACATGCTGTCTGCTCCACACTGAAAGGACAATGAAGATTTTTCTGGGATACAAGGCCAAAAAAGAGGACACGAGGACACCCTGCTGTGTGTGTGTGTGGGGGGGGGGGGGTGACATTTGCAGGGATGGCATGTGTTGCATGGATGCCAGCAATGCTGTCTGGGGAAGGGGAGATGAAGACTGGATTGCAGGTCTAGTTCAACCCTGCAAAGTAACCAGAGAGAGCCTCCTCCAGGAGGAACAGCATTGGGATCTCCTTCCAGCAGCTGCAGATGCCTGTCAGCCCAATCCTATCTATGCTTTCCTGGGAGTAAGTCCTCTAGGGTTGGGCACTGTGACTTTCAGAACCAGCCTCTGCTCAGAGCAAGGCAGACTGTTCAGTGGGGCTGCAATCCTAACCCAGCAGCTAGGCTGGCATAAGTCCTGGCACAAGTCCAGTGCTGGCCTGGGGGTGTCAAAAAGTGCCATAATGATGTTTGTGTGCAACCTCCTGGTTTCAGAAGTGGGCAGCCTCAGGATGCATTGCCAAGTGGGAGGGAGGGAGGGCGCCAGGATGCAGGATCTCCCTGATGAAGCACCTGGTGGGTCACTGTGAGATGCAGGAAGCTGGACTAGATGGGCCTTTCTTTGGCCTGATCCATCAGGGCTCTTCTTGACCTGTGCTGCAACTTTCCCAGGAGTAAGCCCCATTGACTGTAATGGGACTTACTTCTGAGTAGACCCACATAGGATGGGGCTGTAGGTTTGTGCTGATCAACAATGATCATGATATATTTGCACCTCTTGTCCAAACAGATCCTGTTCACACACCCATTGTAATGCATTCTTAACCCCCCCCCCCCAAAAAAAAAATGTTACAGATGTTGCCACTTGTGTCAGTCACAACCACAGATGGGGTCAGCAATGCAAACATTCTCACCAGGAACCCAGCCTTAGCTTCCTTCTGTAGAGCGCGCATGCGCACAAACCCGGGTTATGACGTCATCGACTCAGCCATTCTTGAACCACGTGACTCTCCCCTCCCACTTCTTCTTGGGTCTGAGTCTCTCCTGCGCGCGTGCAAGAGAGAATTCCCCAGGCAGCGCTTGTCCCCTGAGCGGGTTCTAAGGTGCGTTCTATAGCGCGAGGGAGGGGCAGCCTCGCTCCTCATCACCCAATGGGATTTCGATCCGCTTCTTTCGCCTTGAAGGAACCAGCCAATCAGCGCCTCTCTGTGGGCGCGTGCCTGTATTGCAGGAGGGGAGAGGGGCTAAGCAGCCAGGGGAACCATAAGTCCCGCTTTCCAGCCTTGAAACAACTTTCATTGTCCTCTTTTTCCTTGTGAGCAGGCAGTCTCATTGTAATTAATAAATATATTTAGTACTAGCTAAATGTACCTGCATTGTGGGAGTACAATACCCTCCATTCGCCATAACCCCATTGCACAACACCCATGTGCATCAAACCCACCAATGTGCATCAACCTGCCATGCGCAACATCCCTCATGCTCATCATCCCCCATGCGCATCAACCTCCCATGCGCAACATCCTCTCATGCGCAACACATCCACCATGTGCAGCATCCCCTCATGCGCATCTACCCGCCAATGCACATCAATCCATGTGCAACATCCCCTGATGCACATCTAACCCCCAATGCATATCAACCCGCCATATGCAATATTCCTCATGCACATTCCCTATGTGCAACAACCCCCATGCATATCTACCCCCCAAACCACATCAACCTCACCATGTGCATCAACACCCCATGCACATCTCCCCATGCTCAACATCCCCCATGCGCATCAAACCCCACATGCGCATCAAACCTCACATGTGCTACGTCCCCATGCACTTCAACCCCCGTGCGTATCAACCCCCCATGCACAACATCTTCTCATACAACATCCCTCATGCTCATCCCCATGCATCAAGCCCGCATGCGCATCAACCTGCCATGCACAACACCCCTCATGCTCTCATGCAAACATCTCCTGTGTGCATAACCCCCCCCCCCATGTGCATCATCCTCCATGCGCACCGTCTTCTCCATTGCACCCTCCCTCCTAGTATATCAGGCACCAGGCACCAAGTTGCTGGATGTTAATCAATGTTCAATGTTAAATATAGGACAAAAACATGTTACACCCCCTTTTCAGCCCCTTAAGGGTTAAATTTGTCCATATCTTCTTGTGGGTGTTCATGTCACAGAAGGATCTCCTTCCCCAAATTTGACGCTTTTAGGTCCAGGGGTTGGGGCAGAGCATCCCCCAGTCACCGATTCTTCTATGCAAAGTACTGTACTGTATAGGGAGCAAACCACGTTGGACCCCTTTTCACCCTCTTCCAGTTTGAATATTGTCCCATATTGACCATGTTCTGGTCAGAGGAGCTTCCGAAGGACTAAATAAATAGCTATCAATATATCATTTTGTCTGTAAATTGCTTTGTGGACTTTTTGTTTAAAAGCAGTATATAGATTGATTGATTGATTGATTGATTGATTGATTGATTGGACTACAAGGTGCCACACATGCAGACTCTGCCTAGTTCAGTGCAGTTGTGAGTAGCAGTCATAGTGGCATTGTTTGCTGTTGCAGAAGTCAGTGAAGTGAGTGCAGGCAAGGAGACAGTGTGGCCATGGTTGGGTGTCAAGCCCCATGTCAGAAGACTGGCTGATCCCAAATTGCCCACTTGGCAGATATCAGATCCTGTGACATGCAGTTGCAGAACATTGACCAATGATAGGGTTTAATGCTGTCTGTGTCTCCGCAATGCCAGCCCAGTGAGAAGCAGTAATACAGTACTAGTACTTCAGTATATCGGTTAAGATCTCAACATTATATTTAAAGACCGTCTACTCTCACTGCTGTACACTCATTAAGATTTTTGAGAGATTCTGTAAACTGCTGTACATGCCGATATACCCAGAGTTGCATCTGTATTGTTTGCATGGCAGGTTTTTCTCGTGCAAGGCTCCAACTTTCCTCAATTGAGGGATATGCGACGCTCCATCACTTCTGACATTCCATTGTTTAAACGAAGATATGGCTGTTCCCATATGATTTGGATTCATTCACATTAGTAAATTTATAATCAAAGTTAGAAGTCTGACTGCAAAGTAGTGGTCCTAGACAGTTATTTCCACATGCTTACCTAACTGGCATTTTTCATATCCACTGTGACTCATGTCATGTGTTTCTTAATTAACAGAATCATAGAATCCTAGAGTTGGAAGGGAACAATAGGTCATCTAGTCCAACCCCCTGCCTGTAGCAGGAAATCCTTCTAGAATTAGATATATTTTTGGATAGTGCTCACCTTATTTATGTATTGTACATAATCACTTTGAACGTATGCCCCAGGCATGTTTCTGTTTGAAGCTCATAGATACTATTTATTTATGGGGAGAATGAGGGAACTTTGGAGGGGTGTTTCATTTGATTAAAATTATTCCATTCTGTCCAGTCAGTCAGCTTTATAAATGCCTTTTATAGTCTCTTGGAATGAAAGGGCACTTGGACAACTTTATTATTTTGATTTCTCCTGTCTCCAGGTGGCTGGCTTCACATCTGTAGCTATGTCCGGCACAAGGAAAGAAAGTATTGAGCTTCAGAAAGCAGAATTGGAAATGCTTTTTTCCATGTTTCCCAACAAAGGAGAAATAACTCTTCAGGATGAAAATTGTTTCCTCAATGTTCAGAAGTATTTGAATAATACAAGTGAAGATCTTCCACATAAAATTGAATATTCTGTTGCTGTTACTATTGATGAACCAAAGGTGAGACCATCTGTTTTGCATTGGGATGTGTTTTTTGCTTTATTTTCAAGAATTCTAATAAGTTGAAAACGAAAAATTCATTCCAGCATATATACTTGTAAAAGTACCATCTTGAGAGAACATACAATATTACACACTTATAACTGAATCATATTTTGTTTTTATTTTCAGAAGTAGATTCCAAAAACAAGAGTGAATCTCACTGTGTTCAAGAGAGTTGCCCTCTAGTAGAGACTGCAGCGCTAATACGGCTTGCTACATTTTGTACCTTCTGAGTCATTAAAATATTTTCATACCTCCCTTAGATTGAGTAGTTTGTGAAGCAGGAAGGATGCACAGGCTGCAATCCTAAGCTTCAGTTAGGCCTGCATAAGCCCTGGATTGACCCGGGGTGTCACAAAAGTGCTGTAAGGCACTTTTGCCTCACTCCTGGGGGGTGTTAAGCCAATACACAGGCATATGCCGACGTCCCCCCACTATCACAGGAAGATGTGCCAGGTGAGTTAGGCCAGCCTAAATTGGTCAGGATTGCACCCAGAGAAGAAAACACTATTAAGACAGCATTGCAGTTGTGAATGTGTCACAGCTCAGTAGTGTTTAGAAGTAAGATATATCACTGATACTGATCAGCATCATAATCTTTATATGCCATGATAAGAAGCACTTATACCAGAGCTGGTTTAGATTTATGCAAATCTTTCTTTATAGTAAAGGCTCAGTAATGCCTAATAGACAGACTACTCAAAGGGACAGCTGCACGTTAGGTGTTACCTAACTATGCTTCCTACCACACATACCCATGTAAGTTCACAGTTGAAACAAATATATACAGCAGCAGAAAGATTAGGAAACAATAGAAAATAATTACAGAACAAAGAAGGTGCAAAAATGAGGTTGTGATATTAACACATCTCCCTCTTCTGTGTGCCCATGGAAGACAAAGGCAAATGTAATTCATTCAGGAACAAGAGAGGCACCAAATGGAGTAACATGATAGCTTCATGAAGCTTCATGATCTCAGAAAGTATCTCTGCTTTTCTAAACTGTTATTGCTAACTTTCTTGGAGACATCCAAATCCATGTACCTTAAGAGGGTGTTTTTCCTTGCTACATGGACAAAGAGGAGTAAATGCACCATTCCATCCAGCAGCCAAGTTTGCAAAGAAAGTTCTTCCCCATACTCTAAGATCTGAAAGTCCAGCAATATGTTAGTGATTTTCCTCTTTCCTTTGGTCACAGAATCTCTATGCAAAAAACCTCCTTTCTCTTTCCTACTTTTGTTCAGCAGAGAAAAGGTGTCAACCAGCACTAGTCTTGCAGATCTTTGCATAGCTAAGCATGTGCTCAGTTACACAGAATTAAGGCCCTGTTGCAGGCATTTCAGTTACCTGTATATAACTGAGGTTGCATGGAGGATATAGTGTATGCATGAACTTGGGTTATATAATTGTATCATGTGTTTGACCTCTGCAGTTGCATGTATTAAGGTAGGTATGTAATTATGGGTCACACAGTACATTCCCCATACAAGCCTCAACATGGTTGAGGTCAAAGTAATTACTTAGAAGCCATAACCAGTTGTATGAGCTGGTCCTAAATTTGACAGAAAAATTGAAAACTTTGAAGCAATATATGATGGTATTTACAATCAACTGTCACTCATTCACTTGCATGTAATCTATCAGTATTAATGAAACTGCAGTTTCTGCACAATTACCAAAGCTTCCTTTGATGGTAATGTTCATTTTGTGAAGCATTGTGTGTTGTTGTTTTTTACTTTTAGGTGAGAGTAGATTTGCAGGTAACCTTACCCCATGATTACCCTTATGTATCACCTCAACTTTTTGCTCGATCAAGCGCTCTGGACAGACAGCAACAACTGCAGCTTAACAAGGATCTCACTACTTATGTTGCTTCTTTAGAATTGGGTGAACTTTGCATATGCTCAGCTGTGCAGTGGATACGAGACAACAGCACACCTTATTTACAAAATAGCAAACTATCCTCTGAAAAAGCACCAAAAGAAAATGTATCAAAAACGCTCTTCAGTCGAATGTGGATTTACAGTCACCACATATACAGGCAAGAGCTACGGAAAAAGATTTTTGATTCTGCAAAGAGGTTAAATCTGACAGGTTTCTGCCTAACTGGGAAGCCTGGAATCATTTGTGTGGAGGGTGTCAAAGAAAACTGTGAAGAGTTCTGGCATGTTATTCGATATCCCAACTGGAAACACATTTCCTGCAAACATATTGAGAGTGGAGAGTTGGAGGGAAATGAAGACAACCTACGGCTCTTTGATACTTTCAAAGATTTACAGTTTCAAGCTCATGGTGATTACGGACTGAGGAATGACTATCACATGGATCTTGGACAGTTCCTAGAATTCCTTAAGGAACATCAAAGTGAACATGTATTTCAGATCTTGTTTGGCGTTGAAGGCAAAGGTTCCAGTAACTAACCAGCAAGTTGTGTTTTTTTTAATTTTGCAGTCTCCTTTAATTACATTCATCCATTAATCTGTTGTAATTCAGTTAATAACATTAAGATATAAATGTAAAAAATGCACCTTGTTTCAGAAATAGCTGTCATGGGTACATCATTGGAGGCCGCTTTGCCACAGCAGGAGTGTCACCCTGCTATACATCAGGGGATACCACTGGGACTTTAATGGTTTTTCTATATAAACCCTTAATAAAATAGTAAAACAGCCAAGTAATATTTTGAATTATTGTATTGATTATACAGTGGGATATTCACAGATTTGGAGCCTGTGGATCAGTGAGGAGAGGACTCTGGGAATGTCTTCTCTACACATAACAAGGTCATCATACAAATCATCATTTAATGCAGATGTTGAAATACATCTCAACATATTCTCAGTAGTGAAAGTAACATTCTCCCAAAAATGCCAAAAACCTTCTGTGCCTAGATTAATTCTTATTTTGAACTATTGTTACTTCATTAGCTTACAGTGAAAGAATTACAAAATATCATAGTCAAAATTAACATCTTTAAAAGTACTCTGTGATTTTAAAAAGGAAAGGAAAAATAACCTGAGCTTTTTTAACATTTAGCTATTCTCTAACAAAGTATGAATATAAGCTAATATTTGAGTGTTCTCAAGATTGATGCAGGAGTTTGTTTCTGTTAAGATTTTCCCGTTTGTATTTTCATGGCTTCTTGAGGCCAGGTGTAACTGTCTGCCAGAAAATTTTCATAGTCAGTGCTGTAAATTTGGGAACGAATGAATGCTTCCTTGTCTTTTGGCTCAGGGTAGAAAGTGGCTGTCTTGTCCCTGTAGGCTTGCTGTGCAATCTGAGAGAATAAGACAAGTCATTCTTTGTTATAATTCTACATCAAGAAATAATTTTAATAATAATGGAAGTTCAAAATTCAGTGCTAGCCATCAGATTGTCAAAAGTGTCAACAAAGCCATGATCTATCCTAGAGAAAAAATTTAATGCAACACGTTTCCTGGAAAAGATTACTTTAATCTGGATCAAGCAACCCATTTGCTCAGTCATGATCACAGCCGGAAAAAAATAAGGGTGTACTATCCCACACACATGCTACCCCTGTATAGAGCTCAGATATCACAATTGTGGTTTATTAAATCACCACTCTACTGTGTCCAAACCTGAAGTTGTTGTTTAATAGAATACACACCACAATTAACGTAGGATGTGAAACCAGAGTTGAATCTCAATTTCACATTCTGTTTTAGTCTGTACACCACAGTTGATTTATGGGAATCATTTAGGCTGCAATCCTAACCCCCAGTTAGGCTGGCCTAAACCCCAGCACAACCGGGTGTGCTTGTAACCTATAATGGACTTTTTCTCCAAAAATCTGTCCAGTCCTGCTTTAAAGTTCACAGATTAATTATACCTTGGGTAAAATAATTTTCCTTCTTTTCTCTCACTCTCCCAAGACTCAGTTTTAGTGGATGTTCCCAATTCTGGTGTTGTGTGAAAGAAAAAGAGCATTCCTTTATCCACTCTATCCATTTCCTGTGTAATTTTGTTTGTCTTGGAGAGCAATACCGGCTTTCCCTTGTGTTGTAAAGCATGTTTGCACCTCTTGTGAGTCAGCTGGACAGGTACGAGGATGTGCCTTGCACCTTTTGTGAGTCAGCTGGACAGGCCTATGGAGTCCAGCCTCTGCACCATCATGATGGCTAAGTTTGCAACGGCCTCCCTAGGGATTTTGGGAGAGCAAAATGGGGACAGTAAGGATAGGTGAGAGGCAGGCTGGCCCTAGGAGGGAATTACCAGGACTGGCACTTACGCCAGATCCTTACCCGGGGAGGAATCCAGCTTTTTACCTGGTTACTCAGATCTGGGCCACTCATTTTGGCCCAAGTAGCCATGTGACATGGAGCAAAGGAATTCATTATCTCCCTAGAGAACCAAGTGATAGCAGTTGCTAGAAGCTCATTCACCTGTCTTAGGTCGGTGCATCAACTGAGACCATAGTTGAGCTGTCTGGACCTTAGTAACTTCAAGGTTAGACTACCGCAATATACTCTACATGGGACAACTCTGAAACAATTTGAATGCTGCAATTAGTCCAGGATGCAACAGAGTCCAGAAAATACAACTTGGCTGGTCCACTACTTCTGCAGCTGCACTGGCTGCCCATTTGCTTCCAATCCCAATTGAAGAACCTAGTTTCAACCTTTAGGACCCTCTATAATCAGGGTTCAAGCTATCAGAAAGACCGTCTCCTTCCATACATCCTGTCTGCCCTCTTAGGTCATCTGAGAGTGATTTCCTACAAGTTCCACCTTTGTCCCAAATGAGGGGGCAAGAGCTTGGGGACAAGCCTTCTCCATCATGGGGTCACAGCTATGGAATTCTGTCCCAGGGGAATTGAGAACTATTCCTCTCTTATGGCTTTCAGTGAGGGCTCAAAACATGTGTTTACCTGGCATAATGGCTCTCTTTGCCTCTAAGAGCACAATCCTAACCATGTTTATTCAAAAGTAAGCCCCACTGTGTTCAATGGGTTTTATTCCCATGAAAATGTATTTAGGATTGCAGCCTAAGATACTACTTTGAGTCCATCCCAGTGCTTACTTCATGGTTTTTACTCTGTTCTGGCTACATTCCCACTTTGTAACATAAAAAATTTAATTGCTGTTAATGCCTTATTTTGAGGTTTCTACATTTCATACTTGTTTATTAGCCACATTTGCTAACAATTGTTGGCCATTTGCTTCCACATGGGAAAGGTGAGATATAAATAAATACAGTGGTACCTTGCAAGACGAATGCCCTATAGGACGAATGCTTTGTAAAATGAATTCACATTTCAATGGGATTCTGCCTTGTAAAATGAATGTGCTTTGTAAAATGAACCCCCATTGGCTGGGCTGGATGGCTGAGGTGGGACTTCTCCTCCTGCCTGCAATACCAGTGAACAGGCCATCAGAGGGAGCATAGGCAGCAGCCTTGTCTGAGCCTCCTAGCCAGCATGGGGAGAGCCTGGGTCTCGATTCCCAGCTTCCCCAACAAGCCTCCTGCAGCCTCTGCAAGCCAGCCAGCATCAGGTAGGAGGGAAACCCCCTCAAAAGAAATCCCTTCCCCCAAGGAAACCCCCTCCCTGCCTGGACCCCACTACAACCACCTCTCTTCCCACCCCCACCATCACCTTCCTGGACTCCACCCCACTTTCCTGTGAGGAAGTCCCACTTTTGCATCCATACTTTCCTGTGAGTAAGCTCCACTGGATTCGATGGGACTTGATTCTGAGGACATAGAATCTTGCCTCATTTGCATCAAGGCAGCAGTTTTTGCTGCTGCAAACTGTTTTGCATAATAGATCTCACACAGAGATGGGTTCCTTGTTAAAGTTGCTCAAAAAGACACCAGTGACTCTTAAAATTAGTCATCTTTGACCATAAAGGTTTTTCTTTTCTGTTTTACTGTACAGTACATTACAGTGTTTTTATTAATATTACAGTAATTGTGTTCTGATGAAAAGTTGTTTTCAGTGTTTACAATGTTTCGAATTTGATTACAGTGTTTTGTCATCATTTTTACATACAGTTAATATTTTTATATGAATATTTTGGGTTGTGGAACCAATTGTCTTGTGAGATATGATCAAAGCATTCATTTTATAGGCATTGATATGTATCGATTAATGCTTGGACCTTTAGCAGAAATATATTCATCAGACCCTGTGCTAGCGTTCACTGCAAAGCTCTTTGAAGCTTACCCACAAACAGATAGTGGGTTGAGGGCCTCAGAGTTTAACCGCAACTGCGAAGTGAGTTCCCATTTTAGTGGAAATTTTCCAAAATTACTTGTGTACCAAAAGTTAAGAGAAACGAAAGTTAAAAGCTATGCTCAGGACTTTAAGTCAGAGAAACGAAAGTTAGAAGCTATGCTCAGGAACTATGTAGCAGCCCCGCCTCTTGCTGTGCTTTGATGACCATAACTATAAAAGTTGTAATGTAGACCTTGCTCTTGGCCAAATGTCCAAGAGCCGAGTTGCTCTAGCATTTTGGCCATTCAGCTGAATAAAGTTTTTTGAACCTCACTCCGCTTTCTCAGATCCTTGTTTCAGTAATTGAAATCAGGTAACAGTCTGAGTTCCCATTATTTCCCATGGGAAAATCAGCTTTGTAAGAAGAATGCTTTGTAAGACAAACATGTTTGTGGAACGAATTAAATTTGTCTTACAAGGCACCACTGTACTTCGTAGTGCTTGGCAGTCAGCCCCAGCTCCATGGAAAATATGGTGCAGGTTAATTGGCCTGCCTATTCCAGTGTGGGTAAGGATCAGCTGGAGGCAAGTTACCCTTGCCATAGGCTGCACTGCCATCAGACCCTAACTTGTGTTGGATACTGTCTAGGCATGCCAGTCTGCCTGTCCCAGCACAAGTTAGGATTGCGTTGTAAATTTAAACAAAATTTTCTTGGACTAACTTTTAGGGCACAATCCTAAAAAACTTTTCAACATTGGTAAGAGCAAAGGAGCTCTTGCAAAGGGGTCTTCAGGCATAGCAAAGCAATATGATGGGTTCCTTATTCCTTGTAGTCTTGTAAGTATATTTTAATTAAAAATCTGTAGAATGAACTTACTTTCACAGCAACTTTCACAGAGACCTCTTGAATTGATTTTAAGGGTGGGTACAAACGCCCCTCCTCTAAATTCTTCTGTGAAACCATTTGAGCAATAACCTATGAATGAATAAAAAAAACAACCCCAAGATATTTAGTTGCAGGCTCTCATTATAGAAAACACGTTTGAGAAGAAATACATGGTCACAGGACAACAGGTGGATTTAAAATTACCATTTTTGCTATGGCAAAATGTCTTCCCCACCCCCTTCACAAACTTGTACAGATAAACACACCTTTAAATTGCTTCATATCTCAGTTACAGAAACAAATCAAAACACAGGAGAAACAGAACCATGCTCATCACTCTGAAAATCTCTCATGACCCTAAGCCAGGGGTGTCCAACCTGTCAGCTTCCCTGGGCCGCATTGGAAGAAGATGAGTTGGTTTGGGCCGCACATAAACACTAACAACTTTTTTTAAAATGTTGGACAAAATGTAGGATGTCCTATATTTTGTCCTATATTTTTAAAACCTTGAAGTCTCATTGATTTTAATGGGGCTTACTTCTGAGTAGGCATGATGCATAGGATGGGCAGCGATCCTCTCCAAGCTAAACCTTGGAGTAAGTCTCGTTGATTATCATGGGGTTTTCTGCTGAGTAGCCATGCATAGGATTGAGCTCTCACACTGCAACTTGGGAGTAAGCCTCATTGACTTTAGTGGGGCTTACTTCTGAGGAGGCATGATGCATAGGATGGGCTGTGATCCTCTCCAAGTTTAACCTTGGAGATATGCTGCAATCCTGAACACACTTTCCTGGGAGTAAGACCCACTGGGTACAATGGGCCTTATTTCTGAGTAGACATGGGTAGGGTTGCAGCATATCTCCAAGGTTATGCTTAGAGCGGATCACAGCCCATCCTATGCATCATGCCTCCTCAGAAGTAAGCCCCACTAAAGTCAATGAGGCTTACTCCCAAGTTGCAGTGTGAGAGCTCAATCCTATGCATGGCTACTCATTGGACTCAATCCTATGCATGGCTACTCATCATTGGGCTCACAGGCTGCAACATGGGAGTAAGCCTCATTGACTTTAACAGGGCTTACTTCTAAGTAGGTCTCAAGGGCAGCAGGCAGCAACTGGGATAGAGGCTGAGGCTGCTTTGGGGGATGTGGGTGGGCGAGCGCTGCAAGGTCTGCAGAGGCCTGAAGCGCTCTGAGTGCCAAGAGGCAGGTAGGGGGAGGAGCCAGGCACCCCAGACCAGCTTTGCAGCAGCTGCCCAGGGCAGTGCACAGAGAAGCACACGAAATTTGAAAATGGCTGCTGCCACAAATCCAGTTTTTCCAATGGTGGTGGCCAGCTTTGCAGGAGGGTCGCATCCACCCTCGTCCTGGGCCCCCAGGCCTCGTGTTGGATGCCCCTGCCCTAAGCCTTTTACTCTGAAAAAGATCTTCTGTTCTGAGTAGGGGATAATTGTGGATTAGTAGGGGATAACTGAACTAGTGAATTGTTGCTTCTTGTCCCTGGATTCTCTTGTGAGAGCTGTTATTCTGAAATATCTATTTTTTTTCCCTTGAGGTTAAAAGAATCAAAACTGGATTTAGTATTGACTTAGCCTTAACTAAAATGACCTAGGGCACAATCCAGAGTTTGGACAGTGATGAGTGCCCTAGCTGGGCTGCCCCAACTATTCTGAATCCAGAGAAGAAAGTTATGCTGCATCCAGAGTCAGGAAGCCTGGGCTGCCCTAACTGCTCCAGAGCATTCTCAGTAGGCACCAAGTCAGAGACACCTGGGGAGGGCTTGCTCCTGAGGAGACCCCACTCAGTTCACACTGAACAAAGAACAGCTGTGGTGCCTACCTTCTAAGGAGTCCCTGATGAGATGCCAGGACTGACTACAGTGAATACAAGGGGCTTCTTCAAGTGGCCTGCTGTATCCCCAGGTTAGTGGGCTGCCGTAGTTGTGCCATATCCTGAAGTTGAGAGGCAGGGGTTGCAGCTAGGCTGGCCAAGAACTCAGATTTTTGGTCAACACTGCCATTCTTACTCTGCCTTATGGACCCCTATGGGTCTACTCATTTCAGAGGTGGTATAACTCTGAAGAGCTGGAAGAGGGTATTTCTGCCCCGGAAACAGGCTCTGGATACAGAGTAACTGCTCTGCCCTAGGCAATGCTGAACATGCCCTCAACATGCCTCTCCTGAACTACCTGTCTTAGGGCAACTTTTGTTGTCTTAGGCTGCCCCAGGCCTTTTCCAGAGTAATTAGAGTGGCCCATCTTGCAGTTGGGTCAGCCCTGTGAGAGATAAGAGTAACCCAAGTGCACTTCTGGATTGTGCTGTAAATCATTAATGCGCAGCCCAAAATGTTTGCACACACAGGAACTTTGGAATCTTCCAGATAGCAATGCCCAGGAGAGTATATTATTTCTCCTCCTCCTGTCATATAAGATTATGAAATGAAAGCAATTCTACATATTTTTCTTTTTCAAATCCATGTTTAAGGGATCGCACTGTGACCCTTGGGGAATAAGCTGATAATTGCATAAGAGGAGTGACACTTCTGATGGGAACTAAATCGCGGAGCAGATTGTGATAGCACACTTTATATGCCAAAGCAAAGAGAGGTCAGGACTAAGAGTGGTAAGAGAAGAGCTGCAGAAAGAGGCTATGATCTTCAAGAAGGTAAGTGCTAACGATAAAAATCCATGTAAATTTGGTTCTCAAGACTTTGGCCGTACCCAGTACTGTAGTTTCATGTGATTCTGACTTCCATTTCTTGTTAACAGGAATGTTGAATGTTGATGAAAATGAAATTTCCATTCCATTTCTGACATTCTTTTTTTGAAGGATCTTGTTTCAAGGCCTAGTCTCCATTAACATTAAGGCAGCAACACTATTTTTTGTTAACAGCCAGCAAAATAGGGGTTGGACTACTTCAATATTTAATGTATAAAGAAGATTTCACTTTTTCTTTTTTAAAGTCAACAAAATATACCAAATAAGTCATTGGCCATCATTTTCATCATTCAAATAATTTTGTACTTTAAAATCCACAAGGGGGAGCTAAAGCATTTAAGACAAAGAGAGAAATATTGACAATTTCCCCAGGATACATTGGCCTTTCCGGCCAAATAGCATTAATTCTACCACAATTTGACTTCTAACAAGCTTTGATTAACTTCTACTGTGGTGACATAATCATCGTGCAACATAATTAAAACACAGCATAAGAATGGAGCCTGCACTGTGACACACTTGAAAAATGAAATTTCCGAAATGAATAGAAATCTTCCCCATGTTTCTGGCCCTTTGACCAGGACCAGGCACAGCAGGCAGCATGTAAAGGTGATATGGAGTTGGGCAAAGTACTGACGGTAGGTAGGTGGAAGAATTTTTTCCCCTTCTCCTTCATTAGCAGACTCCTCTCTTTCACATCACAAGCTACTTATGAAATTTCACTCAGTTTCCTAAGCACTTTAGCATGTGGGTCTGCTTTTCGGAGATGTCTTAGCATCCTTGGCATTATCTGGCTAAAGCTAAATTCCTAAGCATTCAGAGTTAAGGTTGATACTTTTCAAAAGGATGAATACAAATGTAAAAGGCATCAGATCCCTCTTTTCTTACTATCATGATGAAGAACAGATCTTTTAAAGTGTAGCCATTCCTTAAATTATAAAACAAATTCATTTGTTACACTCAATCCAAGAGTGAGCACATATTAATGAAATTCTAATGGGATTATCTCTGGAGTGACTTGACCACAGCATGTAGAGTTGGAAGGATAATTCATTAGTTTATAAATCTTTGACATTTTAGTTGTGGGTCAGGCTTAGAAGTATGTTCCTTGTCATCACAATGAAATTAATTACAATTACAGCACTGCTGCTTACAATGACCAAGATTTATCCTCCAAATATCAAAGTTCAACTCTATTTTACTTGGCATGAAAGTAATTACACCTGGAAAAAAGCCTCCTGTTCTTACAATGATTGAAGTGTTTCTTTTATCAGCTTTAACTGGAAAGGTGACAAATTAAGAGGCAAGTAGATACCAACACACATTTTAGATGCCAGTGTTCAACTCTTTTCCTATCCTTATACACAGCCAGCACTGCTGACTATCTAATAAGACACACCATGTTGCTAGTAGGGGCCAAAATCTCCCCACTGTCCTATTAATAGGATTAATAGGCTGTGGCACAGTCATTGAAAATCACATGGCAATAATTTTTTAACCTCAAAGTTGCATTACCCTTATGCCAGTGCTGGGAAGTTGGTTAGGACTGTGACCTTATGTCAAAGTATGTTTTTTTAAATAGTACTTTTCCCTTTTTGCTAAAACTGCCTGTAAGGAAACCAGTTTTTGCTGACTCTGTCTCAAGTCTGACATTTGAGAAGCTTTTTGATCTAGTATGTGCTTCACTTTTTTACTTAGCAAGTTTCCAAAGCATTTTACAAACGACACAGAAATTGCTTCACCAAAACAAACGCACCAGTTCTAGAATAAAAAGGAGTCTATTTCAAAATAGTCGCAGCAGTTTTGGACAGTGAATGCAGAGTAACATATCCAACTGAAATTATAGGGGAAGATTTTAGCAAGGAAGATAAAATTAAGAGTTCCTCTGCAAAGATCTCTTCCCATTTTTGGATGGCAAAACCCAGTGGAAACAATCTGGGCCTTTTACTGAGTTTTGTACGTGGCAGGTATGGATGGTTCCCTGAGGCTGCTGGATAATTTTACATTCAGTTTGGTAAGAATGCTGGTGCCATTTTCACAAGTAAACCTTATGGCTTCCATTGAGGTTCATTCAAATACAATTTCTACCAGTTGTCTAAATAAAAGTCAATGTATGTCATGATTTTGTACTGAGAACTGACAGGCTCAGAAGTCACTTTTCTCTCTCAGGAGAGCATAAGAAGTTCACTAGTAGGCAGAATGGGAAAGAAAGTTCTAGAAATCAGTATCACCAGGATGATTGTGATGCTGCTGAGGAGGAAAGGGGTATTCTGTTTGCTTTTTCTTTTTAACTTAGCTGGGGGGATCACTGAAGCCCGCTAGCCCTGCCAGGAGCTTCAAACATCTGTGAAAAGCAAAAAACAAAAAACAAAAAACTTCCAGTTTCCCAGTGAAAATAGGGATGAGGGTGTTTTTTCCCTTTTTGCCAGAGTCTGAAGCTGCCAAGAGGGCTGCATTTACAGACTCCACAGATTCTCCAGAAAGCATCCCTGGTAAGTTTTAAAAACCTTTTCCTACCCAATAGCAGCACAGCCATCCAATTGTGTTGCTACCCTTCCTCTCCAGTACCTACAAGGTTCCCAAAGACTGAGCAGATCTTTGGGAACCACTGTTATACTGTCTTACCTACTCAGTCTTGTTGTAGATGTTGTTGAATATGATTCCCTGTCTTTGGTCTCAAATAACAAATAACACCTGGGATATTTTTCAAGTTATCTCTCTAAAGGCCAGGAAAAGCAATGCCATACAGTATCCACCAGCCTCCTGTTTCCAAGTGCCACCTGCCATGTTGAAGTACCACAAGCTGAATAGCACCCACAGAAATACCGGTAGCTCATAATTATTTAGATGTATAAAGAAGAGCTGGTACCTCTGCAGTAGTAAGGAAAACATTTTCAGTTATACACCTCAATCCACATGAAATAACTCCAAGGGCAACTCCTGGAAACACATAGGCGTTGTTGCCTTGTCCAGGGAAAAGTGTGCGTCCATTTGGAAGAGAGACTGGCTTAAAAGGACTTCCACTTGCAAAAATGCCACGTCCCTGAAACAAAAGTGTGAAAGTATTAATAGGAAAAAATAGGCTTCATCAGAGAGTATCTTCTGGAAGACCACTTGAAAATCTCACACACGCTGCTGTGAGTTCCATGATGGAAAAAAGATAAGATATAAATATTAAACAAATCAACTACTGTTAGAAGATAGTATTTTTACGGAAGCTATGTGAACAAAAAGAAATGGAAAATTTCCATTATTTCATCTGGGTTACCAGATGAAACTAGCCATTATAAACACTTTTAAAATATTTGCATTTCTCTTTTACTTCTGCACAGTACTCGGCTATAGACTTTTCAGAGTTAAATAGGACATGCTAAACGTTTGTTTCTGTTTATAAAATATCCCCCATGGGAACTTCAATTCAAGGAGAATGTGTGACCCAACAAAATTAACTATAATATATTGGACAACACAAAAATATTTTTGCTATATGTTTTTTTTCCTTTTGCTTGCTGACTGACCAATTAAAAATAAATGGAAGGAATTTTTAATTGATCTACATTTTTGTTGATCCACATCAACAATTCTACCTACACTGAAACTGGGAATCTACAAAATAAAAATAACTGCTTATTATAGTTTATTTTATCATGAAATTAGCCAATTAAAAGCAACACCAGTAACTGGTCTGCCTCAATCCATCCAACATTCTCTCGACTACCATAATACTGGAAGCATGGAGACCTTCTGCATTGTTGTTCCCCAAAACTGGTAGTTACATATTCAGACATGGTGATTTCTTTACATACCGATTCAGACGGCATTCCTAAAGCCAAGTTAGGCTAGCTTAAGTCCTGGCACAAGTCCTGTTCTGGCTTGGGGGTGTCACAAAAGTGCTGTAAGGCACTTCTGTGCCACTCCTGGGGGAGGGGGGGTGAGGCCAGGGCACAGACATGCATAAGCCTCACCATACCACTCTGGAAACGGTGAGACAGATAAATTATGCCAGTCAAAATTCCACTCTAAATCTTGTTTAAAGCAGATGTACTTAGAAACAATAAACAATCTGATTATTCTGTTATTGCTAAAATAAAACTTCAGGAACAAATAGCATTACCAGATACAAAGGGGACAGAGTGTTGATACCTTAAACCACTAAGGTTTAAGTGGGAATTGTAACAAACCCATTGTAAGTGGCAATTTTGGCAGGTGCAGCTTTTTCAACTCTTCCATGTTGTTCTGCACCTGCTAAAATTCTTCTACAATGGTTAAAGGTATAGGTTCTCTGTCCCCCTTTGTATCGAGTAACCCTAAGAATGAAGGATGTACACTGTACATTACATTTCTTTACTTACCTCAGTCTGAATGTAACAATCCTCAGCAGAGCATTCTGCTTTGCAAGTTGGGTTACTGAGAGCAAAAATAATTGGCAACTTGTTGAAAGAAGCCATATCCTTTAGAATCTTTTTTGTAAACGCACCAGGAGTAGCAGAGGCTCCTAAATAAGACAGTATTATAAACAGATCACTGTAGAAATTAAATATTCCCTCACCAAAAGAGCTCTAATGCCAATCAGAACAAAACAACGCCAATTGGTTTTTTGTCTGTTAATTGTATGAGCTTCCCTATGCTTTTAAAGCACCTAAGGAATTACTGTTGATAAAACAGTGCACACATTTAGTTTAAGTTTATGAAGTTCTTTGAACAATGAAATACACATTATGGGTGACAATGAGTTGCTGCCATATCCTGACATCACACTGCATTACTTATCTATTATTCAGGGGTGGGGGACAGAAATGGGGAAACACAATAGTATGACAGCACAGGTATATGTTTCTGCAGTAGAAAAAGGAAATCATGTTCAGTGATGGGCTTCAAAGAAATTAAGAACCGGTTCTCTGTCCATCTGGCAGCCACTTTTATATGTACAAACTCTGTCCATCTGGCAGCCACTTTTATATGTACAAACTTTATATGTACTATCTCTTGTTAAGAACCGGTTCTATAGAGTAGGTGCGAACCTGCTGGTGCCCACCACTGATCATGTTACATAGAAGCCACTTTCTATTTGATCCCTGTGTCAATTATAACATGATATTCCGTCCTAAGAATATAAAACATGAAATGGCATGACAATTTAGAGGAAATAGTTTTGCTATGCCCCATATCCTTGTACAAATGCCATACCTCCCCTAATTAAAGAGGTTATAAATCATCATGAAATCCTTTGAAGTTTTTTCTCTTCACTTTAATTGATATGTTTCACATCAGGCAGGAACAGAACTCTCACCCTTAGAAGGCATGGAATCCATCACAGAGAACAGGCAAAAGAAAATTTCATACACTCTGTTTCTTGTGTTGCACAGGAAGTGTTGTGGGAGATATGATGTATTTCTAAGATGTGCTTTGGAATTTGGCTGTTAATGATATTAACTTTTTGTCATCTCAAACAATGTGCAGTCATATCAGAGGACTTACAGCCTCAATGCTTAGGCTGCAATTCTACATGCAATCATACTTTATTTTTGTTTTTTTTACTCTGCCATCTTGGAGCCCACAAATAATTCATAGTTTGAAACTGGGCTTTCAGCATTTTTGAAAAGCTGATTTGTCCCAAACAAAAAGGGACTGTCTCACTTGCTCTGAGTTTTCTGTTATGAGAATTTTTCTTCAAGGCATTTAATGTAAGATGACAGCAATTTCCAGCCAGACAAGAACATAAATTAGAAAACATAATTTCAGTGATACTTTATGGCTACTTTTATTGTCTTATTAAAATAATTGTTTCTGTTCTCGGTCCAAGAACAACAAGTCTTCCTAAGCAGTGTCTAGCAAGATTCCATATATGGCATTTAATGAGACTTGGTTTACTAAAGACCTTGGGAAAATATCAGACAACTCACTGATGCAAGTGAATCCAACTATGGAAGGAGAAATTTTAAACAATTAATCAGCTAAAGAAGAAAAACAAATTTGATCAGTCTGTCTTAACTAAACATGACATGCACATTTGTTTTCAAAGCCATGTTCAATGCAAAAAGTTTTTGCCACATAACACCAAATACAAAGCAGGGTCTTTTGTGTTCTTTCCACGCTTGTATTCTTTCCATACTTAATGTGTCAAGTATTGATCAGGTTGGCAAGTGGCCAATGAGCCATACACATTACAACTATCCAGGCTGATTCCTCAATCTTCAGCATCAGTGGCAATGATAGCAGTCCAGTGGTGGGCTTTGCACCTGGTCCCAGTACCCTGTAGAACTATATAGCAGTACTGTACATATAAATTTGCATTTTCTCCCCCAATATAGCTAATGGTGCATTATCTGAAAGAGGAAGAAAAGGGGTGAGGTACTGATAGTATTAATTTAGGCATTAAAATGAGACAATACCTTTTTGAAAGGACAGTGTACCCAAATTTAGGATTTTCTGTTCTTTTCAGTGTTGTGTATTTCTCATCTCTCATTTAAAAGTCAATACAGAACTTCTTAAGTTTCACATAGTTTCAAACACTGAGGCTGCAATCCTAAAGACACTTTCCTGGGAGTAAGACCCATTGAACACAATGGTGTTTACTTTTGAGTAGACATGGTTAGGATTGTGCTCTGAAGCCAACAGGACAAATCTATTTTATAATGTCTAAGAAAGGTTAAATAAGTGTTACCTATAAGCACTGTTGGCTTTATATCATTAACAATATCTTCTAGGTTCTTCATCTCAGCATGCTGATGAGCGAATTGTTCCTTCTCAGTAGTTAATGCAGCACGACCCTAAAGCAAAGAGGATATTTCTAGTAAACATTTTTTTGCATTTCTTCTATAATCTCTGTCACAAAAGTTGAGATTGATACTTTTCTTCCAAAAGCACATCTATCCGATTCCTCAGAGTTTGTCATCTTTAGTGTGCCAGTTATATGCCGAACACATGTAAGCTATTTTCTGAAAACACAATAGGCTTCCTTCCATTAAAGGCAATCAGAGAGATTTAACAAAACATTTCTGTCATCCCTTGGAAGGATATTCCAGATTTTTATAGTTACATACGCTTATAGTTTCTGAACAACTTTGTCAGTGACTTGCATCTAGTGGCACTGAAAAGTCCTCCAAGACTCATTTGCTTTAAAAAACTATATATACATCTGCCTGATTCCTCTTAGGCTGAACCCTTTTTAAAAAGAAAATCTCACCCTTGAAAAAGTTCAAAAACACATTTGAAAAGCTGCCCTACGATAGCTTAACTTGTGCTAAGCTTAACGCTCCCTGCAACATCTGGTGGGCCACTGTGAGATAGGGGAAGCTGAACTAGGTGGGCTAGGGTTGCCATGTGTCCCCAAAAACAAGGACAGTCCTGATTTTGGCGGATTGTGTTCACAACTGGCAAGTGTGACAGAGGGCCCTGTCCCAGTTTTGTGGAAGAGAATTGTGGAAACCCTACTTTGGCCCAATACAGCAGGACTCTTATGTTTTTATGTGTGGTGTTTTAGTTGTTTGATGCTAATGAAGCAAAACTGTTGTGGAAATCTCATGAAGGGATATAGAAACTATCGACAAAGGGATTCAGCAAAGTGCCTTGTGTTTTACGCTGTTTTGATCTCTGAATTCAAGCAATGTAAAGAGATCCATGAAGGATCAAGAAGATTTCTTGCACTTCCTGACAATTAACTTTATTTATCACCAGAGGTTTGATCTTTCAGAAAGATTGAATTATTTAAAAAAAACACACATTAGGACAGTTATATTTATGGGAATAAAGCAGGCAGTACAGCCAAGATTCTCTCAAACAAGAGCTCTGAAAAATCAGTCTTGTCTGACTCCCTCAAATAATTTTTCCCCCAGACTCTGAAAACAAACAGTAACTCTTCTACAACAAGAAGGATTCCCATCCACTGCTAACATTTTGTGCTGTAATGATGAGACTTTCCCTCTTCAAATATCCTACTCCTTGGCCTGCTACTGTCTCACACAAGAATCTCTTTCATAGTGTCTTCACTGGGTCAGCTCAGGCCTGAAAGCTGAGGGAGCTGCAATCAACTCCAGTGTGGCTGCAGCTGTGTAGGAGGGCACAGCTGGCATTCAAAAGGGACTCTCCCACATTCAAAAGGCTCTCCCACAGATTACAAAGCACTGAAAATCTCAAGGGACCATGTGGATAAAGCCTGCTTTTCCTGCCTTCATAAGTGAGCTGTGCTGGCCCTCCTCCCTCGCTTCAACAAATTGTTCCTTGAGTGAGGGCTTGCCTCCAAAAGGGACAAAATGTCAGAAAGCTGCCTCAGTCCCATTACGATTCAAACTGAAAAACGATCTCCATTAAATGATGCATGAGTATAACTGAACTGAAAGGGGGTACAGTTCAATCGCTTAGCACCGAGACACTTACTCTGAAGTTTTACTGGAAAGCTAGGTGGGGAGGAGAATTTTTCTATGGCAATTCTCTATAATACATGAAAGCATGCCTCACAGAACAATATTTCAAATAAAAAATATGATACAAACACACACACAATTTTTATTCATGTGCTGTGGTGCAAACTGACTGTATTTGTTCTCTTCTTTTTCTTCCCTGGTCAGTAACCACAAGCCTTGGTAGTTATATAATGGAAAGCAATATATTATCTGCAACAGTAAATGGTTCCTAGGAGACCATAACATGTTGTAGAGATACATAACATGGCTAGCAATAAATTGCTATATGCGATGTATGCCAACATCTCTTGACTCACCCTTGATTTATGGAGAAATCACCATCCTCTTCTCTTGGACTAAACATTCTTTAGAGACAGAATTACTGGGCTTTTAAGGCAGGGTTGCCACATGTCCCCCAAAACTGGGACAATCCCGATTTTGGGGGATTGTGTTCATATACTAGCAAATGGGACAGAGGGTCCTGTCCCGATTTTGTAGAATTATGGCAACCCTATTATAAGGTGAATATATCCTCATGTATGTTTAAGGGTTTTAAGCATTTTCTTAGGATTGCTTTAGGACCACTACCTTTCCTTTGTGGCCATAGGAAAGCTGGTTACTTTTGGCATACACAGGATTACCAATTTCACTATAAAGCAACTTAAGTCAAGAGCATTGCTGTTCTTAAAACTTCCAGCAGGTGTCACTAGGATTTTAAATCTAACAAAATTTTAATCATGAGCAATTGTAAATTTCTCCCACCAATAGCATAAAACCTTATGAAAACAAAACACCAAACCACTATTTTCCAAATAGTACATATATTGTCTATTTCTTTAAAGACAAGAGATTTTAAACTTGAAAAGCCTTTGTTTTAAGTTCATACACTATCCAGTTATGTGCAATCTCTCTTGAGAAAATTTGTGGGCAGTGAGGGCAGGAGGTGGAACAGGGAGGGAAGGGGTAGTTATGAGCCACAACGACATGTGCTGGGATCCTAACCCCATTCCCTTTCTCCTTGAAATTGTGCCATTAAATTTGCATGGGCAGATCTGAGGAGACCCATCTGGCCAGTGGAGGACAAAGGAACAAAAATTCCCTTACCATGAAGAGACTTTCACAACTGTCCTCTCCATAGGATTCAGTGTGCATTCCACTAGTGCAGCTTTATCAGTAGGGGACTTTAATTAGGATGTATACACTTACTTGGAATTAAGACCTATAAACGCAATAGGCCGTATTCTGAGTAGACTTGTATAGGATTGTACTGTAAGTTAATGAAGAATCTGATGCTGTGATTCACATGAGTATAGTAACCATTAAGCCAGCCTTTTCCCATACTGTGATAACCACTCAGTAGTCCTGAGGGTGGTTTAATAACTTGAATGGTACCTAGTAGGGGAGCCTGGGGATTATGCTGCAAACTCCAAAGGTCCCTAGGCTTCATTTCCAACAACCTTGTTCTTTGCATGAAGATACTGGGATCAAAATTGAGGGGTGTGCCCTTCTTCATGTATTTCCCACATCATGGACTGTCATGCATGAACCACAGCATTTGATATAATCAGTTTTGAGCTATAGGAGTCCAGTCTAAGCTTAGTACTGTGCTCATATTGTGATCATAAGAGCAAGGACTAAATTTGTAGGGACCTGTCTTCGGGTGCATGAATGTCTCCAATATGTCAACACTGTGAAAAAGCACATCCCTTCTCAAATCTCACTGCCCTACCCAGCTAACTGTTCTCACTTCTCTATCAAATCTGTAGCAGATCCAGGATACTACAGCTGACGTACTGGTAAGCTCTATAAGAAAAGCATGAGAATCCAGTAGCAAAATACATTTATTTTCAGCTGAATGCAAACATGAAAAAGATGAATACATGAGTTGAATTCTCCAGATTTGTTGTTTAATTTTAAGTAGCTCAGAAAAAATACATCACTATCTTTAAAGAAAATAGCTTTGTTGTGGCACATGAAATAGGTTCTGGTATGTGGTTCTGGCGTGTGGAAGAAATGAGGTAAGAATGACTGATGAAGTCTCTCAGCAGCTTCACATTTCTAACCACCGCTGATATAAACCACAGTATGTAGAACTATTGGTTGTCTCTCTATCACTGGAGTTACTTGAGTCTGGCATATGCAAAGGAAAACATCAGCACTCAATTATCTGTTATAGCAGAATAATAAGAAGAAGAAGAATGTCTTTTCTCCTTTTTATAAATATCTCTATGTGCACTGTATACCTAAGGTGATTTATGATGGTTTACATGCTCACCTCCAGTAATATTTTTATAGAAGATACAATAAAAAGTGAAAATACCTCTAGTACAACCCAATCCTAACCACACTTTCCAGGGAATAAACCCCACTAAGTACTTTGATTTAGATCCATTGATTCAGAAGTACTACTTCTGAGAAGACATGCATAGTTCTTCATCCATTTCCTTTTCAATGACTTGCTAAGGAAGTCTAAATAATACCCAAAGTGCTATTAGCATTTTTCCAACAGGACTAAGAAAATAAATTATAGGAATACTTTTGTTTCTAAAAATCACTGACCCACGTGGCTGCTTTACTATTGCTGCAATCCTAAAGACATATTCCTGGGAGTAAGACCCATTTAACACAATGGGGATTACTTTTGAGCAGACATGGTTAGTACTAGTATTGGCATCCATCAGTCTTGAAAGACTATAGTATTGTGCTTGATGCTGTATGCGAAGCACAAAGGCCTGGATAGGTTAATATGGAGGATAGGCCGTTACCCAAGCAGCAAATCCCCCCTCTCCACACCACTGAAATCGTCCAATGGAACGGCAGAGCCGATACGATTGGTTCCAGCTGCATCGCAGAGTTGGGATAAGGACAGGAGCTCATCCTGTCTTGTGGAGACCCGGATCTCAAACCCTGGCCTCCACAGTGCACAGTGTCTTAACCACATGCGCCACTTACAGCCCGACATGGTTAGGATTGTGCTCTCTATCACTTATCCAATTTTTACACTGTGAGGAAAAAAATATATCAGTGGAACCTCAGAGCATTTAACTGAATGTGAGATTTAAACAATGTGCTTTGCTTCAACCAATTTTGAAGAAAATAAATATACCGGTAATTTATATATTTTTTGAAAGAATGGTAAACCTCTATTACCTTTACTATTAAGCCTTTGGAATCAACCATCCATATCTTTTGTATGGCTTTCTCTTTCGGCGTCCCCTCTTTCTCCAGGGCCATAATTATTAAATTGGCTATCCCAAGAGACGCCTTAAGAAAAAAAATGGAGAAAATGAGTAAGTTAAGGTGGGAGAAGTGACAAACATTGTTTTTCCTATAGGGCAAAATATGCATAAGAATTACTTCTAGGACATGCAGCCAAGCAAGCTATTCCAGCTGAATTAGAGATCACAGAGATCATAGGCTGCAGTCCTAAAGACACTTTCCTGGGAGTAAGACCCATTGGACACAACAGGGCTTACATCTGAGTAGATATGGTTAGGATTGTGCTCTTTGTCAATGGTAAAAGATAGTAAAATATAGTAAAATAAGAGTAGTAAAATAAGAGATCATAGTCAAAGGTAACCCATCTCTCCAACAGGGACAGAGATACTCAGGATTATTCTGCAAATGGCTGAATTGAAACTTAAGGGTAACTAGTGAATCCACCTTAATTGTTTGATGGGTTTTAGTTCATTGTGAAATTTGCTTTTATATTCCCAATATCCTCATGGCTGCCTATGAAAATGTAACACTCACACAATGGGTGCAGGGAATTGAGTTCCATCACATACATCTTCATACTGGCCCATTGGTCAAGAAGACTGTGACAAGATTTTTCACAGTCATTTTCAAACTGTGTGACAAGGCATTATATCATCAATTTTGATGTCACATAAAATATCGATACCTAATTTGTCTACCAGTAACCTGTAGTTACTAACCTGCTAATACACGTTCAAATCTATCCCCTGAAGTTTAAAGCAGGGAGGGACATTTTAGGTAGGGTTGCCATATCACCTGGAAAATACCTGGGTTTCAGGATCATGACCCAGACAGGATCCTGGAACTGGCACCCTTGAGGGCAGTAACAAGTACTACCCATAGTTCCCCACCTCAGTGCTGTGCCAGCCAGCCCAAGAATGAGCTGGTGAACCTCTGCACATCCGCCAGGCTGGTGAACATCCAGGAGGCGGTCCCTCAGTGTCACGCTTGCACTGAGGTGAAAGACCATTTCCGGTACATGCATCTGTCTGGAACAGATGTGCAGGGGTCCTTCAACTCAGCATCAGCCTAACACTGAAATGAGGAACCTATACACCAGCGCATGCAGGAGGTGAACCCTGTCAGCATCAGGTTGGCGCTAAGATGAGTGACCACCTCCTGTGCGCAAAACAGCCTGGTGCATGCACAGAGGTCTCTCACCTCCGTGTCAACCTGATGCTAAGATGAGGGATCTCTGCGCACGTGCTGGGCTGGCACATGCAGGAGGCGGTCCCTCTCCTCAGCATCAGGTTGGCACTCTTCCTCTTGTCTTGCCCAGTCCAAGGTGAGGTGTTCATGAGAACCGTAGTTTTAGGTCCCCAGCAAAAACATACAAGTTAAGTTCATATTAAATTCCTTTCAGCGCAATTCTAAATTTGGATTGCTAGCATGTCTTCACTGTATCCAGCAAAAATTTGGGCAGCCAGTGACTTGCTCCAAGACTTGGGGAAAATTTACCCCTTATGGGACCACTGTAATCCCAATGGGGATATTTGGATCTGTGCCACCTCCATCAGTGCTGCACATCAGAGCACCTCTAGGAATGCAGGATTCTGGCTCTGCTTTTCTGCCCACAGTCCTGCCCACCACCTGCCCTCCCCCATCCCAAAATGCAGCTCTCAAAATCCGGCCTCTTCCCCACACCTTTTAGATCTCAGGCTGGTTGGCACAAAGTTACCCTACGTGGGGCCTTCATCAGTGCAGGGATACTGATACATGCCTGTGCACTGACCTAGCTGCACTTTTGTCAGCACGAAAGGGCTTTAGCATTTTTTCAACAATGAAGGGCCAGCCCATCAACCTTTCAGAATTGTGCACCAAACTTTTAAAGTGAAGTTAGTAGGATTAAATAGTTTTTATTATAATTCTTCATGATTTTTAAGATTAAAAAAATTACACAGCAGATGCACTGCAATGTCATACCTCTCCTGCTCCCTGGAAGAGTATTGTGTGATCTGACAGTTTGTTGTTAGTAATACGGAGAGCAGCAAAGAGACCTGCAACAGCCACAGATGCTGTTCCTGAAAAATAAAATTATTTGATTAAATTTGGATTGTGTCATCACAAGAGCCAAACAACAACAAATATTCCTGAGCTATTACACAGCAATACAGGCACAATTAACACTGCACAAACAAACCATCAAAAAGCAAAGAGGCATAGTCTACCGAAAGGGTCTCCAAATCCTGGACCAGAGGTCAGATGCAGCCCACAGCAAACTTCTATCTAGCCCTTGGTCAGTCTCTGGTCCATTGGGAACTTCTGGCCTATGCAACATATTCTTTTCACCTAGCCCACAACCTTTTTGAACTGTTGCCTTCTGGTAAGCAGTATCAATCAACTACAATATGCACCGCATGATTCTCCAACAGTTTTTATTCTAGGGCAGGGGTGTTCAAACTTTTTGGCCAGGTGGCCACATCATCTCTCTCACACTGTGCCAGGGGCTGGGGGATAAATTGACTGCATAGTGAATTTGCATAAATTATCAGAAATGACTGTGTTTTTAAAAATAGTAAGGGAGGCTCAGAAGGGTGGAATGGTCTGGAAAGGGAATGGAAAAGATCTTTAAGGTCAGGGACAAAGGAGGCTCCGGGGAATGGGGGGCTGGAAGGCTGGAAAAAATCAGAATAATCTACCCACGGAGGGCAGGTGGCACACATAGTAGTGCGTGTAGCCCTCTATTCATTGTGCAGAGCCTCTGTCTGTGATCTGCCACACAAGCGGTGCTGAGAGGCTCAGCCAGCCTGTGACACCTGGGGAGGCTTGTTGAGATACCCAGTTGGGAACCTATGTGTTAAACTAATGCTTGTTATTGAAGAATTGGTGAAATATTAAAACAATCCAAAATCATATATGCTTAAAATGCTTCTTTTAAAACAAGGGTGCAATCCTAACCATGTCTACTCAAAAGAAAGCCACAATGTGTTCAGTGGGTCTTACTCCAAGGAAAGTGTCTTTAGAGAATTGCAGCACAAGGTAAATAAATTTTGGTGTACATCTGTTGAACTCAGAAAAGGCTTGTTCATGAAATATATAGAAATAGTTTTATACAGCTTATAAAACTATTGTAATAGCATTCAACTGAGGCCACTGTGTGAGGAAATATTACTTCTCTGGGAATAATGGCATATAAAGTGTTCTCTGTATATAGGAAATAAATCTGAAATATTATTGCCTCACAAAATTGTTACAGTGTGGTAAAATAAGTTACTCTGTTGCAAAACTGTAAGGTTCCTCTAAGCCTAAAAGTGCCCAAAAAATGTAGTTTTGGGTTTCTCTATGAAACCTGACATTATTAATGCCATATAAGGCACTGGAAGACCAAGGCCTCTGCACATTGGGAAGCAGCCTCTGCTGGGCTCAGAAGACCTTCCAGAGATGATGGGAGCTCTGCTGTCCTTGGCTCTAGAGGGTTGGGGGGAAACTGTTCACCCGTGTTCATGCTTTCACTTGAGGGGAAACTGAGGAGAGCTCCAAAGCAGAATCTCTGAGGATATGGGAGCATGCATATATACACATTTTTAGCTTTTATGCTCTGACTCTAGAAGATACTCTAGCATTAGACAAGGAGCTACTTCATTTACTCAAATCCAACACTCACCTTTTCCAGCCAAATTAAGTCTCCAAAATCAGGGTGCATTAGATTCTATGGTTAATTAGATTTAAAAAATGTGGTATTTTGATTATAAGTATAGGGTCTGCGTTAGATTTGAGTAAATAGGTATATTCTCTAAGCAGAATAGTAGCCGTGTTTCCTTACCTTGAATGTCATCATTGAAAGTGCAGAAGCAGTTACGGTATCTCTCTAGGAGACGGAAGGCATTTGCGTTAGCAAAATCTTCAAACTGAATAAGGCAATTTCTTCCAAACCTAGGGATAAAAATAACTGAAAATAGAGTCAAAGAAATTTAAGTTCCATTCTTTGTCTAATGATCATTGCTTGCTTTATGTTATTTTTCTACTTGCTCTAAGTATCCTGGTGACTTTCAGACAGTACAACACAATTCTTTGCTAAATTAGATATACTACATAATGAATCAGAGCTCAATCCTATCCAATTTTCCAACACTGATGCAGCTGCACCAATGGAGCATGTACTCAATGCAGGAGGAATATAAGGAATTATTGTCAAAAAGTTAATTGTGTTTGTATATTAATTGGGCAAAGAAATCCTTTCATGTAGTATCTACATCTGTTTATGCTCCCAGGCATAAAGTAACCACCACCTGAAGGGATTAAGACATTTCCTTAAAAATGGCTTTTCAACATGATTACCTTTTAAGGAATTTATTCCACTTTTCAAAGTAACTCTGGTATTGCAACTTGATGGCTCATTGCTTCATTCATTGAAGTTATAGTTATTTAAAAGTACAAATCTAGCTCCAAGGTGAGAGGTTTAAAATGATCAATTGTTATGTTACAGTCTTCCCACTTCCAGCTATCCTTGTAGTGTCTTTTCCAATGCCATAAAGCAGTCAGCACCAATTGTAAAAGTCGCCCTGGAAGCATCCTCCTCAGCATGCTGCCAGGAATGCCATAGCCTTCAGGTGCCAGTGGATTAGGCGCTACAGCCCTCATCTCTTAACTGGATTAGGAGAGGTGGGATGCAGGAAGGTGGAACAGAGCAGCAGCAAGGGATGGATCAAGTTTACAGATACCTGATAGCACTAGTCAGAGAAGGCTTCCTTGTGCCTCAGAGACTTATCCTAAGGTGAGGGAACACCCTTTTCAACTGCCCTTCCCAAAGGATGCACTGGTACTCATTTACTTCAGTATTTAGGGAATGGAGACAATGGGCTTGGGCTAGTAAGGCCCAGTTGTAACCAATTTTTTAGCAATCACATAGCTGTGCCAATGTGGTGTGTGCTGCATTCTACAGTGTGGAAACAGTCAAAGAGGCCTCCTCAAGGTTAGGCCATGATTGTTCCCTGACATTGGGGCTGCACTGTGCTATTGGTCAGTGCTAGAAAGTTGATTAGGTCTGCATACTTTGAGCCCAATCCTGAGCTTAGAGCATGGCTTACCACTGGTGCGCAGTGTAACAAATGTGCCATAAAGCATGTCTGCAAGCCATAGTGCCTGCCAAATGGTGGAGTTAGACTAGTGCCAAAAGTGCTGGATTAGTGCCAGTGGGAAGCCAATGCTACATTGAAAGGTGGTTGGCCAGTATGATGAGTGGTGGAGAGGTGAGTTAGGGTGAGAAGAGGCAGAGAGAAAGCAATCGAGGTCAGGTGGCAGGGAGGAGGTAGGCAGGAGAAGGAGCCTAGTGGGAGGAAGCAGAACTGGTATCTGCTCCGCTGGTACCAGAGCCCGATGTCAAGCCTTTTGGCATAACACAAAGGTTCCTAATTCTGTCAGCCCAAAGGCTGCCACAGGATTGAGTAGCCTCATTACATTTTGTGGTGTGTGTTTGTGCATTTGTGTAAAAACAACCCCCATCTTCGGCCCTCCACAGTGTCTCTGACAACTTTTCAAAGGAGTGTAAAATTCCCTTTTTCCCAGTATACGTTCAGTGCAGTACCATGGTTTCTTTCTTTCTTACTTGCAGTTACACTGTTTTTCTATATATTTTTATTCATTTCTGTTTGGATTTCACTATATTCTCTACTACAATATGCCTCCTTGTCATTTACCAGCCAACTGTAGTTCCTTAGGATTGTATAAAGAGGGAGGAATTTACAGCTGAATGATAACAAGGCAAATTCAACAATTCTTGGAGCTAAATGGCAGACACTGTTTGATGTCCTGAATCCAAAGTCAACATTTGGACTTTTTAAAAAATGAAATATTCCATACTTGCACTTCCAGCTGTTTTCTAGCTCTCTACTACCTTTACAGATCCTACTAAATCGAAGCCAGCTAACAGATATTCCATTAGCTAGGTAATGGCACTCTTACTCCAACCCCTAACCAGTATATATTTGGTTGATTAGTAAATGTAATCCTAGATTATAGTTGGCTAAATTCCATTAAATTTAAATAGAGAAAGCAAACAATCTCATTCTGATAGCTTTAAACATGATTTCTTACAAATTATAGCATCACGACAGCAATATTTCAAGGCATCATGCAATGTCTGTAAAGGCATGTTTATTTTTGCTTGTCTTTTTCATATAATTAAAAAAGATCGTTCAATTGTAAACGTGCCAGAAAGAAAGGATATGGTGGTATTTGGTGGAGCAGTTGAAGTTATCTGCCTTCTTGCCACTATCCCTGTTCTGTTCCACCTACTGCTTGAGCCAACTTTCTTCCTCCAAGACTCCCATAGAAACTGCTGTCACGGCACTAAAGCTTCTCAAAACTGTCAACCTCAAATTCGTATTCCAAGAATATGTCATAGAAAGTAAGACATTTTACTAACATGTTATGTCTATGTTATTTCAAAGGTTTTTCAAATTCTTTAGCACAAATTTACTTGATCCCATTATTGGTTGATCTCCATTATTGGTTGTGTTTCCTCAGACAGCAAAACAATGAAAATCATCATGAGGGGGACACATTCATGTTCCCCAGTGCACAGAAGAGGATTTTGACTGTGAAACTCTAGGAAATACTGATATGGCTCTGATCTGATTGTAGTGGATATGTGAGGATTTTAATCAAATGTGAGGATATGAAGTAGACTTTCATGATGAATCTTGTCTAACCCCTTGATTTGATGGACTGATACACTCTTTCTTCTGAACAGAAGTTTATTCTAAGGGTATTAGGAGAAAATCACTAGCTAAAAAAAATTCTCTTTTATGAAGTGCTACAATCAGCACCTACCCACAGTTGGATTCCTATTGCACTAGAGCTTGGGGAATAAACTGAGTCAGAGAACATCTGGACTTTCTGACTCTAACTGCTTCTTAATCATCATGACTGTTCCAATGCTTCCAATCTTATGCTGTGATCTCCTTTCTCCAGCTCCAGTGAGAATCCAAAGGATTCAATTTTTTTGTCCCTTATTCAAAGGAAATTTGTAGAATTGCTATTTAATAACAATATATAATGTTATATACAGAGCTCTTCTCCTTCCTCTTTGATTTCCCATTTTATTTCTGTGCCTCAAGCAGATGGGATGGGATAGCTCTATTAGGCTGCAATCCTAAAGACACTTTCCTGGGAGTAAGACCCATTGAACACAATAGGGCTTACTTTTGAGTAGACATGGTTAGGATTGTGCTCTCAATCACCCTTTCTCTATGATGTATCATCTTATTACCTTCTTTTACTTTTACCTTCTTTTACTTTTACCTTCTTTTACTTTTAATTTCTTATCCTGATTGCTTTGATTGTTGATTTCCTTCTACCAGCTAGCAGATCTCTTGCCATTTCACAAGTTCCCCAGGTATCAGAGTGGCTTTTCAAGTAACGCAAACTGTAGCCAGAAAGAGGCAGCAGGAAATCCACAATCTGTTCTATTATGGAGGAGACTCCTGGGTACTGAAACTCTTGAGATGCATAAGGCTACATCAGCACAGGAAGAGGTATGCTAGACTGGGCTGCCTGTCTACCCCATTGTACAGGCCACCACTACTGACATGGCAAAGTGAGCCACATGTGTGACAAAAAAATACTGTATAATACCCCCCTCATACAGATTACCATTTTCTTTTGGAAGAGGCAGGAATGAATGTGCTATTTACCAGCTGTTTCTTTTTTCATCCACAGTTTCAGACTATTTCACAATTGGTCTCTCCATTCCATCTGTTGCCCTATCATTTCTTTAAATAACCTTTTTCATATGTCATTTTTGGCAAGGAAGTTTTTAATATTTTGTAAAGTTTGTAATAAAAAATGTTGATTCAATATTAATGATTGTATTAATAAAACTAACTACAGTCTTTATTCACAATAGACTGTGATGCTAAAAGTTTCACTGAAGTAGATTTTGGCTTAAGCCTAAGAAATAGATTAAATATGCGCCATATTTTCTGTATAAGTAATGCAATTTTAGAAAGATTTTAACATTTTGGTAAGATTTAAGAGCACAATCCTAACTGATTTAGGACAGCATAACTCACCTGGCATATCTTCCCATGGTGGTGTGACTAGGTCAGCCTAACGCGCCCCCCCCCCCCCTCAGGTCTGGGGCAGAAGTGCCTCATGGCACTTTTGTGATACCCCCAGGTCAGTATATACCAGCCTCAATGGAGGTTAAGATTGCAGAGTTAATGAGAAATTTATTTAAGGACTCTTGCAATTAGCTATCTCTCAAACAGAAAACTGAGTACCTACCAATAACAGAGATAAAAATGATTTATTCAGAAAAATAAACTGTATTTTGGGGGTTACATACATTCTCCAAGCCCTCCCCTCTCAGTCACCTTGTGACTTGGCTTCAATTCCTCCTCCAGTGCCAATGAAAATTAAAGATGGTAGATATCTTGCTCAGCTGGATCTTAAAAGTGGATGTTCATGTTGTTTTAAAAGCATTGCTGTATTGATTTTATTAACAAACCATGCTAAATTCTAATGGTTGTCTCAGATATGAATTAACAAACTTTTATAAAGCTTAATTTTAAAAAAATCATTTTACACTGCTGTAAAAATATAAATGCCATCAGGCAACGATCTTTCAATGGAGAAAGTTGGTTTATCAACCTATATGCTTGTCTTCTTGTGTTTGCATGACCAGCAGACTTCACAAATGGGCTGCTCTGCTGCTTGGCATGTAGCACTTGAGACTACACAAAAGGCTTGGCAGATTTAGATGTGAGACTGACAAAGCAGTTAAAATCAGCAGTTAAAACCAGTTAAAATCACATTCAAAGCAGCGTGGAAAATGAAAGCCTGTCTCAAAATATCCAAGATAAAACTATAGGCTTTAAATTGTGATCCCACATTAGGAATACCATTCTTTCACTAGCAGTGACAATTCTCTTCAGTTTGCAACATTACACTTGGATATGGTGTCTGCAATATTTAAAACAAAAACACTTTTATTAATCAGCAACTCAAGGATGAGCACTCCGAAGCAGGGCAATATTAAGAACAGCAAATGTGAAACAAGTTCTTTAAATCAACACCAAGTCAACAGTTTTAAAATATATATTATAAGTTAGTGGCCATCCTTATTTTGAAGAAACATTGCATTTGAACTTACAATTACTCATTTCTTATGAAAACAGGTCCTTGTGTATATAGGGCTGTGGGTGGCACAAGTGGCTAAGACACTGTACCTTTTAACCAGGGTTCAAGACCCGGGCCAGGGTTCAAGACCCGGGTCGGCCCCACAAGACAGGGTGAGCTCCTGTCCGTAGCCCAGCTCTGCGACGCCAGCTGGATCCAATTGTAATGGCTCTGCCTTTCCATTGGACTCATTCAGTGGCGTGGAGAGGGGGGATCTGCTGCTTGGGTAACAGCCAATCCTCCATAACAATCCAACCCAGGCTTTCATGCTATGCATGCAGCGTATGCAGCGCCGAGCACGATACCATAGTCTTTCAAGACTGAAGGAGGCCTGCTTTTTAGGTCCTTGTGCACTAGTGTTAGTTTAGTTAACATTAGTTTTTGGATCCAAGCCAAACATATCTACACACTCTAAAAAGACTCTAAATGTTAAGATTGTTTTTAAAAAGAGTGGACCAGAAAATCAAAACCTATTTTTCTGTACTTTTTGATACTCAAAATACTTCTTAAATGTTGTCATGGGTACTTCAGTGTTTAAATAAAATTTGTCACACCTAAGGGGGAGATCATGTAATACCTGCCCAGGGGCGTCACTAGGGTTTGTGTCACCCGATGCAGGAGGTCAGTGTGTCACCCTCTTACACTGAAGGGGCCAACAATATGAATGAATGTAAATCACAAGGGCTGCCACCCCCTTCAAGGGTGCCTCCTTTCTAATGCCCTAGTAACGTCCCTGAATGGGAACATCTTGGAAGTCTTGTCCTCTCCTGCACTGACCTTTCACTCCAGCCAAGGCATGCTTGCTTACTCACCAGTGAACACTGCTGTGCAGTTCACATCCATTTTCAAAGCAATCATCAGTGACCTCGTTCTGGGGTGATTTGGGGGCTGTGTTCAGTGGATCAGGACAATTATGGTGTCCATAGATTCCTCTCAGCCTTCACTTTTCAATGAACTATGGCATGTTTGCCTACTTGCGAGTAAAGCCGCGATATAGATCACTTTTACTTTCGATAGAGTTCAATGCATATTTTAGTTTTTTAGCCATAACTTTTTATGGGAAGGTGCTATTTCAAAAAGGATTTTTGCATTGGATTCTGCTCTTCAATAAGAATCCATTGTTATATGACAAGATGGGGTTCCATCACAAAGTTGCAATTTTCAGGTCCCCCAGTACATGTCATGCCACCTAGTGCAAACTGCACCACCTGCATCACCGTAGTGGTGCCACGGTACCTGCCTAAGCAGCTTTCATGCAGCCTCTGTATTTTGGAATCAATTCAAGGCTTAGAAAGGAAAGAAGAGGAACAATTGCATCTGTGAAATGGGAGCAACACCATCCTGCCTTTTACTTTTACTTCTATTTCTAGGCTGAAACTGAGAACAGTTTTTGTTATCCAGCTTCAGATCCAAAACTTTAAACCCTTTCTAATTCTGTCATACATTTTGAACTATGGCTTAGAGACTTTGTGTCTCAGTGCAGATTACAGTTCTCATCTCTTAAGCATGGGAAAGATACCAACAATGTCCCTCAGGTTCCTATGCTTCCTCCTGTGCAAATACCGCCTTCCTTTGCTTCATCTTCTCAGAAGTTAATGTTAACCACAGCTAGCTTTAAATAGAATCCTACAAATTCACTCACCAACAGCAATCATCTTTCCCCGTTTTGGCAACTGTACTATTCCTCACACCTTACAAAGATTTCTCTTCCCAAGCTTCCAGTGAACTGCAGAGACTTTGGCAAAAGGGAGGTGTGTTTTCTTTGCCTCCATGCCTGCTTTGGTCTTCTGAAAAGGCAAAATGCAATACTACAGAAGACATCCGTTCCCCAAACTCCTTTTCACTCACAACTTGGGAAAGAGAAGGAATGAGTTTCCTCTCCTTCCTTCCAGGTCATCAGAGAAAACAGAAACAATCTGCAACATCTTTTGTAAAAAGCCCAGTTTGAATGCAGAGTAAACAGTCATTATCTGTGCACCCTGAATGAACATTCAAGACATCTTTTGGTAGAAAGGGTCAGGGGTATACAGGTAACAAAGGAACAAGGTACAGAACATTACAAGGGCTACAGAGATCTGCAGAAACCTGCAGGGGCTGAACCATTGGGTGGCATGTACTTGCCAACCCAGGCAGGGTATGCACCAGACTCCAAGCCTTGCCCCTTTTACAGCCCCTTAATGGCTTCTCCCTGTTGGCCCTGCTGAGGGCTGGAGCTGCTGGACTGGGTAGGGCCATACTAGGCTACTGAGTATCTGAGGAAGCACCCCCACAGCCCTGGCGCAAACATGGAAGGAGCTAGGAAGCTCTGCAGACTGAACAATGGAACATTAGTGATGAATTAGTGACCCTTCCTATGGTGCCATTTACTGAACCTAGGTAGAAATGAATTGATTAGGTCATGATACTTCTCTTCAGATTCTTAATACTGAACTGTTATGTGCAAAATTTTACTTGTAAGTGCTATTTTTTGCTCCTAGAACCTTGGAAGCCATTAGGTTTGGCTACACAATAGTAAAAATGCTATTTTTCTTCTTTAAAGCATTAAAAGGCAACCCCAGTATCTGCAGATTCTAAGCTCACATTGTAAAATCAAACTACTTTGCTATCTCTAGCTCAGTGATTCCAGCTTCTTGGATGCATGCTCCAAGATTGAAAACAATAAAATCAATCAAGGATTTGTACAAAACAGGAAATCCTTTAGATTGTGTTTAATTGTAAGCATGTGTGATTAATCCACAAAAAGTAATGCAATTGTGAGGTTCAATGCTGTATGTAATGTTAGAAATCTAGATTTCTTCCTGCTATGAAAGTTTGAACAAATAATAGTTGCATAAAATCGAGCATCAGTCAGGATTTTTTAAAATGCAGTTTTTGTGGTATACAATTTTTACAGATTACTGGAAACTTTCTCTTGTGTGCATTAAAAAAATAAGGGCTTTTTCCATTGGTGGGACAAAATGAAATTTAATATTCTTTGTTTCCAAAAGCAGAACTATAGGCAGATTAAATCTTTTTTACAGTGCCATTTACTGAACTAATTAGGTTACCTTTCTTTCCTTCAGATTCTTAATACTATTATGTGCAATAATTTACTCAATTTCAGATGAGCTCCACAATAATACCAATACAAGCACATATGGATTTAGTTTTCCCAAAAGTTTGGATCAGTAGCAAGCACATTGCATATTTTTTTGTTTTGTTTACACTTTCAGAGCAAAAAAGGACATTTAAGCGCTAATGTTCAGGTTGTACAACTGTTCTGGTACAGATGCATTTTAACATATTGGTGAAGAAATATCTTGATTAAAATACCTCATCCCTACTGTGATCTGGAAACATATGTAGTAACTCTATCTACATGTTCAGAAAGGCTTCTCCCTAGAGACTGGGTTAATGAGATCTTGGAAGCGCATTCAGACTGGTAGATGCAAAATTCATTCAACATTGTTCAGGTGGAACAATTTCACTGACATACGATTCCACTCAGTATCTTATGCTTTATTATTCTTAAATGCAATTCAAGGATCACCGCCAATTCTATATTGCTGAAATTGTTGTGCTTTTCTCCGGATAGCATTTAAACATCCCTCTGTTTCTGGCATTCAATTAAAATAGTAATTATTACTGAGTACAGTATTACAATTTTGTAAGCTTCCCAGGAAATTGAAAACAAACAGCCAATCACACTAAGGCCTTGAAAGATGTTCCATTACAAAAGAGTACTAATTTCCTAAGAAACTTGCACAGTGACACATGTTGAGAAGTCAATTCATACTTTCATTTAGCATACTGTGGTTTCAGGACTGAGATCAAATTGGGTTTGTGGTGAAGTAAACATAGAACTGCATTTTTATTTAACCCTACCTAGCTTTAGCTAAATCTAAATTAGCCTTGACACCCTTCAAGTACTCTTCTAAAGACTGGCTAACAAGACTAGTACAAAAACTAAGGGAACCAGGTCACCTCTAACCTCTGAATTCTGGCATTGAAAGGGTGTTTTTAAGGGTTTGTCTTTTAGTCTGATCATTTCCACCTCATGACAAATAATGGAGATTCCTTATTTCAGAGCAGTAAATCTCTATAGAACATGATAGCTATTCCACATTTAAGAAAAACCACCAGCTAAACTTTAAATTCCCAGCTCCTGTTTTAAACATTTTAACCAAGTAACCAAAATTTAAGGATGTGATAGTAATCACAAAAATTAGCAAAGTATTGTGTTGGAGCTCTTTTGTAGCTGCACAATTTTGTTCAGAATTGCTAGAAAGATATGTTTTAACTAATATTTCATTATTATGATATATGAAAGCAGCATATGTTTCAAGTGACAGTGCTTCAGGGACATACAAAGTTAAGCACTGAAGACTTGGCAAGCAACACTCTCATACAATACTATGAGAAAACTCTTCCAATACTCTCATTCTCTTGGTCAATTTAAGTGTTGTGATTTGAGTAATAGAAAGAATCTGTGCACAAAGGACAAATAAATATTGTAGGTCTTTGATTAATATCTGAAAGATACCCAAGAAAGGCTACAAGACACTTGAGTTATGTAGATATAGTAACTAAAAAGAAATATTGGGCGGAGGATGGGAGGGGAAACCAAACAAAGACATACAATTATTGCAACTTCTAGGTCGACTGATGCCCACAACAAACACTTTTCTGCTTTTAAGGGCACAATCCAGAGTAACTACAGGGAGTCCTTGCTGTGGTATAAGAACAATTTCTCTGGATTGCAATATGAATTTCCCATACGCTTTCACTAGGTGGTGCATTAAATGTCTCTTAATGTGCTCCTGTAGTTACTCTGGATTGTAGGACTAGTGAGCCAGTTCAAGAAATATTAAAGAGATTGTGATAAAAAATATTTCATTGTACCATTTCTATCTGTTGTTTTTATGGAAAAAAAATTCAGTTGACAACAGAACATGAGCCACTTGGATAACAAAAGCAGAATTACCAGTATTAATAGCATAGCAGAAGTCCTTCGGACAGCATGGTATGTGGCTAGCCTACAGATCTGAGTCAGAACCACCATACAGCAGATTTTTAAAAAAAGAACTTTCAATAATTAAATTATAAACAGATGTCTGTGGAAAGAAGTCTAGCTTTATATGTCTTGCATGCAACATATTAATCACTTCATTCTAGCCATCAACTGCAAAGATAACATCTTGCTGAGTTCTTTATATTCAACCAATTATGTGATCCCTTGCCCCCCTCCCCACTTCTGCATCATTCTGAGATCAGATCAAATCAGATTTAAGATGTCAAGCAACTATTTTTGAAATGTTTTCATATTATCTTTGATATGCTGCTTTTGTACATACTTTAGTTCTTTTTGTTTGAGGACAGAAAGGCAAGATAGAGCACAAAGCATCACAACCTACTATTCCTGAATTAGTGGCTGGGAGTAGCTGTTATAAGCAAATGAGAAATATTAAAGATCACAAAATACTAGTGGTGGTTATTGTTCTTATGAACTTCCATCCTATAGGAAAGAAAAGTTCTTAGAACTTCCATCCTCTAGGAAAACCTGGGATAGCCTGGCACAAGTCCCATGCCAACCTGGGTGTATTGCAAAAGTGCTTTAAGGCACTTCTTTACCCACTCTTGGGAGAAGGGGTTAGGCCACTGACTAGTCTCCGGGGGGGGGGGGTTAGGGCCATACTACCACGGGAATGTGGGCATTAGTTAGTTGCACTGGCCTAAATTGGTTAGGATTGCACCCTCGTTTAGTAAAATGAAATTCAGATGCAAACTGTAGTATGAAGTATACAAATCCGTAAACCAGAAGTCACTGTTTTATGCTGCATCCACAGCCTCTGCTGAGCTGAGAAGCCTAGACCATGGTGAAGGGAGTTTGCCTATGTGGTTTCAGCTCTCAACAGGGGTTTCCAGAACACAAATCTGTATATAGGTGGGCACCACTGTATTTAATAACTTAAAGTTATTTTTAACTTTAACATAACATAAAGTTATGTTTAATAACTTAAACATTTTCTTAGAAATGTTTTCTTCCATCTAAACATAAAACCTGAACAAAAGTCTACAACCCTAAGCATAATTTTCAATAACTGTTGCACAGTAGGCTGTGACAGAAACCATTCAAAAATAAAATCAATCTCTGGAGCACAGGCTATGCTCGGTTCCTAATTTTTTTTCCATGATCATGCCAAATAGTTATTTGAACACAAGCCACTGTTGCTTTACTTGAATCTTCTGCCAACAGAAGTTTATTCCAAGGGTATTAGGAACTCCGCAAACATCAGTTGAGTGTAACCTTTTCAGCTATTCTAGCCAACTGCTTATTAATCCCTTTATTAACCCCTATCAGTGATAAGGCACCACAACTATAATTAGCACATGAAGTACAGGAAATCATGGCTCTGGTACTAAGCAATTCCAAGGTGCCATTACTCACTACAGATCATCCCCATATGACTAATTATTAATTAGCTTGCTACTCAGCGCAAATGCTACCCCTCCTTTGCTTCTTCACTGGAAGTGGTTACATTTGCTATATTAAGGATAATGTGCTTAGCCTTATTACAGCATATCTACTCGGGGTCCAATCCAGTTTTCTAGTGCTGGTGCAGTTGTGTCAATCTTATCCAGTTTTCCAGTGCTGGTGCAGCTGTGCCAATGGGGCACTCGCTGTATGTGACTGTAGCGGGGCAGTCACAATGGCCTCCTCAAGATATGGGTATATTTGTTCTCTTACTTTGGGACTGCATTGCTGCTGCACTGGAGCTGGAAAGCTGGACAGGGTTGGACCCTCAGGATGAGTAAACTGAACTCATTAGAAAGAACTATAGGGAATTAAACAAATTAATAAAAAGCTGCTTCAAGAATCATGCTTCAAACTGGACTGGATAAGGTTAGTTTCTTCTCATTTAAGTGAAAGCCACCATTTGTCCCTTCTGCAAATCATCTTCCAAATAAAAGAGCAAGTTGTAGGTTATGTATAAAATCAGTGTTGCAGAAATAAGGTTGAAAGTGAAGTTGATTTAGGACATAGTGTCATAGTGATATAGGATCAAAGTGTCATCTTAGAAGCATCCTAGCCCTGTGGATTTGGCCTGTCAGCTAGGCCTACTTAGGTCAGCTTAGCTGAGCCATTTTTCTGGCCTAAAGTCAGGGTTGCATTGCCAGTTTACATAGTCCAGTTTGAACAGTGCATAGTCTAGTTTGATTGGTGCTCCACTGACAGAGATTAGCCCACTCTCTCCTCTCCCCCCTCATTGAAACTCCCCTGCCCTTCTCCTTCTCCAAAAAACAACCCCACTTCCAACATACAACCTGAATGGGTTATATGTTGTACAGGGCCTCCTGTAGTCACTGGCGTCGTACCACTCAGTAGCGGAGAAGCATACCGAAGCAGCCTGGTTTTTTTGCATCACTTCAAAGAGACTTGCTCTGCCAGAGAACAAGACAATCAAACAGGCACTTCAATTCCAGTTTTCTTCACTGCTTTCTCCTATTTTTGATACCATATTTACGTATTGGTGTACTAATACAAAAAAATAGTCAAGTTCTGTTTATCACTGACTCCAGACTAGCATCCTCAGTGTATAGGAAATCAGGAAGTCATTTTAGGACTTTTGACAAAACGTTGGTATGTCAGCTAATTGTAAAATCCAAACAGCTGGATCATATTTTAAAACTAGTTTGGAAAATATAGCAAACCAGCTGCACTTGGTAAATTTAGTTTGCAAATGCTGTCCTTAAAAATATTTTCCATCCATAATTTACAGCTTCTGTGGTCTCCTGGCAAGCTCTTAAAAAAATCCAATGCTGAGTAGTTGGTTTGGCTTAAGACCAGAAGATGTTAAGCCTTTACCAGTTTGACGACTTCAGTGTTGATCTGTAAAATAACTTGGGAACTTTGAAACACTGCAATGAAGAAGTAGCCTTGAGTCATTTTATATTACAAAAAAATAGCCATATTAGCAAGTAAGAGGTTTGGGTTTTCTCCAAGTCATATACAATCCTACTGCTTGACCATTCAAAATCATCATTGGCATCCTTCAGTCTCGAAAGACTATGGTATTGTGCTCAGAAGTAGAGGTTCTAAAACAGCAACTTTTATGACTAAACAGGCCAATTCAAAAGTGGCAATCCCTTCCACACTGAGGGCAGATACAGTCAGTCCACTGCCCAGCTCTCAGATTTCGCTGTTTCCAGGACTGCCTCTTTATCTCAGCCTGCTGAATGAGTGTCTCTTCGAATTGAAGAAAGCCATGCTGCGTCTTTTGCCTCCATGCTGAAAGGGTCAGGGTTTCCCAGTTGTTGATGTCCATTCCCATGGCCTTTAGATCCCTCGTGCAGATGTATTGCAGCTGTGATCTCCCTCTACAGTGCTTTCCCTGAGCTAATTCTCCATACAGGAGATCTTTTGGAATCCGACCATTGGCCATTCTCACGACCTGTCCAAGCCAGCGTAGACGTCGCTGTTTCAGAAGTGTGTACATGCTGGGGATACCAGCACATTGCAAGACTGCACCATTTGAAATTTTGTCATGCCAAGTGATGCCAAGAATACGTTGGAGATAGCACATATGAAATGTGTTCAGCTTTCTCTCCTGCCATGCATGAAGGGGCCAAGACTTGCTGCAATGTGCAAGTACAAGAGTGCGCTCAGGAAGCAGGCTCTATAGACCTGGATCTTTGTATGTTCCGTCAGCTTCTTATTAAGCCATACTCTCTTTGTAAGTCTAGAAAATGTGGTAGCCACTTTACCAATATGTTTATTCAGCTCGGTGTCTAAAGAGAGAGTGTTGGAGATAGTTGAGCCAAGGTACACAAAGTCATGGACAACCTCCAGTATATGTTCAGAGATCGTTATACAAGGGAGTGAATCAACATCCTGCCCCATGACTTGTGCTTTTTCAGGCTGATTGTTAGTCCAAAGACTTGGCAGGCCTTGCTGAAACAGTCCATAAGTTGTTGAAGGTCTTAGGCAGAATAAACAGTAACAGCAGCGTCATCAGCGAAGAGGAAATCCCGCAAGCATTTCAGCTGGACTTTGGACTTTGCTTTCAGTCTTCCATCTGATCTGGTCCAGAGAAAAATTCCCTCTGTTGCATTTCCAAAAGGCTGTTCCAGCATGACAGCAAAAAAGATCCCGAATAAAGTTGGCGTGAGGATGCAGCCCTGCTTCACTCTACTTTGAATGTCAAAGGAATCTGATATTAAGCCATGAAAAACTACAGTGCCCTTCATGTCATCGTAAAAGAACCTGATGATGCTGAGGAGCTGAGGTGGGCATCCAATCTTGGGGAGAATTTAAAAAAACCTTTCATGAAAGGACAGACAGAAAGATCTTTTCCTTTCCAGCAGTGAATCATGCACTACCCAATACAACCAAGCAGCATGCAAACAGCAGAATTACTTCTTTAATACCCCTTGAATTTATGTGACAGTAGTACAATAACAGGGATTTGTTGAAAATTGTTAGCTTTGAAAATTAATACACATCTTAAATTTTTCTGAATAAAGAAATAAAACTTGACTTACTTCTAACAGTTTTCTAACGAAAGCTTCTCTATCAGACAGAAATTATAATGTAAAGTAGCAATTTAAAATTTCTAGAATTTTGATTAACTTCTAAAAATAATACTTTGATTTTTTTCAGATGGATTTGCTATGCCAAGTAATTCCTCATGTCCTCCATTCATAATTAGTTGCTTTTCATTTAAATCTTTCTAGTTCATATACATATGCTACTTCTTCATTGCAGTGTTTCAAAGTTCCCAAGTTATTTTACAGATCAACACTGAAGTCGTCCAACTTGGTTGTAGTTACCATGAAGTTACCACTCTAAGTGTAATACATTAGCAAAAAGATCCATCTATAATTTTGAAGGTTCTATACTAAAATAAATTCAGGCAATTACGGTAAGTGATGCTTCTGCTGATACTTCTAAAATATAAAATCTGAACGTCAAATCTTTTAACTTATGTAGGTAAGTACTGTACTGTATGTACTTTACTCTTGTGTCAAGAAACAGTATAGTAATATTGTGTGGAAGACAGTGCTATAATTGAATTTCCCGTACAGCCAGTTGAATGACAGTATTAGAAATTATTCCAATTGCCAAGTAGAATTATTGGTTACAACTGTAAGGAATTCAGACAAAATTTCTGCCTCTTTGCCAAGGAACCTGAATTAAATTTGAATTAATTACGCCTCTCAGTTCAATATTCACCATCAGCAATTTCATATGTGATTATCAACTGGCTGCTGCAAAAGCTGAGCCAGAATAATAAAGCCTATCCCAGTTCACAGCCACAGTTAAAATATTAGAATCAGTATGCAGGCAGATGTACTGTAACTTTCCTATGTGAATCCCCACTTTCTTCCTGCATCACCTCATGGTGCAACATTATATCCAAAGGTGGGCTTCAGCAGGTACTCACCCACTCTATAGAACAGTTTGCTGATGAGCGCCTAGTTCTAAGAACCATTTGCTAACAGGTTGGGGCCAGCCATCTTTGAATTGCGCACGCACCTCCAGAGCCAAATGAAGTATCAGTTACTCAGATCTGATTAGAGCTACAAACATGGCCAACATAGTGCATAGTGCTATGCAACATAGTGCATAGACCAAACGTAGGTCCTGTACTGACCTGGGGGTATCACCAAAGTGCTGTAAGGCCCTTCTGCCCCACTCCTGGGGAGGGAGAAGTGAGGCCAGTGCACAGGCATACACTGACATCCCCATACACAACAGGAACTTATGCCAAGTGGTTTATGCCGGCCTAAATTGGTTAGGATTGCATCTTCAGTCAAGTAATTTTCCAACAGACTTATGAGAAGAAGTCAGCAATCCTGTTAAGATTCCCTTAAATTGTAATAATTCCCTTAAATTTCCCTGAAATTGTAATATACTTAGAGTTGCAACAAAATGCCATTTTGGCTTTCTAGAGGTTTGGCAAAATTATCCATTCTAGCAATTCTGCCTTTTTATCTTTCCCTGAACACGAGACAGAGGCCTGTTCCACCTTTGCACAATAGAGGCTTCATGCACAAATCCCACTTTTCTACACAAGTATGAAATGCATAGGTTGAAATGTTATCACCAACCATCTGCTATTACCCAGGGATTAGCACTCTTGCCGAGAGGATCTACAGACCACCCAGACATTTAATTCATTGTCAATAACCATTCTTCTGCTCATACTTTTAAAAACATTAGGGGCATGAAAAGTACAGCCAGCGTTCTCAAAGACATTATACAACTGTTTGGACTATTTATTTCAAGATGTACATCTTTGGGGTGTTAGGCATGCTGGAAAATGCAGTCCGTACATTTTCTTGCTGTGCTAGCTATTTTGTGAATTGCCATGTATGTTCCTTTTCACTGTTTTATGATAAATGTCTTCCTCTGTTGCTAAATGATACATCAAGACTAAAACAACAAAATGTAGCTATCTCAGATGTTGAGAACAAGAATGAAAACATCAGGTCTCCAAGTAAAAAATAATAACATGACATGTTGCAGTTGCTGGAACAAATTATCTAATATAATATCAGGGGTGCAATTATCAAGCTCCATTTTTAAAACAGTTCAAAACTACATATTGCAAAGGTTAGTCTTATAGTCTTATAGTTCATCTGATAATTCCCTCCCATAAATCCCATGAAGTGGTATCTTCTGTCCTAAGAAAAGTTGTCATAGGGGATTTCACAATGTCATACAAGGTCAAAGTATTAATACAGACTCACTGAACATATGAGAAAATGCTTTGCATATACCATATTGAGAAGCAAACTGCATGTTATACATAGCAAAGAGCATCTTTCTGTAACATTTTCTTCAGTTAAAACCACAAAAGTAGCCCCAAAACATGTTTTGGTGGAACGCAACAGCCACTTTAGCCCTATACCTTTGAGTCATTTTTCCCGAATTCAAACAGTTTGCTTCCACTGTTACTCACCCTATAAGTTAATATCTGTTCAAAAAGCAAAACAAAAGACCAGTGGCTGCAGAGTATGTGGAAGTAAACATTCAATCTAAATGAGAAAAACTTTGTTCAACTACCATATCCTAGATTTCATTTTCTGCAGTTATGCTTATAACAGGGTGGGAAGAAAAATTCTTACAAGCCATAGATACAATAAATACCACACTCCCAGGAAAGTATATTTAGGATTGCAGCCTTATACTGAAATCCTAAAGACACTTTCCTGGGAGTAAGACCAATTGAACACAAGGGGGCTTACTTTTGAGTAACCATGGTTAGGATTGTGCTCTTAATCTATACTTCTCACGGTTAATGCTACACTGTCATAGAGAGACTGGAAACACTGCTTCAGTGTGGGAGGAAGGAGACAGGTTCTGCTATATGTCTTGTACGCCTCTTCAAACTTTTTGGTATTGATCAAATTAATCTAAAAGAAGATTTGCATGAATATCAAGCTCTGATAAATTTCTTATGGGCAGGACAGGGACAAAAAAAACACCCCTTGTGCAAAGGAGCACAAGTGATCAGGCCTTGTTCACCCCAATCTTGCAAGCCACTTGCAAATCATCATCTTCCCCAGCACCAGGAAACTTGGAAACATACCTTGGGTATGTAGCTTGTGGGAAAGGTAGCACAAAATGCTGCATGCCTTTCTCAGCAAGGAAAGAGCAACATTTCCTTGAAGAACCTATTGAGACCTGTAGCCTCAAAAGATCTCCAATCAAGAAACACCCTGCATCATCGCATTGGACCTCAACCAACTCCAATGTAAGCGTCAAGTTCCCTTGAGACTTGGTGAAAGGGAAAGGTAAGGAGGTACCTCCAAAATGCCCATTCACCACTATTTCTTCTGCCACCCCTCTCATTCCAAGGTTAACATGTGGGCATTTGTAAACAAGGTAAACAAGTAACATTTGGAAGCTTTTATACTTCCCACAAATGGTTCAATACAAACACCTCAAATAAGGAATAGTCATGCATTCATATGCAGGAGTACAGTGTTCCTACATAGCAATGATTCACACATATACAACCACTACACATTAAAATTTGCATTTGCCCTACAAATTCCTACACATGAGCATTTCCCATGTAGGAACAAGGAAACATGCAGTGCAACGCCAACTTTCCAAGTGCAATATTTTACAGAGCATGGCATAACATAATAAGCAAACCTCCAAGTACATTACTTACTTCCTGTTCCTATTATATATATAAGGAAATTCATGAATGCATACAGTAATAAATAAATTAGCTCAAACATTCTAATACATACATTTTAAAGTACTGAAAAGTAGGAAAAATTCATATTTTTGCTGCTTCACTTTTCTCATTAAGTAAAATGATATTCAGATGCATTATAGAGCATAAAGTACACAAATAAAACTAGTTACCGGGAAGCCACCGCTTGCATAAATTCATCTAGAAGATCATCATAAGCTTCGCCTCTGATGCGTTTGTGTCTCAGTCCAATATACAAAGGATCTTTCAGCAATTCCTGTTGAAAAAGTGGCGAAAGTAATAAATTAGATATCATTTGACCAATGCTAAACCAGAGAGTGTACTCGTATATCTACAATGAGTTTTAATCTGGTCTGTTGTCACTCATATAACGCAAGGAAGTCACATAAGCACTGTAATTCTATAGGAAGAATACAGAAATCTTTTTCTTTCTCTGAGAATTACCACAAAATTATGATTCCTCTGATTCTCTATGGGAAGCTATGACAGCTAAAACAAAAAAATTGATAAGCATGTGGCTTAGCTAGGCACAGAGAACAAGAATAAGCAATGCTGTTTTGAAGAATTAGAGCCAATATGCATCAATTTGTTCAACTAAAAAGTAAATTCTTATATCATAGAAAATAATGTTTGTATGAAAAGTACAAGACAGAAAATTTTTTGAGATCAAAGAAAAATGGAGTTCTTACAAGATACTTTCTGTCTTTCCTAAAAGAGTTCACACTGACTTCACAAAATCATACAGTAAAATTTAATACTGTATATTGCAAAGTACTTTTCAAAAGAGATGTAGGGAAATAAAAATCAAGATGCAATTACAGGGTATATGAGCACAATCCTAACCGTGTATATTCAAAAGTAAGGCCCACTGTGTTCAATGGGTCTTACTCCCAGGAAAAAGTCTTTAGGATTGCAGCCTATGTGACATTTTCTTTTGGGCATAAATATTGGTTTTGTATTTCAGAAGTGAGAACTATGGCATACCTTATAATTTACAAATCCCAAAATATTGAGTGTCCTTTAAATCAGTGGTCTTTAACCTTTTGAGGACCATGGCCCCAGACTGTGGGAAAAAATTTTAAGACCCGTAGCATTATTTCTGAAATTTGCATAAATGCAACAGAAATAGTTTACACACTGTACCAGATGCTGATTCCTGGTGAGTAGGAAAGAAAAATTTGGTACAGGTAATATAAGCACATTTGCAGAGTCTTCCCATTTTATGACAGGTTTCTGAAGTAACTATAATCAATGAATTGTTCAAGCATTCTCTTCTACAGCTATCGTTTATATTTCCCTATTTCTTACTTTGGAAAACTCATGTACATAAGAAACAAGACAGAAAGGAGCTTGATGTTATCAGTGATAATATGTATTACCACTACTATATAAACACATTTCAAAGAATTATAATTTACTAATTATTTTTTCCTCCTTCATGTTTACTTAAACAATGTCCTTGTATTTTGTATGGACAAGACTTGTATGGACAAGACTTCAGGTTCCCAAAGTTGGTATGCTACAGTACCCTAGAACTGCATTTCCAAGCAGAGACACATTTCTGACATTCCCCCATCCCAAACACTAGCTATGAATTTGTACAGCATTTCTGCATCACCCTGGGAAAATGGGGAATTGTTTAACACAGCCATGTTATGGCAATGTATCAAAGAAGAGCCCTTTGTGTCCAATCCTTATAAACTGTGATTTAAAATCAAGGCATAGATATGCTGCTGCTTTCTCATCCCCGTTCATATGAGGTAATCAGATTCATAAATCAGCAATAAGACAACCACTCTTGATATTTATGGACTGAAAAAGACTGCTTCAAGGAGTAGGATAAAGCTAACCTACTGTACTTTATTCATCAAAGCCATATGGCAAAGGGGGGAAAACCCTTATCCAATAGGTAAGGGCCACAACATTATTAGTGTTTGATAAAGTACCCTTCATTCCATATTAAGATGACTCTGTTCTATCTGTGAGTTTGAAAATCGGTTTAAACAGTTGGAGCCTCTTTATCTGCATGGATTCATCTCACCATGGATGCCAAACTCTCCAGATCGCCCCACTGAAAACCTCCCAGCTGCACCCTCAGATGCAATACGGTGTTCCTCACCTTGAGAGAACCTCATTGACTTCCACCCACCCCACCGCAGGGTAAAGCACATGCCTTGGCACAGCTGCATTGGCACTGGAAATTTGGCTAGGACTGGAACTTCAGTGAGCAAGTCAGTTGGTTTGAAATGTTGGGAGTGTGGCATCTACATAGCATAGCTCAAAGGAAACTGACAAATGACTGTGTAAATATTAAGAGGTGTATGCAAAAAACATTACATCAGAGTAAAAATTGATTTTCAAAGAGATTGCAAATATTAGAAACCTAACTGTTGACACTGGCATCCTATCCAAATTCATCTGTTTAGTCCAGCGTTTCTCAAAGTGGGGGTCGGGACCTCTTTTGGGGTCGCCTAGAGCTTTCCTGGGGGTCACCTAAAGACCCCGGTGCAGGGGGCCAGGTCAGGCTTGCCAGACCTCCGGCTGTAGCTGCACGCGCACTGGGGCTGACTGACAGCCTCAGGGCCCAATCCTATGCATGCTTACTCTGAAATAAATCCCATTGTAGTCAGGGGGGCCTTTACTCCCATGCAAATGTGGATAGGATTGCAGCCTCAGGGCCCAATCCTATGCATGCCTACTCTGAAATAAATCCCATTGTCTTCAGTGTGTGCATAGAACACACATTTCATTTGTAACAATGAAAATACATCCTGCATATTAGATATTTACATTATGATTCATAACAGTAGCAAAAATTACAGTTATAAAGTAGCAACGAAAATAATTTTATGGTTGGGGGTCCCCACAACATGAGGAACTTATAAAGGGGTCACGGCGTTAGGAAGATTGAGAACCACTGGTTTAGTCTAAGCCAGTGGTGTCCAAGCTTTTTGGCAGGAGGGCCACATCATCTCTCTTGATGATGTCAGGGGACAGAAAAATGGTTTACATTTCAAATTTGCATAAATTTGCATTAATCTACATAAAACATTGTATTGAACATTAAAAGGCCCCTTTAAAGTGGGGTCTTGCTGAGGACCACACTGAGGCTTGCCAAGGCAGCCCCATGGCCAGGATTGTACCAACATCTAAAATTGAGTTTCTATAAAAATCACGGGTACTTGATGAAAATTAAGTTATAAAATTTTACTGGAACTTTTTAAAAAATATGAGCCAAGAAATGCTCAGACTAGCATTGTCTATAGAAAGTATCAGCCTTTTCTCAGTAATATATGAGAAAATACTGGTATTATGGTCCTGCCTCAACAGCCAATAAAAAACCCTTTAAACCTGGGGACCAGAGAAGAAGCAGTTTCAGTCAACAGGGGCACAATCCAGAGTGAGGGCAATGAGGGGTGATCTAGCTGGGCTGCCCCAACTATTCTGAATCCAGAGCAGAATGTTATGCTGGATCCAGAGAGTCAGGAAGCCTGGGGTGCCCTAACTGCTCTAGAGCATGCTCAGTAAGCACCAAGTCAGTGACACCTGGGGAGGGCTTGCTCCTGAGGAGACCCCCCTCAGATCACACTGAACAAGGAATAGCTGTGGTGCCTCCGTTATAAGGAGTCCCTGATTGGATGCCAGGACAGTTTACACTGAATACAAGGGGCTTGTTGGAGTGGCCTGTTGTATCCCCAGCTTAGTGGACTGTCGTGGTTGTGCAATATCCTGACATTGAGAGGCAGGGGTTGCAGCTAGGGCTGGCCAAGAACTCAGATTTTTTGGTCAACACTGCCATTCTTACTCGATCTTATCATGGACCCCTATGGGTCTTCTCATTATTATACCCGCTCCTGAGGTGGTATAACTCTGAGGAGCTGGAAGAGGGAATTTCTGTCCTGGAAGCAGGCTCTGGATTCAGAGTAACTGCTCCTCCGTAGGCAATGCTGAATATGCCCTTCACGTGCTTCTCCCCAACTAGGGCAGCCCAGGTCCTACTGTCTTGGGGCAGACTATGTTGCCTTAGACTGCATCAAGCCTTTTCCAGAATAACTAGCACAGCCCATCTTGCAGTTGGGTCAGCCTAGTGAGAGATAAGGTAACCCAAGTGCATTTATAGATTGTGCCCTAAATCTGTCTAGAAATTTGTGCCTGCATGAAATCTCCCATTAATTCATGTGACTACATTCATTGAAAAAATGAATTTGTTGACATGCATTCTCTCATGCATGCATATGCACAGACATGCTCACCTATCTGCTCCAGCAGCAACACCTTCCTTCATATCTATTTAGAATATACAGTATCCTCAAAACTGGGGACTCAATGAGAAGGAAAAATATTCATTTTGTAATTTGTTGGTACTGTAATTCCCCATACTCTGTTTTGAAGTCATGAACAGTTTAAGTAGATACCAGTGCTGTTGCACAGAGAAAAAGGTCTTAACAGAACAGTTCACTATATCCAGCCCTTATGCATTTTCCCCACCAGCATGATAAGCAGTGTCATATTCCTTTATCCCACCTAATGCTTCCCAAACTCCTACAAGGGAGTTAGAAGCACTGTAAATTGTTGCAGGGGACAAATCATGCTGAGGATCATGCTATTACAAGGGATGGAAAAGCAGATTAAATCAATTTTTCTCCTTTTGAAGACTTTTGTAGGTACAGGGCCCTCTGCACTGCCAACTGCAAGTTTTTTAAAAAACAAAAGCTTTCCAGTACCCACCAACAGCACAGTCCTGCAGATTGCACTGGTGACTTTCCCACATCTACAACTCCTAAAAGACCAAGTTCTTCCCTGGCTAGTGGGTTGTGACCCACCAGTTGGGGAATCACTGTCTTTACAGTATAATGCTAATAAATAAACTCAGTTAGGATTCACTGGTTGCTTCTGATTAATTTTTCACTATGGTCATGAGACAGAAGCATCACTAGGGTTTGCACCACCCAGTGCAAGAGCTCAATGAGTCACCCTCATGATAGAACTCCTCCTGTACAAAACCATACAAAACAAATTACAATATTAAAACAATAACAACAATTTATTTATTTATTACAGTATCATATGCAGAATGTAAATACAGCTCCATGTAACCTGTGAAGCCTCAGGCCTTTGAGCAGGAGATTGACTGAACTCACTCAGAGCCACTCTGAAACCTCTGCAGGGGGTACGCAGGCCCTGTCTTGCCTAGGAGAGGCTGGTTCAGTTGGCCCTGCCCCAAAGGCCCCTGACAAACAGTATAGAGGTCACCCAACAAATCAGTAATGGAAAAAAATCCATGGCCAACTTAATGACACAGAAGAGTTCTAATATAAGCTCTGAAACATTGGGCGCAATCCAGAGTAACGGGGAGTTACTTGCTCTGGCGTAATCCAGAGTAATGGGGAGTCCTTGCTCTGGCGTAGGAACAATTTGCTCTGGATTGCAATAGGAATTTCCCATAGGTTTTCACTAGGTGGTGCAGTAACTATGGGTACACGTAAATTCTCTTATGTGCTCCCGTAGTTACTCTGGATTGTAGGATATGTTTCATAGTTAATTCATACTAACACTTCATTGGTTGAGTCTTGTCTCATAACAACACCTTATTGGCTCTTAGCACAAACACACCACTCCCTTTGATTAGCCTCCAGCTTCCCTAAATAACAATATTTGGTGAAGCTCTCACAATGTCATCTTATAGAAGGTTAAATACACACAATTATTAAAACTTACCTAGATGACACATGAGGGGCACATTGAATCTCTAGGCCCCTTCCAAATATTTCATTATAACATAGCAACAATGATCAAGTTTAACTACTGTTAACTTGAGCACGTACAAGCACATAAACCAGATATGAGCTCGGTAGCCAATTACTCCATTTCAGTCTTGCAATTTATGCACTACTTGACACTTACAAGAGTGTCACATAGTTGCCTTTTAATAGCTAACAAACATCAGCTTGAAGCAGCATGTCATCTTTCTCAACACTGACCTTGCACAATAGGTAAAAATTGAAGGCTGGGACTTTAACTTAATTCACTGCAATAATGACAGTATGTAATGACTTATGTGGGCCATTGCTGATGTTTTTGGCATGAATGACACAGTGAATGGTGAAGACATGTAGCTCTGTGTTTTCAAGTAGACAGAACACCTACAGTAGCAATCAGTCACTGAAAGTACTCCATAAGTTGAACAAGCAAGTAAGCAGATTTCATCGGCTTTTGTCAAAAAGGTGCACATAATAGAAAGGCACAAACAAATTCAGTAGAATAATCTGCACTTCCAGAGGTAATGATAGGACAAGATTGACTGAAAATACCATATTTTAAAACAAAGCTATTATTGTTTGATAACAATATAGAAGATAATAGAAGATATTTTCAAAATAATTTTCATGGGTTTCCAAGAAACATATGCTATAGTAAAATGATAATATGGGAACAATATGAGAATGTTTCTGTTTGTTAGCTTACCACAACCTCACAACTTGCACTGTGCCAGTTAGTACTGGCTAACATAGACGAAATATTTAGGACAGAGTTCTAAAATATGTGGACAATGATCTAATAAATGTGGGAGTCACCAGGATATAAAAAGCAGTTATTTTAAGCTATAAAAAGAGAACTGACAGATTTTTGGATTGACAAGTCAAAGGCATTTTTAATGTCATGGAAGATCATAAGCTAAGAGACAGTAAGCAACCTGTGTCAATAAGTTTGTAGTGCCATAAATCAGGGTCATATAATGAAGGCACCAATCTCAAGCAAACCTGGGCAGTTAAGTTAAAGTTCAGGTAATATTTACAAAATCATCTGGGGGTACATGTGGGAGTTTTTTTGCCTCAGGACGCCATAGTTCCCCAAGAAAAGTAAATGCTTTGCAGCTTTACAGAAAAGCAAAAAAGGTACTAAGGGCACAATCCAGGGTAACTATGGGGAGTCCTTGCTCCAGTGTAAGAACAATTTGCTCTGGATTGCAATATGAATTTCCCATAGCTTTTCACTAGGTGATGCAGTAACTACGGGTACACATAATGTCTCTTACGTGCTCCCGTAGTTACTCTGGACTGTAGGGTAAGTAAAATCAAGTGGCTTGTAGGAAATGAAGGCCAAGATTACACAAATCACAAGACCTGTATAATAAGAATGACTACAAAGGAAATTATCACATGCTGAAAAATCTAGAAATGCACATAGGGGAAGATACAACGTGCTGAACACATCCATCTGTGAAATCTCCATCTGCCAAGTATGTAACACGTCAAATCAGGACAAAATGGGACAGAGTGTGATGAGATAGATTTTCAAGATCTTTAAATATGCAAATATGACAGGTCTTCCATGACTGGTTTTACTCCAGCACTGTATCTAGTGCTTGTCTCCGCCTTCCCTCCAACATAAGCAATGCAGAACACCTATGCCTGTATAAACCCTTTCAATTTCCTGATTTCAGGCTGGCAGCTTCAACAGAATACATTAGTTTCTCTTTATCCAACAGAATATTCTCTTTATTCAACAGAATACATTAGTTTCTCTTTATCCAACAGAATATTCTCTTTATTCAACAGAATACATTAGTTTCTCTAGCCTTTTTTTTTTGCTATAGAGTTCTTTGAGAATTACTAGTTCAGGGAAGGAAGAAAAGACATTAAAAGCCAAGCATCACAAACTTCCCGGAAAGTATTTAGGAAATGTATTCATTTAAACATTCTAAAGTGTTGACAGCTTTCTGGGTTCAGTCTTTAAAGCTAAACTTATAAACATTTAGTGAATAGCAGTCCCATTGATTGCAATAGTCCTAATCCTAAATACTTTTTTTAAAAATAACCAATGGGAACTATGTGTTTTTTAGGATGGACAACTTACAGTCCAACTGAAGTTCCTGCCAGATATAAGTACTTTGATAAGTACTTGAACTTTAATTTAGTAGTGGCAACTTCCAGCATTTACTGTACATCGCCTGTACAGTAATGCCAAAGTAATCTAAGCAACATGAGTACTCTTGTTGTTCATGTGGAAAACCTGAGAACACAAGAACCCTTTGAATGTTCTAATGAATGCGGCTAATATATTTCAGTATCGTGTCAACGTGAACTAGCTCTCTTTCCAACGCCCACTTCAAAACATTGGCCTAGCACAGGGCACAACATTTAATTCTCCACATTTTTTCATCCATCCGTCCACTCATTCACAAGCTCAATACCCAAAGTAAGGCTAGTGCTCAATACAAGAGATTCTAGTACAGGGTATCTCAAAGTTTGCTCCTAGAAGCGCTGGGCTCTGGAGACTGAAAAGTTTGGGAAACTCTGTTCTAGTGAATTTAAATAGCAACATGCTGCTCATCAAAATCTACACATTAATGAACCCGTATGTTTATTTTGCAGTCACCCTGCAGTTCACATGTCACCAAAAAAGCATCAATTTCTGGGAGAGTTCAAAATGAAGCATCCTTATGGGGTAGAATCCTTGAGGGGGAGAATCCAGATTTTTTTTTAAAGCTGGCTATGGCAGGCCGCAAAGAGGAGGCCGCAAAGAATTTCCTTTTCTTACCACTGTGTGTACAGAGGCTCCAAATACTCCTATACTTCAGTGGTATCATGCAACTTTGTGCCCTTCTCATTATTACATAACTCTTCATGGGGGACAGCACACAGAGCGCATGATCTAGTATATCCTGAATACAGCTTATTATTAATAATAAGTTGGCCAATCAGATACAGCCCTCAACTACTGAAGGTGCTTTCATTATGTGGCTTTTAAGCGAGATCTCTATAGAATTCTTATATGAAATTTATGTCCGATAAAATCATTCATCAATTACATTCAATGAAACTGTAATTTTCTTTTAGGGTATTGAAGGGTGAAAAAAGGCAATTATGATTTGATTCCTGCATCCATAAATGTGCAATTTCTGTTTTTTTCCCCTTTTGTGTTTGATTACTTTTTATTTGCTTTTACAACAGTGCACTCTAAGTTACATTACAGTAGAGAAGTTGAAAGCTATGAATTCATAGAACAGACTTTGATGCTTTTTTTAAAGGCAAACCAGTTCTTGGTCAAAGGCTGTTTTCAGCACTACATTTTTGCTAATAAAAGACTAGCTGTTATGGTAGAATTAACATGGAATTGATATATGCTCATGTTGTTTAATCTAGATTTACCACTAAGCTTCGAAGTTCCCGATACCCCTGAGCTATAAGGCAAGACAGAAATAGCCATTTACTGCATTACAGTCAAGAATGTTAAGAGAGCAATTCCAAAAATATTGCAATGCTACATTAAGTAAGAGATCAACAAACATCAGGAAGAATTTGTAAAATCTGTCAGTTTACTGAACTAATCTGCTGTCAAATTATCAGTGTAAGCAATTCAGCCAAATGTCTGCTGTGTTACAAGAAGTAGTTAGCATAATGAAGACAAAACAACCTCAAATCAAGAAACTCCTATGCGTTTCTCTTACTTTTCTGGAATGTGGTAAACATAAATAAATATTTGGAGAAAGATGGCCTGGTCTCCTACTCTCTTACGAGAGTAGGAGTAAAAATGAGAATAAAAATTATTCTGTTCAGAAATATGGTGGAGAATTACAGTTTTGCATGCTCCTTCCTCTCTCTCTCTCTCTCTCTCACACACACACACACACAAAGACCAGTTGCCCAGTGGAAAGGACACTAGGTTTTTATACATTACCTTCAAAAGTCACACATCCAGACATTAGAATAAATGGTGTTGGACACTTATAGACAATAAATAATAACTTATTTTAATAAAAAAAGTCATTATAGAGATGTTAAACAAGAGAAGGAAATAACAAGTTTTTTTAAAAAACACCCTAAATGCATAGAAGAAAAGCATTTTATTCTAGATTTCCTTGCTGCACAAATGTGTAACAATTACTAAATAAAACACATTAAGACCAAGGTTCAAGAAGGCATGCTTCAGATAATATAATAATATTTATTAAAAACATAATAATATTTAAATATAAATATAATAATATTTTATTTATGTAATAGTTATTTAGTATTTGCTAGCATTATATACCCCTTTCTTGATAATCATGGGAGAAATTTGATAAAATAGTCTCATGTTTATATTTTCCTCCAAGTCACTTAATTGCTTTTTGGCTTCAGATCTGTTTATACCTGCATAGTAAGATGTATTACATGATGTAATGCTTTAGTTTTGAATTCACAGTGCAAAAAACAGCACTGCCAATTATCTTTCAACACCAACCAAGAAGTTAAACTGCCACCCTCTTTCCATGCACCCCATCACAGGCTGGAGAATATAAGCAGTCAAAGAAGACTCGAGGCAGAAAAATAATGCTTCTAATATACTGGTAATCTGTCAACCAAAACAGGGGCTCTGGTTCAACACTTCAATGCATGGAATTTCTTCTCCCTTCAGTGAAAGGGAAACAGGCCAGACTAGGTTCAGGACTGGAAAAATCTATATACCACATATAAAATTTAAACATCGCTGACTGGCTCACTAACTGACTTATCAACATACAGCCAAAACCGCTGGGCCTAGAAGCGTGAAATTTGGGAAAGGGTTCCTTCCATGATGGAGGCACCCACTATTAACCAGTTTTTGGATATTCCAACCAGAAGGAAGTGAAAAGAGGCACAATGTGTTTTAGGGCGCAATCCAGAGTAACTACGGGGAGTCCTTGCTCTGGTGTAAGAACAATTTGCTCTGGATTGCAATATGAATTTCCCATAGGTTTTCACTAGGTGGTGCAGTAACTACGGGTGCACATAATGTCTCTTACGTGCTCCTGTAGTTACTGTGGATTGTAGGGCATGTCTCTATACTTTACATGGAAGAATCCCTTACCCATGGATTCTGCCCTACCCCCAGAACTAGAAGCATGAAATTTGTGGAGGGTGTCCCTTATGTGATATCAACACCCAACAAGAACCACTGTTGAGAAATTTAACCCTTAAGGGGTTAAAAAGGGGCACAACATGTTTTTGTCCTATACTTAACATTGAAGACTGATCAACATCCATCTGGGAGGGAAGATGCACAGGGGAGATGGTGTGCATGGGGAGATGGTGTGCATGGGGAGGTGGTGTGCATGGGGATTTGCACATGGGGGATGATTCACATGGGGGTGGGGACATTTGGGGGATGTTGTACAGGGGTGTTGCACATGGGGGTATGATGCACATGGGGGTGTTGCGCATGGAGGATGGTGCACATGGTGGGACATTGCACAGGGGGTATTGAACATGGGGGAATGATTCGCATGGGGAGTGTTGAACATGGGGATCGGGGCACATGGGGGGACGGTGCGGGTGGGAGGGTTTTACGCATAGGAGTTGATATGCAAGGGGGGTTGATGCACATGGGGAGTTGTTGTGCAGTTGGGGGATGGTGTATGGGGAGAATTTTACTCCCGCAACATGGGTACATTTTCACTAGTATATAAGAGTCACTGACTGACTCATCAATGCCCAGCCAAAAGCACTGGACTTAGAAGCATGAAATTTGGACAGGGGATTCCTTCTGTGATTCAGGCACCCTTTAGGAACCAATTTTTAAAAATTCAAACCAGAAGGGAGTGAAAAGGGACGGAACATGTTTTTATCCTTGTACAGTGAAGAATCTCTGACTTATTAATGCCCATCCCAAACCCACAGACCTAGAAGCATGAAACTTGGGGAGGGAATTCCTTCCATGATGTAGACACCCAATAAGATCCAATTTTTAGAAATTTAACCATGAAGAGGGTGAAAAGGGGTGCAACATATTTTCATCCCTATACTTAACATTGAAGACTGACTGATAACGCCCAGCCTCAACTGGAGCCCTGCTCTATGCACCTCAGTAGGGTATGTTAAAGGCTGGGGAGCTTGTACAAACTTCCTCTCTGTGTGTATGAAAGTGCTCATGAACTGGTTTGAAGATCGCTGTCTCCCTGTGCGTTGGAAAGTGTTTATGAACTAATTTGAATTCATTCATTTGCAAGTTCTATCACTGCGACTGCAATCCTAAAAATACTTTCCTGGGAGTAAGACCCATTGAACACAATAGGGCTTACTTTTGAGTAGACATGGTTAGGATTGTGCTCTAATACTGTATATTCATTTATGTAAGCTTATTAAAATCTGAAATGTAAATCAATTCATTTTTTATCCTGACCCCCTTGCCAAAAAAGTTTAGAGACCCTTGGACTCGGGATGACCATACAGAATGGAGGACAGAGTGCCTGTACCTTTAAGTATTGCATAGGATATTTAGCTAGGTTTTATAGAAAGATTTAAAAAGCAGCACCTGCCTAAATTCCCTCTTCTATGCAATGGTTAAAGGTGCAGGAAGTCTGTCCATCATTCTATATGGTCACTCTGCCTGGACTAGATGACCTATTAAGCAGGCCTCCGTCAGTCTTGAAAGACTATGGTATCGTGCTCGGCGCTGCATACGCTGCATGAGAAGCACGAAAGCCTGGGTTGGATTGCTATGGAGGATAGGCTGTTACCCAAGCAGCAAATCCCCCCTCTCCACGCCACTGAATTAGTCCAATGGAAAGGCAGAGCCAATACAATTGGATCCAGCTGGTGTCGCAGAGCTGGGCTAAGGACAGGAGCTCACCCTGTCTTGTGGGGCCGACCCGGGAATCGAACCCTGGCCTGCTGGTTAACAGGCACAGTGTCTTAGCCACTTGCGCCTCCCACAGCTCAAAACACATACACCCCTTTTTTGCTGTGACTCGGGTTTTTTTCAATTCTATGATACTATATTATTCTTCATTTTTTTGTAACAACTGCAGTAAACAGACAAATTTACCTCAAAAATTTGTTGCATTTTTAAAATTTACATCACTATATGGTCCTAAACCATCCAAAATATTTTCATTGCATTCCCATTTTCCACTACATTCTTCTTGTGAAGTTCAGTATATTAGAATAACCTTACACAAATCATTTCCATATGTTTTGCTCTACTGTAATGCACACCATCCTCCTTTTGTGTTTTAGAGAACCTGCCATGTGGTTGGACATCCCTAATCATAGCGTCCCAAGATGGTTCATATTTATTTGATGAATCTTTTTTAAAAGTTTCACTCAATCACAAGCACATATTTTATTATTGGATTCCTTTTTAAAAATGTAAGTATAGAAACCCAGAAGTAACAATAATACACAACAGCTTTGATTCAAAAGACCCTGTCATGAACCTTTTGCTGGAGGTGGAAAGGGAGTCTCTGATTTCTGTTGGATATCCTGCTCCCACACTGAAGCCATTCCAAAGAATTTCCTCACACCTGGATCAGTTTTTTTAGTGCACAAAAATGGAACTTGAAAGTCTTGTCATATGAGCAAACCCTATGGCAGTGCTACTCAAACAGGGGAGTTGTAACACTCCCTTGTTGTGTAAAAGTCCCTGCTCGCTTTAAGGGTTGGAGATGGGGAAAAAGAAGCACTGCAATTGTCAATATCACATCCTTGCAAGAGAATGGGGGTGATTTTCCACCTTCATGTATAACCTGCTAGGCTATGACAGGGTGTGGGGGACCCCTGGGGAGATGTGCAGATCACTTGGCAAAGTTCTTCACAGCAAGAAAAATGGGAAAGTTTCTGGTGCGATTCAATGGTAAAAACAACTGATAGCGTGCCTTGAACATTTCCATGCCTTGTTAGTGTGCCATGAGATGAAAAGATTGAAAATCACTGGTCTACACTGTCAAGTAGAGCAGAGAATCTGGTGCTATCATGATAGCCCTTCCACAAAATTCTGCTTGATCTCTAATTCTAGTTCCAGAAGTTTGATGCATTCAACATGCAGTAGTACTAAGGCAGAAATTCTTTTTGCAAGGAATATTTTACAATGGGATCACCAATGGCATCACATCTTAACAGCCAGTTAACTATGGTGTTAACTTTTAGCCTATTAGTTGCAAATCAGAGTCTTTTCTTATGTCCAGTTTTATTCCATGTGCCTTACATAGGAGTCTTAGGCCACAATCCGGAGTTAGGGCAGTGAGGATTCACCTAGTTGAGCTGCCCCAACTATTCTGAATTCAGAGCAGAAGGTTATGCTGGATCCAGAGAGTCAGGAAGCCTAGTCTGCCCTAGCTGCTCCAGAGCATGCTCAGTAGGCACCAAGTCAGTGACACCTGGGGAGGGCTTGCTCCTGAGGAGACCCCTCTCAGATCATACTGAGCAAGGATCAGCTGTGGTGCCTGCATTATAAGGAGTCTCTGACAACCAGATACAGCTGCATCAGGAGACTGCCAATACAAGGAGACTATTCAATACAGTGAATACAAAGGAATTCTTGGAGTGGCTTGCTGTATCCCCAGGTGAATGGGCTGCTGTAGTTGTGCCGTATCCTGAAGTTCAGAGGCAGGGGTTGCAGCTAGGCTGGCTGAGAACTCAGATTTTTGGTCAACACTGCCATTCTTACTCTTCTACTCATTGTTATACCTGCTCCTGAGGGGGTATAACTCTGAGGAGCTGGAAGAGGGCATTTCTGTCCTGGAAACAGGCTCTGGATATAGAGTAACTGCTCTGCCCTAGGCAATGTTGAACATGCCCTCAACATGCCTCTCCTGAATATAAGGGGCTTCTTGGCTCAGCTAGGGCAGCCCAGGTCCACCTGTCTTGGGGCAGCCTATGTTGCCTTATGCTGCCCCAAACCTTTCCAGAATAACTAGGGTGGCCCATCTTGCAGTTGGGTCAGCACAGTGATAGACAGGGTAACCCAAGTGCATTTCTGGATTGTGCCCTTACATTCACTACTAGAACTCAAGCAGGTGTGCTTGTGCTAACATCAGCATCTATAGGAGGGACACAATTAATCTGCAATAGAGAGTCATTTTAAAAAGCCATCTGAGCCATCATTATCATGACATGAGACATTATTTCTTGGAGAGAATGCTCAGTATCACTTTTAGCTGAAGAGACAAATACTACTGCATAATTTTATTTGTTTCTCTTTTGAAATACATTAAGTGCTCATGACAGCATGGAACATTTACCTCATTGTCAGTTCCCACATCAAGCATAATGGGCAGACACTCCTGGGGCTTCACTCCTCCGCATGCTGTGTAAAGTGCTAGTTTACCCACCGGGATGCCCATTCCATAACACCCAAGGTCTCCAAGGCCAAGAATACGTTCTCCATCGGTCACAACAATAGCCTTAAAAAAGGAAAGTACCATGAGCACTGTAAAACTGTCAACATATCCTGAACTCTTTTCATGGCTATTTTTAAATATGCTTATTCTGATTCTCTTTTATTATTTAAAACATAGCTGTAAAGGATTCCATTTCTACTTCAATGTGTTACATTTTTACTAGATTTATAACAAAATTAAAAATATTGGCTATCATATGTAAGCATGCTTTTTAACAATCTGGTGATTAAGTCTGAATATGAAAAAATTTTAAAAATATATCTTGACATTGCACAAGTGGCACAGTATGTCACATCTTCGAAGATACATTTCCCTGTTCTCTCATGACCAGACAAAATGGGACTTAAAAGACATATCTGCAGTTTTTACAACTATTTACACTGATGATTGTTTTTGAAAGTGTACATCTGTTTGATTAATTGGGGCACCCCTTTCTCAAACATTATTTAAATTGGATAATCTGAACACTGCATTCCTAATTTTTACTGTGATGCAAGAATCATCAAGTATTTTATCATGAATTATTCCTTTAGAATATCTTGTGTGGTTGACAAATAATGTGATTGTCAACGTAATGATAGCTGACTTAAAATGTTGTAGTAACATATCTGAAATTGTGCCAGCCATGCAATTTGTGTTTTCCAATTTAAGAACGCTTGTAGATAAGGTGAGTCTTGAGATCAGGCCTGTTAAGAATCAGTATCCCAGCCAGGATTATTTTTTGCTTATATTGCAAGACATTGCTTTTATATTGCAAGACAAAATCTACTAGAAATGTTTGCTTATCTTGCAAAACACTCTCAATTTAAAAAGCTCTCAGTTCAAGGTTTTATTGTATTTGAAAATAATATACAAGAACAGTACAATCCTATCCAAGGCTGCAGTCCTATCTTGGGAGTAAACTTGATTGTAACGGGACTTCTGAGTAGACAGGCACTGGATGGGACAAACCCTACAATCCAGAGTAACTCCGGGAGCACATAAGAGACATTATGTGCACCCATAGTTAAACACCGAATCTAATGCACACCTTGATTTTGGAGACTGACCCTACGATCCAGAGTAACTACGGGAGCACGTAAGAGACATTACGTGTACCCGTAGTTACTGCACCACCTAGTGAAAACCAGTGGGAAATTCATATTGCAATCCAGAGTAAATTGTTCTTACACCAGAGCAAGTTACTCTGGATTGCACCTTAAATCTTTTTACTGCCATGACCCACTTCATCAGCCACATGGCCATTTCACACCAGAGAATGTCCTGCAGCTTCTGGGTATTGCCACTGAACTATCTTCTTTGTAGGCTGCAACACACTGCAGAATGCCTTGCAGCTTCTAGCTAAGCCAGCATGTGAACCACCAAAAATTAGGTCTGACAAGTGCTACTCTAGAGGATTCAGCTGATTACATGACACAATTTCACATTACATCCTCATATCTCAAATCTGAATAGCTTGTTGAAAAATCTGAACCACAGAGAGACACAACACCAAGCCTATATTATCATGCAGTTCAAAATAAGCCCACCTTGACAACAGGTTCAGGCCAGGATTTTAGCAACGTTGCAACATGTCCTTTGTCATGAGGAGTAATGAAGAGCCCTCTGCAAGTAAATAACAAAAATATAAATTAGCCTGAAAATTTTCAGACATCTGTGTATGCTGCCCTCCCCCGCTGTGTTCCCAATTTTCTAATACTTTACAACATACACAATACATCTTTGCTATTTTGTGCTTAGATGCAATTTAGATGCAAATTGCCTGCTACAACTTGATCCAATTACCCAGCTAACAAACTTGTAAGCACTTCATCATGTCAAAACACATTACACCCATTGCATACTATACATTCATTATCATTTTTAATACAAAACACATACATATCAACAAGGGTACATTTAGTTCTGATTGAAATTCAGAATTACATGCACAAATAATTGAAGGTCTTTACAAAATAATCTGTGGCCTATGGGGGCGTAAGTGGTTATGACACTGTGCCTGTTAACCAGCAGACCAGGGTTCAAGACCCAGGTCCTACAAGACAGGGTGAGAACTCATCCTTAGGATCCTGCCAACATGCCAGTTTGAAAACATGTGAATGCAACTAGATAAATACAGTGGTACCTTGCATAACATACGCCTTACATAACAAACAAGGCGTTGTTCCACGTAACAAACAAAAATTTCTCTAGGATTCTGCTTCACGTAACAAACTGTGCTTCACGTAACAAACACACTCCTTGGCAGTTGTGGCAGACGTGCTGGCCGTCAACCCTTGTAAAAAGCGTCAGGGCTGCTCAGTGCGCCTGCCCATAGCGAAAACAACACTTCCGCACTGTTCCTCCTGTGGCTGGGCATCCGCTGCCAGAGGGAGAGAAGAGCAGTGGAGAAGAGGGAAGCAGCTCAAGGCTAGCCAGTAGGGAGCAGGGGAGAGAGAGGCTCAGGATGGAGAGAAGGAGAAATTGGAGAGACACTTTGAAAGTGTCTTTGATTGCAGCCTCCTAACATGTCTACCTAGAAGTAAGCCCCATTGTGTTAAATGGGGCTTACTCCCAAGAAAAGTGTCTTTAGGACTGCAGCCGAAGTAGACTTCATAGGATCATGCACATTGAATGCATGTTTTGAATTCAGTTCCAGTGTTTTGTCATCATTTTTACATCCAGTTAATATTTTTATATGAATATTTTTTGGGTTGTGGAACCAACTGTCTGAGTTAAAAATATTTCTTATGGGAAAATCCGCTTCACGTAAAGAACGTTTCATGTAACAAACATACCTCTGGAATGAATTAAATTTGTTACGTGAGTCGCCACTGCAGGTACCACTTCAGTGGGAAGGTACAGTGGTATCTCGCTTATCGAGTGCCCCGCATACCGAGTGCTCCACTTAACGAGCACTCTCTTATGCGGAGCATAACGAGCACTCACCGGCTGTCCTTTAAACTTTAAAAGGCAGCCAGCAAGTGCTCATCAGGAGCCCCTCCCCGTCTCCTCCCTCCACTTCCCTGTCGCTTCTCTGGCCCCGTGCAGGGCCACAGAAGTGGTGGGGAGGAGGGGGAGTGCAGGAGGAAGTGCTGGGGTGAACGATCCACTCACCCCTAGCACCTCCTCCTGCCTCCCTGCCACTCTTCTGGCCCTGTACAGGGTCAGAGAAGTGGCGGGGATGAGGGAGAGCTCAGGAGGAGGTGCTGCGGGCAAGCGATCCACTCACCCTGCCTTTTCCTTATAGGCAAGCACCTTGTGGCCTTTTAAAAGGTGCTTGCCTATAAGAAAAAGGAGGACCATGAAGAGATTCTCCCAGGACATGTCCTCACAATCCCAATAAAGAAGACAAGTCCTGGGAAGATCTCTTCATTGCCCCCCTTCTCCTCATAGGCAAGCACATTGTGGCCTTTTAAAAGGTGCTTTCCTCTAAGGAAAAGGAGAACCATGAAGAGATTTTCCCAGGACATGTCCTCACAAGTAAAATAAAGAGGACAAGTCCTGGGAAGATCTCTTCATGGTCCTCCTTTTCCTTGTAGCCAAGCACCTTTTTTAAGGCTACAAGTTGCTTGCTTACAAGGAAAAGGGGGGCAAAGAATAACTCTTTCCAGGGCACAAGGCATTCCTACTCAGAAGTAAGCCCCTTTGTGTTAAATGGGTCCTACTCCCAGGAAAGTGTCTGTAGGATTGCAGCCTAAGGATCATGCACATCCCCCCTTTCCATGCAGGGGATCTCCAGTCCATTGGGCATAAATTGGGACCTGACTCCGAGAGCACAATCCTAAGCATGTCTACCCAGAAATAAGCCTCATTGTGTTAAACAGGTCTTACTCCCAGGATAGTGTGTTGGATTGCAGCCTCCTAACCATGCCTACCCACAAGTAAGCCCCATTGTGTTAAATGGGTCTTACTCCCAGGAAAATGTCTTAGATTGCAGTCTCCTAACCATTTCTACCCAGAAGTACGCCCCATTGTGTTAAATGGGTCCTACTCCCAGGAAAGTGTCTTTAAGATTGCAGCCTAAGTAAGACTTCATAGGATCATACACACTGAATTCATATTTTGAATTCAATTCCAGTGTTTTGACATCATTTTTACATCCACTTAATATTTTTATATGAATATTTTGGGGGTTTTGGACCAATTGTCTGAGTTTCCATTGTTTCCTATGGGAAAGTCCACTTCACTTAAAGAGCATGACTTCGGAACACGTTAAGCTCTTTAAGTGAGGTGCCACTGGAAAAGGGTTTGTGTGCATGCGAGCCACATGTTGGACAACGCTGGCTCTAGAGCAGGCCTCCGTCAGTCTTGAAAGACTATGGTATCGTGCTTGGCACTGCATATGCTGCATGCGAAGCACGAAAGCCTGGGTTGGATTGTTATGGAGGATAGGCTGTTACCCAAGCAGCAAATCCCCCCTCTCCATGCCACTGAATTAGTCCAGTGGAAAGGCAGAGCCAATATGATTGGATCCAGCTGGCGTCGCAGAGCTGGGCTAAGGACAGGAGCTCACCCTGTCTTGTGGGGCTGACCCGGGTCTCAAACCCTGGCTTGCTGGTTAAGAGGCACAGCGTCTTAACTGCTAGAAAAGGGGATGGGCACCCCACCCTACAGTCAGTCACGACTAGAAATAAAATCTGCAGGGGACATTTTTACCTTTACAAAATAATCACAGCAACCCCTTCTCTTGCAACTACTCAGATTATACTCAGCCCCAGCCCAGCCACCTCACCTTACAGCTGGGTGAATTGCATAAGTGCTACTGGGCTGTGCCTGCACAGTTCGCCCTGGCCGCAGGATGAACTGCGCTAGCACATCTTGGCACTGGGCTGCACCTGCACAATTTATCCCGGGGCCAGAGCAAACTGTGCCTGCACATCCTGTCTGGGAAATGGGAAATTTTTCCTCTACGTGCTTGGCCGTGATCATCACAAGGTGCTGCAGCAAGGGAGACACAAGGAGTTAGGATACTGGCACATGCAAGCATTGCCAATCCCACTTCCAATCTGCCATCCTTCCTGCCTAACTCCTCAATTCCAACTCCCACTCCATCCTGTGACCACCAGATTTAGTTTGCCTGTCCCAGCAGCAAGCGCCCTGCACTGCTGCCAGTTGCAGCTGCATGTGCAAAATGGAAAACTGAATGCACCACTGCAAGCCACTGTACCACAATCCCTCTCCCCCAAGATAGAAACCTAGATAGGTTAAGTGCACAATCCTAATATTTGGGCCCAGTGCAGGTCACTTGCATAGGCCCCCAGGGTGTTGAAGTTATGCCATAAAGCACATCTGCCACATCTAGGTGAGGAGGCTGGGCTATCACTGTGAAATTCACCAGCCTCCCTATGCTGTTCCAGGACCAAACCTTGTTCTGAAATGTGGGTAGTCAGAGGGCATTCCCCAGGGGTTGGTAAATGAGGAACAGGGGGCAAGGCAGGAACCTGGCAATTATACCAGATCCCAGCCCTTTTCCCAAGGCAGTGTGGAGCAGCCTCAGAAATGAGCCTCTGCTTTGCTCTGCACCACTTCTATAGGTGGCTCAGATCCAAGTAGACCCATTGGGGGTGCTGCCACATTATCTGGAGTAAAGGGAAAAGTTTCCAACTGGTCTGCCTGTTCCAACGAAAGTTAGGATTGTGCTGTGTGTCTCATTGAATTTAATAGTACTGTACTTATTTTTGAGTAGACGTACAAAGGATTATGCTGCTAATCACTTGAAACTTGAAAACTGCCAGTACTTTCTATCTTTATCAAAGTGCAGTTTTAATAATCACTTTGTAATATCTTAGGTATGGACCCAAACTGAACTGGGCTATATTTGTGCACATGAACATTTATGGCTTTTTAATGGGAATATTCCCACATGATATCATTAGACTGTTTATGTAAAAAAAATCAGAGGTTACAATGCTAAAACACATGCCTTATATGCATTCTTAGCTGGACACAATCTATCTATGGGAAAAGCTGGAAAATATCCCTTAAAATTCCCAAACTTACTGTCATCACAGCAACCTGTAGTTAAGTTGCCCTGTCACAGCAGCACAACTACTCTGCTTTCCTGAGTGACACAATTTTGAATTGCAATCGATAAGTCAAGATGGACCTGCCCTGGGAGAAGGTAAGATGAGGCTGCCAGGGATCTCTCCAAAGCACCACTGTCAGTTCACCATACCGACAGCAGAGATTGGGAACTTCCACCTTAAGCTCTGAAAAAACTCTGGCTGGACCTAAATGAGTCAATGGCCTGATTTACTAATTAGCCAGCTTCAAATATCTTGATCTTTCAGTAATAGCTATAAGCAGTGGTGGGATTCAAATAAATTAACAACAGGTTCTATGTCCTAATAACCTAAATTAACAACAGGTTGAGTTGTTTGTTAGCAAAGGGTTCTATAGAACCTGTGAGAACACCCTGAAGCCTCACACTGGCTATAAGTATATTTCATCTCCACATCATCACAAGGGGTATTTAATAAATGATAATCTAAAATTCCTAAACTTTTCTTAATGACTAAAGATCAAACCTGGGTTAACATGTGATATTTAAACCAAAGTTGACATTTAAATCTATTTATCTATCTATTGTATTTACCAGTATTTACCACTTTTCATCTAAAAAGTTCACAAAGTGGTTTACATGAAAATGAAAAAAATTAATGGGTCCCTGTCTCAAAAGGGCTCACAATCTAAAATTGTGAAGAAGACCAAAAGAAAACCAGCAGTAGCCACTATAACATTATTGGAGTGAGGAAGTCAGTTACTCTCCCCTTGCAAAATAAAAGAGGAACACCCACTTGAAAGAGTGCCTCTTGCCCAGTTAGCAGGGGTAACATTTAAATAAACTAGGCAGGCATTTCTAATACAGTTAAGATGCAATCCTAACCATGTCTACTCAAAAGCAAGCTTCATTGTGTTAAATGGGTCTTACTCCCAAGAAAATGTCTTTAGGATTGCAGACTCAGGAAAATATTTAGAACTATAAAGGATTAACATCCCTTTTCTAAGATAGTCGTGAGAGTGAAGTTCTTACTAGTGTCAAAAAAGAGAAGAGTCAGCTAAGTAAAAGTATTTTATGATTTAACAACTGCAGCCTCAGCAGGATGTATGTACACACTGGAATCATGATTAGACCGCAAGAAAGTATAGTCTTCTGCATAAGAGTTTGCAAGGAGTAGGAGTTCAGTCACCAGGAGTTCAGGCACCAGAAACTGCCAGAACTTTGGAATAACTTCTTCTGGAAGTTTTATATCAAAGATGTGTATACACACAAATTCACACACAAATTCTTCAAATCAAAAGCCATTCTCATTACTGGCAACCAATTTGGATTTAGTGACAAATATTATCATCAGTATACTACACTATTTCATTGGAAGCAGGAAATATTTATACTATTCAGACTTCAGAATAAGAAATCAGATTTTGGCAGCTCTTGGGGAAAGAAGAGAATCCCCAAGGACACACAGAAAGCTTTGCCATGAGGTAGTTTTTAAATCAGTCTGCAATTTCCCTTCTAACAAGTAATTCTATTCCAAAGAAGCCCTTTCAAACTGGAGACTATTTTTAATTCTTTTAAGAAAAATAATTAGGTCATTTTTATGAAATTACAGTTCACATGGAATGATTCAGTTTTAATTTATACCTCATTATTCAGCAACTTTTTACCTTAAACTTAGATTCTAATCAGCTACCATGACCTAGTCATTAAAAAATTATATAGGTAATCGACTACAATAAGACTTTGGTTTGGCTGTTACCATTAACGTCTATTTGTCAGCAGTCCAACAATTAACAGCCTAATCTGATTCATGTCTACTCCATTATATTAAATGGGGCTTACTTTTAGGAAGTTTTGGGAACTTGACTTGAATATGTATAGATTCACGGGTTAAGATATATGCGTATATATTTGTATATATTTATTTCCTCTTATAAAAGAAAAGAATAACTCAGATTTGAGTTGCAAAAATTCCAGTTTGGGAATACCACATCAACTTGAGAGTCACATGAAAGTTTGAAACTGAAAAACATTTGAGTGGGGACCTCACCCACTAGTATATTTTCCATGAGTCATGAAGTCTAGTCACATGCAATTTTTACACTGCCTTCATCTTGTCCATGTTCATCTTGTCTTTGAAGCAGTGCTTTGGGCACCCATGGACTTCAGCTCTGTTCTTGGTTTTAAAAGGAAGAGAGGGTAGCTTGCAAACCATACAAGCTTCCAGCCCAATCCTACTTATGTCTACTCAGATGTAAGCCTCTTTGTAGTCAACGGAGCTCATAAGTGTAGTTAGTTTCTCTCTCTCTCTCTCTCTCTCTCACACACACACACACACACTCAGAAATAGCAATTTCCTCATAATTAAGCACAAGCACAGTTTGCTCTGGTTGCTCATTAATTAATTGCACATAATTAATTTGTGCCAATTGCTTGTAATTAATTTCATGTTAGAAACCAAATTTTTGCTGGCTGAAATTGAGGGATGGCAGCGGCGGCAGCATGGAAGAGGCATCTCAGATCCCAGAACATATCCCTGATTTACAATTGTTCTCCCTGATTCTCCCTGATTCATTTGCTGGAGAGAAAGGACTGCTGTGGAAGGAACTGTGTTATTTTTCAGTCCCACACAGAGGCATTTCCAATGTTATGTGCAATGGACCCTGTGATGCATCAGGGTGAGGGTTTATCAACCCTTTTAAACCTAAGACAGGTTCACAGAAAAAAAATAAAGGATATTGCTGCTAGACTGCAATCCTACAAATTATTTACTGGGAAAAAAGTTCCATTAAATTGGTCCACTAGAAAAACTGAGGGCATTACCAGTAACACACACATGAAGCATACTAGAAAGGATGACCAACTAAACTGATGCTCCATTGGACAAAAGTGCAGTATTATCAAAGTGTAGAACAACTTTTTCTCATGATAACTGCCTTGATGATTGAGAATCCTGAGCAAGTCAGAGAAATAGCCGTCACCATCCAAGAGTTGGCCAATTACCAGGAAAGCAAAAAACCTAAAATGCGTTCCAAACCCAAGTGCTCAAGACCTTCCAAAATGCTTTTCAGGGAAGCAGAAGGAAAAAAAAACATAGACCAAATCAAAGTCTGCTGAAAGTATTATTTGCACTGCTGTTACATCATTCTGAAAACAGTTCAGAATCATAGCTTCGGTGAACTAGGAAATTATAGCATACAATATTTCTCAGAAACCAAACAAAAAAAGACATATCCATGACTTTATATAAAAGCGTATTTGGTATTGATAAAAATAAAGTTCAAGTTGCAAAGCCAAACATAATTAGGTAGCCCTCAATCTAAGCATTGCTTCAAGTTATCTGATAACTGCTGTAACAGCAAAATTGACTCCCAACAAAAACTACTTTATACAAATTCATTATGCACAATTTATAAACTGCTATGTCACACCATTACTGAGGATAATTCATCTGCTTTATTTGCACTTTAGTGACAATAAACATATTCATAACCTCTCTAATAACAATACAGTAAATCTTGTACGTAGGAATCTTCAACTTGTGAACTCCTGAAAGAGGGTCCCAGACGCTTGTTCTTACCTCTGAGAGTTCACAAGTTGAAGGTTCGCCCTTCTCTGGAGCAGGCATGGCAGCTCTCCATGGGTCTTAGTGCCAGATGGTTAAGTCCTAGGGAGAGATACCAATTCTGACTCCAGGGATGGGGAGTCCCCTATCACGTACAGCACTCATCTACTCAGACACATCTACTCAGAAGTAAGTCCCATTATAATCAATGGAGCTTTCTCTAAGGAAAGTATGGACAGAATTTGTACCCTAAAAGAGGTTGCAGACTAGTGCTGACAGGACTAGGATTCAGCCCAGAACATGAAAATCTTTTCCTGCTCACTGGAAATCTTCCCATTTACTGAGAACCTGGGGCAACCCTTGGAGCGAGGGTCTCAAAATGTACTGACAGCTGAATCCAGAACGTTGCATACTGCTGAGGACTGACATGAATGATATGGAAGCTAGCATCACTATCTGAATGGGACAGCTGATGGGGACAGCAGAACAATCCCACGAGCAAATGTGGGGCCTGGAAATAAATAAAGCAATTTTGTTGAGGTTAATGGCTCAGGAGAAGGATTCCTTTAAGTTAAGTCACTGGCTGGTCTTCCACCTGGAAAAAAACTGCAATGAGTCATACTATGATGCTAAAGCAAACAGCACCATAGAATGGTCATGATTATAGCAGAATGCTTGTTAATTATCACCATCAAAATAATAAGAGTCAGTGAACTCTATTCAAGCACATTTAAGGAAAAACTAATACTGGCTGGAATGTATGAGAAGTTCATCTGTGTTGGCATCTAACACTCTAACCCACCGTCTCCCAAAAATTTCATAGACTTTGCTTAATATGCTTAACTGGAATCACCTTAAAGGCCTCCAAATCTTACCATTATGTTATAATCTATAATTGTCTAGTTACTGAAGAGAAAAACTCTCACAATGCAATTTTAACCAAAGATTAGGCCAGCACAAGTCCCATGCTTGTCTGGGATGTTGTAAAAGTGCTGTAAGGTATTTCTGTGCCAATCCTGGGGCAATTACGCCATGGCACAGTGCCTTCAGATGGTGTCTTTCAACACATAACAGCTGCCAAAGAGGGTATTGACATAAGCAACCCAATTCTATTATAAATCAGCCATAAAGCTCAGGAAGGTCAGACACTTCCCATATGAGTCGTCTTACAGATATGCACCCACTGAAGTAGGTAAACTGGTAGGAGAGGGCAAAATGGGGGCATAGAAGTATCAAACTGGGAAAGAAGGCTGGGAGGTTGTTCTGGATCCTATTCTTTTTCATAGCTTCTCCACCTAGGTAGCTTACAACCAAATAAAAACAAACAAGCACAAAACAGATCACACAAATAAAAGGCAAGAAAATATATCTCAATTATAATTTCACAGCTCTACAATATCACCCACCCACCACCACAAAAAAGAAGCCCATATTTTTGTAAATGTTTATGCAAATGTAAATGTTATATTTATTTTTGTAAATATTTTGCACACAGTAGATTTTAATTATGATGTAATTCACATTCATTAGTGAAGTACTGACCTAACAGAAGATTGACAAAAACTTGCCATGGAAATTGGAAAAAAAATTGGATGAAATCCTAAGGTAACATTCAAAAGAGCTAAGCATCTGGACTTTATCTGGCTCAATGTCAATAAAAAAATCTACCCTAATTCATTAAAGAACATGATATGCTTATACTTTCATATTATTCCAAATAAATTATCTAATGTTGCACTTTATATAATCCTAAATCATGACCTATTAAAATAAATTTAAGAGTAGCCTATTCTATCAGCAATGAAGAAAGAAAAATCCTCAAAATTGAATTTAATATCTTCCCAGTTTTCCAAAGCAGAAATGATTCTATCCAGACAAACTAAAGAGTTAGAAAAGACAACCAGCCACAGAACGTTTTTGTTGATGGTAATTAATTATTTAAAATGACCAGACATGCCATTAATCTTAACTAATTTTACAGAACTTCCTTGATACTGTGTGTCTATAACAATTTCATTCATATTGACAGCCCCTTTAACAAAACATATAGAATTTTAAAAATCTCATATTCTAGTTTGGCCGTAGCCCTTATATATTATTAGCGAAATGTACCCAGTGTTGCGGTAACACACTCCCGTGCAAACCCCACCATTGCGGGTAACATACACCCCCATGTAAAACTAACCCCCCCACGCAAAACCCACCCCCATGAAAAATTCACCTCTGTGCAACCCACCATGCAACCCACACACCCCTGAAAAATCCCCCATGAAACTCCCCGTGCAAAACTCCATCATGCAGAACCCCATGCAAAAACACCTCTGTGCAAACCCCACACAACACCCCCATGCACTGTCCCCTCCTCAACCATGTCAGGTGCAGGATTGGGGCTGGGTTTTATTAGTCTTCAAGGTTTAGGGCAAAAACACGTTGTACTCTTTAACCACCTTAGGGGTTAAATTCCTAAACATTGGTCTTGGTGGGTGTTCATGTCACATAAGGAATATGCTCCCCGAATTTCATGCTTCATGTTGAGGGGTTGGGGCAGGGCATGGATCAGTCAGTGTATAGGGAGGGAAACATATTGCACTCCTTTTCACCCCCTTCCAGCTTGAATTTCAGAAAACCAGTTCTTAGTGGGTTCCTCCATCATGGAAGGAAGACCCTCTCCAAATTTCACGCTTCTAGGTCTGGCAGTTTCATGAGTCAGTGAGTGAGTCAGTCGGTCACTTTTCAGTTTTGTATATATAAGAAGATTCAGCACTTGAAAAATGAACTACTGTACAGATGTTCTGTGATCCACTCTTCTGTCTTTGGCCCCCAAATTCTATTTTCTGTTATGGACCTGCAAGTGCAATCCCAACCAATTTAGGCGAGCAGAACTCTCCATTCTCATGGTGATGTGGGGAGGCCAGCCCATGTTGACCTAACCTCTGGCCTAACCTCCCCAGGAGTGGCACAGAAGTGCCTTACAGCACTTTTGCAACACCCCTAGGCCAGCACAAGACTTCGGCCATTCTAACAAGAGTTTAGGATTGCACTGTCAGACTCAATGGTCAGTTCTAAATTAAGGAAATCCACTTTTTGTGGTATAAGACATTAAGGTTTTTCTTTAGCGGTAGCTTTTGATAGGGTACAGATATTTCAATGTGTTTTCTTTCAACACATTCTGATGTAAATTATGTATTGAACTGTATAAAATATGATGGCAATTATTCATGAAAACCATAATTTCCACAATTTTTGTCACTACTGGTGCTATACTCCCCCCAAGGGCGTCACCTTACTAACACCTCATTGGTTCCATGTTGTGTCAACATAACAACTCCTTACCTCTTTGGATACTCATCACACAATGCTTCCTGGCCACTTGGGCTGAAGCAAGTCATTTGTCCCATGCCCTCCCCAGGGTGTCACAAATGTGCCATAAAGCATGTCTACATCACCTGGTGAGGAGGGGAGGCCAGTGTAGGGTGTTGCACCTGCTTTCCTCACACTGCCACAGGCCCTGCAAGCCAGTGATTTGCACTGGCTGAGATCCAATGCAGAGGTCTGAGAGGGCAGAAGAGGGAGGAGGCAGGCAAGAGGTGTTTTAGGGCAGGGGATGGGTAGGCAGAGGATGTCCTTAGGGGTGGTCAAGTGGAGAGAAGGAGGTAGGGTGAGAACCTGGGTTTTTTACCAGATCCAAACCTTGTTACCCATTCCAGGACAGGGGGAGTAGGGGAAGACGTTCCCAAGGTGGGGAGCAGTTATGCTGGATGCAATATTTAATCCCTGGCCACTTCTGGTAGATGGCTTAGATCAAAGTTGGGCTATTTATGCCTTGCCCTGGGGAAGGGGAAAAGTCTCGCCTTTCCCCATGGTAGTACAAAACCACCTCCAATCCTTGAGCTGGATTCAGTTTAAGCTGAGCCAGCTTGCCTATTCCAATGCAAGCCAGGATAGTGCTCAGACTGTAATCCTAACCTAGAGTTAGACTGTCATAAGCCCCAGCAAGTCCCACGCTGGCCATGGAGTGTCACAAAATGCTATAAGGCACTTCTGCACCACTCCTGAAGGATTAGGCCAGTGCACAAACACCCGTTTGCCTCCCTACATCATCATTTGGAATGGAAAGACCAATGAATTGTGCCAGTTTAGATTTGGATTGTACTCTCAGTGAAGTGAGTGTGACAGTTCAAAATCCATGCAGTCACATTCAATTATGTATTTCTTGAATACATATAAAATAAAGAATGTATACATAATAAAAAATAAACAAAATACATATTTCTTGAACACATATAGTATTGAACACATTTTTAGTATTGTTTTTAGCTTGTTTCTATTGTAAATTTTTAGGAGGGATGTTTTAGCATTTTTCTGTAATCTATTTTTATTGAGTTTTAATTTGTATTTATTATTATCTACTTTTAATGGTGTTTTATTGTTGTTTTTAATTGTTGTTAGCTGCCTTGGGTTCCCTATGATTAGGAAAGAAAGGCGGGATATAAATAAAATAAATAAATAAATAAAAACACTGTACAAAAGAATACAGATGAAACAACTGAATAAAAATTTAAGAGTTCTATTAAATAGAAAATATTTTCATATGTTAATATCCAAATTTTGATGGTATATTCTTGTGATTTCCCAATTACTTCTCAGAGTCTGGACTTTCTGAAGTGGCTTTCCCCATTACAAATGGAAATACAATCCTAAAATTTCAACCTCCTCTTTTCAACAGCTTCCAAAATTTAGCAATGGAATATCTGGCCATGATTTTTCCTCATCACACATTGAGTCTTCTAATAAACCTGAAACACCTGGGTGTTCCACAGCCTGTGCAAAGAAGTTATTTTTGGCATCCTACTATAATTTCCACTGAACTTTCCCACACCTAAAATTGCAGCATTTTTTAAAAAGAATATCTGAAAGTGCTGATATTTTTACATGGGCTTTCTTTATAATAAGGGAGAAAGGAGTATAGCAATTATCACCTCTTAAGGAGGTGGTGTGAGATGCCCCATGTCTTCCAGTCTTTAAATTAAAGAGGTTAAGTGAGCTTTCTCTTGCCAATAGCCCATCCTAGCTGATATCATGTGAATGTGAACTCAGGAATGCAAAGATAAACCTAAGGTTTTTTAAAAAATAGAAATAAAAACAACAGCTGAACTTAATCTGGCCCATGGTTTTTAGCCACACAAAGGTCTAAATTTACAAGTATAAAGAAAAGCTCACTAACATAAAATTGTCCTATCACTTTGCAAAGCAGAATGCTCTTGGTATGCTGCCATAGATGTATTTTAGACTCAGTGGGATATTAGTTATAGCATATAAACAGATATTTCTCAGTAAACAGTGTGCTTATAATACTGAAAACCAATGGACAATATTTCAGCCTACCTGAGCTTTCTTTCTCTTTATCACTACACTTGAAAGCAGAAATTGGTAACTATTAGGTTATCATTAATCTATAGACATAAAGAACGTGTTGTTTGACAGGTGCTTACTAAACATTTGGCTGGCTTAGCTGGCTATAATCTTCTTTACATAAATCATGTAGAACTTTAATTGGATGGAAAACAGGTGTTTCAGAGATATGTAGGTTTTCTATGAAGGATCAAGTTTACATTGAGAAAAAGAGGTCATGAGATTCCATGGAATACTAAGGTGGGCTTGTAACCAGATAACTCTTTTTTGTCATGACATTAGATAATCAAGATGCTGAAATAAAAGAGACCACACACAGTAACAGAGAGAGTGCATTGTATGTCAGGAAGTTTGCACTGTTGAACTTGTGAGTTATGAGAAATTTTAGGGCTACTGACCTCCCGCTGTATCATTCAGTACCAATCTAGTGATTATCAATGGGAGTATTCACAACCAAATATGTCCCTCAACGAAAGAAGTAACAAATGAAATTAAAAGCACAGATGCACAATCACTCAGTAAATATTATGTTTGGGGTATGGAAGAGAAATGGCTTGGTCTAACTCATGTATCAGCATTGTTAGAGATATTCCATAATAGATAGCTGAAACAAACAGCCTAAGACAAATCAGAAAAAATATTGGATTTTTTTAATCAAGACATTTTTTTTATATCTTACACTTGAAATTTGAAACATAAATTCTTCCTTATAACAGCCAATATTCCATCACAGAATAAGCTACAGCACACTTATTATGACCATGAGATTCCTCCTTCAAGTACCTGAACCAGGTTTAAAGTGGGGAGAGGAAGGAGGGTATGCATGTACTGCTGGTTGTCCTCATATCCATGGATACATCCACATGTGGCCTTTGCTGGACTCAGCATGTAGATCAGAACAAAAAATAATACTCTTCCGGCCTCCTAATATCTTATTAGATATTTAAAATACCACTTCCAGTTTCACAGGAGTAAAAATTTTTTGTTCTAATTTTCATTTTTTTTTCTAATCACAGCAAAGGCAGAAGTCTGTTTGGTGGTGAAGGGAACAGATTTTCTTTAGCCTCCAGATGGTTGGGGGGCATCCCTGGGAGTGCATATTTGTGACTGTGCATGGTTAAACATTTTCAATTTATCCCAGTTTATTCTGTTATATGATATACACATATGAGGCAAATATGTATATCATGCCTCTTTCATTTGGCATTTGAGTGATGGGTTGATGTATGGGCTCATGGTTCCATACATGCTTCTTATATGCCCCCCAAAATCACTGCAAGGATGACTACTCTGATATTACATTTCCCTGCTTAGAAAAACTATCAGCGGTGGAAAAACAAAACACATCTGGCTAGCACATGCATCTTGGATAAGCCTGAAGAGGTCAAGACACACCATTCTGCCAATCTACCATGCACAGATTCTGATCATAGTCACATTTTATTTTGAAGTTTCTAAACTTAATAAATGCTATACAACAGCAATCTGAAACCTACTCAGAGGCTTGCCATTTTTCAAAAATTTGGAAATTTGCTTACTAATGTTAGAAACAGATCTAGGTCCATTTTTAAACAACTGAAATAAATCTCCATGAAGAGCATACTTCAATGGAAACAGAACAAAGGTAGATATCCTATTTATCATGCAAATACAATATAGTAAAAGTGTTTTAAACTCTACTATCATTAAAGAGCATATATGTTAGACAGTATACAGTATACTAGTATATTAATATACTAAGGAAAAGTACCCACATTGCAGGAGTAAAATACCTCCCATTCGCAGCACCCCCATTGTGCATCACCCCACCCATGTCCATCACCCCACCCATACACATTATCCTCCCATGAGAAACCACCCCAATGTGCACCAGGGACTGGACACAAAGGGTGAAATCCAGAGTAACTATGGGGGAGTCCTTGCTCCGGAGTAAGAACAAGTTACTCTGGATTGCAATATGAATTTCCCATAGGTTTTCACTATGTGGTGCAGTAACTACGGGTGCACATAACATCTCTTATGTGCTCCCGTAGTTACTCTGGATTGTGCCCTAAATTGGCTGGATGTTGATCAGTCAGTCTTGAATGTTTAGTGTAGGACAAAAACATGTTGTACCCCTTTTCACCCGCTTAAGGGTTAAATTTTTCAGTCAGTCAGTGACTTTTCAGTTTTTTATATATAGACTAGTCACAGCATTCATGGGTTGCTTCTGGAGATACAATATAACAACATTCAACACTAAAAAAACTGTCCCCCTTTCCAGCTTCTCACCTGCCCTTTCGCCACCTCTCTCCTCAAAAGCTCCCCTTGCCTATTCTCAGCCTGGCCTTCCTCACAGTTCAGATTCCATAAGATTCCATTATTCACCCCATCTAGTGGCTGAATCAGACACACTAATACACAGGTTAATGTACAGAGATTACATTATAATCTACATAGATAATAGAAATAAGTCTGATATAAATGTGCTATGGATAGAACCAATATTGTGCAGAAAAATTAATACTTAAGCCTCCATCTATTTGTATTGCAGCAACTTGGAACATGTGTTAGGAACCCCACCACCACCGTTGAGCTCCTCAGGACCTACAGATTCTGGCAGGAGGTAAGGCTTGTTATAGAAAAACCTCCACTGCACTCACAATGATGCAGTATCAAGGAACACATCTCTCTCTCTTCCACCTGTCCCTCCAAACACTTACTTGCAGGCTCATACCCTACAAGTTTCAGAACCACCGCGAGGATACTTATCCTCAAATCCAGAGTAACTATGGGAGCATGTAAGAGACTTTATGTGCACCATAGTTACTATACCACCTAGTGAAAACCTATGGGAAATTCATATTGGAATCCAAAGTAAGTTGTTCTTACACTGGAGCAAGGACTCCCCATCGTTATTCTGGATTTTGCCCATAGGCTACAATCCAGAGTAATTACAGGACCTTTCACACTTATGGTGCCACCTAAGGGAAACCTATGGGAAATGCATAAAGCAATCCAGAGTAAGTGCCTCTTACATCTTCCCGTAGTTACTCTGGATTGTAGGCATAAACTGCCTTGCATCTTAAACTACAGGTGTCTCTTGTTATCAGGTGTCTCTTGTTATTCATTAGGGTCTCATTCCAGAACCTCCCATGGATTAAAAAAATTCATTTGGTGATATCTTATGTCAAAACACCATCTCAGTCCATGAGGAATACAAAAAGAGGCCTTTGTTTGCAGACTAACATGCACACTACAGTGTTTCTCAGATTATGGGTCAGTACCTACCATGTGGGTGATAAGCAAATTTCAGATGGGTCACCATTCATTTCACTATTTTATTTTTTAATATAAAAAAGCAGGCCTCCGTCAGTCTTGGAAGACTAGGGTATAGTGCTCTGCGCTGCATACGCTGCATGTAAAGCACGAAAGCCAGGGTTGGATTGTTATGGAGGAGAGGCTGTTACCCAAGCAGCAAATCCCCCCTCTCCATGCCACTGAATTAGTCCAATGGAAAGGCAGAGCCAATACGACTGGATTCAGCTGGCGTCGCAGAGCTGGGCTAAGGACAGGAGCTCACCCTGTCTTGTGGGGCCGACCCGGGTCTCGAACCCTGGCCTGCTGGTTAACAGGCACAGCGTCTTACCGCTTGAGCTAATCAATAATATATATTGATTGCATTTGGGGATATGTTACATACAGAACTGTATGATCTGTACATTCAGTCTACTATGTATATGCTTTTAACAATGATAGTTAATGGGGCTTACTTACTCCTGGGTAAGTAAGGATATGAACTGCAACCTAGGATTATAAAAAATTGCCTGCTTGATGATGTCACTTCTGACCATGACTTCCATCAATTCTAGGGTAATCACTTCCAGTTCATCCTGGGCAGACTGTCATTCTAAAAAGAAGGTCTTGGTGCTAAAATATTGAAAACCATTGCGTTGATTTTGGCTACAACCCTAACTCCTAGTTAGGCCGGCCTAAGCCCCGACACAAATCCTGTTCTGGCCTGGGGTATCACAAAACTGCTGTAAGGCACTTCTGCGCCAGTCCTGGGGGAGGGTTAGGCCGGTGCACAGACATGTGCTTGCCTCCCTATATCATCACAGGAAAGAGAAGACCAATGAGTTGTGTCGGCCTAAGGGCAAAATCCACAGCAATTATGAGTCCACACAGTTACGTCACCCTCTAGTGTTATCTTATGGAAAGTCATCTTAACTGCTCCGGAGCAAGGGGCTTAATTTCACTTTAGGATATAGGTCATAGTTAGATTGCACCCTAAGAGGACTGTGTATGCTCCCATTGCCCTATGCAGCAATCTGATCATTTCTATTTGTTCAAAAAGGAGCTTGGGGAGTGGAACAAAAGGTAATATCAAGGGTCCTTTCCCCTGTAAAGACCTGCCATGATGCTACTGCAGGCATATATAGAGTATGAATGGGGAAGGAGACAGCTAGGAGATCATTATGCCAAATCATGCCTTTAAATGTTTAAAAAAACAAGAAATAGTTATTTTTACCTTAACAGATTTATTTTGTCATGAACCCAACTTGCACACTATTCATGCCACATCCCAGATAAATCACAGTATCAACAATGGAAAAGTTCACTAATATTTTATAACATAGTTTTTTCTAAACAGCTGAAGAAATGTTGGAATCCTAGTCAACATTACACCTGCTATTAAAGTTCCTTGTCAATTGTTGGGTCTGGAAAATCTGGCTCAAACATAGTGCATGCTTGCATATCTGAACAACTTCAATTATGTAGTGATGAGAAAATATCTACCTTTATTACTAAGGGCTTTTTTTACATAATCATTTTAAAATGAAACACAGGGAAAGCAAGAATTAAGCTATCAGGTATGTAACCAGTGCAAAGGAATATAAAACTTTATGAATCTACTGAGAGAATTACAGCAGAAATATTTAAGCAACAACCAAGTTTTAGAACAGAAATTTTCTGGCCACGCAATAATGGCATTCCAGGATTTGATAATACCTTTATATTTTTGAGTATTTTTTAAAGTTGCACACAAGAACTGAAAAGAAAGAGGGAGAAGGAACATAAAACAGAAAACTGAACCAATTTCTTTGTGTATGAAATATAATATGAACTCAAAAAAGCTACTATAGAAAAAGTGGGATATGTCCACCAGCAGTTGCACCACAACCATATTTTAAAAGAATGACCACATATTTTGACATCATTCAGATCACAAAAGCTGGCTCTGTTCATATACCTTCACATACCTCACACAGTACCTCTTTCAGCTCAGTATTTCTTCAAAGATGTGTGTGATGCTTGAAAGCCAAGTTTATAATCTGCTCCCAGAAAGACTTTACCCAACCACCCAAATGACATTCCTAGCAGCAGCACAAGTTTACCAAGCACAAGATAATTTATATAAGATCTTAACACTTAAATATTAAACACAACTGTGGACTACAATTGATTCCAGATATGAAGGATAGATTTAGCAGTGAAAGGATGCACTGTAAGGTTATCCTTTCCTATTTTTTCCTACTTCAATTTATTTTTAAGGTATCTGCAAGGATATTAAAGTGATAATGTGTCTCAGGGTCAGAATTCTTGCTCATATAAGTCATTGTGGCTTTATTGATTTCACAGATGATTACTGATTTGTAACAGCTACAGCCAGTGATGGAATTCAAAGAAATTAACAACCGATTCTATGCCTATCTGGCAGCCACTTTTAAATGGCGATTTTTAAACTTTATATGTACTATCTCTTGTTAACAACCGGTTCTATAGAATAGGTGTGAGCCTGCTGGAGCCCACCACTGGCTAAGCCCTTTCCCTTGAAGGATAGAAAATATTGACTTGTTAGTATCAATAATTACACAGCTCAAACATTTCAATAATTGAGTTTATAGTCTTTTGAAAGGGAATACTGTTGATACTGGTACTATACAAATATGCTGTGAGGAAACAATGATAAAATTTAAGTTAGCTACCAGAACAATTATGGGGAAAAAGAAATTCCAAAGCCTCAGCACTATTTTGCCTGATGTGATGTTGCCAAAAGGAACAGCAGCAACAACAACAACTTCAGCTTCTTCTTCTTTGGGTGTCAAGGGAGATATAAAGTCCTGGTTCTTACGTGTTTCTAGTGGCTTCTTCCAAACTCATTTGGTGATGTAGCAATATGTCCTTGATGTTATCTCTTCATTGTACTCTGGATCTACCTTTCACTCTTTGTCCTTGATTTCTGTTAACATAAGTCTTGTATAGTATGGTTTCCCAAGACATTCTCTCCAAGAGAGCAAACCATTTTATTTGCTATCTTCCTTTTTAATGTAGAATTGGTACTGTTCCAATTTTCTCCCTTATTATTTTGTTCCTGATTTTTTTCCCTTCTTGTTACTCCAACAGCTTTCCTTGGACATCTCATTTCTGTAGTTACTAATTCTTATTAGGTTGTGCTATTAACTTCTTAGGTTATTAGATTGTGTTATTAATACTAAATTAGGTTATTAACTTCTGTGGGTTGTGGGTGGTGCAAGCGGTTAAGACGCTGTGCCTGTAAACCAGCAGGCCAGGGTTCGAGACCCAGCCCCACAAGACAGGGTGAACTCCTGTCCTTAGCCCAGCTCTACAACGCCAGCTGGATCAAATCATATTGGCTCTGCCTTTCCATTGGACTAATTCAGTGGCGTGGAGAGGGGAGATTTGCTGCTTGGGTAACAGCCTATCCTCCATAACAATCCAACCCAGGCTTTCGTGCTTCGCATGCAGCGTATGCAGCGCCAAGCACGATACCATAGTCTTTCAAGACTGACAGAGGCCTGCTGAACTTCTTATGTTTTGTTGTAAGTGCCCATGTTTGATACTGATAACATAAAGTGGGAATAAATGTACTTTTAATGAGATGCTTCTTTGTACTAATTGGTATTGTAGCAGTGGAGCTAATTGTCCCAATGAAGGAGTAACAATATCGCAAATAAATTTTTAAAGCTTTATTTCAACCTAGTTACAGAAACAACATTATATCATAATTGTGATTTTTTTCCTCTTCTGGTTAATCCACCTATGCCATTAGAATATTGTTATTTTTCAGATTGTTAAATCAGATTTTAATGAGCAAGACTGCAAAATGTAAGAGTGTTTTCAATACTACAGTACCAGCATTTATGTAATGCAATATTTATTTATTTATTTCTTTATTTATTTCTTTATTTATTTATTTGATTTATATCCCACCTTTCCTCCCCTGCAAGAGGGAGCTCAAGGCGGCTAACATCAAAGGATAAAACATCATTAAAATAGAACATAAACAGAGATTAAAACACCATTAAAATATAATTAAAATACAATTAAATTGAAGTAAAAAACATGCAGATTAAAATATTTGTTAAAAACAGTAAAAACAATAAAAACAACTGTCCCCCCACCTCTCCCCCCCCCATTAAAATGCTTTCTTAAAATAGAAGGTTTTGAGGCTCCGCCTGAAGCACTGTAATGAGGGAGCTTTTCTCAGTTCAAAGGGGAGGGAGTTCCAAAGCCGGGGTGCCACCACCGAGAAGGCCCTATCTCTGGCCGCCACACCCCTCACATCTCTAAGTGGCGGCACAGTCAGTAGGGCCCCTTCAGATGACCTTAGGTGACGGGTCGGATTGTACGGAAGAAGGTGGTCCCTCAGATACCCTGGACCCGAGCCGTTTAGGGCTTTAAAGGTCAGGACCAGCACTTTGAATTCAGCCCGGAACCGAATGGGCAGCCAGTGTAGTTGCTGAAGCAGTGGCCCGACAGAGTCGAACCGATGAGCCCCAGCAACCACATGGGCCGCCGCATTCTGAACTAACTGCAGCTTCCAGACCGTCTTCAGAGGCAGCCCCACGTAGAGCGCGTTACAATAATCTAGTCTCGATGTTACTAGGGCATGGGTTACCGTGGCCAGATCTGAATGACTCAGGTATGGTTGCAGCTGGCGGATCAGCCGAAGCTGAGCAAAGGCTCCCCTGGCCACAGCCACCACCTGGGACTCCAGGAGCAGCTGTGAGTCCAGGAGAACCCCCAAGCTGCGAACCTGCTCCTTCAGAGGGAGTGCAACCCCATCCAGAACAGGATGGTATTCCAATACCCAAGTCGAGGTATACAAATTACAAAAAAATTACAAATTACAGCTTTGGTAGACTAAAGTGTACTTAATTTAGTTCAAATTATTCCAATTAATCCAGTTTTGAATTACATTCAACTATGCTGGGAAAGGGGGAGAAGCCCAGCAGAAACTTGCCAAGGGGAAAAAAAGATACAATTACTTGTATGTGAAGTATAAGCTTACATACCTTGGCCTCCGAAACGTTAAACCATATTGTTGGCATGCCAGACCCACAGTGGGAGTATAAACAATAGGCATAAATCTTTCAATGTCAGAAGTCAGCACTTTATAGAACAATTTTTCATTTTGATCCTGAAGACCCATTAACAGAATGTACCTGTGAAAAAAAATGAATTATAGACTGTCAACCATATGCAGTTCTCATAAATTAAATATATAATTAGGTGGTGTTTGGGTTATTCTTGCATTAAAGCTCTTTATGTACCTTCTTTAGGTAAAGGAACATTTGTTCTCTTACCCTGGAGTAAGTCTCTACTGGTATTATAATGATAGGAGTTTTTGGAGATTAGATAGACAGAAAGACATTTTCAGAATCATTTGCCACCTGTGCATTATTCTGTATTTAGAGAACGCTTCTACATTCCTCTGTTCAAACTCTGTCTTTTCAAGTTTATACACTTTTGAATTCCAGAAGAATTTTCTTCTTGAAAATAACCAAATTCATAATACTTGGTTCTGATTGATATACAGTACTGCTAGGGTGACCCTATTTGTATTACACATTTCATTTCCATAGGAAAGTGACAGGTGGAGAATGTATTATGCATAACTTAACGTAGCCCATGCCAGACAGCTCAGGCATGCATAGCAGCCAGAGGACTAAAACACAGTCTTTTTTCTGAACTGTTGCCCATTTTCTTTTTTATTTCTTCATTCCCCAACACCAGATGCTTCCATTTAAAACGCAAAGTGATCTTTCATCCTTCATCAATTTATTTGGAGCAACCCTTGACTGCAGATTCTGCAAAAGTGATCTTCTGGGCAAGGTATATGAAAAAGAGAAGACCCTTTAAAAAGATATTTGTATACATTCCAACCCACCCATCCTTCCTAATCAGCACCCACACACACCTTGGATATAATGCCATATTATAACTGCCATTCACGACTGCTTTGTATGAAAACCAGAATATAAGACAAGCACAATTGTATAATTTAAACACGGTGAGACTATTACTTCCATTATCACTAAAGTGGATGTCATGCATGCTGACTTGACTGGCAAGAAAACCATTTGCAGGGAGAAAAGCCAGCCTAGGAGAGTAAACTGCACTCCAAATTTTATAGGAAAATGGTGATGAAAACAACTGTTAAGCTTTCTTAAAACAAAACTGCAGGAAACAAGGACTGAGGGTGGAAGCCTAAGTTAAAATCTGGTGGGGAAATACTATAGGGAAACAAACTCAGTGCACATCAGCAATATGGCTTCATGGTCCTCTTGACATTACTCAATAGTGTCACCAGTAGTTGCAATGAGTACCAGTAGTTGCCATGAGTACCTAATAGCCATATGGAATACAATTTAGTTACTGCAGAGTTCAGCTGCATTTCTGGTGACTGGCTGTATTTCTCGCAGCACAATCCTACCTAATTCCCACCTGCCCTACCAATATAGGTGTGCAAATCCATCTTAGGATGGGGTTGTGAAGGTGTCTTCCGGGAAAAGGAACTTTTGTACCCCTATCCTATATCTGAATTGAAGATGCAGTGAGTGACAACATAATAAAAATATCTCGAATGCTCCCAGAGGCATACAGAAGGCCACTGTGGTATACAGGAATCTCAACTAGAAGGATTTTTTGCACAATCCAGCAAGGCTCTTATGTTCCCTTGCCCTGGAAAAGTATTAATTTTCCCTATGTGTCTCCTCAGCCCTGCTCCAGCTGTTTTGTTACAGTGACAGAAAAGATGAACAAGAGGCACAGGATCTGACAGTATATGAATACTGCCAACTCTGCCCTCTTTGTCCATTGACCCAGCTCCCTCCCCACTCAGAAACTCCCCTATTTTTATCAGTCCTCACCCCATTCATAGCATAGGTTTTCTCAAACATCATAAACCACATGTTCTAACCCCCAAGATCAGCAGATCAAACCTTTCTACATGTTTCACCATTATATCAGTTCAAGATGGTAATAATGTTGTGGGAGGGGTTTCTCTGTTGTGATGAAAGCCCCCATATGAAATTCCCAGCCTTCTTTGACTGGACTGACTTCCTCACCCTTTCCTGACACACATGAAACACATGCACATCAACCCCCATGCATATCATCTCCCCATGCATATCAACCCCCATATGCATCAAACCCCACGCACATCAACCTCCATGCACATCAAGCCCCCCATGCGCAACATCTCTCGTGCACAACATTTCCCCATGCGCATCAACCCCACATGCGCACCATCCAGTCCATGCGCGACATCCCCCATGTGCAACATCCCCTTATGTGCACTGTCCCCCCTTGCACACGTTCATTTGCACCATTCCCCATGCACACCAACTCCCATGCACACCATCCCCACTTGTATACCACCACCACCCAGTGCACTCTCCCTCCCACTGCATAAGGCACCAGGCACCAAATTAGCTGGATGGTGATCAGTCTTCAGTGTTAAGTATAGGCCAAAAATATGTTTCACCCTTTTTCAGCCCCTTAAGGGTTAAATTTCTCAACATGAGAAAGGAGGTTAAATTTCTCAACATGTCACAAAAAAAATACCCTCCCCAAATTTCCTGCTTCTAGGTCCAGGGATTGGGGCAGCACATCCATCAGTCATGAATTCTTCAATGCAGAGTATAGGGAGAAAAACACGTTGTGCCCCTTTTCACCCCTTTCTGGTTGGAATTTCTGAAAACTGGTTCTTAGTGGGTGCCTCCAGTACGGAAGGAACATCCTTGCCAAATGTTGCACTTCTAGTCCCAAGGTTTTGGCTGGCCGCTGATGAGTGAGTGACTTTTCAGTTTTATATACAGTGGTGCCTTATAAGACAAATTTAATTCATTCTGGAAGCATGTTTGCTTACAAAGCATACTTCTTACAAAGTGGACTTTCCCATAGGAAATAATGGAAATTCAGACGATTGGTTCCACAACCCAAAAATATTCATATAAAAATATTAACTGTATATAAAAATGATAACAAAACACTGTAATCAAATTCAAAACACCGTAAAGTAATACAGATCACAATTACTGTAATAAAACTGTAATATTCTGTACAGTAAAACAGAAAAGAAAAACCTTTATGGCCAAGGATGACTAATTTTCACTAAAAGAGTCACTGTTGTCCTTTTGAGCAACTTTAACAAGACCTCTCTCTGTGTGTGAGATCTATCTATGCAAACCAGTTTGCAGCAGCAAAAGCTTCTTCCTTGATACAAGAGGCAAGATTCTATGTAGTCTACTCAGAATCAAGTCCCATTGAATTCTGTGGGGCTTACTCATAGGAAAGTGTGGATACAAAAGTAGGACTTACTCACAGGAAAGTGGGGTGGAGTGGAGTCCAGGCAGGGAAGGTGGGGGGGGGAAGAGAGGTGGTTGCAGTGGGGTCCAGGCAGGGAGGGGGTTTCCTTGGGGGGAAGGGGTTTCTTTTGAGGGGGATTCCCTCCTCCCTGATGCTGGCTGGCTTGTAGAGGCTGCAGGAGACTTGGTGGGGAAGCTCAGAAATCCAGGCTCAGAGGGAGAATTCTAGGCCCCAGGCTCAGAGGGAGCTTCCCCATTACTGCTGGGGAGACGCTGTGCCTGGCTCCCTCTGGTGGCCTGTTCACTGGTACTGCAGGCAGGAGGAGATGTCCTCAGCCACCTAGCCCAGCCAATGGGGATTCGTTTTACAAAGCACATTCGTTTTACAAGGCAGAATCCCATAGAAATTTGAATTCATTTTACAAAGCATTTGCCCTATTGGGCATTCTTGTGAGTTACCACTGTATGTAGATTTATACCCTGCCTTACTCAATTCAACTCATGCAGGTTGAATTGCCTGCACTTTTCTTTTCAGACAGAGGCAATCCCTGCACTTTTTTGTCCATATATCCCAAATCTATCTCCTTACACTGCATTCATTCTTATTCATTTCAAATTGTTCAGAGTGCTGAAGAAACACATAATTATCAAGTTAATGGTCACATTGGGCATTTTGATTTACAAATAAAATTTCAGAAAAGAGAACTCAGAAATATCAACCAAGATAAAATCGGGGTAACATAAACCATGTTTGAATTTACTTCTCTGTGCACTCAGGTGTTGAACTGAACACCCATGAAAGTTTATCAGATGTTGTTTAGTTATACTGGCAGAAGAAAGACAGTCTTTGTAACTGTTTGTTGAGAAAGCAAATGCTTATTTTATCTGATCTTGCCCATCTACCCCATTCACTATAAGTACAGAGGTCTAATGCTCTTTTTAAAAGGTTCCATTAATTAAGAGGAGAAATGCAAAGAAACCTGAAATATTTAACAGATTACTGGTAATAGGAATGTCAGGGGCTCTGAAAGGGGAGGAGTGGCTTGAACCCATTAGCTATTAAGTAGCTATTAATTTTTTCATTTTCTTGTAAACCGCTTTGTGAACTTTTCAGTTGAAAAGCAGTATATAAACACTGTAGATAGATAGATAGAACTCTTGCCTACCACTGAGGTCCATGTCTGTGAAGGACAGTGATTTTCAACCTTTTTCATCTCATGACACACTTAATAAGGCACTGAAATTGTCAAGGCTCACCATCAATTGTTTTTAACATTGACAAGGCACACCAGATCCCCCAATTTTCCTATTAATGAACGTTAATCCCCAAATACCTGTGGTACACCTGAAGACTATCCACAACACACCAGTGTCCCATGGCACACTGGTTGAAGAACACTGGTATAGGGTTAGTAGGGCTTGTAGGGCTATGTCCACTTGGCTGCTCTCCTCAGGGCTGTCTTCCTCTCCAAAGCCTTATAGCAAAGGCAAGGAGAAAGTTTACCTACTCCTCCCTATCCTCCGGACCTTCTCCATCCATCAGTCTCTGGAGTCTTTCTTCCCACAAGTCTCCAGCGGTCCCTTCTGATGCCAGCGGTTCCCCAAATCCAGAGTAACTACGGGAGCACGTAAGAGACATTACGTGCACCTGTAGTTACTGCACCTCCTAGAGAAAACCTATGGGAAATTCATATTGGAATCCAGAGTAAATTGTTCTTACACTGGAGCAAGGACTCCCCGTAGTTACTCTGGATTTTGCCCTTAGTCCTTATTTTCTCCTGGCTTTGACTGGTCCTCCCAGCTTCTTGGTTCCACTCTCTCTGCCTGGTCACACTCTGGGTCCTAGAGCTCCTCTCTGAATAAGGATACATGCAGCATGCAGATACATGCAGCATGTGTAGACATGTTCTGGCCACCCATGCCTTACTGAGGCCTTTCTTCCTTTCTTCCCAGCCTGTACTATGTACACCAAGCCAGCTGCTATCTGGATCAGGCAGGTCTGGCCCTGGGAAAAGAACAACAGTAGTTGTGTCTTCTCTCCCAGGAAAGGAGGCAGGTACAGAAAGAGAGTGGAAGGTGTGCGAGGAGGACAACCAACTCATGTGTAACTACTCAGTACTGGTACCTTGGGTTAAGAGCATAATTCATTCCAGAAGTGTGCTTGTAATCCAAAATGCTTGTATATCAAAGCAAATTTTCTCATGAGAAATAATAGAAACTCAGACAATTCATTCCACAACCCATAAATATTCATATAAAAATGATTACAATACTGTCATATAATAGAAAAATAGTAAAGAAAATACAAAATTTAGAGAAAAATAAAACAAATTAACCTGCAGTTAGAACACAATCCTAACCATGCAACTCAAAAGTGAGCCCCAGGCAATTGGTCCCACATCCAAAAATCTATATGTATAAAACTGAAAAGTCACTGACTGACTCATTCACTCACTTATCAATACCCTGTCAAATCCACCGGGCCTAGAAGTGTGAAATTTGGGGAGAGTGTTCCTTCCATGATCCACTGACTCAATGGCACCCACTAAGAACTAGTTTTCAGAAATTCCAGCTGGAAGGGGGTGAAAAGAGGCACAACATGTTTTCCTCCCTATACTTTCCATTGAAGACTCCCTCACTGAGGGAAGTTCTGTCCCAACCCCCAGACCTAGAAGAATGAAATTTGGGGAGGGTATTCCTTCTGTATCATCAACACCCACCAAGAACCGATGTTGAGAAATTTAACCCTTAAGGGGCTGAAAAGGGATGCAATTTGTTTTTGTCCTATACTTAATATTGAAGACTGATCAATGTCCAGCTGATGCACTGGGAGGGAGGGTGCACAGGGGGTGATGGTGTGCATGGGGGGGTGGTGCACATAGGGAGATGGTGTGCAGAGGGAGATGGTGCACATAGGAGGATGTTGTACAGGGGTGTTGCACATGGGGATGGTGCACATGGGCATGATGCGCATGGGGGATGGTGCACATTGGGGGATGTTGTACAGGGGTGTTGTGGGTTAGCCTGCCTTTCCTTCCCATTCCCCCGCTTACAGTGACTTGGTCATCCAGGACCACGGATATCTGGGTCCCATCATCATCATCCTCCCCCGGGGTATACATCTCCAAGGACACCACAACAGGTGAGTACTAAAGAGTCACGTTTACTAGGTTCAACACTTAGACTTGCAACATCTTATAATCAACTTTTCTCTTACAGGTATCTTCAACTGTAAGGCTCAATGTTTCAACACAAACAGGTAAGTCTTTTCCTTTTGCCAATGTCCGCTACTCAAATAATCCTCATCTCACCACTCTCCTCTTTCTCTTCCAGGGAGGGATCTCCGGTGTCTCTGGCCATCCAGCTTCGCTGAAATCTTCGGGAGGGGAATACCGCATGCCTACAGTTCTCAGCTACTGCCTCTGGTCCCCTTCTCCCTTCCAGCACTGTTGGTGTTTCCTCTCTAGGGTTGGGATGACCAGAAGCTCCTTTTCTTGGGTTCTCCTGATAGGCTGCATAAATGCTAGGCTCTTTCCACGGGAGCTCCTCTCTCCAGAGTCCTCCCGCTCTTTTCCCTCCACCTCTCTTCTATCTCGGACGCCCCCCATCTCTTCCTGCCAAATCCCCGCTAATGAGGGGATCCCTCCTGGGGCATACCACTTGGTTGAAGGGCCAACCGTTATTCCTCTCCTTGCCGGGCCACCTCTACCCCCAGTCCTCCATAAGTCTACCATGTCCTCCATCCTCCAGACTTCCACGGAGTCCGGGAAAGATCGTATTTCCAAAGGAGGGTAGTCTGGACGGTCCCACACCTTCAAACTTTCGCCCATGTGTACGCCCATGGGCTCCATGTTGAATCTCTGATAGGCGTCCCAGTCCACATCACAAGGGGTACGCACATGGGGGGATGGTGCACATGGGGGTGTTGCATACAGTGTGCATGTAGGAGGGTGCACATGGGGAGAGGATGCGTGTGGGGGAGAGTGCATACGAGGGATGTTATACGGGGGTATTGAACATGGGGGATAATCCACATAGGCAGACAGTGAGCAAGGGAGGTTGATGTGCAGTAGGGGAATGGCGTACAGGGGGAATTTTACTCCCACAACAAGGGTACGTTTTTGCTAGTATTTATATAAAAATATTAACTATATATACAAATGATTACAAAACACTGTAATCAAAAATAACACTGTAATCTAATACAAAAAAACTAATATATAGTGATACATGGTGATACATGTGCAGTGATACAAAACACTGCAATAAATACTGTACAGTACTGGACTGTAGTGTACCTTTGAAAAAACTTCATGGCTAGTGTGAGGGAGACTAGTGAGAGGAGGATGACTTTCACTATCACTAAGGCTGTCATCCTAACGACACTTTCCTGTGAGCAAGACCCATTGAACACAATGGAGCTTACTTTTGAGCTGACATGGTTAGGATTGTGCTCTAACAGTCACTATTATCCATTGGCTCAATGGAATCTTTGTCTTTTTGTGCATCTTTAAAATTTCCAGGGGAGCAGCATTGGAACATTGATTCCACACTGCCACACACAGATCCCATACACACACTTGGTTCAGGCTGTTCTCCCCCCTTCCCCTCTGTGAGTTTCCTGGCCATGGAAGTCTGTTCCAAACTTCATCAGAAGTGCTCTTCTTTCAAGACAGAGCTCTAAAGTCAAAATTTCTGAGAAAATACAAAACACTCTTAATTCAAGTTGCTCTTAAATCAGGGTACCACTGTATAGTACAAAAACACATTGCACCTCTTTCACCCCCCTTAGGAGTTAAGTTTTTGAAAATTGGTTCTTAGTGGGTGATCACATCATGGAAAGAATACCCTCTCCAAATTTCATGCTTCTGGGTCCAGGGTTGATAAGGGCAGGAACGGCATTAATCAGTCACTGATGCTTCATTGTAAAATGTTGAGACAAAAATGTTTTGTATCCCTTTTCACCTCCTTCTGGTTTGGATTTCCAAAAACTGATTCTTAGTGGAACCAAAAACTGGTTCTTAGTTGGATTTCCAAAAACTGGTTCATCATCATTGAAGGAACACCTTCCCCAATTTTCACACTTTAGGTCCATTGATTTTGGCTGGGCATTGATGAGTCAGTTGGTGAGTGTGTGAGACAGTCAGTGAGTCAGTCTTCAGTTTTATATATATAGATGTTTGCTTGTCTTGCAATCCACACCCAATCCAAGTTACTCTCAATCCAAGGATTTACTGTATGTACCCTGTGACACACTTGAAACCAGTGGCATTTCTGGAAGGGGGACACACAAAGTTTTGCATGGTTCTTCATCATCCCTGTTAGCTGCCCCACTCATTCATTGTTAGTTGGAGCCATTTCTAGAAGTGAGAGTAACGTAAAAGCAGCTCCTCTACATTGCTCTCATCTCTGGGAGTGGCTATGGAGGGGTAGCATACAGGGTGGAATGAGGCATACTGAAAAACATAGTGCTTTGCTCCTCCTTCTGGGAAAGCTACCACTTCCAACCTTTTTCAACAAAACAGAAAGAAGAACTTTGTGCAAAGATGAAGCTCACAGCTGAATTTTAAAATCTTCAGATTAACACCAGCTAAAATAAGATGTGCAATATGTCTTCTTATTAAACATCAAACTTTTTTAAAAGTATGCAATTAGTTAAATTGCAACATCTGGCATATTCCTGAATGAGAGTTTTTTGAAAAAAATTTCCATGACTTTACCTGTCCAGGTCAGATGTTAGCCTTTCAAAGTTTTTAATAACCCTTAAGACTTGAATATCTTGACTAGTAAAGCAAGGAGGAAGCAATCCATGAATATTCAGTTGTTGTCTCTCTTCCAAGGTGAAAGCCAAACCCTGCATTAAAAGAAAAGTTTGTGCTCAGTCAAAAGCGCACACATTTTAAAATTCTAAACAAAGCCATTTCCTGCACTGCACAACAAACACACCTCCAAATTCACAATTTCCAATATAAATTCCAATATGATCATTCATAAAATATTACATCTAATATTAGTATATAAATATTGCATCATACAGATATTCTAAAATGTGTGTTAGTTTTCTTCAGAATATAGGAAATAGTTCTTCAAAATCTTTAGAAATGAATAGGCTTATTCAGAATAAATAATTCTACAGAATATCATGCATAAGTACATTTTACTGCTAAATGGAAACTTTGCTGAAAACTCTCTAGAATGTCTCTTAGATCTATGAAGATTTATTCTCTCTCAAGCTGAAAATTTTATTATTTCTGGTGAGGGGGGGATGGGGCTCGGTGAAGAAGTATGGCATAAGGTAGGAGAAGGAGCAGTTTTACCAAACAGTGGTGGTTCTGAGACAAAAACAGATAGAAAGCCAAAAAAGAAAAAGTAGCCATTGTAGCTTCTCCAAATAGCATTCTGTGTGTCAGTCATGCCAGCTCCATGACCATGGAAGTGAACTCAGACAATACCGGCTCTAAATTCTTTGAAAAGGGGATGAGCACCACACCCATCAGACTAGCCCTACAATCCAGAGTAACTACAGGAGCACATAAGAGACATTACGTGCACCCGTAGTTATGGCACCACTTAGTGAAAAGCTATGGGAAATTCAAATTGCAATCCAGAGCAAATTGTTCTTACACCGGAGCAAGGACTCCCCATAGTTACTCTGGATTGCACCCTAAATTGTACTTATACCGGAGCAAGTACTCCCCGTAGTTACTCTGGATTGCGCCCTAGTACTACAACCTGCAGGGACAACCTTTATCTTTTACCAAATAGGAAGAGAGTTGGAGATGATTATGGGTGATGATTACAATGCAGTTTTTAAAACTGTTGTTTATAGTGGTCATTTGCATAGATCCAAATCCATGTATTAAAAATCAATGTATAACAAGGCTGAATCTGTACATCAATATAATGTCAGGCAGAATGCAATGAAACAAACTACAGTGAAATACTGTATCCCTATTCTATCAACATTTAAGGTTATAGCGAAAAAAACAGCATCAGCAAATTTACCTGAGAAGCAGCTATACAGCAAAAAAATTACAGTCTTAGGAAACTAACCCTACAATCCAGAGTAACTACGGGAGCACGTAAGAGACATTACGTGTACCCGTAGTTATGGCACCACCTAGAGAAAACCTATGGGAAATTCATATTGCAATCCTGAGTAAGGGAGCAAGGACTCCCTGTAGTTACTATGGATTGCGCCCTATGTGAAACTGTGCAATACTTTCCAACAGCAGAACCAAATTAAGGATTTAACTTTTTGCCCTCCATACCAATCTACATACACACAAACTGTTCCAAGATACTGCATACCTTTGTAACAAATCAGGGTAGCTTTTAAAAATAATGAGTAACTCTTTCTTATACCAATTAACAAAATACATGGCCATTAATAGATGAAAATTCATACAGAAGTTTACTTTTCAAATGCAGTGAGACATTGACTTTTCCATTTACTGACAATGGATAGATTTAATATAATTTTTGTCCACTGCCAACTTACAAAAATCATTTCCAAAAAGGTATACTTTATCCAAAAACGACAACTGAACAACCTAAATATATTGTCGTGAACTGAAACTAAGGGCAAAATCCAGAGTAACAATGGGGAGTCCTTGCTCCGTTGTAAGAACAACTGACTCTGGATTCCAATATGAATTTCCCATAGGTTTTCACTAGTTGGTGCAGTAACTACAGGTGCACGTAAAGTCTCTTTCGTGCTCCCATAGTTACTCTGGATTTGGGAGTAAGCTGTTGAATGATTGCCTGCTGCTGCTATCCCATATAGTGAGGCTATTTTTAAACCACTGAGTAAAGGGACATTTGTTTTCTAAAACTGATTTCTTTTAACATGATTTTCAGCATCCTCAGGGGTTCCGTGAACAAAAACCATGCAGATGCCAAGACATAACATGTACTACATATTGCTTAAATTGATAACTTGTCATGATATCTAAGTACATAACTCACCTATAGGTTGATATCACAACTGAATAGCCTAAATACATGAATGACTTAAAGAAACTGACAATGTAATCCTGAATACTTCATTGGGGCTGCTGCTGTGCTGCCACAGGACAAAGGGAAATATTTCAGCAACCTGGGCTTGCACTGGCATAGAAGGAGTGCAATCCTAAGATTGTGCTGGGCCCATGCAAGTACCTTGCATCAGCTCAAGAAGGTCGTAAACTTGCTGTAATGCAGGGGTGTCCAATATGTGGCCCGGGAGCCGCATGCGGTCCTGGATGAGGGTGGATGCGGCCCTCCTGCAAAGCTGGCCACCACCATTGGAAAAACCGGTTTTGTGGCAACAGCCATTTTCAGATTTCGTGTGCTTCTCTGCGCGGTGCCCTGGGCGGCCGCCACAAAGCTGGTCTGGGCTGCCTGGCTCCTCCCCCTACCTGCCTCCTGGCACTCAGAGCACTTCAGGCCTCTGCTGCAAGGTAGGCACTTGCCAACCCGCATCCCACAAAAGCAGCCTCAGCCTCTATCCCAGCTGCTGCCTGCTGCCCTTGAGACCTACTCAGAAGCAAGCCCCGTTAAAGTCAATGAGACTTACTCCCAAGTTGCAGTCTGAGAGCCCAACAATGCATAGGATGGGCTGTGATCCTCGCCAACCTTAAGCTTGGAGATATGCTGCAACCCTAACCATGTCTACTCAGAAGTAAGGCCCATTGTACCCAGTGGATCTTACTCCCAGGAAAGTGTGTTCAGGATTGCAGCATATCTCCAAGGTTAAGCTTGGAGAGGATCACAGCCCATCCTATGTATCATGCCTCCTTAGAAGTAAGCCCCACTAAAGTCAATGAGGCTTACTCCCAAGTTGCAGTGTGAGAGCCCAATCCTATGCATGGCTAGTCAGCAGAAAACCCCATGATAAGAAATGAGACTTACTCCAAGATTTAGCTTGGAGAGGATCGCTGCCCATCCTGTGCATCATGCCTACTCAGAAGTAAGCACCATTAAAATCAATGAGACTTATGCCAAGGTTTAAAAATGTAGGGCAAAATATAGGACATCCTACATTTTGTCCTACATTTTTTAAAAAAGTTGTTAGTGTTTATGTGCGGCACAAACCAACTCGTCTTCTTCCAGTGCGGCCCAGAGAAGCTAAAAGGTTGAACACCCCTGCTGTAATGCTTGCTATAAAGCTCAACCCAGGGAAGGGAGAAGGTTTTTTTAATTACCCCACAGTAGTGTGGTAGCAGCCCCAATGAAGCGCTGAATGTAGCACAGAAATGTCAACCTACCTACTCCAGGAATGCAACCTACTTTAGGAATGCACTGTGAACTGTCTAATGGGAAAGATTATGGTTGACAATTTTTGCAGCCCTTTCTGAGCATAAAGCCCATGAATTTATAAAATGCTTCTATAGCCAACATATATGAGGGCTGGTTGCATGCCTAACACAATATTTAGTAAGATCTCAAGAGCTTTCATTAAAACTAATAGGAGTATAAAATAAATAATAAACATGTTACTATGTTATTTTTTTCTTTTAATACAAAAGAGTTTCTTTTAATACAAAAGAGTTTAATTCAAACGAGTAATTATGTACCTGAACTCTTGACAACTTGATACAAATTTCCCTTCCCGGGGTAGGATTGCATTATCCCCAGCAGATCTTCTCAGGCTTATCTCCAGAAGTGCCCTAAATCTGAGCAGATCCACCACTCAGGAATGGAGGCTTGGATCCGGCGTAACTGCTGGTCCAAGCCCAGTCTTCCTCTCCCCATCCCACTCATCCTCAATTCCATTCTCTGCCTGCCCTCTCCCCAATCCAGTATTCCCTCCTCCCCATCCTCCCCCTCTTCTCCCGAAACCCTAAACCTCAGGGCTTGTTTGGCTATTTTGGCCCAGGACCCCCTTTCAACCTTTGGAATCTGTCTGGACCCCCCTGTCAAACATGCTACCCCCAATCCAGGATACAATGCTGGATATAAAAGATCCAGGATATAAAAGAGGACATGTCCTGGAAAAAGGGACATATGGTCACCCTTCCCCAGCACTTCTGCAGCAGGGGGAGTGGGCTTTCTGGATGCATGGAACAGCACTGCACAGCCTTAAGTTTGCAGTGGCTCCCTCGAGGTTACACACATGGTGACCTTGGGAATCACTGTGGTAGTGGGGGACCAAGATTGTGGTCCCTCACCATTCGTAACCCCCCTGGAACTAGAAGGTCGCAATACCCAGTTTGAAGTCCACTGCTTCTAACTGGGGGGTCATGACCTCCTAGTTCCAGGGGGGTTGCAAATGCTGAGGAACCACCATCTTGGACCCCCCCCCCATGATCAAAGTGGACATTTGTGGAACTCTATACTCACAAAAATGCTTAGACCCTGGGTGAATGCTTTCTGTATTAAAAAAGATCGTTCTCTGAAGTCACATGATTTATAGATTACAGGATTTACAGGCCAATCTATGCATGTCTACTAAGAAGTAAGTTCCACTGAATTCAGCGCGGCTTACTCCCAGGAAAGTGTGCATAGGATTACAGACTCAATTGGCAATATGCATCAATTAATTCCTTTAAGGAATAAATTTATTCTGTTGCTATATATTGTGAAGTTTGTTTATACTTCTCCATCCAAAAATCATGTTCAGCAAGAAAAATTTCTACTCATGTTGGCCCACAGTAAAAATTACTGAAACAAAACTGCTGCGCTCTGGATAAATTTACACTTGGGGTTACCTGCCTTACATGTGTAATCAAGTTTCAGATGTGAAGTCTGAAAGTAATGCAAAACGTGCCCTATTAACCTAATCCAGGCAAAGTCTGTGCTCTTGAGGGGAGGTGTTCCTTATAAATCAAACAAATAGCTGCATTTACTTTGGTGGCCTGAGAACATTTTAAGTTCTCCCTGTGTGAAGAATTTGTAAATTAAACCCCTTTCACTGCCATAGTTAGATCGCCAATTTTCCATTAAAACTTTGGAAAGTTATGGTTACAGTTCTCCCAATTCCAAGTAGTTGTTAATGTTGTGTGTCACTTTTAAGAATTTAAATAACTATATTTCTGGAATGCATAAATGACACAGCAGGCAAAATCTTTCAACTTTCCAAGTGAAAGTTCTGCAGTACAAGTAAACTCTGGTGGCTTGTTTTACAAATGAATTTCAATCCTTGCAGGCTATTTACAAGTAATTGGATCACACCTATTTATCACTATGTATATACAACACAGGCATGCCCTGTAGGTTCCATTCTGGTACCTCCTATAGATACCTGAATCTTCAGAGACAGGAAATTCCTATTCCCAGTCTCTGGAGGCATATGGAGCTCAGCTCCCCTTAGCTCCAGAGGGTCCTCTCACCTCAGCAGAGGCAGAAGATTCAAGGTGACCAGATGTTCTAACTGCAAAAGAGGACAAATCCACCAAAAAGGTAGGTCAACTAAGAAAAATGTAGAACATGGCAAAATAAAAGCTAAAAATACTTATTGCTTTCTTGCGGTTAAACACTATGGGTGCAATCCAGATTAACTACGGGGAACCCTTGCTCCGGTGTAAGAACAATTTACTCTGGATTGCAATATGAATTTCCCATAGGTTTTCACTAAGTGGTGCCATAACTACGGGTGCACGTAATGTCTCTTACATGCTCCTGTAGTTACTCTGGATTGTAGGGTATGTTACTTACTAAATTTAAAACTATTTCATATAATTTATAATCCTAATCCCTGGCGGTTAAGACACTGTGCCTGTTAACCAGCAGGCCAGGGTTTGAGACCTGGGTCTGTCCCACAAGACAGGGTGACCTCCTGTCCTTAGCCCAGCTCTGCGACGCCAGCTGGATTCAATCATATTGGCTCTGCCTTTCCAATGGACTAATTCAGTGGTGTGGAGAGGGGGGATTTGCTGCTTGGGTAACAGCCTATCCTCCATAAGAATCTAACCCAAGCTTTCATGTTTTGCATGCAGCATATGCAGCACCAAGCATGATACCATAGTCTCTCAAGACTGACAGAGGCCTGGTTAGGGATAAGTCCTGGTATAAGTCCCATGCTGGCCTAGGAATATTACAAAAGTGCCATGAGGCGCTTCTGTGCCACTCCAGGAGGTTATCCTACTGCACCAAGCCTTCCCAAGCCACTGCGGGAACAGGGAGATGGATGGGTTGCAGGGGTGTCACTAGGGTTCATGTCACCCAGTGCAAGATGCCAGCGTGTTAACACCATGCAATGGGCAGGGCAACAGCCTGGATGGTTGATGTGGTTACGTTTCATTGCCCTGCCTCCATTTGTCTTTTGGCCACACATTTTGATAAGAGTAAAGATATAGAATCATAGAATCATAGAGTTGGAAGGGACCCTGTGGGTTATTTAGTCCAACCCCTTGCCTGTAGCAGGAAATCCTCCTAGAGCATCTCTGACAGGTGCTCGTCGAGCCTCTGCTTGAATTTCAAATATTCAAATGCTATTTCAGATATTTCAAAGTGGTTTGTTCAAATATATTCCTCTGTAAATTACTCATCTGACCGTATGTAACATGGTGGGATTATTCCTAAAAACCATTATTTTTAGCCATTTTGGTCACTATTGGTGACTCCTCTCCCCAAGGATGTTTAATGTAGTGGTTTTCAAATCTTTGAACTTGGCACCCACTTTTTAGATTAACAACATATCCTGGATCCACCAAAAGTGATGTTACAGCTGGAAGTGACACCATCAAGCAAACTAAAACAAATAAATAATTATAAATAAAATAAATCAAGTGAATACCTTCAACCTCCAAGCCCTCAGTAAGATTTTTAGTCATACCCAACACTCAGTTCAAGTTCTTATATTAAAACAAGTTCAGTGTGATTTGGGATAAAATCAGTTTTAAATCCAGCAAGTTTTTTTTTAATTTGAGCTAGACAAGCATGACCATATGTCATAATTGGAAACAGGAGAATCCCCCCCCCAAAAAAAATGTAGGACACCCAAGAAAAGTGTAGAACTTAACAAAATAAGTGCTCAAATCCTTGTGTATATTGCTTTCATGTGCTTAATTTAAACATTGTACTCGTTTTACTATTACATTTAAAATCTATATATACTGTATATAAAACTGAAAAATCACTGACTGACTCATCAATGCCCAGCCAAAACCACTGGACTTAGAAGCATGAAATTTGGGGATGGCGTTACTTCTGTGACCGAGGGGTGCACTAAGAACTGGTGCACTAAAAACCGGTTTTCGGTAATTCCAACCAGAGGGTGGTGAAAGGGACACAACACTTTTTCCTCCTATACTTTACATTGAAGAATCCCTGACTGAGGAATACTCTGCCCCAACCCCTGGACCTAGAAGCATGAAATTTGGGGACCTAGAAACCATGAAACGATTTCTAGAAATTTAACCCGTAAGGGTCTGAAAACGGGTGCAGCACATTTTCGGCCTATATTTGACATTGAAGACTGACTGATCAACATCCAGTTGATGCACTGGGAGGGAGGGTGCGCAGGGTGATGGTGCGCAGGGGGTGTGTGCATGGAGGGGTATTGCACAAGGAGAGTATTATGCATGGGGTGCACATGTGTGTTGATGCACTTGGGGGATGATACACAGTGGGGGTGTTGATGCGTATGGCATGTTGATGTGCACGGGGGTTGCAAATGGGAGGGTGCACATGGGGGTTGGTGCACATGGGGGCTAGTGCACATGGGAGGGTATTGTGCAAGGGAGGGTATTGCGCATGGGGGATGATACAGAGTGGGGGAGTTGATGTGCATGGGTGATAGCACATATGGGAGCTTGGTGCGCATTGGAGGGTGTTGTGCATGGGGGGGATGGTGCACAGTGGGGAGTGGGGGAATTGTACTTCCGCAATGTGGTTATATTTTCACTAGTTAATACATATAATTAATTACATATAATCTATTTATTAAATAATTTATTCATAATTTATTTATTCCAAGCAGGCTCTAGACTGTCTGCTCACAAGGAAAAGGAGAACTAGGTAGATTTTTTTCCCAGGATACAAGGCTTAAAAAAGGACATGTCCTGGATAGGAGGCCATCTGATTTTAAAAAATTGTTTTTAAAGCCTTACTCTCCCACCTCCCAAGCATTAAAAACCCAGAGGGATAAGGACAGGAAATCACACTTGAGGAGAGGGGAAAGAGGAGTTTGGACTACCATCTGGCTTTAAAAATAATTTTTTTAAAATTTTGCATTACCTGCTGAGCCAGATTTCACTTTCTCTTTCAATGGGGTTCAATGCACAGGGGATGCTTGGAGGAGGGAACTTTCTTTTCAGGTGTTTTTGGGGGGGCTGCATTCATTGGATCAGGACCCTTCTGGTCCTGCCTTCCCTTCCCTTTCCCTGCTCTCAGCCTTCCCTTTCCAGCAGACTATAATATGTTTGCCTATTCTCGAGTAAAGCCATGATATGGATTGTTTTTATTTTCTCATAGTACTCAATGCATATTTTTGTTTTTTAGTTTTTTTGCGATAACCTTGATAGAAAGGAGCCATTTCCAAAATGGATTTATGCATTGGATTCTGCTCTTCAGTACAAATCCAATGACATATGACATGATGGGGTAGTGTGCACCATCACAAAGTTGTTGGGGTTTTTTTGGATACCACAGCTCCCAAGTGTGCGTCACCCCACTGGGTGCATCAACTAATGCAGGCTGCATCCCTCATACCCCTACTGACGCCGCTGATGGGTTGTGCTGGCCAAAATTGGTTAGGATTGTGCCCAAAATTTATTAATGACAAGAAGGCTACATTCTACCTGCTCACTAGAAAAAGGACATTGAAGGTTGTTTTTTTTTAAAATAGGACACAAAGAAAAAAAAGAAAGAGGAGATGTGGCCACCCTGCACAGACTTCTATCCAAGATATCTGTTGGGTTCAGAATGAGCTTTATAAGCAAAAAAAAGTTATGGTACTTCTGGTTTTTCCTGTAAAACCAGAAGTGATATTTTAATGCCTTATATGGCATTAGGAAGGTGGAGCTTTCCCTCCAGGGCTTCCCCAGGCTGCTCTGCTCTTCTCCAGAGGAGGCCTCATTGGAAGGGGATGTTGTACAGGGAGGCCAGTGATCCACAGATATGGGATCCTTTGTACCCCCTGTACCCCTATACGTACCGTACCAAACCATACCATACCTGTATGGCTGTATGGCTTTATCAAAAGCCATAAAATACTGAATACACAGCTGTCAGTTGTGAAAGAAAGGATTGCTGAAGAGATGTTAAGAGGTTATTTTATTCGGTTAAAAAAAATTGATTACATGTTATGTATTTTTCAACAGCCCTCATTTTAATGAAGCTAATCTTAACCTCTTTAAAAGGACAGTATAGGTCCAAAAAATGAAACAAAGGCAAGAAAATAAATTTAAGTTGTCTCTCTTCTACTTCTCGGATCTCCTCCAGCTAGTAAACAGTCAGTCCAGCACATGTGGTGAGAGAAAGGTTTATCTGCAGACATCCCAAAGGAGCTGCTCATGGACCAGTTCCAGACATCTTTTTAAAGCCAAATCTGCTTTATGTTCTTATGTTCGCACTAATAACCTCCATGTGCAATGTTTTAATGCTGAAATCAATCAAATGATTCACTAACATATCTGTCTCTTTACAACTGTTGTCTGGATTTCTTTTGCTATGATGTCACACAAACAAATTACAGAAACAAAAAATGCAGTTCTATGCATGTTAAATCCTCCTCAGTCCAAAATCAGACTGAATTCAGTGGGATATTTTTCCTGGTAATTGTTTTAGGATAAACTTCAACATTATCAGAAAGGAAACCCCTCCATATATATTCAGGAATCTTTATAGAAAATCTGTGGATTGGGTTAGTGATACAATGATTAAAGGTGTTGTACACAGAGCAGGAAGTTCTGCAGCAAATCTCCTCTCTGTCATGACTGAGTGACCTTTTTCAGTCACACATCACAGTCTAACCTTACCTTAACATAAAAAGTGAAGTCCAGAATGCAGCAGCAAGACCATCAATTTCCCAGTAACCCCAGTTTAAGCATTAGGAAGAAGGAAGCAAACAGCAAAAGTCTTAACATGCTATAAGGCTCAATTTGCCCTCATTATTTTACAAGTGTACAGGTAGAAACTCCCTAATCATGACATTTGATTCTAAGAATTCTCATGAACAGCAATTGTGTTGTTACACAAAAACAATTACAGTGGTGCCTTGTAAGAAGAACATACAATGGAACCTCACGTAACAAATTTAATTTGTTCCGGAGGCATGTTTGTTACTTGAAATGTTCTTTACGTGAAGCGGATTTTTCTATAGGAAATAATGAAAACTCAAACGATTGGTTCCACAACCCAAAAAATATTCATATAAAAATATTAACTGGATGTAAAAATGATGACAAAACACTGGAATTAAATTCAAAACATGCATTAAGTGTGCATGATCCTATGAAGCCTACATAGGCTGCAATCTTAAAGATACTTTCATGGGAGTAAGACCCATTGAACACAATGGGGCTGACTTTTGATTAGACATGGTTAGGATTGTGCTCTTAGGTTGCAGTCCTAAAGACACTTTCCTGGGAGAAAGCCCAATTTAACACAATGGGGCTTACTTCTGGGCAGACATGGTTAGGAGGCTGCAATCAAAGACACTTTCAAAATGTCTCTCCACTTTCTCCTTCTCTCCATCCTGAGCCTCTCTCTCCCCTGCTCCCTTCTGGCTAGCCCTGAGCTGCTTCCCTCTTCTCCACTGCTCTTCTCTTCCTCTGCCCAGCGGACGTCCAGCCACAGGAGAAACAGGGCGGAAGTGCTGCTTTCGCTATGGGCAGGCACTCTAGGCAGCCCTGACGCTTTTTAAAAGGGCTGCCAGCCAGCGTGTCTGCCCCAACTGCCAACAAGTTTGTTTGTAACGTGAAGCACAGTTTGTCACGTGAAGCAGAATCCTACAGAACTTTTTGTTTGTTACGTGGAACATACTTTACATGAAGCATTTGTAACATACCACTGTAATTCATTCCGGAGGCACGTTTTTTTTCTTACAAAGCAGATTTGCCCATAGGAAATAATGGAAACTCAGATGACTGGTTCCAGAATCCAAAAATATTCATATAAAAATATTAACTGTATGTAAAAATGATGACAAAACACTATAATTGAATTCAAAACACTGTAATATAATACAGAACACAATTACTGTAATATTAATTAAAAACGCTGTAATATACTGTTTAGTAAAACAAAAAAACCCTTTATGGCCAAGGATAACTAATTTTCTCTCAGACTCCTTTCCATTGCCTCCTTACATAGGAGTGAGCCCTATTGACTGTAATAGGCTTACTTCAGAATAGATATGCATAGGCTGGTCTCTCAGGAAAGGCTGAGCAGTGCTGGTGGAGTGCTGAAATCAGCCATATCTCAGCCATAACTTTTTTTCACTGTTTTATCAAGCAGAAAGACATCACTTGTATTGCAAGTCAAAATTTATTAGAAATGTTTGCTTGTCTTACAAAACACTCTCAATCCATGCTAATCTCAACCCAAGGTTTTACTGTAAACACATTTGCATCAACAGAGTAAAAGAAAATACAATATACAGCCTCACATATTGTTCATTAAATGTGCAAGAAAGCAAAAAGCAATTTTCCATCTGTCCCTAAAACGCCACTTGATTCCCATCCCTGAATAGATAGAAAAAATTATGATTCTAGGGTTTCCCATCCTTCTCAATTCTTTTATTCCTAAATTATCTTTTTTTTTGTTTTCCCTTTCCCAGTCATCAGTATTAAGACTGTATATTCTGCAGGTTTTCTGAAACATTTCTCTCCTTCCTGGAGAGCTTTCTGACTGCTCAGAGGGAAGCTTTCTTTATAGTGGTGCTAGAACTATGGAACGCCCTCCCTGGGGAAATGAGGAATACTCCCTCTTGCACATCCTGAGGGCTCAAATCATATCTGTTTTGCCTAGCATTTGTTGTAGGATTTTGACAAACTGTTTTTATGGCATATATGCCCTAATTTCTCAACTGTTATCACTGGTAAAATGACTTCCTTTCTGTCCATTTTGCTGTTTTGATATTAGTGTTTCACCAGGAATAAAAAATTATGTTTTAATGCTAATGTTAATTAGCATTCTGATAAGACTTAAAATTTTTCATACCACATTTTAATTTTTTTTAATCTGGTTATAACTAATATTCTAGTGCCATGCTGATTTTTTTAACTGTTGTTTTTTTAAAAAAATTGTAAGCCACCTTGAGTATTTGTGTTGGCATGGGAAAGTTGCAGTATAAATCAAATCAATCAATCGTGGACAAAGGAAAAATTCAACTTTGTCTTGAATGCATTGTTACTTATGAGATTTTAAATTCTCATTTCTGATTACTGGAACAGAAAAAATCATGCCAGTTGTGATCTGGTTACATGCAGTACCTTATGGTTATTCTGTAGCTGACATGCACCATTGGCTTTGTGTTGCTGCCTTAACAGGACTCTTAGCTCAGCACTCTTCTTGCATTCGGCCCAAAATGTAATCCTACAAGACCACTACTGGTATTTTAATATTGTTGCCAACACCTATGAGGCAAATGTCTCACAACTAAAACAGCATGGCCGCAATCCTAACCACGCTTTCCTGGGAGCAAATACTATTGAACACAATGGGACTTACTTCTGAGTAGACATGCTTAGGATTGCACTGGATGTATATTACAAAGAAGAGAGCTTTAGAGCTACAGTGGTGTACAATGTAACAAATTTAATTCGTTCAGAAGGCATGTTCGTTACGTGAAACATTCTTTATGTAAAGCGGATTTTCCCATAGGAAACAATGGAAACTCAGACGTTTGGTTCCACAACCCCAAAAATATTCATATAAAAATATTAACTGGATGTAAAAATGAGGACAAAACACTGGAATTGAATTCAAAACATGCATTCAGTGTCCATGATCCTATGAAGTCTACTTAGGCTGCAGTCCTAAAGACACTTTCCTGGGAGTAAGCCACATTTAACGCAATGGGGCTTACTTCTGGGTAGACATGGTTAGGAGGCTGCAATCAAAGACACTTTCTTCTGTAATCCAAGACACTTTCAAAGTGTCTCCCCACTTTCTCCTTCTCTTCATCCTGAGCCTCTCTCTCCCCTGCTCCCTTCTGGCTAGCCCTGAGCTGCATCCCTCTTCTCCACTGCTCGTCTCTCCCTCTGCCCAGCAGACACCCAGCCACAGGAGGAACAGTGTGGAAGTGTTCCTTTCACTATGGGCAGGCACGCTAGGCAGCCCAGATGCTTTTTAAAAGGGCTGCTGGCCAGCGTGTCTGCCCCAACTGCCAACGAGTGTTTTTGTTATGTGAAGCACAGTTTATGTGAAGCAGAATCCTAGAGAAATTTTTGTTTGTTACGTGGAACATACATTACATGAGGTGTTTGTTACGTGAGGCACCACTGTATATCCCTGGCAATGACTGAGCTTCTTCCTTCTTCCTTCCTCCTTCTACTCGTGTTTCTTTTAAGGAAAATAGTGTAAGGTTCCAAAAAAAAGCAGGCACCTGTCAGTCTTGAGAGACTATGGTCTCATGCTTGCTGCATACGATTCATGTGAAGCACGAAATCCTGTGTTAGATTGATATGAAGGATGTGCTATTACCCAAGCAGCAAATCCCCCCTCTCCACACCACTGAAATAGTCCAATGGAAAGGCAGAGCTGATACAATTGGTTCCAGCTGCGTCATAATGCTGGGCTAAGGACAGGAGCTCACCCGTGCCTGCTAGTTAACAGGCACAGTGTCTTAACCACTTGCGCCACCCCAGATAACATTTTGAAATCAGCACTCTTGCAGAAAGCCTGCCTAGCCACACTTGCAGAAAGCCTTTCTGCTCCTCACCTTCATCTTCTAGTTCCAACAACCCTCCTGATGAGATTGGAATGCACCAACCTGTCGAAATTTACTTAACAAAATCAGAGGGCATTTAGGGATGCCGAGATGGTGATATAAGGCATCCAGTCACATGGATCAGTGATATCAATCAATATTATTTAAGATCAGACCCAAGACGTTTAGGTATATAATGATCTGATTTTCTTGAAGGAAATCTGTGCATAACCAGTTCCACCTATGTCACTGAGAATCAAACGGATGCACTGACATTCAAAGTACAGTTAGGAACAATGAGTTCAGAAGTAATGGAACATTATTTTGTTTTCAAGTTTGTCTGTAATCACTTGCATGAACTTTTGCCAAGATCCTCATTGAAAGGCAAGTGGCAAAACCACTGCCAGGGCTTCTGCCTACTTTGCACCACCACATACAGTGATTCACTCATGACTACAGTTACTTCACAGGATGAAATACGCCTACATTTTGAGCAGATACATGGGTTGATATATCTTTAGGATTTAGAACTTCGCACACAGCACCTCATCATAGCTTGAGGAGCTTGTGGAACGATGCTTTTTGCTGGCACAAGTATTCTTCCACAGGCAGAAGGATCTACCAGTCATAATGGAGAACTCCATGCAAAGTTAGATTATGTCTCAGCAGACATAATCCTTTTGTTCTGCCACAGAATTCAGGATCGTCACACTCAAAAGTATTATTTTATAATCACTGCAGTATTAGAAGATTAGTCAGAAAATTTCTTGGGCCCAAGCCATAGGGATAAAAAAAAACTTGTTCCTACCAGTCTAGCCACAATACCATACAACAAAATATTAGAAAGACAAAACCTGATTTCTGGGCAAGTATATACATATTCACTGAATACACAACAAGTGAAAGGGATGAGTAGAGAGTTTGACTAGCAAACAAAAACATATTTATAGAAGCTGGAAGTTTCTTACATTAACAAACTTACTCTATTCAAATATACAGTGCATCTGAACAATATAGTCTATGCATCTGCACTATCGGCTGCTTCAAAGAGTCAATTTTTGCTGCTGCTAGGCTTTTTAGTTTTTGTCGGGGGGAACTAACCACTGACTATAACTTTCCATCAAACTTCAGTCTGAAAGCATCTGTTTTTAAACTATGGACTCCAAAAAGGGAGGAAAAATCAACCAAACATCTCTGAAACCTCTTAATCAAAACTTAAATATATTTCCAACAAGGCCTACAAAGACTTTCATCTCCACTTAACAGCACTGGCATGATCTGCAAAATAATTTTTTTAAGTGAACTGTCATTTAGAATATGTTGTATATTATCTTAAAATTGGCAGGAACCTTTTTCCAAACTAATACAGTCTTTCAACATTTTAGTCATTTGGGAATCCTCAGAAGGCATCACAGACAAAGCTAAGCTGCTCCAACTTAAACATATTCCAGGTGCCTTTTTGCTTCACATGGGCTGACTGAGAATAGCTGTACTAGGAGGTTTAAAAATCATACATTTGGAACAGATTCAGTTGCTATCCAGTCCATCCCCCTTTGTGACATAAAAATTGACTATACTGAAAGTAGCTGGCTTTAAAGGGCTACATAAAAATAAAAGTAGGCCAGCACATCACCCCCATGATGGGGTAATAATCTGGGTGGTGAACATGGAGATGCACTATCACTCCATCTCTGATGAATTTCTGGCAGTCCTATCACTGCTTACATGGGCTGCTTAGATTTGAGCCAGTGATTTCACTGGTGCAGATCCAAATAGCTGCATAGGATAGCTGAGTCTTTAGGTAGGGTAAGGAGGACAATTTCCCCTAATCCTGAGTTGTTCTCCAGCTCCTAACCTGCTCTGGATATACTGTATTTACTCAAATGTAATGCTCAGCTTTTTCAGCTGAATTCAGACTTCAAAATCAGGATTCGCATTAGATTCAATGTTAATTAGAATTGAGTAAATACAGTAATGTATTTTGATTATAGGGTGCACATTATAGTCATTTGTGCATTATATTTGAGTAAATACAGTTGTACAGGCCAGTTGTCCTGCATGTTCCAGGACAGGTTAAGCTTGGGCTGCCCATCTCAGAAACATTGTGCTCAGACAAAAGTTACAATAAGCAGTATAGTATTAAAGATCCATGATCCTCCTTTTCTGAGTGAGCTTTCACTCCTCTGAAACACCAAAAGCAGCCAACAGTAAGTGCTAAAATAGAACTGAAATAATAGTTTTCTGCTGAATATGCTCTTTAATCGTGTTCAGGAAGATGACCCTCAACAGAGTCATTATTACTGAATACATACGAACTTGCGGGCTTGAGAATTTTGTTCCCCTCATCTTTGCCCATTTTTCAGTGTATTAAAGTGAAAATATAGTGTGTACAGATTTTTCCCCTGTGGAAGTTTGGCTCTCCAAGGAAAGATGAGGGTCCACAACAGATTTTCAAGGCAGACAAAAAATAGGCAGAATATGAATTACCAGTACTCACCTCCGAGGAAAACAGGAAGCTATAGAACTGCTTCAACTGCATTTTACTAAAGCAGTAGTATTGTGCTTTCCTGTTGTTACCACAAGGAAATACATTTTTCCTTGAATGTATTCAACTGTAAAAGTTATTGATAGACAGATTGACTTCCTATTTGTAGATGCATTGAACCAATACATCTAAAGTTTATATTTTCCATGTAGAAAGGATTAAGTAAACTGGATGCCAACTAACAGTTCTTTCAGTATACACTAACTTCTCTCTAAATCTGATATTATAGTTGTCCCAGATTTACAAATAAAAAGGTCTGCTGACCATACTCTTCCCTCCAAGTTCAACCTAAGGCAGCTGTTCAATTACTTTAACGGTTGATGCTCCTTAAAAGTTTTATATTCCTTCAGGTTTTATGCTCCTACGTTCTTATGAATACAGTCTGCCAATTTTTGACACATTTAAACTTTACCAGTATGAAAGAGATGTATATGACAAAGCATCCCTTGCCTTGAGAGCAGCAGCTTTGCCAGATGTTGAAGATACTGTAAAGGAATCCTGAATGTTTTGGAAGACACTTTAGTGATTCCTGCAGCCCACAAAGCTCATAACTTTCTTTATAGAATTTCAATAACCTACTGTAATTTATCAAATTGTGCACATAGTTGCATGCATCTCATATAAACAAATACAGCCCTTGAAAGAGTCAACATATAGTTATTATCAACATCAACAGGAAGAGAGCCACATTAAATGGATTATTTCCCCAAGAAAATACAAAAATGCCTACAAATCAAAACAAGAACAAGTAACTGCTATCTCAAAAAATTTCATATTTATTCAGCAAAACCTCTCAGGGAAGTATCTTAGCATCATCCAGTACTAAAGGGCTGCTAAGGTTCCTACGTACTTTAGAACCATGATAGCTGATATTTGTTTTGTTATCTAGTTGATATGATCAAAGCAGGGTTGGGAACTTGAGTCATAAAAACGTGTTTTTTGCTGAGTTGTATACGCTTAAATTAGGCATGTCAATGATTCCACCAGTGACTTGAGTCTGAAGCCTCTGATTCAGAATTGAGTATATATAAATGCAGACTCGAGTCTGGCTACTTCTGGGTGTGCATGTTTACTTTTTTTGTTAACCAAAAATCCTCAAGGGTACCATTAATTCGCACTTGGAGAGCAACAGGGAAGTTCCTGCCAGGAGGCAGGGAAGGGTTAATGTTTTGGTTTTGTACCAAGCAGAAGGTAGGGGGAGGTAGGAGTGAGTTCTCTTATCCATCTCTGAAGAAACTATGATCATTGAATTAAAGTTTTTTTTACCTTTAATGAGGGGAGAAGGCAGAAGGGAGGCAATTCCTAGCCATTCAGGAAGAACTGTTGGCATGGTTCCAGCAGGCTCTATGAATTGACTGACCGCAATAGGACTACTTATGAGTAAAGTGGCAAAAGGTCCTTGATAGATAGAACCCCTAGTAGATAATCATTGAGGGTAGGTTAAACCTTCCTACAAGAAGTATTATCTTCTGCCTCTATATAACTAGATGTGCAACCTCCTCTCCCCCTCCCCAGATAAATAAAATAGAAAAGCAGTCGATTACAGTAGGCCAGAAAAATCTCAGATGTTACAAAGAGGCAAAGGTTTACCAAATGGCACAGACACAGCATCATTAATCCCCAGTAAAGTTATGGTCATTGCTGAATTGCACAACCACATTCCTTCCACACAGCACTTACATGCTTGTGGTTAGAAACAAGGCATATGATAAAATCTGCTTCCCTAACAACAAAACAGTGCAGTTTGACAGAAAATGCTGAGTAAGATATACAAATTAATTGCACAATATTTTTTTAAATTCAAGCTCCTGAATGGTACTGAATTTCATCTCCATGATTCTAGTTCATGGGTGGGCAAGCTGGGCCACTTTCAGGATCCTGGATCTTTAACAATTGTATAGATACTACACAATTGTTAAAGGTCCAGGATCCTGAAAGTGGCCTGTCTTGCCCATTCCTAGTTTCTAAACTTACATAGTTTGTCCTCCTAACTTCATAAACTTCATCAACACTATTTATTTGTTTTTTGTTTGTTTAATGTACAAATAAACCTTTCCAGTTAAAAACTGCACAATGGTATTTCCCACCACCCTGAGCTCACAGTGAAAATATTCCACTAAAAGACCTAAAGCTACTTTACATAACTGAAGGTTATGAAGCCTGAAGGTTATCTTGTTTCTTTATCCATATTTGCAGCACACACAATACTGTACTGTCAGACTTTTCCTGATTGAGTAATAACTGCCTATGTAGTTTGATTTGAGACATTCAATGAAACCCCTAGACTCTTTTTCATAAAAGACCTTTTTAAAAATTAGTCATCAGTTAAGCCCAACATGATTTACCTTTAAGAAACCTTTGCTGCCTTCTGACACTTTCTTCCATCTCTTTTAAAATGCGTTTCTATTTACATTGTTATCTGCCAACTATGACCATTCATATCTGACAGGCTGGGGAAACTAAGACAACGCCACAGAACGCTGTCTAGATGGAAGCAGATTGTGAAAAGAAATAGCATACTACAGTTTTTAAGTGTGCATTTCATTAAATGAGTCTGATAATACAGCAGCGTATTTCAATCATGAGAGATACATCCACTGATTTCACTGGAAACATTTGTTTTTGCTGCCAAGAAGGCAGGGCTGAGGAAAGTCAAACTGCTGCTCGCCATGCAAAGATCACGCAGTGGTCAAAAGCTCCAAGAGCTGAGCAGCAGGTCAGGTCAAGGCTACTTGGGATGAGCAGTTTAATCCCTCCTAACTCTTTCAGTGCTAACTTTTTCACAGTCTGTCTTGCAGGCAGCTTGTCCTTTTGATGCAGGGCAAAAACTGCTGTTATCTCCACAGTGTGAGGTGGTTCATGTCATGAAAAAGTAATGAAAAAGTAATAACTGCCTATGTAGTTTGATTTGAGACATTCAATAAAAGCCCTAGACTCTTTTCCATAAAAGAATCACTGGAGCACAGGATTGTGACGGCGTACAGTCCAATCCTAAGCATGTCTATGTGGAAGTAAGTCCCATTGTGTTCAATAGTAATTACTCACAGGAAAGTGTGGTTAGGATTGCAGCCTTAGGCTGCAATCTTATTAGGCCTACTTTCCTGGGAGCTAACCCCCAACTTACTATTGAATAGACCTGCCTACTTACTATTGAATAGTACTGCAAGGTGTAAGGTGTGTAATTCCATCTATCCACACTTACCAAAGGTTAAGCCTCCTGAACTATAATGGGACAGATTTGAGAATCACTGGAGCCTTACAATCCTATCCACGCACTCCTCTAGGATTACAATTTTACACAGTGCAGCCTAATTCTGAGTAGACCTATCTAGGATTGTGATGTTAGAGCCCAAACCTATGCGTGTCTTTCAGATGTCAGTTCCATTATATACAATGGAGCTTTCTCCCAGGAAGCTGTGCATAGGATTGAAGCCTAAACAGGCTGCAATCCTAAATACACAATCCTAAACACTTTTTCCTAAACAAATTTGACTATAATAGTGCTTACTTCTGAGTAGACATGCCTAAGATTGGGCTCTTTGTTAACTGACAGCCCAATCTTAGGCCTATCTACTTAGAAGTAAGCTCCACTTTGATCAATGACATTTAGGGTGCAATCCTAACCCTATCTACCCCCAAGTAAGTCCCATAATATTCAATGGGGCTTTCTTCCAGGAAAGTGTGATTAGAATTGCAGCCTTACCCACAGGAAAGTGTGGATAGTGTTACAGCCTAACAGCCCAATCCTTTGAATTGGATTTCATGCATGTGAAACAAGTCCCATTATCATCAATGGATCTTACTCCCAAGTAAGTATATAGAGGATTGCAATCTTTGAGCCCAATACCACACTTCTTTACTCAGAAGTAGATCCACTGTAGCTAATGGGGTTTACTCCCAAGTAAGTGTGGAAAGGATTGCTGCTTAAGAGCCCAGTCCTTTCCTATGCCTGTATACTCAGAATTAGTCACATGATAGTCAATGTGTCTTACTCCCAGGTAAATGGATAAAACTGCATTTTGAGAGCCCAACCCTCTCTACCAGACTACTCAGAAATACAGTGGCGCCACACGTAACAAGTGCCTCACATAAAGTGTGCTCCACAAAACAAACAAAAAATTATCTAGGATTCTGCTTCACGTAACAAACTGCTTCACATAACAAACACACTCCTTGGCAGTTGGGGCAGACGCAATGGCCGGCAGCCCTTTTAAAAAGCGTCAGGGCTGCCTAGTGTGCCTGCCCATAGTGAAAGGAACACTTCCATACTGTTCCTCCTGTGGCTGGGTGTCAACTGGGCAGAAGGAGAGAAGAGCAGTGGAGAAGAGGGAAGGAGCTCAGGGCTAGCCAGGAGGGAGCAGGGGAGAGAGAGGCTCAGGATGGAGAGAAGGAGAAAGTGGGGAGACACTTTGAAGGTGTCTTGGATTGCAGCCTCCTAACCATGTCTACCCAGAAGTAAGCCCCATTGTGTTAAACGGGGCTTACTCCCAGGAAAGTGTCTTTAGGATTGCAACCTAAGTAGACTTCATAGGATCATGAACAATGAATGCATGTTTTGAGTTCAATTCTAGTGTTTTGTCATCATTTTTACATTCAGTTAATATTTTTATATGAATATTTTGGGGGTTGTGGAACCAATTGTCTTGAGTTTCCATTATTTCCTATGGGAAAATCTGCTTCACATAAAGAACATTTCATGTAATAAACATGCCTCTGGAACAAATTAAATTTGTATGTGAGGCACCACTGCAGTCCTATTAGAGTCAATAGGACTTGCTCCCAGGTAAATAAGGAGAGGATTGCCCTCTAACAGCACATCTCTACGCCTGTCTACTCAGACGCAAGTCCCATTAGAGTGAATGGGTCTTACTCCCAGGTAAGTGGATAGGAGTGAGAGCCCACTCTCATGCACGTCTACTCAGAAGTAAGTCCCGTTACAGTCAATGAGTCTTACTCCCAGGTAAGTGGACAGGAGTGCAGATTGAGAGCCCACTCCCAGGCACGTCTACTCAGAAGTAGGTCCCGTTACAGTCAATGAGTCTTACTCCCAGGTAAGTGGACAGGAGTGCAGATTGAGAGCCCACTCCCAGGCACGTCTACTCAGAAGTATGTCCCATTACAGTCAATGCGTCTTACTCCCAAGTAAGTGTACAGGAGTGCAGATTGAGAGCCCACTCCCAGGCACGTCTACTCAGAAGTAAGTCCCATTACAGTCAATACGTCTTACTCCCAAGTAAGTGGACAGGAGTGCAGCGTGAGAGTCTACTCCAGGCGTGTCTACTCAGAAGTAAGTCCCATGCTAGTCAATGGGACTTACTCCCAGGTAAGCGTGTCTAGGAGTGGAGCGAAGCTCAGAGCCTCCACAGCTGAGGGAGAGCGAGCGTTCTGCCTGACTGGGGCGGGGCCAAGACCGAAAAGGCCAGGGGCTCAGTGAGGCGAGGGCGGGAGAAGGAGCTGCGCGCGTCTGTCCTCCATTCCACCAACCGTTGGGGCGGTTGAGGCTTCTCAGAGAGCGTCGTCGACCCCCTGACTGACCCTAACGGCCGTTGGGGATGTCAGTTGGTCTGTCCGCCGTTAAAGAGGCGACGTTGAGCCGCGCTTCGTGCCCCCCCGCAGCCCCAGTACCTTGTTGAGGTGCGGGTAGCGGAGCACTTCGTAGCCCTTCTTCGTGCCCAGCATGGGGGGCTGCGGGGCGACGGTGTTGGCTTTCATCGCTGAGGAGCGAGGGGTGGTGGAGCGGAGGGGGGCTCTCGGAGAGTCCGGTCGGAGGGTTCTAGTGTCAGCCGATGACGCCGGTGCCTGTTGCTCCTGCCCTGCCGCGGCCGCCTCTCCCGAGGACACTGCGCGAGGGAGGAGGAGGAAGGAGGAGAAGCGCCCTCACTGACAAGGCGGCTCCTCGCAGGGGTCAGCAGGGCACGGAGCAGCTGAGTCACGCTCGGGAGCCGCGGGAGGGGTCTCCGGGGAAGGTCAAGGCTGCCATCCTCTCCACGCTTCCCCGGGAGCAACACCCATTGACTCTAAGGGGACTGACTTCTGAGCAGACAGGCATGGGATGGGGCTCTCAGGTTTACATCCTCCCCACACTTACCTGGGAGTAGCACCCATTGACTATCATGGGACCTATGTCTGAGTAGACATGTTGCTGCTCTTCACAAGAGATGCTTTTCCTGCTGCAAGTGACGTTGGGCTCTCGTGCTATCATTCATTAACACTTACCTAGGAGTAACATCCATTGACTATCATGGGACTTACTGCTGAGTAGACATGCATAGGGTTGGGCTCTCATGCTACCTTTCATTCACACTTACCTGGGAGTAACACCCACTGACTATCATGGGATTTCTATCTGAGTAGACAGTCATAGGTTTGGGCTCTCATGCTATCATTCATTTACACTTACCCGGGAGTAACACCCATTGACTATCATGGGACTTACTGCTGAGTAGACATGCATAGGATTGGGCTCTCATGCTACCTTTCATTCAAACTTACCTAGGAGTAACATCCATTGGCTATCATGGGACTTACTTCTGAGTAAACATGCATTGGATTGGGCTCTCATGCATAATTTGTTGATTACAAGAAAGCCATGTGCTAAGAGAAAATTGGACATTTCAGTTGTTTTCCAGGACATAAGGACTGTGTGGTCAGAGTAAGACTTCAAAAGACATTTTAGCCTGGAGGGAGATTGGTTAAGGTGGAGGAGATCTACATGGGCAATCCAGCACTCCCAAGAACCTTGTGCTTGGGGTACCAGTTTGACATGATACCCAACTTTCCTCAGAGTAGTAAAAAAAATTTGCTGGTCGCCTTTTTGACTCAACCTGCTCCAGTGTCTAACATCTGCATGGCAAGCAGCTATCAAGGGCACAAGTCTATAAACACTTTCTTGGCAGTAAGTCCCATTGAATCCAATGAGATTTACTTCTGAGTAGCACTGCACAATAAGGAGGCAAGGCCTTTCCTGACATTTAGATAGCTTTTTAAATTGGTTTAATTATCACTTAGGAATTGTGTTTATGCGTGTTGCTGCTGTTCACAAGAGATGCTTTTCCTGCTGCAAGTGACATTACACCCTTTTCAGCAAGTAAAGGCACTCCCTCATGTAGTTACACTGTGTGTTCACTCATACTGCCCTGTGCAGTTCTACAGGTATCTTTATACACCTTGGTACCTTTTCTTTCACTGCCACCTCCTTGCTAAAACTAGTAGGGACAGAATCTTCATTGTTATTGGACTGGATCAGTGCTAATATCAGTATTATGTATGGCTTGCCAGTGTCAGGACCTTTGATGTGAAGCAGATGGTGGATGGTGGGAGGATGGGACAGGGAAGAGGCCAAATCAGGCCTGGAGGAGGGTTAGTTCACAGCCTGAGGTGCACAGCATATCCTGATTTCCTTCCAAGGCTGGATTCATCTTTCTGGGTCAGACTTATACCAACTATTCAGCTGAGGCAGCTCAATTTGACCATGGTAGATGCTAGGTGTTATCCCAGGTCAAGAAAACTAATGTTTCCTTACCTTGAGGAGGCCTGCAACAAAATCTGCAACAATGGTCTCAAACCTTTTTCATTCCATGAACTCCAAAAATAAGGTATCAGTCTAAGAATCCACTATTGGTCCCAGCTCTTACCTAGGACCCAATCTGCCCATCCCTACCCTTGTCACCAGCCACTCTTCATCCATCAAGTCCTCCCAACGCTGTTCATTTTGCTGCATCAGTAATTGTAAAAAATAATATTTATTTATTTACAAAGATCACCCAGGAAGCTTTATGGCTAAGTGGAGATTTGAAATTGGATCTTACAGGTTCAAGCCCAGTCCCCAAACCACTCCACCAGTCATTCTCAAATCAGGGAGTGTGACCTGCTTTCAGTAATTTGCAAAACTGCCAACTGATAGCTAGAAGTGTTTGAAAACAGAATTATTTACCTGTAATAAAGGCCTTACACAGAAGAAAGTATTGTGCTCAGAAAGGTTTTCTTTATTTTAAATAAATTTTAAACATACTGTATTGTAAACTTTTAACTTAGATTTGATTTGTCAGATAGAGAACATTAAAAAATTTTCCAGACTGATGATGCCACTTCCAGCCATGGCTTCACTTCTAGGTTAATGACACCTGGATCCTGACAGATTTTCATTCTAAAAAGTGGGTCCCAGTGCCCCCCTTGGAAACCACTGCACTTCACCATCCTGAGTCTCATCTGAGAGTTTAATAAAACTGATTGAGTTCATATCTCTTAAAATAATGTGAATTTAAACAATATTGCCTCAGTCCTGCAAAGGGTGACAATATACAATGGTAGACAGAGTGCCTCTATATTTTAGCATTGTAGAGAAAAGAGAATTTTGGTGGGGGTTGCTTTTAAACCCTTCCTTAATGGGCTAAACCCGCCTAAATTCCTTTTGTGCAATGGTTAAAGGTACAGGCATTCCATCCTCCATTATATGTGGTCATCCTGATCCATTAAACAACATTGAGTGCCTGCCTGTCTTGGAGGAGCTTGACAATGAACCAACTTTAGAGGAACTAAACACCCTGGATTCCCTTGCTTCTGGCAAGGCACCCGGGAAAGATAAATTCCCTGCTGAAGTTCTGAGGTGCTGTAGAGGGACCATTTCCACTGAACTGTACGAGATATTCTGCCTTTGTTGGAGGGAAGGTGGAGTACCACAGGACATGAAGGACGCTAATATCGTCACACTGTACAAGAATAAAGGCGACAGGGGTGACTGTAACAACTATCGTGGCATCTCTCTTCTTAATGTTGTAGGGAAGCTGCTTGCTCATACTGAAGAGGCTTCAGGTGCTTGCAGAGAGAATCTATACTGAATCAGTGTGGATTTCGAGCCAACAGGTCCACCACTGATATGGTATTTTCCCTTCAACAGTTGCAAGACAAATGTAGGGAATAAAGACAGCCACTCTTTGTAGCCTTCATAGATCTTACAAAGGCTTTTGATTTGGTTAGTAGGGACGGCCTTTTTAAAATCCTCCCCAAGATTGGATGCCCACCTAAGCTCCTCAACATCATCAGGTCCTTTCACGAGGACATGAAGGGCACTGTAGTTTTTGATGGCTTAACATTAGACACCTTTCACATCCGAAGTGGAGTGAAGCCGGGCTGCGTCCTCGCACCAACTTTATTTGGGATCTTTTTTGCTGTTGTGCTGAAGCATGCGTTTGGAAATGCAACAGAGGGAGTCTATCTCCAGACCAGATCAGATGGAAAACGCTACAATCCTTCCAGACTAAGAGCAAAGTCCAAAGTCCAGATGAAATGCTTGCAGGATTTCCTCTTCGCCGACGACGCTGCTGTCACTGCTCACACTGCCAAAGACCTTCACCAACTTATGGACCGTTTTAGCAAAGCCAGCCAAGACTCTGGACTAACAATCAGCTTGAAGAAAACACAAGTCATGGGTCAGGGTGTGGATCCACCTCCCTGTATCACAATCTCTGAACATGAACTGGAGGTTGTCCATGACTTTGTGTACCTTGGCTCAACTATCTCTGACACTCTCTCCTTAGATACTGAGCTGAATAAATGTATTGGTAAAGCGGCTACCACGTTCTCCAGGCTTACAAAGAGAGTATGGCTTAATAAGAAGCTGACGGAACATACAAAGATCCAGGTCTATAGAGCTTGTGTCTTGTATAGAGCAGTACTCTTGTACTGCAGCGAGTCTTGGACCCTTTATGCATAGCAGGAGAGAAAGCTGAACATCTTCCATATGCGCTGTCTCCGACGTATTCTTGGCATCACCTGGCGTGACAAAGTCTCAAATGACGCAGTCTTGGAACATGCTGGAATCTCTAGCATGTTCACACTTCTGAAACAGTGGCATCTACGCTGGCTTGGGCATGTCGTGAGAATGGCTGATGGTCGGATTCCAAAAGATCTCTTATATGGAGAATTAGTGCAGGGAAAGCACCCAAGAAGGAGACCACAGCTGCGATACAAGGACATCTGCAAGAGGGATCTAAAGGCCTTGGGAATGGACATCAACAGCTGGGAAACCTTGACCTCCGATCATTCAGCATGGAGGCAAAAGACCCAGCATGGCCTTCTCCAACTGGAAGAGACACTTTTTTCAGCAGGCTGAAGCAAAGAGACAGACCCGAAAGCAGCAAAACCTGGGGCCTGGGCAGGGGATGGAATTTATTTGTCCTCAGTGTGGAAGGGATTGCCACTCGAATTGACCTTTTTAGCCACACTAGATGCTGTTTCAGGACTTTCATAGTCCTGAAACTATGCTCCATAGAGCACAATACCATAGTCTTTCGAGACTGAAGGTTGCCAATGAGATGAGCGTGATCCTGTACCAATAAATCTGTATGGCCAGACTCCCAGGCTGTCATGAACAGCCTTTTCAGTATTCAGTTAGATTTAAATAGTTAAGTGTTTGCTTACAAAGATTTCATTTGAAGAATGGCATTTACATTATTAATCCCACATTGTCAATTCCATTTAATACATAGTAGCAATACAGTCTTTCCCAGGAGAGCTATTGTTAACAAGTGACAGCAGAGCATTTTGTAAATTAATATTAATATGTAGGCCAGGTTCCAGAAAAATGAAACATTTAGGGTGCAATCCTAACCATGTCTACTCAAAAGTAAGCCCCATTGTGTTTAATGGGTCTTACTCCTAGGAAAGTGTCTTTAGGATTGCAGCCTTAGGCTGTGATCCTAACCATAGTTATGCTAGACTAAGCTCCAGCACAAGATCCATACTGGCCTGGGAGTGTCACAGAAGTTCCTTAAGACACTTCTGCATTGCTCCTGGGGGAGGGTTAGCCCACTACAAGGACGTGAAAGAATGAAAACTGTAAAAGAAAAACTAAAGCAGCTGTGAGAAAGCTACTGTGTTGTAGCTTGTATTTTTTTTCTTCCTTCACATATGATTTCTTCCTTCATTCTCAGTTTCAGCCCAGACACATTTTAATATAAGTACAGTGGTACCTCGCTTAACAAGCATTTCACATAACAAGCAAAAATTTCCAAGAAATCTTGCTTCACATAACAAGTTCCACTTCATTTAAAAAGCAACTGCGCTATGGGCACATGTACTATGCAGCCCCGATGCTCTGCATGGAGGCTCTTTAAAAGGGCTGCCAGCCAGCACTGCTGCCCCTAATTGCCCCCAAGTGCCTCCACCGAACACCTTGAACCTCCAGCACCAGCCCAGGTAAGCCTCCCTGGAAAGTCTTTGCAGTCTCGTAACTATGTCTACTCAGAAGTAAGCCCCATTGTGTTAAATGGAGCTTACTCCCAGGAAAGTGCCTTTAGGATTGCAGCCTAAGTAGACTTCATAGGATCATGCACACTGAATGCATGTTTTGAATTCAATTCCAGTGTTTTGTCATCATTTTTACATCCAGTTAATATTCTTATATGAATATTTTGGGGGTTGTGGAACCAATCATCTGAGTTTCCATTATTTCCTATGGGAAAATCTGCTTCACTTAAAGAGCATTTCACTTAAAGAGCATGCCTCCAGAACGAATTAAGCTCTTTATGTGAGGCACCACTGTACAGTATGTAATTTAAATTATAATCTTATCACTTGTAAGTAAGCATATTGAGTTTCGTTGTGCTTATTTCCCTGTTTATGATCTTAGAAATTCATGTTTGGATTTCTCTGTTCTTGCAAAGAGAAATTCATTTGTAGTATAACTATTTTATTGCATAGTTTCAGAGTCTTGATAACTTGAAGTTAAAAATCATTGTTAAGCAACTCTGAGGCTGTTCAATCAGGATTCTAAAGTTTTCCCCTGCCAGACAAACTATGCTGGTTCATCTTGTTCACCTTGTCCTGAAGCACCTGTTCAAAGGGCTGCCCATCAGTTAGAAATAGCTGACCTGGGTCTTTGTCAGTAGCTGGCTCTGAAGAAATCAGCAGATAAACTTTTTACACCATAGAGATAAACTTTGTCCGCTCACCATTATCGTCCTATCTGCAGTGTTTGCTGATCAAGTGACCGCTAAAGGCCAAGCTACAGTTGTTGGCTGAAAAAATCCTAGCGAGGAAGTATGGATGAGCAAGGTTACTGCCATGGGCTTGGCCAGATAGAAAGATAAATGCCAGGTTTTGTATCCACAGCTCTTGTCCTCTCTGTTTTGAAGATCTTCCAAACTGGCTTTTATCCATTGTCAATTGACCCTTTACTGAGTTAATGTGAGCATCCAGGACAATTTCAATTACAGCAATGAACAAGACTGTTGAAAGGGCCCTGGCTTTGGAGTTAGCACGTCTTTCTTTTCTCTCTTCCTGTATTTAATTGGGAAACACACAATAGCTACAGACATCAGTTCACAGCATGATCATTTGTTGGTTTCCCCTGGCATACAGCCACACTGGTCAGGATGATTTTACAACACTCTTTCTTCTTTGTATTTCAAAGGAATGCAGCAGGCCTCCGTCAGTCTTGTAAGACTTTGGTATTATGCTCGGCGCTGCATATGAAGCACGAAAGCCTGGATTAGATTGTTATGGAGGATAGGCTGTTACCCAAGCAGCAAATCCCCCTTCTCCACGCCACTGAATTAGTCCAGTGGAAAGGCAGAGCCAATACAATTGGATCCAGCTGGTGTCGCAGAGCTGGGCTAAGGACAGGAGCTCACCCTGTCTTGTGGGGCTGACCCGGGTCTCGAACCCTGGCCTGCTGGTTAACAGGCACAGTGTCTTAGCCACTTGTGCCACCCACAGCCCACAAAGGAGTGCCGATGTGTGATTAAAAACCATGTGGCTGGACTACAGATGACTGCTTTCCTATGACTGCTTTCCTATGACCTTGTGATAAAAGATGCCCAGCTATCAACTGTTATTGCTTATTTTCTAATACAGTAGTAAAACCTTGATTGAGAGTAACTTGGATTGAGAGTGTTTTGCAACACAAGCAAACATTTTGAATAAATGTTAACTCGATATACAAGTGATGTCTTGATAAACAAGCAGGGGGAAAATAGTCCTAGCCAAGATATGGTTTCAGTGCTCTGCTAGCACCTACTCAACCTCTCCTGAGAGACCAACCTATGCATGTCTACTCTAAAGGAAGCCTACTACAGTCAATAGGGCTCACTCTGGGGGGGCTATGGAAAGTTGCCTGAGGTGGGAGGGAACACTAAGTTTTGCAGGGATCTTCCCCACAGTGTGTGCAAGGGACCATCTTCCCTCTGAGGCATTCCAGGAGGGAGAAGCATTCTGGAATGGCTCAGTGCAAGGGATCTCCTCTCCCTCTGAGCCATTCCAGGCTCAGGGTGCTCTGAGTGGTACCCAAATTGTAGGTCCGGTATTCAGTGATGGAATTCAAAGAAATTAACAACTGGTTCTATGCCCATCTGGCAGCCACTTTTAAATGGCTTTTTTAAAACTTTATATGTCCTGTCTCTCATTAACAACCGGTTCTATAGAGTAGGTGCAAACTTGCTGGAGCACGCCCCTGCTGGTATTCACCAGGGGTCATGACCCTATTTTTGTTGGGTCAAAAACTGACAGGGCAGATTAGTTACATGCATCCAGGGTTAAACAAGCCTCAGCAACAAAATCTAGAAAATTTTGGAACCAGTGATCTAAAGAATATTATCCAAGAAATTTCCACATACCATTTGGCATCCATAGTCCCTGTTCCACAGTAGGGACCACTCAAAGCCAAATATGGCAAATGTTGGGGAAAGGTTAAGTATTATGGTGAAATTGTAAAGCAAGGAGGACAGTACAGGTCCAACCTTGTAATATAAGGATTTTTCATATACAGATTTAACTTAACACAAACGGCCACTGTAAATCACCGTTTTAAAAACTGCTTTTCTTCTGTTGTAGAGAGGCTGTCATGCAAACAATAATTCCATTGTCCAGTCTCAGAATCAAGCCCCTGCAGATATTGAGACACTACCTTATTCTATTAGGCACAATGGAGGAACAAGAAACCTGGAAGTGGATCTTTGAACCCATTTTTCTATTTTTTTTTTACTTACAGATTTTTGTATCCATGGGAAGTTGCAGAACAGAACCCTAGTGGATAACAAGGAACACCTCTGTTTCAAGATGGTAAAATGACCGAATTGCACAAGTGATAAAGGAATTCAGTAGTTCTTCTACCTGCTGAGCTCTCAGACTCTATGAAGATAATGAATAAGGCTACTACGGTACTATTCACAGACCACACTTACCTAATAATAAGCCCAATAGGACTGCTGAGTAAGACATGCAAAGAAATGATATGTAAGACTGCATTCCTATTCATTTAGGGGGGGAATAAGCTTCATTGGGTTAAGTAGTGCTCTTTAAGTAAAAATGAAAGGAATTGCTAGGTACACAGGGTGATCATATAGAAAGGAGGACAGAGTAACCATTGCACAGAGGAGGAAATTTAGACAGGTGCAGCTTTTTAAACCCTTCTATGTTGAGCTAAACATGCCTCAATTCCCTTTTCTATGCAGTGGTTAAAAGTACAGGCACTCTGCCCTCCATTCTATATGGTCACTCTGTCTTGCAAGCAGCGTCAACAGAATCACAAAGCAATGAGGTAAATTAAGAAGTTATCAGATGTGATTCTGAAAAAGTGCTTCTTACACTTCTAATATAATTTTGAATACAGTTGTAATAATTGGAGAAGCAAAAGTTGCAACAGGTATCAATCATACCCAGCTGTAAGAGCTCTTGCCCAGTTTCATCATGTGACTTGAGTTAGTTTTGCTAGAGAAACTTTTGGGAGTTTCTTGGAAGCAACAGCACTGTGTTAATGTGAATTTGGAAAATACATCAATTGTAAAGAGCAGCTATTATGTAATATAGATTCCACACTGGTGTGAGAAAGTAATGGAAAGCAATGCCAATTCCAGCCTCATATTGGAAAACATCTTGAGAGTTTCTCAGGGGTATAGATTTTGGATCTACTGCTTTTTTATTGGTGTGTGCGTATGTGCTCCTTGTTGTGAAGCTAAATCTCTGCTATTAATGAAAGGGCAGGATATAAAAGCAAAAAGGAAACAATCAAGACAAAGAGCACAATCCTAACTGTGTCTGCTCAAAAGTAAGTCCCATTGTGTTCAATGGATCTTACTCCCAGGAAAATGTCTTTAGGGATTGCAGCCTTACTAACTATATTATCTGTCATTCCCTTGTGTGTAACTAAATGTAACCCGTATGACCAGAGTGGCACATGATTTAATCCACAAAAAACCTCCAAGAACAGAAAAAGATTGTTCTCCCCCCACCCCAAAAAAGAAGCCCCTGTTTGAACAAAAACTGAATGCAACCTTCATACTTCACAGAAATAAATGTATCAAATACCAGGACTCATGAGGCTCTGTGAGCTGCACTTTTAATACTATGGGTACAGAATGTCAATTTTAAGTTTCATTTCTGTTTGTTCAGAAATGATTCTTTCTTTTCCTTTTTTTTAGTGTATTCCTATTTCCTTAATTTTTTTATCCTTTTAATCTTTTTCACTTTAATCTGTACTCTTGTGGCTTGTGCAGACCAGCCTTTCCCTTGCAGGTTTTACTCAGAACTAAGTCTGTAATTTTATGCTTACTTAGGAAAAGTTCTGCTGAACACAGTGAGACTGATTTCAAAGTAAACATACTTAGGACTGCATTGTTAGTCCTGCCTAGTTCAGTGTAATTTGCAAAAGTGTTCAAGGAGTGGGGTTCACAGACCTCTAGCAACCCCAGTCTAAGGTTGCAGTTCCTTAACTGGATTCCGCTAGTCTTTAACAGCAACATGTTTTTCAGATCTTTCAGCAGATGATAATGCTTATCTCCCTGTTTTGAAAAACTTAACTTGCTTATTTCTGCAAATCAAGCTGTTGTTGAATAATACTACTGCTGAGCATTAGCACTTTCTGAGTGTGCAGGACCCTTCACATGCATTATATTTATGTTGTCTTTACAATTGTATCCAGATATTGGGCTAACAGCACAATCCTAACCATGTCTACTCAAAAGTAATCCCAATTGTGTTCAATGGGGTCTTACTCCCAGGAAACTGTCTTTAGGATTGCAGCCCCAGACTTGTGATTCAAATCAGGTAAGTTCTAGTTTGCAGCTCAGTCCTCCAACCACTGCACAACACCAGCTTCCTTTTTAAAGATGCAAGAGCAGGTCTAGCAGGTCAGCTGGCAATCTATCAGATATGCTGATGGCAACAAGTTCACAGTTATGCAAGCAATTCCAAACTGGAGCAGTGTGACTTAGGCTGCAATCCTAAAGACACTTTCCTGGGAGTAAGAGTCATTGAACACAATGGGGTTTACCTTTGAGTAGACATGGTTAGGATTGTGCTCTTTGAGCATAATCCTAACCATGTCTACTCAAAACTATGTCTTACTCCCAAAAATGTGTCTTAAGGATTGCAGCCTAAGAGACATGAACGTGTGATTAGCATTTGTGCCTGTCAGTGCTATTTTTCTATAAATAAATATGGGGTATTCACCATGATGATGATTTCTAAAGGCAGGAGGGATACTCACCCTGAAGATGTTATTTGTAATCATAGGCATATCTACTTGGGGGCCATAGAGGTGCTGTTACTCACCCACAGAGGTGCAGGTAATCCAAATGAGTGCATAACCTCTCAAAAAGACCCCTGGTGCCTGCACATATTGGGACAGCTTACATAAAAGAATAGCACATTTTTAAAAGCCAAGAATCTATGAGCCAACTTTATTATGGCTGCAATCCTAATCATACTTTCCTGGGAGTAAATACTATTGAACACAATAGTGCTTATTTCTGAGTAGACATGCTTGATTGCACTGTATGTCTTGTTTTAATTCTATCATACCTCAATGTTTTTGCTATTTTCTATCATTTTCTTCTAAAGATGTCTTGAGTGCCCTTAGCATGGTAGATTGCTGTGGAATGAATGAATGAGTTTATCAGCCTTGTCAAAAGCAGGGTGACCATCCAGAATGGAGGACAGAGTGTCTCTACCTTTAAGTATTGCATAGAAGAGGGAATTTAGGCAGGTGCTGCTTTTTTAAACCCTCCTATGATGAGCTAAACCTGCCTAAATTCCCTCTTCTATGCAATGCTTAAAGGTAGAGGCACTCCGTTCTCCATTCTATATGGTCATGCTGGTCAAAAGCTAAATGAGCAGGTAGGCCTTGCACTTCTTCAAAAAGCCTGAAGAAATGGGGAACTACATAGCTCAGGAGGAAGATTATTCTTTAGGCTTAGGGCAACAAAGGACTTGCTTCCACCTGCAGAAATTTTCACTTCCTCTGGAGATGGGACCTAACTCAGGGCTTGACTAATGGGTCATAGGGGACTCTAAAAGGAGACTGATTTGCTGATACACAGGTTGATTGAAAAAGTAACTCCCTATATTGTAATTTATATGTAATTTAAAATAGGGAGTTACTTTTCAATCACCCTGTATTTTCACAGTTGCTTTCCATAAATCTATTCACATACTGGATACAATCTGCAGAGTTTTGATGCTCTTAAGCTTATGGTTTCAGTAGGTTTGAACTTGCCTAATGGCAAAATCCAAAGTAACTATGGTGAATCCTTGCTCTGGTGTAAGAACAACTTACTCTGGATTCCAATATGAATTTCCCATAGGTTTTCACTAGGTGGTGCAGCAACTAGGTGGTGAACGTAAAGTCTCTTACATGCTCCCGTGGTTACTCTGGATTTGGGGGTAACCCTACAACCCTATGGAGGTTTACACAGAAGCAAAACCCCATTGACGTCAACAGAATTCACCCCAAAGTGTGTTTTAAGGTAAGGTGCCTAGACTGTGGCAAACATGTTCATCTGGGTTATGATATATTTTAACATTTCTGAAAACAGGCCTTTACAAAAATATGCATTGTAAATGTCGTGTCTCAAACTGGGAAAGTTTTCTCTGTGTTCCTGAAGACAACAAATATTACAACACAAGAATGAAATAGAAACTTATGTGAACCTAACAATTTGCTGTTGCCTAACATGATTCCTACTTAAAATATTTCACAAACATGAAGTAACTAATCAGCAGTGGGTAGTTATTACACATTTCTTCTTATATCTCAGAGTAATGAGCAATCCCATGCTCTCCTAATCATGATCTTTTCACCCACCTTTATGTTCTGCACTTTAGAGGATACACACCCAGGATTACTAGATAGAATGTTCCAGTCTTGTATACAATCCAGAGGCACATAGTTTCAACATACTAAAGTTATTTTCAGTATTTCTCCTTTAGTAGTTTCCACAGCTGAGTCTACAAAGCAGTTCAACATGAGAGTTGCCAACCAGGAAACTTCTTCTCAGCACACATGGGGTTTTATTTGCACACTTTCTTAGTGGTAGCTCTTGATTCAAAGTTCCAACCAAGTCTCAAGGGAAATTGACTTTTCCCTCTATTTTCTCCAGAATGTTTATTTGGTGGCTCAAGCATGACACTGGTAGGGAAGTGGAGATATGAAAACCTTGTCTTCGTGGGCAGAACAAGCCCTACTGTCACTGCTCCTAGAGCAGTTTGGCAGAATAGGTTTCAATGCCAGATTGATGCAAATTTCAAAAGCTACTTCTGTGCAGAAACCCTCATGTTGACATTGCCAATAAACCAATCATGTGAAGTACTGGGTAGACAAGGACACTTAACATGCAGTCCTAATGTCTACTCTGAAGTAACCCTACAAGCCAGAGTAACTACGGGAAGACGTAAGAGGCACTTACTTTGGATTGCTCTATGCATTTCCCATGGGTGGCACCATAACTACTTCAGTGTAAAAGGTCCTGTAGTTACTCTGGATTGAGCCCTAAGTTCCATTGCAGCCTTATTCTCTAATCTACTGGGTCCAGGACCAGCTGTGGTCAATGGAGGTTCTGGCCTTAAGCACTCTCAGCATGAAGAGCAGCTGCTGAACAGGTGGCCTGCATGATAATTGGGCTCCCCTATATCTTCCAGATCTTAATATATGATATAGAAAAGTGGTGTCATATACACCACTCAAGGTGTATCTGCAAGGTGTATACACCACTCAAGGTGTATCTGCAACCCAATGACACTATTGTTCCCAGGCTAGCCCAGACAAGTCCGTTTAATCCAGATCTTTTTCATCCTTCTCAACAACTTTCCCTTTCCCCTTCTCTTTAGCAGCAGTTTTTGCTGCTATCTCTTCCTCTCCCTTCCTTCTACTGCCTCTAGCTCTCCATTCTGTCCAAGGCCAGCCCATCTATGAGGCAAGGTGATGTGGGTTGCATCAGCAGCACATTGCTGAGAGGAAACAGGTTAGTACATTCAGTGCACAATCCTATCCAATTTAGGTCAGCATAACTCTCCTGTCTTCCTGTTCCCGTGGTGGTAGGACAGTGCATGTTTGTGCACTGGCCTAAACCCCCCACTCCAGGAATGACAAAGAAATGCCTTACAGCACCTTTGTGACACCCAAGCTAGCAAGGAGCTTGTGACGGGAGTTATGCTGGATTGCAGCCTCAGGGGTGTCTTGCACCTTGTCATCGCTGCCTCCATTTAGCCTGCTGCAGGTGCACTTTGCATTGATCTACTTTCTGCCTAATAAAACAAAAGTTTTTTACTCCAAGAGAGTAAAAACTGGTTGGCACATTCAGTTTTGATTCATGAAAGCAAATATTTCTCATGATGCAATTCTGAGGTGCCCTCAGGATGGCACAACTACCGCACCACTGTTGGGGGAGACACAGACATGCACCAGCCTCTCTATGCCATCGTGGGAACTGAGGAAGGAGTAAGATGTGCTGGCTGATCTCAACCAGCACAGGAGTTTGGAGGTGGGAAACATTGTTCCAGGGTAGAGGGAAGAGGATGCCCACCCAAGAGGAAGGGAAGGTTTCCTCATGCCATCAGTAGCATGGCAGCTGCCCCAACTTGTGCTTGATATAGCACAGGTGTGCCAGCCTTCTTGTTCCAGCACAAATGAGGATTGTGTTAATTGTATGACTCTCTTGAGTAACTTAGAGCACAATCATAACCATGTCTACTTAAAAGTAAGCCCCACTGTGTTCAGTGAGTCTTACTCCTAGGAAAGTGGCTTTAGGGTTGCAGCAAAATATATCTCACACTTAATGAAATACATCTGTAGCAACATCTGGGAGGCTCTGAAATGTATTGGAGTGATCACAGGAACAGATTACCTACCATTTCAAAATTTATATTCCACATGCAACTAGATTGTATCTACAACTGAGAACTGTGATCTGAGGTACGTAATACATGAAATTGTTTCAGATGTACCTTCTGATCAGGGCTGCCTCATCCACCATGCCAAAAGAAATGGTTGCCAGTGAGGCCAATTGATGAGGTTGGCAATCTATGTCTTGGTAGAATTTGGTTGTCTTTTAGATTGCTTTCAATCTAAACCTTCCTTGAAGGTTGAAAGTCAGAAAAGAATTTCACTTTATACAATGTATGGATCAATATATGTCACAATAATGAAAACTTCAGTGACATCTTCAATTCCTCAAAGTTGTACCTTGTGTTCCTTTTCCATAGTAGATGCCCACATCTCAACAACACTCACTAAATGCTAATTTCTAATTTCATGGTATTCCTGCCTTTATTCACAGATAAAAGAAATCATTTATGCCACAATCATTCCTATTACCAAGAATAAACTCTTATTTTTTGGTTCTGTCCCTGAAAATACACAGTCTCTGTTATATATTTTGGTGAGACATTGGTTCCCTCTGGACATTAAAGGTTTGAGAGGTGAGCTTGTCTCTCTCTCTCTCTCTCTCTCTCACACACACACACACACACACAAACCTGGTACACAGAGAGTGTCATACTATTCACACTTACCTGGGAGTAAGCCCTACTGACTATAATGGGACTTACATCTGAGGAGACATGCATAGATTGGAGTCTATCTCTTTCACTGTATACTAACCAGATGATAAATTGCTGACTGTCTTTGTGTTGCAGCTGTTTTATTACAAACAGAACCAGATCTATAGTGAGATTAGCATTCTATTCAATAGTCCTACACTTAAAAAGAGAAAACTTCTAGGGCTAGTTTAAGATAAAGCAGGGGGAGAATTGCCTTCATCATTGTGTAAAGGCTGACAAGATTATCCCTTGAGCAGTTATCTTAGGGTTAATGATAGATGTATTACTTACAAGAACTTAAGAGAATCCTTGTTTTCATCAGTGAAATGTCTGATTATATGAAATCAGTGCTCATATATAGGACACGCATCAGCCCCCCCATGCGTGTCATCTCCCCTATGTGTATCATCTCCCCTATGCGCAACATCCCCCAAGCGCATCAATCCCCCATGTATATCCATCCCCACACGCATCAACCCCCACACGCGCATCATCCCTCCATGTGCAACAGTCCCCCATGTGCATCATCCCCCTATGTGCGTCAACCCTTCATGTGCATCAATCCCCTGTGCGCAACATCCCCATGAGCATCAACCCCCATTCGCATCAATCCCCAGGCACAACAGCCCACCCTGCACAACCCCCCCATGCGCAGCATCCTGCTGAGTGCAACCTTTCCCTCCGAACAACATCCCCCAGTACACCAAGCTCCAAGCACCAAATTGACTGGAAGTTGGTCAGTCTTCCATGTTAAGTATAGAACAAAAACAAGTTGCACCCCTTTTCAGCCCCTTAAGGGTTAAATTTCTCCACATCGGTTCTTGATGGGTGTTCATATGACACACTTGCCTGGGAGTAAACCCCATTGACTGTCATGGGACTTACTTCAGAGTAGGCATGCATAGGATAGGGTTCTCAGGCTGCAGTTCTAGCCACACTTGCCTGGGAGTAAGCCCCTTTGACTGTCATAGGACTTACCTCTGAGTAGTCATGCATAGGATTGGGCTCTCAGGCTGCACCCTGTCCACACTTTCCTCCGAGTAAGAGGAAACCTACTTCTGAGTAGACCTGCATAGCCTTGCTCCCTGCGGATGCACCCTGTCCACACTTTCCTGGGATTAAGACCCATTGAGTACAATAGGGCTTACTTTTGAGTAGACATGATTAGGATTGTAAGCACCAAGCTGAGAAAAGAAGATATATACGGGAAAGAAGGGAGGAATGCTAGAGACAGTTTCCTGGGAGTAAGACCCATTGAGCACAATAGGGCTTACCTTTGAGTAGACATGGTGAGGATTATAGTCACCAGGCTAAGGAAAGAGGATCTATCGTGGAAAGGAGGCAGGCAAGAGTTAAAAAGAAAAAGGGGCCAGGGAGATTGTGTTCTCCTCCAAAAGAGGAAAGAAGCTATGTGCTGGAGCCTTTAACTGCTGCTCCAGCTGGGAACTGGTCCCCTTGTTATGGCCTCCAGCTGCTGCTATGGCTCCCAGCAGCGGGGGATTTGGAAGATCCTGTTCCCAGGGACCGAGCGAATAGGCCTCTGCCCACCTGTGGTCTGGAGGTTGGGGCAGAACATCCCTCAGTCACCAATTCTTCAAAGCAAAGTATAGGGAGGAAAACATGTTATGCCCCATTTCACCACCTTCCGGTTGGAATTTCCAAAAACCAATTCTTAGTGCACCCCTCCGTCACAGAAGGAACACCCACCTCAAATTTCATGCTTCTAGGCCCAGCAGTTTTGCCTGGGTGTTGATGAGTGAATGATTGAAACAGCGATTGAGTGAGTCAGTGACTTTTCATTTTTATATATATATAGATTTTGCAGATGACATCCAGATCTGTACACTCATTGAGTTTTGCTACTCAACTTGCCAGCTGACCACAGTGGTGGTGACAGGGAGACAACACTGTCAGAGATCCTCACTGTCTCAACAGAATCTCCTTGGTTTTCTGAAAACTTCCTATACCTGCAAAGCAGTGCTGGGTCTGAACAAGCATTCAGACCTTGGAGATTTGTATCATAAATTTGTACTCTACCAAAAGATGGGGTCTCATTGCTTTGAACCTCCAGATCATCTAAGTCCAGAGCTGGTGCTTCATGAATCCAAATGAGGTAGTCACCTCAGACATCAGATTGGTAGCAGACACCCACTTTGGTCTTACTTGCTGTCACTGCTACTGCAGCACCCAGTCCCTGGTCTGGAAAATGAGAGATGGAGCAGAAAAGGACATAGAAAGTGGTGTGTGTGTGTGCTGGAGACACTCAAGTCCACCAGTCTCTTTTCCTCCACACTTCCACTTTTGTGCCATTCTTCTATTCCTTTTCAAATCTGGGGACAACAATATGTGAAGGTGTTTTGGCTTGACTTAGCATATCCCTATTTCTTGTTGAGATATCTGAATGGTAAATAAGGCTGTAGTTTGTACCAGCGATTCCAAATATTTAACAGCTTACCTTCAAATTCTGACTATAGATAATTTGTAAAAATGGGTGTTTGAATTTACTTTGCAATTAGTTCCTAACTTAGCCAAGTATAGAAACAGGAGAAGGTGTCTATACCCCTTCGTTTGGTGGCCTGTGTTGATGCAACCCTTACAAATTAAAATAAATCTGACAAAGAACACAATCCTAATCTTATCTACTCAGAAGTAAGTCCCATTACATTCAATGGGACTTACTCCTAGGAAAGTGTGTTTAAGACTGCAGCCACAAAATAAGATCTCGAATGACAAATACTGTACTTGTAAAAATAACCTCCCAAAAGATGCTCAAAGATTTACCTTTGTACATTTTAATATGCTTGTGAAAGCTCCAAACTGTAGGAGCTCAGGGAGTTTTCAGGGAGCTGAACTTTTACCAGAAATTAGCAGCTATGTGATTTTTGAATGAGCTGCTTTGAGACCCACCAAAAACCAGGTCATGACTCCCCCCTCCCTGTGGGTCCTAACATACAGTGTGGGAAGCACCGAGCTAATGGGTTACATATGCAAACAGAAAGCCTTATTTATGGCCGTCAGCTACAACACTTTCCAGAAGTTTTATCTAAAAGAGCATACAACAAAGGTTTTTAGGGCCATTGCATCTGTAGCTTTCAGCTTCACAATGTGCCTATACAAGTTCTATTGAAAACAATAGCAACCCCATATATAAAGATGCACAGTCATGCTTTTACATAGTATGGTCTGAATTTAACCTTCATGTTTATGTCTTTCTGTGTATTTTATATTTGAAACCCAAAATATATTTTTGTCCATCTGAATTAAAGTCCACCTAGACACTCCAGTTCAATAGAAGGAGCCAAAAAAAGTCTAGTTCTGAGCTGTCCCAACCAAGAAATCAGATAAATGCACAAATAAGCCAAATTCACATATGGTAGCATTATTTGTGGGGTTATCACTGTAGCAGCATCTGTTTCAAGGCAGACAACCAGAATTGTTTTCCAGTGTTTCAGAGAACTCTAGGGTGTAACTATCAATGACACACACCTATGTACAACCTGAGAATCTCAATTTTTTCTGTGACACTGGAAGAGGTACTGGGATGTTTCCCTTGGATCATGCAGTGCTACTGCATAAGACCATCAATACCATGGTACAGCAATGAACCAGCTTTCTGATTTCAAAGTTTTGCACAGCCCATTCTAGCTACATTTACTCAGAAGTGAGTCCCATTGCTTTTTGCTCCTCTTGGGTCTTGCTTCTAATATGCATTATAAACTTTAAAGCCACGTTAGAAGATAATGCATTTTATTTCTTCAAACTGGTAGCTCAAAATCAAAGTTACAAACATCCAACACATCATTAATTATACAGTTTATCCTGCCGGGAGTGTCACTTATCTTCTTCTAAACATCACACTGAAAATTGCTCAGATATGACCCATTTCTAGATTGTGACACAACTTCTTTCTAGGGTGTTGTTTTGAATAAAGAATAACTTACATGCATATACTGTGCACAAAGTCTGGCACAGAAATCTATACTTTTTCTACTTTGACACACACACACAAGGCTTCTGTCATTAGAGCTGAATTCTAAAGAACTAATTCAGTTATTAATTGGAAAAGCAAATTTGGTTTCAATTCAAGATGGCAATTTGCCACGACTGTGTTTGGCATCCACTCTCAATGTTCGGTCCAACTGCTCCTAATTAAAAGAGACAGTCATTTAGCCTGGTGGATTCCTGTCCCTATTTGGTCCCTCTTTGTTTCTTTCATAAATGCCTTATTAAAATTTTGAGTTAGCTGGTAGAGTTAGCATTTTGCAGGAATTATATATTATATATTTTATCATTTCAGCTTCTTTCCCTGGCCACCTGGACATGAATCTCTAAATAGGGAATGGATATGTAGTGGCCTTACAGGTAAATGTATGCACATTAACACAGTGCAAAGTTTGCCATGTCACACTTTTTATTTGCCATATTAACTATAGAACAATTATCTTTTTCAATACAGTACATCTTTAAACAAAAAGGAGAAAAATATTTTCCTGGCTTTTAAATTAGCGAAAGACTGATGATGATAGCGTAAAAAGTTACAGCATATTAGGAGTGTGTCCAGGGAGAATTGAGATATTGAAAGCATATCCTCTTTTGCATTTGTGAAATATTGGGATGGGTGCAGGGTGACCATATGTCATAACAAAAAAAGATGACAGGTCCTCCAAAATGTAGGACACCCAAAAAGGTTGGACATGATATAAATATAAAAGCTAAACATACATACACACACAGAGAGAGAGAGAGAGAGAGAGAGAGAGAGGGCTTTCTTGTAGTTAATTTAAACTCTATAGTGCTCATTATTAAATTTAAAACGATAGTATGTAATTTATTACATATAATTTATGAATTACAAAAAGGCTATATACTGCCTGCTTACAAGGTAACGGAGGGCAAAGGGTAATTTTTCCTATACAAGCTAAAATCCAGGATATGTTCTGAATTATATATCTATATATATAAAAGAGAAAAGTCACTCACTGACTCACTGACTCATCAGCGCCCTGCCAAAACCGCTGGGCCTAGAAGCATGAAAATTGGGGTGGGTGTTCCTTCCGTGACGGAGGGGTGCACTAAGAACTGGTTTTCGGAAATTCCAACCGGAAGGGGGTGAAAAGGGGCGCAATGCGTTTTCCTCCCTATACTTTGCATTGAGAATTGCTGACTCAGCAACATTCCGCCCCAACTGCTGGGCCTGAAGCATGGAATTCTGGGAGTTCGTTCTGTCACCTGAACTCCCACCAAGAACCATCTGGAGAAATTTAACCCTTCAGGGGCTGAAAAGGGGGCAACGTGTTTCTGTCCTATACTTAACATGGGAGACTGAACAACATCCAGCCAATTTGGTGCTCGGACCCTGGTGCATGGTGGGATGTTGTTTGGAGGAAGAGGTTCACTGGAAAGGATGCTGCACATGGGGGAAGTTGTGCATGGGGGGATGATGCGCATGTAGGAAAGTTGCACATGGGGAAGTTGCGCATGTAGGAAAGTTGCGCATGTAGGAAAGTTGCGCATGGGGGAAGTTGCACATGGGGATGATGCACATGTAGGGAAGATGCGCATGTGGGGAAGATGCGCATGTGGGAAAGTTGCGCATGGGGGAAGTTGCGCATGGGGGAAGTTGCGCATGGGGGATGGTGTGCATGGAGGGAAGTTGCGCATGGGGGGAAGATGCGCATGTGGGAAAGTTGCGCATGGGGGAAGTTGCGCATGGGGGAAGTTGCACATGGAAAGTTGCACATGGGGGATGGTGCACATGGAGGGAAGTTGCGCATGTAGGAAAGTTGCACGTGGGGGGATGATGCGTATGGGGGAAGTTGCGTATGGGGGAAGTTGCGTATGGGGGAAGTTGCGCATGGGGAAAGTTGCACATGGGGGTGGTGTGCATGTAGGAAAGTTGCGCATGGGGGGAAGTTGCGCATGAGGGGAAGTTGCGCATGGGGGATGATGCGCATGGGGGGATGATGCGCGTGGGGGGATGGTGCGCATGGAGGGAAGTTGCGCATGGGGGGAAGTTGCACATGGGGGGATGATGCGCATGTAGGAAAGTTGCACATGGGGAAAGTTGCGCACGGGGGGAAGTTGCGTATGGGGGATGATGCGCATGGGGGAAGTTGCGCATAGGGGGAAGTTGCACATGGAAAGTTGCACATGGAAAGTTGCACATGGAGGATGATGCGCATGGAGGGAAGTTGCGCATGGAGGGAAGTTGCACATGGGGGATGATGTGCATGGGGGGATGATGTGCATGGGGGAAGTTGCGCATGGGAGATGATGCACATGTAGGAAAGTTGCACATGGGGGGAAGTTGCGCATGGGGGGATGATGCGTATGGGGGAAGTTGCACATGGGGGAAGTTGCGCATGTAGGAAAGTTGCGCATGTAGGAAAGTTGCGCATGGGGGGAAGTTGCGCATGGGAGATGATGCGCATGGGGGAAGTTGCGCATGGAGGGATGTTGCGCATGGGGGGGAGTTGCGCATGGGGGAAGTTGCGCATGTAGGAAAGTTGCACATGGGGGATGTTGCACATGGGGTATGATGCGCATGTAGGAAATTTGCGCATGGGGAAGTTGCGCATGGAGGGAAGTTGCACATTGGGGGAAGTTGCGCACGGGGGAAGTTGCGCACGGGGGAAGTTGCGCACGGGGGAAGTTGCACGGGGGGAAGTTGCACGTGGGGGGATGACGCGCATGGGGAAAGTTGCGCATGGGGATGATGCGCACAGGGGAATGTTGTACATGGGGGTAGGTTTTGCATGGGTTGTTGATGCGCCGTGGAGGATGTTGTATGGGGAAGTTACTCCCGCAATGCGGGTACGCCTTTCGCTAGTATTATATATATTTCCCATGGCTTGTTTCACATTACTGATTCAATTTTTGGGGGAGCACAGACCTGTCTATGAGTGCAATCCTAACCTAGGCTGGCACAATTCGTCAGTCTTCCTATTCCCGTGGTTATGTATAGAGGCAAGTGCATGTCTGTGCACTGGCCTAACCCTCCCAGGAATGGTGCACAAGTGCATTACAGCACTTTTGGGACACCCTCAGGCCAGCATGGGATGTCTGCACTAGTCTCTGCTTGTTAATTCACAGTTTGTCATCAGTGTCCAATGTGGCAGTCAAAATCTGAAATCATTGTTGACATCCCCCCTTTCTTCTCTCTGCTGCGAAACCCACTGTCTTTTGTGGAATCCATAGCAATTTAAAAGGGAAAGAGTGCACCCTCCCTTCAGGCATGAGACTGAAGTCCAAACAAGAAGTGACATGTAGGCTGCAATCCTAAAGACACTTTCTTGGGAGTAAGACTCATTGAACACAATGGGGCTTACTTTTGAGTAGACATGGCTAGGATTGCAGCCGTAGTGACACATATCTTTCACCAACACATTTCGTTGTAGTTAACCTTGAGAATACTGTCAATGAATGCATCAAAACACTCAGACTATCTTGGCTCTAGATTCTAGGGAATCAAGCTGTCAAGTTGAAATATTAAGATGTAACTCTGTGTCATCAAACTAACGGCTGAAATTGTTGGAATAATCTTTGCAATCACGGTGTTACCCCTAGAACTTAAATTCTATTGAGAGTGGTGTCATTATGAAACTAAACCATTTGGCAGGTGTTTCCTGGAAAACTACAGTGTTAGAAATATTGCCAAAACCAAACAATTTAAAACTTTAAAGTATTATGGAATAAAATAAGGCCGGCTGAGGAGATGCTGCTTCAATTTCCTGCTGCTTCAATTTTTGGAGGGGAAGAGATAAGGTCTAAGAATGTGTGATCCGCAAGTCATTTACTTTTGTTTTGCTTGACCCTGTGCTTGTAGATAATGTGGAACACTGAGATTTTTTCTTCTTCACATTAGACACCCTTGCTGTTGTGGAGTGAATAATTCTGAGGATTTTCCAGAATGGACCTTAAATACTATTAAACTCCCACTTCAGAGACCACAGTCCACTGGGAAGCCCAATCTGGTGCCACCATGCGAAACAGTGGTGTTGAAATGGCTCTTCCTGTATAATCGCTGGACAAGCCACTGGAACAAACATTACCTCCTCAGGGTAAGGAAACAAATGTTCTCTTATCCTGTGTAAGCTCCATCGACAGCAATGGGTCACCTTGAATCTATGCCCTGTGTCTCTCCTGGACCCAGCCTCTGGCCAGTTCTGCCCTTTTCCCATCTTCCCCCACCATAAAGAACTACTCTGGCGGCAACACTTACCACCTGGCATTCCTTGGAGGTGTCCATGTGGTATTAAGACACTAGCCTCACTGCCAGTGCAGCGTCTTCACTGATGGCAGCAAAATGCTTTACGGCAGTTGCACAACAGCAATTGCCAGTGCAACACAACCATCACTATTATATCTTGACAATATTTCAATTAAAGCAGTTTTCTAGGAAACACTAGTCAAGTGTTTTAATTTCCTAATGATACCACTTTATCATCAGCTTTTCCAGTTATAAGGTGCAACACTGTGGCTATAAAGACACAGATTGTTCCAGCAATTAACAGTAGTCTGTGGTCCAGTTACACAGAATTATGCCTTGATATTTCAGCTTTGCAGAAACCCGATCCTCTAGGATAGGCTGAATGTTTTGATGTGTTCTTGTATTCCAACCCCATTAAATTTTTCACACATAGTTTTCACTTACAAGGTTAAAGAAGTTTCAGTTCTTATACTTTTTTTGGCAGACTCAGCCAATTTAGTGAAATGTCTAGATTTTACGAAGGACTTGCTTGGCTGAGTAACAAAGAAATGCAAAACCCTCGATTACTAGGCCATGTTGATGCTTCCATTGAAAGCAATCTTGGTTTTCCCACTGATTTTCCAGAGAACACATAGGATCAATTTCATCTGGTGCATACTTAAGGAAAACTGCAGTACATATGAAAATTGAATATGGGACTGGCAGCTCAATCCTGCCTGCAGCACCAGGACTGCCATGGTGCCAACATGGATGCCACTGTATCCTGAGCACTACAGGCAACAGGTGGCAGCTCCTTGGGTGAAGGAGACTTTTTTCCTCTTCTCCCATGCAAGTCTATACATTTCTACTTGATTTTGTACCAACCATTGAGTTGCCATAGAATCAAGAGACTCCATGTGTGGCCACAAGGCCTCCTCCCTGCCTTCCATCCACCATCTCACTCCCCAGATCTCCTGCCTCCTGCATCCCCCGTTCCTTCTCTCACCTTTCCACCACCAAGCGATCTGGGTAACCACCCAGCTGTGAAGCACCAGCACTCCACCAGTGCTAACACAGTGCCGAGTGTAGGGTTGCCATAATTAGGGCCGAATCTAGGTTTGATGAGGCCCTAAGCTATTGAAGGTAATAGGTTCCTTTATATGTCCAGCTGTCTTTTGTCAACAACAAATTGTCGCTGTTTTCTGTGTTGAATATATGCTATATGGTAATTTATGGACCTAATAGGAACCCACAAATCATTGTTGCTGTATGTGGGTTTTTATTTTATTTTGTTTTTTATCTTATATTTTGGAAATGTACATCCAGTTTTTTTTTTCTTAAAAATTTTTCTAAGCTATATCTTGTTTAGCTTATACATAAATCTGGCATTGGCCGTAATTCTCTTCCACAAAATCAGGACAGGACCTTCTGTCCCATTTGCCAGTAAGTGAACACACAATCCTCCAAAATCAGGATTGTCCCTGTTTTTTTGGGGACATGTGGCAAACTTAGCCAAGCAGACTGGCAGTCAGTCCCACAAACATACCTTACAGCAAGTTTGCAATGCACAATGTTGGCAAAATATTGGGGAGACAAACTCAGGATTGGGCTCTTCCTTAACTGGAACAGGTGATGTGGACTGAAGGTTGAGTTGCTGGTTAGGAGCTAAGCAGGAGAATCTAGGGTTGCATTTTTGGATGGAAGATGGAATGCCAGGCTGTGACAAGCTGCAATAACTATTGTGGCAGGACTGAGTCACTGTTGAGCTGATCAGCCTTACAGTGAGAGATGTGTGTAAGTATGAAAGAAAGCCAGCTAGCAAAGAATGGGGAACAACTTTAAGGATCTGTCCAGGCTTCATTTATGACTGCCTACTGAAGCTTGATGGCATGTAGCCATAGGAGATAACCACACTGTGAAAGTAATACCTGGTAACTGTGGATTCCAGTGATTTACAGAATATATTGGTTAAAACTCCATTGAAAAATAATGGGTTGAGACTAGCTTGCTCAAACTGCCTTGAATGCTGTATGACAACAGAGAAAAACAATACATATATACTGAAATAAATTAGTTTTAAGGTATGCAAAAACACTCTGTTGTCTGTTAAAATAATCTGCAAGGTAAAAACTGGCATATGTTGGCAAAGAGTGCCAATACTGTACTAAACATGACAGCACCTCATCATAGAACGTACCAAGATGCCAGGCGTTGTCAAATTAACTAGGTGCCAGAGATCTCGTAAACTTCACTTACAGAGGAGAGGCTGGTTGCGGCAGTCATGAATGAAGAGAAGGAAAGAGGGGAATATCCCCAGCTTGGCACCCCCTGTTCCCAATAAGTTGGCACCCCAAAAGAAAGCACCGGGGCAGAGTGTGAGCTGTTCAAGCTGACTTGCCAGTCGCCAACCAACATGGGTTCTCATGGAGACAAATTCCTTCAATCCTTTCTGTTCAAAAATTGTTTTGGATGTGGTCATTGCCTTTTAACATCTGACTGCTGTAAATCAATTGCAAGGATCAACTAATTCTGCTAGAGATTTTCTGAACCTGTTAATATCAGGTCCTTCCATAGCCATTTTGAGGCAACTTGTAAGTATCCTGACATCTAAAGGATCTCTTTCTACAGCAAGACCATTTTTAACAGCAAATGAATCCAAGACCTTTTAGCCTGACCTTTTAACTTCATCAGCACCTGCTCTTTATCATAAACTGTTGCTGAACCTCAGAAAAAAATGGATCTCCATCAATGACTGAGGCTGCAATCCTAACCCCCAGTTAGACTGGCACAAATCCCATGCTGATTGGGTGGTGTTGCAAAAGTGTTTTAAAATAAGTCTTAAATATATTTACTCACCATGATCATTAACTACTGGATAATTGACTGAGACCTTTTATAAGATACAAACTATGTCCAATCTTGCACAAAGGAAGTCATATGACAAGTGATATTGTTATAATTTTATTTTGATATTTGATATTTTGATTTATTTGATATTATGACACATCTAGCAAAACCACAAGAGAGGAACTCACTCCAGTATTCAGACTATGTTGGGCACCACAGTAGAATCCAATCCAGTAGTTCATGAAGGTAAAATTGGGCCCATCTGAGGAAATTAAGAGCCCAGTTCTATGCATCTCTACTAATTGGTCCCATTTTAGTTATTGGGTTTACTCCTAGTAAAGTGTGGATAGGATTAGAACTGAAATCTTCTGCCTGTGATATTCATTACTAGCAAAATATACCCATGTTGTGGGAGTAAAATACTCCAACATACACCAGCACAACATACACCAACATACAACATACACAACATACACCAACAGCCCCCATTGCACAACACCCCCACTGCACCACACTTTCCCATGTGCATCACCCTCTCTTGAGTATCACCCTCCATGCGCATGAAACCCCCATGCTTACGAAACCCCCAAAGCACATCACCCTCCCATGAGCATCACCCTCCCATGTGTACCAACCCCCCATGTGCATCAGACTCCCATGTGCAACAGCCTCCCATGTGCAACAACCCTCCCATGCACACCTACCTCCCATGCGCACCACCCTCCTATGCGCATCACCCCCTATGTGCACCAATTCCCACATGTGCATCAGCTCCACCATGTGCATCATGGTTCAGGAATTTTGGGTTTGGCATCTGGTCACACTGGCACAGTTGCAATCCTAAGCAGCCTTCCCTGGCTTGGAGACTTGCTCCAAAGTAGATATGCACAAGACCTTGTCCCTACTTCTGCATGCCTCTGCATCCTTTCCTGGGTTGGAGATTTGCTCCAAAGTAGACATGCACAGTTGCAATCCTAAGCAGCCTTCCCTGCCTTAGAGACTTGCTCCAAAGTAGATATGCACAAGACCTTGTCCCTACTTCTGCATGCCTCTGCATCCTTTCCTGGGTTGGAGATTTGCTCCAAAGTAGACATGCACAGTTGCAATCCTAAGCAGCCTTCCCTGCCTTAGAGACTTGCTCCAAAGTAGACATGCACAAGACCTGGTCCCTACTGCTCCATGCCTGTGCATCCCTCACTCCTCCCTATCTATCTAAATCCCCTCACCTTTCCCTACCTACCTGCATCCCCCTACCCCCCCCCCAGAACCCCCCAACTTACCTGCCTTCCTAGATCATTTCAATGAGATTTCTGCAAAATGTTGGTGTCTGATCATTTGCAATGAGATTTGTGCAAAAGTCACAAATCACTGACACTAGAGATGTTGAGTTTTTGGGGTTTCCAGAAAATTAGAAGAGTGCTTAAAGCTTAAAGTCTTTCCTCATTTGTAAATGACAGTGATAATGGCTCTTAATACCACTGTTGACTTTACATGGTTGAAGTATTATTCTGCTATATTTTATTAAATATACAGTATTAGTACACCATTTGGTTCAGAATTTTTTTTTCTTGTTTTGCTCCTCTAAACTTTGGTGCGTCTTATGGTCCGGTGCGCATAATAAGCCGGGAAACATGGTATATCATTTAATAATTTATGTGGTCTTTTCTAAATATTAGGAAAGTACAAATACACAGAAATTAAAAGTGTAAAAAACCAGTATTCAGCTGACATGGCTCAGGGATGTTTCAGATGAAGATTCCCTTTTTATATGGGAGATCTTTGCTGTGATTGGCTTCTGAATGAAACCTTTCATAGTGTTGATCAGAAAGAATTTATTCTGGGTGCAAATAGTCCCCTTCACTTTCTCTCCCCAATAACACATTATTCAGCACATGTAGAGCCTAAGGTTTTGTGTTCTGATGGCACAATGTGCTTCATGGTGGTCAGGAATCTTAACCTGCAATTCTTTCAATCAAACTGCTAGCACAAGTACCAAATAACTATGCATCAGCAGCTTCTGAAGAAGCCCTGGCACAGGTAAGTTGGAGCAAGTGGGAAGGGATCAAGTGTACCCTTACCTGGAAAATACCTCCAGGAATGCCTTCTCACAGGAAGCAGCAAGTGCTCCAGTAGGCAAGACAAAACTGCATTTCCAAAGTATGCTTTATTTCAGCCATGACAGAGCTCCTAGCAATCACTATCAAAGTATTACACAGACTGAAGCCTGCATATGTTTAGCAAGGTTGCAAAATCTTATACCCTTAGGCTATGACTCTGGAGAGAACACCAGTGGTGTGCTTCAGGGGGTTCTCACAGGTTCTATAGAACCCTTTGCTAATGACTGCCTGGTTCTGAGAACCCGTTACTAATGGGACATAGAACCCATTGTTAATTTATTTTATTCCCACCACTGGAACAACATATATCATGTGCCACACATTACTCAGAAACTCTATACAAAGAACTGGCAGTGATAGGATAAAAGAGAATTAGGGGACATTTGGCCTGTTTTATTTCCTTCTGTATTATTGTGTATTGCTTTCAATGTTTTGTGGAAGAGAATGTCCAAACAATCAAAATTAAAAAGTGAGATGCAGTCTTTATTATGTTATTTCAACATCTCCCCTATGGGTTCAATAATAATGAACAAAACAGCCTCCTCTGTTGTTATTTATGCAGCTGTCTTTGTTTTGCTGCACTTGCACTGACAAAGTATTCAGTCAAAATTATTTTGTCCACAAATTTGAGATCAGATTCGTGCTGATTTAATTGCATCGACCTTGGCCTAGCTGCCTATGTAGCTTTGATGGAAGCTGTAGAATGAAACTGAACAGCATGTAGTGTTGGGCTAGCCTTTCCTTCTTCATTGTGCACGTGGGAGAAAAAGGAATGTGTGTAAACAATGTTTTGTTATGTGCTGGTATTTGTTTAATCTATGTCTGCGCCTCCTAATTTAAAGCTATAAAGGAATTATGAGGGAAATTCAAAAAATTAACCAACCTCATGGGAAACATTGACTGTACGTGGGGTGGTCCACCAGTAAAATACTGAGACTTCTCTCTCTTGAACTTGGATCAATCCAATTTAATTTGATGCTCACAGCAAAATCAAGGCAACAGCTTATCCTTCATTGTTGCATGCTTATTCACTTATGTTGACCAGTAGCAATATTTTAAAATAAAAATATCCTGACTCAAAATTCCTGAGAAATGCCCTATGATGATAACATACACTTTTAAGCCCTTTAACAGTTGATGTAGTCAATAACTAGCCCTGGCAAGAGGTACTGATTATGATTCTGTTTCTAGATATTGTCCTGGAAATTCCCAGGACATTCCCATAATCTCTTTTTAGAGACTGGCCAAATAACATGAGTATGGCCACAATGCTAACAACACTTTCCTGGGAGTAAGTACTATTGAATTCAATAGGTCTTACTTCTGAGTAGGCATGTTTAGGATTGCGCTGTATGTCATTGGGCACAATCCAGAGTAACTATGGGAGCATGTAAGAGACATTACGTGCACTCATAATTACTGCACCACCTAGTGAAAACCTATGGGAAATTCATATTGCAATCCAGAGTAACTTATTCTTACTCCAGAGCAAGGACTCCCTGTAGTTACTCTGGATTTTACCCATTGAGTCTGGAAGCTGTCAGGGTGTGGATGTTAGCCTCCTAAGTTGGTGGGACTATTCAACATGACAGCCCAGTTCAAGTGGTTTCAAGTAGACCAGCAACATAGCATTAGCTGGCTGGAAGTGAGGGCTGTTCACCTGGCTCAAATGGTCATCAGACTTTATCGGATGGCCATCATGCTCAAAGGCCTGAATGTTGTGATCCAAACTGAAAAAGATGACCTCCAAAATATGAACCGTCAGTTAACCATGAACTGAGAGCACAATCCTAACCATGCATACTCAAAAGTAAGCCCCAATGTGTTCAATGGGCCTTACTCCCAGCAAAGTGTCTTTAGGATTGCAGCCTGAGTCACTCTTCCAGGAAGTTACATGTTCTGAGGCAGAGTGTATTGTATCCTCTGCTAACTCACTCCATATGAGATGTCACATCATCCAATAGTATTGTCACCTGTCACACAACAAAAAAAAATATATATTTATAGTTGTATAGTCAGTATAGGAATCATTTATAAGGAAGTCCAGCTAGAAATATGATTCTGTTATATAATGATTCTCTCCACAATGAACATGATTGCTGGGGCAGCATCATTGGGCTGCTAGTTATCACTGTACAACACACAGTTCAAAAGGAATAATAGGTTGTAGGTACAATCCTAACCAATTTATGCCAGCCCAACTCACCCATCTCCCCATTTCCATGGTGTGTGGAATTTGGGAAGGCTGGCTCATGTCTACACACTGGCCTAATCCCCAAGGAGTGGTGCAGACCCACAGGTCAGCATAGGACTTTTGCCAGAACTTGGGCCAACTTACCTCATGGTTAGGATTACAGCATGAATATGCACCAAGTGAAAAATATATAATACTAGCAGAATTAACCCTTGTTGCAGGAATAAAACTGGCTGGCACCAAGAGGCACTGGCAGTGGATGGTGGGCAACAGGCGGTGGGCACCAGCAGACACTGGACACCAGGCATCTACTGGACACCAGGCACCACTGCAGTGGGCGACAGGCACCATTGGGCAGTGGTCACCAGCAGGCACTGGCCATCCATATAATGCACTTAGCATTCTTATTGGGCACAACCAGTCACCACCATGCAATGGGCAGCAGGCAAGTCATTACCAGGAATGGAGCATCCCTATTGGGCACCAATAGGCAACAAGTACCACCAGGCACTGGGCACTTCGAAGGAACAGCTAGCAGTGGGCACCACCAGGCATCCCTACTTGGCTCCATTGGGGAGTGGGCACAAGACACCAGACATCCTGGCCATCCCTGCTAGGCCCCAGACACTGGGTGCTAGACACCACCAGGACAACATATCCCTTCTGGCACTGGGCAGTGCGCACTAGCAGATATCGGGCACCACCAGACACCAGTAGGCAGCAGGGACAAGTGGGCAGCAATATCACTGGGCACCTGGCATTCCTATTGAGCATTCCTATTGCCCAGCAGGCATCCCAGCTGGGCAACTTAAGGCAATAGGCACCAGTGGGCAGCAGGCACCACCAGACACCAGGAGCCACTGGGCACCAAATCAGTTCTTAGTGGGCCCTTACATCACAGAAAGAATATGCTCCCCAAATTTCATGCTTTCAGGTCATGCTTTCATGCTTCTATATGGGTTTGGGCTGGGGGTTGATGAGTCAGGGATTCTTCAATGTTAAGTATAGAGAGAAAAACATGTTGCACCCCTTTTCACACCTTTCTGGTTTGAATTCCTAAAAATTGGTTGTTAGTGGGTACCTAAGAGCACAATCCTAACCATGTCTACGCAAAAGTAAGCTCCATTGTTTTCAATGTGTCTTACTCCCAGGAAAGTGTCTTTTGGATTGCAGCCAAAATCACAGAAGGAATACCTTCCTCAAATTTCAAGGTACTAGCTCCAGTGGTTTTGGCTGGGCGTTGATGAGTGAGTGAGTCAGTCTTCAATTTTATATACAGTGGTGCTTCACATAAAGAGCTTAATTTGTTCTGGAGGCATGCTCTTTAAGTGAAGCAGATTTTTCCATAGGAAATCATGGAAACTCGGACGATTGGTACCACAACCCCCAAAATATTCATATAAAATATTAATTGGCTATAAAAATGATGACAAAATACTGGAATTGAATTCAAAATGTGCATGATCCTATGTGCATTGAAAGTGCATTCAATGTGCATGATATAATGAAGTCTACTTAGGCTGCAATCCTAAAGAAGCTTTCCTGGGAGTAAGCCCCATTTAACACAATGGGGCTTTCTTCTGGATAGACATGGTTAAGAGGCTACAATCCTAAAGACACTTTCTTGGGAGTAAGCCCCATTGAACACAATGTGGCTTACTTCTGAGTAGACATCATTAGGAGACTGCAATCAAAGACACTTTCCTGGGAGGCTTACCTGGGCAGCTGCTGGAGGTTCAAGGTGGTCGGTGGGGCACTTGGGGACAGTTCGGGGCAGCTGCCTCTGGCACCTCCAGGCAATTGCCCCCAAATTGGTGGCAGTTAGAGGCAGCAGCACTGACTGGCAGCGCTTTTAAAGGGCCTCCATGTGGAGCGTCAGGACTACACAGCACGCGTGCCCATAGCGCACTTGCTTGTTAAGTGAAGCTTAACAACTTGTTGTGTGAAGGAAGATTTCTTGGAAATTTTTGCTTGTTATGTGAAACGTTTGTTAAGTGAGGTCCAACTGTATATAAATAATGAAAAATAGAAACCAAGCAGGGTACTTTGCCTGGAAATTTTGTGCATGTTGAAGTATCTGTAGTATGTCTGAAACTATTGCTCTGTCTTATGCTATAAAACAAGACACACATCCATAACCATTATTACATTTCAGGTAAAATTTCAGTATTAAAGCTGTGTTTTATTGCTTTAGAAGGCAAGCATTGCACTTAAAAAATTATACTGTACTGCAGCTGCAAGCAAGAACATGTCATACTGTATATTTAGAGAAATGAATTACAAGGTAGAAAGTGAAGCAACATGTAATTCATATACATGAATATCCTAGTATAATTGTAATTATTATGCCATAATGTTTGATATATCCACATAAAGTGTATTTAACTCCTACAGAGTTGGGACAATCATCCAATAATTGCTTTCCTACCATCAAGATCTTCCAAAGATATTCTTTTTTGGGTACAATTCTTACAAAATTTAGGCCAGTGTAACTCACATGGCATATCTTTCTTTGGTGGTTTGAGGAGATTAGTGTATGCTTCTGCACTGGTCTAAACCCCCCGCCAAGCGAGTGGGACACTGTGACACTTCCAGATCAGCACAGGACTTATGCCGGGGCTTATGCTGCCCAACAGGACTTTAGGGTTGGCCTTCCACTTCTACTGGCCCATTACATTACAGATGCAATCCTAAATGCACTTTCCTGAGAGTAGGACCCATTGAATACAATAGGACTTACTTCGGAGTAGACACACTTAGGACTGCACTGTAAGTTAGTGAAAAAGACCTTCCCTGTAATGGCCCTAATCTTATGGAATTACCCCAGAAAGAGGTCTGCCAACGATAAACTGTGCAGGTTCTATTTTTTAAAACACTTTTGATGGTTTTGTATGATATCTGAGAATTTACTGTTTGTCTTTTATATTGCATTCATTGGGAAGATCACTTTTTATTAGTTTTTAAAAATGATATTCTAACTCTACTACATAGGACACAAAGGAAGATAAATTTTTTGCAGCATATGGGCTGACATGCAGCACAAGTCTATACATATCTATGCAAAAGTAAGAACTATTAAGCTCAACTGGGCTTGTGATCATAAGACTGCAGTCCCAGTAAAATAATATGGGGCCCATTAATGTTGCAATCCTAACCCCCATTTAAGCCGTCATAAGCCCCAGCACAAGTTCTGTGCTGACATGGGTGTCATGAAAGTGCTGTAAGGCACTTCTGCATTAGGAGGAATAGGCTAGTGTATAGACATGCACTTTCCTTCCTACATCACCATAGGAATGGGAAGACCAGTGAGTTGTGCCAGTTAGGATTGCACCCTACTGAATAGTGATTGAAAACAAATTAGGAGTGTGGCAACTAAATATGTAAATCAAATGTTCACACATTAGTTGAATCTAAGAGTTATAATATGCTGTGGTTTCTACATGAACTTTAATATGTTCAGGTCCCTGAACAATAAACAAAATTACAAGAAAGTGATTTTTTTAAAATGAATTAAAAAACTAGTGACCTGAAAAGACTATTTGCTTATGTAAATCAAATGTCTGTTTATTAGCATATGATGTCAGTCAGATCAGTTACATGGTACATATTAAAATAGCACAAGGGTTCATTCAATTTCTAGTGAGATAAAATTACTTTGGAAGGATTAAATTTAGATACTGGAAAGATTCCCACTGTTAAGTGGTATTTATAGCAAAATTACATGTTGCATGTTGCGTATTCTGGAAGGAAATATATGCTAATACTATGTATGATGGTAGTATGTTAATACTATGTATGATGGTATTCAAGACCCCATAAGAGATATAAAGTACTGGCAGTAGAGACCTAGTTGTTACACTGTGCTAAAGTAAAACCACTATTATATACAGAACAAAAATTCTACCAGGAGAACAATCCTATGCATGCCTACTTAGAAATAAATCCCATTACAGGAAGGACCCGGTATCTGTGGATCCCATATCCACTGTTTCAGTTACCAACAGATGTGGGGACCCTCCACATCCCCATGCCTTCCTGAAGCAAGGAAAGCTGTGCTTGTGGGAAAATGTGACCAGGTGGGTAAAATAACTCAGTACTTGACTCTTTCAATGGAGTAGGTTGACCCCTAACTGCTGAAATAAACCAAATAAGCTATTCCCTACAGCAGGGGGATTCAAGTACAGCCTACAGGTTGAATCCAGCCTACCACCCCAAATAACCCTACCTGTTAGCCTGCTAACAGGGGAACAAAATGGAAAAATATACTCAAAACTAGGATAAAGCACTTTGAGCACAATTCAGTTATTGTATGCTTAGAAGTTCCATTGTCTTACTCTCAGGAAAACATGTACAATATAGTAGTGCAGCCTGTGTGAGAAGACTATATGGCATGTGGAAAATCCCAGGGCACACACTGAGGTTAAATGAGACACCTATGATGAAACTAAGCAGTCTAGGTCTGACTGGTGCCTGGATGAGTGATTGCCCAGGAAACTCGCATACGCCACCTTGAGTTACATGACGGATATGAGCAAAATTGTACATGAACATGAGTGAGTGGTAGAACCACTCTCAGTGCCAGGTTACTGGTTACTGCCCCTCCTTACTGGTCAAGAGACACTCTTTCAAGTGGGTGTTCCTCTTTTCTTTAGCAGGGGCAGAGTAACTGGCCCTCCACACCCCAGCAATGTCTGTTTTAGCGGCTTCTGCTGGTGTTCTTTTTGCACTTTAGATTGTGAGCCCTTTTGGGACAGGGACCCATTAGCTATTAATTTTTTCATCTTCTTGTAAACTGCTTTGTGAACTTTTCAGTTGAAAAGCGGTATATAAATACTGTAGATGTAGATGTTATGGCTCAGCCCAGGAAAATGCAGCGTAGGGGAGCAAAGGCAGAACTTGCTGATTAGGAGAGATGCCATTTCAGATTTTTTGCCCACTAGCCATTAAGGTGAGTACAACTTGTGATTTTTAGGACACTTATGGTACCTATAACCAGTGGTGGGCTCCAGCAGGTTTGCACCTACTCTATAGAACCAGTTGTTAACAAGAGATAGGACATATAAAGTTTTAAAATAGCCATTTCAAAGTGGCTGCCAGATGGGCATAGAACCAGTTGTTAATTTCTTTGAATCCCATCACTGCCTGTAACCACTTAAGCAGCACATTCAATGTGAGACAAAACATGATCCTACAAATTGGGTAATTTCTGAGGGTGAAGAGAAAAAAAACTGAGGCTGTAGAAAGGCATGGTTTGAATATACGTCTGCTTTCAGCCATCTGCTTTCATGGCAGCAAATGTGTGTAAACCACTTCCACCAAGATGTGGTCAAAACAATATTCTAGCCAATTTGTTATTATGGTCCAATTTAGCACCCTTTCGAGGCACCGGACAGTGTGGTCAAAATGTAATACATGTGTATCTCTTGTCCAGCTCATGTTACAAAGCTGAGTTTGGTCCCAACATTAAAAACTGCTTAAGAGGACAATTTGGCTCAAATAAAGCTGATGAGATGGCCTGCTCATAATGTCCACAAGGACATCATTTGGGGAAGCAGTGCTCTCTATAGGTGGTATTATAGAGATTATTATTATTATAGGTGGTATTATAGCTCCCTGGGTGGTATTACACAATAAGGCAGATCACAATAAGGCAAATCTCAGGATTTCTCTTCCACATTGTTTCCAGCTCTGAAAAATGCTGCTCAGAAAGTAAGGAGACAGTTAGGGTTAATAGCTGACAATGGTGTTAATTCAACAGGCAATTAATTACAATATGTAAAAACAGGTGACCTGGTTCTGAGGAAGCTTGCCAAAACTGTAGTGAAATGTTAGACATTCAGTTTTATTTCCCAGTTTATTTAGATTTTAGTTTTAATAATAATAATTATTATTTTAATTACTGTTTTTAGTATTTTATTTTAGTTATACAATTGTACATTGGTTTATCAGCGTAATTTGTTCCGGAAGCATGCTCGTAATCCAAAGTGCTGTATATCAAAGTGAATTTTCCCATAAGAAATAATGGAAACTCAGACAATTCATCCCACAACCAGAAAATATGCATATAAAAATGATTACAGTATTGTAATACAATACAAAATAATAAAAAAAATACAAATTATAAAGGAAAAGAAAACAAATTAACCTGCATTTAGTTTCTTGGGTTTCTCAGCTGCAATCTGCCCTCCTTACAAAGGAGTGAGCCCCTTTGTTTAACAAGCGTTTCACATAACAAGGAAAAATTTCCAAGAAATCTTGCTTCACATAATAAGATTCGCTTCACTTAACAAGCAAGTGCGCTATGGGCACCCGTTGCTATGAAGCCCTGACGCTCCACATGGAGGCTCTTTAAAAGGGCTGTCAGCCAGCGTTGCTGCCTCTAACTGCCCCCAAGTGCCCCAACGACCACCTTGAACCTCCAGCAGCTGCTCAGGTAAGCCTCCCAGGAAAGTGTCTTTGATTGCAGTCTCCTAACCTTGTCTACTCAGAAGTAAGCCCCATTGTGTTATCCCAGAAAAAGTGTCTTTGATTACAGCCTCTTAACCATGTCTATCCAGAAGAAAGCCCCATTGTGTTAAATGGAGCTTACTCCCAGGAAAGTGTCTTTAGGATTGCAGCCTAAGTAGACTTCATAGGATCATGCACATTGAATGCATGTTTTGAATTCAATCCATGTTTTGTCATCATTTTTCCATACAGCTGATATTTTTATATGAATATTTTGGGGGTTGTGGAACCAATCATCTGAGTTTCCATTATTTCCTATGGGAAAATCCGTTTCACTTAAAGAGCATCCCTCCGGAACGAATGAAGCTCTTTATGTGAGGCACCATTGTACAGGGTACAGTTCCACATGCATTCCAGCTGTGTAAGCTTTAGTGTGTTTATTAGCATGTTTATTTGTTCACAGGATTGTCACCTCTTTTTTCACCCTGTTCCCAACCTCTGTGGCTTTCCCACCCTCTTGACACTGCAACTGACAGTAACTAAGGGTAAAATCCTGTCCATACGTTCCTGGGAGTAAGCTCCATTGACTATAAAGGGGCTTAATACTGAGTAGAGATGCAGAGGATTGGGTTCTAAGGCATCTGAAGCTGCAATCCTAACCACACTTTCCTGGGAGTAAATGTAAGCCCCGTGGACTGACTATAATGGGGCTTACTCCTGAGTAGACATACATAGGATTGGGCTCCTCTAAGGCATCTGAGGCTGTCATCCTAGGCACACTTTCCTGGGTGTAAGCCCCATTCACTCTAAAGGGGCTTACTCGTGAGTAGAGCCGGGCTCCGAATCTTTATCTCCTCAGAGAGTGGCGTCCCCTCCAGCGAGGCTCCCAGAGGAGCGAGGCCTGTGGGGGCGAGCCGTGCCTTTCCCTCCCCTGTGCCCGGAAGGCATGAGAGGAATGCGCCTCATTCAGCTGGCCTTCTCTGCCCCTCGGGCAGCAGCGCCTCCCTCCTGCCCGCCCCGGGCTTTGCCGCCCTCTCCTCCTCCTCCTCTGGCGCGCCTCTTCCACGCCCCGCCGGCTCAGAAGGACCCCGGTGGCTCCTCTCAGCAGTAGCCCTTCGCTTCGCTCCGCTCCCGGCGTCGCCCTCTAGCTCCGCCAGCCTGAACTGTGCTGAGGCGCCGGCCGGATCATTCTCCCTGAAGCTGGGCTCCAGTCAGGGCAGGAGAGCCTCTCCATCAGGTATGATGCAAGCTTCCTCCTCAACTGCTCTCCTACTGACTGTGCACGGTCTACTCAGGAGTAAGACCTATTGAACCTAATGCTGCTTACTCCCTGGTAAGTGTGCAGTCAGACTGCAGCCTGAACTAGGTGGGTCTGACCTTCCTGGGAGAAAGCCCCACTGACTCTTACTTTTGGGTAGACCAGACTGAGTTGAGATGCATGTCTACTCACAGAAGTAAGCCCCTTTGAACTCAATGGAGCTTACTCATAGGAAAGTGTGCATTATTAGGATTGCAGCCTCACCCACTGAACTAGTTGGGCTGACTTTGGAGTAAAGCTAGAGCTTTATTGTCTACACTTTTCCTGGGAGTAAGCCCCACTGACTGTACTGAGACTTACTTCTGAGTAGACTTGCCAACTAGTCTACTAGTCTGAGTAGAGATGCATATGCATACGCATGTCTACTCAGTTGGGCTTTAGGATTGCAGGCTTACCATTAGAACTATGTGGTTATGACTTTGGAGTAAGGCTACAATACTGTCCACACTTTTCCAGGGAGTAAGCCCAATGACTCAAACGAGACTTACTTCTGAGTAGACTTGCTTGAGTAGTCTGGGTGTCGACATGCATATGCAAGAGCTCAGAAGTTCCACTGAATTCAGTGGGACTTACTCAGAGGAAAGTGTGCATTAGGATTGCAGTCTTATCCACTAAACCTCTAATGGGTCTAACTTTGGTGTAAGGCTAAGTCCTATCCAAACCTATCCTGGGACTAAGCCCTCAGTGACTCTAATGAGACTCAGGCTGCAATCCTAAAGACACTTTCCTGGGAGTAAAACCCATTGAACACAATGGGGCTTACTTTTGAGTTGACACGGTTAGGATTGTGCTGTTACTTCTGAGTAGATTTGCCTAGGATTGGGATCTAAAGACACATCCTAAACTTGTCTACTCAGAAGTCAGCCCCAGTGTCTTCAATGGAGCTTAATCTCAGGAAAGTGTGCATAGGACTTCAGCCTGAGCCTGTTTTAAGGATTGCACCTTTATGCATGCATGCCATTTAATGTAATCTGATTTGCAGTCTGGACGTTATGAAAATCAATACCAAATGCATATATTTTTAATGGGGGAAATGCTTCTGCTTTTACATGATCAGTGTACCATGAAGTGAATATACCACAAAGTGAATATTTCTACTGTATTTGTAGAAAATATAGATTGGAATTGCATAGTTGCTCAATTAGCAGTGGGCACTGGGACTGCAGTCCTATGCAAACTTTCCTGGGAGTAATTGCTATTGAACACAATGGGACTGACTTCAGAGTAGCCATGCATAGGATTGTACAGTGAAGAGAGGGCTTTTTGGGTGAAGCCCAAAAAGGATCAAGCTGATAGACTGCAATCCTAAAGACACTTTCCTCAAAGCAAGATCCATTGAACACAATGGGGCTTACTTTTGAGTAGATATGGTTAGGATTGTGCTGTTAATCTGAATAGTTCCCAAGCTAGTTTTGTATGAATCATTGGAGTTCAAAACAGACATCTTAGGATGCTGGACAGCATTCTAGGAACTGGAAGCATCTTTGTGTCTCCTAAGAGGAGGAGAAAGGGAAAGACTAAAATAATATGAATTTAGACTGCAGAAAGGGGAAGCCTGGAGGTGTATATATACATTATATCAAAGTATGCTGAAATTCTGTTATTGACACTCCTGGTTTGCACAACTGGCAGGTAAAAGTCTTTAAAACTCTCCTGAGACAGTGTACAGCGTACAGTGAAGTCGGTGCGAGAGGTTGTGCTACTAGGGAACAGCCAGGTCTTCACTTCAGAGCCAGCCACAGAGTTTCTGCACTCCCATGCCTTTTCCTTTTTGGAAAACTGATACTAATTTTATCCAGATTGCCTCTTCCAGCACTGACAAAACTGTGTGCTGAAATCACAAAAGTCCCTTTACTAAAGCTACTGATTTGATTTTCAGCTTCAGAAGCCTTGTTTAAAAAATGAAATGAGCTCAATAGAAAGCGGAGGACAACTGGAAAGCAGTAAGAGTGGTCACATTTAAGTAAAAAGGACAAACAGATCTTGATTAGTTTGTAACAAAGAGTTAATTTGGGACTATGTACTTTCTTGGCTGTTGGCTGAAGCGTGGTGCTTTTTAAATCTCTTGCTTAGTTTAAAGAACACTAAGCTACTGTATGCAATAAAAAAGAATAATGAATTATCTGAGTTGTTGAAGCAAATTTCTAACTACTGAATTCCAACTTTATTGCTAGGTAATCAAAGTTTGTGCTTCACTGAGGTTGATGCTTGGACAGCGGTTGTGCTATTTTCAAGACTGCTCAAAAAGATGGTTCAGTTGTGGTGTGTTTGTAGAACCTACACTTTCCCCTTTGCAATATGCAAAGCTGGTAATGATTTACAAATTAGTTGTCTGCCCCCCACTGGGCTCTTAAACAATTCAGCACCCTATTGAATACACCTCCTTTTGTTACTCACAGTGGACCATCATGGAATAATTTAAAAGGCAAGGTTCCTTGGAGACTCCCAAGCCTTCTTACATTGCAAAATGTAAGATTAGTGTTGACAGGACTGACCTTAAGAACTCAATCAAGCTTGTCACCAGCAACACAGAAAATACAATTTCCTGGCCAGCAATTTCTCTCCTTGCACGATTTTCCAGATTTTTGGAAAACCCTTACTAGTGGAAATGTGGCCTCATTTGGAAGCCACCTGTCCAGTCAGAATCCAGTAGCAGGATTTCCCCCGCTTAATTTCCCCTGCTGTGTAGTTTTCTCCCACACTTGCAGCTGAAACACTTGACAACCTACACATAAAACTTCTGTGACTCACTGGCAACTCGTGACCCACTCTTTTAAGCATCTCACAGCTCCATTGTACTGGGAACAAGAGGGGGTGGAGAGGGGAAAAATGGAACTTCTTGAAGGCCTGTGAGATCCTGGTATTTGCCTACAAAGGACCTGGGGAATTAGAAAAGCATACATGTTTACACAGATTAAAACAATTTACTGTTTTCTGCTCACCCACTCAAATGTGTCATTAAATTAAGCTTAATACTATTGTAGGTGGAATAGCTATCTCAGTGGTTCTTGAGCATTTCAGCCTGGGATCCAGTGATGGGATTCAAAGAAATTAACAACCGGTTCTCTGCCCATCTTTTAAATGGCTATTTTTAAACTTTATGTGTCTTATCTCTCGTTAACAATCGGTTCTATAGAGTAGGTGCAAACCTGCTGGAGCCCACCACTGCTGGGATCCCTTCTGAGAATGACACTGTCCAGGACCACTCCACCAGAAGTGATATGGTCAGAAGAGGAAGTGCCATCAATGTGATGCCAGAGCTCCTCCAGTTCTACTCGGAAGTAAGTCCCATTACATTCAATGAGACTTACTTCCAGGATAGCAGCCTGAACGCTCCATTTCAAGATGGTGGCGCCCAGCTTTTTGCAACTACCCTTAAAATGAAGTTGCATCCCCAAGGGCTGCCAACCCTCACTTTGAGATCTATCTGTCTGTCTGTCTGACTGTCTGTCACAAACCAGTTTACAAAGAAAATGAAAAAATAGCTAATTAATAGCTAATGGGTCCCTATCCCAAAAGGGCTCACAATCTAAGATGCAAAAGAACACCACCAGAAGCCACTGGAACAGACATTGTTGGGGGTGTATAGGGCCAGTTCCTCTCCCCCTGCTAAATAAAAGACTTGAAAGAGTGCCTCTTGCCCTGTTAGCAGGGGTCTGATAATTCTATCTGATGATTTCAGGCTACTATTTCTTTAAAATTAATTTATTTTAAGGCATTTCCACTCCACCTTTCCAATGCCAGAGCAAATACCCAAGGTGGCCTATAAAGGTTTATCCTTTGTCCTCACAACAACCCAGTGAGATAAGTGAGATAAAATAAGTATCAGTGGCTGCTATCCTATGCACACTTTCCTGAGAGTAATCTCTACTGAAGACAATGGAATTAAATTCTGAGTAGGCAACCATGAGATCCTGTTCAAAATGTGTTAATACTGTACCAGTGATACAGATATGACTGACACATGTCACCCAAATTCTTCATGTCTGTTACTGAGTGGCATTTTAATATTGTCAGCCTTTTATAAGAGTGGAGATAGCAAACAAGTTCGGGATGAGGGAATCTATGTTTTGGGTGGCTTAAGAGACAGAAATTATCCTTTGTGGAGTCATAGCGGGAAAAGTTGAATTAGAGGGAAAGGTTGGATACCTAAAGCGTCAGGATGGTGTGATTATTTTATAAGAGCCAGGTAGGATTAGTATGCTAGAATGGTTTTAAGGAAGGAGGAGCCCTCAAGTGATAGATAAAAGGGTGAGTAAAAGCAAAGATTGGTATGTTAAACACATTGTCTTTCCAATTTTTTAAAAACTTGTCTTTCCAATTTTTTATAGTATCTGGTGATTGGATGGGGACTGGGTCTTTAACCATTTTAACCCTTTAACCCACACAGAGATATTGAGTAAAATCCCTACTTCCTGAAGCTGTTATTGGTTTTCCTTGTGTTCCATATTAATAAGACTGTAGTACCTAGCATTTGTATGGTACTTATTAATTAATTTGATGTTCTTCTAACATATTAATTTGATGTTCTTCTAACAACAAGTTATTATCTCCCTATTTCAGCTTAGGTGACTGAGGCTAAAAATGAGTGGCTTGACTAAACCACCCTTTCAGCAACCTTTCAGCAGTGTAGTGCTGCACTCTTGTTACAATGAACACAATCCTAGCCATGTCTACTCAAAAGTGTTCAGTGGGTCTTACTCAGTAGTGGGCTCCAGCAGGTTTGCACCTACTCTATAGAACCGGTTGTTAACAAGAGATAGGACATAGTTTAAAAATAGCCATTTAAAAGTGGCTGCCAAAAGGGCATAGAACCAGTTGTTAATTTCTTTGAATCCCATCACTGGTCTTACTGGCAGGAAAGTGTCTTTAGGATTGCAGCCAATGTTATTCTGTGTGCCGACATGATTATAAAATTACAAACACACACATACACACACACACACACATACATAGTTCAGGCTGTAGTTCAACAAAGGGTTTGGGGAAAATATCCCTGTACCCAAGGAAGGCCATGCAACCTGGCTGTTGTAGCACTTGTTAAGAGGCTATCATTCTCTTGACCACTCAGTGCATTAAATTATTGTAGTCTATTTTGAGCTATTGAGAGAGGGCACAGTGATGATAACAACCTTTTATTAGCAGTTAATTTTAGCAGTTAATCCTCCAGGTAAAGCAGAGTACTTTGCAAATGGCACATATGTTCATTGTGCTGCAGCATGTGTAAGTGCATGTGGGGATCATAACCTTGGAACAACATGGATAAGGAGCATATCCAGTAAGCCACATAAAGAATTTGTTTGGTTTTCAGCTTCTCTTTTAACCTCCTTTGCACCCACTGCTTTCCACTCTTTGTAAACTGTTTAGCATCTTGTTTTCATTCTGTGCCTTTGCTGTCTGGCCTATGATCACTCAAGAGGTTGTGCCCACCAAATCAAGTCAGTTTCTATGCTGACTTGTTCCATGATGATCAGGAGCCCCATGGATTTCATGGATCTTTATTGGCCTGGGTGGAATGTTATCCCTATAATGACTCTTTCTCTGTCTATGCTTCCTTTTCTTGGAAACAAAAGCTATTGCTTTTCTCATTTGTTTCCAGTTTAACCAGTAAGTGTGAAGTAGAGTCAAGGCACTTCTAACTGTTTGCTTTTCAGCTTCCCTTACAGTTTCTGGGGGGCCAATTGCTGTCTAAACTCCCAGACAAGATACTAAGCCATTAATCTTGCTGCTTCTGGAGGTGCCAGGAGTTAAATGTGAGTCCTAACACATACAGACAGGGTGACCATATAGAATGGAGGACAAAGTACCTCTACTTTTAACCATTACATAGTAGAGGGAATTGAGGCAGGTTTAGCTCATTATAGAAGGATTTAAATAGCAGCACCTACCTTAATTCCCTCTTCTATGCAATGGTTAAAGGTAGCGGAACTTTGTCCTCCATTCTATACCATGTCACATTCTATACCATCCCAACCACTGTCACTTGACATGCAATGCAGCATAATGCAGTATAGAAACATTCTTAATGCAAGTAAAAAACTGGGGAGTAATCATTATTTGCAATACAAAATATAGATTAAACCTTTGAAGGTTTGTGTTAAAATTATTAATTTTTAGTGTTTATAATTTTAGGTTTTTAAAAAATTTTTATAATTTTTTAGGGTTTTCTGCCATCTAGTGGCTATATCATGAACACATCTGGATGGTGCTGCAAGGAAACCTGTGTTAATTGTGTTATTTCTTCTCTTCCTTATTTCATGTTATTCATTGTCCACCCTGTATTCAGGATGAGAAGAACCACTAAAAATAAACTGAAAGCAAATATTAACATCCTTTTAAATTAAAAATTTAATTAAATGGCTTAAATGAGACTAAGAAATGCTTGCGTCCTCTCTACCAGCTTTAGGTTCATGTCGCTCCTTAAACCTAGACTAAACAGATGTCTTGCAATGCTTCTAAGTGATGTCCAGGCTTTGAATTATCAAGGGAAGACTCCATAAATGGCTTTAAGTACTTGGAAACTTACTGAATATTATTGGTCTCAAAGATGCACTAGTATCTCAGCTGCCTCAAAACTGAATTTTTTTATTTTATATTTTTGAAAGGACATCATCTGGCTCCACTGCATTTCATATACCAAATTATGAATTACAGGTTACCTTTCTGAGTTTGCTGTAGCAGAGAACATATATTTAACAGACCAAAATGCAATTCAAGAAGCTGAAGTGGTTTTTGTGGCTGTGTTAGGGGTGATTTCAAAGAACCACAACACTGTGCCTATTTTACTTCAGAAACCTTCTGTGGTCAAACTAGCTATTAATATCTAACATCATAAAGCACATTTCTTACTGAAAAGACATAAGGCCAGTTCAGCAGTTTTCTAACTGTTCTGCATGGGCCGATCTGACCAGCAGGGAAAGTGTTATGTAGCGGAAGTAACACCTGAGAAGGTATTGTCCCGATTCTGGGAACAGCTTGTATGATCAAAATGACTCATTTTTAGCAGTTAATTTTATACAAATTATTACTTTAAACAGCAGCCACATCCATATGAGATCCAAGTTAGTTATTACTAACTTCATGGAGTTATCAGGTCCAGCATGTAGGAATTTATGTGTGTCATGAAATTGGAGAGAAACAGTTGCTGTACCAAATGACAAATTTCTAACAAGATGTATTATGATTTGTTCTACTAAAGGTTTACAGATAATATTGGCATTGTGTGGTTGTTGCAGGTAGTTTCAGGAAGATAGCCCGTGTTTAAAATTAAACCAGCTTCAAATCACACACCCCACATAACTGGATCATAACCATTATAATTTTTTTTAATTTTAGAACAAGAGTCACATGCTATTAAGCCTTAGTCTTTAATTACAACTTGAGAATAAATTTTTCCTGCTGTGTGTGTTTAGCTCACTTTGAACTCCAGTATGTAAAAAAAAGAAACCTCTTTAATCCTGATCCACACTTTAATTACAATATCTAACCCATGGAGCCTAAACATATGCATATTGTTAAATGTTTATCTTTGATGGTATAGATTATAATTAAACAGAACTAGTAGAATTAACCCGTTGCTGCAGAAGTAAATTTTAAAGATATTTGTGGGTACCAGCATGCACAGAGAACCAGTGAGCACTGGGTGGCAGACATCAAAGGGCACAAGTGGACATCAGGCACTGGTGGGCACCAACAGGCAGTGGGTACCACCAGGCACCAGTGGGCGGTGGGCATCCCTACCAGGCAGCACCAGAAACAGTCACCATGGGGCACCTTGCATAAGTAAGCATAAGCTCCACCAGACAGCAGGAGGCACCAGCAGCAGGCACCACCATGCATCACTGGGCAGCAGGCATCATCACTGGGCACCAAATTAGTTCTTAAGAGGGACCTTATATCACAGAAGGAATATGTTCTCCAAATTTCATGTTTCTGTGTCCAGGGTGGGGCTGGGTGTTGGTGAATGAGGCAGTGACTCTTCAATTTTATATAGAAATAACATAGATACAGAAGATTACAATACTGACATTCTACACATATCTGAGATTTCTATCCTCCTGAATTTATAAAGCTTTATTTTCCGAATTGTGGCAGTTAGGAATTTTAAAATATTTAAAATTTAAAATGTCTAAGAAGCCTGTTTAAAACATGGGGTGTTTTAAGTTAAACGGGGGTCTTTTTCCATTTGGTAAAAGGTCTGGCTGTGTCTCCCAAGTTAACTAATGGATTTGCCTTATGGCAAATAAGGCAGGGTTCGATTCCCAGGTCGGCCCCACAAGACAGGGTGAGCTCCTGTCCTTAGCCCAGCTCTGCAACGCCAGCTGGATCCAATCGTATTGGCTCTGCCTTTCCACTGGACTAATTCAGTGGCGTGGAGAGGGGGATTTGCTGCTTGGGTATCAGCCTCTCCTCCATAACAATCCAACCCAGACTTTTGTGTTTCGCATGCAGCGTACGCAGTGCTGAGCACGATACCATAGTCTTTCAAGACTGACGGAGGCCTGCTTTTTTTATGTAGGTTGCAATCTTATACACACCTTTCTGAGAGTAAGTCCCGTGGAAGGCAATGGGACTAACTTCTGAGTAGACAAGCTTAGGATTTCAGCCTAAATCACAGCTTTTAGGTAACCCAACTTTATCACATCTTAGCAATTCCCTGAGTACCTGGTTCTACTTTGCAAACAGCTACTCACCTGATTGTTCTTTCTGGTACCAGGCCAGAAAAAAATCCATCATTTTTTGTGCTTTGAACTAGAATCTACGCTTTTTCCTTGGATGAATTTCTCTCATACACACCCTGCTGTTTGTCTCTTCAGGCAAGGATCAAGCAAGTTGTACACTAAAAGTCCATACCAATTTGAGGGTCCACTCAGCTGGATCAATCCTTGAACACTCAGTATTGGTAGCAGTGGTACAGTAGGGGACAATGCACCATTAACCCTTTGGAGGTGAGCAGAAGGTTCCTGTTTAACCAGTTTTTTCTTGCCTACCTTTGGTCCCTGTTGTGTCTGTGCAACAATGGGCAGAAATGGTGTTAACAATTTAAGGTCTAATGACTCTTCAGGGTTTCATTGAGTTTGGCTTTTAAAAAATGATAGGCAATATTTCTTATAGATGACTTTTTGCCTGAGCCTTCTTCAAGCACTATGGAAAGTTTTGCAGACTGTATTCTATATGTAAATTATACCAGCCTGAATCAAACAATTCCATTCAACATTTTAAAACAAACTTTTCAGAAGCTGTTAGGAGTTTGCGTTTTTCCAAAGGAATTTTGCATTATTTCTTAAATACTGTATTTACTCAAATCTAACGCTGACCTTTTTCAGCTGAATTCAGTCTCCAAAATCAAGGTCTGTATTTGATTTGATGGTTAATTAGAGTGGAGTGAATATTGTATTTTGATTATATGTATAGGGTACACATTAGATTCAATGATGCATTAGATTCAAGTAAATATGGGTACATTACTTAAGTCTTACACACAGTGAATCTTCCATTTCCAGGCTGACAATAGCTCTAAAGACCAGGCCAAGGTGTGCAGGAACAAAAACATCTATTCATCAATCCAGCAATAATCTAATCTAATCACATCCTGCCTTTCTTCCCAAAAGGGAATTCAAAGTGGCTAAATGCAATTTAAACATACAATTTAAAACAGGATAAAAACAATAAATTTTTCATGAATTTCTCTGGCATTTCACTGCTAAGTGAAGTTATATTTATGTTTGACTAAAGCCCAAAATCTCAAATTAAATTATAAATCTCATTTAAAACAAAGAGAATATTAAGAGTGGTTGTTTCAGTGTCTCACAGCCCAATTTTAAGCATGTCTACTCAGAAGTTAGTCTCATTATACACAATAGGGCTTATTCCTAAGGAGATGACTGCAGCCTTATTCTTGAGTTTCTAGTAGTTCTTCTACTCCTTCAGAATCTTAGGGCCCAATCTCAAATACCATTGGAACCATAACTGAGCTCCAGTGTTAGCACTGGATGCACAAACATGTTATAATGCATATCCACAATACCTGGAGAGAGGTGCTCCTGGCACTGGGCCACACATCAGTTGGCACTGCACCAGTCAGCAGTTACTACTTTTGGGGTGGGGGGAGATGGGCATGGGCAGGAGAGTGGGGGAGATCAGGGGAATGGGACCAGTGGAGACTGTTCAATTACATCCTGTGATCTGTGTTGGAATGAAAAGTCTGACATGGAGCTCTTCATGGAGCTGACATGGAGCTCTGACATGGAGCACTGGCAAGATAGTCGGTGCAGACACCTATAAGGTGCAGTGGTAACCATTTCCATGTCACTGCTCCTCTGGGAACAGAACAGTTTAGGAATGTTCTGTTAGTCATAGTACCAAATTATTACCATGCTTATATCATGCTTAAACTGGAAACTTGTATAGTGTTACAGTATAAATCTCCTTACTTTTTTTTCTTCTTAAAAACAGAAAACCAATCAACAAGATGGGCCATATTCTGCTGTTACTACTATTTTCCACTCCAACTTTGAGCCTCATAAATGAAATAAACTTAAATCAAGATTTCAGCTGGCAGTTGAAAAAAGTACCACGAATAGTGAAGGAAAACACTTTCTCCCTTGACAGTCCTAAATTTGAAGCAAATGTCAAATTAGAACTGAGTGGCGTATGTGGGATTGAGTGCCAGAGGGCACTTCCAGGACTGGGCTTGTCTGATTTGAAGGAGCTTCTCTCTTATGAGACTGTCTTTGAGAATGGCACCCGAACCCTGACTGAAGTGAATGTCCTAGGAGTGGAACTCAATCCAAATGCAAATTCTACCACAAAGGTGTTGTCAAGAAGGAAGAGGCAGGTCTATGGCACAGACAGTAGATTTAGCATCTCAGACCGGCGCTTTCTCACCAACTTTCCTTTCAACACAGCCGTAAAGATTTCTACAGGCTGCAGTGGCATTTTGATTTCCCCAAAGCATGTGCTCACTGCTGCTCACTGCGTGCATGATGGCAAGGATTACATCAAAGGCAGCAAAAAGCTGAGAGTGGGCTTGGTGAGGCTGAAATCCAAAGGCAGTGGCAAGAGGCGCAGAGGTGCCAGAAGGAATAAAAGGGAAGCATCAGAAGTCGAAGGTCACCTTGCTAAGACCAAACAGCTGAAGAAGGGATCTAGTGGCAGAGGTGGCAGAAGACAAAAGTCATCTGGGTTGAATGAGAGGAAGTCTCAGCGAAAGCCCTCTTTTCAATGGACCAGAGTTAAAAGTACTCAGATCCCCAAGGGCTGGTTGAGAGGTATAACTGGAGATGTGGCCGTGGATTATGATTATGCTGTTCTGGAGCTGAAGCGCCCCCACAAGAAGAAATACATGGAGCTGGGTGTCAGTCCAACAAGCAAAATGATACCAGGAAATATGATCCACTTTTCTGGATATGATGCTGACAGATCTGACCAACTGGTCTACAGGTTTTGTAGTGTGTCTGAGGAATCCAGTGACCTCTTTTACCAGTATTGTGATGCTGAGTCAGGCTCTACTGGATCTGGAATTTATCTGCGCCTTAAAGAGCCAACCGAGAAAAAATGGAAGCGCAAAATCATTGCTGTTTATTCTGGCCATCAGTGGGTGGACGTCAATGGAGAGCAGCAGGATTACAACGTTGCTGTTCGAATCACTCCCCTTAAATATGCCCAGATATGCCTCTGGATACATGGGGACAGTGAGAACTGTGCGCAAGGCTGACTGCAGTGAACACAAGGTCATTTAGGACCTGCCAGTGCCACAGTGTGAAGACCTGTGAAGATAAATGTGGAGCATGCATTGACTTGGGTCTGATTGTTGTGGAACTTGAAACCAGCAGTTGCCTTTTGACATACTGAAGTTTGAAAACATTTACAGAGCATTTAGTAGAATTTTTCAACTCAGTTGTTACAATTGACCGTAGACATGATGTGCACTTAAAATCCAAAATTGTATTACTGTATTTATTATTTTAAATTGTGATAAAATTCAAATCCTTCATATTAGGGGAAAAGAAACCAAACATGGCTCCTTCTGTTTGCCTATATGTTTAAAAGAGAAATATTTTCTCTTGTAACTGGTACTATTAAAAATGATTTGTTTTGAATTTATTTACTTTTCTCAGGGTTCTGTTCCAATAAGTGCATTTCTGTTCTGCAGGTTGCGTGTTCATTATTGTACCAAATTGGAATGTACTTGGTTAAAACAAAAAACAAGAACTCTGATGGTGCTTACAGTAGACAATACCTCTTCGTTCACACTGAGGTGCCACTGCCAAGTTGGCATAGATCACATGTAAAACCCACAAATTCCATTTCCGTGCATTCTAAAATAGTAAAGTGGAACTTAATGAATGTAGCATGTGCTTTATTAGGGGAGAAAAAGGAACCATATGAGTATAATTTAATGCCTATAAATCCAGTCTGAGAGGAGATGCAAAACTGGCTTGTATTCTGTGTGAATTTGTCTTAACCAATTGCTGTTATGAACGAATCACTGCCTTTTCGCCAGGGATGTTACTTTTGGTAAGAGGCCACAGTGACAACTGCTAACTAAAGCTTTAAAAACAATGCAAATAATCCAGAAATTGATGCAATTTCTTGTCTAAGTTCCCTTCAAAGTTCAAGCCCATGTACCGTCTCAAGTGAAAGCTGCCTCTAACACGTACAGCTGGCCCTTCCATAGAAATGGACGGAAAAGCTCTCTCTGTAATAAGAGTCTAATCAAATATGCAATTGCAAATGCATTTTTAAATTTTAATTATTTCTGAATATTTTTATAAGTAGCATGGGGGGAATAACCCAAAACTCTTGGAAATGGGAGGTCATTAATACTTGGCCAACCTCCACTTTTTGTAGTTTGATTGCCTTCCTCCATACACTACTGAAAGCCAATAGTTTTTCCTATGAGTAGCGTGTGTGTGTGAGAGAGAGCGAAATTCAGCTACAAAACTGCAGTGGGGCTAAGTATAAAAGGCTCCTTGTGCCATATATATGTGTCCCCTGCTTTTCTTGCTGATAGAAGGCATAAAGGATTCAAAAGCACATATCTGAGAAGTAAATCAGTAGATAAGTATTTTTTTATTTACACAACAACAGTTTAGTTTTTCGCAGATAGATTTCTGAAACGAAATATTAAAGAAGGAAACCAAAGCAGATCTTCCTTTGCTAAGTCATATTGTAATGACTACCATAAGTGCTGTTTAACTAATGTAAATATGCTAACTGGCTTATTATATAGCAATACACCTGTTGGGTTCATTTCAATTTCTGATGCTTGGCTTTTGCTAGAAATGCATGCTTTTAAAGAGCCCAAAGCCTTTAAAATGTACACATTTCAGTGGCTCTTTAAAACTTGTATCAGTTGACCTTCCTGCTTTAAATGTATTTATGGACGTAAAGCCCTTGATAACAAGATTGTCAGGATGTTATTTAATATGTAACAGTAAGTCACATATACAATATATGCATATTCTAGACCAATATATGTTTGGTTTTATTAATATTACAGTGCTGATTCAGTGTTTGATTTGACCAGCATTCCTTTTCTTTACCAATGTGGAAGAAGAAACAAAGACTTTAAAAAGTATTTGTGTGTATATATATTTGGACTGCTAGATCTTTAAAAGCAGCTCTGATAAGTGTGGATGAGGCGTCCTTAGGAACTCAATTTCTGTATATGATCGACTATATTAAATCTGACACTAACATGCAGAGACGTTTTAAGTATTTCTGTTCTTGAAACATGTAATTGATGGTACCTTAAGTACAATGGAAATTGTTCTGAAATTTCACTGCGTTTGTACATAAACATTAGTATTTTATTAAATTATAATGAAATCCCACATACATGAACTTGAAGTCAGTCCTACTATGATCAGCGGGACTCAATCTCGGGTAAATCTGAACAGGACTGCATTCTAAAATACAAGACTTGAAAAATACAACTTGAAAAAGTTAAATGCAGTAATGAAAATAGTAAAAGCTAAACAATTCACTATTTCTAAAAGCAAGGCAATAGCAAAAATAGGAAAAAAGCATACCCTACAATCCAGAGTAACTATGGGAGCGTGTAAGAGACATTACGTGCATCTGTAGTTATGGCACCACCTAGTGAAAACTTACGGGAAATTCATCTTGCAATCTTCTTGCAAAGAGTAAATTGTTCTTACACTGGAGCAAGGACTCCCCATAGTTACTTTGAATTGTGCCCATATACTGCCTTATAAGAGAAATAATAACAAAAGTGTTTGTGCCAACAGAAAACCCTGGATTACATGTAGTCACAAATTCTGCATTAAACTCACAGTTGTGACTGACAGATATATTTTTCCATGGGAAAAGTGTACATTGGTTTGAGTAAGGGCTATTTATATTTCCCACAAATGTGTCCCCAAAGTGTTGAATTAAACAAAATAATAAAAATACTAACATCATAATGTGACTTCTCATTTTTTCTCACATTTAAAATAGTAAAGAATTAAATTTTGTATGATATGTATGCTCCCCAAGTTTGATTAATAGTCAGCACTTTTGCTCACAGATTATGAAAAAGTATACAACAAATGAAGACTCTAGTAATTCAGTTCTAATTCTTCCTTACTGTTTATCCTATACGGTAACAGGGTCTGCTATTCTGGATTGCTGTTGTCATTTTGCAAGGTTGTAGGCTTTGTTTGGGTGCCGATGGTGGTTCTCATGTTACCATGCAGTGTATCAAGGTAGCATAGTAATTCAATACTGCACCAGAAACATTAAAAGCATTCACATGTGTGTTTGGCATACTTTGTTAAAATCACATTTATTATTTTCAGAAAAGCCCAAACAGAAAAACACTTTACATTGAGGTAGTTCTGCCCTCTGCACTACCAGCATGCTACTTTGGTGACATATCCTGGGACAAAGGGAGTACCAGATACAATCCATAGGTTTACATTGCTGCTTAGGCTGCAAACCTAAAGACATCTTCCTGGGAGTAAAACCCATTGAACAGAATGGGACTTAGTTTTGAGTAGACATGGTTAGGATTGTTCTTACCATCCACAGCTTTCTCAAAAAAAGCAATTCCAGCTCTCCTGCTCTTCTCCCTCAACCAAGGCATCAAACCCCTCTTTCTGCCTTTAAGCTCCAGTTTAACTAAGAAAATTGGCACTTCAGTTCCTTCAGTGTGTTGCACTAAATCCAGAAGAAACAGCCCAGCAACCTTGATCCTTGGAGCAGCCACTCCATAGCCCTCAAACCCCCTGCCAGTCATTATCTGTCTCATGTGCAGCCAAAAACAATGACATGGTTAATGCTTGTGATTTTCCTTTTGCTTTCCTCCTCCTTCCTTCCCAGCAACCTATTATCCCAAATTTCCTAACCCAGGTCTCTCTGGGAAATCCACATAATGTTCCTATTTCTGTCCCCATCTCCATGCGTGCCCTGTTGCATGCCTCCCTTTTCCTTTTAATGAATTTTTTTCCTCCTTTCTCCTTTCCTCTGGTCTATTAGAACTATTTACTCTTAGGACCTAGCTGTTAATGAGAGGCAACGGGCACAATCCTGTCCATGTCTAGTCAGAAGTAAGCCCCAGTGTATTCAGTGGATCTTATTCCCAGGAAAGTGTGCTTAGGATTGCAGCCTAAGACATATTGCACTGCTTTCTTATGATTCCCTAGCCTTATTATTATTATTCAACGGTTCACCTTTGCTTCCCTTTTCCCTACCAAAACAATGAGATGTACCATTATCTCCTACAACAGCAATTTTCAATTTTATTTTTCATTTCATTGCACACTGACAATGTGCTAAAATTTTCAAGGCACACCATTCGTTTTTTGACAATTGGCAAGGCATACCACCCTGCCTTTGGGGAACTCACATCCCCCAAAAGCTCCAAACTCCCATAGCACACTTGTGGACCATTCGTGGTAGACCATAGCAGACATAGCAGGTTGAAAATAGTATGCCTATACACTATAGTATTCCTGTACATATAGTATGCAGTAGAGTATTCCTGCACATGAATGAGCTGTCCCCATGTGCGCACATGCTTAAAAGCATAACATATACAGATGCAATATATAACTTATTGAGATGTTACAAAGTATTTGAATATACCGTACTCATCAATAGTCCTTGAGCTCTAGTTGCTGTTGGGTCTTCCAGTTCAGTCAAGAGCTGCTCTAGATCCTGACTTCTAACTACCTGGTGAGACTGAATTATAGTGTGTCCTCAGTTGAGAGCTACCCATGGCTGAACTTTTGGAAGCTGCAACCTGTTCCCACACAAAAATGCAAGTTACAGGAAACAGAGGTAATAGTGATAAAGTCATTTCACAATATTGAATTTCATTTTATCCTATTCAAAGTGAATTTGGGAACTACACCTGCAATAACTTAGAGCACAATCCTAACCATGTCTACTCAAGAGTAAGCCCCATTATGTTCAATTGATCTTACTCCCAGGAAAATGTCTTTAGGATTGCAGCCTTAGTAAGGATGGATTATTGAGCCTCTGCTTGAAGTTCCCCAGTGAGGGAGAGAGTCCATCACCTCTCTTGACCACCCACTGAGTTTTTGTCTGAGTAAGAAATTTGAACTGAAGACTCCCACAGTCTCTTATGTGTTATCCTACATCAACTGTAGTAACACTATAGGATTAATCAACTTGCTCTTTAGGGTTTGGAAGAAAGGAATGGAGTTATGAACTTTTTTTGAGGGATGAACTCTGCTTTGGGTAGACCTGCAATAATGGCAAGCAATACACATCAGGAAAGGATTAAACTTTCATTAATTTAAGCAGCAAAAAAAAAATATTTGGCAGAATTTTAGAAGCTGCAGAAAAAGATGTTATTTAAATGACTCGCTCTTTAATAAAAAACCTGAGTAAAGATTATGGAATGAATTCAGAACTCCATGGAGTAAATATGACACTTTGTTCTCAGGAGTTTTTGCTCCTTATGGCAAATGCATTAATAATAAAACTCATTTTAAATTATTCTAAGTGGCAGCACTAATGCTTGTAATACATGCCAATTTATGGGATAGTGGAAGAGGGCATGGGATCAGACCACACAGTTTGCACTGGCTATTCCCTTAATGTTAAAAATGCATGTATCCCTAGATAAATGGTTTTGTTACACCTAGAGCCATTTCCAGCTCACTAACCCCTGTCCTCTCACATGAACAGACAAGAAACTCCATATAACCCAATACACAAATGTTAAAATGGATTCTTAAACACCAAAGATTCAGCACATATTACTTTAAGTGTATAGAGGATTTTTTAAAATTGTACAATTTCAATTTTGCACTAAAATTATGGTCCTGTCTTGGGTGTTTTTCACTCATCCAATATATAATTAATACAGGGAGAAGAGATACAACTGCAAAAGAGGGCAAGACCCCCAAAATGTAGGAATTCAAGAAAAATTTAGGACACAACAAAATAAAAGCAAAAACACTCAATATATATTTTTTTTATTTGGTTAATTTAAACACCATATTAAATTTAAAACTATTACATATAATATATTAATTACAATAAGGCTACATGTTACCTGCTCACAAGGAAAATGAGAACAATGAAGATTTTTTTTTCCAGGGCACAAGGCTAAAAAGTGGACATGTCCTGGAAAAAAAGACATGTGGTCACCCTGAATTAATAGGAAATGCTTTTCAATTAGTTTTCTAGAATTAATGTACAATGTTTCCACAGTGTGGGTTCAGGCAAACCACTAATTTTGAATGGGATTACAGAAATTTGCAGAGAGCAGTCTATGAATAGCTTCTAGTCATAACTAAATGGAGCCTTCTGTGCAAGGATGATGGCATAATCCTTGGCCAGGTAGGACATTGGCTAGGAGACCAGCCCGTCAGGAGGACACAACTGAGTACCAAAGGGAGTGCATATTGCACCATTGTGGCAGAGTATGCTTCGGCCAATATATGGGGACTGATCACAGAACCTTGGTCACCTGGCATTGCTACTGGGATCATCCCCAATATGTGATCATCCCCAGTATGTCTCTGAACTCCAGATTATGGAGATAAATCATGGGGCTACCTTTCAAGTCCTGCTTCAGAGCTTTCCAGAGGTGTCTGGTTGGCCACTGTGGGAAAAAGGATACTAGAGTAGATGCATTGGCTGTCCGATCTAGCAGCATTCTTCTTGCGTCCTGACTTGGTGATTCAGTGATGAGAGAAACTAAACCTTTTGGACATCAGCATGTTATAAAGTTGCTTGATTGTGATAATTGGAGATAATAAAAAGAACGACAGCACTTTAAACATTCAACAGCCTTTGCCTGACTCCCAAAAATTTCCATATGCTCATTTTTAGCAATAGGAAAAAGGAGATTTAGTAGCAGCTACGTGCATATCACTGACCTAGTTTTGTCTGGGTAATAGCACTCAGAATATTGATTCTGACCTTACATAAATGCTCAAAAGATCTGACTATTTATTTGGCTAGATTTACATAACTCTTGCAAAAACCTTTGTGGAAGGCACATACCAGAGGCTGTTTTAGATTATTCACTCAAACCTAATCCCCATCTGGAGTCAGTTTTGAGGAGTGAGAAAAAATAAGTTTAAGAAAACTTGGTGTATTTGGGGGGGGGGGGGCGGGGAAGTGGAATACTGGAACATGCATTAAAGGGAAGCCATTTATTTCTACAGCAAAAGGAGCTTCAGCATAGGCTGCCATTCCACACCATGAATTGTAAATTGTGACACAGCAGACATTAGGAACAGGGAGCCTTTGCCCCAACCATGGTATTATGGTAAAGAAATTGTTGTTTTCTACCATACAAGTTAATGGCTCTCAGTGTCTGGTATGGTAGAAAAGTAAATGCATGCCATTATACTGATGGATCCTTTGCAAGATGTTATGAAAGTTATGAAAGGTGTGGAAATTTTTACATAATGCAGGAGGAGAGAATGAGTCTCTGATCCCATCAGTCAGGCTGGCATCCCCTAAGTCTTGCTGCAGTAGAGGATAGCAAGACATAGAGTACATCACCATTACCGGATGATGCTGTCTGTCAGGTTGCACACATGTTGGTTTCATTGCAATGCAGGAAGCATTAGCCTGGTAGCTCTAAGTAATAGGGATCTAGCCCTTTCTGTCCTCCCAGTGAGGATAATATGGTGGCACCCTTGCAGGGGGTGACTCATCTAGTGACCAAAATGGCTAAAATCATGGTTTGTAGAAATAATGCCATCATGTTATATGTCGTTGGATGCGTAACTCACAGCAGAATGCAGTGAAACAAACCACTTTGAAATTCCCTTATTCTATTAAAATGTGTGACTAAAAAACCAATGGAGACGGGACAATGGCACATAACCACACCCACCATTCAGGCTGTTGCTTCGCCCACTGCATGGGGGTGAGGCCTGACCTCCCGCACCGGGGTGGTGTGAACCCTAGTGACATCCTTGTAGAGGACAGAACTCCACCAAATGCCCCAAATTTCATTGTTTTACATCCCATCTTCGTTAAGGGCAAGGATGTTTCATGACTGGGGAATGTTTCTTGTTAGTAATATAGAAATGCCATACTTATTAAAACCTGCTTTTGAAACCAAAACGGCTGTCACTTGACTAGGGTCAGCAAATAGTAGTTTAACCGACATTCCTGTATGTCTCGATTTCATCCCCTATCAGAGAGGTACCGTCCAACTCACACCCTAGCTGTGGGTTTGCTGAAGCTCTGGCACAAGATCTTACAACAGAGGAGTTATGTAGGAGACTGTAAAACAGCACAGGATCGTATTAATCCAGGCTTAGAACGTATTTATGAATAACCCACATTCTAGGGGAATTCACTCTATGGTATATCTGTGTCACTTTTTAAAATCTTTGAATCAAGGTAAGCGTCCTGGCATTTCGTTTTACAATGGAAACTGCATTTGATCCTCCTATAAGTGGTCAGATGCCCGAAGTCCTGGTAGATGGGCTCAAAGAAGGCACAAGAATCATTCAGATTGCAGAAGCTCAGTTTCATCATGCCAATAATGCTTCTAGGCACTATTCATCACATGGTAAATTGATTGGAAGGAAGTTCTGTCAGGTTAGGAGAGAGCTACAGCTCATGTTGCAGATACACCATTTTCAATAACCAAAGTGTGTTGCAAACCACAATTCAAACCACAGTTTGATGCAGGTTGAAAACTCTGGTTTGCAAAAGTAATGCTAAGCATAGCTATTTCCAAAATCAAAACGAGAAGGAATCCTTGTGTTAGAAGAGTGCACGTTCGTAGGCAGTTCCAAATTTCAGCAATCTGGCAACATGTGTTGATCTGCTGAAGAACTTATCTGAACTTCTCACTGACATCAGTTATGGACCAGCTATTAAGTTAGTTTGGCAACTGGCCAACTCGAGTTGGTGCTCAGAGCTGCCAGGGAAGGATTTGTATGATACTGTGGTGTGGGTTTGAATATCCCTTCAAAGGCTGGCACCAACTTGTTTTGGGCCTTGAAGCAAATATAGGCTTTGGGCTCCATGTTGGCTCAGAGGACACTGCCAGGGCTCCATCCCAATTCCATCCACCAAGTAGCTTCGGGCCACTTCCCAAGACAGCAGACACAGGTAGTCCTTTCCTTTCTACCAACGTTCATACTTAAGCACTTATTTGTCCTTGCTTTCAGCTGCTCTCTGTGCACAGGAAGGTTTAGGACAAAATCATGAGTCATGGTAGCTGACAGAAAATTGAATGTTGTGACTCTGCACTATTAATTATTCACACAGAATTTGGAAAATTCAGAGCCAGCACACAGCTTTAATACACAGGTAGCAGGTCCTTAAGATTGGCAGCACGGTAGTCTTGCAGGGATGTGGCCCCTTGGCACATGTCCCACTAGACCAGGGGTCGGGGAACTTTTTTACCTCTTACCCCAAAAATATATTTAGGTATGTGGACGTTACCCCCTTGATTTGAAAGGAAGGAAAAAATATATTATTAATTATTTGAATTCAAATATGTGGCTTCTGGGGAGCTGGAAGAAAAGTTTGAAGTAGGTGATAAAATAGTGTTGGATTGGACAGGATGACCATATGGTCTGTTTTCCCAGGACATTTCCTCTGTTTTAGCCTTGTGTCCTGGAAAAAAATCTTCATTGTCCTCTTTTTCCTTGTGAGCAGGCAGCATGTAGCTTTCTTGGAATTCATAAATTATATGTAATATGTAATAGTTTTAAACATACAGTACTAATACCAAATATGGTGTTTAAGTCAAACAAATGAAAACAATATATATGAGGGTTTTTAGCTTTGAAAAATGTCCTCCATTTTTCTTGGATGTCTTATATTTGGGGGGGCTTGTCCTCTTTTTGTGGTTATGACATATGGTCCCTGCATATTGGAGAAATGTGGGGGTCAGGGTGACCATAATAAAAAAGAGGACAAGATCCTGCAAATGATTGAAAAAGTGCAGGATTCAACTGGAGTGGGGAAGAGAGCCCAATCTATTCAAGTTTACTTGGAAGTAAGACCCATTGTAGTTATTGGGCTTCCCAGGAAAATGTGAATAGGATTGCAGCCTCAGAGCCCAATCCTGTGCCTTTCTATTGAGCAGCAGACCATTATAGTCAGTGGGGTTTCCTTCCAGGAAAGTGTGGAGAAAATGCAGCCACAGATCCCAATCCTAGGTATTTCTCCTCAGAATTAATGCCCATTACAGTCAGGGGGGATTCCTTCCAGGAAAGTGTGGTGACATGTAGCCTTCTTGTATTAATAAATTATATGTAATAGTTGTAAATGTAATAAGTAAATATAGGCTGCAATCCTAAAGACACTTTCCTCAGAATAAGACCCATTTAATACAATGGGTCTTCCTTTTGAGTAGTCATGGTTAGGACTGTGCTCATAGTGTTTTAATTATTCACATGAAAGCAACATAGGTCAGCGTTTTTAGCTTTAATTTTGTCATGTCCTACATTTTTCTTGAGTGTCCCACGTTTTGGGATTCTCTTTTATGATTATGAGGTATGATTACCCTGATCCAGGAGCAATGAAATGGTCTTCCAGAGGCAGCTGGATGGAAGGGGGCTGTTTAGAATACAGGCAGACCTCAACAGCACCCAAAGGAGGATGATTTCTCTTTTCATTTCTGTCTGCATGGCTCCAAATCCTGCTTGGTCCCCCTGCTCACCTGCTTCTTTGCTATGGACAGCTGAGTAAAATGGAAATTTTGTGCAGCTACAAGTAAGCCCCAAGGAAAATAATGATACTTGCTTCTGAGTAAGCAAGCAGAAGCCTCAGCCTGCAGCCTGAGTAACCCTTCAGCTGAGTCACTGTTGATCTCTCTCCCCTCCAACCCCCCCCCCCCAAACAATAGCCTGAACTTCTTATGACCCTACAGGGATTCACACCTTTTGTTTGTTTGTTTTGATCTCTGATTAGGTGCTAAGAGTAATCCATCAAGGCTGCAGAGTGACAGGCACAGTGACTGAAATGCCTGCCCTGCTCTGTGCTGGTCATGCATACCTGGCTGTGTCATTCATATGCAAACCCAGGTGGTCCATTACCCAGGAATTCCATTATTACCCAAATTGGGGTAATTCACCCCTGTTCCCCGACCTCTGCACTAGACCATACCACTTGCCCCCTTCTTGTAATCCCATGCTAAGGCTTCTAGAACAGTCTACTAATGTGCGTTAATTCAAAAGACAGAAATCCTAATACAGACACAAAGAGGATTTTGTTTTTAGACATGAGGGAGAATCAGGAAGGAGCGCATGAGGCCACAGAACTCTGTCAGATGGCAACATATTGCACTCTCATCCCAATTGGAAAAGCCAGCCTTTAATTTTAACATGCAAGGTGGAGACAACATTGTAAACGCATAAGAGTTTACTAAGTTTATGTGGGCCTTGAGTCTACTCCTCTAACCACATCAGTGATGTGGTGGAGTGCAGCTCGGGGCTGAAATGACATGGCTTCCTAACAGCTGGGTGCAGCCATGTATTTTGCCTGTGTCAAGACCACAGTGGAGATTCCTGCTCAGCAGCTGCAGGTTGGCAAAGCGACATTGGTAGAGCCAGGGGCCAGCTTCATTTCGCAGCCCACTTTTCCAGCTAAATTTGGAGATTGACTCTTCAGCTGGAGCCTGGGACCACAGACATCTTGGTCGACAATGTAATTTCAAAGAATATACGTTACGTGATACATAAAGAGTGTGCAACTTCCATTAAGATGCTTCAGACAGCAATGACCAAAATGTGACATTTATAGTCATGGGTTCCTTTTCCTGGGACCGGAATTTTATTTAGATCCAACAAGCATCCTCAAGGGCTGTGCCAGGCAAGTCAGCTGTGCTCATAAACATCTTCTAATTAAAGTCTTCAAGATGGCAATAAAAGATGGAAACGGATCCACTGATGATACTGGGTGAACACATTTTGACAGCTGGGCAACAGAGAGAACAATTCTAACCATGTCTACTCAAACTTTGTGTTCAATGGCTCTTATTCCTAGGAAAGTGTATTTAGGATGGCAATGACAACCTCTGGCAGAGCAGTTTCACAGCATCAGCACCAGTGGTGGGCACCAGCAGGTTCGCACCTACTCTATAGAACCGGTTCTTAACAAGAGATAGGACATATAAAGTTTAAAAATAGCCATTTAAAAGTGGCTGCCAGATGGACAGAGAACCAGTTCTTAAATTTTTTGAAGCCCATCACTGATCAGCACTATGTTCACAAGTATATAGTTCTGAACAAAAATTTGCATGACCTATGAAACCACTCTTAAAATATAAGAATGAGATATAGAGGTGAGATATAAAGGTATAGAAGTGAGATGTTGGACAAGAAGTTTTCCATCCAAGGAGGAAACTCTTGAACAAATTAGAAATAAACTTGAGGCTGCTATTGCAGATCTGAACAGTGATTTGATTGTTTTCACTAGTTTGGGCTGGAATCCGATTGAAACATTCCTAGGAGTAAGCCACATTGAGTATAATGGGACTTACTTCTGAGTAGACATGCATAGGACCGGGCTCCAAGTCTCCACTGATTCATCATCAATTCATTTAAATTTCATATGGTTGGAACGAATCTCTTCATTTGCATTACCTCAATCATTGCTTACAAAAAGGTAAGAACTTACTTTTTAGCATGAAATGCTTCATTTCTCCATTAAAAACTGTTCAATGAAAAGGAACATCAGCTCTCCCAGCATCTTCCATGTTTTTGCCCCATCTCTCCATTGCTGCAAAATATCATAAGGAAATGCACATACAAGTCCAGGGCACACAAAACAGAGGATCTGCCAAGGAGCGGGTTGCTTGCCCTATCCACTCTATCCGTCTTTTCAAGACTGGAAATCATTGAAAGTCGAATTGACTGCTGTGTTCTGACTTCAGTTCTATGTAGAGACATTTTCAAAAATGAAGGCGATCTGAGACATAACATTTAAAATAATTCCCCCCCACAAGTTTTAAAGGACCTCATCTCATTTGAGTGGTTGCACAGTGAACCAGTATATATAGCAATACTAAATAATTACATGCTGGTGCCCTTGCAGTGCATCAAATGACTGAAGATGGAACCCTGATTTGATTCTTTATTCCAAGTACAGGTGAACACTGCATTCAGATCCATTTTAATCCCATAAATTTAGAAGTGGTCTAAGAATATAATCACACCAACAGATAATGGTAAATCAAGCTTTAGCATACTTTCAGGATTTCAGCTGGTCCTTAGTTTATATCGAATTTGGACTGGTTCTTTGCTTGTCTTAGTAGGGTCAATATATAGTAATTGAGGCTGCCCACTCAACTGATCTCTGTATGTCTTTGTTGGCTTTCACCCACAGTTGTTTATTTGTGCCGTAGGTATGCTTTTCCCTTCTTCTACAGGACTGAGAAGAATTTTTCAGCACTGTACAGAATTGGCATCATATTATCTCACCTGTCCTGATCTCATACTGAGTGTTTCCACTGACACTTGTACTCAGGGCTCACTCTTGTAGTGCGGACCCTCTGCCAGGGCCCAAAGTGGCCGACCTCCAAGGTCACCCTATGTAGAGTCACAAACTGCAAAAATGAACATGGATTTTAAAAGGTACAGTGCAAGAGAATAAAGGGAAATCACCCATTTATTCTAGGCCAGCTAATTATTATCACTCCAGATAAACTATGGAAAAATAACCACATGTAATGATCATGTTCATTTACTTTTTTGAAAGCACCCAATCCAATACTGTGTAATTTGAAGGATGTCGCCTTCCAACTCTCTTTGATTGTAAAGCATAGACAGACGACATTGGATGTGCCCATCTTGCAACCAACACACCCCGTCCCAAAAAAGACTGACAATTATAAGCTTGCAAGTAATATGTTGGCAAATTCCACATGTTCTTTAACAGCTTTTAAAAATACCTCAGAAAGAACCTAATCCATACTTTAGCTGCTATTGGCAAAGTCAAACACCACACACAAAAAAATTGAGAAACCACACTAAAATTACAGGGTCGGATAAAAGTTACCCACAGTATTAAATCATGGAGCAAAATGTCTTGGATCTCAAAGATTCTGAGAGGTACCCAAAACTGCTAAGCTAAATGAACTCCTGTGCACTTTGAAACTCTTTGGTGAAAAATGCTAGGTTTTATTGGGCTATTCCTTAAGAGGAGAAAAGTCTTGCTTGTCATTAACTCAGCAGCAGATCCAATTCAGCATTAGTCAATCTCATTGCCTTTTATTTTTGGGTCACAGCTGAGAGTGGAAGTTTATACCCAATTTCTCATTCCAAAACACCCACTTCTGTGCAGAAGAGCCAACTAGCTTGATCAGGACATTGATGTATCTAGGATAGCTGCTTCCTAAGTGTCTTTAGAATGTCCTAGCATGTTGCAAAGCACTTGAGGGTTAACTAAGGGTTAGGACTTCAGCTTCAATGGTATTCTTTAAACCACTGATTGATCAGGTTCCAATTACATGCTACTTATGGATTAAAAGTCATTTTATTTTACTTTTATTGGATGGCCCATGGGTCATTACCACATTGTATAAGTACAGCTGTGCACGAGCCTTAAGTCCTGCTAAGTGTGCACAAGTCACTGTATACCTTTATGAACTGTGGCCCATGAAACTGCATGGGAGTCTTATGTTTTGAGCTAGTATGAGGAATGGAACAATGCAGATAACATTTCTGTGGCCATACAATGTGACCCAAATTCACTGTCTTGTGCACACGAATCATTGACAGGGTCTGATCCTACCAAGAGACAACTAAAAAGGGCACAAATGCTGCTGCCCTCTTCACATTTACCTGGAATGTCCTTCCATTAAGCCCAAGAAGACTTCTGACTAAGCCTACAATCCAGAATAACTACAGGAGTACATAAGAGACAGTTATGTTGATGTAGTTACAGCACCACCTGGTGAAAAACTATGGGAAATTAATATTGCAATCCAGAGTAAGTTGTTCTTACATTGGAGCAAGGACTCCCTGGAGTTACTCTGGATTGCACCCTAAATGTGCATAGGTGGGTACGTTAAATTTTGCCTATATTTTATAGCAAACTCCAGACTGCCACCAGCGGGGTCCAGGACTCGACACATGAGTGGGCACCCTGATGAGGAAAATTAGCACATATGCATAACTTTTACACAAAAGGTTATGTTCAGAGTTATACTAAAACGTTTTTATTAGATAACCAGCAGAGGGCACTCAGAGGTACAAAAATGTGCTCTTTAACTGAATTTCAAGCTGTGGTCTATCCTATTTTAAGTATACTCTGTATTAAAAAAGTTTTCCATAAGCCTTTGCAATTATTGCTGATAAAGCAAAGTGGACCTGTCCAAACTTGACCAAGGAGATTAAATGAAAATTCCAATAAAATTTACAAGGTTCTTTTTGGTCCTTTCTTCAGTTATTCACAGTTCAGCACTGTTTAGAAAAATCAGGATTAAGGATGCACACCTGGAAGTTAAGCCATTGTAAACTTAAGAAGACTTATTCCTGGAGCTCCTGAAGGCTCAAATCTTAACAGTGAGCCCTCAGATCACCTCTTCCTAAGAAAAGTGGCTCGTTCAGGATGATTTCAACAGCTAATATGGTGTAGTGATTATAATGTTTTAGTTGCACCAGAAAATCCACGCTGAAGTCCTAGCCACAAAGCTTACTGGGTGATTTTGGACTGGGCACTTTCGGTCTGAAGCACCTGTTGTGAGAATAATCAGAAAGTTGGGTGTTGGAAGGGACCTTTAAAGTCATCTAATTCAACCCCCTGCTCAGTAAAGGACCCTTCTCACTAACCCCCTGCTCATTACAGCATCCCCTACAGATGGCCATCTAGCTCTGCTTGAAAATCTCCAATGAGGGATTGCCCACAACTGTACAACCAAGGATACTCTCAGCACTGGTGAGTTTTTATAGTTCAGGGTGACCATATAGAACTGAGGACAGAGTGCCTCTACCTTTAACCATTGCATAAAAGGGAATTCAGGCAGGTGCTGCTATTTAAACCCTTCTATGATTAGCTAAACCTGTCTAAATTCCCTCTTCTATGCAATGGCTAAAGGTAGATGCACTCTGTCCTCCATTATATATGGTCACCCTGTTATAGTTAGAATATTCTGCCTCAAGTCTAGTCTAAACCTGTTTTCTTAGTAGTTTCAAACCCACAGTGTGCCTGGTTCAAGACCTGGACCAATTCACCAGGTGCTAAGGCCAAATTCTGGTTTCTTGCCTGGTGCCATGCAAGTTTCCGCTCCTCCAATGGCTCTCTTCAACTTGATACTTGTTTTTTCTGGCCTTCCTTTTTCCAATCCAAGGCATGGATGGAGGAGGATCAGTGGAGGCAAATAGATGCATGGAAGTGGGCAACCCTGCCTGTCTGCCAGCCGAGTCAACTGCTTCATTTGACAAAATCATCAGCATTACTTCCAGGTCAGGGGTAAGGTGTGCACCAAAGGCAGTGGTGACCTCAGGACTCAGAAAAGCCCAGGACTGACTCTGTGGTTCCCATAATAGTTCTGAGCGTTTGATCACCCACTGAAGATTTAAATATCAGCACTTTCACATAAACTTTTAATGCATGTTTGATAGGGCTCAAGTCACTATTGGAAACCAACGGCATATATTTACTTGTCCAGTAAATATATCAAAAGTTGTAGGCTGTTGTGTCCCGCTTAACACACATATAGCTAATTCTGAATAACTGTTTATAAAATTAAGGAAACAACTTGTATGTTTGAATTTACTTTGATCAATGTGTTTTATTGCATCTCAGAGGGTATACATGCACTGGGTTTTTCTCAAACTGAAATACAAAGAAAAGCCATTTTGAAATTCTCTCTCTAACTCTCTGTCATTACAGTGTTTGTTGTCCCCGCTTTAAATTCAGATACAACCTCTTTTTAAAATGGTACCATATATTGATTAAATAGTTTATCTGAAAGACTTAGGTGAACACCTTTCTTACTTAATATGCTTTTACAAAGAGCTGCCAAGCCACTTGTAACACTGATCAACAGTGACCTTAATGAGTCAAAAATCTTAAGCCAAGCCATCAGCACAAACGGTATGAGAGAACAAACTAAAACGTTAAAGGAACATATTTTCCTGTTTACAGAAGAGGGTGCAGTTCTTCAATTTAATGTGATTTCTAATCACTGATAGTACGGAAAATACACAGTGCGTTATGAGGATGGAAAAACACTAGTCTAAGGCATATACAGAGAAGCACCAACTAACAGATGTACATAAAAGGTAAAAATTAAAAAATAACACAATCCTGTAGTTTGTCATGATTTGACTATAGATACACTGAAGAGTGACCTAGTTAGCCTGACAATCCTTAACATGTCTTCACAACTATGATAGGTTGTTCTCAAACACCTGGTGAGAAAAGCTCACCCTTTACTTATTTCAGTGCATTTAAACAGAACTGATAAGTAAATTTTATATGAAAAAAGTTTTGAATATTTTAAAATAAAAATGATGGGGTTTTTTGTCTTTACACAGCAACTTAGAAAAGAATGTGTTAACGGGAATTTTCTTTATATTACCTTAAATAATTTTCTTAACATGTACAGTGCCACAAAAATAAACATTTCCCACCACAAATTGAGAATCCTGTGTTTGGAAGAAATCTATTCCACACAAAAGGGGTTTTGTAGGATCGAGAGTGCTTTTCTTACTACCTGATATTATCGCACAACAGATATCAGAGAAATGGGACTCCAAGGGAAAAAATTTAGGGGATTGCCCAACTTATTTACACTGAGACCTCCAGAAACACAGACACATCGCCCCAAATGCTCACCACACAACAGCTGCATAATCTGCCCTTATTGGATAGGTCCAGAAAAGCACTAAGAAGGCATCAGAAAACATACATCCATTTTTAAAGTTGTAAAACACATATATAACCCAAGTACACAAACTGAGAGAGAGAGAGAGAGAAGGGGTAACAACTAAGAGAGTACACATTCCTAATGTTCACTTTCACAGCTGTGCTACACGTTTTTGGAAGTAGGAGAGAAGTCTGAATAAGCACTGGGTTTGGTAGTGGTGGCTCACTTGGAAACGGAGCAACGAGACTCTTCTTTGTAGGCTCCAAACTTGCATCTTCAATTATCTTGTCAGAAAACTGCAGCTACAAAAGGCAAACAAGAGTGAATGTGTGTGCACGTGCGCGACAGAAAAAGGTCAAGCTACAATTCAAAAGACACTTGAATTTTTTATCATGATTTCTTTTCGCAGAACTCTTGCAAGTCCATGACAGAAGTGTATCTTTTTGTCCCTCAGGTTGTTTGAGTAAGTTATTCCAGGTGGAAAATTTTTATCAAGATATATCTGAAAGTGTATTTGAAATTGGTTTTCCTCCATGTACAGTATAAACAGCTGTGAAACACACCTGTTACTCCAAATTGGGCAGCAAAACTTGCCTGGTTCTAAAGCTTATTTGAACCAAAGTACCTTTTCTTGGGAAAGGAGCTGGCAAGTGCCATGCACCTTTAACAGAAGTAATCCACATAAGGTCCCTGCATAAGTAGATGATGGAACTCAGATGATAAGCAGATGATACCAACTCAGTTTGGGGAGAATTAGGACCTCTTCACATTTAGCACCTTCTTCATAATTGATGCCACAAGTGTAGTGAAGAGGGTCACAAGCACGCTTGGCCAGGCAAGTCACTCATAAGATCCCAAATGGTTTCCACAATATTTGGGTATGCTTAATACCCTTTAAACATAACCATACCTCCCCGATGAGACATTGCAACACTAGGTTGCTAACAAACTATACCACTTAACAACTGCCAGAGTAGATCAAAACTAATTACATAAATGAACATTTACAAAACTAGGAGAAAAAAATCCTTATTTCAAGGGGAAGGAGGGTCACAATATCCTTTAACAAAGAGGATTCACAATCTGAAACTGACAGAATGGAAACAGAGAAAGGCATGGCAAATAAACTGGAAAAAAATATGTAACAATTTCATGTACTTAGGTTGGCTGACAGGGACATAGTGCTGAATCAGCATCCTGACAATCATTTTCACCACTTGGTCACTACTTTTTGCATACATCAAGCATGTACAGGGTATTCAAAGGGTATGTGCAAGGTATTTGAAGGTGGGAGCCAGCTGCCCCTGTGAGTGGGGAAGTGCATGGGCCATTACAGCAGCAGCATGGGTGATTTTCAAGCAGCAGTCACATTCACCCCAAATAAACCCCAACCACAGCTAGGTAAACACATGCTCAGTTGCTTTCCAAGTCAAGGAACAACTGAGGTATCCACCATCTGGGCACTCACAGTACCATCTGGGACAATTTCACTCCTGCAGCTACTATGAACATGGGCATGCTGCTAGTGTTTCCATGGCAGTGACATGTTATGTGGCATAGCACTGCATGACGTCAACACCATTGCTACTCAGGGCACCGCAGGGGATCCTTGGGGCAGGAGGGGGAAGAAAAATAGATCCTCCCCTCTGAAGCAAACAGATTGGTGCGCCTGAGCATTGAGATTTACATCGAACTGTGCATCTTGCCTAAAAGAGCAACTTGCAGATCAACACCTGCAGAAGAAAGCCTTCAATGGGATGTGCATTTGGAGGTTCTAGGGGAGGACCTTGGCAACAGGGATGCATCTCATCCTCTTCCCCATCCCCACAAGCACAATTTGGAAATAATCAATAGCAAACAAGTGTGAGGAAGTACATGAACATAATTGGTAGAAGCTTTCATAAACATTAACGAGCTTTGAGGTTACTTTTGCAATGAACATTGAACATCAAGTGAATTCAGAACAACATTAATGTATTCCAAAGTTCAAGCAACTTGTGAAAATGCCAGAGAGGAATTCAGGGAAACAGGAATGCCTATATTCCAAGTTATTAAGGAGCAATCCATACCATAAATAGTTCATAAGAAATCCTTGATGTTAAGATCCGCTAATGGGTCTTTTGTTGGAGGTTTCTTGGGACTCTGAGTGACCGGCGTGGGGCTTGGAGAGAGCTTATTTCCCAGCAGAAGAAACACAAAATGAAAAAATATATATATATCAGCATAAGGAAAAGGGCATTTTAGGCATTACATAATTAAGACACAACAAATTCTGAGAATGAATACTGTCTCCACTTAGAGATACATAAACATACATTTAGTTCAAAAACAATCAAGCTTTGGGGGTATTTCCTTAGGGCAGTAATTTTCAAATTGTGAATCACAGTTGGGTTAGGAAACTTTCAATTTTACAGCTGACAATGAGAATACATTGGACCCCACTGTTACGAGAAATGCTCTCTTACTATATTATATTTGTCATTAATTTAATGTTATGAATGTGTTGGGCAAAGACCCTCATTTCCCATCCCGCTATCACTTCTCCAAACAACCTTTGAGGCCTACAAACAACTCTTCCTGTATTCTATTCTCCTTTGTTAACTACATCCTGCCATTTATATGCTAATGTGGAAGTCAGTCTGAAGAGTGGTCATCCCCTAATCCTGTCCAGGTAGCCACCAGCCATATGGTCTCAGCAGCCTGTCTGTCCCTTTCCACCACACCTTGCTGATGTAGTCTTCTTTCTGTTTTGGTCCTGATTGGGTGATGGTCTTCAGACCTTCCCCTTCCTGTAAGGTAAACAGCCCTTTCCTAGGTGACTATGTCCCTCTCTGCCCTATGGTATTAAAAACCTGCATTCTCTTGTTTTCTCTCTTTCCTCTTGGATCTTGGCATGGCCTGAAGAAAGTAGATATTGCCCAGGTCCTTGCATGTAACCTAATTTTAAAGCCCTCTTTGATAATACTATGGAAAGTGAAACTGAGCCATACATGCATGCTTATTCATGAACAGGCTACTATGCCTTATTTGGAAAGGCAGGAGCACCAACACCACCAGAATGGCCTGGATTTCAGAAACATAGTCCCCAAAAGACTCAACGAGGAAGCTTCCCCTCTCCTTGGCCAAAAAGAAGTTTTAAGAAAAATGTACAGAAAGCAAAATTCAGCTACACTTGTGCTTAGGCTCATATAGAGGACAAATGAAGGGGAGAGCAAGACCACCAGAATGGTCTGAAACTAATAAATGTGGAGCTCAAACAGTCCACCATAGAAAAATGTATAGAAACAAAAGCTTGAGAAGCTGGTAAACATGAATTGGTTTTTTTTAATACTCCAAAGCTAAGTGGGTCCATGCAGAGTGTCCTTCCAAAAGTGGGTTCCAGAGCGAAAAGATTTGGATTTAGATTATCTAGGTATTTGTCAAAAGACCTAAAAAGCTTTTGCACAATTACTAAAGAAAAAAAATGCTTGCAAATTATGCATGATTTTCCTACACCAAACATTTTCTTTTTAAAGTAATCAATGTCAAATACAAGCACAATATACAATATGGGGGGAGGGAGCAAGAAACGTGTGTAAAAATGAAACACCACAACAACCAAAAGATGTAAAGTCAGTCCTTAGCAAAACTATAAAATAAATAAAAATTTTTTAAAGAGAAATATATATATATATTTCCAGAAAAGAAAAATATATATATTTTTCCAGAAAAGAATACAGTCCAATAGATCAAACCAGAAGGATCAATGACATTCCTAAGGTTTGAGAGAACTGGTTTAATGTTAACAGAATAAATGGATACCAAATGGCTGAAAGAGTCTAGTTACCTCAAGTTTTTTCAAAAAACTTTCTGATGGGCAAGAACTGATGTGAAACAGACATAATTAAAAACTCTGCAGATCTGAGCATATCCAGTTGGAGGGAAAGAGTTAACTGGTTAGACATAGCAACCAACTGATGTTCCACACTGCTTGTAGTGACATGCGGATTGTTAAGAGAATGGCTTAAATAGAAGGAGCGAAATCAATGTCACTCTTAAACTTCCTTATTAAGGGATAAAGAACCTGATTGGGCTCCCTTTAATGTAATAATTAAATTCATTTAATAGAAGTTTAATAGGTGAGGGACTCTTCCAGCACCTGCTTCTGACCAGAAAGACATCTTTGTTTAAGAACAGCAATTCAACTATTCGTTGGTATCCTTCAGTCTCGAAAGACTATGGTATCGTCCTCTGATTGGAGGTCCTAAAACAGCATCTGATGTGGCTAAAAAGGCCAATTTGAGAGTGGCAATCCCTTCCACACTGGGGACAGATATACAGTTTCTGAATGCTTGCTGCATTGCAACAGTCACTTGCTGTGCTGCAGATAATATAATAAACAATGATAAAATAAATCCCTTGTGTTTGAGAGGAAGAGATTCATGCAATTGTTTCAAATTAATACAACCAAATACTACTGCTCCATTATATATACTTGCATATTTAAAATTTCAGATATTCAAAACATTAATATTTTTGAATGACCATATTTCAACATGGAGAGTGAGAACTAAATAAACGTGCATTTTACAAATGAACCTATGCTATAGACTAGACTATAGAAATCATGAATTCTTACTGGTGCACCAGCTCCTGCAGCTGCTCCAAATGGTGGCCTCATCATAGGCTGCCCATACATAACTGGTTGCTGTGGCATCATTGGAACACCTCCTGCTGCAGGTTGCTAGAAAACAATAATCCATATGGCATGTATTGTTAAGGCAAACCTATGGGCTGTGATTTTTTGTTAAAGTTATTTGAACTGTACAAAGATAAAAGTCCATCCTTTGCTACACTCACTTTAATATAAAGTATACAACTTATTTTTATTTGCTGAAAACTCTAGGGAACACTGTGTACACTCGTATATATGTATGTACTCTCGTATATATGCATGCATGTATAAATAAATTACAAAAATAGAAAACCATGACTTGTAACCCCTTATTGTCTTTTTCCTCCAGAAATTTGTCAAATTCCTTCTTAAATACATTAGGGCTTGATGCCATGAACCATCCTGTGGCAAGGAGTTCCACATTATATGCTGGGTAAAGAAATATTTTATTTTGTCTGCCCCAACACTGCTAATATTCAATTTTAGTGGATGTCCTCTAGTTCTGGTGTTATGCGAGAGAAAAAAATCATTTCTCTCCACCACAATTTTGTATAGTCATCCCTGCTTATTTTATGGGTTAAGGATCAGAGCTGTGGTGAAAACTGGAAATAACTGAAAGTGGAACGTGGTCTTTTTAAAATTTACCAATGTTGCTTCCAATGCTTTTTTAGCTGCCATACTGCAAATTACATTTTTATTTTCCAAATTGCATCTGCCAATTTTATCTGCTGTTACTCAAAAATTTCTACAAATGGACTCTCATTAATGCCTTTGGGAATGGGAAGAGGTCCAGAGCTAGCGTGCATGCACTCTCTCACTCACATACCAAAACAGTTTGAATCACGTTAGTGGCATAGCTAGGTCATCTGGCACCCGGAGCCCATAATACTTGTTACACCCCCATACAAAATTATTTAATTAATTATAATCAGTATCAATTATTTAATAAAATATTAATATTTTCATATTTTTATACCATCCTTTAAAACCATCACTTGGGTGGTGTATATAGTTCCTCCCTTTTTTGTCTTTACAACAACCCTGTGAGATAGGTGAGGCTGAGAGACAGTAGTGACAGACATGAAATTAATAATAATAATGACCAAAAAATATATGCCAGTAAATATTTCCTCACAAGCAGGGGGTTAATATCAGTAGCCTCCCCTGCTACTACTCCTGTTCTCATAGTAGTCAGTGATACACTGCCCCAGCATTTGGAGCCCAGGTCTTCTTGAGTGGAAAAGGAAAAGGAAAAGGAAGACAGTGTAGATTTTTCCCCATTATAAGGCTAAAAAGAAGGACATGTCCTGGAAAAAGAGGATATGAGGTCACGCTCCCCCAAATGAATTCTGACTTATAGACTGCTCTTCAATATGAATCCAATGGTATATAACATGATGGGGTTTGCTCCATTCCTTCATGTCATTATGATGTTGGTCACCCACCCAGAGTGTCACCCCTCCAACGGGTGGTTCCCGAGGTGGAGTGCCCCTTCCCCTCCCTCTAGCTACGCCACTGCACCATGTCCCATGCAAATCAACATGCATTATTTTAGCCTTTACATCAGAAGAAAGAGGCAGAAAAAGTGGAGCACGTGTTGAATAAATGGTGTTGAAAGAGAAGATTGTCATAAAATGAACTGTCAGAAAACAGAGAATGCCTGTATGTCTCAATCATGCTCCCCCTCAGGTTCATCTTTTCTAGACTGAAAAGCCCTAAATGCTGTAGCCATCCTCATATGGTAGGGGTCCTAAACTATTAATCATTCATTAATAATTTCTTTCACAAAAAGAAAAAAATAGCTACTAATTTTGCTTACCATTCCAAATCCTGGTCCAGGCTGTGCAGCAGGGGCACCTGATGTAGGAGGAACAGCACCTCCTGGAGGCACAGATCCTGCCTAAAAACCAAAGTTAATATTAATGTACATTTTCTCCACTTATTAAGTTGTTTCTAAAAACATTGTGTATTTGCATTCTGTAAAAAAGCAATCCTTAATAGAGAACCCTATTGTACCATTAATTGATCCTGCACAATATTAGCACAAAGTTGCGTTAAAACAGTTTTACAGCACATATTTAATTTGCATCTGAATCCTAACTTATGCTGTAGTACGGTGATTTTAAAACAGCCACCAGTAGATTCTGCTGCATCAGGGAGGTATTTGGAAGTCTCTTCATGTCAAGGTCTGGCAGTCTCACTGGGTCCATTTGGACCTCATAACCAACTAGCCCCATGTAGCTCCCTTCCTGGAGCTCCCTAAAATGAAGGATTTCTCTCAATTACAGATCGCAGCTAGAAAATATTCTTTTAGTGTGCTAGAAAGTTTTTCTGGTGAGAAAAAAATTCTCATTACAAGGAATACATTCTATAGTTCTATAGGCATACAGTATATGCCTGTACTATAATTCTCATGTATATTATAAATAAACTCAGTAAAATTCATTCAGCTAAGTTCCATCTTTAATATATTCATTTATGCAAATTATTATGCATTAATAAATAAATTAATATTAATATTAATATATATTAATAATATATTATATATTAATATTGTTAATAATTAATTAATTAAATTATTATTATTAAAAATTATGCAAATAAATAAAGGGCTGTGGGTGGCGCAAGTGGCTAAGACACTGTGGGCACAATCCAGAGTAACTACGTGCACACGTAAGAGACTTTAAGTGCACCCGTAGTTACTGTACCACCTAGTGAAAACCTACGGGAAATTCATATTGCAATCCAGAGTAACTTGTTCTTACTCCAGAGCAAGGACTCCCCATAGTTTCTCTGGATTTCACCCTGTGCCTGTTAACCAGCAGGCCAGGGTTCGAGACCCGGGTTGGCCCCACAAGACAGGGTGAGCTCCTGTCCTTAGCCCAGCTCTGCGACACCAGCTGGATCCAGTTGTATTAGCTCTGCCTTTCCACTGGACTAATTCAGTGGCGTGGAGAGGGGGGATTTGCTGCTTGGGTATCAGCCTATCCTCCATAACAATCCAACTCAGGCTTTCGTGCTTTGCATGCAGCATATGCAGCACCGAGCACGATACCATAGTCTTTCAAGACTGAGGGAGGCCTGCTTTTTATGCAAATTAATTTTTTCCAGCCTCTGACACAGTATCAAATAATGTGTGCCCACCCCTTCTATAACTTAATAGCAGATCAAGCTAGCAGTTATGAAAGTGTTAAATACAAGCTCTGCTTTTGTATTTTGTACTTAGCACAACCACTCCTAATTGCTATACAAGAAATAAACTCAAAACATGCCTGGAAATAAGCTCAAAACAGGGTAAATGTGATGTTGCCAGTACAAATGGTAAGATATTGAAAACAACAGACAGGATGAGATAGACATTTCCTAACTGTAGAAATTGAGAGCAAAACAAACCAGTTGGTAATGCTGATTTGGTGGGGCAACATGGATTGCATATGAAAGATTTACTGCTATAATTACAATTATAGGGCTGCAGTGGTGGCTCAGTATTTAAGACATTGTGCTTGTTGACCTGAAGGTCAGCAGGTCAGCGGTTTGAGACCTGAGTACTGCAACATAAAGTGAGCTCTTGATTCTCCCACAGCGCCTGCCAACACAGCAGTTTAAAATCATGCAAATGTAAGTAGATAAACAGGTACTACTCTAGTGGAAAAGTAAAAGTATACAGCATTCCATGTGCTTCTGGTGTTCAGTCATGCTGGCCACATGACCATGGAAGCATCTTGGGACAGTGCTGTCTCTTCTATCTTGTAACTGGGATGAGCAGCGAACCCTGGAGTTGGTCACGACTAACAGAGCAACCTGCAGAGTAATATCTTTACCTTTTCACTCCTATAATACCTTCCAGTATACCCACCATACACAATTTTTCACAAATATAAGGCACTGCATACCATTGGGCCACTTGGAGGAACACCACTTGACCATGTTGCAGGTGCTACTTTTGGTTGCCAATTGGCTCCTCCTGTCAACTTCTTCTCTCCTGCATTCCACTGAAGGTCTCCCCTGAAGACAGACAATCCATATATTCATCTAGATATTGATGAATACTGACAATCCACATAGTCATCTGCCATTCATCTACAAAGGAGTAGCATTTGCAACAGAGCAGAACTTTGAATAGGGTCCTGACTATGTTTAAATGTATGCCTGTTACTAGCTGGTCAGTAATCTCTGCACTTCAGGTGGAGCAATTCAGGTACTTTCATAGTGAGATATAGTGGAGAAAGTTATTAATACCCCACATTATTCTGTTATACAAGAGGGTACCTTTTTAAAACAACACAAATCCTATGCATGTCTGCTAAAAGGTAATTCCTATGGAAGACTGCAGCTTAAAGTCTAGCATTTGACGTTCTGTTAACAATGCCATTCTAATTTCATTTCCCAAACAAAATGGTCTGAAGAAACACACATTCAAAGCGAGACTATTTACAGGGAAGCAATACTACATATAAAAGAGGATTACATCATTAGAAGCCTTAGCAAGTGAAAATGAGCCATCTGAAATTTTGACTTCACTAGCTACTTACTTCTTTGATGTGGTACCAGAAATTCCAAGATCTGTAAAGATGAATATAAATCATTTGAGAAGTACTTTAAATATGTGAAGAGACATTATAAGTTATACTTCTTCATTTAGAAGTTTGGATATGCTTTTTGTGATCAGAAATATGCTGTACAAATACTTTTATGTATATCAACAACTATAAGTTTACTCTTCAATCTTATTTGTTTTAATTCTGTTGTAAGCATCTGTAAAGTTGCAGTTTAGAAGAACTTGAGTTGACTTGAATTACCTAGTAAAGGAAACTTAATAATGTTCCTGTTGGAAAAAAGAAACAAAAGCTTCTGCAATAGAGACAGTGTTTCTGAAGAAGATTGTACACCAACTAAAAAACCTTGAAGTTACAGTTAGATTGATCTAGTACCATCAGTGGTGTCGCTAGGGTTTGCATCACCTGCTATAAGAGGCCAACACATCACCTCCATATTGGACATCCTTTCATGCACTGGGATGGCAATGCCTCCATCAGTGGGAATGATTATGTACCAATGCCCATCTTCCACTTATTTTTTGGCTATAACTTTTGAAAGAACAGATATATTTCTGCACAGTTTGTTTCATTGCATTCTGCATGAAATTACACATGAATTGATATATAACATGATTATACAATTAAAAGCCATGTATATTATATATACATGTTATATATCTACATATTATATATACATGTTATATATCTATATATTATATATACATGTTATATATCTATATATTATAAAGATATATAACATGATTATACAATTTAAAAGCCATTGTGTCATCCCGTGAGTGTCACCTGGTGCACTTCCCTAACAATTCCAAAGCAAGTCAGTCTTCTGCCAGATCCAAAAATGAATATGTTGAAGTTGCTCACAACAGTATAGCTCTTTACAAAAAAGGCATTAGCCAGCACTCTAAAACAGTGGTTTTCAAAGTTTCCCAGTCTGTAGATCTTCTCATCCTTGTGGGCAATTTGCCATGGCTCTCCATTACATCAGAATATTGATACATGCAAATTAACGAACATAATCAAAAAAGAAGTTCCCCTTCCGATCTCCCTTCAAAATCAATGCAGAAATAAATACTGCTACAGAAAGTGCGTTTGAGCGTATTACAGTGAGACAGCATGAGAGTGCTGTCCTGCAACTTGCTAAAACCCAGTGAAGCTGGGAGCATCTGATTCTGTAACATTTGGTGAAAATGTTTCCATTTTCACACCTTTGAAGGCAAGGGGCATCTCTCAGCTGAAACAAGCCCTTATTAATCTGGTCTGAGGGGTTTACAGTCGGGGTTTATTTACAGCTGTAAATAAGCAGGGTTTGTTAAAAGAAGTGGGAGGATTCTGTCAAATGGTTCTGTTCTCTGTGTTGGAGAAATGCAATGTACAAATTCAAGCTCCCTGCTGCTGATTACCTAATTACTTTCCCCTGAGTGTGTGACTTGTGAATAATAGGAGTGAAGACCAAGGGGGACAGAAGAAAGGTGGGAAAACAAAACAAAACAGTTTAACAGAGGAAGGGGGACAAAATAGTTCAGCAGTGAAAGGGGTGAGAGGGAGGTTGTGTGGGCTCCTAGCCTCCTCCCTTGCTCTCCAACTCTCTCAGAAGAAGCAAATGCAGAAGTATCCCTCTCACCTCTTTCTCTTAAACTTGCCACAGGTTGGGAGGAGGAAGAACGGCAGCTTAGGAGACCAAAGGGAAGGCATACTGAAGGGCTGCACTTGGATACCAAGCAGGGAGAACTGCAATAGCAGCCAATGGATAGACTGCAATGCCAGGAGTGCATGTTCAGGAGCACATTCCCAACTAACTCAGAAACTCAACTGATGTTTAATAGGGTACTAAGCATGTCATACCCTCCATGCAGGTCACCTGGTGCAGACCACACCAACCTCACCACCCTAATGATGCCCAAGTACAATATAGTAACAGGAAGGGAAAACAATCAAACTCTTAGTTCTGCCAACTTACTTCCTACTAGATTTGCAAGAGAAGAATCAAGATCACTTCCAATGCCTTTGGTTCCAGCTGAAACAGGAGCAGCACCCATGCCTGAAGCAGATAGAGGTTGACCAGATGGCATCATGGTTGGCATGAGAAGGTCACCTAAGCCATCAAATACTGAAAATTTAAGGGAGAACAATAGTTTAGACCATTAGTCTTTCAAATAGCAGGCCAAGATTTAAAAGGAAAAACAGTCAAACACTTTGTAACACATTCAGTTGCTACGGATCTTAGCAGTTTTAAGGTCAGTGTAATGCCAATGAAAGGCATGCATGTTATTTGACTGACAGAGACATCCAGTAATCCTAAAGATAAAAGATTCTAAATGAATATGGCAACAAAATAAATGCCTAATCACAAACTCATTAAATTACCTTTCAAACTCTTGTTACAGTGTCTTGAATTTTCAGTCTAGTTAAATAATTACCTTCCCAAATTGTTACTATGAAATAAGACCAAAGGGAAAAAAGGTTGAGTGTTTTTTAAATGTTTGCATCAAATGAGAGTTAATTAACACAATGCTGTGACTAGAACCTCTTTGTTACTAGTGGTACGTCAACAAAAACAAGGGTCCCCCCTCCATTGCTTCTGGAAGAGATGTAGGTAGGCTCCAGGCTTGTTCAGTCTATGTTAATACTTCCAGGTGGTGATGGGAAGTGAACCACAACTGAACCAGATGTTTTAATACTAGTTTGCTGATAGAAATTAAAAAGTCAATCAAATGCACCCCTTTGGCTAATGACCTAACCCCCAAATCCAGAGTAAATACAGGAGTATATAAGAGACTTTATGTGTACCCGCAGTTACTTCACCACCTAGTGAAAACATATGGGAAATTCATATTGGAATCCAGAGTAAGCTGTTCTTACACTGGAACAAGGACTTCCCGTAGACGACAAAATGAAAAAAAGAAATCAAATACCTTTGAAAAAATATTTTTATTGCTGCTGAATTATGGATTTGAAACAAATTGTTGCTGAATTATGGATTTGAAACAAACGGACTTATAAAGAACCTTCCTTTATGTAAAGATCATTTTTATTTCATTTTATTTATTAGCTCTCATATATATATTATTTATTTAGCTTAAATAAATATATTTATTTATTAGCTTTCAGTTGCTCATTTCTCCCTACAGTGAGGGAGTGAACCAAAGATGGCTGAAACAGACAAGGCCTTTTTCTCTCTTCTGTCCAAGTCAGTTCCAGAAAAAGATGGACATCTAAACAGTCCAGTAGGAAGCTGCTGTTATACAAGGAAGTCCCTTTTTATCCCTTTTATCCACATTTTGGGGAGTTACAAGAAACATTCCCCACAGATATGAAGGAAACCCTGAAGCAGCGCCTTTAAATACACCTTTTAATAAATGTATATTTGTTAAGCCAATTAAAACAAAAGCTAACTACACAATAAATTTTCTACCTTTTTACTAGTGGTACAATATGTTTTGAAACAATACTTCTGAATTTACCAGAAAGAATTAACAGATTTGTCTAGCAATTGTTTCACCTAAAAAAAACCCATAACTTTTCTATCCTAGAAATCAGCTACTGACCATACTAGAGATAGCAATTTCTAATCTAAACAAGTGTTACATAAGTATACCTTTTCAAGTTGGATGTGCATGTTACTATCAGAAAGCATCATTGCACTATGCTCTGGCAAGCAATCAAATAAAGCAAAGCAATACTAAATATTTGGGTTTTTAAAAAAAAACTTATTCTCTTGCAGAACTCACCCAATGTGCACATTTGTAGCAAGGCCCAGCACGGAAGTATAGAATGAAAGATACAAACAAAATGACAGAGCAGTGATGAAAGATATTAAGCTTTATGTCAAGGGAAGAACACCTGGAATTCAATTGTGTTTAAGGTCTGGTGCGCCATGCACGCTTAGCAAAGGCTTAGCAACTATTGCAAGACTACACATCCATAGACTGGATATATAGTTTAAATACAGATAGATTCTGGAAGTCTTTTAAATGAGCATGCATATAAGGCACATGCAAAGAAGAGGTATGTATGCTTCAACGTTGTCTATATTGAAACTGTACTGAACAAGAGGAAATATACTTCAAGTTATAGACTAGAATTAGTATTCAGAATTACCTATTTCAGGTAACAGAAGGCATTTTACAGTACAGTTTACACCTGTAATAACTTGAATGATCTTTGCTTATCTGGTAGAGTTGCACCAGTGTTTATAGTTCAAGAAACAAAGGGAAAGTTTTGTTCTGGAAATGCACAAGAAAACCTTTGCTCACCTGAAGGATCAAAGGAACTGCTGCTAGCAGGTGAAGGAGAAGGTGATGCTCCAAATGCTGCTTCAAAGTTCGGCTGCAGAATATTGGCCTGAGCTGGTGTAACAGGGGATGGTGATGGGGATGGAGCAATAAAAGAACCTCCAAAGCCTTTAACAAATAAAAGGGGAAGGAGTCATTAGATGAACATCAAAGATAAAAAAGTGCTAGTTCTTCCCAAGCTATGGTTTTCCTACCTGACTTCTAACCTCAAACCTGACTCCTAACCCCAAACCCATGGGCAGGAGTTTGGAAAGCCTTGCTCTAAACTATGTTTAGGTTACGCTATCATTTAGTAATCCTTACAGCCAATCTGAAAGAGGCAAGCATTTTAAAGTTTTCTATACTGTTTTGTCAATGTTCAAAGAGGTGTAAACAATGTTGTTGTCCTCATCACCCAGAGGGAGAACAGAGGCACAAATGATGGTAGGTAGTGCCTGCTTAAGAACAGCCTGTCAGCTTGTACACTAGCTGAGCCAAGTTTTGAACCAAGACAACCAGCTCCTGTCCAACAAATACTTATTCTACTACCAACATTCATATTAGACTGCTCAGCAATGACTCATGTATTCTTTCATTTGACCATGTTAGGGGGAAACCATATTCTAAAGCAGCAGATAATAATCTACTGGTTGAAGCTTTACACTGCACACCTAAAGACACTTTCCGGGGAGTAAGACCCATTGAACACAATGGGGCTAACTTTTGAGTAGATATGGTTAGGATTGTGCTCTTAGTCTGCCCTGAGTGAGCAATAATATGGTTGAGGACACACAGGCCTGCTACCAGAAATTTAAAGATTAATATGTTCCAAGTATGATTAAACATATGGACCACATTTCTTTGGGTCAGAAATTTTTGCTTATGGGGAAGTCCATATATAGACATCATTTGTGAAGTTTATATTTTTCTGGTCTTTCTAGAACACTGGTTCAAAGAATTTTCAGCTGGTTTCTTACAGAAAGGTCTCCATGTGTACAGTAACAAAAGGTAAAGAGGGCTATGTAAATATTTGAGTAAGTCAAGCTTTATTACTACTAAATATGTCCTGTAATGCCTTAAAAAATTGGAAGCCAAGAAAAATATTTTAAGAATAAAGATTGGTTTTTATTCAGTATTCCTTTTCTCTACTGGGGTTCCGTTTTGGAATCCCCTGCGGATAGCTGAAACTGTGGATAAGGACAAATGCCTATCCTTATGGTCTTGTGAGACAACAGATCTCCCATCTGGAAATAAGGGGCCTTGGAGTTTACCCAAGGATCCCACTGCCTTATAAGGCATTAAAAACACCACTCTGTTTCTCTGTGAAACTGAAAATCACGTATTTTTGTCTCTAAAGCTCAGTCTGAGCCTGGAAGAGGATGGGGATGGGCAGTCTCTCCCTCTGGTGAGATCAGAAACCCTTCCAGAAGGACACGTGCAGGTTGGGGGGTCTGATCTGCAGATAACTGAATCCACAGATATGGAATCTGTGGATATGACCCTCCTGAATACCATCACATGAAATAGAGCAAAACAATGATTGTTAAGCAGTCTTTCATGCCTTTACCCCTGTTTAGTTCTTGAATCAGTTTGTTTCGGAATTTAGAAAAATAAAGTTCAATTACTGTACTGCGTAAATATATTGTTATTAGTGCCTGAGAGCTTAATGTTTAAATGAAAAGTCTCCATTTTACCAGGAGGGCCACATCATCAATCGGACACTAATTTTGGGGGCTGGAGAAATGATTTACATTTCAAATTTGAATAAATTTTCATATAAGAGTATATTAGGGACATGACAAGGCTTGCTCATGGGCTGGATGAAGGGATCTTGCCAAGGCCACAATGAGGCTTGACAAGGGCTGTATCTGGCCCCAGGGCTGGGGTTTGGATGACCCTGTTCTAAATGATGACACATTATACTCTTCTTTGTAGAAGCTATCAATCACGTCTCTATATGTTAGCTTCTCAACCATGCAGAATGCATTAAGACCAGTGGTGGGCTTCAGGGGGTTCTCACAGGTTCTATAGAACCCTTTGCTAATGAGCGCCTGGTTCTGACAACCGGTTACTAATGGGACATAGAACCTGTTGTTAAATTAGGTTATTAGGACATAGACCTGTTGTTAATTTATTTGAATCCCACCACTGATTAAGACTGATGAAATACTTCAGAACTTTGCAAATACTGTGCTGTTCATAGTTGGGAGAATATTCTCCACTGAACAGAAGCAGTAGCATGCAATATCGGCTTAAATGTATTTCTGACATAGCATTTTAAGTGGCGAGAAGATCTGTTTGATCTTCCCAATATCTATGTGCAGAGTACAGGGATATTGGTGGTACCACGAAGAGGCAGTTATATAAAAAAGCTATTAAATACTGCATACAATTGTTGTTCATTACCAGCTAAGAGATCAGCAGCAGCAGAGGAGCTAGAAGCAGCTTGGGTTGCAGGCTGGGGTTCAGGAACACTACTTCCAAAAGCATCTATAGGTTTTTCAGTAAGGCAGGAATAGAGGCAAAAAGGTTTAGCAATGAATAAATTCATAATTTTAGGAAAAAAACATTGTCATAGAGGAATGACTACAAACAAGACACAAAATACAGTCTCAAGCATACTACTCATTTTGCTTATAAACAGCTCTTCCAGCAAAAAGGCCCACACTGAACATACAGAGTTTACAAAGTATTAACATACCACAGTCTACATGTAACTACTGGTTGAGCCAATCTCATGTAATGCTTTCCAAACTCTTTTTTATTGTGACTCTGAATACAACTTCTTCCATTCTGGAAACCCATGGAGTTGGTACACATTAATTATAATAAACATCACACAAGGTGACTATATAGAATGGAGGACAGAGTATCACTACCTTTAACTATTGCTTAGAAGAGGGAAATTAGGATAGAAGAGTTTAAAAAGCAGCACCTGGTAAAATTCCTTCTTCTATAAAATGCTTAAAGGTAGAGACACTCTGTCCTCCATTGAATATGGTCCCTGCACAATCATCAGGTTCTAGGGAAGGCATACAAGGCTGCAATTCCAGTTGTACTGTTGTGCAGCTTACTAAAGAACACTGCTTCCTCAACCACATCCATACAACCAGTGTTTCATTCATGAACCCTTATTTGATCTAATATCTCACAGATTGAGTGGAACAATCTAACAATCCTTCTGAACCTAATCAGAAATTTAAGTAAATTTTAAAAAGCAAGACAGCACAGAAAATTAGCTTAGCAAGTAGTTATATGCACACCATGGTTAGTTACTGTTGGAAAGCTATATTCCTCTGAAATCCAATCTTATCTTATAATCTAAGATAAATAAAAGCTAAAAAGGTGGCCAGTACACACAGTTACTCAGCCAACAATGTGAAAGCCTGATTGTACTTCTGGTTCTCAGCTGCTCATTAAAAGCAGCAAACTGATGGTAATACTTCAGATCAGTGGTTCTCAAACTGGGGTATCAAAACACCCTAGCTTAAGAGCACTGTGGACTGTGACTGTAAGGGGTGAGGGGAGTGGGAAGACAGTGATGTGATCCCTGTATCAGGCACAGGGGAGCTTTTCTTTAACTAGACCTAGCTCCCGCCAAGGTCCTAGAGATTGCATCACTGCCTTCTCTCCACCCCAGCAAGCCTTAGCACAGCTCAAACTATACCAGAGTTTGAGTACCACTGCTCTAAATGGATACTCTGCTATACAAACAACAGCATGAACAGTTTCACATCTTCATCTGACTGAGAATTTGTATGGCTTTCAAAAAATATATTACATATGTTAATATTTTAAAGGGGAAAGATTTCACAGAAATGTCAGCATATTTTGAACGGACATAGTTTTAACAAGCGTACCGCTGTATACAAGGTCTCAAATCTACAGTTTTCAATAAGATTGTTGTACTTGCAAAATTTATTCCAGAATTTTTTCCCCAATCAAATATTTTTAATTGTAAATAGCTGGCCCTTCAGGAAAAAAATCTGGGGACAACAGCCTTCTCTATTGTTGGTTATAAATTACTCTGTTGTCCCATGCCATTTCATATACGTTTTAAAAATCTAATATTTATTGCTTACCACATGTCACAAAAGCAATTTTTCAGTGGAAAAGCAATACAATAAGTAATTGTAACTGAGGTTTGTCCATATTATGCAATCATCTAAGATTTAGAATTTAAAAGCAGTTTGCTTAATATTTTGTAATATTGTAATATCAGTGTAAATGCCACTTTTCAGGAGGTCCACCACATATTGTTTCCCAATATGTTTCCCAAGAGATTTACCCTTTTATGTTCAGTCCCTCAAAAAACTAAAGTTACATCCCTATTCTCATGTTGAAACACATCTGTAAGGCTGCAATCCAAATCTGCAGTTAGGCTGGCCGAAGCCCCCGCATAAATCCTGTGCTGACCTGGGGATGTCACAAAAGTGCCGTGAGACACTTCTCTGACACTCCTGGGGAAGGGTTAGACCAGTGCACAACATTATCACGGAAACTGGAAGACCGATGAGTTGTGCTGGCCTAGGTTAGGATTGCACCTTATGTCTCTCAACCCCCCAGAAACAACTATTTCACAGCAAAGCATCACTGCAAAGATCTCTATTTATGTAGTGCAAGAATGTAATCACTTATTTGAGCAAGAGCTATTTCATGCATGGAACATTGAAAGTAATGAGAACAGATGAGAGATGAAAAAAAGTTTCACTTTCTGACAAAATTAAAATGCATACTCAAGCTATATTGCATGAACAAAAAAGTTAAATAATTTTAACTGCTAATAGATGGAACTGAAATGGAACAGGAAATTCTTTAATGGTGAGAAGGAGCAATACCCACCACCAAACAGGTCAATCACACCTGAAGAATCCACTTTAGCTGGGGAGGCAGTGGGCAGGGGCGATGGTGCTGCAAATGCATCCACTGCAGTAAGCATGACAATATTTAGTATCAGCAAATCAGGAGCGATGAGAGCCAACTACCTTGAATCCATGACAACACAGTAATCACACACATTGATTTTTGAGGTACGAGGACACACCTGTTATATTTTTCTTGAAGTACCCAAAATTCAGTTTGCACTGTACTATACAAGGGAGCATGCTGCAAGCAGAGCCACTTTAAACACAATTAACATTTCTACTTATCTTGCATACATTTGAGCTTTGCATAGATATGTCACAGACTGTATTTCTTTGTACATCATGATCTTTTGGTTCCACTGTCTCTAAATGTTCTAGCTGTACTCGTGTATATGCCAGCATATTATCCCCCTGCAAACTGAGGCTGGAATTGGAGTGCAGTTAATATATTTGTTTTTAGGGTGCCACAAGATTCAGACATTTCTGATTTGTTTCCATTTACAATGATGTTGGCTACATTTTTCTATTCCTCTCAAATTTCAAACATGTTCAGCTTAGCTTTGTTATAATGAATATATCTACCCACTTTCATCATTGCCACTTACATCTTTTGAGTTGGGAGACCAGATAAAATACAACAAACACTAGTAAGAGGCACAGGATGGACAGGGAGGCTTTTTCAAGCATGGAAAAAGCACAATTTGAAGATTTGTCCACTGAGCTGTGCCTCCTTCCACAGTTTGTTGTTTTGTGTTCCTGGTTGTGCTGCCAGGCAGCAGCTATCAAGGGATTGATTCTATTAATACCACCAGACCACTGGTGGTATCCAAAGGAGTTGCATCACTAGAGTAGGCTTGGGGGGCCCTGTACCATAGGTACCCCAGGTGGGTGACCAAAACCACAAAAAACTGTGATGGTTTTGCATAACCCCATCATGTTAGATACCGTTGGATGCATATTTATTAGTAGAATCCAATACAATAAAAGCTTTGAAATATCTCCTTCATATCAAAGAATGTGGCCACAAAACTAAAAACACACACAAAAATGCGTGGAGCCCTATGCAGTAGTGTAGTTAGGTCATTTGGCATATGGGACTTTCATAGGGTTCCATTCCTTTTTTCTGGCCATAGAATTTCATAGGAAGGCGATATTTCAAAGCTGTTTTTACTCTGGATTCTGCTGGGAAATATGTATCTAACAGCATATGACTTGATAGGGTTATTAAAAAGACTTAACTATTTTAATGACTTTGGTCACCCCAGTGTGTTACTCCCCAGGGGTGGTACTCACACACCCCCGGGGCGCCACTGGTCCTATGGAAAGTGCAACTGAGCCATATCGCGCTTTTACCCACAAGTAGGCAAAGGGTAGATTGGGAAGAATCCAATATCCTCAGAATGGTCCTGATCCAATGAACATAGCTGCCACAAATTACTCCAGAAGGAAATCCCTGATAACTGCATTGAGCCCAATGGAAAGTAAAACTAAGCTACACAGCTGCATTTACTTGTGAGTAAGCAAACGTGCCTTGGCTCATGTTCAGGTCAAGCACAGAGGAATGGAATACCACCAGAATAATCCCAATCAAGTGAAAGTGGAGCGCAGTAAGTGGTCTAGAAGGCAACTTCATCCCCTCCCAAAAAAAGAATAAAATAGAGGCTTCAATGGTAAAGTGATTTTTACAATAGGAAAATATTAATTAATTGTATTAATTAATTCTGATAATTAAATTTTGACATGGGGTGGCAAAAAATTTCTGGACCTAGCTACACCACTGACCCATAGAACTGATTGAGAAACACTGGTTGAAGACAAGAAAAAAAAATTCTTTCTCTGGCCAAAGTTCAAGACTAGGTATAATTCCAATATTTTCTGCTTTTACAAGTTTTCAGAGCAGGGATGAAGCTAGGAAAGGAAAAAGGGCAGCAGAAGGATTCATACCACCAGCTGGAACCATACTAGACTAACTAGTTGTGAAACAAGAAAAGCCACCCCTATCTACATTTTCTTTTTTCAAATTTGTTATACAAAAATTAAGGGGCAAGTCTAAACAACTTTCCCACACTGGCATAACTGTGCTAGTAGGCCATGTGCTGCATCCTGTAGTGGGGAGGGGATGGTCATGTAGACCTTCTCAAGGTAAGACAAAGTTTTTTCCCCTTGTCACAAAGTTTTGCATTGTTCTTACCCCAGTGTTGGAAAATGGTTACAAATCTAATATAGCTGTACAGACTTTCTGATGGTTTGTTTTTTATGGTTTCACTCTTTCAACACCTTTAAGTTGTAACCAGAATTCATTCAACACATGCTCCACTCTTTCAACCTCTCTCTGCTAAAGGCTAAAATTGTCTTCCCTAATGTTGATATCCATGTGATATAGTAAACAACCTGTTTTTCACATGGTGATCCAATTTATGATCACATAAGTAATTTCTTTGGGGCTATGGGTGGCGCAAGTAGCTAAGACATTGTGCCTGTTAACCAGCAGGCCAGGGTTCAAGACCCGAGTTGGCCCTACAAAACAGGGTGAGCTCCTGTCCTTAGCCCAGCTCTGTGACGCCAATCATATTGGCTCTGCCTTTCCATTGGACTAATTCAGTGGCATGGAGAGGGGGGATTTGCTGCTTGGGTAACAGCCTATCCACCATTAACAATCCAACCCAGGCTTTCGTGCTTCGCATGCAGCATATGCAGCACCAAGCAAGACACCATAGTCTCTCAAGACTGATGGAGGCCTGCTTTTTTTTAAAAAGTAATTTTTTTTATGACTTTCTTCAATAAATGACCATCATTCCAATACATAAGATATTCATTGATCTCACAGGACTTTGTTCATTTTACTGTAATTTGTAATGTATTTTGGCTATGTATTCATAAATGTGTTAGGCTTTTTAAGTGATACATGTCTTTTTTGGAGGTAATTTTGCATCTGCAAGCTGAAAATGACTGGGTTCTACTTTTCAACCATTATCACTGTTGGATAGTGCTCCGGTCCCAAACCCGTCTAATAAGTGGGGAGCGCCTGAACTGAGATTGAATTAAATAGCTTGTATTAGTTCCCAAAGAAGCAGCAATATGAATTTGTATATCATGACTTCCTAACCCAAGCCAAAAAAAAATGTAAAAATGCAGAACTTGATACCCGTCTGTACCAATACTCAATGTTTTTTAAAAAAAAGAAAACCTGCAAAGGACCAATTCAAACATGATTTCCTGATATGGGATAAGGGGATGAAAGAGACAGTGGGAACTTGCAAACTGAAACATTTTTGTATTGCAAAAATTATTCCGGTTTTCATAAAAATCTTAAGCTTAATGAACCCAAAAAAATTTTCCCCTACAAGAATACAAGTTCTTGAAATAATAATTTCTCATATCTATGGGGACTTACTATTACCATTGATTATGTTATTAAATGCATTTATAATTTCAGTAGCACTTGGTGAGTTTCTAGTTGGAGCACTTATTATGGAAGCTTTCAGTTTTCCAAGCCAATTTTGTTGCCTCTGCCATGCCTTGGAAGTTAGTCACTGTTATATAACCAATTATTTAAATGTGAAATTTGAAATGCAGACAGGCTTTCCAAGGTCACACAGAAACTTCTTGAGCAGAAGGAGGCAAGTTCAGATTCAACCACAATGAAATCTTCAAAAGAGACCTGAAAACCATCATGTGTGAATTGGTCCAAACAAAATAAGTTAGGTACAGGAAAGATTTAAGAAACCAGTTTCAACACTGAAGCTGATAAAATTGTCTTTGGAAACTTGCACCTGGTCAAAAACTATGTTGAGAAGTTTCTAACATCCTTTGGAGTTATTGTGACATAACTTGAAGAAAAATGTGGAGAAATGTCTTAAGGAACCATTGCTCACCAGATAAGAGATCACCAGTGACAGAACTCTCAGGCACAGGAGACGCTCCAGTTGGTGGAGAAGAGAACGCATCTTCCAGAAGTCAAAGAAAAACCAAACAGAAAGTAAGAAAAGATTTTAAAATAGAAAGAAATTGGCTTTACATTTCACAAAATGCCAGACAAGCAGAAAAGCAGTTAAAGGAATAAGAAGTTAGGATTCAGGGAAAGGATAACATTGTACTATTCTTTACCTGTACCAAACAGGTCTATGCTAGGAGCAGCATCTGGCTTAGGGGCTGCAGGGACTGCAGGGACTGCTGGGGCATCAGTAGGTCCAGAATCAAACAAATCTAAGATCAAGAACATAAATGTCTTTAACTCATTTCTCGGAACCAATCCTTTCAGTTTTTGAAGCTCCATCTTGGAGACTGTTTTCTTGTGTCTCATACAGTATGCAGTAAGACTCATACAGTAAGACTATTTGCATATTTTTTTATATCTGAGATCAGTTCATCGATGAACAAAGTAATCTTTTTAAAAGAGTTAAAAACAAAAAATTACCACCAAAGATATCTAGAGCAGGAGGAGGAGCAGAGGTGGTGGTAGTAGTGGTAGTAGCAGATGTGGTAGCAGTAGTGGTAGTGGCAGTAGTAGTAGCAGCAGCAGCAGTTGTAGTAGGGGTTGCAGGAATCGTGGCAGCAGCTGGAGTAGGAGTAGTTGCGGGTACTGGAGCGGCTGCACTAGCTGTAGGGGTAACTACAGGAACGCTGGTTTCAGTTGGCTTCATAGCAAAGAGGTCCAGCTCAGAAGCAGCCTCTGCACTGCCTTCAGATGGGGCAAAGGGGTCTTGTAAAAAGGAAAGGCAGAATATATACATGGGATCAGTAGGGGAGGAAACAGGGAAGGAAACAAAACCACACACACTGTGGATTAAAACTATACATACACACAGATAAAGTGTATTATGCACACATACACAAAACAAAGACTGCAAGCTAATCTTATTCTGTGTCCTGACAAATAAAGATACAGCTCTTTTCTCCCCCTTAAAATACGGCATTTTATTTGATTGAGGAAAGCATGTTTAATTTTAGTAATGCCATAGTTAAGAGGATAGGAAACAACTGTATCAAACCAGTTTAAAATCCAGTGACCAGTGTACAACATTCAACATTTTTAGTTTTGAAAAAGTGGAAGCATTGGTGGAAACATTTATGAGAATTTTCTGGACACATGCTTTTGGTGTCTCAAGATGCTTGGGTTTGCCCAAGGGTATCACCATCCAAAAGACTAGAAGGAAATGTTAAGAAAGACAAACATACTGCCATGTAGTTTATTTTAATAGTACAACACACAGACATTGACAGACTAGCTAATGAGATGGAACCCACCATTTCCTGAACATGCATCAAGAGCTGCTGCTACAGGGGTTGGGGTAGCTGGTGCTGCTGCCCCTTCAGGTGCTGCAGGGGCTTCACCAGGAGAAGCTGCAAAGGCATCTTGAGTGCAGTTTTAGGAACAGAAATTAAGAATAAAAAAAGAAGAAAATATAGTAAAAGAACCAGTTTAAATGGCATACAAGTTTCCCTTATACAAACTGAAGCGGGGCAGTATTTTGGGCATTTTTCCCCCAAACACCAACAGATTTTATTGAGTTAAAATGTATTCAACCAACTTATATCCGTTGAGATCACATAGCTAACCTGATCATACAGCCAAGATAAAAATGGCGATAAGGTACTCATTGTATAAGGGTTCCGAACAGCATGCTTGGGTAACATAACCAAAGGGTGAAAGCCAACATAATGAACTATATAAAATTAGAAGATAAAGTGACTGGAAATAGGACCCTAAATGTTCCCTTTTAAGAACATAATTCTACATAGGTCATTCCTTATATTTTTTAGCATTTTCTAAAATGTACCACCTAAACGTGAACAATTCAAGTACAGAAGCTCCCCCAAGATACGTGCTTGAATTGCTTTTTTATGGATTGCCTTTGTTGTGATATTTTGTATCAGCTGAGGCCAAGAACAGACCCCCCTCCATGGATACAAAGGCCCAAATGTACTGGGATATCTCTGAATTTATTCTAATAAAATATCACTGGTATTCAGATTAGCACAGCATCCTAAAAAGATACTGCATTGCTGTAACATCTCTCATTCTTCCTCAAGCAGAGCAAGGAAATTCACAGTTACAAAAATACTCAGTACTACAACACTGAACATTTCTACAAATACAGTAGTAGTTCTGAAAACATCATTTAAAAGGTGTTTTCAAATAACACACCTGAAAGCTTAAAATAAATCCAATCTGCATTTGGATCAAGTTTTGATATACTTATAAGCAGAACAAAATGGCAATCTGATTGAGAAATGCTGATTTCTCCAAAGTTAGCAACTTTAAGCTTAGATTCTTACGGCTTTGTCCAACATTTTGGGATAATTGACCTGTCAATAACCTTTACATTATTCTTTATATCATTATGTTACAGTGTGATTCACACCACAAAATAACATGATTGCACTGCTTAAGATCAAGGGTGTATATAGAAAGAACTTCTTATATGCTGCATTGTGCAGGAATCAGGGAATAAGGGAAAATAGTGCCCCTCTGGTGTTTACTACAGGAAAAAGCCATGTTATCTGCTATGGACCAAAACAGAATAATTATTCTAACAATTTTTTTGTCTAGTAAGACCTAAAGGTAGTCTAAAGTTCCATGAAAAAACCTATACTGAGTGATCAGAAAAATCCAGAACAACATTTGTGATTTTTTAATAAATCTTCCTTAATACGAGAAGGAAAGAAAAAAGTAAAGGATGAACATGGCATCCAGGATACAATGCCAGGCCACAATCTGGAAAATCTGCCTCTTATCAGCCGTACAACGGTGAGAAAGGAAGTAAATGCAACTTTCCCCCTTCCTCTCTCTTTATAGCCTATGAGTGGCAATACTATAATCCAGTTTGCTCCAGCAATGCAAGGCATGGGAGGGCCATGGGGAAAATAAATGGATTGGGAGAAGAGTACTTTCTCTTGGTTTTCCACCTTGCTACCCAAGTTCTGTTTGCCATGCGAGTTTAGAAAGAAATATTACAGTCACTATAATACAGCACAGAAAGCTTTACATGCTGTTCATTTTTGATGCCATCTATTCTAGAAAGCTCACATTAGCATGCATCTGAACCAGAACAGAATAAGCTAAAGCTAAATCTACAAAGAGAAAAAAACCCAAACTAAAACAAAACAGGAAATGGAGTCTGCAAAGTTCTCGTTGCGTTAAAGTTGTATATTCTTATAAGTAACACTTTTAAAGAAAAACACAGATTATGGCAAACTGTATGGCAGTTGTCCAAGATTTAACATTTTTTAAATGCTCATAATTGACAAGTTAAAAAACTTTAAAAGTCATATTAGAATAAATCAAGATTCTGAATATGGACTAATATAGACAATTTTCAAGCTGTTGTATTCATCTCCTTTTGCTTACCTGCTTTGCTCTCTTAGTTATATGATTTCATTTGTTTTTGGCCAATATTGCTCTCAAAACATTTATTTTTACTAAAAACCCAATACCAATATTAACTAGGGAAAAATGGCTGAGCATCTCTTACACTACCTACTACTCGGCTCTAGAATGCTGTACCCTAGGGCCATAACCAATTTCACCTTATGTGCACTAAGCTTGTTTGCATGGACATCTTGCTTTAAAGCCAAGAGGATCGTCATTGGGTGTTGTGCCATTGGGTGTTGTTGCTGTGCCAAGATATGTTGATTTCCAATAATGCCAAAGCATGTTCAATACATGTACCAGTCACTGTCTATCAGGAAGTTCAGCCAATCTCCTTTTGCTTAATTCATAAACTTTTGCCTACTTCATAACAGGTACAGACCATAGACAGGGAGATTTTTTGTGACTTCATATAAAGGGCATCCATTTATGAAGTTACTCCTAACTAAATGTATAAGTTTGTGATAGAAAAGACATTCTCAAGTTGTCTTCTAGACCAGCAACTCCCAAAATTCCACATATACTTTAGGACCACAGATTAAATAGTCACAGGGGTGGGAGTAGGGTGGGGATGGGGCCTGACCTGATTGCTCCCTAAAAATGGAAGGTTGCTCCAGTCCCGAATGATTGGGGATTTCAAACATCGAGAAGGCTCATAGAGGAGGCTGAGGGCTCTCAGGATCTCCCTGAGGCCGATCAACCACCCAGGCAAGGGAGAATGCTTCTGGAGTGCCACCACATTTCTGTAGTATCATTGGAATACCTATTACTGCACAACTCCCCTTAAAGGAAATGGATCAGTTTTAGTCATGACCCATCACTTTGGGTTCCAATACTCCATATGTTTCTGACTGTGTCACTGTCTTCCCAGACTCATTAGTTAAGTTGAATTATGGCATCACTAATGTGCTTTCAAGATTTACACTACAAACATCTCAACTTTATAAAGTAAATCCACTACATAGGAGCCACCAACTTGCATACTTTCAGAGACATACCAACCTCAGGGTCCTGAAAGAGGGCCCCAGAGACTTGTTCTTACCTTTGAGAGTTCACAAGTTGAAGGCTCGTCCCCAGTCTTTAGAGCTGCTGTGCCAGCTAAGCCCAGAAAGAGCTGCGCATGCCAGCCCGATAGAGTGGGGGTCTCCAGTCCAATTATCTATCTACAGTATTTTTTCAACTAAAAAGTTCAAAGTGGTTTACAAAGAAAATGAAAAAATAATAGCTAATTAATAGCTAATGGGTCCCTGTCCCAAAAGGCTCACAATCTAAAATGCAAAAAAGAATACCAGCAGAAGCCACTTGAACAGACGTTGCCAGGGGTGTGAAGGGCCAGTTACTCTCCCCCTGCGAAATAAAGTAGGAACACCCACTTGAAAGAGTGCATCTTACCCAGTTATACAGTAGTTTGGTGAAGTAACTTCAGAAGTCTGATAATTCTGTTGGAAATTCTCAACACCTCTCAAAGAACAAATCCACCAAGGGCAGATTTACAGTTAAAATTGCTTAATTCAGTAGTGAGTGTAGTGCATAGAACTCAACTTCTTAAGATTCTATTTTAAAATCACATTAAAATAAGAAACCAACCACCATTAACTTAGATAATTTCAGATTCACCTTATCTTCTCACCCTCTCAATAGTCTATTACTCCTCAAAAGCACAATACTCAATATACTATAATACATCCTCTCCTTCCTTCTCTGCTTCTAATTTGCAAACTTATTCAGGAATTAGCACAAAATATTCCACAACTATGAGTGCCTCATAAGGAAATTTTTTTAAGTTGTTCATGGAAAAGGAAAAGACTGAAAGCTCTGAAGATAAAGAATGTTATCAGTCAGAGGAAGGTAACAGACTGACCATGAAGTCTCCACAGTACCAAAGGTGGGCAGGGGCAATTTTAAGAACAGTTGCAACCAACAATACTAGCCAAAAAGTACTGATATTTTCATGCTTCATTCCGATTAGCTGACCTACCAAGCAAGAATCACAAATAAACTAAGGCTGGAAAATCCTATGCATGCTCAATAAAACTTATTTCTGAGTAAACATGCATTAGACTTTACTGTAAGACAGCTACTACTCTAAAGTTGCTTTCAAATAAGCTGTCTTACCTAGTTAAGGAAAAAGAGCTCCCTGGGTAGAGTAATTATATTTCATAAGATACAACACAATAAGAATAGTTCCATTAGCTCCATTTATATTCCCTGAATAAACTAATCCAAGGTCAATTAGATAAGAATTCATGTTCAGAGAAACTTACTGCTTTTGCAAGTTATCCTTAAAGAGAATTTCTTCCCTGCCATCAGTGCTTCAGAAAAGATTCAGAGTTGTTTGTGTCAATGAGCATATGGCAAACAGTACTCCCCACAGGAGATTCCATCTCTAGAAAACTTCATATGTGAATATATGGATAAGTGAAACTTAACTGAAGTTTCTAGAAATCAGATGGCTACATTTTACCAATCCTGTATTCCTCTCACTTTTGAGTTGAGGACCTAGAAAGAGAAGCTTAACCACCCAACTAACCTCCAAAAAGATCCACTTCAGAAGCAGTAGTAGCAGCAGCAGTAACAGTTGTAGTTGTAGCAGAAGTAGTTGCTATTTCAGTAGTTGCAGTGGTAACAGCTGTGGTAGTTTCTGTTGCAAATGGATCTGAAATCTGTGGCTCAGAAGTAATGCTGGAAAGCCCGGCCAAACTGTCTATATGTGTCCATGTATGAAGATCAAATGGAAAAAAGTGAGCAGAAAAGAAAGGGAGAACCCAACTAACACTACATTGCAAAAGAGCAGAAAGAGACGAGGTTTGTTGAATATTAATTTCTCAATTGGAGGAACTGGTTTAGAAATCAAGTATTACTCACCCTCTCCCAAAAGGTCTGCAACATTGTCCATTAGAAGATAGCAATGTAAAGAAACAAGAGAGTTAAGAGAACTGCCAGAGTCAACATGCATTCTATCCAGAAGTCATTCTCTGCCAGTGTAGGCTAGTTTCAATCAATAGGATGCTTTTCTAATTCCAGGCATGCCACAGGTACCTTGCATGGGGTTCTGCTTTCCTTTTCCAAAGCTCCTAAAAACAAAGATTTCTTAAGTGCCTGAAACTTCTCTGAATCCAGATTAATTTAACCACATTCACTTTTGAAATAGGCACTTGTTTCAGATGTTTACTAAGCAAGCAGTTCATGGGCCATTTTATTTTGCTACTATCTCTAGAAAGAGCAGATTTAACACAACACTTCACTCTACCAAAATAGAAATCATCAGGAACTGTCACAAAAATCCTCAGTTCAGTTGAGAGCAAAGTTTACCAAGTTTTAAAAAGATGGGTAAATAACACCAAGCACGACAACGAAAAACTAAACATGCATGCCATCGTCACCAAAGCCAAAATCAGCTATGCTCAAAGTTACCTTGAAAATGCTTTATGTTAAAAAAATCTCTTTAATAGTTATAAAATCTCATAATAGTTATGAGAGGCAGGAAGAACTTAGACCAACTGAGGGAACAACAGCCAATTTCACGTTCACTCTTAAGCACATATTTAGTAAGCAAAATGATAGGCAGAACTACCTGCACTAATTAATAAAAATAAAAATTCATTAAAATAAATAATTTTTCTGGCATAATGTTTTGCCAATCAAGAGCCACTTTACTTCAAGGCCAAATAGGAAGAATAAACATGAAAAGAAAGAAATGCATAGGTGATGGATCTCCATACGTATTCAACATGTAATGTTTCCTATTTCTGTCACCCGAGTTGACCAATAATTCACAAGTGCAATGCTTCATGAACTGTAAGTACAGCCCCCCCATATCCATTAATCCAGGATCTAAAGTTTCACTTAACCAAGGATGCTGGGCACCCCCATCCCCCTGTAGGTTCTTCTGAGCTCCACAGAGGCCACACACGTTAGCTCTTAGCTCAGAATGAGGGTAGTCTCTTCAACTTTTCAAATAAAATCAGAAAGTGACTTTTTGACTTTAGAAGTCAGAGGAGGGGTAAGAAACTCAAAAACTGCAAAAGACAGAATTGAAAATATGCAAATCTTATTCATATTTTCAAGATAAGCGCTAATTTGTTACACTGCTAATTCAGGCAGGTCACTCTTTTACCAGTACCTGCTTTGAAACAGGCACATATGAATTGTCTTCTTCTGTTAGCCAACTGGGGAAGATTAACTCAGCTAAAATCCTACTGTTCAAAAGCAACCATTTAAAATTACTATTTCTCCATAAAACCATTTAAAGCTCTGAAATTGATCTCGTAAGCAAAGTAACTGAAAGTAAATGCATCTTTTACTGATTTCTTGTATTTTAAATACTGTATCTTCTTTTGAAATATTCAGTCATATGGTTACTCGTTGCCTAGTTTTGAGGTGGTATGCACTGCTCACCCACGTAAACAATCCCAAAACTATCAGAAACTGCTAAATGTGGTCTCTTGCTCTAAAAGCATTTTAAGTCTCCTCAATCCAGTTCAATTTGAGTTATTGTGGTGTGTGCATGAGATGGGCAAGAACACAAGTATACGCGTGGAAACAGTGGTTCACTGCTGCATCTGTGAGCACAGTTTGGTGACTTGCAAGTGAAACAAAGTCCAGCAGCCATGCTATATAGTGCTTCACAGAATGGCTATTTTCAGTCCCACAGTAAACACAGAAGCAGTTACTGAACTCCTAACAGTCTTAACACAGACCTCAGCAGGCTATAAAGAACTTGCTGGACCGCCAGTTGTGCAAAGCATGGCCTTCTGAACCGACGAACAATTTTCTGCCAAGGAAAGAAGCAGCTTCTTTCTTCCAAAATCAAATACTTGTTAGAAACAGCATGTGCATAAATCAAATGGTGATTATGCAATTAAACAAAACACCAAAATTACCACTGTCTCAATATTGCTACCGACAAACACTATTTAAGATGGTATCCTTCATAGCATGTGATCCTATATTCCAAGGTTTAATACTCTCATAAGTGTGGTAAATTCTGGCAGCCTCTGCTGTGGTTCCAGAGTGCTGCATATTTAATGACAATTTAATGCAGTCAAGTTTTAAGTGTCACACTCCAGCTACAGAAGGAGCAAATTAAAGCCCAGTATAGTAGGGATATAGTGCTATTGTTATAGGGCAAGTCATATGTAAAATGAGAAGACATTTCGGGGATCAGCGGTTTATTACTCTAATGAGAATGCTGACTAGCAGAAATTGAGAACAACTCTGATCAACCATAGACTGAATCATTGCACGCTTGCCAGAACAGAAGCTTTCAAAATATGCTGGTCTCTGAAAAGAGCATTCACAATTAAAAGAACAAGAACTTCAGCAATAGATGCTGCATTTAAAGTGCTAATAACAGCTTTGCTATTTTACTTAAGAAATATGAGTATTCTTAGAATGATGAGAGATATTGCTTTGCAATACCATGTGCAGCTAAAATATTTATTTATTTAATTTAATTTATTTAAATATTTATTTAAAAATAAAAATTTTTTATTTACACAGTAGAGCCCTCCTCTCCCCCAAACATAGGACTTTCACTCCACTCTACCAGGAATACAGATCCTGTGGGGTTTTCCTCTGAGTACCATATTTCCTAGTGGTAAAAAGCATCTCTTGTTACAGACAACTGGTACAGACAACTGTTGCTTTGCAGTGATCGAGTCGAAGGGATTGAGTCGAAGGGATGCCAGCCCCATACTCCTGCCAGCAAGCAGAGTATGTTGGAGAGAAAGGAGAGAGAAATCCACACTATGCGGATGGGACTGAATTTATATTTCTACAGAAATGTTCAGTAAAATAGCTATGAGTAGTCTATCATATTGTACCACATACTGAAAAAGATTCTGAGCCAGAAAGCCTATTGGACAGTTACTACTAGCAAGACCAAATCAAATCAACACACAGAGGACAAAACTAGGTAGAAATAATAACTCCTTTAAAACAAATATGCTGATTCTCGGGTCTGGTTATTTCTTGTTATATTGGTTTTTAATGCTCTCAAATTAGAAAAGCTTTTACCTCCCCATGAAGTTGCCCCACCAGAAGCGGCTGGAGCTGCTTGTGCAGTAGTAGAAGTGAAGTCTGGTTGAAGATCTAGAAGATCACTGGAGAGTTTGGAAGCACTATTGTGAAATCAGGACAGGAAAGTCTTTAGGACAAGAGTCAAAGATGCAGTTTTGAAATAGCATACAAGAGTGTGACTAGACTGCAGAGTGCAAACAACTGACAATAATGGAAGAATTCAATACTACTAGTGGGACCTCTGTATCTGCAGATATGGCTCAAGGCAGATCTTGAGCTTGATCTTCCAAGCTCCTTGATCTTCCAAAGAGGGCTGGAGCTGTGCTCTGGTTGGTTCCAGAGGACTTTCTTTCTGAAGCCTGCAGAGGCAGCCCGCAACAGCCCACTGTACCTGTGGGTTTCAGAATGGCTTGTGGATTGAAACAAAGGACATTAAGAGGCCAAAAATTGCAGATTTGCTTACCTGCAATTATTGGTATCTGCGGGGATCTGAGAATGGATCCACCACAGATATTGAGCCCCATCTGCACAGAAAAAAACATTTACCTTGACATAGCTGTGATCCTATGACCTACTATTGGACCTGTGACCACACTATTTCTTCCAATGGTATTTCTTTTTTCAAGTGTGATAAACTTTTCTTTTTACAACAGATGGCAAAGGGACTCCACGGCTTGCTTCTCCTCTGTTTGCTGACTCATTTGTGTAGAAGACACAAAGCATCAGGGGTTGTTGTGCACCTGCATGGGTTTGACCTGTGGCACCCTTTTGAAGAAGGTTAGACCCTACTGCTGTCTTAGTAGTTTCAGGTCCTCTTTCAAATTGTCTGGCAAAATACCATACCCCTTCAAAATGCAGCATTCTCCATGAATACTCTTAAAAACCCATTTCCAAAGAAACAATGCTTTCATTTACCTTACTGGAGCTGCTGAGGAGGACGTTGCAAAGAGATCAACTGGAGGAGATGTATCAATACTTTTTGCGGGGGTTGAATTAGGTGATGTAACAGTTGTTGCTGGAGAAGACTGGACAAGAAGGACTCATAAACACACACAAAGCCCAGCTTGCAAAGCAAACCTACTTCATAAAAGTTACTCCAACCTTAAGCATTTCCACTACAGTATTTTTTTATAAAGAGGTTTTGGAATGGGGGAAAATCCCACATAATCTACAAGTAGTGGCATAGCGAAGGAGGCTAGCAACTGTCCTGGGCAACAAGCTGACACTAACACTAGTGGCCAAAGTAATAAAATTTTTTGGTATGTATGAATAACATCATCATGTTATATATAATTGAAAAAATAGCTTAATGCAGAATGAAATGGAACAACCAGCATTGGAATATCAGTAACTAAAGTTATGGCCAATTAACCAGAAAATCAAAACAAAGCCTTATGGAGTAAAAAGTGGATTTATTTAACTCAAAACTGACCTATGGGATTGAGGCTACAATCCTAACTCCCAGTCCTGTGCTGGAACTGGTGGTTGCAACAGTTCCAAAAGGCACTTCTGTGTCACTCCTGGGGAGGGGGTTCGGAGAGTGCACAGACATGTGCAACACCACCACAGAAGCAGGGAAGTTGTGTCGGCTTAAACTGGTTAGGATTGAGCTCTGAATGTTCTGAGAACCAGTAAGTTATTAAAATATAGGATGGAACCAATAATTTGCCAAAATAAGTCAGCTATCATTTCCATGTATCATAATATAGTTACCCCTGCAAACTGAGTAAAGAAGTACTTTTCAAGTGGTGCTCCTCATATACTTAGCAAGGAGAAAATAACCATCCCTCTTCATCCTAGCACAGTGTCCCTAATAAATAAGTGGTACACTTTTTATGTATTTACTTCTATTTCTATTAGTCAAGGGGAGCTACAAAACCCCCAGATAGTAGATAGATTACTCATAGATGGCTTGGGAGATGTGGCAGAACAAGTTGATGGCAAGTGCAAGGGACAGTAGAAGGATTTCACCCTGATTTTCCCTTCTTGAAAAGCCTGGGTGTAAAACCATTTTTGGTTGTGACATCAATTCCAGGGCATCATGTTGAGTTTGGAACCAGGCAACATGATCATTAGCTATGCCACTGTCTTCAAGACAGAGCTATTAACTAGAAGGGAGATAGAATGCTTAGACAAGAGCTTATATAGTATTTTTAAACACACACATTAAATCCTACTTAAAATAGCAGCATTCTTTATATGAAGTACTCTTTAATATGGAACATGTGGTCTGAATTAAATTCTAAGTCTTGTCTTTCAGGAGAGGTTAAATCTGTACCGAGACAGTTATAAATTTGTTCCCTCACTACTGAACCACTATGATATTCAGCACAGTCTGTCCCAGAATAGGATGGTGCTAAAGATTCCTCTATCCATGCTTCTCCCTCATCACTTTTCTCCTGATGAGGATCATGTCCCCCTAGAAGGAATCCAAGATCAGAAGGGCTGGGGAAAATGTGGGGGGACAGACAGGAACAGAAAAGCTGGCAGGGTAAGGTTTCAGTATACCCTTTCTCACCTGCCATCCTAAACTTTAAAAAGAAACTTTAAAAAGACACTTTAAAAAGTTGCACCTAGTACAACTTATACTCCAGCACATCAGTCATGCATCCATAGCATCTAGGGCCCCCTTATAAGTGGTAGCATTATACTGTTTTCTTTTACGAGTAAGCTGCTGAAAATCCTTGCATGTTCAAATTGCTTAATTAATTCGGCCAGTACATAAAAGAAGCAAGCACAGGCTTGTGTTGAAATGTTGAGAGCCAAATCAGGAAGATAAAGAAGTTACTGTACTAACAGTGAGCTAGAAGGCTGCTCGGAGCACTTGAATTTAGGTCTCTAGTTTACAGCTGCTTGATATTATCTGGGGATCAGCAGTTGAGCAAGATCTCAGATTTCTTTGCCATGACAGATATTGGCAGCCTGCCAGCATCCACCTTGGAAAAGATCTCATCAGGATATATTTAAAGTAAGGGTGTCCCTCGCTTTGACAGGAGTTCACTGTTAAAAAGACATCCCCCCATGTCCCCCCCCCCTAGTTACCCAATTAAGGCTGCAATCCTAAAGACACTTTCCTGGGAGTAAGACCCATTGAATACAATGGGTTTTACTTTTGAGTAGACATGGTTAGGATTGTGCTCTAAGTGAAAAAGACTTGAAACCGGGTGGAAATGCTGTATAAGCATGATAGTTTACTCCCACTACACTAGATATCCTGTTCGGTTTCTAAACTTTCAGACATGTTTTTAAAAATGTGCTTGTTTTTAAAGCTTGTTTTTTAGCTTGTTAACACTGGGGAAAAAACTAGACTCCTGGGATTTGGTTGGAGTGCACACAGACATGGACGCTCACAAAGGGCAGCATCAAACAACTTGAATGCAGAGTTATAAGAGTTGGCAATCCTGAGACTTGGCCTATGGGTATTATTTTTTATTTACTAGATGTGGTCAGAAGCACCTCTGCCATTCTGTAATCCACATCCAAAGCACAATGTATCATTGTTTGCAAGATGTGGTAAATTCTGATGCCATTACACATTGGAATACTAACAAATTTGCTAAAGATAACAACTTGTTGCAATTGCTCACGGTGGTCCTTGCTCTTGTTAGAGCAGGGAGAATTAGAGAACAGACATGCAGAATTGATAGAACACCATTTCTATGAATACCCATAAAGTATTTAGATTACTTCCCGCCTGCCCCCCACTGCATGTTTTACCAATAAACAAGATGACTCCTAGCATCTCTAGTATATGTGTTTTAAAAGTGGGAAAGGAGAAGAATATTTGCAGCAAATAATGTCTGGTAATAGATTTGAATGTTTTTTCTTTTAAAAGAATGTTTCTTTGAAAGCTTCTCCTTATAAAAGAATTTTCTATTTGCATTTCTCCACACGTAATAAATCAGTATATCAATTAGTACACATCTACATTGAACAAATCTTTTTGCTTTAACTTCTTATGCATTTATATCAAATGAGTTGTATTAACTGGTATTCAATGTTTACCTTGCCCAAGGGTGAAGGAGCGCCAGAGCTAGAAGAATAAAATTAAGAGAGTTTTTCTTCCTAACAAAATTCATCTTAGGAATAAAATAAACAAGCTTGCAGTCTATAGCAAATACGAATAATCAGAGATTTTATATTTTTTACCCCTACATTATCACACTTGAAATAGAATGGACTTTATAAATGTAGCTACCAGTATTTTAACTCCAAGATACAAAGTCATGAAATACAAAAAGATGCCAATACTGGTCAATAGCTTAACACAAAGTTTCGCACAGAAAAGGACCCAAATTCCACCTCTTAAGTAGCGGAGGGCTCAACCTGAGACTTTGGAGAACTAGTAACGTACACAGTACTGAGCTAGACAGACCATTTGATCTGTCTCGGTGCAAGGCAACGTCTTAAGTTCCAGCAATATGTTGGAAATACAAAACTTTAGACAAGGTTGCTTGTGCACCTTACTACTACTGCATATCTATCACAATAGCTATCGCTATGGATGAAAAACAAAAGTACTGTAATATGTATGTAAGGGGTCTTTTGTATCCACAGATAATTAAAACTGTATCAGTGGATATGGATTTTCTTTAATTTCCTCTTTACAACACACCAGGATCAAGTAAACTACACAAAATAAAGTGTGCCTCAAATTCACAATCGCATCAGTTAGTTTTTCCTCAACAGTTGAAGTCCTAACTGAAAACCTATTTATGCCTCATGATGATCCCAAGTGTTTCTGCCTAGATAGAAAAAATTATACAAAATAGCAATGTATGATTGCAGAAGGCAACGTCATTCTTTTCATTAACATTTTCCATTATTTATTTAACAGTATGTTTTGTTCAGACTGTTGAATTAAGTTAGAAATCCCACCTCCAGAGCCTATCTAGTTAAATACTATAAGCATTCTGTACACAGTCAAGGAAGAGCACTGCAGTGGAAGAGCATCTTGCAACTGGGCAAGAGGCACTCTTTCAAGTGGGTGTTCCTCTTTTATTTAGCTGGGGGAGAGTAACTGGCCTGTCTCACCCCAGCAATGTCTGTTCAAGTGGCTTCTGCTGGTGTTCTTTTGCATTTTAGATTGTGAGCCCTTTTGGGACAGGGACCCATTAGCTATTAATTAGCGATTTTTTTCATTTTCTTTTTAAACCACTTTGTGAACTTTTTAGTTGAAAAGCGTATATAAATACTATAGATAGATATGCATGCAGATGATCTGAAGTTCAATCCCACCACCTCCAAACAGGCCAGATTAAAATTTGTGCTCAATATATTGGAACAGCTGCCAGACAGTGTCAACATATTGACACAGATGGACTAAGGATCTGAATTGGTATAAGGCAGCTTCCTACATTCTCTTTCAGCAAAAGAACATTTAAAAAAATTGCACTGCAGACATTTAATTTTGACACATTCTTTCCCCAAAGCAATTTATATGGATTTAATTTTGCATGCACAGTTGCAGGCAATATAAGAATGCAGATAAGAAATTAACTTTCACTGTACTAGTATAAAAATTACAGCAGGGATATCTGTTTACTAAAACCAACTCTGAACTATATGCATGCATAAACACAGATAGATACACTTATTTACTCACCCTTCACTAAGGTGGAAGATTGACAGGTCCATAAAAAGGCAGGCACATACAAAGATACATGTGTTAATGACAGCTTAGTACAGTATTCGTTTCTTAAGGAAGTAGCCTAGATAGCCTAGAAGTATTAAGGAAGTAGCCTAGATAGATATGTAAGAAAAAAATGAAATCCCTACTGAACATCCCTACTGTACTAAAATGGACCTCTGTCATGTTGAAGAGATTGAGCTTGTCATGTCCAAAGCAAAGATGCAGCCTCATTCTAAACACATTTACTCTAAAGAAAGTGTAACTGAACTCCTATTGGGACTCACTCCCAAGTTGCACAAAACTGATCTCAAAAATCAAATTTAGCTGTAGCCTATTATGTACACATGAGACAATATTCACAATTACACATTTCATTTATACTCTGCAAAACTATGCTTCAGCAGTAAACATTTGGTATCCTGTTCTGACTTTAGACCATGATGAAAGGGCAACTTTGTCAGTGTTTGTACCATATGGCAGTGTCCACTTGTTGTGGATTGGAGTTTCATCCAATCCACAATAGATGTGACATTGGGAAACCTAGCCGGTATTTTACAGGGGCCTGTTAGCAGGATTTTAGACGATGAATGCTACAAATATAGACAGTAATCTAGAAGAAGTCAGAGAATTATATTTATATAATTTATATAAATTATATTTATATAGTTATATTTATAATGCATATTTCTCCAGGAAGAAGCAATTTATCAATAGACAGGTATGAACTGCCACTTAGCTTGCCTGCTTACTGGGGGTTATAATTTTTACAATGAAATGTGGCAAAACTATACCATCACATCATGCATGTTTAGTCACTGATCACAGCACTCTGCAAAGAGTGCACTGGATTACTTCAAAGAGCACTGTATTATTGCTTCCAGGTCTAGAGTTATTAGCCAGAATAACCAACTATACGTTTAACTGCCCCATGACAGATACCTGCACCACATATTCCTGAAATCAGAGTAATGCAACATACTGTGATGTAAAAAATAGGCCTCCGTCAGACTTGAAAGACTATGGTATCATGCTCGGCGCTGCATACGAAGCACGAAAGCTTGGGTTAGATTGTTATGGAGGATAGGCTGTTACCCAAGCAGCAAATCCCCCCTCTCCATGCCACTGAATTAGTCCAATGGAAAGGCAGAGCCAATACAATTGGATCCAGCTGGCATCGCAGAGCTGGGCTAAGGACAGGAGCTCACCCTGTCTTGTGGGGCCGACCTGGGTCTCGAACCCTGGCCTCCTGGTTAACAGGCACAGCATCTTAACCACTTGCGCCACCCACAGCCATACTGCTATGTAGTGGTACTTAAAACAGGGAGAGTAAATCTCTCCCTAAGTCTTTGTGGAGGAGGGGCTAAGACAGTGGCATGATCCGTAGGATCGAGCCCCTACAAAGTAAAGGGGGTGAGATTTTCTGTCTCTGCAAGGGTTCTGCTAGGATGTTTCAGGGTCAGGGTACCCGTGCAGATCGCTGGCTCACCACAGCAGGAAATTAGTAAAGGTTTTCAGATGAAATTGAAGCAGAATGCAGAAAATCCCCTATTCCCCTGCAGGGACTCTTCCCTGGCAATTGTGCTGCTACTTTCTCTGCCCCTTTCTCTGACTCTTAAAGGGAGCAGGGGACCTTTATACCAACTCAGGGAGTTTCAATAACACTGTGCGACAGGACTACTTTTGCCCATCCTTTTAAACCAGTGAAATGCACACATAGAAGAGTTCTGTCCTGCTGTTGCCTCTGCTGGAAAGAGCACCATGACTTGCTTATCTCAGAAACCTGTTCCCAAAATCTGAAGGACCAGGGTTAGCACAGAAAAGGTGGAAGGAGTAACTAGATAGTAATGTGGACTGCAGTCCTATGCTAGTATGTTTACATGCCAGCACCCAAGCTAATAGTGTACTACTGGCAACTTAGCAAAGTTTTCTGCATACCTGTTCCCCTTCTTTCCTTCCAAACTGTTTAAATGCTGCTCAAGAGTCTCCATAAGACTACTGGGAGCCTAAGGAAGACAAGGAAAATAAAACCGTACCTTGAACACAACATAGTGTTTACTACACAGAAACTATAGAAATTCAAGAGGAACCATCTCTTCTCGGAACTATTCACAACCAATTATGTGCATGCTCATGCATAACCTTAATTCTATAATACAGCAGTGAGAAAGGGTCTCCACTTCCATGCTCTAAGAAACTGGATGAAAAGAATTAATTTCTGTTATTAGTCTGAAGATGCTCACCATGCCAGAGTGTGAATATTTTAAAAACTTAACAACAGCACAGGCATTCATAGATCAAAATTGGCAATAGGTATTTGCATGCGTAACCAGAGCGTATGCATCCAACCTAATAAGCTTAGCAAATTTTGTTTTTTCTCTTAAGAAGGTGGGGTTGCAAAACTCAGGTAGAATTACACACTGGAAAAGACACAGATGCTGCAACTCTTGCTTTATAACATTTACACAACACCTGAGGCCAAGTCGCCATGCCAAATCCCTCTTCCGCATCAATATGAGGACAGGACAATGAGACATAGGGCGCAATCCAGAGTAACCATGGGGAGTCCTTGCTCCGGTGTAAGAACAATTTGCTCTGGATTGCAATATGAATTTCCCATAGGTTTTCACTATATTGTGCAGTAACTACGTGCACACGTAATGTCTCTTATGTGCTCCCGTAGTTACTCTGGATTGCGCCCATACTGAACAATGACAACATATATTATTATTAAATTTTACTAATATGCAAGAATAAGACAGTAGTGGCAGCAGCTGTTCTCTTATCATGTCCATTCCACCTTTAGAGGCCAAACACTTCATAACATATTTTCCAGAAACAGTTTATGATCCCTACAGAATTATTTACCTGAACCAGTGATCAGGTTGAAATTGATTTTTTAAAAAGTGTCAAAAGGTATGTGTTTTTCATTCAAAACTGCAGAAGGAGTTCAAAACTTCAAAATTCCATAGGATATAAATTATTCATGTTTTACAGCAAGACTTTAAATAGTTCCCAATGCACTTGCTGTTGTTACAATGAGAAAGGAAAGTAAACACAGCAAGAACAATTCATAGTGTCCTTAGCTACTCCAGGATAAAAATAGTGTCTAGTTAAGTAGATTTTCACAAAGTCAGTGATCAAAGAGGAAAACCTTCTGAGGTACAGAAGTAGAGGCAAGCTACATTTTATCACAATTACCAGTCCATCAATTGTATAGTCTTTAAAAGGAGATTTTTCATTTTCATCACTGTTTTTCAGATCACAGAGAACTCTGGTCAGCAATACCTACGTTTTTCCATATATAAAACAGATTTACAATGGGATTAAAGAATAGTTATCACTAACAACGATGTGCAAAACTTGCATTCAGGGCTAAACTGGCAATAGATACAAAACCCTAAAACATAGACATTTGTCCCAACTCTGCTCAGAGCCCCCATGCCAAAAAAAACACTTTCTACAACTTATTTCATAGAAAGTCTCCTTACTTCAAAAGAGTAGCCCATCCTACTGACTGTCCCAATATTGGGGATATAGTCTATAAATATGTATAAGGTACATGTGAAAGAGAGGAAATGGAGGCAGAGAAGAAAATGCAGTCATGAAAGAAAAAGGGGACAGAAGTGCAATTTAAGACATGTCTACTCAGATAAACCCCAAGGGACTTGCTCCCAAGGAAGCATGATTGCTGCCTGAGACTGCAATCCTATACATACTAACATGGGAGTAAGCTCTATTGACTATAATGGGACTTACTTCAGAGTAGAAGGGCATAGGCTTGAGCTCTAAGGTACCACACCAAAAATATTCATTGCAAAACATACTTTTGATATAAGGAGAAATCAAGTAGATTTTTCAAGTTCTTGTGTAGTGTCTAAATATTTTTATTTTACACAACACAGGAATCCCTCCATATCCACAAGGATCTGTTCCAGGGCTGAAGCAGGAAAACTCCTCTAGTTATCATTATATTAGGCTCTTGAAGTGTTCAGACTGCCTGCACTTTCAGAAGCTTATATAATTAAAGAATTCAGAATAAATATTTTGGTAAAAACCTAAACAACATTAACAGGCACAAGAGGGGGAAATAGGGAGAACAGCAGATAACCAGATCTGCAGATACAGGAGAGATGCCTGTAGTTACATATTGTATGCTGGATTTTAAAGGTCACATTTTAAATCATGATTTATTCTCAGTATTAACAATTTTTTTATGTAAAGCTGTTTGATAATCAAAGATTCAGTTTAAAGAAATTATGAATAAATTTGATTAAAATGAAATAAACTATTTTAAAACAATTTTCAATATCATTTTTATTGATCTTATTCTTCCAGTCAAACACCTTCCAATCATCTTTAAAACCTGGCTTTGTCTCAATTAAGCTCTGATTATCTTCTCTACTTGCACTCCCTGCCATGGCCAAGCAGACTGTCAGGTAAAGGCAGACAACAGAAAACTTCTATGCAATGTGTCCAGAAACAACGGAGTAAGTATGATCACCAACAAAACAGATTTCTGCTTACCAAGTCATTACAACCTTTCATTTACAGTCCTACCCCTGGCCTATCCCAAATATAGGGAACAGTAGACTCACCAGAGACACGATTTTCAAAAACTTAAGAAGACGACACTGAATTGAAAACCTATGCCTATGCCATGCTTAGATTGGAAATTAGATTTTTGCAGGATTAAAAATCCGATATTCTAGTTTCCTTGAAGTGACAATGATCAAGCTCACTCAAAAAAAGAAGAATGAACAGTGTGTTTCTAGTAGTGTGTTTCTCGGTTGGAACATGCCAGACCCAGATTCTTAGAAGTCTTAACACCAGTGAGGAATGACATAGGTCAATCCAAATCAAATCAGTGGCATCAATTCTCACTCAACACCCTTTGAAATCACCATGCCATGAACCCATCACACATATTTTAAGTTGGGTGGGGTTTTGATTTGTATCAACCTTTTATGAACAGACTGTGGATAAAATTCCCAGTTAGCAATAATTTATGGACTAGAGATTCCACTGAAGAGCAAAGGATTTTTCTTAACGAGAAATGAGACATACCACTACCTAACCACAAAATTCACTTATATATTTTTATTAACACTCCATTTGGCAAATCCAATATTTTTTTAAAAGCTTTCAACGAAGTCATCTGACATGAGAACAAAAATCTGTGGGGGAGGGGAGAAGGTCAGTGGGAATTTATTCTCGAATGAATTTTTTTAAAGAATTCCATTTACCAAGCTACATATATGATTCTCCAGTATCAAATAGAAGTTCATAAGAAATAAGCTCTTCCTATTGATCAACTCTTACTCCATTTCAAAATACAGTGGCGCCGCACGTAACAGAATTAATTCGTTCCGGAGGCAGTTTCTTTATGTGAAACCTTCTTTACGTGAAGCGGATTTTCCCATAGGAAATAATGGAAACGCAGATGATTGGTTTCACAACCCCAAAAATATCATATAAAAATATTAACTGGATGTAAAAATGATGACAAAACCCTGGAATTGAATTCAAAACATGCATTCAATGTGCATGATCTTATGAAGTCTACATAGGCTGCAGTCCTGAAGTCACTTTCCTGGGAGTAAGACCAATTTAACACAATGGGGCTTACTTCTGGGTAGACATGGTTAGGAGGCTGCAATCCAAGACACCTTCAAAGTGTCTCCCCACTTTCTCCTTCTCTCCATCCTGAGCCTCTTTCTCCCCTGCTCCCTTCTGGCCAGCCCTGAGCTGCTTCCCTCTTCTCCACTGCTCTTCTCTCCCTCTGCCGAGCAGACGCCCAGCCACAGGAGGAACAGTGCAGAAATATTGCTTTTGCTATGGGCAGGTGCGCTAGGCAGCCCTGACACTTTTTAAATAGGCTGCCGGCCAGTGTGTCTGCCCCAACTACCAACAAATGTTTTCTTTACATGAAGCACTTTCTTTACGTGAAGCAGAATCCTGGAGAAATTTTGGTTTGTTACGTGAAACATACTTTATGTGAGGCGCCACTGTACATGGATTTTGAAAATGAATGAATATTAGGCTAGATAGCAGTCAATAGTAATCAGCTGTCTTCACATACTAGTCACCAAATCCAATTTTGGTTAACCTTCCTCTACTGGGCTCTAAACATGCAGAACTTATAAAGTTTTGTAAAAGCAGTTCCTCAAAAGTAACAGGAGCACTCACAAAGCTAGCCAACAGCACCATATCCGTCACAATTCAAAGTTCCAAAAGAACTACAAATTGGCTGCAGAAGCTCAGAAAAGCTCACAAAGAGAAAAAGAAAAAAACTTCTAGAATTACACATTTTATTGATATCACAATTATCAATAAGACCCAAGACTGTAGGCTGTCAAAGCCATCCCCTGGAACCACCACATAGGCCTATGACCAACAAATGAAAAGCAGTTTATTATTAAAAGCTGATTAATGGTTATTGTCTATCCCAGAATTCCACACAATCTTAAAAAAGTAAGTATTTTTTCAAAGGTATCTTTACAACCTGACAAAGTATCTAGTTGTAAAGAAGGTTGTAAAGTATCTTTGCAACCTTACAAATATTCTGATTTTTCTAAATAAGCACTCTTCTTTCTCATACAGTCTCATCTTTTAAAGAAACAAAGATTAACTGCTATTGAATAGGGTTTTATTATATAAATACTGTATTTATAACATCATCTCTGATGTAATTTTAGAGCTGTTATTCCATTTGCCTTAAAACATCAGTGCTATTCTGCAGGCACTGAGACATGCAAACGTATCAGCATCCCATTCTATCTTAAGATTTCTAACTCAATGATTCATTTCAAATAATGGATGTCCTGCAACTGTGCAAGTTCAAGGAAAAGCAGTCTCATCAATTTGCAAGCATCTTAATGATACTCTGAAGAATAGGGATGCCACAATAATATTTTTAAAGCATTTTATCCCTGGAATAAATTTCTGTAAATCTCAATCTAAAATAATGTGTACGGAATCAAAGTTCAACATTTAAGTTGACATATTCTCTTTTAATAGGACAACGCATAGAAGAAAGCCAATATTAACACTCCCATATTAAAGATGAAAGTTGAGAGACTGTGTCATGCCTAAAGCCATCCAGTGAGCAAACCTCTGAACTGAGAACTTCCAGCTCATGCTCTTGATGGCTGAAGCTATACCAGCTGTCAGGTTTCTGAAGTTTATCCTCTTATCCTGGCTTTGGTCATATTATGGCAGCCCTAAACTTGTCTCTTGTCTGGAGACAAAAGATAACCCAGCAGAGGTGATATTATGGACTAGGTCAAAGCATGGATTCAGTACTTAAGAATTTCCCTCTTCTAGTTGCTCTACTCACACTCTCAACTTGTGGGATCAATCTGCACCTCTGAAAGGGAGAAAAAAAATGGGCAGCCTTTTCATTATAGGCTTCTTCATTAAATATGGTCTAAAAATGAGGTTCTCGTCTGGCAGGAAAAACAATGGATCAAGATGGTTACATTTTCAGGATGCATATCTTGGCTTCAACGTATTGTAAAAGATACGCCATTAGGTTGCATGCTAAATGAACAGAAGTCATTTTTGCTACTGTTGCAAGGATAAATGTAAATTAGGAGCTTACTTGTGTGAGATCTGGGATGTCTCCTTTGTCAATTCCAACTTGCTGTGGATTAAAAAAAATTAAATGACTTAACATTAAAATCACCAACATGATTAAAAACAGAAACGTAAATGGCACTTTCAATTTACATGCTCTTTTTAGATAACTTAAATATATCCATATGCATTTTATCCAAATATATCCATATCAAAGAAGAGGATAAATACTCATATATTAATGCCATAGTATACAACAAAGACCATGTGAATTATATTGAGAATCAGAAGAAGATTTTTCTGAGGAGCAACGGGATGAATCAGAACTCCATGAACTGAATTCTACTGGTTGCAAGGCATTAGGTTTGCAAATTCTGAATAAAAACCATTAGCTACTAATGGATATTTTAGACTGGAAAGGGATGGGAAAATTAGTGATAATTTCACTTTTGTATACAATATTGTTCAAAGTACCTAATATGTACAGAGTGCCCCCGTATCTGCACATCCTGCCTGATTCAAAAGAAAAACGTAACCCTTTCCTACCTCATAGCTGGAATTCCCTGCAACATTCCCTGCCGACAATGTTTACCATGTGGTGAAAACACACCCAGTCATAAGCAGACTAGGGTTTGCAGGGTTGGGGATGAATGCTGAGTCAGGGAGTCCTTGACTCAAGTATTTTCAGTCTTCCACGTGTGCAACTCAGGAGTCACTAAGGATGCAATCCTAACCTTGGCCAGCACAACTCATCAGTCTTCCTGTTCCTGTGGAGATGTAGGGAGGTACATTACTATGCACTGGCCTAACTATGCACTGGTCTAACTCTCCCCGGAGTGGTGCAGAAAGGCTCTTACAGCTCTTACAGGACTTATGCCAGAGCTTAGGCTGGCCTAACTGGAGCTTAGGATTGCATCCTACATCAGTGAATAACCTCACATTTCCACAACTTGAGTCCAAGTCACTGATTCGTGTTCCCAACTCTGGTGTTAGTATTTTATGTATTTCAGTATTTCTTATATTTGTCACTTCACCTACCTCTGCAACTTTAAGAAATTCTGATACTCTTGTCATTCTAGTCAGAAACCGTTTATAAATTTCAAGAGCATCTTTACACTGGCCCTTCTTCATTTCAAAGAATTTCTCTGCAAAAATAAAATCATTGTGAAGCGTTAAGAACACCATAAGAATAAAGCTATACAAGGTGGAAAACAATGACAGGTTCTCGTTCTTTACTAAGAAAAATACTGCAGTGACTGACCTCCACAGGTCTTCCTTGTATCACCTAGGGGATCTATAGCTGTCACTTTCATGACTGAATACGACCACAAAACAACTTTGTTAATGTACCATACTTGTGTTTAATATAATATCTTCCTGCTTAAAGCAAAACACCATTTATAAGATAGCTACAAACAGATTTTATAAAATATTGCATCAATCAGCTCCGCTTAATGTGCTTTGGACTTCTAACTGGCATTTCGTCCATATAGGAAAAAATATGTTTGTGAAAGCACAACATGTACGTTTTCAAAATGTTATGAATCATCTGTAAAAAAAACCCACTGTATGAACATATACCAGAAACCTGTACAAGTAAGCAGGCTTCCGTCAGTCTTGAAAGACTATGGTATCGTGCTTGACGCTGCGTACGCTGCATGTGAAGCATGAAAGCCTGGGTTAGATTGTTATGGAGGATAGGCTGTTACCCAAGCAGCAAATCCCCCCTCTCCACGCCACTGAATTAGTCCAATGGAAAGGCAGAGGTGATACGATTGGATCCAGCTGGCGTCGCAGAGCTGGGCTAAGGACAGGAGCTCACCCTGTCTTGTGGGGCCAACCCGTAAACAGGCACAGCATCCTAACCGCTTGCGCCACCCACAGCCCTACAAGTAGTAGTAAATGAATAAATCCACCACAATCATTATTCAAGCTTTGAAACAGGTGAGCGTATTACCAATAAAGGAATAATTTTTGGACAGTGATGACAGCAACTTTAAAAATATAAATTTTAGGAACAAATTAGATATCAAATACAAAAAATAACTTTAATTCTCTAAACCTTTTTTTAACCACCCCATTATACTCTAATCAAAGGAACTATTTCTACATTTTAGAGGTATACTATTTTTTATATAAGGATTCTAATTTGTGTTAATTTTTATGGGAACATTAGTAAACACTCAAAATGAAACAAATGCTGCTCTATCCACATGAATGGGTGAGGCTCACTTGCAATACACACACACAAACCTCTGTACATATGGTTGGCTTGTTCAACCAGAATTTGTTGTGCACAAACAAGGATATATGGCTTTAAGGGGCCTGCAAGGAGCCCAGTGGTCTCATATATATACAGCTGCAGTTTTCAACTGGTGTGGCTCAGATGGTCTTCAAGAGTGCCATGGGATTTTGGGAAGGGTTGCTTGTCAATGATTAAAAAACTGTTGGTGTGCATTGAGAGTTTTGGTGTCTTGTCAGTGTGGTGCAAGATGAAAAATTTTGAAAATCAGTGATATACAGCATCAGTGGCTTATCTTCAACAATTGTTAAAAACATACAAGATGGAAGGAATGCAATTGCAGTCATAGCACAGCTAATTCTATGGAATGCTCTCTTCATCATTCAAAGTCATCAGTACGAGCAAAGGTGCTCGTTTCAAAGTGGCATGCGCTATACAATACAGACTAATTTAATCTAATACATGCCACAGTACAGACTTATTTAAGGGTCACATCAGTTCTCAGAGTTCAGAAGTTGCAAAATTATTTCACCTTTAAAAAGAATACCTTGCAGAACTACTCTTCCTTTTCATTAACCAGAAACTTTAAAAACCTACTTACCTAACAAGTTAATAACTCCATCATTGTAGCAAGCAAAAAGTTTGATGAGATCTTTGAAGAGAAGCATAAATGCAGCATTTATGACACCATTTGTCAACTCATTTGGATGAACCTACACACAAAATGGGAACCCATAGTTTATCTATTTTGGTTTACAATTATTTGAGCAATAGGTTTTCCAATTTAAACTCTGTGGCCTATTAATAGTCATGTTTACTACACTTACGTTTGCTAAAGGCTAAATATTTAAGGATGTTTTACCTGCAAAGTTGCATATTCAATTTATCTCCCTAAAAAGCAGAATGTTTCAGCAAGGTACAAATAATTCAATCTTCTCCCTTTCCCACTTTTCTGGTCCATTTTTTTTTCTGAGCAATATCCAATTTCAGCTATCTTTCCTGGGGCAAGGCAGCTGGGGGATATGGAAAATGAGACGGTGGTACTTTTTTCACAATAATTTTTGTGAATGTTGCATCTTGCTAATGGTTGTAGAACAAAACTCTACTAAAGGCTACAACTGAGTGCAACCACAGACGCAGTTGAATATGCAACTTGTTTGAGCTCGGTTCCAAACACAATTTTCAGCAACCTATTTTTCTGCACTGTGTGCACCCTTACAAAAGAAAATAGTGGAAGAGCACAATCTGAACCATGTCTACTCAAAAGTAAGCCCCATTGTGTTTAATGGGTCTTACACCCAGGAAAGTACATTTAGGATTGCAGCCGAAGTTTAATGGATCAAAGAAAGCATTTCCATCCATGTACTAGGGTGCAATAATAAACATGCATAAGCTTTGCCAGATGTGTGTACGAGGATCTTCAACCTTTGGCTTGTGACATGTCTACACTGTGTGTTTGCTTTTAAGGGGTTGAGAGGCAGGCACCAAAGCTAATTGAAATAAGTTTATTGGGTGATTAGTCACTAATTAGAGGTGAGGAAAATCAACAGATACACAAGAATGATACAATGATCAGTTTGTTTTTAATTGAAAAGGCAGAGGCTATGTAGACACTACTGCGTTGAAATAGTCTAGTCCTAAAAAGAGAATCAAGGGGGATGAGACCTACTGCAAGAGGTGTACAAGAGAACTGCACATGTTGCTCAGGATAAAAGAGCATCTATAGAGAATCTATGGGGAAATACTGTGTTCTAAAATTTACTGTACTAGCTTTTCTATAAAAAGGCAAGAAAGACAGCAATTCTTTGTCTCTGGAGTCAGAGAAGGAAAAGAGAAGGAAGGGTAAAGAGATGGATATGTTTAGAGAAGAGTCATGGATTTCTTTGAACAGTAAAAAATTTAGACCTCCTTAGAGAAGCTCATATTTCCTGTCAAATTAAGGGGGAATTTATAGGAGTACAGCAACAAATCAAGGCTGCAACTGAGTTTATGGAAATTCATTGTAATTCAGGGGGAGGAAAAATGATATAACCTGGCCCTCTTAGAAGTTCAATGGCTCCGATTTCTGAGTTACAACATTCACACTTGCTTCACAGAGACAGCTTCCTTCAGTTTGGCACCTTAATCAATAACCAAAAACCCTCGAGGGAGGTTGCCGATAATCACCCAAAGAGATAGGCCAAGTCATTTTGGATGCCAACCCAGGCAGTGGGTCAGTGAGGGCAAGTGTGGAAGGAAGGCCAGGAAAGCCAAACCTACATCCTATAGCGTAAAAAAAAAATTAACACCGTTTGCAAAAATATGAACAGAAAGAAAAAGATGTGAAAAGGATATACAGTGGCGCCTCATGTAAGAAATTTAATTCATTCCAGAGGCATGCTTGTTACGCGAAACATTCTTTATGTGAAGCAGATTTTCCCATAGCAAATAATGGAAACTCAGACAATTGGTTCCAGAACCCAAAAAATATTCATATAAAAATATTAACTGGATGTAAAAATGATGACAAAACACTGGAATTGAATTCAAAACATGCATTCAATGTGCATGATCCTATGAAGTCTACTTAGGCTAAAGTAGACTTTAATCCTAAAGACACTTTCCTGGGAAAGAGTAAGACCTATTAGACACTTACATCTGAGTAGTCATGGTTAAGATTGTGCTCTTTCACTATCACTAATGGAGTCACTGCTATCCATTGGCTCAAAGGAATCTTTGTCTTTTTGTGCAACTTTAACATTCCCAAGCTGCTGATGGAGAGCAGCACTAGAACATGGATAAAGCACACCCTCCACGCTGCCACACAGAGATCCCACATACAAACCTGGCTGAGGCTGCTCCCCCCCACCCCACATGAGTTCCCCGGCCATGGAGCCTATTCAAAACTTTGCCCAGGATCCCACTGTAGCTCAAGCTAGTCCCCTTGCCCCCCCCATCCCTTCATCCCCTCTGTGGGTTCCCTTGCCATGGAAGCCTGTTCCAAACATCCTCAGAAGTGTTCTTTACCCAAGACAGTGTTCTTTACGCAAGTCAAAATTTCTAAGAAAATTTTGTTCTTTATCCAAAATGTCCTTTACCCAAGTCGTTCTTTACCCAAGTTACCTCTGTAGATCAGTTATGAAAGGGGAAAACTTGAGAGAGGCAGTGTAACCTTTCTAGTGTCAGATGTGATTGCTAAGGCAGCAGGGTGGGCAGATATAAGTTAATGCTGCAAAGTGGAAAGCTTACTTATGCACAAGTACAGAGTTAGCCAGTAAGGTTATAGGATTTTTGCCTGTGGGGACAATTCTGATGACATAAGTGACCCCTGCCTCTCTTCCCCACCAAGTTAAACTTTATTTGAAACCTGCAATAGAAACCTTCCAGTTTTATTCTAAAATAAAAGGGAAATTGGGATAGATATAGGGATGTATGGAGCTTGGTAAGAGGGTTAAATTTGCTACAGCTACCAAAACTAAGCTGGGACAGATACAAGGGACATACAGTGCATTCCTAAGCATGTCTATTCAAAAGTAAGCCCCATTGGGTTCAGTGGGTCTTACTACCAGGAAAGTGTCTTTAGGATTGCAGCCATAGTGGCATGGGCATTTTTAGGTCAGATTCTTTTGTCCAGAATGACTTATTTTAGATGGCAGGACATCACAATGTTTCAGCCATGATGTTTGGATCCAAAGAGGACATCTAAAGCTTTGGTCATCCTTTTAGAAAGCTTTATCTTTCATGTGACTGGGGAGGGGAGGAGAAAAATAGGGGGCAAAGCCTTTTTAACAGTATGTGTTTTATTTCTCCTGACATTAACTTTGAGTCAAGAGACACATCTAGTGCCTGGCATGAAAACATGGAGTTTTCATGCAATAAATCCATAGTTAGAATAGTCTTCCCCTTTCATACCATAGAATTTAAAAAAAATTAAAATACATACATCAAATTCAAGAAGTGCATCTATTTGTCCCTGTAAAACAGGCATGCCTTTCAGTAATTTCTCTGGAGCCATCGTTCTCATTACACCATCAGCCCTGCAGAAAAACCAAGATGCACATAAAATCCCACCATAGAGATTATACTAGTTGATATTAGTAGAAAACATTGAACTACTCTTCTTAGAAATAAAAAAAGCAGGCCTCCATCAGTCTTGGAAGACTATGGTATCGTGCTCGGCGCTGCATACCAAAAGAAGCACGAAGGCCTGGGTTGGATTGTTATGGAGGATAGGCTGTTACCCAAGCAGCAAATCCCCCTTCTCCACGCCACTGAATGAGTCCAATGGAAAGGCAGAGCCGATACGATTGGATCCAGCTGGTGTTGCAGAGCTGGGCTAAGGACAGGAGCTCACCCTGTCTTGTGGGGCCAACCTGGGTCTCGAACCCTGGCCTGCTGGTTAACAGGCACAGCATCTTAACCGCTTGCGCCACCCACAGCGCAATATGGAAATATTCTCTTAATAAATAGTATCCACAGGGGGGAAACCCACTTCTTCAGAATGAAGTTTAAAACATGCCAATCACAGAATTTAACATAAATAGGAATTCTTTAATATTTTGTAATCACTATTAGACATAACAGAGGTAGCTTTAAAGTGTATAAATTTGAGAATGACCATGAGTTTCTTTCTTTATCCCCCTTATTTTAGTTACTTCAGTTTTCTTTCACATGCACTTTTGTATGTTTCTAGATGTTCATTTATTTTGAACTAAATGAAAAATAAAGTTATAAAAACTGTCTGTGGAGTGGGGTCCAGAATAGAACCTCTACAGTTATGGGAACACACCTGTTTCCCCACACTTCTTGGGCAGTAATAAGTCTTTGTGATCACAGTGAATCACTCTGTTATATATTATGCTGGTAACCCTTCAGAAGCAAAAGATAATATATTTATTGTCTCACATTACATGGGAACAACCACAGATTATTCTACAGATTATTCTATAGATATAAATTTGTTCTACAGATTATCAGTATGAGCCCCTGATGAAAAAAAATTCCTGATAAGTCTTAAAAAAAAGAGACAACTCCTTGGTGGTCACAGCTACTTATCAAAGTAAGTAAACCAACAAGAAAACCCCTGTAATATTAGAGCACAGACCAGTGATAGGAAAAGTTGTGGGAGTCCAGACAGTCAGGTTTAGAGTCACCAGACCACTGCAACTCAAGTCATGTGTCTCTGGAATGTCACCACAAGTCCCCGAGTCAGGTGTCACATCCTAGTTTTTTTATTTTCAGTTAAAAAAAATTGTAATACAGTGATACCTTGGTTTATGAGCATAATTTGTTCCAGAAGCATGCTTGTAATCCAAAACACTTGTACAGCAAAGCAAAATTTCCCATAAGTATTAATGGAAACTTAGATATTTGTTCCACAACCCAAAAATATTCATATAAAAATGATTACAATACTGGAATATAATACAAAATACAGTACTGCAATGAAAAAATACACACCCCTCTCACACAACCTTTCACACTCACACACAAATCTCACACACACACCTCACTCACATACATCTATCCCTGGGACACCTCCTCCGCTGCTGCTGCTTTGCAGAATCCCACCAGTCCAGACCCCACCCCCCAGACACCCATGCCCCATTCCTTCATTAAGCCTGTGTGCTGAGGAGCCCCATGGGAACTTGGCAGGGCAAGCCGGGCTGCCAATCCAGGCTTTCCTGATGGGGCTATTGTGGGGCTGATAGGGGACCCTGGGGGGGGGTTTACCAAGTGTGGGAATGGTGCCCCCCTCCCAGGCCCCACTAATCCCCCAAACCCCTCCTTGAGGGGAAAGTAATGCTTCCCTCCCAATCCATCACTTCCAAGGATGCTGTAGAGCCTCCTGGAAAGCAAGGGAGAGGAGGCAGGCACTGCTCATCCTCCAAGACATTACTTGTTAAGCATATCAGACTTTATCAATCATTGCTCATCTTGCTAAACACTTGCACTACAAGTTTGCTCTTGCAATCCAAGGTACCACTGTACTAACTACTAGTACATACATAATTTATATGAATCTATAGCTAGGTTGTATAGAAGCCAGTAAGAATCCAACTCTGAAAATTTGCCCTGTATTTCTATCTAAAAACAAGAAAATATTTGAATATACTGTACTAACATTTTCATAGAAATTATACATTAAGCTGAAGTGATGGCTTTGTGCCTATAGAAAAAGCTTTTTATATGTTATGAGAATAAGCAAACAAAATCATAAGTAGTAATTTATTAAGCAATTCCACAATTCAGAGAAGACTTCAAACACCACAATTTAACATTTGTATATATAACAGGGGCAAAGCATGTGATCTCAATGTAGTCCTCAAATAATCCTGTAAGGCAGGGCTTCCCAAATATTCTAGGATCCTGGAATCCCCCATGGCTCCTTCTTCCTAGCCTATCCAATCACCACCACCTTGAATCTTGTGAAATCTAACATGGTGGAACACAGGAAAGCTGGTGGGAAGAGCTACCAGGCATCTCATGGCACCCCTGCTAAAGTGTGCTGTGACAACCCAAAGCATGGCAATGCACACTTTGGGAACCCCAGTTTAAGGTAATTATTCCTTTATTGCAGCTAGGAGTTGAGGTGCTTGCCAAAACTATCTATTGCGTTTGGGTCAGAGGTTTATCAAGTGCAATCAGCACCCATGGCACGCCATAATATCATGACATCCTGTGGTGCCATTATGTCATGATGTGCCATGTGCCATGGAGGTGCATGTGCACTGCGGTGACTCCTCCTCACTGGCAATCTGTTGCTCCTAGCTGGCTGTGGACAGCGCATGCATGTCCCAGCCAGGGCACATGCACCCTCTACAGCTGGCCAGGCAGCAGAGCCTGACTGGCTTCAGAAGACACCTGAGTGCTCCCTGGACTTCTACAGGGGGGAAGTCGCAGGAGCGGTGGGCGCACTGGCACCCCTTCTAGTTGTGGTGCCCATGGCTCCAGCAATGGCGGCCTGCAGGGACCGTATGCTACTGGGTCAGAGACAAGAGCCAGACCAAGAAGCAGTCCAATTCAATTTCAGTGTCTCAGCCAACATGACAAACTACACACCACCACTCCATACCAATTTCTAGGAACTTCAGGATTTAAACATAACCCCAATAATGTATAACAAGTCTCCAACAAATTGTACTGGCTGTATTCCAGAAGCCTGTTCAAAAGTTGGAACATACACTGGGACATATAATTTCCCCTCAGCAGCAAGGAACAGCCAGTGAAGCAAAGCAGGGTCAGGGAAATTAAAAAGCATCCTGTTGTGCTTGACATAACCAGAAGATAACAAAACATTGGCCTGTCAGTGGCAGCCACTCATTCCTCTTTATCAACTAGCCCCACCTTATCTCATTCGTCATATTAAAAAAATAAAAGGAAAGACTTCGTAGCCACTTATCTCCCCATAGCAATGACAGCTTCTTTTCAGATAAATGTACAATCTTATCCTGATACTTCGTTCTTTTTGTCTATAGAGGATAGAGGTTGACAGAGGATACAAGTAGAAAAAATTTTCACTGTAAACATCTCACTTTTAGTAGAAGAATCTTCAGCCCAATCTACAATTTGCAGACCAATCCAGATAAGGATTCTATTCCATTCCAACATCCAATTGCATTTGAAATTTAACAAACCACATTATATAACTCTTTTTTTTTTGTTCTTCCACTACATTAGACTAATCATGTGGAAAACTTATGTACTGAACCTGAACACATTAACATTAGCAGTTTTGTATTAGAATTTGCTTACAAATCTAAAATGAGTCATTTTTAGATCCTACAGCAGATTTACAGAACTTAGCAAACCATACTGTCATGTGCTAAATACCCTGCAGCAAGTATTCACTCTTCAATTTCATTCTTAAATCACTCTCATGAATCCAACAACGGGGGTAATGCAGTACAATTCCTCGCAATATACAGGGTGCTATACAGGAAACAGGCAGGATTTGTAGGATATGAGGAAGCTTACCCTTTCTTGACTCTTGCAAAATCAAATGCCATTTGTCTGTAGGAAAACGCTTTTTCATTCAAGTATCTACTGTAGCGCCTGATAAAAGTGGACATATCGTATCCTGTAAAAAATGTAATCAATAAATAAGACACTTCAAAAAATCTACTAAATAATAGATTAAGGCTGTAATCATAACCACACTATCCTGGGAGTAAGTATTACTGAAAACAATGGGACTTACTTCTGAGTAGACATTATTAGGATTGCACTGCAAGTCAAGGTCTGTCAGGTTTGGAATGGAACTAAACAGGGTAGGTTGATCAACTAAATTTGATCCTTAGAATATCCAGGTATGGAGGGGAAGGCCTGCCTGAATCCCTGGAAAGGCACTGCCAAGTACAGGAAATGCTCAGCTACAGGGACAATCTGTCTTTATCCACAAGCTCTCAAAATATAGGCTGCAATGAGCTATAATATGGGAAGAGATGTGTAAATTTCTACATTTTCCAGGAATCACAGGAACAAAGTTTGAGAACTCTTGGATTAAGGAAAAGTTTATAAAGTTACATTTAAATTGATCAAACTATCAAGTCTGAAAACACTGATGGATTTCATTATACTCAATAAAAAATTCAGTGTACAATTTTAATACAAGGAATGAATTCCTATGAACACCTATCAATTTATGGACCTTCCTATTTATGAACAATACCTAGCTACTGTTAATACTGCAATATTATTGTTATTTAAGGTGATCTGTTGGGAGGCAGAAGTTAACATTATTTTTGGATGACTGTATACCACACTTGAAGTAATGCAAATTTGTTAAATGTAGATATTAGCATTACAGACAATAACTACTGGAATAAATAAGCCAAATAAGAATATTTGGCTTATTTATAATACAATCCTACATGCCTTGTGAGTTCTGTTACTAAATCCTTCAGTTTTTCCACTATTCTCAGGTTATGAGTTGTGTTTCATGTAGTAAGTAACTTTATATTAGGCTACCAATCATAGGAAGACTCATTCATGGAACAGTTAACTATTTCTAGCTTTAGTCCATCAGCACAAGTCATCTTTATTCATATATTCTAAAAATATCCAACAACCTAAGACATACTACCTGAATTGTCTGTTTTAAATTTTGACAAGTCTCATTAGATGTAAGATTTAAGTAATTTGCCTTCCTCCAGGTTTCTTCCCATACTGGCCCATTGTGTTAGGACTGAACTGACAATTGATCAGCTGGACATTGTCTAAAGTTCATATAGTAGTAAAAACTGTCTTGAATACAAACGCAAAATCTTTCACAATTCATTAAGAAAGATCTGCCAATTAGAAGGCAAGGCATTCCTCAACATCTCTCTTCATTTCCTACTACAGTACCATATGAAGCCACAATCATGTCAGTACATACTGTATTGAATCTTGCCTCCACTCATGGAACTTTGCCCACTGATTACTCAACCAGTATCTTGCTACTTTGGAACTCTTCCCATTGATTACTCCATCAGTATCTTGCTAAAGCTAGTAATACTAAACTGAAATTTCATCTCCATTTTGAGCCTCTGGGACCAGAGAAACCAAAATACACAGATCATGCCAAGCCTCCTGGAGATTCAGTGCAATCCTAACCCCTAGTTAGGTCAGCACAAGTCCCATGAGAACCTGGGGGTGTCACAAAAATCCTTAAGGCACTTCTAAGCCACTCTTCAACTTATTTCCAGCCACTCCTTAATCTTAGGGGATTAAGTACAGACATGTGCCAGCCCCCCACACCACCATGGGAACGGGAAGATCAAATTGTGCTGGACCAAACTGGTTAGATTCGTGCTCTTAGTTATGCTATTGCCTTATATTTCTTTAAAATTACTTCACTTGTCAGGTGCTGCAGTTTGGAGTCTCATTTTTTAGTCTTATTTTCAAATGGAAAAGTTTTGAAAGAGGTAGGCAAATCAAGTTTGGAAAACATACGCAAGTGAGTAACAATTAACAACACCAAGGAATATGTTTGGACTTCTGTCACACCAATTCTTAATAAACTCTGTATTTGTCTTGATCCAACTGACGGCATGTGAAAATCCAACCAAAAAAAGAAAATTTGAACCCCATCAAAGTGATACAATTTGGCACAGATATGATCAGAATTTCATAAGAAATTTTTTTACCATGTGATCCACTTTTGTCCAAAAAATTGCTGAGATTGAATAGTGTGTTTCTAGATGCCAAATACTGAATAAACCTCTGCAGAAAGGGGAGCAAAATATAAAATTAGTTAGATTTGTCCTCAAATATAATCTTCTATTTTATAACTCATGCATAAGGAAATTTCATTCTAGATCAGCAGTTCCCAACCTTCAGTTGAGTATTATTCCCTTAAAAGGGTAGCGACTATTTGGGACTGTTAGGTGCGGTTAGTATGGCCCTTCTAGGTGTCGCTGCTGCTAGACAAACCCTACAATCCAGAGTAATTATGGGAAGACATAAGAGGCACTTACTCTGGATTGTTCTATGCATTTCCCACAGGTGGCACCATAACTGTTGGTGTAAAAGGTCCCATAGTTACTCTGGACTGTAGCTAAAGGCAAGTAAAAAAGCTTTTACTTACCTGTGTTTGGAGGTAGGAGCAGCAAAACCCAGAAGTGTTTCTGGTCAGGTTGCTACCCTTCCTAAATGGGTAGCATTACAAAAGCAAACACCTGCCCTCTAGAGTAGCACACCCCAGGTTGGGAAACACTGTTCTAGGTGAAAAACCATGAGAAATGGAAAAAATGATTAAATGCCATGATTTGCACATTTATTGGAAATTTGAATATATTTGCCTGCACTGGACCAGTTTGCAAAGCCAGAACCTATAATAAGGACAACTTATAAGTACACCTTATAGGGCAACCAATGTTGTGTTTAATATACATAAATATTATATTTTAAAATGCCCTTGGCATAAGTATAACCATTGCGCTACACATGTGGTTAAATTGTGACAAATAGCAAGGCATGGCATTTTACAAATGACCAATATTGTTTGTAATTATGCCTCTTTGGTATAGAACAGGATAGATGTACTTCTACCATATACATTAATCTACATACATACATAAATGTACATAATTCTCATGGTTTTTAAAAATGCTAGCATAAAATTACATTTACTACATACACTATTCCAGTGCTACTCAGGCATTTCAGCCTAGGACCCCCTTTCAAACTAAAAAAAATCTGTTCGGACCCTTTATCGAACTTCCCGGGATGTAACATTATTGCTAGAACTCTTCCATTGTCTATCTGAAAGTAAGTCCCATTGAACACTGCAAGGATAGCCCAGTGTCAGATTCCCACCCTCTTGTGTCCCCCTGACCCAATGTTGCAACCCCCCCAAGAGGTCCCAAAACCCACTGAGTACCACTGCCCTACTCAAAACTAGCATAACCTTATGTTTTGCCAACAAATACGCCAACAACTATTGGTACATCTCAACTCAAAACCAAATACTAAGCAAATCTTACAACTTGTACAACTTCATTTATCAGTACAATTCTAACTCAATTAAAAGAGCTACATTTCTACTACTTTTACTCAGGAAAACATTCTTAACTTACCTCATTTCCGTGAACCATTAGATGATGTGTTGTAACTAAGGCTTTGAACACAACCACCCAACTACTGTTTGTTGCTCGTTCAAAGAGAGTATCAGCCATCTGAGGAATGTTGACATTTGTCTCGTTCGTGGCTTGAATCAGATCTATGGAGGAACAAAGTGGTTATAGTAAATTCAGAAAATGTATTTATTAAAAAGCAAGTCAAGTCAGTTATGCAAGTAAGTTGTAGATTAATGACCAATCCCACTACAATAGTAGAACCAAGGAAAGTTTTTTAAAAAAAGTTTACAAATTCACACACATTCTTCCCCTCCCCTTGGTTTTCTATTAATAGGTCTGCTTTGCAAGACAGAACTGAAAAATTGCTGAGCTGCTTGAGTTTTCCCTTCATGGCTCAGAGAGTGCTGATGGGGCTAGACAGGCTTGGGAAGGGTGATCATCAGTCCAAGGTTCCCTGGTAAACCATCTGTCCGAGGTTCCCTACGAGGTCCCTGCCCATGGAGCCATTTTTTTTTTACTTGTGCACCTTCGCGTGCCACTTTGGGAATCCCCCAGAGCATAAATTAGTAAGGTGCGAGTGTTCCCTGCTGGCCGGAGGCTTGTGCTGCCTTCTTCAGGGCTGCTCTGAGGCCTCAGCAGCCACCGCGCTGGCCGTGCTGCCCCCTGGCCAGCCAGGTCTCTCACTGTGCTTCCACTCGCCACCTCTGCCGCTCCAAGTCCCCTACCACCTGAAGGTAAGTATGCTTGTGTGTGTGCATGCATGCATGTGTGTATTTGCATGTGCATATATGCATGAGTGTGCCTGTATGTGCATGTATGCATGTGTGTGTATGCATCTACGTGTGTGTGTGTGAGGCAGGATCATGCATGTGAAACTCACTGGCATGTGTTGTGTTACTTTAGAAAGCATCTTACATGTCCGGGCATGAATCATGCAGGTTAAAAGGTTTTCAATTTTAAAAGTGTTGAAATTAAGTACAGGAAAGCAATATGAGTATTTTTGCTTTATTTTAAACATGTCCTACATTACAAGGACATGTCCTAACATGTCCTACATTTTTGGGGTGTCCTACAATTTTTTTAAGAGGGTAGGAATTTTGGCTTGGGGAAGGGGGTAAGAATTTTGACCTGGGAGGTTCAGAAATTTGGGTTTGGCGTCTGGTCACCCTTTGCTTGAATCCCCCCTTGCCACCTGGAGATTCTACTTTAGTAAAGCACACAAACCATACCTAGTCCTGAGCTATGCAGGAAAATCCTATGCTCTATCCTCTGCGCAAAAGAAAAAATGTGCACTCGGTTGCTATTTCCTCATTCATATCCAGCTCCTTGGGAGAAAAGCATAAATAAGGAAGGAGTAACAAGTTTTTCCTTCCTCTCCTTCAACAAGGATCCCTCTAGTGAGCCAACTTGCCTTTGCCTTGATAAAAGTGGATAGAAGATATAAATGCAGCAACATAGTGAGTGGCAGATGTAAGGTACAGAGTAGCACATCCTTATCAGTTTACCACGTCCTCTCCACTCACCACTCTACATGACCTTTGCATTCTTTGTCATGAGGAGGCCAGTTATGCTTACATTCACTCGGTCTATGTGCTCACTAAAGAAACTAGTTAGCACCTATAATGATGTAATTTTTTTCACAGGCAGCATCTGCAGAAAAAAATTCTCCTCTATATCTGAACAGATACAAACCTAAGACAGATATCAAGACAGACTATGTTAGAAGATTGGTGAACACAATTTCATTTTTCCATCAGAAGCACACATGAGTGGTCTAATTTGTATGATCTGCCAGGGGCCTGAATAGTTTTAGGCTCGCTCAGACAGACCAGTAACCAATCTATGGTTTGCTGTCCTACACTTTCAGTTGTGTTCACAATAAAGCAGGCCTCCATCAGTCTTGAGTGACTATGGTATCATGCTCTGCGCTGTATACGCTGCACGTGAAGCACGAAAGCCTGGGTTGGATTGTTATGGAGGATAGGCTTGTTATGGAGGATAGGCTTGTTATGGAGGATTACCCAAGCAGCAAATCCCCCCTCTCCACGCCACTGAATTAGTCCAATGGAAAGGCAAAGCCAATACAATTGGATCCAGCTGGTGTCGCAGAACTGGGCTAAGGACAGGAGCTCACCCTGTCTCGTGGGGCTGGCCCGGGTCTCAAACCCTGGCCTGCTGGTTAACAGGCACAGCGCCTTAACCGCTTGCGCCAAAGAATGATTTGACATCTAGAATGCGCTGCTGTTCTAGCATCGATGGTAATATCATTTTCTCTTCCTTTCTAGCAGTGCAAAATGAAAAAGCCAAGAAATGGGTAACAGGGAATTTAAGCTTCTGGGCTGCAACCACAGCATCTAAAAGTTTTAAATGCCAAAGAATAGCGCCAATTTGCCTCAGCTGACCTTAAGAAAGTGATGCTCAATATTCAGCCATCTTATTTGCTTTTTTACTATCCTGCTGTATGTGTGGAGGCACACATTTCCCTTACATTATAAGGGATCGTGTTTTTGTCCTAGTCTTCTTATTTATTTCTGTCTGGCTGAATTTCAGCAGTTTTCTGACCAAGTCACTATTTAGCTTCAGTTTAATAACACTAGATCTGCAGAATTACAGATGAGATAAAAGCCACCTATTTCTCAAGTTAGCATTTCTGTATTTCTCCCTTCTCTTAGACAAAACTGAGTCTCACTACTACACAACAATTAAGCATTTGGTATGTGGTGTTGGCTTTTGTTGTTTTTACACATACACATTGCATTCTTTCAAAAATTTCACTAGATCTACTGTTGCATTCTACCATTTACTATCGATCTACTGAGGGCTGCAGTGGTTTAGTGTCTAAAGGTGCTGTGCCTATTGATCTGAAGATAGGCAGGTCAGCGGTTCAAGACCCAGGTGCTGCAAGACTGAGTGAGCTTCTGTTCTTTGCCCAGCTTCTGCCAACCTAGCAGTTCAAAAGCATGTAAATGCAAGTAGATAAATAGGTACCATTTTGGTGGGAAGGTAACAGCGTTCCATGCATCTCATCATATAGCCATGCCAGCTACATGACCATGGAAATGTCTTTGGACAATGCTGGTTCTTTGGCTTGGAAACAGGGATAAGCACCACACCCTACAGTTGATCATGATTAGCAGTACAACCTGAGGGGAACACCTTTACTTTTATTGTTACACTACAAAGACATTTGTTTTTTATGCTTTCACCTTTTTAAAGATACATTTTCTCCATTCTTGTGCCATATGGTTCTTTACAAGAACTTTTTCATGTATTTTTTTTTAAATGAGCTGCATTGGCAGTTAGCTTTGATAAACAGGATAGTAATAAGACTGCAAACTTCAAGTGCACTTGAACTAGCCTATCTATCACTTGGCTGGTCCAATTCCAAGATAGGCCCACCCAGTTACACCAGAAAGGCTTGGCCCCACTAAGTCAACTTAAGCTGGCCCAAGACAGATGGACCTGGGCCGGCCTAGCTGTGCCAGCCTAGGCAGTTCAGGAGGGGCATGTTGAGGGCATGTTCAGCATGGCCCAAAACAGTGCAGTTAGGCTGTTTCCAGAGCCTGTTTCTAGGAAAGACATGCTCCCTCGCAGAGCAAGGCCACCTCAGGAACTGGAATAAATTGAGTGGACTGATAGGGGCCCATGATAAGCAGGGGAAAATGGGAAGTTATGGCAAAAAATTCTGAATTCTAGGCCAACCCCTGCCTCTCAACCTCAGAATACAGAACAACAACACCAGCCCACCTCAGGATATGGCACAACTGCACCAGCCCATTACCTCCAGAGCACTTGAAGGCCAGCCTGAGGCCTTCTAGTTCTTTGGATTTGGCCTGTCAGCTCAGGGTATGGCCTACTTAGGCCAGTTTAGCTGGACCATTTTTCTATCCTAAAGTCAGGATTACATTGCCAAAGTGATTTATGTGACAATGTTAAATGAAAGGTCAATTGGTACTGAAGATTGCATTCCCTTGTGTACTGTGTGCAATGAGACTAAGATTAAACGCCCCTCAGTTTTTGGCTCTGGTTAGACTAACTGTAAGAGTGTTCTCTTTCATCATCACATTTTAAAAGGATGCCAATAAACTGAAAAAGCAGCAATCAAGGTGAGTCAAGGTTAGTATTACACATGATGGACAATTTAAACTGGACAGATGTTACTTTGAAAGTACAAATTAGGGGATAATGTGCTAATAAGTGATTATTTGATTTACCCTACCTACTCGAGTATAAGCCTAGTTTTTCAGCACATTTTTTATGCTGAAAAAGCTTGGGTCGGCTTATACTCAGGTCGGCTTATACTCAAGTATAAGTGATTTCTGTAGTGGATTTCTGCACAAGCAGCTCAGCTTAGGTCAGCCTTTTTAAAAAGCAGAAACGGCTGCTTTGCTTCCTTCTTTTTAAAGAAAAACCAAGTCAGCAGATTGATCCCTCTCCTCCCTGCAAGTAGGAGCTTGATGGCTCACCACATTGGCTGTTTTCTCCTCATTAAAACAGCAGTAGCTGCTGCATTTCCCACCCTAGGCTTATACTCAAGTCAAAACTCAAGTCAATAAGTTTTCCCGGTTTTTTGTGATAAAATTAGGTGCCTCGGCTTATACTCGGGTCAGCTTATACTCACATATATTTTGTCTGTGAACTTTGTTTAAGTGGTATAGATCTTTTTGAAAGAATGTGGTTCTTCATCTGGTTTTGTGAAATTAGAATTGTCCAAATGCCCAGCTTACTCGAATACCTTATTCAAGCAGTGAAGTATGTAATCCCAACAGAAGTGGACACACTGAGGAAAATGAACTAAGCTACATACCATATTATAATTTACTGCTTGAGAAAACCAAGGCTGTTTGGGGACTAAGGGGGGAGGAGGAGAAAAGCATTACTGCTTCAAAAGGTTCTTCAAATACTATACATTTATATAATTGCTTGAAACATTAGTTGTCATTATTTGTTTAGTTTGCAGAGCCCATCAAGAGATCAAGCTGTGATGTATTTCTATTTTGCCTCTTCAGGTCAATAAACAGTAACTACAGACACTATTTGCAGCAGCTGATGATCTAAATATTAACCATCTTATTTCCACACCAAGTTTCTTTAATTATAGAATTTCAAAAGGCAATTTTCAAAGAAACATATCGTTCCACTGATGCTCCTTGGCCAGCAGGGATTTAAAATGCCAATTCAAAACTTTGGAAATTTATAAGTAGCAAATACTATTGTTCAGAACCTCTGTTTAGTTGGTTCCACTTATAGGTCGGCATCCAACAGCCTTGGAAAGCTGAATAGGATTGGGACCTAAAAGATCTCTTGCAGTCTTTGAGGGGAAAGCGCTGTGCCTTTCATTAAACTACCAAAAGGAGCTGTCCACAGTATTAAGTTCTGAAGTAGCTGTTTCTAGTAACCGGCGCTCACCAAACATCAAGTAAGCACTTCAGGGAGGGCTGGTTGCAACTAATGTTTGGTTGATCAATTAGCTGATCAATTTCTAAGTATGTTTTCTGAAAGCCACAAAGGAAGGGCAATGCTACACAACTACTGGATTCTTAAGAGTAGCTATGAGACAGGAGCAGGCAGCAACAGAGAGGAATCTCAAGGACATCTGCTTGTACAGATTCAAAAGCAACCGGCTATTCACAAACAGATGCTCTTTCAAAGCTGTACAAATCAACTCCAAGAATTTAACACAGGACATGATTTGCTTGGACACTAGATGAATGCTATGTAAAAACCAATAGAACCTGAATTTTGCGGGCATATGTATGCTGCCAACAGTGTTTGTACCTGGAGGATGCTTGCTTTAAGTACTTACATGGCAGAAATATTATTTTAAACACTATTTGGTAATTGTTGGCAGCAGAATTATTTCTTTCAACAGTTCTTGAAATTAAAGACAAACCGTACTTCCATTTCAAGCTTTAGCATTTGTTTCCATTCTGTTTTTGATCAGGATAGATAACACATTGCAACAGCTGTCGTGGAGGTGGGCTTCCTCCCCCCTTTACATCCTCTAAGAGGGATGAATAACAAAGTGTGAAATGGAAGATACTTGTTATTTGGATCTTACAGGAAAGGCATTTCACTTCAGTATATTGAAGTGAGGTTCTTTCTGAAAAATCCAGGTTGGGGAGACAGGACATGTGAAGCAGTTTGAAGTAAATGAAAGGAATTAAACTAAAAATTTAAATGCCACTGGGGAGCAGTACTGACTGGGAACTAAAGGGAGTAATCCTGCAGGTGGACTGTTATCTGATGAGCTGGGGGAAGGGGCTGCGAGGACAGGGACAAGCTGCCAGACTTGGAGTTATGCCAGATACCTGAGAATTAGAGGTTACATGCCTGAACAATGGATGTTTTTGCTCAAAGGGGTTTTTGCTCTATAAGTCAGAGAGCAGTAAGCCTATAGACATGTGGTTTGTGACTCTGAAATTTTAGTCATATAGTAAGTACAGTAGTTAACTTCTTTTCTGTTGTCTTAAATTTATGTCACTCAGCCTGCATATTTTTCAAGATATAAACTTTGTGGAACAGAATTAGACATACTTCCAAATAAACATATATAGGAGCGCACTGTCATTTAGTGTTGAAACCTTGCCTTTAGAACCTCAGTAGGTGGGAGGGTTTTCCTATCATTAACATGGAAACAATTAATAAACTTATTAAGTAAATTTAAACCACCCAACAGAGCCTTTTAGTACACTAAAGCTAATACATTTTCTACAGCATAGATATTACAAGTCTGTCATAAAACAGGTGTCCCTAAAATTAACACCCCGATGTTTTCTGATCACTTTTTTTCTTTTTCAGAATAGCCAACCATCCACCTTTATTTCCATATAAAAATTAATTAAATAAATAGACATGCTATGGTGATAAGATAAAAAGCCATGGTAGAGCACATGCCAGTTAAAGAGACTTCAGATAGGAAAACCTCTGCCCAAGATCCCGAGTCTGATAGGCAACTACGTATTTTCACTTAGAAGTTCAATGTCTGTCGACAGTATTTATATATACCACTTTTCAACAAAAAAAGTTCACAAAACGATTTACAAAGAAAATGAAAAGATTAATGGCTAATGGGTCCCTGTCTGTCCCAAAAGGGTTCACAATCTAAAATGTGAAAGAACACCAGCAGAGGCCATTATAACAGACATTGCTGGGAGAGGGGGGGGGGAAGGCCAGTCACTTTTCCCATGCTAAATAAAAGAGTAAGACTCTTGAAAAAAGTGCCTCTTGCCCAGTTAGTACATTATGGGCTCAATCCAGAGTAACTATGGGGAGTCCTTGCTCCAGTGTAAGAACAATTTGCTCTGGATTGCAATATGAATTTCCCATAGGTTTTCACTAGGTGGTGCAGTAACTACAGGTACACGTAATGTCTTTTACGTGCTCCCGCAGTTACTCTGGATTGTAGGGTAAGTCTACATTGCTAATGAATTAATATGGGGCTGAGGCTGCAATTCTAAGACCACTTACCAGGGAGTAAGCTGCATTGAATAAAATGTGATTTCCTTCTAAGTAAACTTAAATACAGGTGTATTGCCAAGGTCTGTGTGACCCCCTGCACTCTGTATACATGAACTGAAGCCAGCCACCCTGAGTCACTCCCACATGAGTGACTCCCAACTTCGGAGCATGAGTGGTAGGCTGGGAGTGCGCAGTTCCCTCTGCTCCAAGGAGCTCCACGCCCCACTTTGAAGCAGAGTGAACTGAGCCCAGCTTGCATGCCTGAGTGTCTGAGCATGTGTGCTGGACTCAGAGAGCGCTATGGCTATTGGAGGAGTGATAAACTCCTCTGGTGTGTCACCCCCTGGGGCGTATCACCCATTGCAACCCGCATTACTTTGGCGACAGCTTTGCATGTATAGGAATTTGCTGTTACTGTAGCTTGTCATCAGGAACTCATATCTAAGAGAAGGTTCCACAAACCTACTATAACGCTTGCACTAAGTATATAACAGAACTTAAATGACAGTTTCTTTAAATAAACATAGTTTGAGAGGGTTCTTTCTGTTCTATGTATGTCACCACTAATTCACATCAAACACATTTTGGACTGTAACAACTTATTCAAAAGTGTGCACTCTTTCAAGGTGCAGTAGTGTGAAGTCCTGTTTGTTTTTTTGTTTTGTTTTTTGCCAAGCTTGAAAGGGGTAGGGGTGAAAAAGAATCGTGATTTGTACTGCACTTTAGGTACTAAACACATAGACATCTGATAGCTGAATTATAAACTGCATCAATTTTATAACAATTCAGCAAACAAGATGACAAAATGTGTCAACAAATGTCAACAGCCTCAAACAGGAGAACAGAAGTGTCTGTTCCATATCATAAACTAGAAAAGTCGGAAAAAAAACAGCTGAAAGGAAGTGGAGCTCAAAGTGGTTGCAGCAGCAGAGCTGTTTAAGACTACTCAAATGAAAAGCTCCCACATGCTTTAAACACAAGAAGACTACTTTAGGGAGGTCGTCAGGGAATTAACGAAGTTTAATTACTTTCAAGGTCATTCAGCTTCATGAAGATAAAGTTATTACTATCTCATATTTTCCATCCTAGTCAAGGTAGCTTACATTTTCAGTTAAAAAAATTAAAACAAAAAAACCCAACTTCAGTATAATTTAAAATTCTCAACTCAGACTTTTCATATACATGTTAAGCCTATTGGAAAGAACAGAGCATTGTAGAGATCCACAGACCCAAAGGCCTATCATTAAGTAGTTCTATTACCATCTGGAACTATTGTCCAGAGAACTGGAACTACTCCAAATAGTGCTTCACAACTACTTTGCAACCAGGTGATTGAGAAGATTACCATGGTTAATAATATCAAAAAGCCACTCTGATGTTCAGAAGAAGCAACAGTGATGCAATCTCTCTATCTAGCCCTAGACTTGCATCAACAGCCACAGTACTTTTTCAGTGCCAAGTACTTTTTTGGCACAAGTCAAAATTAAAATGATCTAAATAATCCACACCATCCAGAAATACTTGGAATTGGGTTACTTATACAGGAATTTGGAAAAGATCATTTGAACAATGGAAATGCCTTTATAGGCATGCAGGATTTATGTTATTCAAGACTTTAAAAGGAAAAATTAGCATTACTCCTTGCCCTCAGAATCACAGCATATCAATGAAGATGCCAAACCATTCAAGACATTAGTTACAATTTATTACCGGGCACCAGGATGTAGATCTTTTGTTGACTTGTGTTCTCCCTGAAGCAATTGCTGGGCCACTGTGAGATAAATGAAGCTGGACTAGATAGGCCTTCAGCCTGATCCAGCATGGCTCTTTTTATGTTTATTTTCCAATTGCAACCTCATCTGAGACACCACAGTAGTTTATCCTTCAAGTTACCAGGTCCAAAACAGATAGAGGCTAGTGCAACTTCCTTAGTTCTTGTTTGTTCCTTGTCACTAACCCCATCTCATTGTCCTTGAATATTTTTGTTCAGCACCCTACCATTCATTTAAATTTTAAAAGCATCTATAGTATAAGTTTTGTCACCTGTTCCTAAACAGGGTTTATCCTGAATATTTTGGGACACTTACTTCTTACAGGACAGCACTTTCTGAAAAACTAAGCACTTTTTTTTACAATTATTGGCATGCCTACCCTATAGTTTATGATACTGTAACAGCAATAATTATACTGTGCCTTAATTTCAGAAAACATCTTATGGATAGTAGGTTTCCCTTCACATGTGAATGGGGTACTCATCAAAAGTGTAACAAATTTTCAGCCAATACAATTTTCAAGTGGCATCAGGAGAATCTGCCATATAGGCATAGTAGATACCATGAAGCATTTTCTTTCAGGAAAAACTGGATAAATGGTACAGTTTCAGATGTTTAATGACCAAACTGACATAAATGCATATAGGCTACAGTCATCAGATTGCTAAAAACATCAAATGTAGATTGCTGATACGTATTCATAAGAAGCTCCTTAAAAATACATTTCCTTTTCCTGCCATAAAACTCAGTGGATGCAATTCAGCACTACAAACTCTAGTTTGCACTTCACCCCTGAAATTCTGAAAGATATCAAATTTAGAATGCAATCCTAAGCATGTCTACTCAGACATATGTCCCATTGTGTTCAATAGTACTTACTTCCAGGTTAGTATTGTAGCCTTAGAGCGCAATCCAGAGTAATTACAGTAGCCTTATTGAGCCTTAGGGCTCAATCCAGAGTAATTATGGGGAGTCCTTGCTCCAGTGTAAGAACAATTTACTCTGGATTGCAAAATGAATTTTCCATAGGTTTTCACTAGATGGTGCAGTAACTATGGGTGTACGTAATGTCTCTTACATGTTCCAGTAGTTACTCAGGATTGTAGGATTAATCTCTTGCAGTTTATATATGAAATTGTGAATATAATACACCTTTCCTGCTACAAAGAGCTTCCATTTGCGGTTGATTTCCATTGCACACAAGACTTAAAACCATAATGGAACAAGTTCCACAAAGTTCAATGGACTTATTCCCAAATGTTCATAAGTTCACTGTGTCTCAATTGAAGTTGTAGCTTCAGCTTACTGCCAGCACAGGGAAGACCTCTAAATACAGACCTGGTAAGACCTCAAATACAATAAGAGTACAACTACTGCTAAAACTACAAAAAACATAAGCCTGATATCACCACCTCAGTCATATAGTTAACATCACATAATTTGTCCTTAGGATTCCCAGTAGTTGGGCAATATGCTGTTGTATGTTCTTCAACCCTCATGAACAGCAAAACAAAATTATGCAATACAGGCATCAGACCACCATCCAAAGTAAAAAATTAGAGCCCAGTCTTTTTCCACTTGCAAATGCAAAATGGCCACCAAAAAGTCAAAATATCACTTGCAAAAGCCTAAACATATATTTATTAACACATAGCCAAAACACATAAATACAGTAAAATGAACAAAGTTATGTAGGGGCGATGAATATCTCATGCATTTGAATGATGGTTATTTAATGAAGTCATAAAGAAATGGCAAAAACAGTTTCATCACCATATCATATGCAAATCAACATCAGGGAAGACCAGCAGAAAGGTTGAAACAGAGAGGAAGCCTTTAGACCAGCAGAAAGGTTGAAACAGTTAAGCATGTGTTGAATGAGCCTGAGGTATCATTGAAAGGTGTTGAAAGAACAGAATCATCAGAAAATAAACCATCAGAAAGTGGGGGATGCCTAGACTTAAAAGTGCCAAACAAAAGTTTCCTCAGTTGGCATAAATATATATAGGCTACAATTGTCAGATTAAAATTTTACACTAAAATTCTGTGTAAAAATTCTAAAATATATAGGTGATACATTTTCCAGCCAGCCTTAGCTTCTGCTATAAAGAATTCTATAGGTAGATTCAATTTCTTCTTAGAACATAATCAGCACCAGTCTAAGAAGCCTTTTGATGAATACTGCTAGACTGGCATACATGCAAATGGTGCATTCCTCAACTCTCCCCCCCTCCCAGTTGCTTTAGAAATTTTGAGGCAAAAGGTTTAGTACAAACTGAGCATTTAAAAAGAAAACCCAACCAAATTCAAAGTGAACAGTCTTTTAGGAAGCATTAGAGCTGAAATTTTTTAATAAATTACAACATGTTTTGTGAATTCAGACTAGACCCACAATACTCAATACATTCTAAGGCACTCTCAATCTCATTTTCTGAAATTAAATATTACTGAATTATCCTGCCCTGTGGTTACACCCTCTGTTGGGGTTAAGTAGTCATGTCCCAAGCAAAATCAAATGGTCTTCATATCCTCTTCTTCCAGATGATGTTAAAAGCAGAGGCTGCAATCTGATACACATTTTCCTGAGAGTAAGTCCTATAGAATACAATGGGACTTACTTCTGAGTAGACATGCTTAGATTGTACCCAGAGTTTCAAAACCATATCTGAATCATTAATTTAATTCTCTTGTTATCTTTAATTTTCTTCAGTTCAGACCTTATCAAGAGCATAAATTTAGCATTCTACCATTATTACTACTCATTCTACTTAAAACTTATTCTCAAGCCAAGAGGAAATAAAACCCTGGATTGCACATGCTGAAAAGACCACAATCTATTCTAGACATTCAAATAGAGCATGTTTTCTGGCTTCCACATTACAGCCAAATCTGCATCTTGATCTACCCTGTTAATGTGATTCTCTAATCCAGTCCATTCATAAAATGCTGGCTTTCATGACCTATTTTTTTCTGCTGTCATGTCTTTCTTCTAAAGAAATGAAGTGGCGCTCTCTGGGGAATTTCTGTAAAAGTCACAGTAATATTCTGTTGCATGTGCAGCAGCAGGCATGTTATAACTACTTTCTTTAGCACCAGCAGTTATTTACAATTAAAATAAGTTGCATTTAAAATGTTTAGATTTTCTCAGAAACTCATGATGACCACATACCAGGACCAAAAAAAAAGGAGTAGCTATGTTACATCTACTGCCGGTACTTCAAAGCCTTGATTGTATTTAATCTTTAAAGACATGTATTCCTTAGTTGATTCTCTGGTACAAACAACTTGCCTTTTTACTCAATTGTCAACATGCTTTGTCAGCATGCTTTGCTAATGTACCACAATCAAGCACAGTCACCATTAGAAAGAGGTAAAGGTCCAATATGATTATTGTTCTCTGCTTTTTAGCAATCAATATCGGAGGCAGCAAAAGATACTTTGAGGTGTCATTTTCTATGTCACAGAAAGATATTTTTCAGACATCAAGAATATATCCCTATTGTTCTTTAGATTATTCTCCCTTCATTTCTGCCATTATAGAATATTGTGGTTTAATCAAGAGTGTATGTATTTTCCTATAACTTGATTGACAATTCTGCTTTGTGTTTTCCTCTGACCAATGTAATCTTTTCTGCTAAAATATACTGCTGCTCCTTAATATTCTGAGTGCATTTCTTTAGCATTTAAACATCTTTAATTTAAAGCAGAAATATGAAGTTTCAAGCAACATCATTGTAATAACTTGTGATAAAAAGATACTAACCCATCCATCAGTCCCAACATCTGTAGGGCAGTATCCAAAAAAAGGTTTACCTCAATGTTTTCAACAGAACTTAATTTTCAATTAAAAAAAATGATTTGGATGAGGGTGGCCATGTCATGAATGAATACTTCAGGACACATTTCACTATCACATACTTAAATTTTATACCATACACACAAAGTAGTCAAAAAAGTTAATAATCCTACTATAAAAATAGTATGTGAGAACTGAATTAGAAGCTATCATACACAGATCAGTTTCAATATATTAGAATGAATACTGTCTTGCAAAACTAGAACCATTTAAAACAGGAAATTCATTTTCCCACTGCAAAATAGTTACCATGAAATATGGCATAATGGTGTGGTGTTAAAAAGAAAATATATTGAAAAGGGCAAGGCTGAAAACATCAATCACTGTCAACATGCTATGTTAGCACAAGCCCCAAATATGACCTTTCTCCATAAACAGATCTACAGGTACAAAAAAAAATGCAGTCAGCTCAGGTATTCCACTTCATTCCAAGTTTTCAGTTTTAAACTAAGGCTGCAATCCAGAAATGCACTTGGGTTAGCCTATTTATCACTGGGCTGGCCCAATTGCAAGATGGGCCATCCCAGTTACATGAGAAAGGCTTGGGCTGGTGTAAGTTAACATAGGCTGGCCCAAGACTAATGGACCCAAGATGGCCGAGTCATCTTGGCTAGACCAAGCTGTGCCAGCCTAGGCAGTTCAGGAGAAGTACATTGAGGGCATGTTCAGCATGGGCTAGAACAGTGCAGTTAGGCTGTATCCAGAACCTGTTTCCAGGGCAGACATGCCCTCTTCAAGTTTCTCAAAGTTCGACCACCTCAGGAGCAGGAATAAATCTGTCTAGACCCATAGGGATCCATGATAAGCCAGAGTAAAATTGGAAGTTATGGCAAAAAATTTTGAGTCCTTGGCCAGCCTAACTAAATCCCCTGCCTCTCAGCCTTAGGATAGGGCACAACAACACCAGCCCATCTCAGAATATGGCACAATTACACTAGTTCAGTGAGCATGCTGCCCTTGTGTTATTGGCTCTTCAGCAGCGGTTGGGCCAGACAGAGGTCTTCAGCCCTGTAGATTTGGCATACTTAGGCCAGATTAGCTTGGCCTTTTTTGTTCTAAAGATAGGATTGCAGATTAATTACTGAACTATACTATTCTTTTAAGAATTCAGAGCAATTATGCAAAACCTAGCTACCACAAACTTAACAGCACAACTCCCATTTCCAGTTTGGATTTATGGAGATAGAATCAACATGCTATTGTATCAGCAGACAGAACTATATGGGTATAAAACAGTATTTTTTAATAATAACCACCTGTATTTATATACTGCCTTTCTAACCACTGTATTTCTGTTCCAACTTTATTCAAGGCAACTTACATGGTCAGACTGATTTAACCCCCAAGAGGGTTTTACAAGAAGCAGAGAGATTCTATCTCTCAAGAACATCTGAATCCTATTTACTATCTGGTCTATCCTATTACTATTTCTATTTACTATCCGGTCATTTTCTGAGCCCAATTCTAGGCTTGTCTACTCAGAAGAAGGTCCCATTAGGGTCAATGGAGAATACTTCCAAGAAAATATGGATAAGATTGTGGTCTCTCCAGCTATCTTGCCATTCTGCAAGTGTAACCCCCATTAGGCACTAATGCTGGGGTGTGTTAGGAATGAAGTGGGTTTAGAACAGATCCAATGCTTGCTTAAGGGTAGATTTCTTTCCAAATAGCAAAACACTATGGTATAGCACATTATAGACACATTTTTATTGAAGTTAATAGAGAGCTGACTGCCCAAAAGCTTCTTCTCCCATGCCACCAAAGTGACAGAGAATGGTATTCCAACACACACAGGAGCCAATCAAGGTACTGCAGCCAGGACAAATAATCTCTCGTACAGGAATATAGATCATATGTCAAGCAGCTATGTTGCTCTGGCCCATGAATAAATACAGGTGTCCCTTGTTATCCACTAGGGTTCCATTCCAGAACGTCCCATGGATAAAAAAAACTGTGTATAAAGAAAACAATGGAAAAATAGGTTTAAAGACCCACTTCCAGGTTACTTGATCCTCTACCATGAATAAATGAAAAAGAAGTGTCTCAGTATATGCAGAGGACTGGTTCTGGTATTAAAAAATGGAATGACTGCTTGCATGACTACAACAGCAGAAAAGCCATTTTTAAACTGTGATTTGCAGTGACCATTCATGTTGAGTCAAATCCATGTATAAAAAAATCAGTATATAACAAGGTCAGACCTGTATCTCCAAACTCTGTGAAGAGTTGCTACTGATACAGATAGCATTTTCTACAATGAACTTAGTAGGGAGGGGAAATCATAATACAGGTCACAATTCAGTTTGCCACTGATGTTCTGATCATTTTCTGTGTTCAGATGGTTAGCAGATAAGAAATCTGTTCCTGGATGGAGGAATCAGTTTTCTTGGATTTGTCTGCACATGACGAATTAGTCCATTCACCAACATTAGTGAATCCAGTTCACAATCTTGAAACTAACAATAATAAAGATGAAGAAATGTGTCTCAACATCTTGATGTCCACTCAATCTCCCTCCCCCCCCCCCCCCAGTCAATGCTGGTATGACATAAACCAAGCAGTGTTGCTACAACATGGTGGTGGAAGTGACAGAAAAATTTGTGCAGGGAAAATATCTGACAGTGGTGATCAACCAAATATGAAAAGGGTATAACAAAAAAGCAGCCAAACAAAATAGTTATCCGAAGGAGCTGTTGTCCTGTGTGCCAGACACTCAGGTTAAGGGGTCTATGGCTTTTCCCAGTACATTCTCCTAGGAGCCAGCTGCACTACTGAACTCTGAGGCCTTGTGTTTGCCAAGCCTGTTCTGTGCTACAGCTGAACACAAGTTCCTTCAGCATAGGGAGAAGTGACTGTTCCCCAGATAAACATCCTGAGCTAGGCTTCTAGGGGACTAGTAAGGCCCCATCATGAGCCTCTCTTCTGCAGTTATGCAATCGTCCTCTGATGAGTTGGAGTCTTGTCTTGAAGTTCTCCTTTTTCTGTTGGTTATTGCTGCTGCAAGGAAATCCAGAAGGTAGGCTTTGATTTGAATAGGCAACCTTTTTGTTTCTTAAGGTGGAATTTAAGATGCATTTCTTACACTGCTGTTTCTCACTGAGCTAACAGGAAGATCCTGTCATCTGTTGTTGTAGGATCCATTATGTCTTAGGTATGTTTGTGTCCTGTTCTTCCATTCTCCCCTCCCAATTGTTCCTCTTTGCACAGAGCTCGCTTCCCTCACAGGTGAACATTGCCCTATACATTGTCTATCCAGAGACTTTAGTACCATATCGTGTGGGCTTATAGTCATATGGGTTTTAAATTAAGATATCCAGGACAATGGGGTTGTGACTGGAATGATACTCATTCCTTATTTAGTTAACCTAGAGCACAATCCTAACCATGTCTACTCAAAAGTAAGTCCCATTGTATTCAATGGATTTTACTCCCAGGAAAGTATTTTAGGATTGCAGCCCTGGCCTCTGAGCATGTTAAAAGGTTTGTTTGAACCTACCTAGATCTGGTCCAAGGTTAGTTAGTAACTAGTTATCAGTGGTCAAGGGTTTATCTAGGAAACTGTGAGATGCAGCTTCCTGTACCTCACAGTGGCCCACCAGATGCCTTTGGGAGCATGAAGGAAAAGATACTGAATCTGAATTCCTTTGCTATTTCCTTGTATCTGGCATTCAAAGATGTGTCTCAGTTTCCCCATCTCAGCTCAGAGACTTGAGTATTTGCATAAACACACCTGTATACTCTAGGTCCTTTGAGAGCTTATGACTACAAGCATGATTTGCAGATCTTCCTACCCAATGGGTCATTGGAGACACTGAGTGGAAAATGCTTTGGAAACTTTTTTACAACTGTATTAAGGATTAAGTGTAGACTAAATTTGGTGGTGTCATCCTTGCCATCATCATTCACTAAAATGTCAACTATTTTGAAAGGATGCTGTGGGAAGAAGGAAGCATCATGATTGACAGAAAAGTGCCAGGGATAAGTGCCTGGATGAGTAGCACTTCTTTCTATTGCTTTTGATTTTCACTCAGTATTGCTGCTAGAAGTGCATAACATCACAAAACACATTATACCGATAGCATACCAAGACCATAAGTTCTGCACATTAATGATTTAGCCATTTTTTTACCACCAGATTAAGATTAACCAAAGTAAACCATATCTTCCAAAAGAGGTTGTTTAAGATGGCAGGATGTTACAAACTACCGCAACTAACCACATGGTAGAACATTTACGTAACCCTTAGATGACAAACCAGATTTATTGTCCGGCAATTATAATTTATGCAAATTAGGCTATTTTTAGATGGTCATCTAAGTTAAACAAGTCCATCCATCTCATGATTTTCTTTTGGTGTCTTACATATATGCAATATTTGAAGAAATATCATAGCCAACTGTAGCAAACACTCTAGGCCCCATGCTTTCATGGCAAGTATATGGTCATAATTAGGAAGCCCCCTGTGGTTGAGCTGCCCCACACCCACGCCCCACTGGCACTCTTTTGGTACTGCTCTAATCACAACTACCAAAGAATGAATAACTACAAAAAATGAGCAGCACACCCAGATAGTCATCTTTCTATCCAACCCCTAAATTCACCAGCCATTTCTATGCCACCCCCCAAAAGACAGCCTATTCATTCTATGTCCTACTATACATAAAATAATTGTTTTTTGCCATAATCTGCTCCAAATAATTAATCAACACATTACACAGCAAGTTAAGGGCACAGCAAATGATTGTGGATTTAATTCATCAGAGTCCAAAGCATGACTTATTGACTGTACTCGTATATTTTACTGCTTCCTAGAATTCACAGGCCTGCCAATCTTTATAATATATGCATCACGATCCTATCATCAAAACTAAAGGTCAGAATGAGGAAAAATAAGCAGTTCAAGGAATAAAAGACACAGAAAATATGTTATTAAATGTTTTCTTTTACACTCCACACAACCTTCAGTATACAAATTCTAGATTTGTATACTAAATCTAGTATAGCAAATCTAGTATACAGAATCTAGAGGAACGCAGAGCTATATAGCTTTCTTAACACTTCATGTCAAACACTTATGTAAGAAGATGCTTACAGTCCAGGTGTTTTTTCTTGGGCCCCATCACTTCATGTGTGGTTGCTTTGCAGACGGCTCTAGCTACAGCTGATCCTGTAACGCTGTACTGAGCAGCTGCGATGCGATCTGTCAGCGTCTGCCCCGACATCTTTGACTAATTCTAGGACTGCTGCCACTTCTGCAAAAGGGGGAAAAATAAAACAATTAAGGGGAAGGATTGTTTTTTAAAAGAAAGGGGGGAAAGAATCGTATTCAGGGATCTAACTAATGGCAGCCTATTTTGAAAGTCTAGTGGTCCCTGATTCACTCCTTTCTCCCCCTCCCTGCTGTTGTGTAAGTGTTTACATTGCAGGAATATCTATGAGTGGAGTTATTTTTTAAAAAGAAAAGGCAAAGAAAATAAACCAACACATGATGATGCTATGAAACTGGGGAGGGAGATGTTAACCTTCCCCCCTTCCCACAACTGAATCCCTACAGCAACATGATGAGGGTTCATGAAAACCTTAGCCAGGAAAGGCCAACTATCTGATCTCCCTTGTTTATGACGGAGAAGAGGATCTCTAAACCTCAACAGATCTGGACCTTCCTGGGAGAGAAAGAGCCCTAAAGGGGATCAGGAGGATGGATGATCAGCCAGTCTCTCCCCATCAAGGCCTGCCTCACCACCACTTTCTCCTCCTCCTCCTCCTACTGCAGTAAAGGGATTCTCTCTCCTTCCTTTCCCAGCCTTTGATGCCTCTCTGGTGGGAGAAGCTCATCACACCCTTGCGCCATATTCTGCCCTTTGGGTCCATCTCTCTCCAGCCTTCCAAGATCACCATAAAAAAGGGGGCCTGCTGGTTGCAGTGGGGCTACCTCAGGCCCCCACCCCATCCATCACCTTCCTACCCTCTCTTACTCTCCCTTTGCAACCAGGAGGAAAGGCTGCTGCGTTGGGTTACTCATGCATATCAAGCCCTCCCTCTTTAAGGATGCTGGAGATGAGCAGATGGCTGATCAGTCTCCTTCTCCCCCCACCACATTCCCCCACCCATGGCCAGGGGGTGGCTCCAGGGGGTGTCCCCCCTCCCCAAGCAGACCTGTCTGTGCGCCCTTGTCCTTGTGGCTGTGGATGCTGCTCTTTCTTCCTCTCCACCCCACCTTGCAAGGTCTCTACTCGCGAGGAGACCTCCGCCTCTACACCTTCCCCCGCTCCCACCCTCCACCAGCCCAGATCTTGCTCCCAAGGGTGGCTCCAGGGATGGATGCGCAGGGCGCAGAGGGAGCTCTCCACACCCTGGGGCTGCCTGGCTGGAGCTGCTATTTCCAGCCTAATCCTCCTCCTCCTCCTAATCCCCGGGGCGGCCACAAGGCTTGCCTTTGGTGCCAGAGCCTGGATGGATGGGTGGAAAGAGGGCTTGAGTGATGGAGGGATGGATGGAGATGGGGATAGACTGATGCATGGCGCACGCGCCTGCTGTACTCTACCTGCCTCTCCCTCTTTCCTCTGTGGCTGCCTGTCTGGCTGCTTCCCTCCCTCCTTCCAGGAGCCCCTGCAGGTCCCTGCCTTCTCCAGTCAGGTGACTGGCGGAGGATGAACTGGGCAGCCCTCCTAAGGGACGGGAGGAAGACCCCGGCACTCTTAAAGGGCACTCTCCTCTCTGCCAGCCTCCCCACACTCAGACGCCTGCACCAGGAGGAGGAGGAGGAGGAGGAGGAAGGGCAGAGCTGGCTCTCCAGCACCACCAGGGGATCTCTACTCAGTGCCTCTCTACTCAGAAGTTAGCCCCATGTAGTCAGTGGGGCTTACTCCCAAGTAAGGGTGGATAGGATTGCAACCCAAAAGTCCAAGCCTTTGCATGTCTACTCAGGAGTAAGCCCCATTATAGTCAATGGGGCATACTCCCAAGTAAGGATGGATAGGATTACAACCCAAAAGTCCAAGCCTTTGCATATCTACTCAGGAGTAAGCCCCATTATAGTCTATGGGGCTTACTCCCAAGGAAGGGTGGATAGGATTGCAACCCAAAAGTCCAAGCCTTTGCATATCTACTCAGGAGTAAGCCCCATTACAGTCTATGGGGCTTACTCCCAAGGAAGGGTGGATAGGATTGCAACCCAAAAGTCCAAGCCTTTGCATGTCTACTCAGAAGTAAGCCCCATTATAGTCTATGGGGCTTACTCCCGAGTAAGGGTGAATGGGATTGCAACCTGAGTGTCAAGCTTTTGCATGTCTACTCAGGAGTAAGCCCCATTATAGCCAATGGGGCTTACTCTCGAGTAAGGGTGAATAGGATTGCAACCCAGAGCCAAGTCTATGCATATCTACTCAGCTGTAAGTGCAATTGTAGCTTATTCCCATGCAAGCATGGATAGGATTGCAGCCTGTGTTCTCTTTAGAAGTTTCTCACATCCTTTGCCCCCACAACCTTTCCTATAGTCTTACTCATCAAATGTGTTTGAGTAGACTTAAAAAATCATTTTGATTTATTTGTCTTAAAGCATTTGTTTCACATTGTAATTTTTTTCTGCTTATCTCTACGCTTAAAATTAAAATTTAAAAAATTGTTTAAATGTCATAATAATTGTAGCTGATTTGTTTGATGTCACATTTTTTGTGCTCTCTTATCTTTATAAGTATTGTGAACTGTATAAATATATAAACTTTGACCTCCATAAGCATACTGTATTCATAAATAATTTGCATTTATGATGATAAACTGTAACCAACTGCAGCTGTAAGGACAAATCCAAAACAGGAAAACAAACCCTACAATCCAGAGTAACTACGTGCACCACCTAGTGAAAACCTATGGGAAATTCACATTGCAATCCAGAGTAAATTGTTCTTACGCCGGAGCAAGGACTCCCCATAGTTACTCTGGATTGTGCCCAAAATCTTCCTGACAGCAATGGAACCCAGCTATTCCCCTCGTTGTACTAAGACTTATGAATTTAAGTACAATTAGGAGACTGGTTGGGTCCCATTCAGTGGTGGGATTCAAAGAAATTAACAACAGACTCTATGTCCCACCAGTAATGGTTCTCAGAACCAGGCGCTCATTAGCAAAAGGTTCTATAGAACCTGTGAGAACCCCCTGAAGCCCACCACTAGGTCCCATTGCATTCAATAAAATGTTGTTCTTCTGTCTTGGATGTGCTCTTACAGTTATCCTAAAACATGCTTAAGGGTGCAATCCTATACACATGTACCTGGGAGTACTGTACATCCTACATTAAACTGAATTTATGATAAGATAATTTTAGCAGGCACAAGTTAATATTTAACTTGTAACCAATTCATGGGTGTATTAATTTTAAAGCAAATTTCACTGTGGGATCCTAAGAGGAACTTTGAAATAAATATGCCAATGGTAGCAATGCACTATAAGAACAGTGTCTTCAAACTATAGCAGCTAACAACTATCAGTCTACTCAAAGTTCAACCAGCCATTTGTAAAAAAAATAACCCATTCATCACAAGTGCTACATAGGCCTCCCCCCCGCCCCCCCATAGGCCTCCCCCCCGCCCCCCCATAGGCCTCCCCCCCCGCCCCCCCATAAGCCTCCCTGAGGGCATTGGCACATCTGAAGGTGGCCACAGACTGAAAAACAAAATAATAAATGATTCTATGTTTAATCTGTGTTGTATCCTTGTTTGACAAGGGGGCCCTGGAACCTGAAGATAGCTTGTTTAATGGAGCCAAGTAATCTAGTCTTCAAATCATATCATGGTAATACTAGATTTCTCTTTGTCCTTTAAGTTCTTTGTATTTGTAAGTACCTTTAACTCAAAAACAGCCTTGTGTTAAAAACTCAAGTCTTATTGCCCCAATATAAAATTACATTTGATCTTCATTATCATAAAAAAGTGAGCAACGGTGCTGAGAGTTTGTAAGTCATGAGTGTGGGGGCATGTTGGAATGATGTTGATGCATCTAATTAGTCATATAATTAAGTAGACCTGAGTCAGTCTGCTATTAGCTACAGTGCTTTGTAATTCTGCTGCCTGTTTATATGTGCGGTTTTCAAACCATTTTTGTTTCTTGGATTGTCACCTAATAGTGATTTACTGACATTCAAAATCTATGTTGATACTGAATAGTAATTTTGAATTTAATCCTGGAATGACTTCTTCCAGGTATATAGACTAAAGGCAAACTCCAGAGCAGTTACGGGTCCACGCAGTTACATCACTCTCTGGTGTTATTTTATAGAAAGTCACCTTAACTGCTCCATTGCAAAGGGCTTAATTTGACTTTAGGATATGGGCCTAAGAGCACAATCCTAACCATGTCTACTCAAAAGTAAGCCCCATTGTGTTCAATTGGTCTTACTCCCAGGAAAGTGTGTTTAGGATTGCAGCCTTAGTACATGTTTCCCAATGTATAGGTTATCTGTTATTTCATCTGAATTACAGTTATACTAAACTATGGATGACATATATACTATCATGTTATATTTAACAGTATATTATCAATTATGTAATTATTAATGTAACAATTTTTTTTAATTGGCAAAATGTGGGTCATCCTGGTGGACAGTAGGGTATACTGAGAATCATGTTTTGCAAGATCTGCCTAGGAGTATAAAGCACAAGGTTCCTGGATTGATATTGATACTTATTATGACAGCCTTAATGCTGCTCTTCATGATTCCCTCATAAAAGTGGATGGCAGCTATATTATGAGAAAGTGATTGGAAGCACCTGGGGCCACTGTTGACAAGAAATGTTGCTTGATATGGGTGATTCTTCTGTCAAAGTAAAAGGAAGTCATGATCTTCACCAAAAATGAATCCTCATCTATGGTATGATAAGAGTCATGGGAAATTTTACTGCCACATCATTTTTATTCAGTTTTTCAGGATTTTTTGTCCCATAAAGTTCAACAGAAGATAATGACTATTTCCCAAAGAGCAGATATGTTTGGCCCTCTTTATCTTTGGATATATCAGTGGATTTGAATATAGGTGAGTGCCAAGCCTATGGTTGGAGGATATAGTTGGTATGTGAAACTCCCTGCCACTGGATGTGGTGATGGCATCTACCCTCAATGCCTTTAAGAAGGGATTGGACAAATTCCTAGAGGAAAGGATTATCACAGATTACAAGCCATGAGGGATGCGTGTAGATTTGGAAAACCTCAAAATGCCAGATGCGGGGGGGGGACCTGGATGCAGGAGTTATGTGTGTTCCCCGAGGCATCTGGTGGGCCGTTGTGTGATACAGGAAGCTGGATTAAATGGACCTTTGGCCTGATCCAGTGGAGCCTTATGTTCTGAATAAAATCAGAATTTTTTTCCAGTTCCACCTGTGGGGTCTTCTTAGGCTCCCAGGGTCTTCAAAAAGGCCTTCCAGTTTGCTAAAGAACATGAAGTGTCTTTCAGAATCATCTGGGGGCCTTCGTAGGGTGCAGTCCTAACCTAGGCTGTCACAACAGGTCTTCCCATTCCTGTGGCAATGTAGGGAGGCAGGCGCATGTTCCAAGAGTGTCACCCAAAAGCACTTTTGTCACCCCCCCCTTCCTGGTCAGCACAGGACTTGGACCAGGGCTTAGGCTGGCCTCGCTGCAGGTTAGGATTGCAGTCTTGGGCACAGGGAGGTTGTGTGCAGCCACCCCATGCTTCAGAAGGCCTCTGAAATATGCTTCAGGTTGCTAGCAAGGGCACCCCATGGATTTCACTATCCATGGAATTTAGTATCTGTGAAGGGTTCTGGACCAGATACGCAGTGGATACTCAGGACCCACTATTTACTTTCTTTCATAGTGGTACGTTGGCTCCGTTCTGGGGCAGAAAGTTACAGGACACGATTAGGTTAGGAAGGCCAAATGGTAATAAACATTTGCTGTCATAGCCCAGCCATTTGTCCTTTGTTGTTTTATGAGGTTTTCTGAATCTCTTGCTCCTCTCCAAAGATGGCAGTGCTTCCTGCCCAGCGGGGTGAGAATAGCAGTGCTCAGACTGAAGGAAAGGTTGAGGGGTGATGAGATACAAACCAGTTCTCGAAAATATTTCCTGTCAGCCATCTTTGGTCAGGTCTTTGGCTATTGCTTCTGCTGTTGAGGTTGGAATCATGATGACAGCAGCAGTTCTAGAACTGGTTGTCCATTGGTTGTCTGAAAAAAGCATGGAAAAAGTGTTTTGCATATGATCCTATTTCATATTTAATTTTGCTGATTTAAAAAAAAATCCTCAATCCATGCACCTGCAGTTAGAGGTTAATTCACAGAGGTAGTTAAATATTATGAGTTTGATCCATAAGCTCTCTTTCTCCAAAAAAAAGACGAAGGGAACTTCCAGAGGGAGAAAACTTTTGGATTTAATTCTATGAAGCAATACCCGTTTAGGGGAAAGTATTCTCATACAGCACTCTTCATACAGTTCCCATATACCGCAATACCTGTATAGGGGAAAGAGTTTCCATGATGAAGGAAACATTTATTACATTGCTTCTTTATGTAATGGAAAGATGGTCACATACAGAGCATCTTAACGTATGTGACAGGTTACTACCCACAGTTATCATATGACAGTTGAGTTCACCATTGAACAGGTTTGTTGTATGAATCTACATTACTGAAATATACCCCCAAATCCAGAGTAACTATGGGAACACGTAAGAGACTTTACATGCACCCGTAGTTACTGCACCATCTAGTGAAAACTTATGGGAAATTCATATTGGAATGCAGAGCAAATTGTTCTTACCCTTGAGAAACTACCTCATAGTTACTCTGGATTTTGCCCTTGTTATCTAAATCCTCTGCCCATGTATGTGCCCAACCTTTCATTTTTCTTCAAAAATTCCCTCCTCTCCTGTGCTCCATTTTCCTGTTATTTTTATTTAACTATGACAATCTGGTGGATCAATATTGATCAATGTCATCAATATTGAATGAATCCCTCTTTCAACTTCTCTGCAGCTATAGTCTTCCCTGATATTGGTTGGCAAATGACATGGTGATCAAACTGTTTTTGACATTTCCTTATGACTTTCTTCAGTAAATAAATTCAGATAAAATGCTAGTAATCAAACTAAATGGGTGCACCTGATTAACTGTGTAGTTCAAGACAGCACTGCAGCAGCATAATGAGCAATGTACAACACCTGTAGATGTTGAGACATCATCTGCCCTGATTAGTGGGGTTTTAGGATTTAGGTGTGGGTAGGAAAGCCATGTGGTATTGGCTGAAGTAAGGGTTGCCTGAAGGAGATGTTGCTGGTGTGAAGGTTGATGTACAGTGTTGTGTATATGGACTGCCTTGAACCTGGACTGTTATTTGGACTGCTCTTTTGCCTAAACCTTAAATACAAGTGAACTAAACTGAACTCTTGTTGTTCCTATCTCCTTTGGGCTGGTCTCTAGCGGATGCAGTGATCTGCTCCCAAAATCCTAACATTGTTATATATATTTGGTGATGTATTAATAAATATGCATTATTTAGGCTTTTGCAAGTGATATTTATGCCATTTTGCATGTGCAAGCTGAAAAAGACTGGGCTCCACTTTTCAACAGTTTTCACTTTTGGATGGTGCTAACTTGTCCAATAAGTGAGGGGTGGTACCTGTATCGGTGATAGTTGATCCTGGGACATCCTCATTTGCCCAGTGGTGCCATTTGTTTAAGCTGGCCTTCAAGGCAAAAAATAGCGAAAAAGCATTATTAGTTTTAGTTATTTTCTTTTTGATTTAAATCATTTATTGTCTTGATATAAGAACTGGTTCTAAACTGGTAACTAAACAACTTTTTAAAGTTAGTGCCTGGAACTAAGTATAGTTGACCTGGAGAGCTGAAAAATGCTGATTTAACCTGAACCAAATCTACATTTTTAATGGTTCAATCTCCTGTCCCAGGGCAATGTCATGAGTAAGAGGTGGTAGAAGGCAGCCTCAAGGCAAAATCCAGAGTAACTACGGGGAGTCCTTGCTCCATGTAAGAACAACGTACTCTGGATTGCAATATTAATTTCCCATAGGTTTTCTCTAGGTGGTGCAGTAACTACAGGTGCACGTAAAGTCTCTTGCATGCTCCTGTATTTACTCTGGATTTGGGGGTCAATGTAATGGTCTTAGTGATATAAGCTGCTCTTGGAATCCTTAAGGTGGGGTAGAAATCAGTCAGATGAAATCAGTATAGCACCATGTTTTTACTTCAGTTAAACATTAGAAATCTTGCATTTAAAATTTTATTATTTATTTAAAATATTCATATTCCTTTCCCCCTTTCTAAGGCACTCAAGTAGCTTACAATAAGAACAATAGTAAGAATGTATATTTTACTATATTACTCTTGATGGGTTAAAGGGCTGTCTGATCAGTGGTATCAGTGGGGGGCCGTGGGACCCAGGTACCTTTGGGTGACACACTGGGATGACCAAAATCATTAAATTGCTTAAATCATTTTGAATAACTCCTTCAAGACATATATCATTGGATGCATATTTTCAAGCAGAGTCCAATGCAAAAAAAAAAGCCTTGAAATATCTCCTACATATCAATGGTTATGGTCAAAAAACTTTAAAACATGCATGGAGCCTTATGGAAAGTGAACTGAGCCATATTGTGCTTTTACTCACCATTATGCAAATGTGCCTTAGTCCATTGGAAAGATGGATTAAGCCTGAGAGAAAATCAACAACCCCAGAATGATCCTGATCCAATGAACACAACCCCACAAATCAACCCAGAAGGAAATACCCGATAATTGCATTGAGCCCTACGGAAAGTGGAACTGATCTACACAGCCATGTTTACTTGTGAATAAGCAAAGGTGCTTTGGCTCATGTTCAGGTCAGGCACAGAGGAATGCAAGGCCACCTGCCCCATCCTCCCACCCAAAAAGGAGAATCAAACACAGGTTTAATGGGTTAAGGTGATTTTTTTAAAATATGAAAAAATTAAAACCTAATTATTTATATTAATAAATAAAAAATAATTAATAATTAATTTTTATTAATTTTATTAATCATATGGGATGTCAAAAAATTTGTGGGCTGCAGGTGCCAAATGACCTAGGTATGCCACTGTATCTGATGATAAAGATGCCAACTCACTGAAGCAGTATTTCCAGTAATCTGTACAACTTTCCAAATATATGTGTATTGATTGCTTGGAAACATTGCTTCTGTGAAGCTATCGCAGAGGAAACACCTCCTTTGTAGTGTTTAGGCACTGTCCAAAACCACTGAAGTGACTGAGAGCACAGACCTAACCATATCTATTCAAAAGTAAGCTCCATTGTGTTCAATAGGTCTTGTCTTTAGACACTTTCCTTGTTGAATAGGAAAGTGTCTTTAGGCTTGCAGCCTAAGACAGGCACAATCCTAACCAATTTAGACAGACATAACTCACCTGCCTTCTTTTTACTGTGGTGGTGTGGGGAGGCCGGTGCATACCTATGCACAAGTATAACCCCCATATGAGTGGCACAGAAATGCCTTATGACATTTTTGTGACACCCCCAGGCCAGCACAGGACTTGTGCCAGGATTTATGCCAGCCTAATTTGGGGTTACCTTCTCCTTCCAAACCAAAAACCAGGTATTGGGGTGGCGCAGATTTTGACCTTCAAACATAGAATTTTATGTTTTCATATGGTTATCCAATTTTCTTTCTGACATCTCAGTGTGTTCAATGAATTTGTTCCTTTACAAAGAAAAAAAACAAAATTCTACAAAAAATGTCAGATTAGTGACATTGGTTATCTTTTAACCTGTGTATTGTCTTCAGTGTTTAGATTCAGTCTGAGCCCATCAGAGATCCCTTTGGAAGTAAGGGGTTCTCCTTGGGGGGATACACTCAACAGTGTCCACAGTTTTGCTGAATTGCAGTAGTTCTGGAAGAGAACACCCATGAATATTGGGGCATGCCTCTATGCAGTTTTCAGAGAAAATAAAATAACTACTATGTTGCATACATTATAAAGTACTATTTTATACCATAATGCACTTATTATAAAGACATAAGAAAGATGACAGATCCTATTTCTGAAGGCTCAAAATCTAGAAAGAACTAAGGTGTGAGAAACAAAAAGGGGTAGTCCAATAAGAAGCATTAATGTGAAAAAACCTGATAATATATGTGTGCCTTGTGGCTTCCTGAAAGGCTGAGGATGTTGGACACAAACTGGAGAAGAAAGTCGCATCTTGGGGAAATTTTTCACCATAAAGCTTTTGTAAATCTTATGTTTCCATGACAATTCTCCTCCTTGTGCCTTTTGTTGTAGAACCGGTAAGTGGTAATATGTCCCTCTGGTGCCTGAGAAGTTCTGCATAGAAGTCTTGTTTGGGTGGGGAGTGGATGCCACGTACATCTTTCACTAACAAAATGGTAGGCTACACCCTGATTTTTTTTTGAGAGGGCTATAGTGGTTTTCCATAGAATGAGAAGGCAGGCTGACTTGTTCTGCCCTGGTTGGCATGTTGAAAATACTGCTTTATCTGTGGGTTGTGCAAGTGGCTAAGACACACTGTGCCTGTTAACCAGCAGGCCATGGTTCGAGACCTGGGTCGGCCCCACAAGACAGGGTGAGCTCCTGTCCTTAGCCCAGCTCTGTGACGCCAGCTGGATCCAATCGTATTGGCTCTGCCTTTCCATTGGACTAATTCAGTGGTGTGGAGAGGGGGGATTTGCTGCTTGGGTAACAGCATATCCTCCATAACAATCTAACCCAGGCTTTCGTGCTTTGCATGCAGTGTATGCAGCGCCAAACACGATACCATAGTCTTCCAAGACTGACGGAGGCCTGTCTTTAAACAACTACAGCTGAAGCAGCAGGTAAACTAGGGACTCCCTGTGGGCCAAATTGGGAATCCCAGAGGGCTGCAAATGGCCCTTAGGACCAGGGTTTGCCCATTCCTGGTTTACATAAAGAAGACTGACATCCTTTACAGGTGGCAAATATCCAACTTTTTATTGGTTGGATTGAAATTGAAAAAAGCACAGTTATCAGGAGTGGCAGTTCAATCGTAGCTATGGTAAATGGGAAATTGGCTGGTGTGCAAGAATGAATATATTTTGCATTCTTGGAATTGATACATATGGTTGTAAAATGTATGAAAAAGTGTTTGAATCCCCCCAGCTTAGGCAAACATGTTTAAGCATGCCTGCTTCTTTGTACTGGACCTGAGCTTAATCTTCCCGCATGCTGCGTAGCCAACATATGAAAGCCTCTGGGTATGAGTAAAATTGCTGCCTGTGAATTGATAACAAGACAGTAGGATGGTGGAATTAGCAATGCCCCTCAAGGTGAGGAAGGAGGCTTTTAAGCCACATTTATTACAGAAGGTTCAAAAGCATAAGCCCACTTTGGCTATAATACTGAAAGTGCAGTAGAAGCGGCCAAAAAGGTACAGTATTGTTTATTTCACCAGTAAGATGAAGGGGGAGGCAGTGGCCTAATTGCACATTTCATTAAGACTAGCTGTCATTTTAAAATGCTGCCCTACTGAACTGACACACATTCAAACAATCCCAGATGTCAGAACAAAGGTGATATGATGACTAGATTAATTACCAGCGATAGAATCCTTTCAGTCTTGTCAGTTTATACTCTATCTGACTTTTTTCTTCTCTCTCTGAATCTTATTAGGTGCGTTGTAACACTATGAGGAAAAAAGAGTGGGACAAAAGACTATGAATTCCACAATCACGCGGTCTGTATTGTTGTCTGAATCAAAATATACAAGCTGAATGTTCAAATAGAGTCCACTTGATAAAAACCTTGATAAAAACTGGTTCTCCATGTGAAATGTTTCTACAGTTGTTTGTAAAGGGCAAAAATGGCTTTGAGAACCATTTTTGTGAGGCAGGGCACAGATCAGATTCCGTAAATGATAAGATGAAAAAGAGCAAGAGTAAAAAAACCTGATTGTAAAATGTAGTATGTAAAAGAGAAAAAAAAACCTGATTGTAAAATGTAGTATGTAAAAGAGAAAAAAAACCTGATTGTAGTATGTAAAAAAACTTTTACATACTAAAAGTTAAAATAAAATAAAAAGTGCTTATATGTCCTTTTTGTACCAAAGGTGTTCTTAAAATTGGTATAATTAATTGGGAATTTGTATAAGTGGCAAATTGCTTGAGAAAACCTTATGGTTTTTGCTTAGAAAAATTGTGTGCATTCCTTTAAACCATTGACTGTTTTATGCACCTTGTATAGAAGGAGAAAAAATAACCCAGGACCCCCTTTTAAGAATGAAAATCTGTCTTTCTCACCACCACCCCAGAAGTAACGTCATGGCTGGAAGTGACATTAAAGGTGCCCAGTGCCAGATTCCAAGACAGCTGCACCCAGCTTTTTGAGACCTCCCTGAAATGAAGTCATGATCTTGATCCTCACTTTGAAGCCCACTGTGTTGGATTAATCCACTATTCTCTGGCTCAGTTTTACTCTTTGCAGCACAAAAGCTCAGATAAAAGATTTAAGGGAAATGTTATCCACCGATATTTTTTCCTTTAAAACCTAAAATTTTTGTAAAGCAGTCAAAGGATGCTTCAAAACCAAAACAAAATGCTCAGCAAATTATGATCTTCAAGGAAATGTGCATGCATCAAGTAGCCAAGAGGGGGGTGAAATGGTTGTTTATCACTGTGTGACTTATTCAGATAGCCTTTCATTAGGCACTGAAGGACTTATTTGGGTGAGTGGCAAAGTGATCAAGAGCACAATCCTAACCATGTCTACTCAAAAGTAAGCCCCATTATGTTCAGTGAGGTTTACTCCCAGGTAAGTGTCTTTAGGATTGCAGCACAAATTACTTTTGTACTTGGCTGCAATGCATGTTCACTTATCCCGAGATGACCATGATGGAGTATCTCATTTTTGATGTATGAATTGGCCTAAATAGCTCAGTTCGAATCCCATTTATGTGATGGTAAGTGCCACTGATTTACTTTCAAGAAAATATGGTCAAGACCGGAGTACTTGGATGCTTCTAAATGTCTTGTTTATGAAGGTTGAACCTTTTCCAGCCATGAAGACACTGAGCTTTGCCTGCACATTTTTGCCTGCAATTGGGAAATGCACTGTTATAAGACCTATGGAGGAAGAGTTTGGGCATTTCACCTGTCACATATAATCTTGCCACATGGGATCCTTGCATTGGTAATCTGAAAGGAAGAATTAAAGGGGCTCAGGAGGAGTCCCTTCTGGGCTGGTTAAGGAATCCTTTCTATTAATAGCTTAGTAAAGGAGCAATAAATATCCTTATCAGGTTTGTTAATACTCAAAATGTGGGTGGGTTTGTCTTAATAACTTGGACAGCTAGACTTGAATTCAGTAAATTTAATTCCACTGAAACTAATGTATAACATTGCATATAAGGAAAACAGAGTGTGGCTTGTGTGAAGAAAACTGGCATGTGTGGGAATAACTGGTTTGGAAATCTAGTGTAAGTTAGATCACAAACTGAACATGAGGTGGTAATGCCCCACTAATGATACATTTATTTAAATTTGTCTTAAAAATCAATTTTTCTGTAACTTAGGTATCTAAAGTTTTAATTCTTTTTGTTCATTTATTTTGTGGAAGTGCTCAGGGCAGCCACAAAGTATGAGGTACTGAATACAAACTGGCAGGGGCATTGCTAGGAGGGTGTGAGTGGTGCGGTTCGCACCAGGTGATGCACTTGGGGGGATCGCACACTGCAACTTTGCGGTGGTGTGGAAAACCCCATCATGTCATATATTGTTGAATTTGTATTGAAAAGCAGAATCCAATGCAAAAAACCCTTTTTGAAGTAGCAACTTCCTATCAAAAATTATAATCCCATCATGTTATATACTGTTGGATGTGTTATTTACTGCAGAATTCAGTGAAACAAAATATCTTTATTCTATTAAAATTTGTGGCTAAAAAACCAGTGGAAGCGCGCCAATGGCACATAACCACACCCACATTTATATTATTGCCCTGCCCACTGCATGGGGAGATGCGCTGGCCTCTGCACCGGCTGTCATGAACCCTAGTGAAGCCCCTGCACTCAGGGCAGCGTAGCTCATCATGAGACTGAAGGAAGAGTGGCCATCTCTGCTGACCTTCTACTCCCTTGGAAAAGAAGAGAGAAACTGAGCTTAAAGAGGAAGCATAGACAAAAGAAGTATAGATAACTCTTTGTGACCCCATGGACAGCCAGATCACTTTATCCTCCATTAATTTTTGAAGTTCGTCCAAATTCATGTTTATTGCTTTGGTGGCACTATATAAAACATGTTGTTTTATATGTTTTAATCATCAGATTTTATGAAATGTTATGATAAGGCTGTTTTTAATTGATATTGGGTGCTTCCAATGCTTTGGAAACCAAATAATGTTGGGCCAGTCCATTAATCACTCTGCACTGAGTTGTGAAGCTACATGATAGTACTGTTCATTTTTACTAACCTGGAAGAGATCAGGGAATGTATTTGATAACTAACTACTATTAGTTTCACATAACTACTATTCTGCTTCACTTTCAGAATGGGAGAAAAATGTATATAAGGTCTGAAGCACAGCTGCAAGGCACAGATGTTGCCTGTTATGCTTGCAGTGTCTAATATAATGGCATAATATCATTCGCAAGAAGGGCCTGGTATATTATAACTATTTTTGAAGTCAGAACCGCTCAGCTGTACTGGAGCACATCTGAGTAGCCTGTTCTAATTATAGAACATTTGTGACAAGTATCTCTGGAGTACTGTACTCAGAAATCCACTGTGTGTATCGGCTGATGAAGAAAAACCAGCCTAACACTTGCCAGCCCCAATGTTTCAGGAAAAGGAGGAAATCAACCTAAATAATGGACATCAATCATTAATTATCCTTAAAAGAAATGCTTACTGGCTTTGCCAGACATTGTAATAGAAGGCCATCATCAGTAAAGACAAGCAGGACTAATAAACTTGCTAATTCCAGACTTCAGTTATGACTGCACCTTTATCAGGTAGACAGAGATAGATGATTTTACCAGTACTTCCATGCAGTTGCAAATTGATAATGTATACTGGTGTGTTTGTAAAGCCAAATTTAGATGCTCTGCCAGCATAAAAACTGCTGGTTATGGATGAATTTATTTTAATAAAATCACATTCAAATATTACGTATCTGTAAATGGGCAGGTTTTTGAAAGAATAAAACCAATCAAATGGACACGAAGTCATACTATGAGCACAATCTTAACCATGTCTACTCAAAAGTAAGCCCCATTGTGTTCAATTGATCTTTCTCAAAGGAAAGTGTTTTTATGATTGCAGCCTAATTCCTTTCAGTGGTAGAGCACTTAAGAGCACAATTTTGACTTGTGGTGGATCAGGCTGGCTGGCTCTGGTTGATCCAGGAAAGCTTTCCCCAGAGTAAAGCAGGCACTGCCCTGACCCCTGAGGGGTCCACTTGGATCCAAGCCGCATCTTCTTGCTGGACTGGCCCAAGGTCACCCAGGAAGCTTCACAGCCAAAGAGGGATCTGAACCTGGATCTTTCAGATCTCTCTCTCTCTCTCTCTCTCTCTCACACACACACACACTCTATAACATGAGGTTTGCTCTTGTCCTCTTGTGAATGAAATGACCATAGTCCATGAAAGCTATAATGTTAAAAAATTTTGAAATCTTAAAGTGCAGGGGCTCTGGCATTTTTGCTGCGACAAATTTAACAGAGCTACCCCACTGGACAATCCTGTAAATGCTGATGCATTTTTTCCTTCAATTTATTTAATATAAATTCTATTCATTTTATTTATATAAAACATGCTTATTGAAAAGATTTCTATCCAGCCATTTTAAAAGAAATGCCAAGGCAGCTTACAATCATAAATAAAATATACAGTAATACAATATTTAAAAACAGCAAATACAATAATATACCTGGGTATTTACTAATTTGACTCATCTCTAATAGTGGAATGTCTTTAAATGCCTTGTAGCAAGAAAAAAGTCACCAGATTCTAATTTCCTGCCATCTGGTGTTAAATAATTATAATTTCATTCCACTAGATTCCATTATTCATCCCATCTAGTGGCAGAATATTGTATAGCATCTATGGCTGCAATCCTAAAGACCTATTGAACACAATGGGGCTTACCTTTGAGTAGACATGGTTAGGATTGCACCCTATATCAATGTAACAATAGAGGATCAAGAAACAATACAGGAGCAAGTTGGTTTTCCCATTATTTTCCCACAAATTTAAAGTTATTTTTCCACTGATTTGCTATCCACTGATTTTTTATTCACCAAGTGGCCCTCTCCTCCTCCTAAAAACCTTCCCCCTAATGTCTGCAACTACATCTGCAGACCAGTCACAGCACACCAGTTGAAAATAGATGTAATAAGGCTCTGTTGCAGAACCTCACATTGATTTAAACAACAACAACAAACCAGTGGATTCTTTAAAAAGTGAAAAAATAGATTCAAAGACCCACTTCCAGGTTTCCATACTTTCCTCTTAATGGAATAAAGTCATACCTCAATATCTGCAGGAATTTGTTTCTGGATCTTCCTGATACTGAAAAATGAGGAAAATAAAAGCAGTTAAAAAATTAAAAAGGTGTTCCACTACAACTGTTTAAAAACACCTTTTTATTGTTGTAGAGAGGCAGTCAAGCAATTAGAAATGTGAAGAACCTCCTGCCTTTGCCTGACAGCTAAAACTGGAATGATTTCTTGCATGACTGCCTCTCTACAACAGTAAGAAATGCTGTTTTAAAACTGTGGTTTTAAAGGGATGCCTTTCATCCCCTTTTCCAGTGATCAGCATGTTTCTTCTCATTTGCAGTGGCTATTTGTGTTGTGTCAAATCCCTGTAGAAAAAGTTCCTGTATAACAAGGTTCAGTCTGTATAAAGGAAATAAAAAATTTCCCGCACTCCAATAGATCATTTTCAGCTGCCTTGAATATTGCTCATTTACCTTGCTGATTTATGTCAGTGCTAAGTGGTTGCAAAAAGCTTTTTGCTTTCTGCTCATAGACAGGATTTTAAAAATCTCTGTGTTGATCCTCTTTTGTATTCTGTCACCTATGATTTATAAGACAACAGATTCCATGACTGCATGGAATTTATCTCAAAGGGATACTATCATTTGTGGTAAAGTTGTTTAGGGCTGTAGTGGCTCAGCGGTTAAGACACTGTGCTTTTGATCTGATGATTGGCAGGACTGGGGTTTGAGTCCTGAGTACTGCAGGTCTGAGCAAGTTCCCATCTATAGCCCAGCTCCTGCCAACCTAGCAGTTCAAAAGCTTGCAGATAAAATTAGATAAATAAGTTCCACTTTGGTGGAAAGGCAATGTCCTGGCAAATGAAAGGCTGGCCAGATTTCCCCAACATTATGTCAACCACTGTTTGGATAACTCCAATCCAGAAAAAGCAGACTCCATAACCACATAGGACAAAAACTGAAGAAGTTGCCTTTTAATAAGGTAAAGGTGCTTCCCAAAGGTTGCCCTGCTAATGGCAAGCAGTCTTTAACCACTGAGGCAATGCATGCCCTATCATCATCTATAGATGGCGCCAAATGTCCATTACAAAAACCACATTCTGTTTGCCATAGAGCTGGGTAGTAATATCTATCTGTCTGTCTGTCTGTCTGTCTAGAGCAGGCCTCCGTCAGTCTTGAAAGACTATGGTATTGTGCTCGGCGCTGCATATGCTGCATGCGAAGCACGAAAGCCTGGGTTGGATTGTTATGGAGGATTGATAGGCTGTTACCCAAGCAGCAAATCTCCCCTCTCCATGCCACTGAATTAGTCCAATGGAAAGGCAGAGCTGATACGATTGGATCCAGCTGGTGTCACAGAGCTGGGCTAAGGACAGGAGCATATCTATCTATCTATCTATCTATCTATCTATCTATCTATCTATCTATCTATCTATCTATCTATCTATCTACCTATCTACCTACCTACAGTATTTATATACAACTCTTCACCTAAAAGGTTCACAAAGCGGTTTACAAGAAAATGAAAAAAATGAATAGCTAATTAATAGCTAATAGGTGCATGTCCCAAAAGGGCTCACAATCTAAAAATGCAAAGAATACCAGCCGAAGCCACTAGATCAGACATTGCTGTGTGTAGGGCCAGTTCCCCCCCCCTGCTAAATAAAAGAGAAACACCCACTTGAAAGAGTGCCTCTTGCCCAGAATATTTTATTTTTTCACATTTTTATGCTGCTCTTTCTCCAAGGAACTAAGGTATGATTCATTCTCTTCATTTGTGCTCACAACAATCCTGTAAGGAAGGCTAGTAACTAGCCCAGGTCACCCAGGACATTTCAAGGCTGAGAAGGGCTTTGTACATTTTTAACCAAAGAAGCAGAAGCAATCACACTTAACTGGAAATAGCATATCTAAAAAGAGTTAAAAATTAGCTCTAGGGTGGTTCCAACTATTAATGTTTCTCTTGGAGCAAATGAATACAAGCCAGCATGGAAGATCCTACTTTGGTGTCAATTTGCTGCTTTTCTGTTCTCATTGAGGAGATAGCATAGGTGGGAGACCGACTGAGCTCATTGCCCTCATCGCTCATCGCTCATAACTCTGGATCCTCTTCCTTATTGACTGTAATCCCCTACAAAGACAGCTCTAATTACAGTGGGTGGCCAAAATTTTATCTAAAATCAACAAATATTTCCAGCACAAAATCTCCAGAGAAAAACGAGGTATCATGTTAATTTGAAAAGATGTTCAGAAGACAAGAAGCCCAATTTCAGTTTCTCCAGAAAGCAAACTGTATAACCATTTTCCCACTAACTCTTGGCATCCATCAGTCTCCATCACACTAACTCTTGGCATCCATCAGTCTCGAAAGACTATGGTATAGTGCTCAACACTGCATGCGAAGCACTAAGGCCTGGGTAGATTGATATGGAGGCTAGGCTGTTACCCAAGCAGCAAATCCCCCCTCTCCATGCCACTGAAATAGTCCAATGGAACAGCAGAGCTAAAACGATTAGTTCCAGCTGTGTCGCAGAGCTGGGCTAAGACAGGAGCTCGCCCTGTTTTGTGGGAACCCGGGTCTTGAACCCTGGCCTTCTGGTTAATAGGCACAGTGTCTTAACCACTTGTGCCACCCACAGCCCTAACTATTCAAATGGCTGCAATCCTAAAGGCACTATCCTGGGAATAAGACCCATTGAACACAAAGGGGCTTGCTTTTGTATAGACATGGTTAGGATTGTGCTTAAACTCTAGCAACTTAGAAATCCTAAGGAAAGGATTCAATAACTAGACACCCCTGACATGAATAGGATTCCTTATGAACTGTAATGCCTGCCTTGTATCAGCACGAATTTGGGGCTGAAAATGGCTCAGCCTGAGACAAAAGGAATCCCTGCTGCAACCCCAATGGGTCTACTCAGATCTGTTTCCACCTAACAGAGCAGTTAAGATCTGAACAGCTGTGCCATGTTAGCAATGTTTTTGACCCACTCGGGCTGGTGCAAGGAACTTGCACTAGCCCAGTGCAATCTTAAGACTGTGCTGTAAGAATTCCTGCATAGGCTGGAGTAAGAAGGTGGAAGTACTTGCATTAATTTTCTTATTTCTTATCAGTGGAGACCACTGAACTAGATCACAAGAGTTAAGAGCCAGAAAGTGTCTGCCTTGAGATGGAGGGATATTTTTCCTACCCAGCAGCAAAGGGGGGGGGGACATGTAGACAAGGGCTTCATGTTTTTCAGGTAGCAGGTAGCAAGAAGGGAACTCACTAACATGCCCTAGCATGCTCCTGTTTCAGTCCATTAACAAGACAGAAAAGTGGCATCAAATTTCAGCATGCTTTCACAATGTCAATTTATTTACAAAACTTCAACGAGCAAGTTTTCTAGTGCATACCTATAAGAAAAAACTTTTTTCAACAGCTAGCCCACAAATTACCATGTTTTGGTCCCCTCTCCCAATCTGCCTTCAGATGGTATGGTGCAAATATTTGGCATCTGCCTTCAACAATCATGGCACCCTGAATTATGTCTGGAAAGCAAATTATATGCACTGAGGCCACAATGTTTAGTACCTTTCAGCAGGAAGGAAAGCTTGAAAGAGTGACAAGCATGCAAGGAACTGAATACTGTACATATGTAACCATTGCATGTCTGGATTTGCATGTGCCCTCCTGAGTTACTGGTGCTGCCATCTTCTCTCTGACTTGGTGTTGGGGGCCAGAAAACTAATTTACATTTCAAATTTGAATAAATTTACATATACCAATGTATTGGAGTGGATTACGAGGTTTGTCCAAGAGCCGGATAGAGGGGTCTTACTAGGGACCACATTGAGGCTTGCCAAGGGCTGCACGTGGTCCATGGGCTAGGGTGTGGAGACCACTGATCTAGATCACAAGAGTAGAGCCAGAAAGCAATCTATTTTTTCCCTTTTGTGAAGTTAGCACAATTATGTCAGCACAGGGCATCATATTTAAAGTGACATGTGTGGCATGTACTCTTTTTCCAGGACATGTTTTAGCCTTTTGTGGTTATGATATCTGGTCACCCTGTATATTTCCTTTCACAACCTGTAGGAGTGCAACTGCAGTATGCTGGGCTTTTTGCAAAGATAATTCATCATCGTCTCACCACACAACCACCACCACGTGCTCACCAATAACTGCTCATGCTTGAAAAGAATAGTTGTTGCCTCTAAACTATACAACTTTATTTGCTCAGTTCAGAATCATTATTTTCCTTTCAGTGTCTTTCCCTAAGCACCTGTTTTCCCTTGTGCTGATTGGAGTCATGTAGTGCAGCATTTTCATTATGAAAGCAAGTCATGTACATTTAGCAATTAAATAGCACACAGCTGAGGTTGCTGCCATACTTTTGCTGTGATTTAGATTTAAGAACACTGTTTTGTGCTATAGTATCTCCACAGACACATAGCTGTTACAAATCAAGGTTGCAGTGCCAGTCACACTGAAGTTTAATTTTGCTTCTTCAAACCCTGGAGATCCATATCTGCATTTACCTCCTCATTAATATTGTTGCTCCTGGAAGCTCGCTAGGCTGTAGTCATTAATTACCAGGTTTTCATGCTGTTTATTTTATGTAAACTAGATTTATTGATATAGATTATTAAAATCTTTGAGACTCTAAATGATTCTGTAATAATAACTGGGCATTGCCACATATATTTTCCTGGAAGTAATTGCACCTTGATGCTGCATACTGTTAATACTATTGTACCTTTGCAGATTTGCTAAAATTCTTCCATGTATATGTTTGGTCTGGGCTGCATTTACAGTACTTTAATTTCTTCTTTTCCTCCAATACAGATGTACTTATTTCTCGAACACTAAATATGTAGAAGAGAGGAGACAAAATACTGATAAACCTCCATAAAGTACACTTTCCAAAGCATATAAAAATGCATTGCAGGTGTAAAATACCCCCCATGTGCCATCCCCCTATTGCACATCATCCCCCCATGAATAACTTCCCCCCTTGCGCAGTAACCCCCCATGCACATCAAAATCCCATGTGCATTGTCTCCCATGTGCATCGTCACCTGTGCACATTGTCCCCCGATCAGAGATGGGCTGGCCCCATCCCAAGATCCGGTACACCGGAAGTGGGAGGGGCCAGCCGGGGTCAGGGGTTGTGGGTGGGGCGAGGGGCGGGACTGGGGAGGAGCGAGGGGCGGGGCGACATTGGCGCCTGCGCAGTGCCTGCTTAGAAGCCGGCCTGCCAGCTTCTAGGCAGGCTCTCCGCAAGCATCGCTGTCTCCGCAGGCTGTCTCTAGGCAGGCTCTGCGCAAGCGCTGATGTCGGCGCTTGTGCAGAGCCTGCCTAGAAGCGGCCTGCCCCCTTTTAGGCAGGCGCGGTGGGCGCAAAACATGGCGGACCGTAACGGTCCGCTATGTTTTGCATTTCCCTGTCGCTGGCGGTTTGCTAGTGGCAGGGAAAGTGGAAGATCCGGTACGGGCGCGTAGGCCCGTGCCGGTAAGTGCCCACCACTGCCCCCGATGCATGAAATCCACCCTTGTGCATTAAGATCCCATTTGCAACACCCTCCATGTGCATCAATATCCCATGCATTCCCCAAAGCACAATATCCCCCATGCGTAACAACCCACCATCCGTAACATCCCCCAATGCACAATATCCCCCGATGCGCAGCAACTTCCCATGCACATCCCCATGCACATCAACCACCCCCATGTGCAACATTCCCCATGAGCAACATCCCCCATGTGCATCAACTTCCCATGCGTGACATCTTCCATGTGCATCAACATCCCATGCGCAATGTCCCCCCTTGTGCAATGTCCCCAATGCACATCATCCCCCATGCGCATCAAAATCCCATGCACAATGTACCCCATGAGCAAGATCCCCATGCGCAACATTCCTCCATGCGCATCAACATCCCATGTGCAATGTCTCCCATGTGCATCAACCCCCCATCGCAACATCCCGCCATGCGCAAAATCCCCCCATGCGCAACATCCCCCCATGAATCCATATGCTGCATGTGATGGCTTAGGTTGACTCCAGCAGGTGGCACAGGGGGCAAAACGGGTGGCACTCAGGAGTGAGTGTAATAGAGTGGGGAGGGCAGAGAAGGGGAACGACCTGGGAGAAGGGCAGGATCTTCAGTGTTGGCCTACACCATATGCTATTTCCACTTCCAGGTTTGGAAGCCCAACATGGGAACAGGGCCACCATTTTAGCTGGCACAGTTCTGAGTAGCACTATTGCATAGGCTGGAGTTCTACATGGGGAAAAAGAACAAACATTTAGGGTGCAATCCAGAGTAACTACAGGGAGCCCTTGCTCCGACATAAGAACAATTTAGATTGCAATATGAATTTCCCATAGGTCTTCATTAGGTGATGCCGTAACTATGTTGACGTAAATGTCTCTTATATGCTCCCATAGTTACTCCAGTTTGTAGGGTAATTCAAGAACTTCAGCCTGCTTCTTCACCGTGCCCCACTTCACAGTGCTCCACTGCACCAGTGCTGGTAAGAACGGAGCTGTTATATCAGAATCAGCTGTTATCGAAAAGAGCGAAATTCCTGCTTTCAGAAAGAAATGTATCCATATTTTGTATTGATTTGCATTAGCACCTTATCTCTCCTGCATGGAAAAAAGCACTGCCGTATGCCCCAGAAAATTGGAACTGTCCTGGTTTGGGGGGATTCCATTCACATACTGGCAAATTTGACAGGGGGTCCTGCCCAGTTCTGTGGAGGAGAATTATGGCAACCCTACTTCCTGGCCTCAATCCCAAACCCATCTCCATGATATCAGCCATATATTTCTGTGGTTTATTTTCACAGTAGAGAACCATGGTGTTGCATCTCAGCCCACCCGGTGGTAAACTGCATGATTGGATACATTTAACAGCTATCCCCATGACTGTGCTAGATTGTTTATTTTCTCCAGCAATCCTGTGAATTATTTTATGCATGATTGTCTGGTTCACACATTAATGCTATTTCCTACATAGAATTAGAAGTGCTTTCCATGATGAAGATGATATTTGCAACGGACCTGTATGCAAAGGTTTCACTATGGCCACATTATCCAATTTTTTTTGTTGAGTTCACAAAATGAGTTCAAATAGCAAAATATATTGCATGGTTAAACTTGTACTGATTCCTCTAAATAAAAGTGTAGATTGACCCTGAGCTGAAAATAAGTAGTTTTCAAGACCGTGGAATCTTCTGTAAAAAAAGGTTCTCAACCTCAGATAGTCATGAGCGATAAAGAGGTGACAAACCAATTACCTCCTCTGTTTTTCCTTCCATCCTCAGTGAAGAAAGCAGAACTCTTGACTCCAAATGGACAATCAGTAAAACACACACACCAAATCCTTACACTGTATTTGCAAATTGACTTGATTTTTTTTCTATTTATTACATAACAAATGGATGGTGCACAATACAGCATGTGACAAGCAAGAGCTGTGCTCAGACCTTGTTCAATTCCAAGATAAATATGAAGCCACAGAATGTTTTCCATCCAGATATTCCCATGTAAAGTGCCATTAACACCATCCTGCCAAATCTCACTCTGAGCCATCTGTGAGCACACTCCTCATTTGGAATAACACACTCAAATCTGCCTGGGTCTTACTGCTTACTCTTGTGTGTCCTGGTGACTCTGCATTACAGAAATGTGGACAATGAAAACAGTTCTCGAAACAGAGTCAGTTCCCAAGTATAATTCCCATGGCATTTTGACTTACTGCCCTACATGTGTGCATTATAATGAATGTCTTCAAACATAATAAATCCTGGGCAAATGTGGTTGTCCAGAATTTCGAAGAGACACCAGTGAATGTTGAGATTCACCTAAATGTACAATGCTTAAAGTGACAGCATCCACCCATTTTTGTCTGAAAAATACAAAAGTATATATTTAACTTGCTTTGGCCATGCTCAAAGTGTATCTGCAATTTTCAGCACTGATGCATTATTTTCAGCATTGCTCAAAGTTTGGAAATTCACTGTAATGAAAATATACCATAGGTATGCAAGTATACTTATGGAATATATTACAAGAAAGCACAAAATAATATATTAGGATCTTCAGAGCTACCTCTCACATTACTTTGTTCCCCATTAAATGTGTTTATGCTGCAATTCTATGCAGTTACCTGGTAGGAAGCCCTTCTAATCCAAACACAATTGGACTTCTTTGTAAACATGCACAAGATTGCACTGCTAATAGTTGTCTCAGCTGAAGAATATTAAAAATGATACCAGGATGACTAGGTATCTAATTTTCCTTGTGTCTAGTAAATGCTTGAAACCTGAACTTTCTGACATATTTATTTAGCTTGATTGTAGCCCAAACTTTACTGTTATTACTCCTGGGCAGTTTCTAGGAGTATAACAATGTTAAAATGTTAGGAAAAGATAAGAATACATTTTTAAAATTCACAAAGGCATTATTTAAATACACAGAGCAGTAAAAACATGTCAAGTGACTTAAAATCAATTTAATAAAAAGTTCTTATTTAGCAAGGTCAATAGTGGGATATAAATCTTTCAAAGCAATCTATCTACATAAAAGCCTTGACCTGTGCACGGGTTGTCTGCACATTCTGTGTCAATCAAGCAGTCTGAGGGTTCTATTCTCATGTGTCTCCGGGACAGTTAGGCTGAAAACAGACTAGGGGGACAGTTGTAGAGAGCCAGTGAGGGAAAAAGGCAATTGATACTTTTTTTTACTGGAAAAGGGGTGGTTTTTTTTAACTGATGAATGATGTTCCTCTAAGAAACAGGAACTTTAGTGGGGAAATATTAAGATTCCCTAGAGAGACAGCATTCCATTACCAAAAAGATCTTTTCTTCCGTTGCCACCCATCTGAACTCTTAAGGTATAGGAAAATCATTCAACTTCAGAAAATGAATATATCTTGTCAAATTCATGTGGGAGTACCTTTACCTTCAATTGGTACAGTTTAAGAGCTAATTCACTTAGAATATTATCATAATAAAAACTGGCACACTGCTCTTCCCTCTCCCTTGATCTAAAGACTGCTTATATGCTGTATAAAAGATCAAAAGTAAAGTAAAGATGCTATACTATAGATCTAAAGACTGCTTAGATCAGCGTTTCTCAAAGTTGGGGTCAGGACCCCTTTGGGGGTCGCCTATTGGTTTCCTGGGGGTCGCCTAAAGACCCCTGGTGCAGGGGGCCAGGTCAGGCTTGCCTGACCTCCGGCTGTAGCTGCGCGCGCACTAGGGCTGACTGACAGCCTCAGGGCCCAATCCTATGCATGCCTACTGTGAAATAAATCCCATTATTGTCAGGGGGGCCTTTACTCCCATGTAAATGTGGATAGGATTGCAGCTTCAGGGCCCAATCCTATGCATGCCTACTCCAAAATAAATCCCATTGTGTTCAATGTGTGCATAGAACACACGTTTCATTTGTAACAATGAAAATACATCCTGCATATCGGATATTTACATTATGATTCAAAATTATAGTTATAAAGTAGTAATGAAAATAATTTTATGGTTGGGGGTCCCCACAACATGAGAACTTATAAAGGGGTCATGGCGTTAGGAAGATTGAGAACCACTGGCTTAGATGTACTGCCCAGTTTATTTTAAATAACTGAAATGATCACTTTAAATACTGTATCTTTTTCATAAATAGTATTTTTACAGTGTTTTATAGTCCTAAGCATAAAGAGTGTCTATTACAGTTATATTCCAAATTCAAGTGTAAGGGCCAAATATTATCCAACTTACCAGCACTGATGAAGCCATGCCAATGGGTGTGTGTTGCATCTTGCAGTGGGGTTGAGTCACAGAGGCCTCATTAATTTAAAGGAATATTTATTCCCTTACCTTGGGGTTCCATTGTGGTTGCATCAGGACTGGAAAACTGGATAGAATTGGGCCCTGTCAATCTTATTCACCTAATGGGACTTTCTAAGATTGCACTGTCCAAGATGCTGAACTCTATATTTTATTGCAGAACCCTATTTTGCCAGAACCCTATTTTGAAACAGCTTTAATATGCCCTTACTACAGATTTTTCTTCTTTGTCCTGAGTAGTATTTTGTTTTACTGTGTGTTTAGCTCATAAACCCTCCTGAAACTAATCAACAGTTTTGAGTTCACAACTGTACAAAAAACCCCTCACTGATTAAATATTCCTGGAGGCCCTATAAATGTGGAACATTGGAGCCAAATGTACCATAAAAACACAAATTAGGGCCATGTAATTGGCACCTGATGGAATAAGAGTCCTCTGGAATGTTCTTCCAAATCAGTGATGATTTTTTTTACCTGGAGTTGGGAAGAAGAAGGAGGTGGATCAAGTCTGTGGATCCACCTTTGCACAAAACCTTTCCAGAAGGTGAAGTCCAGAAGGGATTGTGAAAAGCTCGAGAGGGATCTCTCAAAATTGAGAGAATGGGCAGTAAAATGGAGATGTGCTTCAATGAAAGAAAGTGCAACTGGATGCACATTGGGACAAGAAATCAAAACTTCACATATATGCTGATGGAGTCTGAACTGTGATAGATCAGGAGGAAGATCTTGACACACTGGTGGACAGCTCACTGAAAGTGTTATAACGTCCAGCGATGCATCTTCCTTGTGTGTCTGTCATCTTCTGTGCCTGTCAGCAATCTTCTGTTGTATCTCCCATCCCCTGGGAACTCTCTCCATTCCCTCTGTTCACACGGAAGCTATGGACCCCAAATAATGACATCAGCTGTTGCTTCTTTATGGTGCCATAGGAATGGAGAGATAGAGATGCATTCCTGTGTGCTTATCCCAGAAACTCAAGAGTATGTTTTTTTCTTCACATAATGTATATCAACTACACTGCACCGTTTGATATCCCTTCTCCCAACTGATAGGAACATGTCTTATTGTAACACTTTAAAAGTAAAAAGTTACGTCTATATAAGCCCCTATATTCCTGGACCATGCTGACAGTGCTAGTAGGCTGCATATCCCTGTGGGTCACCCAGGATTGCTGTGAGTCTGATGCCTGGATTTGCTTAGATCATATGCTTAAAGGTTCTCTTTCAGGTTGACACACTCAGATTCTGGACAAATAAGACTGAGGGTGCAATGTTAACCAGTTCACACCAACATAGCTGGTGGCGTGGGGAAGCTGTCGCATGCCTGTGCACTGGCCTAATTTTCCCAGCAGTGGCACAGAAGTGCCTTACGGCACATTAGCATACCCTCAGTCCATCATGGGACTTGTGCTAGCCTAAGCAGGGGTTAGGATTGCACTGCCAAATCCTTTCTTTCTTGGGGGTAAGTCCAGGTTTACACAATAGGGCTTACTTCTGAGTAGACCTGCTAAGAACTGAGCTGTAAATCTCTTTTATTATGACATTGGATAGATCAAGATTCCACCCTGTATCCCAGAGTTTCCAGTCCATAGCCAACACTGGGGCCCAGAACAGGTGTTGACCCAGTGTGTGTGTGGCAGCTGAGAATTACTATTGTACAAATCAGTGGTAAATCTGGAGTACTGTGGCACACAGTCTTCTAGTCCTAGGAGTTGATACAGGCAGCCCCCGATTATTTGACGAGTTAGGGACTGGAGCTATGGTGTAAAGCAGAAACAGCTGAAAAGTGGAACCCAATCTTTTTTTAGTTTACAAATGTTTTTCCAAAACTTTTTCAGCTAGAAAACTGCAAATTATATTTTTTTATCTTGCCAATTCTTGCTGTTGCACAAAAATTTCTGTAAAGAGACTCATTAATGCCTTCAAGATTGGGAAGAGACCCAGAGCTAGTGTGCATACACTCTCTCACATACATACCAAAAAGTTTGAATCACCTTGCCACATGCAAATCAACATAGGGGAAGGCAATTTTAGCTTTAAGACTAGCAAAGAAAGGTTCAAAGAATGTAGCATGCATTGAATGAATGAGTGCTGGATATAACTGAAAGGTATGGAAAGACTGGAACTGTCAGAAAAAGGACTGTCAGAAAGCAGAGGATGCCTGTATATCAATTTTGAACTGTCTAAAGGCCCAATTCCTTCTAGCTTAGGAGCAGTGGCACCAATAGCTTCCACTGAATCCTGTGTTGGAATTGAGCAGGCTGTAGGTCTCCTTGAAGAAAGGAGGTGACATTCATCCTCTTATCATGAATAATCTCAGCCTGCTCAATGAGCATTCTCCAGTCTATACCAGCACTTAACCTGCTTTCTGCATGTGGCTGAACTCCCTCTGTGGCATCAATGCCCACTCATTCCCTGAGTGGCACAAATGTAACATGCTTATTTGTAACATGGCATGAAACTCATTTGGGGCTTATGAGCTACAACACCAGCACTCAGGCAGCATTGGATTGGGTTGCCTGCCCAAGTGGAAATAATATGGCAGCCATTCTTCTTAGTGGGTATATTATTATTATTGGCATCCTTCAGTCTCGTAAGACTATGGTATCGTGCTCTGACTGGAGGTCCTGAAACAACATCTAGTGTGACTAAAGAGGCCAATTTGAGAGTGGCAATCCCTTCCACACTGAGGACAAATAAATTCTGTCCCCTGCCCAGGTCCCAGGTTTCGCTGCTTTCGGGTCTGTCTCTTTGCTTCAGCCTGCCGAACAAGTGTCTCTTCCTGTTGGAGAAGGCCATGCTGGGTCTTTTGCCTCCACGCTGAACGGTCAGAGGTCAAGGTTTCCCAGCTGTTGATGTCCATTCCCAAGGCCTTTAGATCCCTCTTGCAGATGTCCTTGTATCGCAGCTGTGGTCTCCTTCTTGGGCGCTTTCCCTGCACTAATTCTCCATATAAGAGATCTTTTGGAATCCGACCATCAGCCATTCTCACGACATGCCCAAGCCAGCGTAGACGCCGCTGTTTCAGAAGTGTGAACATGCTAGAGATTCCAGCACGTTCCAATACTGTGTCATTTGAGACTTTGTCATGCCAGGTGATTCCAAGAATACGTCGGAGACAGTGCATATGGAAGGTGTTCAGCTTCCTCTCCTGCCATGCATAAAGGGTCCAAGACTCGCTGCAGTACAAGAGTGTGCTCAGGACGCAAGCTCTATAGACCTGGATCTTTGTATGTTCCGTCAGCTTCTTATTAAGCCATACTCTCTTTGTAAGCCTGGAGAATGTAGTAGCCGCTTTACCAATGCATATTCAGCTCAGAGTCTAAGGAGAGAGTGTCAGAGATAGTTGAGCCAAGGTACACAAAATCATGGACAACCTCCAGTTCATGTTCAGAGATTGTGATACAGGGAGGTGGATCCACACCCTGACCCATGACTTGTGTTTTCTTCAGGCTGATTGTTAGTCCAAAGTCTTGGCAGGCTTTGCTAAAACGGTCCATAAGTCGTTGAAGGTCTTCGGCAGAGTGAGCAGTAACAGCAGCGTCATCGGCGAAGAGGAACTCACGCAAGCATTTCAGCTGGACTTTGGACTTTGCTCTTAGTCTGGAAGGATTGTAGAGTTTTCCGTCTGATCTGGTCCGGAGATAGATTCCCTCTGTTGCGTTTCCAAAAGCATGCTTCAGCATGACTGCAAAAAAGATCCCAAATAAAGTTGGTGCGAAATAAATAAATAAATAAAGTTGGTGCCAAATAAATGCCTGCTAAATATGTTCCCCTCCGTCAATTCTCATGCCAATCTGCAGGCACAGTGTTTTTGATGAACATATATCTCAAGTCAATGAAATAAAAGGTTGGATAAAAACCAAAAAACCAAACTGTAATCCAGTGCCGCCAAGGTGTGCTCCTTCTGAAGAACCAGTTTCACAGCTTGTGGGTGGTGGTTTTCAATCCTTGCTTGATAGTGGAGGCCCAACTGGCACCAAGAATTAAGACACTTTCCAAGAAATTCAGTTGGGAAACCAGCTGTAATCTCTCTTGAACAGGAATGGCATGGTCACAGTTATTAATACCTATCAAGATTACATAGTGTAGATGTATCACAATGCATCATACACTGACTTTGAAGAACAAACTGTGTGGAAATATCAACTGGTCTGAAATGCCGCAGCAAGACATTAGGTGGTGTAAGCCTGAAATAACCATAAACCTACTTTGCAAAACCTGCACTGGTTTCAGGCAAGTTTCTGAGTGCATGAAAGTGCTGACTTTGCCCTTCAGTAAAAGCCCAACAGTCTTTTTTCCTGCCAATTCATTCAAATCTATTTGGGGGGCTCTTTTCTGGATCCCACATCTTCTGCTCAAGGAGGCGCCACAAGATGTTTGGAGATGGAGACATTCCTTGTTGTGGCACATAGAATTCCTATTCCCCCCAAATCCTATTGGCATCTTCATTGTTAGATGCTAAGGAGAAACTTGTGGCAGTCAATAGGTTTTATCTTTAGACTAGTGCTCCCCAGCCCTTTTCGCACTCACTTTTTAAAATGACAATTCATTACCTTTCCTCAAGGTAAGCCAATATTTATTTCTGTACCTCAGAATTGCATTTCTAGTACCCCAAAGCTGGAAAGTTGGTTAGGATTGTGCTGGACTGGTTGGGATTGCGCTGACCACTGAACAAAGTTGCTTTGTGTTTAGGGCAGCCATTTTCAACCAGTGTGCCACGAGTGTGCCACAGACATTTGTGGCAAGGTCTTTTATTAGCAGGGCCAATGGGGGATGTGAGTCCCATAGGCAGCATGGAGTGCCTTCTCAGTTGTCAAAACCCGATGGTGTTCCTTGACCATTTTAGTGTGTTGTCAGTGTGCTGTCAGTTGGAAAAGGTTGAAAATCACCGGAGTTGCTTGGTTCTCAAATTTTATGGCTATTTTTAAAAATGTAAGCTGCTTGGACACAGTTTTTGGGGTTATAGATACATACACAAGTAAAAACCAGGGTGACTGTATGTCCCCTTTTCCCTGTTTTTTAGCCTTGTGTCCTGGAAAAAAAATCATTGACCTTCTTTTCCTGGTGAATATAACTTGCTTATATTTAATAAATGATATATTATTGATTTAAGTTTAATAATAATATAGTGTTTGATTATGTTACGTACATGAAAGCAATATCTATGACTGTTTTTAGCTTTTTATTTTGTGGTGCCCTCCATTTTTTTTTTGGGGGGGGGGTCCCTGTTCTCTTTTTTATGGTGATGAAACAAGGTCACCCTACAGACAGGTCTGTGGAGTTCTCCAGGAGCTCCTGAGGGATGCTTTGCTGCAGCTTGGGCAGAGTCCTCCCTGTGAGGAGGCAACACCTTCAGCCACTCTTTCTCACGGTGGGGAGATACTTAGCAGGGAGGGAGGCAAGGCAAGGCAGGCACAGGGGAGGCTCTTCCCCCTGCCCGCCCTGTGTCTGCCCAAGTGTGATTCACACCCTCTCTCCCAGTATCTCTCACCCTGGACCATTTGGGGCTCCAGCACGCGTCCACGCTCCTTGTTGACCCTTTCACGCCCAGCCTTTTTGTTTACTTCTGCTTATCTCCCTATGAGGGGGATATAAGCAGCCCCTCAGCCTGCAGAGGCACCCACCACCCAGAGGAAGCCCCTCCATGGAGAGCCCTCCTCCTCTGGGCGCACCGCCTGCCCAGGCTTGCTGCTGGGCAGCTCCAGGGTACAGCAGCTCCTGCTCTGACTGACTCCAGCCATGGGTGGCTTCTCTCCCCTCCGCCTGGCTGACTCAACCTGTCCTCTGCTTTGCTTCTCTAGGTCCCATGGCTTCTGGAGACCCTGGGTGTCCACCCCAAAGGAGGAGGACAGGACAGACCCCACCGCGGTGAGTGACCCACTGAGTGGCACCACAGCACCACAGATGGAGTCCTTGCAAGGCTCAGCTCCTGCAGCCCTCTGGCACTCCAGACTATGGTGACCAGGTGTCCTCTTTTTCCAGGACATGAACTCCTTTTTAGGCTTCTGCCCTGGAAAAAGAAAATCTTCATTGTCCTCCTTTTCCTTGTGAGCAGGCAGCATGTAGCTTTCTTATCATTATATGGTATAAATTATATAGAGTAGTTTTCTTGTAACTCATTTTCATGCAAGAAATTATTATGTAATAGTTTTTAATGTAATAATAACAATAATAATAAGTAATATAAGTGGCTAAATTAACCACACAATAAACACACACACACACATACAGAGGAGCTGAGGAGGGTGAAAATAGGTATACAGTTGTCAAGAATGTGTAAAAGCTGAAGGTCCGCAATTTGAGCATTTAAGAGAATGTACTTGATTGCAATTTGTATGTTATCCTTATTGTGATGCTATTTTTCATAATGAAAACTGTATATCTATTTTTGCAACCCCCCATATGTGTGTGTATGAGTGTTTGGTACACACACACTGACATACACACACACACACACACACATATATATAAAAGGTAAAGATGTATACATTTTTCATAATTATGTCGTATAATCTTTCATGTGATTAATTTAAACACTATATTATATATAAAAATTAATCTAAGCATTTGCCTATAATCTTAGTGTTTGTCTATAATAATCTAGAATATAGATTGTAGCGTTTGTCTATAATATTCTAAGCGTTTGTTTATAACAATAGCATTTGTCTAGCATTTGTTTGGCTAGACATAGCCATTGACACAGAAGCACGGGTGTACAAATGCACACACATATATATCTATCTACATCTATCTACAGTATTCATATACCGCTTTTCAACTGAAAAGTTCACAAAGCGGTTTACAAAGAAAATGGAAAAATAATAATAGCTAATTAAAAGCTAATAGGTCCCTGTCCCAAAAGGGCTCACAATCTAAACCGCAAAAAAGAACACCAGCAGAAGCCACTAGAACAGACACTGCTGGGGTGTGTAGGGCCAGTTAGTCTCCCCCTGCTAAATAAAAGAGGAGCACCCACTTGAAAGAGTGCCTCTTGGTCAGTTAGCAGGGGTCTGTATAGCTACTTACTTACTGTATAGCTAAAAACACTCACATTTACAAATACTATACAGTATATCCAGAATATATTATATGTGAGTGTTTTTAAGCTTTTTATATATAGCTTTGTGTAGCTTTTTATATTGCTATAATATGGTGTGTGTACACACACACAAACACACACACACACGTGCGCAGTGGTACTTTGTAAGACAAATAAATGTAAGATAAACACTTTGTAAGAGAAACTAAAATTTCTACGGAATTCTGCTTTGTAAGACAAAAGTGCTTTGTAAGACAATTTTACAATGAAAATTTGTTGTAAAACAAATGAATTGATGGATCTGCATTGTGAACAACAGCAAGAGGTTCTGCAGGATATCTCATCTGCAGAGGAGTAGGAGAATAAGGAGAAGGAGAATAAGGAGGAGGAATTACACACATCAAATGAGATTAAGTACAAACACTGGGAAATTGTGCAAAATTTTGTAGAAAAGCACCACCCAAATAAGGCTGTAGCAGTGTGAGCAATGAGTCTGTTTAATGACAATGCAATGTCACATTTACATGAAATCCTCAAAAGGAGACAAAAGCAAGTGTCATTAGAAGTTTCTTTGTTAAAGTTTCTCAAAATGACACCAGTGACTCTTTTAGTGAAAACTAGTCATCCTTGGCCATAAAGGTTTTTCTTTTCTGTTTTTTTGTACAGTATATTACAGTGCTTTTATTAATATTAGGGCTGTGGATGGCGCAAGTGGCTAAGACTCTGTGCCTATTAATCAGCAGGCCAGGGTTCGAGACCCGGGTCGGCCCCACAAGACAGGGTGAGCTCCTGTCCTTAGCCCAGCTCTGCGATGCCAGCCGGATCCAATCGTATCGGCTCTGCCTTTCCATTGGACTAATTCAGTGGCGTGGAGAGGGGGGATTTGGGTAACAGCCAGAGATGGGGTGGCCCCATCCCAAGATCCGGTACGCTGGAAGTGGGAGGGGCCAGCCGGGGTCAGGGGGTGTGGGTGGGGCGAGGGGCGGGACTGGGAAGGGGCGAGGGGTGGGGCGACGTTGGCGCCTGCGCAGGGCCTGCTTAGAAGCCGGCCTGCCAGCTTCTAAGCAGGCTCTGCGCAAGCGCCGCCACCGGCACTCACGCAGAGCCTTCCTGGAAGCTGGCACCGGCTTCTAGGAAGGCTCTGCGCAAGCGCCGACATCGGCACTCGCACAGAGCCTGCCTAGAAGCGGGCAGGCTGCCTCTAGGAAGGCTCTGCGCGAGCGTCGATGTCAGCGCTTGTTCAGAGCCTGCCTAGAAGCGGCCTGCCTGCTTCTAGGCAGGCACGGTGGGCGCAAAACATGGCGGACCGTACCGGTCCACTATGTTTTGCGTTTCCCTGTCGCTGGCGGTACACTAGCGGCAGGGAAACTGGAAGAAGCGGTACGGGCGCGTAAGCCCGTACCGGTAAGTGCCCACCACTGGTAACAGCCTATCCTCCATAACAATCCAACCCAGGCTTTCGTGCTTTGGATGCAGCGTATGCAGCACCAAGCACGATACCATAGTCTTTCAAGACTGACGGAGGCCTGCTTTTATTAATATTGCAGTAATTGTCTTCTGTATTATATTACAGTATTTTGAATTCGATTACAGTGTTTTGTCATCATTTTTACATACCGTTAATATTTTTATATGAATATTTTTGGGTTGTGGAACCGATCGCCCGAGTTTCCATTATTTCTTATGGGAAAATCTGCTTTGTATAAAGAAAGCTTTGTAAACAAACCTGCTGGCTAAAAACACTCAGCCGTTCGAGACCCAAGGACTGCAGGACAGAGTGAGCTCCCATCCTTAGCCCAGCTCCTTCCAACCCAGCAGTTAGTAAGCATGCAAATGCAAGTAGATAAACATTTATCTCAGTGGCAAGGGAACAGCATTCTGTGTGTATGCATGCCACATGTCCATGGAGGCGTCTTCAGACAACACTGGCTCTATGACACTAGAAACATGGAGGAGCAAGTCAGTCATGACTAGCAGGTGGGGGATACATATACTTTAATATAGTTTTAAATTTAATAATAAGTAATATCTTTAAGTTAACAACATGAAATCAGTTATGTCTTAACTTTTATTTTGCCATGTTCTATATTTTTCTTGACTGTTCTATAATGCAGGATGCCTGGACCTCTTTTGCAGTTGTGACATCTGGTCACTCTGAGCAAAAGGCCAGGCTGTTGTAGTGCTGAGGGCTTCAACCTTTTTCATTCTCGTAAATTGCCTTGACCCAATCCCAAGATTGGGATTACTTTAGGTTGATTGAACTATTCAAGTCCACTCTTTTCTGGTGTCATCATTATTGTCTTGCATTATTTGTATTATCAAGGCAAGAGTTCTAGAGCCAGGGGCTTTTTCATCTTACCTGTATGGTTTATCCTTTATTTGACATTGTCTTCTACTCAAACTTCTAGCTGTGCAGTCCTCATCATGAGACTACAGAAGAATCAGCAAAACTTACACTGTATACACATCCAGTAAGGTAAGGCATAAGCATGAATGTTGTTCCTTTTTTGTGTTGTTATTGAGATTGTTAAAGTTGCATTCTAAGGTTTTTTCTTTCCCTCCCTAAGAACAGCTGCAATGAAATTAATAGTTGTTTGGTGGGCAGAAATTCAACAGGTCAAGATATTTCTCCTGCAGAAATGAATTTCTGTCTCTCTGGCAGCAATTAAAGGAACAGGAGCCTTCCCAGAAAAATAAAGGCTGCAGTTAAAGGCTGCAATACTAACCACACTTTCCTGGTAGTAAATACTATTGAACACAATGGGAATTACTTCTGAGCAGACATGCTTAGGATTACACTGAAAAACTGAAAACAAAGGCAGTATCTTTACTTGGAATAGTGTTTGAAATCCTAAAAAAATTCAAACTGCACAAAATTCCTCCTTGGTTTTATTCTGAACAAACTGAACAACAACAACAAAATAAAAAATAATTTTGTAAAAATGTAATACTCTATAGGTTTTGCAATATGAGTTAGCAGTTTTTCTGTTCCTACCACTGTAATCCAAAACCTAAGAAATAGTTTTGGGTGAATGGAGCATTTGCTTCTGACTTCTGTTTGTAAACAGTGCAATTCTATGTATGCCTACTCTGAAGTAAGTCCACTGAGTTCAATGGGACTTACTCCCATATAAATGTGAATAGGAATACAGCCTGGCAGCCCAATCTTGAGCTATGTGGGGCTACCAAGGCACCAAAAATGGCTGCCACAATATCCAGTGCACCCTGGCAGCCACTGCCAGCTTCTCAGAAGGAGACTTTTGTCCCCTTCCACCAAGAAATGGAAGCAGCCCTCCAGTGGGGCTACTTGATTCTGCTGCAGCTTTTGAGCTGCTGCAGAGTCAGAGTCCTTTGTTGGGCTGATCAGCCCAACATGGGGCTCACATTCTGGTGGTGCTGAGCCTTCGGGTCCTCTTCCCTCCCACCATGCTCTCTCCTTCACCAAATCTCCTCCCTACCATACTCTACCTCCTCTTGCCCTGGAACGCCACCTCCTACATGCTCCACTCACCTCTCTGCTGTCTGGTGGTCTGGGCAAGTACTGGGTGGTCAAGCACAGGCTCATACTGGGCTAGCTCCAGTGCTAACCCCCAGAAACAGGCCTTATGGCTTGTTTTTGTCAGTGTGCGCCAGTGGTGAGCTGGCACCTACCATTCAGAGGTAGGCCCTTAGATCTCATCCCCCCCCCCCCCCCATATTGTACAGTCTCAGGGAGAATTGATCTCTGACTTTCTGGGCTGCCATACCAAGTGAGTATAGTGTTATCCATGTCCTGTTTACTGAGTAACAGTATCCATTTGAGCTGTGTTACGTTGATAGTGATTAAAGCAAAGCCACGTAGAGCATCCTCTACCTTCCATCCTCCTACCACCTTCTCCAAACCCATTCCCCTGGTGCAAACTTATTTGGATCCAGCCTCCAGGAACCAGAACAGGTTCTTGCACTAGCTCATGTGGTTTGATCTGGTTCTTGCATTGGCTCAGCCACTCCTTGGCTGGTGAAAGTGACTTGTGCCTGTCCAGCATCAGGTCAGGACTGTACATTGTATTGCTTAGTATTAAAAACATTTTGCATTTGTGTTTGCCTTGGAATATGAGATCCAAACATCAACATTTTATATATTAGATTTACTTTATATACAGTACTAACTATACAGTGGTGCCTAACATAAAGAGGTTAATTCATTCCGGAGGCATGCTCTTTAAGTGAAACGCTCTTTAAGTGAAGCAGATTTTTCAATAGGAAACAATGGAAACTCAGACGATTGGTTCCACGACCCACAAAATAGTCATATAAAAATTAACTGGATGTAAAAATGATGACAAAACACTGGAATTGAATTCAAAACATGCATTTAATGTGCATGATCCTATGACGTCTACTTAGGCTGCAATCCTAAAGACACTTTCCTGGGAGTTAGCCCCATTTAACAAAATAGGGCTTACTTCTGGGTAGACATAGTTAAGAAGCTGCAATCAAAGACACTGTCCTGGGAGTATGCCCCCATCTGAGCAGATGTAGTTAGGACACTTTCCTGGGAGGCTTACCTGGGCTGCTGCAGCTGGAGGTTCAAGGTGGTCGGGTAGTTCGGGGCAGCTGCCTCTGGCCCCTCCAGGCAACTGCCCCCAAGTTGGGGGCACTTAGAGGCAGCAGTGCTGGCCGGCAGCCCTTTTAACGAGCCTGCATGCGGAGCATCAGGGCTGCATAGCACGCATGCCCATAGTGCACTTGCTTGTTAAGTGAAGCAGAAATTTCTTAGAAATTTCTTAAGTGAAGCAGAATTTCTTGGAAATTATTGCTTGTTATATGAAACGAGCTTGTTAAGCAAGGTGCCAATGTACTATGTGTGAAATCCAGAGTAACTACAGGGAGTCCTTGCTCTGGTGTAAGAACACTTTACTCTGGATTGTAATATGAATTTCCCATAGGTTTTCACTAGGTGGTGCAGTAACTACGAGTGCATGTAATGTCTCTTACATGCTCATTTAGTTACTCCGGATTTGGCTGTATGACATATTTTGAAGAAGGAGGATATGTAAATGCACCATTGATTATCATGTTCCCTTTTAGAGACTGAAAAGAATCCAACAATTTTGAAAACATAAAGAAAATTCTTAGTAAGCCTGTAAATGCCTTGACACAAAAGGCAACCTTTCTATAACATCTCATCTATTTCTTACTTAATTTTATTTAAGGGATTTAATTTTTTTATTTAAGGGATTCATAATCTGCCTTTCCCATGGCAAAGCAACTGGCCAAGGTAGCTTACACAGCTTTAATTCCTCCCTCCTGCTGTCCTAACAACCCTGTGAGGTAGACGAAGCTGACATTAATATATATATATATATGAGTTATCCTTTAAACACTGAATGTACAAAGTGTGTTGTGTGTTTATTTTAGGTTATTCTGGCCCAAATCAAGGTGCTTTGACTATTTGTATCAAGAAGCAGAAGCACTTCTGAGGAACTTCCCCATCCAAGCAACCATTTCCTTTTACGAAGAGTCAGAGAGTGAGGAAAGTGATGAGCTGGAGCAAGATTCAGAAGCTGAATTGGATGATTAGTTGTACTTGGTGCTACTATCTCTGTACCCATTCCTTTAATTTTATTATTAAATATATGCTTTCATAATATTTTATGCTAATTTATATGTAAGTTATGTTTAATTAAAATGTAAAGTATTTTTATTTTTATAATACTAGTATTTGACTTTTTAATGCCAGCCACATAAATAAGAAACTATATTGCACTTCTGATGCCATAACATTGCTATTGCCAGCTGCACCATAAAAATGAACAGAAATACAGATGGAGAAGTAACCATTGGAAGAAAAGGGCAAAGGTGGTGAGGTTGCATTTTAGGAACTGGGAGTATGGGTGCAATCCACAGTAACTATGGGGAGTCCTTGCTCCGGTGTAAGAACAATTTACTCTGAATTGCAATATGAATTTCCCATAGGTTTTCACTAGATGGTGCAGTAACTACAGGTGCACGTAATGTCTCTTACGTGCTCCCGTAGTTGCTCTGGATTGTAGGGTTTGTTTTTTTCCCTTTACTATGATAAAGTTTCATCAATACCTGAACCTAAACATGTTTATCCAAAAGTAATTGTTTTTTTATTTTAGTGAAATTGACTGCCATGTAAAGTTGATTTGGATCATTTTTTTAAAAAGTGGCAGATGGTAAGATTAGTGTATATAGGCAGCAACGAGCAGGCCTCCATCAGTCTTGAGAGACTACTATGGTATCATGCTCGGCGCTGCATACGCTGCATGCGAAGCATGAAAGCCTGGCAAAATACATAGTAATATACACAGCACAGTATGTGGAATTGTAACATCTTTATTTGGATTTCATTTTTCTTCTTCCATGGAAGATTACCCTAAAGAAAATGGATAATATTTGAAGCAGCCCTAAAAAGTTGCTGGATTGTTTGAATTGTGATCTCTTTTTATTGATGCATAGTTACTTTTCTACCAGGTAACCTATGGTAATTAATTTTTGGGCTGAATGCTTGCAAATTACCATTTTCATAAAAACTCTAAACATGGATATGGTGCTGACCCATTCACCAGACTCTTGATGCTACCATCTCAGAGAACAGATTGGTGGAGGAAGGGGGGGTACACATTTCTGTCTGCCCACCTTTTCTGCTCATCCTTTTCTGGTCTGGACTGGAAAAGAAAAATTGAGTGGAAGAGGTAGAAGGAAAATAGAGTCGATGAGATAGTTTTAGAGATCTTTCTTCCACATTTGTTTCTCCATTACATTTCTCTTCTCCAATCCAGGGAGTGACAAAGAGGTTGGCACATCATCAGATTTGGGTGGAGGGAAGCCGCATTTGGCTCACTGTCTCAGGCACTGTAGTCTCCCGACAGCCTTATCAGCTTTCAGTCTCCCATCCATAAAACTCGGTAGCTGTTTCATTAACAAAGAAAGAGATTGGTGCACTAATGTACAGTCAATAGAAACCTACCGTACTTGAACAGCTTAACTCTGGTGAAGAATAACCTTAATTCCTCCACAGCGACCTATCATTATAGACAAGAAAGTTATTTACTTACTTACTATAGACAAGAAAGTTATTTACTTCCTCCTATTACCATATCCCCAAACTAGATTCTCCTAGATTCTTTTCAACTCCTTCAGAGAATACCAAATTTAGCCAAATCATAGAAATCTGGTATTCACGGAGGGAGTCACAATTCACAATGCAGGCAGTTGTATTGGAACATTGGTGAAATACATGCTTACTTACTTGGGAGCAAACCACATGGAACTAAAGCGAGCAGAGCCACATTTTGACATCAGCTATGAATCTACAAAAGTCTGCATTCACATTATGTGTGTGTGTGTGTAGGGTAACCAGCTAGAATGGAAAATATAGCACCCATCTAATTCACCATTGTATAGGAGAATTTGGGCAGGTGCTTTTCAAATTCTTCCATGCTGAGCTGCACCTCCCTAAAATCCCCCTGCTATTCATTGGTCAAAGGTATAGGCTCACTCTACCCCTTTGTATATGTGTTCTCTGTATGTGTGCAACAGTTGCATCTATTTGTATCATGTGTCTCAATCCAGTGTATGTTCACGATCTCCCACTGACGCCAGAATAGGAAACTGAGAAATTTGGAGTATATTTGGAAATCTGAGAACCAGGATGGTGTAGAGTAGTGGTGTGGAAGCTGGAAGCTGCAGAGACCTGAAAGATGCAGGTTCAACTTTTCCCTTAACTATGAAGTTTCTCAGGTAATCTTGAAACAGTGACTCACTCTCAGCCTCATTACCTCACAGGGTTGTTGTGAGGACCCCAGAATAAAAGCTTTCTAAACTTCCTTGGGCATTTTCTTTTGCATGGGAAAGGAGAAGTATGAATACTTTAAATATATTCCCTGTTTCCTGAAGGTTCATTTTCTGAGCCACTCTATAAACAATTTTCAGTTACTGTATATCTTCAAGTCATTCACCCTTTCAACCTCTCTCTGCTGTGTTAAAGGCTAAAATTGTCCTTCCCAATATAAAATTCGCTTATGCATGTAATTTATTCATTACTAGAAGGCTGCCTGCTGCCTGCTTACAAGGAAACAAAACAATAAAGATTTTTTCCAAGAACACAAGGCTAAAAAGAAAACGACATGCTCTGGAAAAAGAGGATATGTGGTCACTCTGAAGTGGAAGTGGTTCTTGCTTAGTTGTAACTCAACGGCTGCAATCCTAACCACACTTTCCTGGGAGTAAGTACTATTGAACATAATGGGGCTTATTCCTGAGTAGACATACTTAGGCTTGCACTGAATGCAACTTACAGTTGAATTGTACTTGTGTGAGGCTGTAATCCTAATCACGCTTTCCTGTGAGTAAGTACTATTGAACATAATGGGACTCACTTCTGAGTAGACATGTTTAGGATTGCACTGAATGCAACCTGGAATTGAATTTTACTTGTGTGAGGCTGTATTCCTACCCACACTTTCCTGTGAGTAAGAACTATTGAACATAGTGGGACTTACTTTTGAGTAGACATGCTTAGGATTGCACTGAATGCAACTTAGATTGAATTTTACTTGTGTGAGGCTGTATTCCTACCCACACTTTCTTGGGAGTAAGTACTATTGAACATAATAGGACTTACTTTTGAGTAGACATGCTTAGGATTGCACTGACTGAATGCAACTTACAATTGAATTTTTCTTGTGTGAGGCTGTAATCCTAACCACACTTTCCTGGGAGTAAGTACTATGGAACATAATGGGACTCACTTCTGAGTAGACATGCTTAGGATTGTACTGTTAATTGTGTACTAGTGTAAACTTAACTTACAGATGTACTGGAGTTAAATGGACTAAGGAAAAAAAATCAACATTTCCTTTTCCTTGCAACAGCAGCAGCAGAGCAAGCAAAGAGAGAGCCTGTGTGTGGTGCAAGGTTTGCATCCCCCAAGCCAGTGCCCAGGACATCCCCGGGACACGAGCCCCAGTAGCTGTCAATCAAAGCTGGAGGGCGGCGCGTGAGCCAGGCACTCACAGCTTGGAACCCGGACTCCCCCCTCCCTCCTCATCCACTGCGGCGCCTGCGCAGTTCGCTCTCCCTCCCTCTCCCTGAATAGAACCCGGAAGGTCCATAGTAGCTGTGGTGCTGCTTCTGTAGGAAGGATGCTGAACGTCCCCTCTCAGGCCTTCCCTGCTCCCAGCTCCCAGCAGAGGGTGGCTGGGCAAGGACGCAGCAAGGTGGGCTTTGGCAGGGGCTCCTGAGGGGGGTAAGCTTGGGTGGGTGTAGGAAAGGGTGAGTGGTTGCCTCCCACAGCAGCCTGGGGAGGTGGGAGGTGGGAGGGTTGCTTTGGACCACAGCAGCACCACCTGCATGCACATGCTAAGTCTATCCACACTTTCCTGGGAGTAAGCCCCATTGACTATCATGGGACTTGCTTTTAAGTAGACATGCATAGGATTGGGCTTTTAACACTTCAGTCTCATCCTCAGATACCTGTGTGTAAGCCCCATTGATTAAAGTGGGATTTGCTTCTGAGTAGATATGCATAGGATTGGGCTTTAAGAGCACAATCCTAACCATGTCTACTCAGAAGTAAGCCCTATTGTGTTCAATGGGTCTTACTCCCACGAAAGTGTCTTTAGGATTGCAACCTAAGTAGACTTCATAAGATCATGCACATTGAATGCATGTTTTGAATTCAATTCCAGTTTTTTGTAATGCAACCTTCCCTGTCTTGGGGGTGCAGTAGTATGAAAGATGAAGCCATACCTGTTCACTTTCTTTGTGTCGTGCACAGGGTGATGATATATCCTCTTTTTTAAAGCCTTGTGTCCTGGAAAAAAAAAAACTTCATTGGCTTTTTTTTCCTTGTGAGCAGGCAACATGTTGTCTTCTTGTAATTAATATATTATATGTAATAGTTTTAAATTTAAATATAATAATAAGTAATATAGTGTTTAACCACATGAAAGCAATATATATAGTTTTTAGTTTTTATTCTGTAATGTTCTACATTTTTCTTGGGTGTCCTTATACTATTTATGACATCTGGTCACCCTGGTCATGCACTTGTTGAAGTTGCTGGAATTCAGCACTGGGTTGGGTTGGGGTGAGTGGAAGAAAAAGGCAATGGAATGAGGGATGGAAATGCTTATAGTTATTGTGTGATTGTGCTGGCCTTTGTCTTTTCTTTGTCATGAAAGACAAAGGTTCCCAACATTTTTTTTTCATTTAAATACCCTTTGGCAGCCTGTATGAACTTTATACAGTGGTACCTCGCTTAACAAATGCCTCGCTTAACAAGTGTTTCACATAAAGAGCAAAAATTTCCCAAGAAATCTTGCTTCACATAACAAGTTCCGCTTCAGTTAACAAGCAAGCGCGCTATGGGCATGCGTCCTATGCAGCCCTGATGCTCCGCGTGGAGGATCTTTAAAAGGGCTGATGGCCAGCGCTGCTGCCTCTAACTGCTCCCAACTTGGGGGCAGTTGCCCCTAACTGCCCCAAGTGCTCCCACTGACCTCCTTGAACCTCCAGCAGCATCCCAGGTAAGCCTCCCAAGAAAGCATCTTTGATTACAGTCTCCTAAATATGTCTACTCAGAAGTAAGCCCCATTGTTTTAAATGGGTCTTACTCCCAGGAAAGTGACTTTGATTGCGGCCTCCTAACCATGTCTACCCAGAAGTAAGTCCCATTGTGTTAAATGGGGCTTACTCCCAGGAAAGTGTCTTTAGGATTGCAACCTAAGTAGACTTCATAAGATCATGCACATTGAATGCATGTTTTGAATTCAATTCCAGTTTTTTGTCATCATTTTTACATACAGTTAATATTTCTTTATGAATATTTTTGGGGTTGTGGAACCAATCGTCTGAGTTTCCATTGTTTCCTATTGAAAAATCTGCTTCACTTAAAGAGTGTTCCACTTAAGGAGCATTTCTTCCGGAACGAATCAAGGTCTTTTTGTGAGGAACCACTGTATTAACAAATGGTTGTAAACAGTATAACTGCTATTTCAAATTTACATATCAAATATTGATTTATATCTGATAATTTCCCTGCTGTCAGAGCTGGCTACTCACCTGGCTCCCTGGTTGATCTCTGGAATAAGGAGATGACCTGGGCTCTGGATGAGATCACTCCTGAGTGACCTCGGCCCAGGTGTAAATTGAATGCAGCTCCTTGGTTTTCTGGGGAGCTGCAGGCTTTGACTTGGACGCCACTTTAACAGCATCCAATGATGTCCCTGGGGCACCTGTCAGATCCATCTTTTGGGATTCTTTTCAGCTTGTAGAACCCAAGGATGTGGACAGGATTCTCTGGAGAGTGAAACCGTCTTCTTGCCTGCTTGACCATTGTCCAAGTTGGCTGATTAGATCAGCCTGGGGTGGACTGGCTGAATGGACATGAAGGGTAGTGAACTCATCTCTGAGGAAGGGGGTGCTGCCTCCTGCATTGAAGTGGGCAGTGGTTCACCCCCTCCTGAAGAAACCCTCCCTGGATCCTAATAACCTAAACAACTATCTGCCAGTCTCGAACATCCCGTTCTGGGCAAAGTGATTTATCTCATGGTGGCAACTCAGCTTCAGAGGGTCCTGGAAGAAACTGATTATCTAGATCCTTTCCAATCTGGTTTCATGCCTGGGTTGGGGACAGAGACTGCCTTGGTCGCCTTGGTGAATGACCTAGCTGTGGAATGGACAGGGGGAATGCGTCCTTGTTAGTCTTGCTGGACCTCTCAGCAGCCTTTGACAGCATTGACCATGGTGTCCTTCTGGGTTGGTTGGCCTAGTTGGGGATTGGAGGCACCATTCTGCGGTGGTTCCACTCCTTCTTGGCTGACAAATCCCAAAAGGTGGTGCTGGTGGATGCTTCTTTGGCACCCTGGCCCCTTCAGTGTGGGGTGATCAGTGATCCCCCATGCTGTTTAATTACATGAAGCCGCTGGGAGAGGTCATCCGGAGGTTTGGAGTGGGTTGCCATCAGTACGCTGATGACACCCAGCTCTATCTCTCCTTTCTGCCTGAGTCCAAGGAGGCAGATGAGGTCCTGAATTGCTGTCTGGAGTCAGTGGGGAGTTGGATGAAGGTGAACAAGCTGAAATTAAATCCTGATAAGACAGAGATTCTCCTGATCTGGAAATCTTTGACTCGGGCATTGGAATATCGTCCTATTCTGGATGGGGTTGCACTCCCTGTGAAGCAGCAAGTCTGCAGTTTGGGGGTTCTCCTGGATTTGCAGCTGCTCCTGGAGGCCCAGGTGGCTGCTGTGGCCAGGGGAGCCTTTGCTCAGCTTCATCTGATCCGCCAACTGCAGTTGAACGTGAATCTGGTGAATCACTTGAATCTGGCCCTGGTGACCCATGCCCTAGTGAAATCTGGATTGGATTACTGTAACGTGCTCTACCTGGGGCTTCCTCTGAAGATGGTCCGGAAACTCCAACTAGTACAGAATGTGGCAGCTCATGTGGTTGCTGGGGCTTGCTGGTTCGACTCAGTTGGGACACTGCTTCAGTGGCTACACTGGCTGCCCATTCGTTTCCAGGTGGAATTCAAAGTGCTGGTCTTGACCTTTAAAGCCCTCTACAGCTTGGGTCCAGGATCTCTGAGGGACTGCCTCTGTCCATACAATCTAACCCATCACCTAACATGGTCTGGGGCGGGGAGCTCTGCTGATTGTGCTGCCATTAAAAGAGGTGAGAGGTGTGGCAGCTAGGAGCAGGGCCTTCTTGGTGGTTGCACCCCAGCTCTGGAACTCCCTTTCCCTTGACCTAAGGACTGCTACCTTGTACAGTTTTTGGCAGGGCCTAAATACATTCTTGTGGACAAAATCTTTTTAATCATATTGGAGGATGGGGGGAAAGGTGCTGTTTTTGGTATTGTTTTTAGCTGGTTTGTATTGTAAATTTTTAGGAGGGATGTTTTGATGTTTTTGTGTAGTCTATATTTTAATTGTGTTTTAATCTGTATTTATTATTATCTACTTTAATGGTGTTTTATTGTTGTTTTTAATTCCCTTTGATTAGGGGTTCCCTTTGATTAGGGAAGAAAGGCGGAATATAAATAAAAAAATAAAAAATAATACTCAGAATTGATGACCTGGTGCTTTTTCAGTCAGCTGTCTTCCTTCCCTGCCTTGCCAGCCCCACAAGATATTCTAATAAAAGCATACCCTTTTCTGCCATTATTCCATTCTTTTTCAAGTACCCCTACGAGTCCTGGCAAGTACTTCTTGGGGTACATGTATAATAGGTTGGAAACTGCTATTTTGAGTGATTCAGATGTATGTAACTCTTTCCCCTTGTTCAAGTTCTGAGAATGTTGCATCATCATTGTGACTTCTTAACAGTGTAATTTCTTAACAGCTCTCTGGCCACCATTTGAAAAATACTGGCTGTCCTAGATGTCTTAATTGCACACATTCAGAGCTTGGTTTTAGTTTTTGAGGTTGTGGAATGGCAGCGTGCAGGTGATTATAGGCATTCTGATGTTGTCCCATTATCAGGAACTGAGCCCTGATGTTGAAACTTCAGCGCTAAATAAATCCTGTTAGATGGGATGGAGAAAGATAGGATACCTAAATTTTGATGTCCATCCACCCTTCTGGAAACACCCGTAATCCTCTGGATCCAGTCTCTGGGGTCAGCATGGGCAGCTGGGCTGAGCCAGCTGGCACAAAGACCCAGGGAGAGTGCATTGCCTACTCCAGCGACTGGAGTCAGACCTTCATCTTATGAACTCTCAAGAGGTTTGTTTGTATTGCTGAAAGTTTGCAAGTTGAAGGTTTGTATGTAGGGAACTTCCTATTTATTGTTTTTGTTGTTTAGGCATTAAGTTGTGTCCAACTCTTCGTGACCTCATGGACTGCAGCACTATCCTCCACTGTCTTCCTAAGTTTCTTGTTCATTGCCTCAGTCATAATAACCACCTTATCCTCTGCCATCTCTCAGCCCTGCCTGACTATACAGGTGTCCCTTGTTATCCACTAGGTTTCCATTCCAAAACCTCCCATGGATTAAAAAAATAAATAAAACAATTGAAAAATAGGTTTAAAGACTTACTTCCATGTTTCTTTCTCCTCTGTTGCACCTAATTGAATAAGGTAACCCTTAGTATCTGAAGGGGTTTGATTCTGGGACTGATTCTTTGCATGACTGCCTCTCTACAACAGTAGAAAAGTAGTTTGGAGTGGCCATTTGTGTTAGGTAAAAAAATCCATGTATAATAAGGTAAGACCTGTAGTTACTAAATCAGTTATTCTGCTTTGATCTCAGAAGAGGAAGTAGCTTGCATGCTAAATTTTTTCATCTGTTTCCTTTTTTCTTTTGTAATGCTGTTATTTAGTGCTTCTGCTTACATAGCATTACAAACTTGTAGGAAAACTCAACATGTTAATGGGAGCTTGTTTAGCACAGTGAGAGCCCCCAGCTTATTGTTCCTAATCACAGCAGCGGGGACTAAGTCTTGAAGCCTCTTCTTTCACACACTATCCCTGCCTAGGTTGTGGGGTTTTTTTGAGCAATGCACACTTCTTTAAGAAGAAAACAAAAAACATGAGTTAATGTGACCTAAGAAGGGTTTGGCCCTAAGTTGGGTTTTTTGCTGTTACTATTGAGATGCCTAGTCATCTGTTCATTTTCTGATTTATTTCACTTACTAACGTATTTCTCTACCTTTTCCTATTCATTATAGGTACCTTTAAAACCAGGCCACAGCCTCATGGACTGGATTCGGTTGTCTAAAAGTGGCAAAGATCTGTCTGGTCTAAAAGGACGGTTAATAGAAGTGACTGAGGAAGAGCTTGCCAAACATAATAAGAAGAATGATTGCTGGATATGTATAAGAGGTATGTTGTTTTCTTTCACAGTTCTTATGTCTGTGTTTTTTATTTCCAGATTTGGTGATACTTGATGCACTACCCAATCCTATCCAACTTTCCAGCACTGTTGCCACCATGCCATCAGGGCATGCATTGCATCCTGAAAAGGAGGGACAGTCACTGAGTCCTCAAGGTAAAAGAACATTTGTTCTCTTACTTTGTGGCTGCATCAGAGCTGGAAAGTTGGGTAGGATTGGACTCTGACATATGTCAATAACTGAATTGTAATAGGCATATAGGATAGCCTATTAAGGTTTTTTGAGAAAGGTCAAGGTCAGATATAGTACTAACCCTGGTCAAGTGCTACATGAACAAGCCTTCAAGAGCTGTAGGCTTGTGTGCTTCCCCTAACTTTTTTTTGCATCTCCTTTGCAGTAGGAAAAAATGGTGTGAGCCCATGGCTTTTAAATTATTTTCTCTTTTGTTATGCTTGAGATGGGTGAAACCAAAAATCCCGCATCTCACTTTTATAGTTGTAGTGCTTCTATCCATGGTGTTACAAGCACTGTAAACCGTGCTTCTGTTTTTCACTGATGGGAAATGGCCGTTGTTAGACCTGTGCTTCAAAAACTTGTGTAATTCCTTCTTGGATCCGCTGGAAGTGTTTTTTTCAGTATATCAGTTTGTCAGTCATTTGTATTTCGCTTTGCCAGAACAATTTTGTATTAACCTTGTACATGTCCTGCCAACTGTAGGCTCTACAGAAGAACCTATTTGTTGACAAGTTGTGCCTATAACAGTATTTCTTGGAATATATCTTCTATTGCATCACTTCACATAGTCCACCTGTGCCCAATACCATCCTGCAAAGATAACATTAGAGTAGGCTATATGCAGAAGTGCCTGTAGACTAGAGACAGCAAATAACATTCTAACAGCCCAATCCTGACTACCTTTCCAGGTAAGAGGAACATTTGTTCCCATATTAGGTATCTGCAACGCTGGAAAGTTGCTTAGAATTGGGTTGTGAGCATCTCATCAGCATCCTTCAGTCTCAAAAGACTTTGGTATCATTCTCTGAGTGTCCTCTCCAGAGCACGATGGCCTGGGTAGATTAATATGGAGGATAGACTGTTATCCAAGCACCAAATCCCCCCTCTCCACATCACTGAAATAGTCCAATGGAACGGCAGAGCTGATACGATTGGTTCCAAATGCATTGCAGGAGTTACCAGAACGTGGTTGTACACAGTCACAAACTGCTTCTGAGACTCTGGCTCTGGATTTTGCCATGAGATTGACTCCTCAAGCCTTTCCCGTAGATGGGTATAGCCGCAAGGCAGTGGAGGTTTGAGGTGGGAGTTTTCCTTCTCTAGACAACCCACATTCAGTGGGACTTCGGGCAGGTTTAGTGTGGCTCCTCAACAAAGGCCTGTCTGGCATGGGAGTCCCTGCCAGTAGCAATGCTACAATCCCACCACCACGGAAAGGTACTGTCCATCAGTGAATTATGAGCATCTCTAAATCTCTACATGCAGTGTTTGGTACTTTACACTAGATGGCATTCTTGGCACATATGGGATTAGAAGTTATTTCATATATAACTATACTGCTAATACATATATGTTTGGGGTGGCAAGAGATACAGTGCTTTCAAATGAATTCTGTCCCTTTTGTGACACAGGAGTACTGCTACGCTACTACAGAATTGAAAAACAGATGTGCAAAAACAGTGCCTTGGTTTTTTCACCTTAAAGATTTTATGGTGGCACAAACATTTGTGACACATTTTGGAAGCTTTGTCACAGGAACTGTGTAGTGGCAACCTTCTACTGGAAATAAACAGATATAGGGCAGAGGCACTTGGGGATGTAGCACTAATGAGATGTGACCGCTCTCTCTCTCTCCAGAAATGGTCCCACAAAAGAGGTTGTGGTTGGAACAAAATGGGGGAGGGGTGGCTAGAAAACGGAAGAGGCTAACCTGACCAGGATTCCTCTCTCTCCCCATCACTCCTGGTGAACCTACCTAACTCTCCTTTCCGGAAAACTGCTGCCATCATGGGGGCAGTCTAGCAGAAAAGAAGTACTCGCCTAGTCCAGTGTGCAATTTTCTTGTATGCAGTGAGTGGGCTTCCATTCCTTTGGGAACATGTCAGCTTAATATCTTAAATTCTGTTGAAGAATTAATGGAACTTTGTGTAATAGTTTGTCTGTGTTAATACTTATTCAGGCTGCAATCCTAACCTCTAATTAGACTGGCAAAAGCCTCAGCACAAGTCCGTGCTAACCTGGGGGGTGTTGCTATTGGGCCATAAGGCCCTTTTGCACCACTCCTGGGAGGAGCTTAGGCTAGTTTACAGACATACACTGGCCTATCCACGCCACTACAGGAACACGGAGTGGATGGGGTTTGCCGGCCTAAACTGGTTAAGATTGCACTTTCAGTAGCAGATTTGGAAAGCAAACGTGTGTTTTAACATTTTCCCCATATCCACGAGGAAATGAAGTACAGTATACACACAAAATATATACATACATGTGCAGATGCTTGTCCATTAACTTGGAGAGACAACATTTACATTCAAATGCTGGGTGTAGTTGGGTGTATCCTCTGAAATAGGTAGGAAAATTTTTTGCAGCACTTCCATGTTTGTGTATGAACAAGTATATTAATGAGGCTGTGGATGTAAAGCCTGTTATTTTGTATTTCAGATCATAGTTACACTATTTTCAATAGTGTTTGATGCCATCTTTTGTATTTGTGGTTTATCAAAATATTTCCGTTTTTTGTTGCAATTGTTTTAAAGGCATCTTTGCAAATATAATGGCATCAATAAAATCCAGTAAAATAGAATTCAATTTGAAGCACTAATAACATAACTTGGTTTTATTTCCTAACCTTGAAGATAATGTAGCAGGTACCTAGTTTCCAGAACATAAACTATCGTGCTGGCTTTAATCTTTAACTTTACTCAGTCAACTATTTCTTTTCAATTGTTTCGAGATATTCTTGGAACAATGTTTTGTGTGTGTGTGTGTCTGTTTACAGACTACAATATAGTATTATAGTTTATTATTCAAGTTAATAAATGTTAGTCTTTTTTACTTTGTAGAGAAGTTTATCTTTTAAAAAAACTTTTTATTTTGTAGGTCTTGTATATAATGTTACACCGTACATGGAATATCACCCAGGTGGTGAGGATGAATTAATGAAAGCAGCTGGACTTGATGGCACTGATCTGTTTGATGAGGTAAAAATCATGTGGCTACCTTTCATATTCAAAAAACAAAAACAATTTTTCATATAGCATGAAGAAAAAGTTGCTATTTTATAACTTTTTAAAATAACTGTGTACTGTTAACTCTTGACTTGCATGGTCTTATTTCACTTGTTTTTGAAATTGCCCAGTTTAAAAAATTAATACTAGGAGAGCAATTTGACCAAGTTAATTTTTTTTTAAAAAATTGCTGTAATGTGGTTTGTTGCCAGGGTGAGGGCTTTTGACTTTTCTTAAACCCCTATAATGAGTCTTTCCTACACTCACCCACTTGCCTACTTGAACCTTGGGAGAAGTTGTTGTGCTGCGGGGGTGTTTCATTGGGGGGCGCAATGTGCATGGGGTGCATGTTGCACGCAAGGGGGCATATTGCGCATGCGAGGCAATGCACATGGGGGCATGATGCGCATGGGCAGGTGTTGCACATGGGGCGGATGATTCGCAATGGGGGTATAACATATGTGAATATTTTCCTCCACTAATGCGGGTACATTTTGCTAGTATATACTGCATATAAAATCAAGGAGTTACTGACTGATTCAGTAACTCATCAATGCCCAGCCAAAACCTAGAAGTGTGAAATTCGGGGAAGATATTCCTTTCATGATGTAGGCACCCAATAAGACTGATTATTGGAAATTCAAACAGGAAGGAGATGAAAAGGGCCACAACATAAATAAATAATAAATAGTCAGTGTGAAACATGTATACAATGAGATTGATTGAGCCTCCCTGGATGCACCCTCCCCCAACACAGTTCATCTTTAAAGAAAGCCCAACCCAGTAATCATACTAACAAACACACAATAACATTATATTATATCATTCAGTGTGAACATATTGCATGTTGCAGACTCACAGATTCTGTGAGTCTGTCGTACTACATAGAGGTGATATTACGTTGCATTCAGGAGTCTGACGGCCCATGGATAAAAGCTGTTCTTCAGCTTTTTCGTACAACTGGAGATGCTTCTATATCTTTTGTTTGATGGAAGGAGAGTAAAGAAGTGGTGACCTGGGTCTGAAATGTCCCTGGGAATTTTCCTCACTCTGCTGAGGCAGCAAGTCCTAACAATTTTGTCCAACGATATCAGGGCACAGCCTGTGATATTTTGTGTTGTGTTTATTACTTCTGTGTTTACTACCTCTGTGATGTCTTCCTGCGGCTGTCAGGCCATCATACCATATTATGATGCAATAAGTGAGGATGCTTTCTATCACAGACCGGTAAAAGGAGGTCGTCAGTTGTTGTTTTCATCTCCATAATTTACATTGAAGAATCGCTGACTGGTCAACACCCAACCCCAGTACCTGGTCCTATAGGTGTGAAATTTGGGGAAAGTATTCCTTCAGTGATACAGGCACCTACTAAGAGCCAGTTTTTGAAAAATTCAAACCTGAAGGGAGTGAAAAGGTGCTCAGTGTGTTTTTGGCCACAGTCCTATACATACTTTCCTGGGAGTAAGACCCATTGAACACAATGGGGTTTACTTCCGAGTAGACATGGTTAGGATTGTGCTCTAAGTCCCCATACTTCACATTGAAGACTGACTTATCAGCACCAAGCGCCAACCCTTGAAACACAAATGAAATTTTGGGGGTGTATTCTGTGTTTTCTGTGATTTTGTGACCCCCTAAGAACTGATTTGGTACCCGATGCTTGTTGGTGACCAGCTTGCCTGCGGCCCACAGATATTCTTGAAATTTTATTCCTGCGCAATGGGTAAATTCCTCTAGTATTGTGTAAAACCAAGGTTTAATTATAATAAAAAAATCAGAATCAACCTATTATATTGCTTCTATAGTAGCTTTCAGTTTCATTTTGATCACATTTCATGTTTGTATGGCATATGTGTGGTTCAAGAACAAGCAAGGACAAATTCAGAAAGATATACGCTAAAATATGTGAAAAGGTGTGCTAGTCCATGCATTCCTATAACAGTAACATAAAGGTACTTGAAATGGAAACAATAATTTCTTTCTTGATTTGCAAGTTCGATAGCTGTTAGCTACTATAATCTATTCTTTTTTTAACTGGGAAAGTTCACTCTTGTAAAATAGTGGGGAAATTCACTTTAGCACTTCATGAACAAAAGAGCCTTAAAATGAGACCTAACAAACTGCTTAAAATAAAGTTTCCTTCTTTATGTAGTTGGTTGTCTTAGGAATAGGGTGAGCTACACATCTTGAATGTTCAAAATGTATGCAGTAGTCTAGAGAACACTTCTGTCTAGTTCTTTTAGCTATTCTGTGTTTAAGTTTAATTTGTTGAATTTTATGATACCTCTGAATGCATTATCATATGTGCTTGTATTCATTTAAAAGGAATATAATTTATTTTTTGTAGGTTCATCGATGGGTCAATTATGAATCTATGTTGAAAGGGTGTCTTGTCGGGAGAATGGCTGTCAAACCTGCTGCTGCTGCTGTGAAAGGTATCCCACATAGCATTTAAAGCAACTATTTTTGTTGGAACAAGATATTTGAAGATGCAATTGACTGACCATGTGTTCCTGAATTACTATAAGAGCACTGTTTTAAAATGTACAGTATACAATGGTGGGTGGGTGGATATGTGGTCAGTTGAATATTTCTAGAAATATTGTGCACAATACACAGTTGAAACATGTTTGTTAGTATGTACCCTTGACAGAAGCTGCAGTTAATTTTGGCTCTCCTAATGTATAGCTATCAGACCTTTACAACTGGTGCCTCCCTATACGTACTGGGCTGCTGACCATGGCATTCCATTAGGACTCTATGTATATATATTGTGCAGAGTGGCTAGTTCTTCAGGAGGTTTGGAGCCTTACTGAGAATCCACTAAAACTATCAAGGCATGCCAACAAGTTGACGAGGCACATCTCACTGCTGTCAAGGGCTCATATCCTCGAATGACCCTACTAATAATTAAGAGATCCTCTCCCAAATCCCCATGGCACACCTATGAACCATTTGCAGCACACTAGTGTGTCATGGCACATTGGTTGAAAACTGCTGCCTTAGAGAGTAGTCTAAAAATTGGCTGTTTAAGCTAGGATTCACACTGCCTAGAGTCCTTTTGAGTTAGCAACTTTGCTTGGCCATAGCAGGAAATAGGAAATTGCTGCAGTTTCACTTTTAATCGAATTTTTGATGAGATCCACATGGCACAAGATGGCACTAGGGAAGATATTAAGGCTGCCAGACTGATGGGTACTTAATTGGAAACAAAATGTTAGCTTTTTTCTCAATAGTTACTTCTTTAATTCAGCTTACTCATTACTTGCATCCCTTAAGCTGCAACCCTAACAATCCTTTCCTGGGAGTAAGTACTACTGAAAACAATGCGACTTACTTCTGAGTAGACTTAGAATCATAGAATCATAGAGTTGGAAGGGACCTAGTAGGTCATCTAGTCCAACCCCCTGCCTGCAGCAGGAAATCCCCCTAGAGCATCCCCGACAGGTGCTCGTCGAGCCTCTGCTTGCTTAGGATTGCACTGTTAGTAAGACCCTGTGAATAATAATTTTGAATGGTTTGATGCAAAGTTGATAGCTACCATAGTCAGATGCTGTGTGTCATGAGAACTGTGTGACATGAAAACAGTTTATATTTTACAACATTTCCTGCATGCATGTGTGCTTTTTTAAGTCAATGTGTTCAGTGTCAATATTCTACTAAAAGGTATATAAATCGGCTTCTGAATATAGTAACCATAAAAAGCAAAAAAAAAAAAAAATCTATCAGTTTATAAAGCTATAAATCTCAAGGCACACATATAAACACTGCAGAACCCATCCCAATAAAATCCTAATTAATGGCCTAATTTCTGTTGAGACATTTTAGGGAAAAATGTTTCTAAATGATTCAGAGATGGAAGCATGGGGCATGGCCTTGGAAAGAGACATGGGCACAGATTGAAATATGATGGGCACAGATTGAAACATGGGCATAGATTGAAATATGATTGAAATAATTAATGCTATATTCACAATTTAAATTATGCACAGGCTGGAGGCAAGTCAGGTTGTTGGTGTACATGCACTAGAAGGCCATGGCCCTTTGCTTCCAAGGAGGCACATTAATTGAACAAATTGTAAACAGTGAAAGAACACGGGAACTGTGTGTGAATTTCTATATCCATGAGTTGTGTACTGGACTTAATTCTAGGTGGCTTCTGTCTTCTCTTGGTTCTCTCCTGTCTTAGTACTATACTGCTGTCAGCCATCTAAACTTGCAAAAGTGTCAAAACCTGTTTGCAGTATGGAATGCGCGCTTGTGTTCCTGTGTGGGTGTGTGCAAGCTTCTCTGTACATCTCTGACAACATCATTTGTTGAAATTGTAAATTAGGTTATTGGCTTAGGCCAGCATTGCTACATCCTTATTTTTCTATATCCTTATTTCCATCTGTTGTCTCACTAGGGATTAACTTCAAGCTAACTGTAAAATTCATACATATTTAGCAGCCATTAATGTGCAATATTTCAACATTAAACAGTGTTGCTGATTTAGGGACACATTTTATATAATTATATCTAGTGCAGCTGTTGTATTTTACTTTGCTTCTGTCTCTGCACATATGGGACATCAATGTAGTCTGGTTTTGAAGCTTTAAATTTACTTTTTGACTATCAATCATCTGCTCAAGAATATGAGAAACAGGGCCAGGAATAGAACTGATAATATTCTGTATATATGTTATAAAGATGCATTGTCTCCTAAGATTATTATCCCTGTTCTAGAATATTTATTCTGTTGCAGTGATCCCAACAATTCAATACATAGGAAATGGTCTCCTCCAGTGGATATTAAGTGCTAGTTTAATATTGATGACTGGAAACATACTTTAGAAGCCGCTGTAGAAAAATTGGTTGATTAATTTTTCAAGTCAAAATTCAGTCTTTTTTCTCCTGATTGTTTACTCACTTGTAAAACATAACTAAACGTAACTGAAAACAACCAGCAGTGATCAGTAAAAGAGAGGACCATATAAAATACATAATAGTAATAAAACTAACTAATAAACCTATAGAATCATCTAGTTGGAAAGGACATACCATATTTCCCAGCTTATTACACGCACTGGACCATGAGACGCACCAAAGTTTAGAGGAGCAAAACAAGAAAAAAATATTCTGAACCAAATGATGTACTAATATATTTCATAAAATATAGCAGAATGATATTTCAACCATGTAAAGTCAACAGTGGTATTAAGAAACATTATCACTGTCATTAACAAATGAGGAAAGACTTTAAGCTTCAAGCACTCTTCTAATTTTCTGGTAACCCCAAATACTCATCATCTCTAGTGTCAGTGATTTGCGACTTTTGCACAAATCTCATTGCAAATGATCAGACAACAACATTTTGCACAAATCTCATTGCAAATAGTTCAGGAAGGCAGGTAAGTTGGGGGGGGTTCTTTTGGGGGGTAGGTAGGGAAAAGGGAGGGGATCTAGATAGATAGGGAAGAGTGAGGGAGGCACAGGCATGGAGCAGGCAGGACCAGGTCTTGTGCATGTCTACTTTGGAGCAAGTCTCCATGCCAGGGAAGGCTGGTTAGGATTGCAACTGTGCCAGGGTGACCAGATGCCAAACCCAAAATTCCTGAACCCCAAGGCCAAAATTCCTACCTCCCAGGGCAAAATTCCAACCCGTTTTAAAAATTGCCAGAAAATGTATTTTTTTGTTTTTATATTTTTGATTTTTACTTTTTTGGCCATAACCTTTGATAGGAAGGAAATATCTCAAAATTGATTGTTGCATTGGATTCTGCTCTTCAATACGAATCCAATGACATATGACATGATGGGGTAAGGTGCTCCAGGATTGGCCCTATCACTCTTATCAGACGCACAGAAATTTTCCCCCCCTTTGGGAAGAAAAAAAAGTGTGTCTTATAAACCGGGAAATACGGTAATAGTTCAACATCAGCGTCTTGAACTAAAATGACCACAATGAAATCAGAAGTCGAATCTAAAAGGAGCTGCTTTGGAGCACAAATGGGAAGCCGCTTTTAAGGAGAGTAGTTTGTAACAAATTTTTGTAAAACTGGTACCACCATTCCTATCTCCATAGGTGGTAGGACATACATAGCAACCCTCTCTGATGACCAGAGAAGATTATCTGGATTTAGGTCAGCAGGACCTATTGTCGCTGTAGCAAGAATAGAAGGCAAAACTGACATAACCCCGTGTTCCCCTGATTCTCAGGCTCTAATCTGTTGTTTTTCTCTACGTGGGGATCTGCAAAAGGTGAGGTTCGTTTTTCTGAAAAAAGGGTGCTTAAAAAGAGCAGGAAAAATAACTTTGCCTTTTGCAGGTCCGTACTTATAGGTAGCTCCAACTTTTGGGATTCATGTGCAAAAATCTCTGTGGTGCCTCTCAGCGGCAGGCTATCCCATGTTTTGGAAAGCCATGCAGACATTACATATTCCTATCACCTGGCCTGGTACCTTGGAAGAGGGGGATGCAAGTTGTCTTTCATGCTGCTACCTACAGCTACAGTGGTGAAGAAGGCCACTCTACCGCCACTGTGGTAGCACAAAGGAAGACTTGTGTCTGCTGCTTTTGCTTGCTTCCTGATGACTCTTTGTAAACTTTGCCTTTCGTCGCTTGGTCTTGGCTAGCTTATTTGGCTGTGGTTGCAGATCACTGTTACCCTTGCAAAACTTTTCACTTAAGAGCAGTTATAAAGTGATCAGCTTTTAGATAGTATTGGTGCAGGTTAGGTCTTGTCAACTTAACATCCTGTCAATTTCTGTCTTAAATATGAAGGAAAGTTCATTTAAAAGGCACTGTTGTTGGCCAGGAAACTGAATTTTATTGTTGCTAGGTAGCTGATGTCATAGGCATATTTAGATGCTGCGGTGTGTAGCATAACAATTATTTTCTGGCTGCGGCTGCATGGAAACGCCACATTGCTGTGAAGCCTTTAGATATAGTAAAGCTGTTTTTAGATGGACCAAAGCTGTCCTATCACTTTTATATGGTTAAAGTAACACATAGGAACCTTGCAGCTTGACAAATTACAAAATGTGGTGAAACCACAATCTTGGTTTATCAGCCGAATAGCACTGCTGTGTATCTTCTGCTTGCAATAGAACAGCTTTTTGCAATGTTTGAACTTCATGACTTCTAGTTAGAAGCTAAAAGCTTGTTTTTTTTCCCCTTAATATTTCTTGAAGCATAAAACTTTTATTTTCAGTAAGGAAGCCTTTCGTGAAAATAATATTTTAAAATGCATTATTAGTCACTGGAATTTTTAAATAGAAAACTTTGTAGCAAAACACATTTGATAACATTTAAATCTCATGGTCTGAAATAATGTACTATCGCTCCAAGCTTAAAGTATGAGAGCGCGTCCCTTTAGTACCCGTGATGTGGTCTTGTTTCTAGCTTCTTGTCAGGCAACAGTGCCGTAGAGGAGAAGGCAGAAGTGAAGCCTTATGTTTAGCTATAAGCCCTCCTCTTGTCCTCTAAATGCCATATATGTAAATCCTCCTCTTGTCCATATACGCCATAAGCTAACTGTTGACCAGCCAAGAAGTGGATAGTTTGTTTCTTGAAACATGGCTGAAATTTCCTTATACAGTAATATGTTTTAACGTGATTTATATGGTCTGTCTGTGGATGTAAGGTGACTAGCATTTTGTTGTTTTTTAAAAATAATTTTTTTAAAGAAGAAAAAAAAACAAAAGGAAAGAAGAAACAGATACAACAGAAATATTCTTAAAAATGTATGGCAAATGCAGATTTCAGGATATACCTTTCTTTAGTCTAATATTAATTTCTACTACCAAATATTAATTTCTACTACCTAGAAATCTATCTTAAAACTATAATCATATTTAACAATTCCAACAGACATAAAAAAGATCAGAGTTTTATAACAATTTTCTACTCATCAAATCCATAATTCACTTGACACATCATCCCTTTCTCTTTCAGAAAGTCCATGAATGGTTTCCAGTTGTCCATAAAAACCTTTCACTGACATTTCCTTAAGAAAAGTAGAAAGTTTGTTCATTTCAGCAAAGTCCAATATTTTGATCCACCATTCTACAACAGAAGGTATCTCTGGGACCTTCCAATATTTAGCATATAAAAATTTTGCAGCTTCTGTCATCATAGATAAAAACATAGTTTTGATCAGTGCCTAATGTTTTTTGTTACAGTATATAAAAATAAATTTTCGCCTTCAAATAAATGATTGAACGGGTTAATGTATTGAAAGTTAAGATTTGACCCATATATAAATTGAATAGTACAATAGTACAATTTTTTTCAGCTGCAGACAGTACTTGAAAATGTTTAATGCACGTAAAACAAGGGAAACTGCCAAATACTGCCTGATAAGTATAATTTTATAAAAGCATGACTCCGTACCTACAGGGATTCCTTAAATAAGGGGTTCAGTGAAACTGAATATGGGTAAACACTGTCCCATCTTCCAGAGGCAAGGGATGTGAGCTCTACACATCTGTAAAGGGTTGTCACAGCCCAGCAGAGCCTGTGGGTATATTTCTACAGACTCTGCCTACTGTGGCTCATATCGAGCCTTAGAGACAAAAATATGTGACTTCTGTTATTTTCTGAAAAAATTGGGTGGCATTTTTAATGCCTTTTAAGATTTTGTGTGGCCTGGGGAATCGCCTGAGGGCTTAGCTGTGTCCTGTGAAAATGAAAGAACCAGTGTAAAAACACTTATATGCCTAGATTTGATGAATTTTCTCTGTATCACTATGCAATGTATTCAGTGCTGTGGGGGAAAAATTGCCCAGCTGAGGGCATGGTTCAATACTGGGTTTCATATGCCTCAAAATATTGCGCTTACATGCATTTTCATCTGTCAAGTTTAGAGCATAATTGCACATACGCACAATACTGTTTAAAAATCAAGTATTTAATATACTGTTTGGTGGTATTTATGAAATAAACCTACATGAATTTGTAAACCATATTAAATATAGTATGCATACATATATCAAAGAAATGCTCTCTACTTGATTTCCAAGAATGTGAATGCCATTGGCTCACCAAATAACTATATTTCACTATGGAAATGTGTTTCACTTCAGTTTAGTGCTTTAGATTTCAAGTCCACTCAGACTGTGGTACTTTACTGTCCTCTAATTTCCACAGCAGCTTGCCGTGTTTTTGAAGGATGGGGAAATGTATGGTAGATGGGACAGTGGGGGCCTTGTGGGGGAGGAGGGAATTGCTAAAAATTTTAGACAGACACACTTTTGTCCTCTGCTTTTGCCTCTCTGGATCCAGCCCTTTATGTTTCATATTGTAGCGATAACTTTGGGAGTTTCTTGCTATCATGGTCACTGCGCTTTTCTTGAATGCTTCCAGAGACTTGCTCCTCTGTAACTGAAGAAAAGAGAATTTTAAATGGTAAGTTCTCATGCTAACAATATCTCAAGTTTTGGCACATGAAGAGTATACCAAGAATAATTGAGGATTACTTTCCATTTCAATATCAGATCTATAATAACAAATATAAAGAACTTTGTGATGTGGTTGTGAAAATTAAATCAAAGGATTGCGACTAAAGAAGTAGTATAAATAATGAAAATAGGAAGGAATGCACATTACACTCTGCTATTGGAAGAACACTTGGCATTCAAAATTATGCCACATTCAAAGATATGTCATTATGGCTGCGATTCTAATCCCTAATTAGACAGGCATATGCTCCAGCACAAGCCCTGTGCTGGCCTGGGGATGTCACCAAAGTGCTGTAAGGCACTTCTGCACCACTCCCAGGGGAGGATTAGGCCAGTGCACCGACATGCACTTGCCTCCCTACAATACCATGGGAACAGGAAAACCAATGACTTGTGCCAGTTTAGGTTAGGATTGCACCATAAGGTAACAGCACAAGCAGGGTATGGACAGGTTACCAGGTTTGACAGTGGTCCACTTGTGTACCTTGTAAGGATCTAAAACAGAACCAGGATGAAGAACATTGGAACAGAACCAGGATGGTCTACCTGGAAGTAAGTTCCATTGAACTTCATGGAGTTTGCTTCATGCATAGAATTGCATTGCAAATTTGTGATTTAAAGAATAAATTCTTTACAGTCATAATTCCTTCTTTAACAAATCCTTTTAAATCTTGTAAGTTTTCCCCCCTCCCCAAATTGCAAAACCTCATTCTTTTTATATTTCTCTGTGTATGTGAGGTTCTTCAACCCCTTGTTCACATTACTTGATCAGCTGCCTTGGCAACTTTTAACAGAAAAGATGGCATCTTTTGGAGTTTTGTACACTCTTTTCCAGATGTGACTGAGTTTTCACAGTATTAAAAATGTAGCCATAGACATCTATATTGTGATACCTGAAGTTTTCTTTTCAATTATTTAATCATTCCTAACATAGCTGTTTTCTGTGCCACTGAAGAGTTGACATTTTCAGTGAGCTTCCCATGGTGACCCCATCTTTCTGGCATACATTCATTTGGTTTAAACCTTGTCAGTATAAATACCACTTGGCTTTTCAAGCTTTGCTGATTTGATTTCCTTCTCAAGTGTTTGGTTGTCTTGCACTAAAATGCAAAAACTTATTTTGTTGAACTGGAAGATATGTCCCACGAATTCTGACATTTGTGACGTATCTAAGGAATATGATTTATTAGAACAGTAAATTGGGAAGTTTACAAACACCATAAGCCTATGTATCTTTGCTCAGAAACAAACTCCTCTATGTTCAGTGGGTTTACTCCTAGGAAAATGTAGCATCACAGCCTAAAAGTGTTACAGTTTAGTGTTCAGTCAAATGAGAACCTCATCCTATTGATAGGTAGCACTAGTGCTGGTTTTGTAAAAATGCTATAAAGTACTTTTCAGTATCCAGTAGAACCATCAGGAAGTCCTGTGCTGTTGCGTGAGTAATGCATCCTACCTACCAGCCTCCAGCAGAGATAAGATTTGTTTTGGGCATTGGAGGGATGTGAGGAATATTTTGGGGAGAAGGGATGGTTCAGGGTTAAGGAAAGTTTAGTAGGCTTTTGCTGCATCCTAACCGCTATCCTGTACCTGCAGGTATTAAATTGGGCTATTTGGTTCTCTGCCGGCTGAATAGCTGACCTTAATCTGAATATTCCCATACAGCAGGCTGAGGCACCACTTGGGGTAAAGGAAAAAAATGTACCCTTACCCCAAGAAGACCTCGAGCCTGCTTGAAACAATCACTGAATATAGCGTGGACCTGGTTGTCCAGCTCTGCTAATGTTGGATAAGAGTGGTCTGTTAATGTTATGTGGAATATTTTTTATGGATAGGATACAGCAAAAATAGACTTATTTTAATTAATAAAGCAAATTCTCTAAACAGTTTTTGTTGCATATATCTACTGTACACAGTGTTTTAGTATATGAAATAAAATAAAAATTACTAAGTATTTAATGTCTTCTACAATGTATTTAGAAAGGCATTAGTGAAAAATTAAGTAGTAAATAAACTGACCCTAGACCAAACATGGTCATGGATCACCATGGACGATATCCAACCGTTGCCTCCTTAAAGGTGATTAAATAGACTGCCTTTCCACCGTTAAATAGTATTATTTGGCTATATTGATAAACTTGTTAAGATATAAAAATAATGTCAAGGAACAATGAAGCTAAAGATTAATATCTCAAGTCTTTATTTTAAATTTAATAATATCTCACTTTTCACACTGCTGTGTTTGACTCTACTATTCAGTTAGATAATACTTGGGAATAAGGTCAGTATTTTTGAATGTCACTTCAACTCTCAAGTGAAGGGCCTATTTTCAAACAAACAGAACTGTATTTAGATGGAAAAGTTGAAATGGCATGCCTAAAAGCATGCAGAAGCTTTTAATTTTTTCCTCTAACTTTGATATGTGTGGCCTTGCTAGCAATCAAATCTATTTTATAATCCTCTTGTTTGCCTTTGAAAGGAGTCCTGGAAAGAGCCCTGAAAGGAGCTCTTTTCTTTTTGAGTTTCCAGGCATTGCTGCCATTGTAATTCTTGAAGGATATATTTGTGTCCTATGTGCAATTTATTTCACTGGATCAGTTATTTCAGAATTCAAAGGAATTCCTTTCAAATCTATTTTGTACAAGAAAGTGTCATAAATTTTAATAGAATTACCTCCAGAGTAATGAAGGACTGGTAATGGTTGCAGTCCAGTCCAATGCTATGGATAGGTTGCAGTGTGGCATTGTAAAGAATGATACAAAGTGTTTGTATGGTTGGCTGTGTGATCAGATGAATGAATGGCTATAGTAGTTGAGCCAAATGGTAATATTTTAACCCTTCCAAATGCTGTTGTGCAAAACAGAGTGGCTGACCTGAAAGGTTTAGTAAGTTTCAATTAGTTATGAGTAAACTGTGTACGTTAATGCAATATTTTAATTTGTTGATGCAACATTTTAATTTGTTGATATTTATCCTGTTCTTCCTCTGAGGTGGTGACACGCAGTCTCCACCCTATTTATCATTACAATAAGCCTGTGAAATAAGTTAGGCCAAAAAAAATGACTGACCTCAAATCATCCAATGACCTTCACGGCTGAGCTTGACGTTGAACTCAGTTCGAAGCTCTGACTGTTACACTGTGTTGGTAATGTACTGGCAAAGTACCGGTATTTGGCTATAGAAAAATTTATATCCCATCTTTCCATCCAATATAATCTACAAGATTGCTCAGCTTCAATGTAAAATAAAAGCTTGATAAAACAACTGCAGAATCACAAAAATTGGCAACAATGAAACCGAGTGAAATAAAGAAAGGTTGGCTGTTGCAAATACCCTCCAAAGACCAAGGTCTTTTGAATCATTAAGGGGGTGAGCTTTCCAAGAGAGCAGTTTTAATAGTCTATGCATCTTTGTGTAGCCACCCACAGTGGCACATCTTGTACAAAGTATATGGAGCATGACCTCTAAAGATTATCACATGCTGCAGTCCTAAACACATTTTCCTGAAAGTGAGACCCATTGAACACATTGGGGCTTACTTTTGAGTAGACATGGTTAGGATTGTACTCAAAGTGAAATAGATAATTTTTCTATTGTAGTCTTTATGGAGTCCTGACCATACCATTTGGGGCTCTAATCAGCAGGTGGAATTTATACAAAAGATGTTATTTTTTAAAATCCTACTGATGATTTTTAACCAACTTTAAGTAGACTGTTGTGATGAACAGAAGCTAATATTTTGGTAGGTGTGGAAATGTTAGCTAAGACAGACTAGGTACATTTCACAAATGCAAGCAAATATATGGCCAAGAAAAAACTATGAAGTTGCGTATACAGTACTATCTCTTGATGTGTAGTATGGGGAGAGCTCAAAGTGACGGCCTGGTTTTTTTCAAAAGAGGTATAGTGGGCATTTCTATGACAGTGAAAATACAAATCCAGTGTTGGTATGATAATAAAACTAGTACTATATTCATGTAAAATGTGCTAATACCCATTTGGTTTTCAGGTCTCTTATACATGGTAGCTCTTAAGTGTAACACATTCTTTTTTTGTAGGTATGTTATCTAAAAGGAAAGCCATGGATACTTCTAAAGAGGCTATTCCCAGGTACAGTTCTGTTTCAGCTACTTATATTTTTTTCTATATTTATAGATTTCTATATTTTTTTTGTACGGACTGAACACTTTGTATAAGCGTTCATGTTTATGTGGCTTTTTTAACTGATTTTTTACAAAGGTACTTGGTTAAGTCAGTGTGATACAACAGAATCCAGAACTTTTTCGCTGTAGTTTTATGGTCTCCTAACTATCATACCAAATTCCAAACAAGAGTTTGTCACAGTTTTGAGATATATATGATAGATGCTGCTTCTAAACAGTGACTTATACTTCATTGCTCTCAATAACCCCTAGCACTTTTGTGGCTCTCTCAGAGAATTCTTATGATAAGGTGGAGTGCTGTAACTAATTATTACAGCTAGTTTACTAATAGTTTAATGGCAGTTCAGTAACATATATAGGTGTTAATTACTTCAAAGTGTAGTAGATAGTATGGGAGTTGGATGCTGGATGAAATGGGTCATTAGCCATCTGATCCAGCAGGGTTGCTCTTCTGTTAGTCATGGCATAATTCTTCAGAATGTACATGAAAAGCTATGTTAATGCATTGTTTCAAAAGATGTATTTTTAATATATTTCAGTTATGATTGGTTCCAGACAGATGTTTCAGTCACTGTGGTCATATACACTAAACAAAAGGTAAGTGGCAGTAAAGAATTTCAGAAATATACTTGTTTCCTTACGAACCAAAATTGCTCATCTCTTTAATCCACATACTGCATGATTTCCCCATCTATAAAGTGGGTTTTTTATCTGTTGTTAATGCTCTTTGTCATCTTTCTTGTTTCATTTCATACCTTCTATTGTATTCCCCCATGGCTTTTATCCTCCTGCTCTGTCACTATTGACTCTGTCTTGTTCCTTTAGTTCAGTGTTTTTCTTTCAAGCTTTTTCATCTCATAGCACACTGATAAAATGCTCTAAAATGGTCAAGGCACACCATCAGTTTTTTTACCATTGCCAAGGCACACCAAGCTGCTGGTAGGGAACTCAAATACCCCAACTGCCCAAGTAATAAATGTTACTCCCCAAAGTCCTATGGCACACCTGCAGATCATCTGCGGCAGACCAGTTTGCCAAACTGAGGTTGAAAGTCACTTCTTTAGTTATATGTACCTTTCTTCCTTTTTTGCTCCCTTTGCTTTCAACTGTTTCCTCTGTTATGTCCCTGAAACGGCTCCTTGCAGTCCACTTTTTCTGTGAAGCCTTTGGCATAATTTTCATTCCTTACTGAAATTCTCTCTCCTTACTAAAATCAAGTCAAAATATATTCATATGAATATATGTCAATGACAGTTACTCCTTTTATGTTCCAAAATTTTATACTGCCCCTTTTCCGATGAGCTTAGAGTGATATACTTAATTCCTTTTCTCCATTTTTCTTCACAACAACCCTATGAAGTGGGTTAGGCTGAGATATAGTGACTGGCCCAAGATCATCCATGAAGTTTTTTGGCTCTGCAGATTTGAATATGAATCTTCCAGGTCGAAGCCCAACTGCAAAACCACTACACAGCCTGGTTTACTGTCGCCTCCTCCATCTTCCTTCCTTGGTTGTCTCATCTTTGTCAAATTCTAAGTTCCTTGCAGCAGGATCTGTATTTGATGTTACTTTGTAAAGCACCATGCACACTGATGGTGCAATAATAATAAATTATTATCTCTTGGTTTCAATTTTTCCCCCTCTCTGTAAGAATATGAACTGTGAGTCGGTGATGGCTGATCTACAAGAAGGTAGACTAAGAGGAGAGATCATTATGAATGACTACTCGTATGTTTTAAATGTTGGTAAGAGTTTTACTGGCAAATTCTTTAGTGCTAAAATTTTAAAAAATGAAATATAAATGCAGTTCAGTTTTATTAAAAATTCTGCATTTCAGTTGACATCAATGAACTGGGAATTGTTTCCAAGTTATGGTATGCCACATCCTTACAGACATCTTGTTGTATCAGAAGTCGTCTTTGGTCTGGAAGAAGGAAATATTGGGATTTAACCCAATGCTTACATTTTAAGGCCAGGAACAGAAGTTATGAAATGTGCATGTTGGGGACTGTCATTAGTGCTTCTAGAGTTTTGTTGTTTACAATGGTTCCCAGTTCTGGAGAGTTGCCACTGATGTGCAAAAGCAAATTTTGCAAAACAACAATAACAAAAACCAAATAATTTGCTAAAAAGATTTGCAAAAATGTAGAAATAACTAAGTCAAATGAGAGTCACCACTTCAGGTGGTAGATTTCAGCAGGGGGAATTCCTGCTGCAGGCAGGGGGTTGGACTAGATGACCTACTAGGTCCCTTCCAACTCTATGATTCTATGATTCTATGATTCTATGATTTTGGACAATAGTAGTCAGTTGTACTTATTTTTATTTTTATTAGTCAGTTGTACTTATTTATTTTGCTAACTCAGGCATGGTTTGGGGATGTGGTTAAAGTTTTCTGCTTCAAAGTATTAGAAGTCTGAGGATACTATCCTAAAGACACTTTCCTGGGAGTAAGGCCCATTGAACACAATGGGCCTTACTTTTGAGTAGATATGGTTAGGATTGTGCTCTGAGTTAACTAAAAGAATTCTGAAAAAAATAAATGATGTTTTAGTTTTGTGTACATCTCACCTTCTTAGATTCTGATTTAACTGGATGGCTGTTTGAAACATCACAGTATTGATTATAACTATATGAATTAACCTCTGGTTTTTCTTGTTGCATAATGCTTTCTTATTTCTATTCTCAGTCTCTGTCACCAAACTGTAAAGAACGTGGTTTGCCAATGGTTTTTGGTTTCTGGTTAAACTATTTATTTAACAATTCATGGTATCCTGACCTAACTTGCATGTAATGGCAAACTGGCTTGTGAACAGAGAGGAGAAGAAGGAAGGAGAAAGACATGCACGTGATTAATTCATAGAGCTTTAAGTGAACTTGTATGTTAATGTAAGGGAATGGTGCTAAGTGGTAGCATATAGGTTTTCCATTGTATAGCAACTCCTATCTTGACCATGGTTCAATGCTTGATACAAGTAATGTTTCTCATTCTTCACATTAAATCTACATATATATAAAATTGAAAAGTCACTCACTCACCCACTCAGCCACCAACGCCCAGCCAAAACCGCTGGGCCTAGAAGTGTGAAATTTGTGGTGGGTGTTCCTTTCGTGATGTAGGGATCCACCAAGAACCGTTTTTTTGGAAATTCCAACAGGAAGGGGGTGAAAAGGGGCGCAACACGTTTTCTTCCCTATACTTTACATTGAAGAATTCCTGACTGAGGGATACTCTTCCCCCACCCCTGGACTTAGAAGTGTGAAATTTGGGGAGGATGCTCCCTCATGTGACATCAACAGCCACCAAGAACCAATGTTGAGAAATTTAATCCTTAAGAGGCTGAAATGGGGTGCAAGATGTTGTCCTATATACTTAAAGACTTACTGATCAACATCCAGTCAGTTGGGTGCCTAGTGCCTGATGCGCATGGGGGGACAATGCGCTTGGGGGTTGGTTCACATGGGACATTGATGTGCATGGGATTTTGATGTGCATGGGGGAACGATGCGCATGGCTGTTTAATAATGCACATGGGGGATGGTACACAGAGGTATTTTACCCCTGCAATGTGGGTATATTTCGCTAGTTGTTAATAATAATCACTGGGTGGAAATGTCGTTTCTATTAATCCTACATATATATTTCATTTTAGAATTGAGTTCCACAGTTCATGAAGATATGATAGGTAAGTAAGTACGTTTCATCTTTCTCTATTGAAACTGTATGTACTTTTTTGACCATATGGTTAGTATGTTTTATAGATGGATAACCATTTATAGCAATAAAATAAACACTCAGTGACATAAAATATTTTATAATTAAAAGAATTAATGTTAGTCATGTTGGATAACAATTACTTTGTGCAATTTTGCACAATTACTTTGTGCAATTGCAAAGTTACTTTTTCAGAGACTGAAATGAGGCACTTCCAAAATAAAATATGTTTACTCCCTGCACACCAGACTTCAATGTTTATTTGCTTCTGTAGCAATTGTGGATTGTACTGTGGTTTGTAAAACATGATCCACCACTCATGAATACATGTGTATATGAAAAAGGCTTTTTTATACAATGAGAGCACAGCATTAAAAGTTGCAGAATGCAAATGAATTTCTTGCCTCTAAAGTTTATAATTGACAATTCTGTCGTGGGCCAATGTCTTTATGAAATCTCTATCGTTATTCATTGCAGTACACTAATATTTACTGGAATTCTGTAATGACTTGATACCTTTGTTTCATAATTCCTTTGAGCTTTTTATTATAGTGAAGTGAAATAGGGTCTATGGCTTCAAGCTATTGTTTAGTTTGTGCAAATGGCTTGTGCTAGTCCACTGGAATATATTTTTTAAACTTTAAACAGTAAACTACTTTTGAAGGGAGTTTCAAAAGTAAATTTATGATTCAGCATAATTCATGGGGGAATCTGTTCAAGGAAAAACAAGGCAAAAGCCTGCTTGAAGACCTTTGTTTTCATCCTGTTTATGGATTCTTGCTGTTTGTCCGTAATAAAAATCAGTTAAACTTTTGAAGACACACACACACACCCTGTTCCAGGATCCCTCTGATTCTGATGTCTACATTTGGATGATGAAATCTCTGAGTCAGGCTCTCTAAACCTCTGGAGACTACTAGAGGCTCCTGTTGCCTTCAGGATGTTTTGAGGGCTAGGGAGACTCCAGTCACCTCTAGAAGGTCCATGTTGGGCCACTTTCACACACAATGGGCGTGTGTGTAAAAACAACTTGAAAAAATAATTATGGCTGGTATGAGATTATACTGTGCATGTTTAACTTCATTATATTTGTTTATATTTGACCATTCAGAATTCAAGGTTGCATTCATAAAGTTCTCTGGAGGTCTTTGGTCTGGGTACAGACCAGACTCTGTTCCATCATAATTGCTGCATTATTTGTTTTCAGTCCATACCTTGGGACTGGATGAAGAAATCATTAAGAGCATATTAACACTAATTGGATCCAATTAGTTCATTTCAGTGATAATTCAGTTGACTTTTATGCATGTGTTTTATTAAGTCTGAATGGAGGATGCCCACAGCTTTTTTATAATTGTATTTTTGTGTAAAATATTGTGCTTATATTAAGTATAGAACAACACTACATATATTTTTAGTACAGGTCTCTGAAAAAGTGGGGAAGGTAGAGTTTGTCTTGAAGAAGAAAGAAAGTCTCTCTTGGAAAACACTTGGACAGCCTCTGGAGAGTCATGATACTTTTCTCAAATGTATGGACAGAAGTAAGTAGCTTTTTCACCTGAGACTGGCTCTCCCCTCTCCTTGAACTTATCTGTTTCATTTTGTCTCTTAAGATGGTTGATCTTCAGTTGAATGAATAGGTAACTGCAGGGGTCTGTGTGTTTCAACAGAAACAGTTGCATGTAGCTAGGTGTGTTTGTGCTGCCATGATATGGAATGACCAAAATGTGTTTATGGATATGATGCCTGACTGCCCAGCCTGAAACCTCTGGAGGTGACCAAAGCTGCACTCTAGTGACACCCCACCCCGAGGTTTTCTGTGGCCTCTGCAGCCTTCAGAATGTCTGTTGGGGGCAAATTTCAGTTTCTGGAGGGAAACCAGAATTTTTTCTCCTTTATAAGGCCTTCCTTAGTCCTCATGCCTTATAAGAAGGTAGATGAAAGCATTTCTATTAGTCCAAAACTTTTGTTTCAGTATTTTTAATTGCTTCTCTATGCTGTTTTTAATTAATTGTACTGTAAGGTAACACAAATGGAAACCAGGTGGCATTTTGCATTGTGCATGGTTATGCAGGTGTGCACATGGAAGAAATGATAAATACAAAATTGTTGTGCAGTTTTCCAAAGTTAGCTATGGAATATCTTTCACAAGTGCCAACCCATAATTCCATTTGGATTTCTGTCACTGTACACCAGAATCTTGTACCATTGCTTCTAACTCTGCAAGTCTCCTTATGTGCCTGGAGGATAATTTGGGAAACATCCCAGTATTCTGCCATAATGGTTTTTTAAAAAAAACTGCTTTCCTTTGTATTATATGTAAGCCAGGGCTATGGTCGCACAAGTGGTTAAGACACTGTGCCTGTTAACCAGCAGGTCAGGGTTCGAGACTTGGATCCTACAAGATGGGGTGAGCTCCTGTCCTTAGCCCAATTCCTGCCAATTTGGCAATTCGAAAGCATGTAAATGCAAGTGGATAGATATGTACCGCCATAGTGGGAAGGTAAAATACCATTTCATGGGCCTTCAGAGTAATACCGGCCCCATGGCCACAGAAGTGTCTTTGGACAATGCTAGCTCAAAAGGCTTAAGCAGGGAAGAGCACCACATCCTAGTTGGTCACAACTAGCAGAATAAACTGCAAGGGACACATTTACCTTCATATGTAATCTGAAGGACAGGGTCTACATGTCTCAAGCAGCAGAGTATACTTCGCAAATTATGAAAAAGTGCAGTTAGGTGTGTTTAACCAAATGTCTTATGTTTTAGGAATGTCGTATTTGCATGAATTTAAATGAAACATTCTGTGTTTTCAAGGTCTGTACTACAGAAAATGCAAATTGATATCGAAGGCTCAGGTCACTCATGATACTAGACTCTTTTGTTTAACATTACCACCAGGAACTCATCTTCAAGTTCCAGTTGGGCACCATGTTTACCTGAAACAAACAATTGCAGGTAATAAAATGGAAAGCAGATCATCTATTACTACTTCTAGCATTTTACCAACCACAGTTCAGATTTTTCCAAATTAAAACTTGTATAAATATAGCTCCACAAGTTAAATCATTGCTCAATTAAAAAGTCTATTTAATTGCAGTCAAATTGAGATGGTATGGGTCAGATATTTCCAGTTTTGAAAAGGCATTGTATTATGTGCACCTCAAATTATTTGGTTAGTTTGCTTCTATATTTGTATTATATACAGTTGTTCAGCTGGCTGACCTTCTCTACAGAAATATTCATACACCCAATGCAAAATATTCATACACCCAATGTAAAACGAATAGGATTTTTCTAAAACCTCAAAAACCTTTTGATAAAGTAGTTTTGTTATATTACTGTACACTTTTTCACAGTGACATTAATTATTTGGGCTTGTAAATCCAGAGAAAAACAGTTCTTATCTTTCTGCTAGTCTTCATGAGCCTTTTTCTTAATTTTTTTTACTGACCTGCATATAAGCTGAGGTGGGTTTTTGGGCTCATTTTTTTGGTCCAAAATAGGCTTATATGTAAGTATATATGATAAATAGATTTTTGATCAAGTGAAGTAGGTGATTAGGCTATCAATAAAGGAAAAAAATTCTCTAATATGGCACTAATTTGATCACCCTACTTTAAAATGTTTTCCTCCTTTCCAGAAACCTCATGCAGTTTCCTCTCCACATTTCTTCTGAATATGATTGTCATGTAATGATTGACAACTGTATCTATATATGTATTTTCTGTGACCAGTTTTTTGTTTTTGTTTTTTGCTGTAGGGGGATTTCAAAACTCTGGCCCTTGGGCCAAATGCGGCCCTTTTCAAGCCTCTCTATCTGGCCATAAGGCAAGCCAGAGGTGAGGAGAGCTCTGTTCTCCACACCTTTGGAGGGTATTCTGAGGGCTGGGGAGGCTGTGTTTGAAAGTACTTATGAACTGGTTTGAAGATCACCCTCTCTATATTTGTTGTAAAGCGTTTATGAGCTGATCTGAATTCATTTTTTCACAAGTTCCGTCACTAACCTATACGACATACTTTTGTACAATTTTTGCTTGCCGTCTTATACCATCTATAAATTATGGTATATACATTTTCATTAATATTAATACATGGAGTAAATTTTATTTGTTTTGTTCATAATTTTTCCATTTTCAATTGAATGTTCAAAGCCCACCTACTAAATCAGACATTCTTTAACCTGCTTCCTCCATTTCAAATTTCCATAACAACTTATACATTTTAGAAATGTTTTTAATATTTCTGACAATTGTACATACAAAAACCATTGACAAAACCCTCTTCTCTCAATTTAGAATTGATAGGAAACACTGCTTTTTGAAAGATTCAGAGAGGTTAAAGTAATGACAGGAATACAATTTTTAACTAACAATAAAATATGACTATAAGATAACATACTATCAGCAATTTTGTAAATTTAGTTGAGATAATATTGCATACCAAAAGCTTCACAATATGAGAGATACCTTAACAAAAAGCCCAGAAAAGCACATTTCAAATATGTGGGGCCATTATTATACAATCTTGATTGATTACAATATTGATATGCCACTTTTAAATAAATTAGTCTCAAAGCAGTTTATATAGAAGAATCCTGATTTGTCACCCTTCAAGCTTCCTGTAAAGAAGGCATGGATGTTTAATGGTCAGTTTTCTTCCTAGGCACGGAGATAGTGAAGCCCTATACACCTGTGTCATCTTCCTTGGTATCAACTTTTGAAGATCCCTCTTGCAATGATAAGAAGCATATATTTTTCATGATCAAAATATATCCCAGTGGACTCTTCACACCAGTACTTGATTCAGTACAAATAGGTAAGGTCCCATTTCACACATTATGTTTTCATAGCAGCCCAGAACTGTCTTTTTTGACATTCACCTTTTTTTTCTTTGAATTTTAAAAAACGTTCTTAGGATTTTTGGGTTTTTTGGTATGTTTTCTTCTTCTTCTTCTTGTACCATATCTCTCACCAGACATTGGTGATCATGTTGACAATCCTATTTTTAACAGTCACACGAAAAAGTGTTGCTTATTTTTGTCCAAACCAGTCCCTTAAATTTTGAAGCCATGATGTTCTCCTTCTGCTTGGACTTCACTTGCCTTCAATATTTCCCTGGAGGATTAAATGGAGTATGCCGTATTTTTCTGGGTGTCACATCACATATCCGAGATATCCTATGATTTCCCTTGGCTTTCCCAGGTGACTTATCACCTCTTCATTCCTGATTTTGTCAACCCAGCTTATATGTTAGAGCCACCTGTAAATGTTGTTTAGTAAGTGGTTAAAAATTAAGCTGGTTAAAAATTTCCCCAAATTACTTTTTCAGTCTTTTCATAAATAGTGATTAAAATGTGACCCAAACTTGGATTTGCTATGGTGAATGAATTTTATGCACCATTATTTTCCTTTCTCCAAAGTTGATTGCAGTATTTTTCTTCTTTAGGGGAGTATATCTCTGTGAGTAATCCTGAAGGTAATTTCAGAAATATGCAAGTTGAAGATGTAGAAGATCTCTTTTTATTGGCAGGAGGCACTGGATTCACACCAATGGTTAAACTGCTAAACTATATTTTGACTAGTAGCACTTGTCTCAGGTATCTCTATTTACTTTGATTACAAATTCTATTCTCCTAAAATAGCCATTGTATACTAACTTTTTAGTACCAGGACCCACTGAAAGTAATGTCATTAACCTGGAAAGGTTAATGTCATGACTGTAACTGACATCATCAATTTAGGCTTCAAATCTTGGCAGCGATCAGCCAAAAGTCACATGACACAGCATGTTGGTGCTGTTACTTTTCATTGCTAGGAATTCAACATTCCAGGAAACCTGCCCTGCCCCAAATCTGTATTTTCAGGACCTCTCTTGCCTTGAGTTCCCTTTGGTTAAGGAAGAAAGGCGGGATATAAATCTAATAAATAAAATAAAAAGTAGCTGAACCAATGGTGCAGTTATAGTAATAGTCTGACAAAAACACAAGATCTCTTGAGAATCCCCTTCCAATCAGTGTGAGTGTAAAGGATTGACACATACAGTGGCGCCTTACGTAACATACGCCGCACGTAAAGTGTGTTTCACGTAACAAACAAAAGTTTCTCTAGGATTCCGCTTCACATAACAAACTGTGCTTTACGTAAAGAACAAACTCATTGGCAGTTGGGGCAGACGCGATGGCTGGTAGCCCTTTTAAAAAGTGTCAGGGCTGCCTAGCGCGCCTGCCCATAGTGAAACCAGGTGGAGGGAGAGAAGAGCAGTGGAGAAGAGGGAAGCAACTCAGGGCTAGCCAGAAGGGAGCAGGGGAGAGAGAGGCTCAGGATGAACAGAAGGAGAAAGTGGGGAGACACTTGGAAAGTGTCTTTGATTGCAGCCTCCTAACCATGTCTACCCAGAAGTAAGCTGCATTGTATTAAATGGGTCTTACTCCCAGGAAAGTGTCTTTAGGATTGCAGCCTAAGTAGACTTCATAGGATCATGCACATTGAATGCATGTTTTGAATTCAATTACAATTACAGTGTTTTTGTCATCATTTTTACATCCAGTTAATATTTTTATATGAATATTTTTTGGGTTGTGGAACCAATTGTCTGAGTTTCCATTATTTCCTATGGGAAAATCCGCTTCATGTAAATAATGTTTCACGTAACAAACATGCCTCCGGAACGAATTAAATTTGTTACGTGAGGCGCCACTGTAAATACAGATAACTACACAAGAACTTCAGAAGTCTTTTCCCTAAGTTATGCCAAAAGGTCTCTATAAAAGTATGTGTAAACCATATTAATTTTAGTCTTGGGATTTTTTTTCAAATTTCATTTAATTCATTGTTGTCTTTCTAATTAATGCTTGTTGTCTGGTTGTGATTGATAAAGGGAGACCTATGATAAAATTGCAGTATGTAACAGGGCTACATTAGAAGCCTTGCTCTCTATACTTTTAAACCTAGTGCATAGTCTACATTGCCGTCTGAACCCATAAATACTAAATAATGAATAGAGACTTAGCAATTATGTCAATTATCTACTTATGCCAGCTTTATTGAGTAATTTTTCCCCTTGTATTCTCTAATGGGCAAGACTGCTACAAATCCTTTAGTAGCACATATAAAACGGCATTGTGCAGTAACTGCTCAGTCTTTGATGTAGGAATGGATAATACCAAACAGTATAATTTGCTGGAAGTAACATATAATAGCCCAGTTGAGATGTTATGGGAGAACAGTGATTTCATGCTGTAGTATTGCATACCTTGGGTTGTGTATGCCTTCCTTCCTTCACATGTGAAACGAGGAAATTTTCAACTTCCAGAGCTTTTTTTGGAACAAGCAAATACCAGGTTATTTTAATCACAGTTGGCAAACAAGCCAGGATATGAAAATATTAAGAAAAGTTTACTATACCTATATTCAGCCTTTTTCTTGCCTGGGATCCAACTTTACTGAACCTGCAATATGTAATAAAATTTTGATTATTTTTACAGGATGTGACTGCATATGTATCATTCCACTGCAGTGGTATTCAAAGTGGGGGTTGGGACCCCCTTGGGAGGTCGCGAAGAGGCACACACCACCCTCTTTATTCATTCCCCCCCCCTCGCAGTACCCCCAGCCAGCGTCCCCGGTGCAGGATGGGCCAGCCAGAGATTGAAAGGGGGCCCTAGCTGAAATGCCTGAAGACCACTACTCTAGTGTGTGATGGAAATAAAGGAAGATATTTGGTTCTTGTACTGTTAATAGAGCAGAAGGGCAATTTTTGGAAGGGGCAGCCTTTCCTTGAGAAGCAAGAAATGCTGCATTGGTTAAAATGTCCTCTTCTACACAACTATTAAAAATACAAGTGCTCTATTTTTTATACTGTATATAGACATCCACTTGCTCTTTTTAAAAGACACGTGTAATTAAGTTGCTTTGGGTGGATTTAACTCCTAGCTCTTTCTTTGGAGTTCAACCCCAATTTGACAGGCTTTATCATACAAAGAACATGACTGTGTTGCATTATTCAATGTGTTCTGCATGTAACAGCTGTGATTAAAAATTGAAGCTGTAATGTCTTTTTAAGGATAGTGAAACTGATGTTCTTCAACAAAACAGAAGATGACATACTTTGGAGAAATCAACTGGAACAATTAGCCCTTAATGATACAAGGTACCTAATTTGCAGAAATCTGCTTACAAAGAATTTGTGCAGTGTTTTGCCAGTAAACACAAAACTGAGACATTGACTCCAAGGCACCCAGATAATGTGGATATGCACTACACAAAGTAGTCTGCTGCCTTGACCTACTGGGCCACCGACCATGGTTCCCTTTTTGGGCTACAGTGCTGTGTATTGTATACTGTATCGGATCCTTTGTGAGGATTCCACAGCTCCCCTGGTTGGTTTCACCAGAGAACCATGGCTCACAACTTAGGAACAATTCATCTATTCCAAAAGGCAGCAATTAGACGGGCACCCTGAATCTATGATTCTCTGTATTACCACAGCACACATGCTTAGGACACATCTTCCAGTTTCTTCAGTGGGCTGTGCATCAATGAGTTCTTCTTCAGAGAGAATATAATGTTGAAACAAAAAAAAACTTATGTACATTAAATATCTCTTCATTCTTTTTCTCAGGTTTGCGGTCGAGTTTATTCTCTCAGAGCCAAGGAAAGAATGGACTGGCAAACAAGGAAAATTGTCTTCCCCTCTGCTCTCTCAGTTTGTGAAAAGAAGTAAAAGTGATTCTAAGATTCTTATTTGCATCTGTGGTCCATTACCTTTTACAGAAAAAGGAATGCAGTAAGTGAAAGGGAGGAAATATTTAATACCTATACTTCAAAACAGGCTCACCCTATTTGTTTCTTAGACCAGAGATTTTATCAGCTCATGGCACACCACCAGGTCACTAAAATTGCTGAGGCACACCATCAGTTTTTAAGGATATATCTTATAATAATAATAATAATAATAATAATAATAATAATAATAATAATAATAATAATAATAATAAACAGTATTATATAGCATTTTCAGCTAAAAGTTCCCAAAGTGATTTACAGAGGAATAAAAACTAGATATTAAGTTTGTTTAAATTTTAATAACTAATATTTTTATCATTAACATTTGATTAAATAAAATTTAAAATAAATTCAAAACTTTAAGCAAACTGTTATTTAAAAATAAAATAGTGAGAAATCTCTGGTTGGTGATGGAAAGCCACCAACACATCCCCAATAACAACAGGCTCTGAGGACACAACACATTGAAAAGAGAAAGAAACAATGCAAGGATCTCACAACAAGGAGCTGGATGGAGGGACTTCCATGACTAAGGCTGCAATCCTAAAGACACTTTCCTGAGAGTAAGACCCATTGAACACAATGGGGCTTACTTTAGAGTAGACATGGTTAGGATTGTACTCTAAGAATCAACAGCCAGAGCATGTAAAGGAGGATCAGCAATTAACAGGCTTCTTCAGCATCTGCCCACACGAGGCATGAAACCCTTCTCGGGGGCTTCTGCTCCTCTGCTTTGCAGCTGTTTAACACAACTCCCTGCTCTGTTGTGTTTCTGTTTTGCTCTACTGCTGGAGGCTAAGAGCCCAATCATAGGTATTTCTACTCAGAAGTCAGTCCTATTAGAGTAAATGGGACTTACTCCGTGGAAAGGGTGCAGAGGCAGCCTGAGTGTACAGTTCTATGCATGTCTTCTCAGAAGTAAGCCCCATTATAGTTCATGGGTTTACTCCTGGATAAGTGTGGAAAGGATTGCAGCTTAAATGTTACTGCTCTCACCCCCTGCATTTGCAAAAAGCTTCACAAGTTAAGATGTAACTGTTTTAGGTCTCTGTTTGGGAGCTTCCTGGCTTTGCACAGCCAAACAGGGCAAAATGTTGTTCAACTGAGCAGCCCTAGAAAAGCAACAGAATCTCATTTCATACAAAAGTCAAGGAGTGTCCAGGCAGGAGACAAAAGTGTTTGCCTCATGCAGCTGTGCAAAGTTGCAGGTGAAAAGATGGTGCTGTTGGCAGACACAAGACCAACTTTGACTAATGTCAGCCCCTGCTGCTGCACCAGGGAAAATTAGGCTGCATGCAGGGCGCATAGAGTCTGCTTCTCCCATTGCACATGTTTCTTCCTTACCCCATTCACTCTCTTGCAGCACATCTGTTGAGGGACTACAGCACACCAGTGTGCCATAGGTTGAAAACTGCTGTTTTGGACATTTAGGGAATGTTTTTGTACAGAATGTATTTGTTGAACAACCTGGAGGTGGGGACACTCAATTTTGCATTTAACTTAGTTATGAATAACTTGAAAGCCTGTAACATGGAACCCTCACTGGAGTGTGTGTTTGTAGATCATAGAAACATAGAGTTGGAAGGGACCCAGTGGATCATCTAATCCAACCCCCTGCCTGTAGCAGGAAAATCCCGTCTTATTGGGACCTGGGTCTTGAACCCTGGCCTGTTGGTTAACAGGCACAGTGTGTTAACCACTTGTGCCACCAGAGCAGTGTGAGACAATGACACATTTTTTGAATCTGATCTGAGCCAAACCTCAGAATGTGCCATACTTTTTTGGATGGAAGATGGCCAATTTTTCACTTCTGCTTTGATATTACACTTTCCTACATATCACTGTATTTTTATTTATTTATTTATTTCAGGTTTCTGCAAGACCTTGGGCACTCCTGTGAAGAAATACATTGTTTTACAGCCTAAAAAGCCAACATGGAGACTCAGTTTGCTTATGTTGCAGTCTTTGTATTTATGTTTTTCCCTTTGACTTTGGAGAGGAAAATATGTTGTGCATGAGTGCTTGGCTCTGTTCAATGTGATTACTTGAACTTGGTTATATTTGGAGAAGATAATTTTATATTCTACTGCTTGAAATTGTATTTTTGCTACTATGTAATCCTAACTAGAAATAATTAAAGTAGCAAAGTTCTTATATGTTGAAGAAATATTAACTCTGTCCTTATTGGATAATGAGCTTTAGTAGCATCCTTTTGCACTGATTTACTTTAGTTCTACAGGCAAAATATAGATTTTTTAAAAATTGTTATAATTTCATTACTGTAAACTGTCTTGTCAAGACTTTTGTCTGAACTTCTATAAAACACAGTTATCTCAGGAAAATATTTGGTTTTAGGACAGTCTTACCTGGTATTATAATGTTTTAGTATTTTAGGGCCAAACTAGATAATACACCTTTCATGATTGAGGCTTGTGTGCTTTATGTTTCTAATGTAATGTCTGTTCAATCCCACCCCCTCCAAGACCTTAATGGAAGTTTCAATCATTTGTCTCTATCACAGATACAATTTAGCAGAGTTGGGGCTGCTATTTACCTGGGGGGAATAGCTCCCAGGGAAACTGTCTTCCTTTTCAAATAGCAACTATTTGGGGGTGGGAGTTCTAGATCAGAACAGTGGTGGGGAATGCAATAAGTTAAAATTCTCCCCCTCCCACTGCATTCCTGATCCAGATGTGTACCCCACAATAGCTGATATATCCATTTAAATGTGAAGCACACATGCCCCAGTTAATGTGGGAGGCATACTGTACAGTTTGTCCCTTTCTTGTAAACATTGAGTGTGCTCTTGTAAATTAAATTCACAACATCAATTTTGTATGGAAATTACTTTTTGTATAAGACTAATTAAAAAAGAGTTGAAGTTAAATATAATTGCCTGTGCAAAAGCTTTGTTTGTGATGTGATAATTGTGATCTATTCCTGTAGACACTCAGTTTTTTTGAAAAATGGTTGTGGTGCTTTTTGTTTTTTTCCTAATCAACAAGGCTATGCTAATGGATTTGTAAATTAATTCAGTTCAGTTTATTTTTACATGAGTGCTCCCTCCTTGGAGGAAATCTATTCTCTTTATCTCCTATGTGATATTTTGTGAAATATGTCTTGCAAAGAATCTTTTTGGGGTGGAGTATTTGTATCCAACATGTCTCTCACATCAAGGGGGATAAAGTAGCTAACAATAAAACATGGATACACTGATGAATTAAAACCTTAAAATGGTAAAACATGCTACATCCCCCATAAAATAAATTAAAAGCATTATGAAAATGCCAACCTTCAGCATCAGTTAAAAGTTTGAATGAACAAAAAAGTCTTAAGGCCCTATAAAAAGCTGAAATTCTTTGAGTGTGGTATTTTTCATTACTTTGTTTTAAATGCCCATTCATTTCCTGTTGAACCATGTTTGCCTTATCATGCATACATGATTGTGCTAGGCAACATTTACGGCAAAGTTGGCTATAAGTTTTGCAGTGAAGACCTGGTTAGTGGGCTTGTCTTCAGGGTTCAAATCACCTAATTTTTCGTAATTACCCAATTTAATTAATGACCCTCCCCAAATTTCCATGGCACACCTGAGGACTATCTGCAGCACACCAGTGTGCCATTGCACTCTGGTTGAAAATCACTGAGCTGAGGAGTGTCTGTTGGCCGGCCTTGGAAGAGGAATCTGTCTGGACACTGTGGTGAGATGCTAGACTACATTGACCTTTGGTTTGATCCTACTGTGGTGACCCACTGTTTTCTCTGTGTAACAGTTGTTCTGAACCTCTGGTGGTTCATAGTTTCTTTTCATAAAGTATTGAATTACTACAAGGAAAACATCTTGTTGCTCAGTCCCTTATTAGAGAGTTGTCATAGTAACATGGGCATACTTTAAGCTACGGAAAGCAAACAACTGGAAGAAGTTCATGCTGTTTTTGTTCCGTACTCTGAAATGAACTTTCATATAGCTGCTTCACTAATGGAATAAGCAAAATCAGAGACCGACATATGGGGGATAAAACAAATGAGAGGTTGTGAAAATTTCTCATAGAACAAAAACATATGTCCACCTTAGTGTGGGGTGGGCTGGCACTAAGCCTAAAACACTTACTCAGAACTGCAGATAGCTTCTGAAAGTGCATTTTGCTTTTTTAACATTTCAGTAATCGTGGTAGCATTTTAAAGTGATTATCTGTGCCGGCAAGAGGAAATTGAGGTTCTTTTAAAAACTGGTATTGAACCAACAGACTGGAGAATGTGACTCAGAAGGTCATGATTTATTGATGGCAGTGGAAGTTTCCCTTGGTGGAACCTTGTCAAACTGTTAGAAGTGTGAACGCAACAAACAGAATGGATGGATCTGAGAAAATAGACGAGCAGAGGGTAAACAGCATTTTCTATTATACTGAATGGTTTTTTATTCTGATGTTTACAAAGTGTGCTTTTTCCTTGCTGCTTTCCCTACTGCTTTCCCCTGCTGTGTGTTTTAAGTCTTGTCGCGGTGGTGCTGGGGGGCTCCTTAATTCTACTCATTTAGCATTTGTGTTAAGTGGTTGTGCTCTTCGAATACTTTGCGAATATGTTTCAAATTGAAAAGTGGACTAAAAGTAGACAACCAAATGAATAAACATACAGTGATATGTAGACATGCATATTCACTTCACAGAGAAGCAGCATCTCTACTGAACCTGTTTAGATGTAAAATGCCAGAATGGAGAGACCACTGTTTAAAAAGTGACCACTGGTAGGGTTGCCATAATACTCTTCCACAAAATTGGGACATGACTATTTGTCCCATTTGCCAGTATGTGAACAAAATTCCCGAAAGTTGGGACTGTCCCTGTTTTTTGGGACATATGCTTGTTGTCACTTGTTGGGTGACCCTGGGTGAGTCTGTCTCTCTCACAGAACATTCCTAACCCCAGGTTAAAAGATAAAGGTATCCCCCGTAAGTTGAACTGCTAGTCAAGACTGACTCTAGGATGCAGTGCTCATCCCTTTTCCCTGGCTATAGAGTCAGTGATGTCCAAAGACGTCTCCGTGGACATGGTGGCCCGCGTGCACAGGGAACGCTTTTACTTTCCCACCGAAGTGGTACCTATTTCTCTACTTGCATTTGTCTGCTTTCAAACTGCTAGGTTGGCAGGAGCTGGGCTAAGGACGGGAGCTCACCCCAGCTTGTGGTACTCAGGCCTCGAACTGCTGACCTGCTGACTGGCAGGCACAGTGCCTTATACCACGAAGCCACTGCACGAAGCCCTTTAACTCCAGGTTAGGCTGGCACAAATCCCAACACAAGTCCTATGCTGACACAGGGGGTGTCACAAAAGTGCCTTAAGGGGTGGAGGTAAGGCCAATTCACAAACATGTTGACCTTTCCAGGTCACTTTAGGAACGGGGAGATGGCCTAAACTGGTTAGGATTACACTGTTCATGTAACTAAGAGCACAATCCAGAGTAACTACGGGGAGTCCTTTCTCCGGTGTAAGAACAATTTGCTCTGGATTGCAATATGAATTTCCTATAGGTTTTCACTAGGTGGTGCAGTAACTACAAGTGTATGTAATGTCTCTTGTGTGCTCCCGTAGTTACTCTGGATTGTAGGATATGATAAAATTTTGGTGTAATTTTAAGATAAAAAGTGTAATTAGAAAAGTGGGGGAAGAAAGAACTAATATTGTAATACCGGTAATCATTTTTAGGCTATGGCCACAGAAATATTTCTATTTAGTCTTTACTGAATTGCCAGACACCCTGCAATCCTTGCATGCTGTGCTTCAGAAGCAAACACTGAATAGGGATTTCTGCTGCCACATGCAAGCCCTGTGGCACATGTACCAATTTTCTGAGAAACTAGTATATTGGATATAATCTGCATATTTATTGAAATATTTATAATCCAATGCGGTAAATGGCAGGGTGTCGCTACAAAAAGCAGCCAAACAAAACCTGTCAGCACTTCTTGCTCAAGGGAATGTGTTAGTCTGATAAGCTGATACAAAAACACTTTCAGTCTCTCCTGAAAAATTGTAAGGAAGAATCCTTGGCCATAGCTCATGGCACAGGGCATTTCACAGGGAAGGAACTCTTGCAAACAAAGCTTTCCTTTCAAATCCTGACAGCAGGGAATGAGTAGGCTGAGGTAGAAGAAGGTGGTCCTTCAGATATCTTGTCCCAAGTTGTCCCTGAGCTGTTTCAACTGAGTAAAGGTCACCACAAGTACTATTCAGAAGCAACCTGGCAACCGGTGGAGCTCAAACAAATGCAAAATGGTCATTCCAGCAGCTCCATTTTCTACCACATGAAGCTTCTGCAGCGTCTCAAGGGCACCACAGAAACTGCATTTCAGTAGACCCACAGGCCACAACACTTACCTCACATCCGTGTTACCAATTGTAACTGAATGTCACTGGCCCCTATAGTTTTTATACTTGCAGTGATGCTACAATTCTCTGTACTGTTACTAAGGCTACGATCCAGAGTAACTATGGGAACTATTACACCAACAAAGTTATGATGTCACCTATGGAAAACCTACAGGAAATGCATAGAGCAATCCAGAGTAAGTGCCTCTTGTAACTGCCTACAACCCTGGATTGTAGGGTAAATATGCTAAAGTGAAACATCATGGATAGTTTTACCCCATTACATAGCATTATACATTTTGGATCTAAAGGTATAAATTGCCTACTTAAACATAATATAGTAGATTCTGCCCAGAAAGATATAGAAATCATTGCAGATTTGATTCCCTGGTTCCAAGAAGCCACTTTCTTGCCCTACCTGCAGACACTCATTGGAGGAGTGATGCTTAGTCATCTCATATTTATAGATTTTACTTCCCTCCAAAAAATAATTGCAGTGCAATCCTATGTGTACCTATTCAAACGAAAAGACAGAGTTTAATGGAGCTTACTCCCAGGTAAACATGGACAAATATATTTACGATACTTCAAACTCCTAAACTTAACATACAGGTATTCCTGTATTTACTTGTCCATGGTAAATTAGCGTCTCTTTAATGCACATATACAGAAATGCATGTGCTGGAACCCCAGGACACAATATAGTGCACAGCCTGGTGTTTCATGTAAAGTAGTTTGCAAGCATGACAATATAACCATTACTGTATACAGTACTTATAACAAGTACTTGTCCTGCCAACTGGGCAAGAGACACTCTTTCAAGTGGGTGTTCCTCCTTATTTAGCAGGGGGAGAGTAAAGGGCCCTACACACCCCAGCAATGTCTGTTCTAGTGGCTTCTGCTGGTGTTCTTTTGCATTTTAGATTGCAAACCCTTTTGGGACGGACCCATTAGCTATTAATTTTTTTGATTTCTTTGTAAACCGCTTTATTAACTTTTTAATTGAAAAGCAGTACATAAATACTGTAGATAGAGGTACTTCTGATACACTGAATTCAAAGAACAAACAGCTTTCAAATCTGTTGAGGCCATCCTATTCAGTGGTGGGCTCTAGCAGGTTCGCACCTACTCTATAGAAAGAGATAGGACATATAAAGTTTAAAAATAGCCATTTAAAAGTGGCTGCCAGATGGGCAGAGAACCGGTTCTTAAATTTTTTGAAGCCCATCACTGATCCAATTGTAGAGTAAATATAGCATTGGAGCATTGTTTAAATAGGGGAAGGTGGAATGGAAAATACTAGTAAATTTATATATATATATATATATATATATATATATATATATATATATATATATATATATATATATATATATATATATATATATATATATATATATTAGGAAGTAAATAATTCTATTTTAGGCAGGAAGTAGTAGCTAGGATGGCAGCCTTAGGAAGCAATCCAGAGTAACTACAGGGAGTCCTTGCTCCGGTGTAAGAACAATTTGCTCTGGATTGCAATATGAATTTCCCATAGGTTTTCACTAGGTGGTGCAGTAACTACGGGTGCACATAATGTCTCACATATGTCTCACACACACACTTTCCTGAGTGGAAGCCCCATTGACTCTAATGGGTCTTACTTCTGGGTAGACATTCCTGGGAAGAGGCTCTGGGGCTGCACTCCTATGCATACTTTCTAGAGAGGAAGCCCCATTGACTCCCATGGGATTTCCCTGATGTGCTAGTTTCCTGCCTGCAAGGAGAAGCAACTGAGGCTGGGGTGGAATGCAGCAGGATCCCTCTGCGCACGTGCTGCCTGCCTGCCTGCTGAGACCCTGCCTGTGCTGGCCTGGACTGGAGCCACGTGACGCAGACAGCAGTCTGAGTGTTCTCCCGAGAGGGGCGGAGCTGGAAGCCTGATTCATTCACCAGCCAGGCCCTTGGCAATGACAGGCTCCTCAGCTGCCTCCAGTGGAGAAGGCAGGGCGCGCGCCTCCCTTGGAGTCCCCTGGCTGCAGCTCAGCCCTCAGGTGAGCACTCAGGGCAGGGCAGGGCAGGGCGGCTCCTCTTTACTCCTCTCACGTTTACTTGGGAGTAAGCCCCATTGGGACTTACTTTTGAGGATACACGCGTAGGATGGGGCTCTAAGGCTGCCATCCTTGCTACACTTTCTTGGGAGGCAGCTCCATTGGCTCTAGTGGGATTTACTTTTGAGTAGATAGGCATAGGATTGGGCGCTAAGGCTGTAATCCTGCTCACACTTTCCTGGGAGTAAGCCCTTAATGGGACTCTAAGGGGATTTACTTTTGAGTAGACATACATAGGATTGGGCTCTTAGGATGTAATCCTGCCCACACTTTCTTGGGAGTAAGCCCCTAATGCGACTCTAAGAGAATTTACTTTTGAGTAGACGGTTATAGGATTGGGCTCTAAGGATGTAAACCTGCTCACACTTTCCTGGGAGTAAGCCCCTAATGCGACTCTAAGGGGATTTACTTTTGAGTAGACAGTCATAGGATTGGTCTCCAAGGATGTAATCCTGCCCACACTTTCTTGGGAGTAAGCCCTAATGGGACTCTAATGGGATTTACTTTTGAGTAGATAGGCATAGGATTGGGCTCTAAGGGCTCTGTAATCCTGTCCACACTTTCCTGGTAGTAAGCCCCTGATAGGACTCTAATGGGATTTACTTTTGAGTAGACAGGTATAGGATTGGGCTCTAAGGATGTAATCCTGCCCTCACTTTCCTGGGAGTAAGCCCCTAGTGGGACTCTGATGGGATTTACTATTGAGTAGACGGACATAGGATTGGACTCTAAGGCTGTAATCCTTCCACTTTCCTGGGAGTAAGCCTCTAATGCGACTGACTTCTGAGTAGACATGCATACAATTGGACTCGGATTGTAATCCTGTCCACACTTACTTGGCAGTAAGCCCCACTGGCAGTAGACAAGCATAGGATTGGGCACTGGTTCCTTTGGTGGGTAGGCTGGGAATGCGTAAGGGTTGATATGCTGTTTTTGGTGCTCTTGGTTGCCTCTGTTTCATCTTGAGTTGGTCCTGATACTTGCAGGCGATGGTGTCTCCCTCTTGACACAGCCCAGTCAATAAGCACTTTTTTTTGGCGTGTCCTACCATCCTATTGATTGACTGAGTTCCAAAATCAATAAACTTAGGGACTGACTTTCAGAATTGACACACTATAAGCTCCAGTTCAAAATGAATGGTCATTAATATAATCAGTTGTTATGGTTGATTCATTGAGTTATCTGCATTATCTTTAGATAGAATCATAGAATCATAGAGTTGGAAGGGACCTAGTAGGTCATCTAGTCCAACCCCCTGCCTGCAGCAGGAATTCCCCCTAGAGCAGTGGTTCTCAATCTTCCTAACACCGTGACCACTTTATAAGTTTCTCATGTTGTGGGGACCCCCAACCATAAAATTATTTTTGTTACTACTTTATAACTAATTTTGCTACTGTTATGAATCGTAATGTAAATACCTGATATGCAGGATGTATTTTCATTGTTACAAATGAAATGTGTGTTCTATGCACACATTAAACACAATGGGATTTATTTCAGAAGATTGGGCATAGGCTTGGGCTCTGATGCTGCAATCCCATCCACATTTACATGGGAGTAAAGGCCCCTGACTATAATGGGATTTATTTCAGAGTAGGCATGCATAGGATTGGGCCCTCAGGCTGTCAGTCAGCCCCAGTGCGTGTGCAGCTACAGCCAGAAGTCTGGCAAGCCTGACCTAGCCCCCTGCACCAGGGGTCTTTAGGCGACCCCCAGGAAACCTCTGGGCGACCCCGAAAGGGGTCCCGACCCCAACTTTGAGAAATGCTGCCCTAGAGCATCCCCGACAGGTGCTCGTCGAGCCTCTGCTTGAAGACCCCCAGTGAGGGAGAATCCACCACTTCCCTTGGCAGTCTGTTCCACTGCCAAACCGCCCTCACTGTCAGGAATTTTTTCTGGACATCCAACCGGAATCTCCTTTCTTGCAGTTTGTACCTATTGGTTCTAGTTCTGCTTTCAGAAGCAGCTATGAACAAATGAGCCCCTTCCTCCCTATGACAGCCCTTCAGGTATCTAAAGAGGGCAATCATGTCTCCTCTCAGCCTCCTCTTCTCCAGGCTGAACATCCCAGGTTCCCCCAACCTTTCCTCGTAGGACTTCCCTTCCATCCCACTGATCATTCTTGTCGCTCTCCTCTGGACTTGCTCCAGTTTGGCTGCATCTTTCTTAAAGTGAGGTGCCCAGAACTGAACACAGTACTCAAGGTGAGGTCTCACCAGTGCAGAATAAAGAGGAACTATAACTTCTCGTGACTTGGAAGCTACAGTCCTCTTAATGCAGCCTAAAATGGCATTTGCCTTTTTTGCAGACACATCATACTGCTGACTCATGTTCAGCTTGTGATCCACGGTGACTCCAAGATCCCGCTCACATGTTGTGCTGCCAAGCCACGTATCCCCCATTTTATACCTGTATTTTTGGTTTTTATTTCCTAAGTGCAGGACCTTGTACTTCTCCCTGTTGAAATTCATTTTATTTGTTACAGCCCAGTATTCTAGTTTATCCAGATCCTCCTGGAGGTGCAGCTTTATTCATAAGTGTTACTTATGAATTCATAACATTCATAAGTGTTACTTCCAACCAATGCAGTGTTTTATAATTACAGAAATGTACAGTGTGGAACTGATACGTAGAGCTAGGAAATGCTTCAGTATCACAAGGAGATATGGAGTTGGATTGAATCGCATGGAGAGCTTGCTGATGTGTGAATGGAAGTGGGAGTGCTTCATGGTGTGCAACTAACTAGGGTTAGAAAACAGATAGAAAAATACACCATATTTACTCAAATCTAACACTCACCTTTTTCAGCCAAATGTAGTCTCCAAAATCAGGGTGCACTTTTGTGTTAGATTCATCATGCATTAGATTTGAGTAAATCCAGTATTTTCATTATAAGTATAGGTCAGTATTTAGTTTAACAGTTTACGCTATTGTAATAAAATTGAGCAAGAGGCACTCTTTCAAGTGGGTGTTCTTCTTTTATTTAGCAGGGGGAGAGTAACTGGCCCTACACATCCCAGCAATGTCTGTTCAAGTGGCTTCTGCTGTTGTTCTTTTTTTGCATTTTAGATTGTGAGCCCTTTTGGGACAGGGACCCATTAGCTATTAATTAGCTATTATTATTTTTCAATTTTCTTTGTAAACTGCTTTGTGAACTTGTTAGTTGAAAAGCGGTATATAAATACCGTAGATAGATAGATAGATTGTTGTATAAAGTAGTGCAATTAGGTAAAAATCAAAACATAAACCCATTGTCATATTATTATTTTCATATAACTCATATAGCAGTTTTATTAGGTAAAATTTGCACCTGTACTACACTGTGCATTACAATCACCAGTAAACCTTTTTTTTTTTTAAAATCTCAAGCCTTTTAAATCAGGGTGCACATTAGGTTAAGTGGGGCATTAGATTCCAGTAAATGCAGGTACAATATATGAAAAAGAAAAAATATATCCCCTTCCACCTTGCTTGTTGACACAAAAGATACAGGTTGACTAAGTGCCCCATTGTCAACCTGCTGTAATTGGCAGCCACATTGATTTTTTTTAGTACTTAGTGCCCCACTTTTCAGATCTGTAAAGGACAACCTGAATTTTTTTTTAAGTATAAAAGCAAAATTAAATAAAGGTATAGCAGCAGGGTAAACAACAGCAGTTCACCAAATGGCAGTTAGAAAAAAACAGGTTTTTAAAAAAACTGTTTTTTTTTTATTTTAAATGATGGGTGAAGGAAAAGGTCTCCAGGAGAGGCATTGCTCAGCGGGTGCCCTGCAGAGTACATCCTAGTGATTTTCAACCAGTGCTGTGTGACTGGTCTGCACTGTGCTGCAGAAAAATTGGGGGATCTTTTATTATTATGGCCAATGTGCTCTCCTTGAGCAACATGGTATACCTTGACAGTGGTCCAAAAACTGATGGTGTGCCTTGACAATTGTAGCACCTTGTCAATGTGCCATGAGATGAAAACAGTTGAAAATCACTGTTCTAGAGCCTGGGTGTAGGGTTTCATATGTCTCAAAAAACAGGAACAATCTTGATTTCGGGGGATTATGATTACATACTGGCAAATGGGATAGAGGCTCCTGTCCTGATTTTGTGTAAGAAAATTATGGCAACCCTACCTGGGTGCCACCTTACCTCTGAAGGAGAGCTATGATGGAGTAGTGGTTAGTGGTTAGGACTGTGACCTGGAAGATCATGGTTCAAATCCTCTCAGCCATGAAGCTTCCTGAGTGACCTTTGGCCAGTCGCTTACTCTCAGTCTCATCTACCTTACAGGGTTGTTGTGAAGAAAAAAGGATTAAAAACTCTGTAAGCTGCCTTGGGCATTTGCTTTGGCATGGGAAAGGAGGAGAATAAATAAATTGTGGTCTAGTGCTTTAAGGATTGAAACCAGAAGTGAAACAATCCTGTAGTGCTGGGTGCAAAACAAATGGGCGCCAGAGAGCCGGGGTGCTGGAGGGCACCACTTTCACACTCTTCTGGTGTCCCCCAGATGCTCCCCCCACCGCCACAGCTGCACCCAGAGAACCGGGCATTCTGGCGCCCATTTTAAAAATTGCACGCATTGTGTGCACTGCTCTGAACTTTCCCAGAGTGGGAGAGGAGTGAGGTGGGCCCAGGAGGAAGTTCCTTCCCCTGTCTTGTCGCCAGAGCGGGCCCAGCAGCCTGAGCAACAGCAGGCTGCTTCATCGCTGCTGGGCTGCAATGGCCACCTGCCCGCAGCCTAGTCAGCCCGGCAGTGCAGTCTCCACTCCTCTGGGAGATACTGCCTGCCTCACCAGCCGCCAGCCCAGCAGGTGAGTCCGCAGTCCAGCCAGCCCTACCTGCCTCTACACTCCATACCCCCAAGATCAGCCCACGCATCCTGCCCTTGATGGCCCTGGCTCCCTCCCCCTCAGTGAGCCCCCTTCACTCACCAATGTGCCTCTACACCCCATGCTCCCAAGATCAGCCCACCCACCCTGCCCTAGATGCTCCCAACCCCCTTCTCCTTAGAGAACCTCTGTTTTGTGGAAATCTTTCCTGCTACAAGCCAGGGGTTGGAGTAGATGACCTCCTGGAGTCCCTTCCAACTATGTCCCTCTATGACAGTGTTTCTCAAAGTGGGGGTCGGGACCCCTTTTGAGGTCACCTAGAGCTTTCCTGGGGTCACCTAAAGATCCCTGGTGCAGGGGGCCAGGTCAGGCTTGCCAGACCTCCGGCTGTACCTGTGCGTGCACTGGGGCTGACTGACAGCCTCAGGGCCCAATCCTATGCATGCCTACTATGAAATAAATCGCATTGTATTCAATGTGTGCATAAAACACACATTTCGTTTGTAACAATGAAAATACATCCTGCATATCGGATATTTACATTACGATTCATAAAAGTAGCAAAATTACAGTTATAAAGTAGCAACGAAAATAATTTTATGGTTGGGGGTCCCCACAACATGAGGAACTTATAAAGGGGTCATGGCGTTAGGAAGATTGAGAACTACTGCTCTATGGGTGCCATTTTGCCTAGGTACACCTCTGATTGAAACCAATCAATCGTCGGGGTTCTATAGCTGCTGTTTTAAGACTCCTGTGATGTGTTTCATGTGCCTAGTCCCAATCAATAAGGTAGCTATAATATTGTGCAGTAAGGGAAGTTTTGGAAGGGTCTTCAAGAGCAGTCTTGTGTATTTACATATAGCAGCAGTCCATGGTATCGACAAAACTTGAATAACTGAGCTGGGGCTATCTGTGGCTGGTTTGCCAGCATCAGGTGATGGAAGGCACTCTGTGCTACTGATGCTGAGCCTCCATTGACAAAGCTGGATGTTTAATTACTTCCATCCTGTAGTCACCTTCCTAATCAAATGACACACTGACTACAGGGTCTCTGGTACATTGTAAATTCTAGCCCACTACAGTCCATTCATTTGGTCCCTTACAGATTGAAAAGACTGATGCAAAGTGTGTTTTTCAGTCCCCGCTTGTATGTGGGTTTCTCCTGCTGGAGATTTTTAGAATACATTATAACCAGGCACCACTGGAACTGCATCAGAGTAATCGTGTATCGTAAGTACAAAAAGAGGACAAGGTCCCCAAAATGTAGGAATGAAAAATATAGGACAAATAAAACCTAAACAGTCTTAGGTGAGTTGTACATAGTGTATTTCATGTAGTTAATTTAAGCACTATACAGTAGTGCCTCACTTAAAAGATCTTAATTTGTTCCGGAGGCATGCTCTTTAAGTGAAATACTCTTTAAGTGAAGCAGATTTTCCCATAGGAAACAATGGAAACTCAGACGATTTGTTCCACAACCCAAAAAATATTCATATAAAAATATTAACTGGATGTAAAAATGATGACAAAACACAGGAATTGAATTCAAAACACTATAATATAATACAGTCCACAATTACTGTAATAAAACACTGTAATATTTTGTACAGTAAAAAAGAAAACCTTTCTGGCCAAGGATGACTAATCTATATATATAAAAGAGAAAAGTCACTGACTGACTGACTCACTGACTGACTGACTCACTGACTGACTGACTCATCACCGCCCTGTCAAAACCGCTGAGCCTAGAGGCGTGAAATTAGGGGTGGGTGTTCCTTCCGTGACTGAGGGGTGCACTAAGAACCAGTTTTTAGAAATTCCAACCGGAAGTGGGTGAAAAGGGGCACAACACATTTTCCTCCCTATACTTTGTATTGGAGAATTGCTGACTCATCAACATTCCGCCCCAACTGCTGGGCCTGAAGCATGGAATTCTGGGAGGGATCCTTTTTAATTTAAATTTAACCCTTCAAGGGCTGAAAAGGGGTCAAGTTGTGCATGGGGGGATGATGCACATGGGGAAAGTTGCACATGGGATGTTGATGCGCATGGGGTGTTGATGCATATGGGGTGTTGATGCACTGTGGGGGGGATGTCGTATGGGGAAATGTTACTCCCGCAACGCGGGTACGCTTTTTGCTAGTTTTCACTAAAAGAGTCACTGGTATCTTTTGGAGCATCTTTAACAAGGAACCTCTTTGTGTGAGAGATTTATCTATGCAAACTGGATAGGCAGTCTGCATCAGCAAAGGGGCCAGATCCTATGCTATTTACTCAGAATCAAGCCCCATTGAATCCACTGGGACTTACTCACAGGAAAGTGTGTAGGATGCAGCCTCTCTTTCCAAATTTGCACGAAGAGCAACAGCAGAAGGGCAAGATCCTATGCTGCCTACTCACAATCAAGCCCCATTGAATCCACCGGGGCTTACTCACAGGAAAGTGTGTAGGATGCACCCTGACTCCAAGCTTGCATGAAGTGCAACAGCAGAAGGGCTAGATCCTATGCTGTCTACTCAGAATCAAGCCCCACTGAATCCACTGGGGCTTACTCACAGGAAAGGAAAAGTGCAGGCAGGGAAGTTGGTGGGGAAGAGAGTGGTTGTAGTGGGGTACAGGCAGGGGGCGGGAGGGGCCTTTGGAAGCTGCGGCTCATCTCTGGAGTCCCCCCATTGCTGTGGCCTGCTGGTGGCTGCTGGCCAACCAGGTGGTGGGGAGGGACCTCCTCTTGGTCCCACCTCTTGTGGAATTTTTTTTTTAAAGACCCAGGAAATACCTTGGAATTCCGGAGAGGGGGGTTCCCGTTTCCAGTTATTCCCCCTTTTTCCAGGGGGCATCCGGGCATTTCTGGTCATATGATAAGCCTGCTTTGACTACATTTATTTTAGAGGGCTGGGGACTCTTGATTCAGTGTATCTGATGTCCACAAAACAGATGACATTTGTATACAGCCTGACCGCTCTGTTTCCCACATGCCACATAAAAGGCAGTTTGTCTTTAGCAAACCTAAAGAGAAGGAAGTTTGCTTGATTGGAAATGGAAGCTTTTTTTCCTCAGGAGAATAAAAGGTTAACTTTGGCTGGACTCTGGGTTGCTGTGGAGATAAATCCTCTAATTATCTCTGCATTTGCCTTTTTCCTGACCACTGAGTTATCTAGCAGATAAGAAGCTGATGTACATTTAATTTATTGATAGAAATTTTTCATCTTATAAGTGAGTATCTATGGTAAACCACTTTCTATCTCTGCATTAAATTGCACATGCTGAGCTTGAGAAACTTCTTGTGAGGATTTCCTCATTTAAAAAGAAAGGCTGAACTGTTCTCTTTAATAAGGATCTACCAGTATTAAATAGATGGTTGGATATTGTAATGTATCAAATTGAAACCTATAACCTTTCACTTTCCTCTTAATGTGATGTTGTGGCAACTTAGCAGCAGGAGATTGAAAAATCAATGATGGGTGAGTGATGCAGAAACTGACGGAAAATGCACTAGTCTAGGGATGACTCAGTTATCCCCTCTAGGGCCTGGCTCATTGTCTGCCATGTTTATCAGTGTAAAAAACAGGGTTTCTGTTTGTTATCAAATTGGTTAGCGGAATTGCAGGCAACACATAATACATTAGTATGGATTTCCTCCATAGGACATCACTGAAACCACATCACCACATCACATTCATGTGATTTTGCAGTTACTGTATGCCGATTCAGTGCCATTATACAGAATTACTCCTAGTTTGAAAGACAGGACACTTAATGCGGTGGGTGGTTATGGTGTCCTTGTAATTCTTTGCTGTATTTGCAAATATTCAGGTTGAGACTTAGAGCACAATCCTAACCATGTCTATCCAGAAGTAATCCCTCTTGTGCTTTACTCCCAGGAAATAGGAGTATTTACTCCCAGGAAAGTGTGTTTAGGGTTGCAGCCTTATTCCCATGTAAGTGTTAAAATTCGAGTGTCACAGATATTTCATGTAATCACACAGTGGTAAACCATAGTTGTTATTCATTGTGTACACTAGGATCTCTGCAGTATATACCTCTATTAAAGCACACATTTGACACATACATATATTATCATTTTATGTATGCATGCAAAAATGTTTTGCATGCAAGTGTAAGAAAATATGTGTAAAAATGCTCTAAGGCTCCTTTCAGCAACCAGTAAAAAGCCTGAACATAACATTCAGAAAGCCTGAATGTTGCAGGTGTAATGGAGAAGAGACCATCTATGAAAGTAGATTTCAGCAGTGAACAAACACAATTTTCAGCAGTGAATGTATAATAGTTTTCTGTTATCCTCTCCAGCAGTATGGGTGAAGATTTGATTGAAACAAGTGAAAATTTTATTGAATTGTTTTGACAAACTCTTTATATGGCAAAATTATCTGTTTTGTTTCTTAAAAGGCAGAATCATATCCATTAAAAAAAATCCATAAAGTGCTGCCTCTAGATTGAAAGGGGATAAAGCCATGTGTGAATGGAAATAGTATTCTGGTTCTGAACATTTGGTTGCTGGATGGGTGCTGAATCTTTTGAGCTGAAATACAGTTTTTTTAGTTCATTTTCATTTCTCCCAAGGTTTGATAGTGAATCAAACCTTGTTTGCATTACAGTGTGTGTCTGTTGCCAAGTGGTGATAAAAATGAACAACAGAGCAATGAATGATCCTTCTCTTATGAATCAGCATCAATCAACATGAGAACCACTATCTTGAGTTTTCAGCAGCCATTTGGGCCATGTGGCAGAGCAGCAGGATAGCAAATAAAACACAGTCTGGTCCTTGGATAATAGCCTTGTTGACACGTTTGAGAAATTCCTGGGGTTTTTGCCCATGATGTCGCTTTGGTCTCTGTGGAATTGTTACCTGTACATACTAGAGATAATTGCCTCACACCTCACTGTTTCTGAATTGGATAAATCCTACAGGAAGATCTTGCAAGCAGAAATGATGCCACACATTTAGGAGCCCATCTTGAACCATAGGGATCCTTTAAAAATCAAATCTTGAATTATTTACCTGAACAGCAATCACCAGCCAGCATTCATGACTATTATATGTTGTTTATTATTATTATTATTATTATTATTATTATTATTATTATTATTATTATTATTATTAACAACAGTATTTCTATACTGCTTTTCAACTAAAAGTTCACAAAGCTGTTCACAGAAAAAAATCAGATAATAGCTAATGTGAGTCCTAAAAGGGCTCACAATTTAAAAAGATGCAAAAGAACACCAGCAGACAGCCGCTAGAAAAGATACCACTGGGGTAAGCAGGGCCAATTACTCTACCCCTTCTAAATAAAAGAGGAGCTCCCACGTGAAGTAGTCCCATTTATCAGGAGTTGGCTATAAACCTGCAGTTTACAATGTACCAAATCATTTAGCAGGAGCTGGCTGTAAACTTGCTGTTTACAATGTAGGTCTAGAGAGATAGTACTTCTTATTCTGTCTTTCTTATGATATCCAGTGCACACTGGTGCCTACCAGTACCCACTGCCTACTATTGCTCCTAGGTGCCTGCTGACTGCTGGTGGCTGCCAGTGCCTGGTGCCCGTTGGTGTTGATGGTCTCCGGTGCAGGACTTCCCATGCAATAATGCTAGTTGACATGATAAACCACTTATGTTTTTTAGAGGAGCTGCATGGAGTTCCTGCCAACACAGAAGGTGGCAACCCCATCACCAGCAGACTAAGCTTAAATTTGTAAAGGCTGAATTCGACTCTCACTGGAAAATCAGGTAACTGCAGTTGCTAGAAATGCATTCACCTAGTTAAGCTGTTGTGCCAACTAAAACCAAACTTAACCCACTCAGACCTTGCTATTCTAATCTATGCTTTAGTAGAGTGTGCTGTGTAATCGGACTGTTGGGTGATGGTGGTTTAGGATTGATGCCTACATTGATGATTTTGCTTCTGGCCGTGACATCATTTCCAGGTTAATGACATAACTTCCAGTGGGTCCTGACAGACTGTCTTCTAAAAAGTGGGCCACAGCACTAAAACATTTGAGAACCACAAGAATATAACAGTGGTTCCCAAACTTTTTAGCATTGGGACCCACTTTTTTAAATGATACTTTTGTCAGGCCCTGCCTAGGTTTATCAAATTTTTTTAAGGCAGTATAGAAGGAAATGTTTTGTTTCTTATATTAACTAGAGAGACCCTCAAATATTTATTTCCCTAAATTTTCAAGTGATTGCAATCTGCCAAGACCTCAGCTCTTTGCAGGACAATTAGCAGCCATCTGATTTTTGGCTTTGCGTTATCTGATCTTTCTATCACCTTTATGATACCCACCAAAAATCAGATAATGACCCACTAGTGAGATCTAACCCACAGTTCGGGAACCAGTGTAATAGAGCTATTGTAGACGTCTGTCCATACAAACTTCGTTTCACTGTCATTTGAAGGGGTATAATTTGACCCTGACACACTGGGATTGTTTCTGTTATGCACTATGAGGGGAGAAAGTAGGTCAAAACTGAAGTTCATAGCATCCTGGATGAATAAAATTGTAGCTTAGTGCTTCTCTGATATAAAAGAAGGGGGTCAGAGGAACTGGGTTATTGTCTAATTATAATAGTACAAAAAAGATGCGATAAAAATAACAAGGACATTGCTGAAATACTTTGCTTGTAATACATGTGGTTTTTATTCTTTACAGTTGTTCCCTTTATTATGAATCTTTTAATGTTTTCTTCAACCATCTTTGATGATCCCTAATAACAGAAAGCTCATTTAGTAACTGAGTAGAACATGGCTTCCTTTCTAGAAGCAGAAAGGAAGAAAAACCTAAGATTCTTATATGAAAATAATAGCTGCAATTAAATAATAGCTGCAAATAAATAATAGCTTTAGCTGCAATTAGTGCAGTTTTGGAATAAAATGTAAAACAGTTGATGGACAGAAGACATACGGTATTTGCATTACAAATGTCTCTCTTTGGAGTTCTCTTTCATGCTTCCAGTCAAATTGGACAGTATTTTAAATGTGCAGTCAGGTCAACTTTTTTAAAGAAGTTGCTGCCAGAGAGTCTAAGGGTGAAATAATAACCAATTTTCTATCTCCAGCATAAGGGCAGTACAATTCTGAGGTAAGGAAACAAACATTGCCTTGCCTGGAGAAGGCAAACTGCCTTGAAGAAGGCTGGAGTAGAAATCCAATGGCCAAAAAGTGGTATACAGTATAAATACTTTATATTCTAGTCTATTTTATTTTGATCATATTTTGTGCTATTGCAGTTATTATCTCCCGTTAATAATTCCATCATTTCCTTAGTTTTGCTTCCTACACTTTTAGGTTTTTTCCAGGGGTGGAGGAAATACACCAGGAATGTGCCTGCTTTATCTTTGGAGGAGCTCAGGCTTAATAAACCTTGTAAATTTAATCTATAGTAGTTGAACACAGTAATCATAACAGCTTCTAGAGAAATAAGTAATTTGTTTCATCTCAAAGGGGAGCGTGTGCATGACTAAGTTGAGCGTCTTATCTGATATGAAATTTAAATGATGAATGTAGTGGTGAAATCAGGCTGCCTGTGAGGGGCAGCTGGTTGCATTGCTACTCTGAAGAGGAGACTTTAATAAGGAAACGCTCAAAGGTTCAAACTTGTTAATTAAACTTTTAGAATAGTGGGATTTTTTGGTTAAATGTTACTAATACAGTACAGTGATTTTCAACAAAGGTTCACATAATGGTTAACATAGTGAAATAATTTGAGATAGGGTGGTAATGTGGGGAGGAAGAGAGTGAATTGGGAACAAGAAGGGGGGCAGATTCTGTGGCAGTGGCATCTGATGAATCAAAGCCCCCCCCCCTCCCCCTTAGGCTCAATCCACCTGCATAGGCAGGGTGAGCAGATGCCCAAACCTCAAAAGGAGGACAAGGTCTTGGATTCCTCTCAACCTGGCCTTTCTGTTGAACAAAAGCACGTTTGCCTACATACAAATAAAGCTGTGATATTGAGCACTTTCACTTTCTCATAGAGCTTATTGCATATTTGTTATTTTTAGTTTTTTTAGTTTTTTGTCCATAACTTTTGATAGAAGGGTGATATTTCAAAACCAATTTTTGAACTGGATTCTACTCTTCAATACAAATACAACGACATATGACATGATACTTCACACCATTGCAAATTTCAAAAATGGAGGACAGTGAAGCCCTTTTGAAGGACACCCGGACAGGAGGCTAAAAAAGAAGACAAATCTGGAAATTTCTGGTCATATGGTCACTCTAAGCACAGGTCCATATGGACTTGTCAATGATACCTTGGAAGCAGTCTCTTGTTGAGAGGTCCCCCACAACTATTAGCGTTGCAGCCTAAACCACTGAAGATATGAGTTGTTTACTGCCTTTCTGCCCCATTAAATAATTTTGTTATTTAAATTGTCTTAATGTTATGCCTAAACTCTCCATTTAACTGCATATTAAATAGAGTTTTAAACTCTGAGTTCTTTTGAGATGTTCCTATTCCTATGCTGTGTTTTCTCTCAGGCCATGAGGAAAGGTTTGGAACCACCAGTACTTCCCCTGGACCAAGGAGTCTCCCATTAGACCAGAGAAGACAGAGATAGGGAGGGAGACCATCCTCCCTGTAACTTGTTTCAGTGCTGTATCAAGATTTTTCTTGTCTCCAACTGCCCTATTTTAAAAAAATGTGTTCCTGGACTGTTTTTGTTGCCATTTTGGCAGTAGATGTTGTTGAACAGTTTTCCAATCTTCTTTTTTCCCTGGGAACAGAGGTATTTGCCTTCCCTTGCACTCATCACTATCCCATTCCACCCATCCCATCCTGACTCCCCCGTCACCTTACCTGCATTGGTGGATTTTTGTTGCCCTGGCACATTTGCAAAGACTCCTACCTTCTTCTGGTGCTCTGGCAGACACCTTTGCACACTGTCTGAGTACTTAGTGACTGCCATATGGCAGTTCCACCAGTTCTGCCAGCGTTCCCATAGGATTGAGCTATAAATCTATTTCAAAACCTGATTTGGTTTGCTTTTTCCAGCTAATGCCAGATGTTCTCCATATTTCTATATCTATATAGGTTGAAGATGGCTGGACCAAGATTTATTTCTAATAGAACATCTCAGCACAGTTTATCTCATTCAGATTATACTTGGGAATATGAATATTACGAATTTGAGCCAGTTTCATTTGAAGGCCTCAAGGCTCATAAGTGTAAGTCTTATTGGGAGTTTTTTCAAGTATACTTTAAACTATATTTGCAAAAAGCAACCTTTTGGGAATTGCTCCTTTCTTTTGCTTGTGCATGTTTATTCACATAACTTTTATTAGTCTGAATTGCTTCATTATTTTCCAAAATGTAACTTTGGTTAATTATATGTACAATTTGAGAAATTCTGCTACAAATTGGCCTACATTTAAGGGGGCTGGGGCTGATTCCCTCCCATTCAGTTCTGTGACTGAGGGGAATGCTTGGGCTTCTAATGCTTGCCACATCATGGCAAAACATTCATCTTTGTACAAATGGCAAGTGGAATAGCAGATTCATAGAATCCTAGAGTTGGAAGGGACCCAGTAGGTCATCTAGTCAAAACCCCTGCCTGCAGCAGGAAATTCTCCTAAAGCATCTCCAACAGGTGCTCGTTGAGCCTCTGCCTGAAGATCCCCAGCAAGGGAGAGTCCACCACCTCCCCTGGCAATCTGTTCCACTTAGTAAAGGCCCTTTACCAGGGCTTACCTTTACCTTTACTACAAAGCAGATACTTGGTAGGTGGCTTGTATAGAATAACCTTTACTGTATTTTGTCCAATTGTATCTAGTTTTTCAGGATTAAATTTAGGAAAACAAAACAAATTTCTCACCTACTTCCAAAGCTGAAACATTTGAAGCAAATGTGGTCACGCAGGGCAGATTGGTGCCGCCTTCTTCTGCCCTATAATGTTACCAAAAACATTCTCGTCTTCTTTCCCTCAAGCATTTCTACCCTTAGAAAAAAGCTGCTTAAAAAACAATGAAGGGGCTGAATGGCTGAACATTAATGTGACACTTAAAAGTCTGACTGATGTTTATGGGGCAGACAATAGTGACTTCAGGGCCAATAGCTCACTGCCCTGCATGTCTGACACTTCAGTTCTGAGATGAAGCTCACTATGTACCTGGCTAAAGGGTGTGCTAAGAGCCTTCTTTTTATATTATGCCTTTTTGCAGTGGTTGACTTGTTTTTTTCATGGGCAGAATAAGGACTAAATCCTATGTAACTTTCCAACCCTGATGTAACCAGTGGGTGTGCACTGCATTCTATGGTGGAAGGTAGTTGGAGGCCTACTCATGATAAACAAATGTTAAACTGATTGGAAGAGGGGAGATGAGAGGGGAGTGAATGCTTGCTGTCTTGCCTTGGGGCTGCATTGCAGCTGCACAAGTCCTGGAGTGTTTGGAAGGACTGGGCCCTAACAGCAGTTTGTTCCAGTAATTAGAGCTTGTCCTTGGGGGGGGGGGGAGGGGGGCTTGTATCCTTGGCAGTGATACCTGATAGCAAGCTTTCATCTCCTCTCTTCCAATCAGTTTAACATGCAGGTTGGTGGGAGAAGACTTGATAGCTCTAGTCTGCTGCCACCAGCTCAGGAAATCTGGTTCTCACCTGGATGGGTTCCCTGGTCAAAATCCCTACCCAAGAATACTATTTAGGGTTGTTAAAATGCCCTCACTCTTGACAGTAGGACCTTCAGTGGGAAGACTGACAAATCCACTGATCCCAGAACATGGCAGAGGGTTTAAATAAAAATATTTTGTTAACAGATGAGAAAAACCAAGGTAAACAGTCTTCGTTTTTCACAGAATATTCGTTTTCCTTGAATATTCTAATGCTTGCCACATCATGGCAAAACATTCATCTTTGTACAAATGGCAAGTGGAATAGCAGATCCATAGAATCATAGAATCCTAGAGTTGGAAGGGACCCAGTAGGTCATCTAGTCAAATCCCCCGTGGTTGTGTAGGGTTGTGGTTGTGTAGGGAAGGACCTGCTGGAGTAGGACAAGAGCCTGGATTCCAGACCTCCAAACATCTGGATGGGAGGACAGACAAACATGAAAAGAAACTAATGCTCCTGGTTTTCTGTGTCCCTTTCCATGTCCCTGGGGCCCTCCCCATCAATCTTCCACTCTGCTCTTCAGAATGGGCTCTCCCTGTCTTGCTCCATCACAAGCTCACATAAGAGAGACTGGCCCCCAAATCCAGACTGGCCCCCAAATCCCGTAACTACGGGAGCACATAAGAGACTTTACGTGCACCTGTAGTTACTGCATCACCTAGTGAAAACCTAAGGGAAATTCTTATTGGAATCTAGAGTAAGTTGTTCTTACACCTGAGCAAGGACTCCCTGTAGTTACTCTGGATTTTGCCCAGAATCTCTCCTGGCCTGATGATCTTTCTCTGGCCTCACCTCCTTGCCTCTTATGTAGCTCTCTCCTCTGGGAACCCAAAACACCTCAGAATTGGAGGAACAATAAAGCCCCTCATAATGGAGGGAAAATCTTCCATGATAACAACAACTGACCGTGTAGCCAGAACTCTTGCAGGGATGCTGTGGATGAAATTTTCATTTTTCTTAAGGGAATTTAGTTGCTAAATGAATGCATAAAACTTCCTCGTGGGAGCAGCATATAATGAAGCTGCACAGCCATGAGAGCCCACTTAACTGTGCCCGGCTGTGATCATTCTTTTCACTGAAAATTATACAGCCTAGAGATTATTTTAGTTTCTTATTTTTGTGCCTTGAGTTTATTTTACCAATTACTGTTAAATTTAAACACAGGCAAACTAGAAAAGGAGCACCAGAAGCTCATGGGAGAGAATAGAGAGGTTGTTTCTGTGGGTTAGGAGCAAGATTGCTCTCAGGGTTCTTTTAATTCATCAGGACTATGACATATATTTGGTCCTGTTATTAAAAAATCTGAAACCCTGGCTCTGAGTCAGAGATCTCTATATGGAGAAGCAGGCAGTGCCCACACATTTCTTCCTGACCAATGGATAAAGCAGTCTAGCAGAATCTAACATGTCCAGTGATATTGGGAATTACTACACATGTGCCTCTAGTTGCTCAATGCAGAGTGATCTCCCTGACTTTCAGCCTCTTCTGCTCATGTAGGCCATACTCCAGAAAGCTTCAGTCCTATGCACACTTACAGGGGAAAGTAATTCCTATTGATTTCTGAGTAACCATGTACAAGATGGCACTGTAGAGAAGATGCTCGGTTGATTGACTGACTACTGTATATGCATGTCCAGCAATCAGGGATTGACAGAACTGAGTCATAGGCATGAAAATCACCCTCAAATGTTCACTGGATTGTATAGTGGGAAGTAGAATATTGGTTTTGGCCAATGCTCAAAATATAGTCATTCTTTAAAATACAGTATTATGTCTGATAAGCAGTGGATTCCTCTTTTTACTCCATGTCAGTGATTATCTTCCTTACTTTTTCTTCCCTTTGTTTACAGATTCCATTGTGATTGGTTTTTGGGTTGGCCTTGCAGTCTTTGTAATTTTTATGTTCTTTGTACTCACCTTGTTGACAAAGACAGGAGCACCACATCAAGAGTAAGTACTTCCACTGACAGAAAAAATCTTGACCTTTGTGTTAGTGAGTCCGCTTCTTCTGGCCAGCATTCTGTGTCAGTCAAGCATGCCGAGAGTTCTATTTCTCTGTTCTTCTGGAGCAGAGAAGTCTGAGGGTTCTGTTCTCGTGCTTCTGGATGAGGATGAGGAGAGAAGTGGCAAAAGGGCTAAGGAGAGGGGAGTTTTGGTAAGCTAACGTGTTAGATTTTAGGAAGATATAGGGAAGGCAATTGGAGGGTTGAATTGAATAACAGGACAGGCTGAGAAGAGGTTGGGGGGCAATTGAGGAGAGCCACTGAGGTTGCAAAATATTGTACCTCTGCAAGCAACAACTGTGTGCTTTACTAGTATGAAATATTGCAGGTCTCTGTGCGATGAACCATCAATATTTTTGTAGCAATTCATTTGTTCTCAAAGACGATAAAGCTTTCAAAAGTGGAGCTCAGAGCAACCAACCACAAAATCTAGGCTTCCTTGCCTTTTGGAAAAAATGCCAAACTATATTGGAGGGCACAGTTCCTGGGTAGAACTGTACGAGACTTCACCTTTCAGATGAGCTCTGTGGAGAGATGTCTGGCAGTATACATTGTATGTACTGGAATGGTACAATACAGACAGTACAAACCCTTGTCACGTTTCAGCTGGTTCATAGTTTGGCAAATTCATCAGAGTGCCCATTCTGTGAGCAGGAGTTGCTTTTCATTGTGATAATTTAGGATCTAGTAAGCGCTGGGTTCTTTGAGAGCTTTCCAGAAACTGCTGAACTAGAAATGAAAACTACAATGAACAACTTGAGTGTTGATTTGGTGATGGTCGAACATGTAGAAATCTTTTCCAATGATGCAATCCTAAAGACATTTTTCTGGGAGTAAGACCCATTGAACACAATGGGGCTTACTTTTGAATAGACATGGTAAAGATTGTGCTCCAAGTTAAGCAAAATTCAAAATATTGAACTGTTGCTGATAATGGCTTGACACTTTAAGGTTATATAATCAAAGCATCTACTATCACAGAATAATAACACTGGCCTCAAAGGTTAAGGCAACGACTATTTAATCATGTTATATGGGTATGCCATATTGCATGGAGACTCAGATGTTTAGAGATGCAAAGAACCTCATGATTTATCTGTTTTTATTGCTTTTCAGTACTTGTGAATCCAATCAAGGCAGATGTTCAAGACTAAATTAAACCCCGCCTCAAACACAGTAATTGCAGATTGACAACCATTCATACTAAAGCATGGGCAGGCATGACTAAAGCAAGTTAATATTCAGGATGCGTCAGTAATGGTATCAGTGAAACTGCAGTGTTGTCATCTTGTTTCCCGCTCTGTTCCTAAACCATATAGTGTCTAATTTGTTACCCTTTCTTTCTTTGCTTTTTAGAAATACAGATCCTTCCGAGAAAAGATTCTGCACCAACAACTTTGTGGCTGACTTTGGAAGGCCATTAGATTCTGGCAGGAACTTTACTCAACAAACTGCTGAAGAATCCAGGTTGTTGTTCCACTGCTACATCCATGAATTTGAGAATATGAATAGGGCAAAACAGTGCCATACAGCCTCAGTTCTGGACAGTAATATTCATTTCCAGGAAGTAGTTCAGAGCAGCGGGAGACTGGAAGAGGAGATGACTTGCCACACAAAGTTCAACATCCCCAACTTTGTGCACATTGACCAGAATTCTTCCATGGGTGAAGATGACCTCCTGATTTCAGAACCACCTATCATTTTAGAGAGTAAACCAGTTCGCCAAGCCACCCACCCAATCCTTGAATAAAAACACTTAAGTAAAATACTTAACATTTAGCAGGGATTCATCCTGTTAGTAGCATTACATCTTTTAATACAGGCCTACAACAGCTGTTCAGGTCCCATCCTGTCTTTCCTCTGTGGGGACAGGACTACAGGTGATCTATGAGATGGCTATATAGTATAGGATTTTTTAAAAAGCGTTAAGACACGAAACTTCAGTATCACTCTCATCTAGCTTTTATTTTTACTGTTTAATAGGAAGGTGATTAGAAAACATGTTGGAATATGGTAGGTACCATGTGAAGTTATGTATAAGTGAAATTTTCCTACCAAACAAGTGTTTGAAGTACACCAATTTGTTAAGCCAGTTAAGTGTTCTTGTGGCACAGTGACAAATGGTAATCTCAATTTCAGAGTTTTTGGGTCATTTTCCATATTAAAAAAATTTATGTACCATTTTTCAATAAGCTCACACAACAGCTTGCATTGTAAAATAAATAGTACATGAATTTGCATATTTATTTATTGTGTATGCCTAACCATTCCTGGTATGTAGAGTGAAAGAGCAAGCGCAACCACATATGTACTTACTGCAGCAAGAACTGGTCATCTGCTGTGGTTCTTGTTCAGTATAGCCATGATAAAGTTATTAGTATGGTTCTCATCTGTTAAGAGACTCTGGGTACACGTTGTATGCACTGATGTACCCACCATTAAGATTTCACATTCACCATTCACAATGGAGCACATGAACATGTATACCTACTGTTTCTCCTCCCTTCTTTTATCCTCACAAGTACCCTGTGAGATAGACCAGGCTGAAAGATAGAGACTGACTTAAGGTCACCTAGGAAGCTTGATGGCTGAACAAGTTTCTGGATCTAGGTTCTTTCTGGTCCAAATCCAGCTAACTTTTATACCACACTTTTTGTCATGTGTTCCTGCAAAACAAGACCTTTAAGAACAAATGATGGAAATGTTTATTTGGTTTCTAACACTATGGGTGTTGTGTCTATATATAGAGATTCTGATCAAAGCCCAATGGTAGTCAAAAATAACACTCCTATTTTGATTTAATGTTTAATATATAAACAAATATTTATAAATAAAACAGTTATTAAAACAGGGTAAAATTACTGTATAAGCAGACATTTTGGAAAACTATACAGTAAAAATCTGGACCACGTGCTTTTAATAAGCAATTAAAATAAGCAATTAAGAAATCCTTTTGCTTAAATTTATCTTTATTACAACCCTGTTTTTTATGAATCTGTGAGCTTCAAAGCTTCCAGTAATTTTCTGGCATGTTCAAGCCCCCGACTGGAATGATAACACCCTGTTTCTGAAGTTGCCGTAGAACATCCAACATTGAATCTAGTTCGATGCGAAATTTCTCCAGCTCTTGATTCTTCAGCAGTGCAAGCTTCTTCCATTTCTCAGTTTCCTGAGTCTGTTCCACTTCTGCAATTTGCTGTGTTTGCTGTATTACCTGTGTAGCAAAAATGGCATTGGTTCTTAGGCACAAGTTTACAGGATCACCAAATAATTTTTGACAATTATCAGGACATTTGGGGAAATAAATACTTTTCATGCATTCAGGCCCATAGTTTTATTTTAATTGGGAGGGAGAGAAGGGGAGAAAATACCCTCCACAGATAAACCCACACATAAGTAAAATTTAGTGAAGGGCACACATATTGACATGAAATTGTGAATAAATGTCTGCTTCACTGAATTAAAGCAGCACCAAAAAGCAGCATCTGGTTCCAGTGAGACTTTGGCTACAATCCAGAGTAACTACAGGACCTTTTACACCAACATAGTTACAGTGCCACCTATGGGAAACCTATGGGAAATGCATAGAGCAATCCAGCCTCTTAACCTCTTAACACTTAACAATCAGCAAGCAGCTGGAACCAATCATATTGGCTCTGCCTTTCCATTGGACTATTTCAGTGGTGTGAAGAGGGGGGATTTGCTGCTTGGATAACAGCCTATTCTCCATATCAATCTACCCAGGCCTTCATGCTTCGCATACAGCGTCGAGCACGATACCATAGTCTTTCAAGACTGATGGATGCCTGCTATATTTTCCCTTAAAAATTCCCCATTTTATATCTACCTGCTGAAGCTCTTGTTCTCTCTGTTCATATCTGGCTTCCAGCTGTTTGATCTTCCTTTCTAGGCACACAAAGTTTTTCATCTCAGGACTTTGATTCTCTTTAGCCTCTCTGAGTTCTTCTAGCAATTTTGCCATCTGAAATTTTGAGATTTTGGAGATTACCCAATAGGTATTTTGTTTTGAAATCTTCAATAAATGCACAAAACATTTCAGTCATATGTTGCTTCTGTCTCACATTATTGGTGTCAATATGATCTAAACAATAAAAGACTATGCACACACTTTATATAAATACACTTCCAGAATAAAATTATATTTAAATACTAGTGAAATGTACTTGCGTTGTGGGAGTGAAATACCCCCGCATTGCAGAAGTAAAATACCCCTGCATTGCGGGAGTAAAATACCCCCCACCCCTCCTATGTGCACCAACCCCTCAGTGCAACATCCCCCATGCGCACCTTCCCTCCCAGCAGTTGGATGTTGATAAGTCAGTCTTCATGGTTAAGTATATGACAAAAATACATTGCACTCCCTTTCAGCCCCTTAAGGGTTAAATTTCTCAACATCGGTTCTTGGTGGTTCTTGGTGCGTGTTGAAGTCACAGAAGGAACACCCTCCCCAAATTTCACGCTTCTAGGCCCAATGGTTTTGGCTGGCCATTGATGAGTGAGTCAGTGACTACAGTTTTATACAGTAAATATAGTTATGCTGAATTTTTGTTTACCTCTTTTTGAAGTATTTCCTCTCGCATTTGTGACACTGTAAGGGCTTCTTGATCTTTTTGCAATGCAGAAACTTGCTGCTGAAGATGTTTTATGAGGATCTGTGGAAGATTTAAGCCTTCTCAATTATACATGTTACTCAACATTTTCAAAAAAAATAATTGCTTGTATCTTAATATGGATAGATGGGTTATGGTGTTACACCCAAACAGAATTTAATTTCTATCATGAGCAGATGTGTTTCGGGTGCGTAAGATAGGTTTATAGCCCAAGTCTAAAATGAACACACTGTGCTTACTTCTGAGTAAGGTAAATAATAGCTTTTCAAGCATGTCTAGTTATGAGTGGAACTATCAATTTTAGCAACTCTAAAAAATATTGAAGACTGCATGAAAATTGCTGATTTATAATTGCAGGATTGGGCTGTGGTTACACAAGAACTGTTGACTGACTGAGGGCACAATCCTATCCGTATTTCCAGGTGGATAGGAGTGTGCCTGTTGAGTTATCTAGATCAGGGGTGTCTAAAATTTTTGGCAGGTGGGCTTCATCATCTCTCTGACATTGAGTCAGAAGCCAGAAAAATGATTTACATTTTAAATTTGAATACATTTACATAAATTTACATATAAGATTGAACTGTAAACACTACAAGGCTCGTCTGTGGGCCAGATAGAGGACTCTTGCTAAGGGCCACATAGAGACTTGCCAAGGGTTGCATTTGGCTCCAGGGCCGGGGTTTTGACACCCCTCCTCTAGGTAAAGTATACTGAGTGGCTTTCATATTCAATTTCCAGTTAAAAGTATCCCAGTTTCTGCTGTATAGGACAACCACAGTGATGATACATTTAGATACTTTCTACCTTTAGTTCTGAACAATTCAATTAAGCGCTCCTCAACAACTAACATCTAAGAGCCACCACTCAAATGGAGGGAGAACCTAGGTTTGAATCAGGCTAATATGAGGACTGACATTCATTAATAGGAAAATTGGGGGATTTGAACAGTCTGGTATGCCTTGTCAATGGTAAAAACAATTAATGGTGTGCCTTGACAATTTCAGTGCCTTGTTAAGTATGTCGTGAGATGAAAAAGGTTGAAAATCACTGAATTAGAGAGTGCAATTTGTTTCTTGTTACTTTTGTATCTCATCCAATCACCATGCAACTCAATGCAGCATATTAGCAGCATGATAAATTTCTGAGAGAGGGCAAAGAAACTGTCCTGTTCAAATCTACCCAGTACAACCGGTGGCTGAAGGCAGAACTATACAGTCTACTTCAAACTAATGAACAATTTAGGATCACATGCTTTCTCAACCGTCTCTTTTCTAAACTGAAGGCAAAAATAATACATGAAAAGTTACGAGCGTATTTGTTCATTTTCATTCAAAGGAGACAGCTTTATGCACAACAGTCGGGTTCATTTTAAAGAGGAGGGGAAGTATAGCTCAAGGGTATTAGGCAGTAATCACTATGTGGGGAGATGGAAAGAATCTATAGCAGTTAATATGGTTGTGCTTTGGTGAGAAGAAAATATGATGAAACTTGCTTTGCAAGGTAGAAGAAGCTTCATACTGAATGAAAAGAAAAACTCTGCATTAAGGAAAGAAAGTTGACCAGAAAGGCAAAGGAGGAAGAACTGGGGTAAATGAAAGGGAGAGCCTCCAAACAGGTAAATTGTATATGCTGAACCTTTTTATCCATGGATTTCCCTCAGCACATGTCCCATGATCCAAACTGAACCAGACATATCTCAACCTGAACCTTCTGATGTTGTCTGGGCCTCAGAATGTCTTCTAAAGCCACTGGGAAGTTTTCCATAAAATCAGAGGTGATCTTCCAGGGTCTCCAAGAGGCCTTAGAAGTATTTTGAAGGTGGGGAGAGCTTCCCAGCCCTCACAACAGCATTCAGAAATAAACAGAGCACAGTTGTGATGACCTTCTTAGGATTTAATGTGCCTTGAACTACAAATTTTGTTATCTATGGTTTTTAGTGTCAGCAGTGGTTCCCAGAATAGAGCGGTTCCTCACAGATAACAAGGCACCAGTTGTATTTGCTTTATAATGCAAATGACAGTCCTTCTAGCACTGCATTGACTGCTCTAGCTTATAACAGAATTCAGGCAGAGAATCTCTCTCAGTCCAGCTTCCTAACATACACTCAGTTGGAGATGAGAAGGACTGAACCTGACAACATGATTCTACAACACATGTGCTCTTTTGCTGTGAGATCATCTCTACATCTAAGCTTGCAATCCATAGAACTGGATAGATTAATGAACTGTGTGCTGGATGATAATGTGACAGAATACATCTAAAAAGTTAGTATGTACACAATCCCCTACTCTTTTTTATTAGCTTGTAAAAAATTTATCTACCTACTGATATAAAGTAGCAAAAATGGTTTTCAGAACATTTTAGAGGACATCTTCAGAGAAAGGGGAAGAACTGGTGAGATGGCATGGGATGGACGAAAATAACTGTTGTAATGGTTACACTGGTGGTACTTAAACTGTGGAGTTGTGATCCCCCAGGAAGTATAAATTTCCCCTGGTCCATTTAAGGGGCATGGGTAGTGATGCAATCCCAAGGATTGCAATGCTACAGGGGAAGGAAAGGGGTGCTTTCATTTTCATTTATGTAAAGCTGTAGCAGGCTCTAGGAAGTGTGGGGCCCTCCGCTGTGTTCCACAAGTTTTTGTACATTTGCAAATGAGCTTTGCAAAGCTTGGGGAGGGCTGTGAGGGCCCTCTACACCACCTGGGGCCGGCTGTCGCTCCAATAAGCACCCCTTTCCTCTTCCCTTAGCATTTTGATCCTCAGGATCAAGTTACTACCATTGCCAAGACTTACACAGGGAGTAAATCTCCCTAAAAGTATGAAAACCAGTGATTGCCTTCTGAAGCATTGGGGCAGACCCCTTTTCTGTTTTACCTCCTGGGTTGAAATTTTGCTGTTTAATTCAGCAACTTTAGACGTGGAATGCTCCACTGCATGTTGACAAAGGATCTTCTCTAACTCCTTCTGATGTGATGCTTTCAGAGCGGATATGTACTCTTCTGAGTTTTCCTTTGTCCTGTAGTCAAGAGAAAAATCTGTTTTAGTTCGATTAAACTTCAATGGACAGCACTGCACTTTTGGAAACCAGCATCTTGTTGATGGAAGTATCTTCTTCTAAGGGAACAAAAGCTGCGCATGCAAGTAATCCTGATATGAGTGGAAATCTTCTGTGGATTGGAAAGTGCCTTCCCTAACAGTGTACTCTGCAAAAGCTCTAGATTGCACCCAGATAATGTAATGCACCCATGTTTTCAAGAAAAATGTATGTTTATGTCTTCAGATTTGTATATAATTCAGTTCAGAAATGGTGCTAAAACTGACCAAATCTTCCTATAGACTTTGCCTACTGAAACACATAGGGGATCTGTACCAGTACAGGGAGTTGGACTAGATGACCTACTTCCAACTCTATGATTCAATACACTTACACAATAGTAGAACATCATTGTTTTAATAGCAGTTAGGGCTCTATGTATTCTGTTCTAATAAACCTCTACACACTCTATGCAGAGAAACGTTTGAAGTCTGCTATTTGATGAACATGGAAGTCATAATTTTGAATCCACCTCCATGCTAAATGACTCAAAAAACATCCTTGTAGTCTGAAGCGGAACTGATTTATCAGTTAATGCTAACTAGGTGCAGACATGCCCTACAATCCAGAGTAACTACGGGAGCACGTAAGAGACATTACGTGTACCTGTAGTTACTGCACCACCTAGTGAAAACCTATGGGAAATTCATATTGCAATCCAGAGCAAATTGTTCTTACACTGGAGCAAGGACTCCCTGTAGTTACTCTGGATTGCACCCTGAGCCTTTTGTAGGGCTTGAATACAAACCCATTTAATATAGATTCTCAAATTTTAGGGTTATAGTTTTCATAGAATCTATACCCTTTACCATGATCTGGAGTCAAGATTCTGTCCGATTCCAATGGGACACAAAGGTCTGATGCAATAAAGCCTTCCCCATGCATATCAATTGCCAATAACAGCAGTGAATTTGCACCCAGCAGTGTTGTGAATCACAAAGTGGAGGGAATAATGTTTGCCTCAGAGAACATATAGAGTTTTAGAAACATTTATAGTTTGCCACTTTACAGAACCCTAAGCCAAGCCAAGTAGAGGCAAAAAAATTAGTTGCTTGGCTCAACAGATATTACCTTCTGATGAGACTTTCTGAATTTGCCAGTGCTGCCTGAGAACTGACTTGCTGCTGACTCAGTTCCAGGGTCAACTTTTCCAACTCATCTTTCAGCCGGGCATTTTCTTGCAGGACTTCGGAAATGTGAGAATCAGCAAAGGCATTAGGCTGGTATATTTTCTCATCATGTGTGCCAGGGAAGAACTCTTCATTTCTGGGTTTCCGTTGAATAGCCCCCTTTTGTGAGAACCCTGAAGGCTTCTCTTTAGCATCTGTTTTGCCAGCTGAACTCTTATCAGAGAGCATAATCCTCCTCTCTTTTTGAAGCCTCTCAATAGTTTTGGTGAGGTCCAGTATCTCTCTGTCTTTGGAAGCCATTTCCTGGTTTAATCTGACGATCTTGGCTTTAAAATGAGCTTGCTCCACCTGATATTCTAGTGACTGTAAATCTGTGTCATCTACGATAGTCTTCTGACGCTCCAGCTGTGCTATTCGATTTCGAAGGGAATCTTTTTCAGCTTCAAGATTTTTAACTGTAACCTGATGAGTTTCATTTATGGTACAGAGCTCTTGCCTGAGTGCTGCAAGGCTACCTGCCTGGTCTTGAAACTTCTGCGGCTCATTCAGCAGTTTAAATGCCAGGAGCTGTTCAAGCTCACCAACTCTTTTCTCATACTGAAGCTGAAAAGACAAGCCATATCAAAGGGACATTTAACAGGTAAAATTTATCAGTTTTCCTTATCTATCTATCTATCTATCTATCTATCTATCTATCTATCTATCTATCTATCTATCTATCTATCTATCTATCTATCTATCTTTCTATCTATCTACCTACCTACCTACCTACCTATCTACCTATCTAAAAGAGAAGTCACTGACTGACTCATCAATGCCCTGCCAAAACCACTGGCCCTAGATGTGTGAGATTTGGGGTGGGTGTTCCTTCCGTGACTGAGGGGTGCACTAAGAACCGGTTTTCCGAAATTCCAACCGGAAGGGGCTGAAAAGGGGCACAACATGTTTTCCTCCCTATACTTTGCATTGGAGAACTGATGACTCATCAACATTCCATCCCAACCCCAGGACCTAGAAACATGAAATTCGGGGAGGGAGTTCCTTCTGTTACATGAACTCCCACCAAGAACTGATGTGGAATAATTTAACCCTTAAGGGGCTGAAAAGGGGTGCAACGTGTTTCTGTCCTATACTTAACATGGGAGACTGACCAACATCCAGCCAATTTGGTGCTCAGTGCCTGGTGCACTGGGGGGGATGTTGTTGGGAGGAAGAGGTTGCACTAGGGTGGTGATGCGCATGGGTTGAGTTGATATGCATGGGTTGAGTTGATACGCACGGGGGGAGTTGATGTGTACAGGGGGACTGATGCGCACGGGAGGACTGATGCGCACGGGGGTGGGGATGGCAAATAGGCAAATGTTACTCCCGCAACTTAGGTACGCTTTTCGCTAGTGCCATATAAACATCTTGCAGCATTAGAAGCAATCTTAAATTTATTAATTTACAGCAGTTATTCCCAAACTGGTGGGTCATGACCCACCAGCTAAGGAAGCAGTTGTCTCTTGTCCCATTAAAGGTCATGGAGGGACAAGGATGCATCCTCAACAGCAGCACAATCCTGCAGGTCATGTTGCTGCCTTCTCCCCTTCACAGTGCATTCTTACAGAACTCCCAACTCCCTTTTAAGAGTTTGGGAAGCACTGGTTTAGAGTTACAAGAATCACACGGTTTAAGAGGCTTTGTTTTAAAACAGGGATCTCTATAAATGATTTGTCCAGAGTATCACATCAAATATCTAGCATGGTGCTGAAGGCTTTTTAAAATATAAAATTTAAATAAATACCTTAGTGATGGAAGTTGAATGAATAAGGGCAGAATCCTAACCAACTTCCCAGCACTGGCATAGCTGTGCCAGAGGGGCATGTGCTGCATTGTGCAGTGAGGAGTGAGAAGCAGGATTGGAACCTGGTACTTGTTCTGCATCCAAGCCCTGTTCCAGCAGCAGGTGCCAGTCCCAGGCTACTTGAATTGCTGCCACTGATATCAGCGGCACAGGACTGAATAGACCCATTGGGACTGTTGTTCTGTTAAAAGGGATAAAGGGAAGAAAAAATTTTCTCCTTTCCTCGGAGTAACACAGTAGTAGCCTCAAACTTGTTCTGGATGCAATACAGGCATGCCAACCTCCAGCACAAGTTAGGACTGCACTGTTAAGAGCTCAATCCTTTTCTTTTACCCAGCTGGTGCAGAAAACACCAAAAAGGTATTTGCTGTATCCAGTGGTAGCAAGGAAAAGTGGAAGGCTATTGAAAAGGGCAATTAAATTTAAATCCCCTACCCCTTAGAAAGTCTACACAATGCATTGGTCTCCTTGAAAAGTCTGAAGATAGATCACTGTGTGTGCTACTGATGCTGGAATAACATTTCCTGCATCCTTCCCACTTTCTGTTCATACCCTGCTTGCTTTCACCCCCCACTCCTTTCTCACCTCTAACCTCCTCCTTCACAGCCTTTGGTGGGCTACAGCAGCCCTGTAATATGCACAAGAAGGCTCCAGCCTCCCTGCATACATCCTAGTGGCAAATTACTCTGCATCCTGCTGAACCATGCTTTACAGCTGCTTATCCAGTCAGGGCTGGTGGAACACATGCTACCTAGCTGCATTTCTATGTGCACTATCCTGGGAGTAAGCCCCACTGAACACAATAGAACTGTTAGTTAGTTAGAAAAAAGAGTCATATCTCACTTCTTGAAAGCATAGTAGAGTAAAAATAGTCACCTTTATTTTTTGAAATTGCTGTTCCATAGCACGGAGACTTTTTTTAGCCTCCTCATCTTTCCCCTCAAGTTCCAATTCCAACTTTTTAATTCGTTTTTCAAGAAAATCAACAGTGTTTGTTTTTGCTGAAGCATCACCATCTCCTTCAGAAACTGCTGTAGCAGCAGCATATATCAAAGCAGGCAGAGAATTTGGGTGTCTTCTTCTCAGAATCCCTTCCATTTCCTTAACCTTTCCAAAAAAGTAGAGTAACAAGTTAAATAGAAGTTATAGCAAGAAGCATTAACCTGACAACAAAAATTATTAATCAAAATTAATTAATATATCATTGACTGAATATACTGGCCTATAAGTAAGAGTAATTTTTATATCAGAAACAGCATTTTAAACTGAAGGGTGTTGCTATCACCAATATCTGGCCAGGGTCCAAAGATATGCATGAAAGTTTTTTATAAAGCTTGCTTTTGACCTGAAAAGCAGTTTGAGAACTTTTGCAACAATCTACTTTTGGAAGTCCCCTTGTTTTGTAAATTAGTTTGCTATCGCAGGGATAAAGATATGGTACTGCTGATTGAGAAACACAAGCCAAAGTTCCCTTGGTCATATCAAAATGTTTATATTTTGTTTTTATGTGGTTCTTTGGGGCATGAGCTATCTTTAGAATAAATGGGCAATAGAAAAAAAGATATATTGGAATGTACTGATAAAATATTGGCTAATCAGATTGGACTTGTGATTCCCATTATTTAATAATGTCTACCGCATACCTTAAATTCTAAGCCCCTAACTAAAGCAATTAAGATTAGATTTGAATTTATATACTGTATGTGTTCACAGTATGGCTGTTGGGATTTAGGAGGAGGCCAGTTTCACTGTGAGTCACAATTTTGCATCTGGCCATTATTTTGCACAGTTCCTGGTAGGTGAACTTCAGTATAGGTGTAACCTAATTATATGCGATTTATTTATATGCAATTTTGTCTCAAAGAGAATGAGGTTGGCTCATTAAGTTAAACATCAATAAATAGCAGATAATGGCTTAGAAACTGCCTGCTTGCTATGGTGAAGTGGCAGGTAATAAATCTTCCACTCTGGGGCTGCAGTAAGGATCAGGTTTCAGCCTAGATGTAGACTCTTTCCTTCCCAGGGATTCAGTAAGAATGATAATCGCCTTCTATTTGCAACTGAATAAAGAAGAGAACAGCTTGAAATGGAGTTGTTTTAAACCAGGGAAAAGGAAAGTGATTCCTTGCATCCCTGACTAATGAATCCTACCTCACTGATTCATTAGTTACCATGGTAAATCATTGGTTTTGTATAATGCAAAAATAAGTATTTACTGAGATTCTTGGAACCAAATGTGTGAATGGGGAGCGTCAACCTGTATTCCAGTAAAATAAAGCAGACTCTGCAATCCAGAAATATGATTGCGCCTACTTGACAGAACAAAAACTATATAACAGAAACCAGTCTTTCAGAATGATGATGATTTGTCTGAAAGCCTTTGTCTTTTAACTTTTCCCCTTATGCCACGGAGAACTGCAGTGGCCCCAATGGGTCTACTTCAATCTGTACCTCAAGAAGCAGCACAAATCTGCACTGCCCAGGCTCAATTTGGCAGAACTGCTGGGTCCTGATCCTGCCTTCCACTCCACACCCACTTGCCTTCAACCCTCAACTCCATACACCAGCCTCCTTGACTCCTTGACTCCCAAGCAAGAACTTGCACTGACCCAAGGGCTGGTTTGTATTACTCCCAAGTATTTCAGAGCAATCAAACTTGTGCTGTTGTCATGGTGCTCACTGAATTTAACCACAAATTATAAAACAAACATTTAATGAATGTATGACATGCCTGTCGCTCAAGGTCTTGAATACGTTTGGCGTCGGCTGCTCTGTCTTTCAGGCGCTTCTTTTGTTGTGCCGATTGATTTCCAGCTTCATTTCTAAGCTTATCAACCTATTCAATATATGCAGAAGTATAGTGAAGACAGGCACAAGCATTCATTCATTTTATTCAGAGCATGATAATTACTTGCATGCCTTAATTGTACAATTAAAGATATTTCTGTACATCAACATGGGTGATCAACACAGGAATTTGTATGCGCAGCATGTATGGAGTAATTGTTTCTATTTCACTGGACTAAACAGTTATTTAAATAAGAAGGGAGAAATAAATAACAATATGGGAAATGAAAGTGTAGTTCGCTTCCAATTTAGCTCATGCTGTTCTTGTCAAAACTTGTTCAACTTATATAAAGCCTGGACATTTATTTTATAGGGAGCATAGTATGAAGCAAGAGATAAACAGCCAACAGACTGGAGCCAAAGTCATTTTAATTTTCTAGTGGTTTTTTCCCACTGATTCCAACTGATAGGAAAATCTAAAGCTCTGAAATGCCCATTGGTTAGCCACACATCAGGAATCAATCCCACAACAAATTTCCAAGAAATATCACTTTGGTACTCAATCTAATTGCCATCATCTGGCTCTGACTGCAGATATAACTAGAAAGGTTGGCAATTAGCATCTAGAGAGAATCATGGCAAATGGAGGCTTTCAGCTTAATGCAGGCAAAGACTTCCAGCTTTTGTATCTCTTTTAGGATACTTACTCTTGCTGGCCGGTTGCAGCCAGTTTTTGCCTTTTTCCTCCTGTCTTTGAAGTTCTCCAACTATAACTACACTTAAGTGAAGCATGAAGCCACAATTACCTCCAGTTTCAGTTTATCAATTTCTTCTTTTGCTCCTCTAAGTCGAGCTGCATCTTTATCTAAGAGTTCCTGATTTTCTGCATACCACTGAAGTCTCTTCTGTAAACGACCAATTTCTTCTTTGTAGGATTGTTCTACAATCTTCATCTCATATTTTTTTTCATCTAGAAAGAATGTGTGCTGTTTAAAAAGTGTGACAAATTGCATGTAACTTGTTGTGGATGGGTTCAGAGGTGAGTTGTGAACGTGGCTATTTTTTTAAGCAAATTTAAAAATGAAAGCAAACCAACTGGACACAGCTTAAGGATTTATACTATTAGCATGCTGGATTTAAAGCCAACCATCAAGTTCAGAAACAAAGCACTAGCAAAATTCTTTTTCTCCATTTGCAAAGATAAAACTCCTGTAATTCTGATTATAAGACTCTTTTGAGGAAATAGTTGTTAATTCTGTTTGGTGTGGAACCTTTCCTCTTACAATCCAAGCAAACACGTGTACATTTTAAATGGGAAGCAGTAGCTATTACAGTACAAAAAAGACTGGTCTGCAGTCAATCTTCTGGTGGACAATTCCAATGCTCTGTGAGAGAATATGTTACCTCCCTGGATCCCTGATGCAGACTGCCTCTTTTCTACATTTTCTATCATCTCTGTGCCATTTCCAATACTGGTGGTGCCCCCCACATACAGAGGAAGGGTGCCCTCAATACCTCTAACTACCTCAAATAACTTCATGATATACACACTTTCTTTATAAACCAATTTTTTGCTGGCCACAATGAATGTTCTGACTTTGATAAGCTGCGATTTCTATTATGCGGCACTAACAAAAACCTCACTACATTAATAGTCACATTCATTACTCTCATCCTCCAGCACTGAAAATCCTTGGTGGTATCTCTTTCCTCTTTTTAATGCTTTGCCAAGCTTATGCTCTCTTTGCCTCTTCGGAGGACCCAAGCAACAATTTACTTTTATCTGCTTTTATCTAATTGTATGTTTATCGTATTGTCTATTTGTTTTTATGCCACTAAAGGTAAGATTTTATCTGAACTTAATGGAGGCATTCCTCTCCCATGATGATCAGTTGTACAATGGTCTTGTCTGTGTGAGCCCCTCCATGTACTTGAAGGAAAGAAATCACACAAGCAGGCACTGTGCTAGCGCAGCTGGCTCCTCAGTTCTTGAAAGGGAAAGTGGGAAATAGAGAGCATCAGCTATGTGAGGAATGGTTTTTCCATCATCTCTCATTATTCCCTTGCTTCTCACCAATATAGATGCAAGTCATGAATAGATTTTAGTTCCATAAAAGAACTACAGTGAAAGATTACTGGAAACAAGGTGCAATATTTTCAATTACTCTTGAGAAGAATTACTTTATTATGAAAGCCAAATAGTAGGATTGTCAAATAAACTGAATGCTTTACCTGAAATGGAAACAATCTGGGCTCTGGCCAAATCTCGCTCCTTTTTCACTTGCCCCAAATCTACTTCTAGGGCTTGTTTCTCTTGCTTTAGTCGTTTTCTTTCTTCAAGCAAACTGGCTTCTATGGCCTTCATTTTTATCCCAAGAGAATAAAGGGATACAAAAAAGTCATGAAAATATTACCCGTTCTAAACCACTGACCGTTACACAAGCCTGAGTGAAAAATAATTTTCAAGTGTAGACCTGAAGTACTGAAGATAGAACATGCTGTTTTATGGAAAAATCCGCATCCCATGACAGCTCTGTATTGTAACCAAGAGGGGTGCAATCTGGTACCTACGTCTTTCAAATATAGTGAAGTTATGTATAATGAAGGTCGTTCCTATCTCATATCACATTATTATTCCTAATTCCTTGACTGAGACCATCATAGTGCTGGCCAGCTCTTAGGAGAAGTATTAGAGAAAAGCAAGCAGCATTACATGCCTCTGTGCATTGTCAAAGTGCTTTTTACAACTGCTTAAGGCCCAGTCCTATTCAATTTTCCAGCTCAGGTGTAATCACAATGCAGTCCTGTGGTAAGGGAACATATGTTCCTACACTTTGAGAAGACCCCAGTTCACATACCTTGAGAAGACCCCAGTGACTGATGCTCCACCACAGGATGCAATGCGCACCACACTGGCACAACTGCACGAGCATTGAAAAACTGGATAGGATTGGGCCCTAAATTAGCATTGGCAATGCTCTCATTCCACCAGAAGGACAGCCCAACAGCATTGAGTTGTAAGGAAATTACAAAGATACTAACCTTGGCTGCTCGAAGTTCAAAAAGCAAGTCTGTAAAACTTTGATTTCCAGCTGGTTCAGAATTATGCACTCCACACGATAAAAGGTTGTTTTTATCCATCTGTTCTCTAATTAAATTTGAAAAAAACAGAATTCATGATCTGGCATAATTTTGTATTTCATAAGCCACAATCAGTTCTGCTTTTAAACACTATTCTCCCAATTGAATATGAATAACTGCGGGCCCAATTCTATCCAATTTTCCAGTCCTGGTGCAGAAGTGCCAATGGAACATGCACTGCATCCTGTGGTGGAAGGCAATCAGAAAGGTCTCCTCAAGATATTGTAACATTTATTCCCTTACCTCAGGGCTGCACTGCAGTTGGTGCTGGAAAGTTGGCTAGGATCGTCTATACCAGTGGTCTTCAAAATGGGGGTTTGGACCCCCGGTGGGGGACATGACTTCATTTCAGGAGAGGTCACAAAAAGCTGGATGTAGCCAATTTGGAATCTTGCTCTGGGCACTTTTAACCTCACTTCCAGCCATGGCATCACTTCCAGGGGGTCCTGGACAGACTGTCATTCTCAGAAGGGAATTCCGGCTGAAATGCTTGAGTACCACTGGTCTAAACTTTTATCCATCAATAACCTGAGAAGGTTTGGTTTAGAGAGTTGAGCCTGCTAATTGCTCAAAGATAAGATCCAAATATTGCAGCTTGAAAACACCAGAAGGTGTGCAAGGAGAGAACTTAATGTCGGGGTGTGGGATGTAGCAACATAAGGCAGCCGTAGTTGAGTCTCTCACAAGGCAAAACATAAGTCAAGAGACCAGAGATTAATGGAAAACACCTCAGAATGTAGGCGTCCTTGAAACAGAGAACCTTTGTCAATTGTAAAAACCTTTAAAGGGTTAGAAAGCCTGCCCATGTAAACTGCCTTGAAATAGAGTCAGAGGAGAAAATTCAGTGACCTAAAAGGCAGTATATAAATACCTGTGTTTGTTATTTGTAAAGGATACAACATTCCTAGAATGGCTTTGCTTGCTTGGTACTTCATCTGATATAAAACAGGGTTCTCAATTTCTCCACTCAAATTTCTTAACTGGCCTTCACCTTCAAGGGTGAAATTTATTCTGGAGTCAAAACTGCTCCAAAAATGCTGCAACAGATTGACAAAGGCCTGTATACTGGCTATATGCAACACAATAGCTATTGTACAGCAGCTGCTGTAACACACACATAGTGAAACATAATAAGTCCCATTTATTTCAAAGATGAAAGTGAAGCCTATGCTTAATTCTGTCTGCTTGAATAAATGGAACTTAGGGCACAATCGTATGTCTGTCTGTCTACTCAGAAGTAAGTCCCATTATATTCAATGGGCTTACTCCAGGAAAGCGTGTATAGATTGCAGCATCAATTGTGCTTAGCTTTGGCTAGACCACACTTAAGTATCAAGGACTATTTAATAGACCTGCCTCCTACTTCTTTTGGCTTTATTTGTTAAGATATATTCAAATGCGAAATAAACTCACTTTATGGATGCTAATTCATTTGCCAAGCGCTGGTTTTCTTTAAACATGTTTTCCTCATTTTTCTTGTTGTTCATCTGTAGCTCTTTCACTTGCTTATATAATCTTTCATTTTCCTTAATTAAAGATCAAGAGTGACTTCACTTAATTACCATGGATTCATGTGGAAAGACACATATAATTCTGAGCTCTTTACACAGAAGGGTAGACATACTGGTTCATTTCAGCAAAAACAATGAAGCAACATAACAATGAAGAGTCTTTTCTTTTGGTTTCTCCAATGAAGTGTATTCTGGCCCACAAAAACTCAAGTCACAATAAATGTTGTCATTTAGGTGTCACAAGATTCTTCTGCGTTTAACAAATAAAGTAACGCACTGAATTCTAAAATTTGGGTTTACCGTATATAAGCAACTACCAGCAACAGTTGTCATTTTCAAAAGTGAACATTCTCAATTTGCAATGAGTGTCCTTGACGTTACAAAACAACAACAACACCAACACAACGAATATGATTGACACTGGTGTCGTGTTTACATTCTGAAGTGCAGAACCTCATCTTGAGCTTCTGCACTCCATCTCCCAATAATCTCCTAATCAACTTGCTAGGCCTACTTGAGGGGGGATGATGACGACAACAACAAAACAACGGATTTTCTTCAGGTGCCTGGCTGCTGGTATAAGTGGACCCTTCTCATCACCTTCGAGCCATAGCTTTGAATTCATGATTTGCTCGGAAAGTAAGGAGGGTCTGCTTACTCCAGCAGCCAGGCGCCTTAAGAAAATTAGTGCTTACCTCCCCTCTAGGAATGCCAGTTCCCCTCAAAAGTATGCCTCCTCCCAGGTAAACAACTAATTCCATCTCCTAAATCCCTCTCCTTGTCAGCAGTCTTCTCAAATTCTTTCAGCTGTATAAAGCACACATACACACACCAGACATTTGTTATAAGAGCTAAGAACATAAGAATAAAAATCTTATGTTTTTTAATGAGCTAAGAACATAAGAATAAAAATCAATTTTCTCTGTTCCAAAAGCTAAAATTTTTCCACGCTCTCTTTTCTCTCTAGTTTTACTAAAGGTAAAATAGCTTTAAGGAAGATGTTGGAGCACATTATACCAGTTCCTTCTCACCACAGCTTTAAGCCATTTCCTCTCATCCATCCTCTCATTCAGCAAAATCCATCATGAAGCATGATCCATCACTGATTTATCAATCCAGCTCTGACTCTTCAACAATGCACAGTCTCCCTTTCAAAAGGCGGGAATACAGACCAGAAAGGAGTAGAAAAATTCCCTGCAAAAATTATTCTCCTTTATGCTGCCCTCTACTTTTCCAGCAATATAAGCTGAAAGAGTAAGTGGGGATTGGAAGAACTAGATTGGGTGACAAGACATGGAAAGTCCTGCAGCATGGCAGCTATGAGCTAGCACTCTCTCTAAAAAGGCTAGCGCACTGCCTCTGCTAAAACTGTACATGGAGATGCTGCATTAGCCCCGATTCCCATTTACTGAGCCCTGGTGGTATGTTTAGAACTTGTAGTTGGAGATGAGTTTCTGTAATTTGTACCTGGAAATTTCACAGGTGACATGATTGCCTGACTTGCCCTGAGTAGCACTCCATTTCTTCCACTTCCCAACCTGTGAATAAGCACCACACTGAACCTCACCAATAACACCCCTTCCTTACGGTTAGACAACAAATGCCAGCTTCTCTTCTGTTATTGTAGGCTTTTCGCCATCCTTTTCCCCCACAGATATTTTGCTTAATTTCCTTTTACAGTAGGTACAAATGCTGTTGTATCTGACCTTGCACAACTCAGCCACTTCACAATCAACTTTCCCTGCCCTCCATTTATTATTGTACTCCATGTTATTATTCTGAGGGAAGATAGAAAGAGGGGAGGATTGGGCTCAGAAGAGAGGCAAGGATGATGGCAGAGGCTACCAGCGCATCTTATACAACCTCCCAAGTCGTGGAGATAGACGTGTGTCTCCTTGGAGATCCAAATAGAATCATTGGGATTGCCAGGGCTTGATTAACTTGGCATCCATTAGTCTTGAAAGACTATGGTATCGTGCTCAGTGCTGCATGCGAAGCATGAAGGCCTGGGTAGAATAGGCTGTTACCCAAGCAGCAAATCCCCTCTCTCCAAGCCACTGAAATCCAATGGAACAGCAGAGCTGATACAATTGGTTCCAGCTGTGTCGCAGAGCTGGGTTAAGGACAGGAGCTCACCTTGTCTTGTGGGGACCCGGGTCTTGAACCCTGGCCTCCTGGTTAACAGGCACAGTGTCTTAACCACTTGCGCCACCCACAGCCCAGGGCTTGATACAGGTTAAGGAAACTACTGTTCTCTTATCCTGAGAAGACAGCCATCATGCAAGTGTTGAAAAGCACTACTGCATCAGCAGTAGAGGTTCCCGGTGTTGAGGCCTGCATGGGCAAGAAATGATCCTATATGTGGGTGGGAGAAGGCTTGATGGAAAGGGCAAGTGTGGTGCCCAGGGCAGAGAGGTGGAATAGGCTGGGGAAGGTCAAGGGAAGGGGGAAAAACTGGGCAGTGGAGGGTGGATCAGGTTGCCAATGAAACCTGAAGGCTGTAAAGTGGCTATGTGTTTCTGTTCCTGTGACTGATGTGGAATGGATCAAAGTAGACCCATAACTAGGGGGGGCTTGACACAGGGTAAGGCTATATACGCAGTAAACCCATAATAGCCATGGGGGCCTGGCACAGGATAAGGGGACAAATGTTGAGGTGACCTCCAGCTGCCTCCCTACAGGTGTGGGATGTGACAGTGGCTGCTTCAGTCCTGTTGTATCATAGCACAGAGAGTTCCACTAGGGTTGGGCTACCTGTTTTATATCTGAACATAGCCACAGATTTAGGATTTCAAAATAACTATGTAGATTATCTAATAAGAAAACTCCTAACTTCTCTGCAGCCTGACATTTTACAATAAGAAAAATAAAAGTAAGAAAAATAAATCCCTACCTGTTGATACCCTTGAAGAAGAATCTCCTGATTCTGGAGTTCTTTTTGAATTTCTTTTAACATTATTTCATCATCAGGATTTTTTTGTTTGTTCAGTTCCTCACTCTTTAGCTGACAAAACATGCATGGTAGATATGAAATTGTTAGCCAGAAGGAGCTGTTGTCTCCATATAATTAAAAAAAAAATCTACTCAAGATATCCTATATGGCCTTACTCCATTCTATGAAAACAATAAATCATGTGCTTTCATAGAAAAATGCCATTTTTAGTGACAAATAGAAAATATAACTACAGTATATTTTTAAAATTGACTAGGAAAAGTGATTCAGTACCTGTGTTCGAAGAACATAATTTTCTTGGTTTTGCTGAGAAAGCTCTCTATCATGTTGCAATTTCATTTCCAAAAGTTTTGCCTCCATTTCCTTCTCCCTTTGCAAAAACATGGCTTTTAACTGTTGAGTCAAATCATGGGCTGCAGCCCATTTTTCCTCTGCTTCCTGAACTCTTTTTAATAAGAAAAGCTCCCTCCCACTGTTTGGGGAGGAATACGAAGAAACCTGGTTTAAAAAAAAATAGGTAGCATCTAGCGCAGAAGTGTCAAGCATAAAGGCCTGTGGGTCAGATGCAGACCTGGAAGCAATTTATGCAGCCTGTGTTATATTTGGCTTCTCCTAGCTTAAAAATTGGGTTCTCTCAGTTTTCCCATTTTCACATTTTTTCTTTTGTTATTTGCAGCTAATAAGTTTCTATGTGAAAGCAATGTGCTATTTCTGGTCATCCTCTGCTTAATGATGTCACTTTTGTCCCTCAGCAGGCACCATGAACAAATGCTATTTGCCCCACCACACAAAATGCATTTGACATTGTTGATCTATAATATAGTGCTCATGGAAACTATGCCCATAAAAGCCAACTTTCCCATTGGTTGCTGCTGAGAGCAAGTTGCTGCTGAGAGCAAGTAGAATGCAGCATGGGTGGGTTAAGGTGGAGTGACTCCAAACCAAGTTAACATACCTGGAAGCCATTAGGGAACTGCTAGTAGTAGGATGTGACCTCTGTGTGACATAATATTTTTAACATATTCACTTCTCTGTGCAATGATTTGGGATTGCCTTACGGAGCTGTTTAATCAGCTCAGTAATTATGACTAGATCTGACCAGAATATACCAGCTTGTGTGGACATTATACTTAATCTCTGTGAGCAGATTTGGGCAATCTTGGTATAGACTAGAAGAAAAAGGATTTTTATTGTCCTGTGCATGCCTTCATCAATGCTATTTTGCTATTCCCTGCCATGTCCCTTTAAGAAATGACAATCTGGGAACAGTGATTCTGTGACTTACATTTTGAGTCTGAAGACAAGAATCCTTTGATTTAACTTGCTGTTGAAGACTATTGGTTGATGAACGACCAGGTGTAGCAAGGTAATTTTTCCTTGCAGAAACAGGATCATCTGTCGTCTGTATTACCTTAGTTTCAGAAAACACTTCTTCATAACAAAGGAAAAAAATAATATTTTATATACAAAACTATATATTTTATAATACTATACTATATATTTTATATTGTATAGTGATTAGTCCTACTTAGACTTTGAGACTGCAGGTAAATATTTGCAGGGGAGGAGTCTGGGACAGATTCCAATGGTGCTACGGTGATAGTGATGCCGCAGACATCCAGAGATGACCTTCAGGTTCCTGCTGGCTGTAGGGAGGTGTGTTTGGTGATTGAGGTGCACTTTCAATATTTGTGTGTAAACCAGAAGTTCCCTCTTATTCCCAGAGTCATTTCAAGCACTGGAAAGGACTGTGGAAGGAGCTGCGGACCTCCTGGACTCTTCCTAAGACCAATAGGATCCTGCAGATGAGGAGTTGCTACAGCACTCTGATCACTGCAGTTCTATCAAGACAATATTACTGGGCCACACCCCTTAATGGGGAAATGGTTCGGATTTGGTTTCCTATGGTGAGTTATAACCACTTTGTGAACCACTGCTATACTACACACACACACACACACACAGAGAGAGAGAGAGAGAGAGAGAGATGGTGATTGAAAAGTAACTCCCTCTGTTACAATATAAGGAGTATGTGCGCACACACACACACACAAACAGCTATACATTTTATATATAATACTACGTATTTTTAAAAGCTGGGTATCATCCCAAGCACAGTAAAAATTAAACACAGACCACTTGCAATTTATACAAACTTAGAGTGCTAGAATGCAATCACAGATATATAGTTAAGTATCAAATTTTTTTGAGTGTCTTAATTCACCATATAAATTACATTTGTACATTGGGCTCTGATAAATTTATTAAATGTTGTTTCTAAATACAGAAGCTTTGTGGTGTTTTTAAATGTACTTATCAAAAGAAGCATTCTACAGTAAAGTAGTAATGATTTTAGGTGTTCCACACTCACAATGTACCTCTATGGAAAATAAAAACATGCATTCATTAAAAATATACAAATAGTTGTTACCTTTTTGCCTTGGAGGAGATCTGGCTTTTAACCCTGGCTTTTTGATATCTTCTTTTAATCCTTTTTTTTCATTACCGGTGGAAAGGTGTTTTAATGGAGAAACGGATTTACCATACCCAGAACTCCTAACAGCAGTGTTAGGTCCACTCAGAGATTTCTTTTTATGCACAGCAGTTGCATTTTTTGTATTCTTGTACTTTACTTGTTTGTTTATCTCTGAATTTAGACTCTCTTTAGTCCAAGTGCTCTGGTATTGCATCTGTTTTATCAATAAGAATGTAAATATAGAATGTAAAAATAAGGTTTTGATAATATAAAAATAAGTGCATTAAATTAAAATATATGCAAGCACTAAGTGGTCATTTGAAAGCTCAAATAGGGATAGGTAGGAAGGTTAAGTGATTGAAAAAAAATCCATAATGCGGCATAGACAGTACTAACATTCTAATGGGTTATATCTAATTTAGATTTGGTTGATTCATAAAATCTAATTCTGTTAGCAACCAAGTACAAGTAATTCCTAAGGTCTTAAAATAAAAGACAACTAGTCAAATTTTTAAGAGTGTGCCCCAACGGGGAGGGGGCTGCAATCCAGATACAATGTACCTGAAAGAAAATCTGAATTTATTGCATCCAAAGAAACTTATGCTCACATCAAATATGCCAGTGATTTTCAATGTGGGGGTTGGGACCCCTTTGGGGATTTGTGACTTCATTTCAAGGAGGGTTGTGAAAAGCTGGGTATCATCATCTCGGAATCTGGCACTGGATAATTATCCCCGTAGATGTGTATTTTGGAAAGTTGGAGGACAGTTAGATGGTAGAAGTGGGGAGAGCTTGAATGGGGGGAGTAATATAGGAGAGACAAAAGTGAAGAGGCAAAGTGGAAGGTTTGGAGCATTGGAAGATGTCTGCAAAGGGCATCAGATTAGGAGACATGGATCAGAGCGACTAGTTATCCCAGCAATTATTGAAAATGCCAAATGAAGGACACGCATACAGGTCTTTGCTTGTGCTCTTCCTACCTGTCTGTAAGGGTGGAGAGCAGGAAGAGCTCTCAACCTGTGAGGCTTCAGCTCAGGCTGCTATAGCTGCTTCTGATAAGAAAACTGTAGGCAGACAGGGGTGTTTGCCTCAGAGAAAGAGTTTTGGGTAGGAAATGCACCTTGTTTTCCTCATTGCTTTCTCAGCCATCAGTAACCATTTGCAGCCTCATTTCTACAAGCCTCCCACCTCAATTCTCCTCATGCCATTTTGGGACTGTAACAGAGTTCCCCATAGATGAGAACTGAAAGCACATGGAGAATATATTTGTTGACCATGATATTTCAAAAATTGCCAGGGCAAATTACATTTTTGATCATAACCTGCAAACTGAACATGCATAAATTAAGAATGTGCAAATCACGAGCTACCAGTGTATAATTAAGCTTTATACATGTGTAAAGGTGAATATAGATACTGCTTACCTGGTTAGTTTTATTATCTTGATGCAGCACTGTAGATTTTAGAAGAACGTACTCTTTAATTTTATCAGTCTGAGTATCTTTGCTTGCCCCCTGATTATGACTATCTTCTTTACCTTGTGTTGCAACTGCCTGAACAGAAACATTGTCTTGCTTGTGATGCTGACCCAACAAACAGTCAATATGTTGATTTTGCAGTATGGTGTCACTCTGGTGCTCAAGTGGCAAACAGATTGCCAAATCATCTGTGCCGCTGTGCATCACTTTCACAGAACTACAGAAGGAGAAAATAAGAACTTTCATATGTAATGAAACTTGATCTTTCATTACTGTAAATCAGGCGTCTTCAAACCTGGCCTGGGGGGGCCATATGCGGCCCCCAGCGACCCCTGATTTGGCGCCCATCTTGCCCTAATCCCCCCTTGAAATCAGGCCCATGCATCCTGGAGCCCTGGTCCACCGATACTCCTGCTGTGCAAAATGTGTGTGCCTCAGACACATCCTCATTGTTCCTGAGCTGTTATGCTATCCATAATTTCCTTGGAGTAAGCCCCACTGACTTCAGAGTAGGCATGCAAAAGATTGGTTTCTGAATATGATTCAAGAGCATTCTGCCTCAGTCAGATAATTTGTGTCTTAATGTTTTTTGGCTTTGTATCTTTTTGTTCTGGCTAGGACACAGGTAGGTTCACAGTTCTCATGAATTTGCCTATATTATAGTTTTCATGTATATTTGTATTATAAATAGTATTTTTATAATGAACTAGTGTAAACGTAGCCGTAGTGCGGGCATGAACGTAGACGTGGTGCGGGCATAAACGTAGCGGTGTATGCCATCCCCCCACTGTGTATCGTCCCCCCATGTGCACTGTCTCTGTTGCTGTCTCCACTCCCATCTCCGGCCTGAGCTGCCCTGCAGGGAAACCTCTTCCTGCCCAGAAGCACCTGCACCCCACACCTTCTTCTTGTCTAGGAAACCTTCCCACTGAGCAGAAGAATACTCACTACAAAACAATACAGTATTTTCCTGCCAGTAAGGGGCCCAGCCGAAATGTACCTTACAGTATGTTTGTGATGGCTGTTGCTTGGGCAGCATATGACAGAGTGATGCTATCCAGGAGGACATTCAGGCTGCACAGCAGATACCCACATTCTTTCAACATAGAAAGAGTGAAAACAAGATAAATAGATGCATTTTCCATAATCATTACCTTCTTGGTTCCAGACCATAACCCCTGGAAAATGATGAATCTGCTCTGATAGGTTTCATCAATTCTTCTATTGTGGGCAAATCTAAACAGATGAAACAAGAACAACATTGTAGCTCAATGTACAATACTTCTGTAGATAAACAATTCTTTATAAAACTCACCCCCTTGGTTTAAAGTTTGGGATTTTGCTTTCTTGTCCATTTTTAAGACATAACGTTCACAACAGTATGTGGTCTGCTTCTCCATGAAGTCATCTCATCAAGTGGCATAATGTGTGGGAATAATGGAACAACATGGGAAAGGCCAATAATACTGCAAGTATTTCCTATTCAACTGCTGCCCAAACAATCCCAACTGGATAATAATCAGATGGGAAACAGTGATTCACTACATGATTCTGGTGTTCACACACATACTGGAGTTGTGTGGGATGAAATTGCTGTGGAAACATGCATCAAATGGTACTATCACTGACATAGCAATGTAAATTTACCAAGAAAAATAAATATCTTTTTTTGTTCTATCTAGAGAGAGAGAATGCATATGTGAATAAATGAATCAATTATTTGAAAGTTTAAGCATTTACCAGATTCAGTGGTGGAGGTATTTTTGGGACAATCTTCTTTATACTGTGAAGCATCTTTGCTGGAATTCTCTATAATTTCCATTTTACTGGCATGAATTTTTTGCTCATCTGTGTCTCCTAAAGATTGTTCAATTTGGCAGTAGGCCTGATGTAAAGCTTCAATATCACTATTTGTTTGCCCACTGGATATACCTAATGAAAGAAAGGGACAAGAAGCCAGTCAGGATGGAGTGAACTGTAAAATCTATTCACAAGCGAACATAGCAATCTTTATATATAACAAGCTGCCCACTGACTCAGCAAGCTAGGTCAGTTTAAGACGGATGTTTTCCCTTCTGGTTCAACAGGGTATTTTCTTATTCCTGTGCATATGTTTGCCTATTTTTAGCCATTTTGCCTTTCAAAATGCCATCAGAAATGGATAGCGAAATATTAGGCTTGGAAGATCATGTTTATCAATGACTAGTAGACCTGGAAACAAACATGCAGCACATGATTACAGATGGCCTGAAGAATCCTAGATCTTACCCAAGAAATCAATTGCCAGGATGCTCAATATCTTGACATGCGGCCAGTCTTTCAGGAAGGAGTCTGCAAAACTGTGCCCCCAAGCTCCAATGCAGCCAGCCAATCCAGAAGGACACAATAGTTGATGGTATCAAAAGATGCTGATAGATCCAGCAGGCCAAACAGGGTTGCACTCCTTTTGTCAAGTCCTTGGCAAAGGTCATAAATCAAGGCAACCACCGTGAAACCTGAACTGAAACCAGACTGAAAGAAGTCCAAATAATCTGCTTCAAGAATTCCCCAGTGGAGAGATGCTACAACCAGCACAATCACCTTGCCCAAAAATGGGAGGTTGTACATCAGACAGAAATTATCCAAGACTATTGTGTCTAGGAACAACTACTTCAGTAGAGGGCAAAACACCAAACCGTTCTTCTCCACCCTATCACCTGGGGGCAAATCATTATAACCACACTGGGCAAGGATGCAGAAGACAAGTTGCAGGTCATACACTCTAGAGAATGCTGTTATATTCTCAAGCAGTAAAAAATTGTTTTGGGGAGAAAACGTTACTGAGATCTCAATCCAATAGAATTTCAAAGAGCTTAATTGTGTTGGATCATGCCCAAAATGCTTACATAGTAAAAAGTTAACCATAAAGAACTAGATCTGACCATTAACACCTCCAGTCTTACTTAAGTTTTCAGTGTGGTTAAAAAGGCTTACCTGTCCCACCCATTTCATTTGCAGGGATCTCAAGAGGGGGGTGTTCAGTAACAGCTTCTTCTGGTTTTTCATTGTCTTTTTGTATCTCCAAAGTGGAATCTTGGGAATCAAGGACAACTAAAAAGAAAAATTAGAGTAACTGCAAGTTAACAAGATTATATCTTCTGTATATCAAGCCACATTAAAACTGTTAATATTTTATGATCCAAAGATCCAGATATAATAATTAAACCAGTTTAGATATACAGTATATGAAAAATATTTTTGATAATATAGTAGATAGGATTAAGTAAGAGAGATTTAAATAATTAACTCAGGCTGCATTGAAGCTAATGGAAGATAGCACTGATAAGATTGTTGAAAGTATATTTTGGCATACTATTATAGATTAATAAAGAAAGATATTCTCAAATGTGTTAGGTATGAATTTGAAGAAATGCTAAGTATATAGTACAGATAACATGATGATTATAAGCTGATGGAATGCTGATCAGTGAGAAGAGATTCTGGCTAAAGATAATATGTGTTGTACAATGGAGGACTTATTGTGTGTAACCGTGTGTATCCCCTCCTTTGGTGTTCCTATTCTTCCCTTTACCTGTATCTAAAAATTAATAAAATCTTTATAAAAATTGAAAAAACCTGTTTATGTTTTAATGATAATGTTTAAAAAAATTAACTGTCTTGTAACAAAAGTACAGATGATTCTCTAAGGAAGCACCTAGCTTTACAAGACTTTTAAAAGTACCGTATACACAGTCTTGCAAAGTGCAGGAAAGCTAGCAGCTATCTGATTTTTTCAACAGTCTAAGGACTTGAAAAAATTAGTTATCTGATCTTTTCATCATCTGTGTTTTCATTGGAGAGTCTGTGGATCCACCAGAAATTGCACTGCGACCAGCCAAATGGGTCCTTAGTTTGAGAAACACTGAACTAGACAGTCAGCACAATCCAGAGTAACTACGGCAGCTCTTATGTCAATGTAAGAAAAATTTACTCTGGATTGCTCTATGCATTTTCCATAGGTGGCGACGTAAATGTATCCTACGTTGACGTAAGTGCTCCCGTATTTACTCTGGATTGTGCTGTATGTAAATTTACCAATTTAGAATACTTTCTCAACACTGCGTATAGAATAAAAGAAAGAGCACATAGAGTCACAAGTGTTAGTATGTTCAGAGCCTCTGCTAAAGTCTGTTTAAAACCCAAGGCCCATCTTTCTGACTATTTCACCTAAAGGTTTTGGTGCAGTGAAGCTATGCAAGCAATCAAGCCATCTGTTGTATTAAGTATTGAGAACTGTTGAGCTTTATACCTTTCGCCAGCATGCCAGCCTTCTCCTCCTAAAAGGTTAGAGAATACATATGATGATTATATATGAAGAAAAAGTATCCTTAGTTGCGGAAAATAAGACATTTTAGAATAAGTAACATTTTTTAACAGAAGCATTACTGTTTAGTACATTACAAAGATTTAATCTTTCAGATGCATTTTTTATCAGTTGATACTTCACAACTGAGGCTTCATTACCACATTGGGATCCTGACCCCAAGATTGAAGAACACTGATTTAGTGGAATAAATTTGCAGTTCTTCAAGGTAATATATCTTAAATAGATAACAATTCTTTTCAGAGACCACAGTCACTGTCAGTGCAAATACTACACACACAGAAAGAATGACACTGCCACCTACTGGATACTGTTTGCCTATCCAGGATCAGAATTCTATGAATTCTCCATTTGGACATTTTTTAAAGTATTATATATAATTTTTAATGCTTCTGTAGAGAAAGCTAATTGTCAAGGGGAAGATAGTAAAAAAAAATAAGGGAAATGGAAGGATCATGGTTACAGCCTCAGGGTGATAAAGCAGTCTCCAAAACACAGTATATAGGCTCTGCTTGGTTGTAATAATATTATACACACAGTTAATCCTTATTATCTCCTCACACTGCCACAATGTCCTGATTCTTGAACATAAGCACCCAGTCCCGTGTGTGTGGATCCACAAAATAAAGTGTTTGAAAAGAGACTATTTCAATCCCCTATTCACTTAACTCACTTTGAATCAGGCTTGGGAGGAAATAATGTTTGTGAACTAAATCCGACAGACCTTTGGTTGAAAGAAAACAACATAATTTACTTCTTGTCATAATTAAAAACACAAATAAACATCTCCAAAATGCTTACGTTAATTTCTGAAGTGAAAGCTTGTTGTACTTTATCATTAGATTCTGTATCTTCTTCAAAATCCTCACTATAATCACCTGGAGTTTTTAAAAAAGTTTTTGGAAGAAAGAGACAAAAATAATAATGCTGGTTGAGTTTTGGTATTCCCAAAGAAAGGAAGTCCAACTAAAAACTGTCTTGCTCAGTGATTTAAAAACAGACTTGCTTAACTTTGAAATGCAAGTTAGAGGCAGCAGGCCTCCATCAGTCTTGGAAAACTATGGTATCGTGCTCAGCGCTGCATACGCTGCATGCGAAGCACGAAAGCCTGGGTTGGATTGTTATGGAGGATAGGCTGTTACCCAAGCAGCAAATCCCCCCTCTCCACACCACTGAATTAGTCCAATGGAAAGGCAGAGCCAATACGATTGGATCCAGCTGGCATCGCAGAGCTGGACTAAGGACAGGAGCTTACCCTGTCTTGTGGGGCAGACCCGGGTTTCGAACCCTGGCCTGCTGGTTAACAGGCACAGTGTCTTAGCCACTTGTGCCACCCACAGCCTAGTTAGAGGCAGCAGGCAGACAATAAATCATTCTTACTCCAGAGGCTTGGAAAGGTTTCATTGTCTCCTTTTCCCAGGAGCACAGCATGGAGAAAGAAGGCAGTGATAATTCACTTTACATTCTTTCACATGTCAGAGGGAAGGGAGGGGTAACTTTCTTTGGATTAAAGCTGTTCTCCAGAGGTGGGCCAAATCCAAGTAGGCCCATAGAGGCTGCTGCAGCCTTACACTGGGGAAGGGGAGAAACCTGGCCTTTCCAGAGAAGCGCAGCAGCAGCCTCAAGAATTTGCACTGGATACAATGCAGGCATGCCAACTTGCCTGTTTCTAGCACAAGTCAGGAAATGTGTCAGGAAATCAGAATCTCTTCTATATGTCACTGTTAAAACTGAACTGAAGAAGCACAACTTAAGTAATTCATTATGTCATTCATTTAGAAACCTTACATTGAACAAACTACAATTCTATAAAAAAGTACTGAAACATGTTCAACATGTTAAACAGTTCTCTAATGCTTTCTGCCATGTACACTTAGAACACAGAAACTGAGTTTCTGGATTGGACTTAAAGACGCTATGCTGCTTGCTTGTCCCACAGTACAGCAGTGCTGAATTAGCTTTAGGGCAGGAGACACAGTCAGAGGTCTCCTTGGTATAAGTTCCCTTACCTTGTGCAATGCCCGTACAGCCCCTGGAGATACTCAAATCTGAACAAGCTGATACAGTTTCAAGCAGGTCCTTCTAATAGGTGAGGAAGGGGAAATAGGATCTGGTGGCATTCTCTGCTACCCTTCCCACCCTCCTCCTTAGCCTGAACAACCCTGAAGCTATCTTTCACCTGCTTGGAAACCTCTCTCCCTGCCTCTCTGCTGCCCTTTCCAACCAAGGAATATATTTCCACTGCTTGGCTGGGAACTCACTGGAAATGGCTCCCAGGGCTTCTTCAACTGCTGGAGAGGGTGAGCACTTGCCCACATTGTCCTCTCTGCTGGAGCCTCCTTTATTCTGGCCACCACAACATGCCTTATGGCATTGTTTACAACTCCCATTTGCTGGGCAGCACAAGTGTGAGTGATGCTACCTATGTGGAAGATTGTAATGCCCAGACTTACAATCCCCAGACTTATTTATTCTAACATTGGTGTCTCCACTTTAATTTTTCACAAGCAGTAGCCATTCAGCTCCTATCTTCTTGAAGCTTTAATTAAAGCTGTCAGTACAACCAACAACTTCCGTGTTAATTATTATTCACAAACTGTTGGCTACCATTTGAATTAAGAATTCCCATAAGTTATCTGAATGGTGCTAAAGTAGAGTTACCAGATTTTTCATTATTCTTGGGTTCATCTTCACTTCCTTCTTTCGTCTCTGGGTGGTTTCTATCAAAAGTGATAAAGTAAATATAACTAACTTTAGCTTTAGGAGATGTTTCTTTCATAATTTAGGCATCTCTTTTATATGGTAAATAATAGCATGTTTCTCTAAACATTAAAAAGCTAGGGTTCTGTTGCAGAATAATCCGTGGATTAAACAGTGGGGAAAAATAAATTTTAACTTTGTTTTGTTTGTGGTTTTAGAGAAAAGCTTAAAACATACTACAGCATCTGTAAGTATCCGAATAAGGAAAATCATCGTTGATTTAGTGCTAATGAATGTCTAGTTGATCACTATGCAGCAGTATAATTTTGAACTTCCATTGTTAAAAAATTTAGATGCTCCTATACACAAAAATTCCTCCTTAAAACACTAATATAGAAATGGCCGTGGCCATGGCCGAATATTAATATTGTTCATTTTGATTATTAATAATTTTGAGAGCTTAGTTTGTTGATCTTTTTGAATTTACCTTAGAAAAGCTTGCAGTGCTTCCGAATCATTGGAGTCCAGCTCCTTATTTAATCTTGCATAGTCAATGGTAGATGATGCCCCATTTTCAAGGTTAGCAAAGAATCTCTCCTTTTCTTCTTGTTCTTCCAAAGTATCCAGTCCACCACCTCCAAAATTCTCATTGTGCCCTGAAGCCACAACTGAATCTAAATTTTAATAACAGAATATACATAAGAATGCAGTTCCTTCTACTTTTCAGTGCCTCTCCAGTTACTCAGATCTTCACAGCTCAACAAAAAGAATCCTGGTCCTCCTACCGCTTTTAGTGGGATTTAACTGCAGTATTCTCTTGGTTGAAACCAATATTTTTAAAATTATGGTGCCATTATAAGAAGACGACAGAATGAGTAGCTGTTCTGAACCTACTTAGCACACTGAACAGCATAAAATCCCAAATAACTATACTAACAATATTTACAAACCACTTAAAAATCTAGTGGTGTGAAAAAGAGGAAAATGTATCTCAAACATTTTTACCATTATCTTCCAGACTATCTCTGCTTAGAGAGACAGAAACACCACCAGTTTGCTGGAGCTGAATGCCTTCTGCATGATTTTCATCCACTTCCACAATAGAACGAGAAAGTCTTCGTGACTTCAGAAAGCTACCACTTGAACCATATATTCCTTAAACAAAGGGCAGAGGGGAAGAAAAAAAATATTCTCTATACTGTAACAAATTTAATGATTGGTGTACTACATAATCAAGATTGCTTTGGTGAATGCTGTTATATACTGGTTCAAAATGAAAGGGCAATACATCTTGTTCTTCTCAATGCAGCACCGTTAATCACAGCCTTTACAAAAGCCATTGCTGAAGGTTAGAACAAAATTGAATATTGTGGTATAAGCTGTACCTGAAAATGAAATTCAGCATTCCTACCCACATCCTAATTCATACATAGAAGTACATTCTGCATATGCAGGTGGTCTCTGGATATTCTCTGGACACTACTCTTTATTTCAAAATGTATTCTTTTCAGACACTGTTGTATTCTAGCACAACCACCTGGCAACTTCACTTCTCAAGTAACATGCATTCAATCCCTTTTAATTCTTACATTGCCAGCCTATGGCTCATATCTGTTAGCTAGGTGTCCCCAATGATACAATGTTGGCAGCCATAATTAGGATTATTGGTAAACTGCAATGATGGATTTGCAAAACAAATGGTTACATTCCTACAGTGACATGAAAAGAGTCTTGTTTATGTAACTAAACTGATTGCGCGGTATATCAATTCTAAATTACACCTAAAAAATGACTGAGTTCATTCATTCATTCACTTCCTATGAGTGAACATTTCAAATTCTCACAACATTGCATTGAAAACCAATGTAGGTTTGTTACCGTCTGCATGGCCATGATGGTCAGTTGCAGGGATTTCTTCGGTGCTTACGTGCATTGCTTTCTTAGCCTTAAGGGACTTTTCCAGAGTTTTGAATTTAGCCAGTGCCTTGCTGCGAGATGCACTTGAAAAAGTTTTAGGAGTAGCTGCTTTAACTACACACAAAATATTCACAAGGATTGAGGAGTAATGGGTTAGGGACAAAAGAGAAGGATAAATCATGTTATTTATTTATGACAGGATTTATATAATGCCTTTCTCATAAACACAAGGTGGTCTAAAAAGCAGAATGGACATAATTGAAGTGTTATTGAACACAGGTGGATGGGGCAGGATGTGTTAGAAAGGGCTTTCCTGTGCTGTTACAACATTCAGTGCCTGTGCTATGGCCACAAGGCTGGTGCTTTCCTATATTAGGATTGGGCTTTCTCTCATCATTAAATTTGCATAGGATATTCAACTTACTGTAGTATAAGATACTTGCTCTCTCTTAGGTAGTTCTTGGGAAAGATGATGGCCTAACATTAACAGAGGCCTGTAAGCAAATTTCTCTGTTTCCTGTAGAATCTTATGCTTCTAATATCTCAAAATATTCCTTTTTAAAAGTTTCAATGGTAGCATCTGAGTGCTCCTACTTATTACATCTCTGCTCCTATTATAAGAGAAATCCCAAAGCATCATTCTCCCTTGACTACCCTCCTGATCACAGTCCAACATACTATAGGATTATCTGTACTGAGCCAACTATTTTCCAAATGAATATTCAATTACATCAAGCACACTGTAATTAGGTGGTATATCTAAAAATAATAAAATTTTAATTGCTTTCTCAAAAAAACTGAGACAGCACATTGAACTGCTCACTTACTATTTAAGTTAAATTTAACTGTAAAAATAAGTAAGAAATATTAATAATACAAAATCGATCCAGTACTCGGCTACACATTCTGCTAAATGTTTCTCAGCAAAATAGTGCATGATCTATGCATGTTTGTGAAGTACTTTCACAGACCTTAATAGACTATAAAACAACCAATCAGTGGTTGTGTAAAAATTTCTAAAGCTCAACAATAAGTTATTCATTCTTCCGACACTACAGACAACACATTTTAAAGTTTTCATGAAACAATTACACAGGCGCACTACTAACATAGAGAGAAGAGACTACAAAGCAAAGGATTGGGTTCCAGGATAACGTTTTGCAAATAAAAGGTGCTTATTATTCACAAAACGGTTGATTTACACCTGGAGATACAGTGAAAGTAGTAAAACAAAATCCAAAAATGTTCTTCATTTAAGGGAAAGAAATGAAAATTGCAACAGAATTTACCTATATTAAAAGCAAGCTGAGAACACACTAGAATAGCAATTTTCAACATTTTTCATGTCAAGGCAGACTGACAAGACACTAAAATTCTTAAGACATACCATCAGTTTATAATCTTTAAAAAAGATATAAAAATTGTGTTTAAAATTCAAAAACTAAATTTTAATCGTTGTGTTGATGAGTGTTTCAGTTCCTGATCATTTCTGATTTCTGTCACTTATTTTCTAATGTTAATTCTGTTGACTTGTAGTTAATAACTCTGCTGATTTTCATGCATTTTGCACAAATGGATCCCTTACATTTTTGAGGAAGATAGAGTGGGCCAGCAGCATCCACAGGGGATCCCAGATCGTTCCAGGATTCCCCCTAGATATTTAATTCCATGGATAACGAAATATGCAGGGGGAGCATGCAATGTCACAGTTTCTTACCTGGGGACTGTGTCTGCCCACCCCCTGAAGTTGCATATACGATCTCCCAGCCCCCTCAGCTTTGTGGATGTCACTGGAAGGCAATTCTGGTTCATGCCAGAAACTGGATATTCCTTCAAGTTGTGTCCATGGCCTCTCTGAACCTCAGATAGTGACTAGAAGGCACTTCCAGTTTTCCAGAAAACTGGAAGGGCCCTCCTATTGTGCCCAACAGGCCTTTTTACCTTTGTTGGACACACTGACTCAAACTGGCACAGCAAAGCTGTTATTGCTCCCCTCTCTGTGCCAAGGTGGCACAAAGGCCTGTCCCTCCTACTACCTCCCTATCTCTAGATGCTGTTCGAAACCCCCAACTCAGTTTTCCCGCAGCCTAAGTGGGGTGCAATAGTGGCCCTCCTGATCTCTCAAGCACACAGTACCTGACGTCTTCTGACAATTGGAAGTTTCTTATTTCCTTTTGTATTCATCACAATTGTTTATTTTACTCATTTTATGAATGGAAATTACAAAATTAGTGGATATTTTGCGGAAATATGTAGGTCTGTCTGCCCAGGGTTGTCTATCAGGAACACTGCGACCAAACTTGTACTTATGTTCGGCTTCTATAAAGGAAGTTAATAAATGAGGTTTTTAAAAAAATCATATTTTGAACAGTCTTTCTTTGTACGTCCTAATGAAAGTCACTGATCACTTTAAGAATGTTATAATTGAGTTAATTAGGAGCTAGTGGCAGTTTTTTAACATGTGCCTGTCAGGCGTACTGTGCCCAACAAGGGGAAATCTGAGATATGCCTAACAGAGGTTAAGATGTGGGGAGGAAGCCACTTCTGGCCACATTCAGGAAGTCTAGAGGCTCTTCAGCCAGATTTGGCATCTGGAGATATTCAAATCTGCATATGCCAAGACTGCAGATGAGGAAAGCAACTGTACATCAAGTGACAGGAAATATTTGTCAATGCTGAAAATATTTTTTATTTTATTCAGTAGTAAGAAAATTTGTAGAATTAAACCGACAAGATTTTGGTCCAGTCTCCCACTGTATCTAATTGCTTTCCAAAAGTCACACCTGTGTCTCTTTTGGATTTCTGGACTCAAATTGATTGCTTGGACTGGACTTGATTACCATTTGTGCATTTCTTTAGTTAGAAACTTCTTCAGTTTTCTCCTGTGTGGGAACTGCTATTCTGGATCAGAGCTGCCTGATTCATATTTTGTTGCAATGCCGAGTATTCTTACTTCAGTTGGTATATATTAAGAGCCCTGCTTCTCCCTGTAGGGAGCCTGGCACTGCTAAATCATATAGCATTTTATTCAGGCTTAGAAATAACACAGTAAGGCAAAGAAGTTGCATAAGTCAAAACCTGTACATGTTCTACAAAAATCAAAGAATATGAATATACAATGGTACTTTGAATAAAGAGCGGTTTGCATTAAGAGTAAAATTTTCTCAGAAATTTTGATTTGCTTAAAGAGCACAGTCTTGAATAAAGAGCACTTTTGAGGAAGTTTGGAAGAGGCTTCCATGGAAAGGGAACCCACAGGGGGGACGAGGGGACTAGCTTGAGCTACAGTGGCACCCTGGGCAAAGTTTGGGATAGGCTTCCATGGCCAGGGAACTCATGTGGGGTCCAGGGAGAGCAACCTGAGCCAGGTTTGTATGTGGGATCTGTGTGTGGCAGTGTGGAAGGTGTGCCTTATCAATGTTCTAGTGCTACTCCCCATCAGCAGCTTGGGAATGTTAAAGCTGCACAAAAAGACAAAGATTCCATTGAGGCAATGGATAGCAGTGACTCCATTAAAGATTGTGAAAGAGCACAATCCTAACCATGTCTAGTCAGATGTAAGCCCCATTGTGTCCAATGGGTCTTACTCCCAAGAAAGTTTCTTTAGGATTGCAGCCAAAGTCATCCCCCTCTCTATAACTCTCACACCAGCCCTGAAGGTTGTCAAAACTACAGTACAGTTCAGTATTGTATAATATTTTCTTTATTGCAGTGTTGTGTGTTATTGTGTATTACAGTATTTTGTACTGTGTTATATTGCAGTGTTTTGTAATCATTTTTATAACAGTTAATATTTTTATATAAATACTTTTGGGGTTGTGGAACCAATCTTCTGAGTTTCCATTATTTCTTTTGGGAAAATCCACTTCACATAAAGAGCGTTTCACATAACAAGCATGCTTCTGGAACGAATTAAAATTGTTATGTGAGGCACCACTGTACTTCAGATCTACTGTATCTTTTTCCAGTTGTTTTAGGCAACAACACAAATAACTAATATAACCTTTGTTGGATTAGAAATATACAATCAAACAAAGGAAAGGCATTATTATTGGGAAAGGATGGGCAGATAGAAACTAACACCAAGGTGATATCTAAAAACATCGAATTTAATCAAGTACCAGACTGCTCATTTGAAAGTGGCATCTTCTCATCATCTTCAGCCATTTCATCTTTCCCCCCAATTACTTCCTTTTGATACCTCTGTTTGATAAACTTAGTATCTTGGGAAATAAGACAGATCGAGAAAGCCAAGGAATGCAGAAAACAGACAAAAATTTGAGCTGTTGATTAAACATGCTAAGCACAATCTAGAAACAGAAATATTAAAATCAGAGAAGAAAAAAGAAACAGACATAGGCATATGCTGACCTCCCCACATCATCACAGAAAAAAAGGCCAGGTGGGTTAGGATAGTCTAAATTTCTTAGGTTTGTGCCCATAGATATCAAGGCTTGTATCCCAAGTCATCTGTGACCAGAAGCTCTGTTTGCACAAAGAGAAAGAGATGGAATTATCTGATTTCCCTTTCTTTCTGAATGTCCTGTATCTCTGAGCATCTGGATTTTTCAGGCCTTTAATTGTGCTTGTGTTTCAGTACATAATACAGTCATAGAAGATAATGTCATTCAGAGAATATTTGTACCAATGGACTTTTTCACACAAGAAGTTTTCTTCAAGCATTATGTGGGCCAAGAACTTTGAACAAGTTAAATCAAGCTGTATTCAGAGTATTTGTTTAGCATGCAGAGGCATGTTTCATGCAGTTAACTGCAGTCATAGCTTCTGCACACAACTGAATATTATATATTTTAAGAACGTTATTTTCAAAACAAAATTATTTTGTAACAGCTACAAGCAAAAGTCTGATGAAATAAAATACCATGACTGACATCTAGCGGCCACAAATAGTAGAGACACATAGGAAAGGAAATAACTCACTACTGTCATCTGAATCATCTTCTGATATCCACCAGGGCACAGGTTGCTTCTTTGGTTCTTTTTCCCTTGACTGTCCAAAAGTCTGAAGAATGCTGGATTTTGTCTTTGGCTCATTTCCAATGGATTCATCTGAAAGAGACTGAAAAAGAAGAAAACTAATTTAAACAATACTCTGTCACTTATACAATTATTGTTTATTTTTAAGGGTTCACCATAAAATAGGGCACACAACCTATCCCAAATAAGTCACTTAAGTCTCAAAAGATAGCAAGAGAAATTAAGCATGTACTTACAATCAGTGTTTTTAGTGTAAATTCAGTGGGCCTCATAAAGAACAAGCTGGAAAAAAAATCTAGAAATGGAGGATAAGGAAATACCAACCACTACAAACAGAGGCAGGTGAAAGCAGTTTATTCTTAGTGATAAAGACTTTGGCTGCAATCCTAAAGACACTTTCCTGGGAATAAGACCCACTGAACACAATGGGGCTTACTTTTGAGTAGACATGGTTAGGATTGTGGCATTAGGCTGCAGTCCTAACCTCCAGTCAGACCAGCATAAGCCCTAGAATAAGTCCTATGCAGATTTCAGGGTATCACAAAAGTGCTACAAGGCACTTAATGCTCCACTCCTGGGAGTTTAGGCTAGTGCACAGGCATACACCAACCTCCCTACACCACCACATGAAGATATAGCAGGTGAGTTATGCTGGCCTAAACTGGTTAGGATCAAGCCCTTAGTGATTAGAGTGATTTAAACAGCTTAGTGATTTTATTACAATGGACAAATGAGCTACCCTCTCCTCCCCTTTGCCGGTCGAAGGTATTACAGAGAAACTAAAGTGCTCTCTACAGAATGAGGGCACAAGCCTAATCAATTTAAACCAGCACAGCTCACCTATATCACCATTCCCACAGAAGTGTGGATAATCTGGTGCATGTCTGCACTGGTGTCCGTCCCCCCACCGGATGGCAAGGAAGCGCCTATAGCACTTTTGAGACACCTCCAGGTGGCCTAATTGCGGATTAGGATTGTGCTGTGAAAGTTCAATTCTATGCACGTCAGAAATAAGCTTATATTATGTCAGTGCCTGTGGGAGATTGTAATTGACCAAATACGTGAGTGTGCAATTTTTCACATAGTGATCTACTTGTAGGTTACTAGACACTGTTTCTAGACAAAAGAACAATAAGGGTGCAGTCCTAACAAGGGTGTAGGCCAGCACACCTTACCTGCTCCCCGTTCCTTTGGTGGTATGGGGAGACTGGTGCATGTCTGTGCACATCTGTAACATCCCCAGGCCAGTACGGACTTATGCCGGGACTTTTGCTGACCTATCTAAGGGTTAGGATTGTAGCCTCACTGAGTGTAGCAAAAACATGTCAAGCAGTCCTTTGTGAGCTGTAAAGTCAAAACAGCAGACAGTTTTCCAAGCTACTGAACTAGCTAGGGGAAACATTTATATTTTAATATAAGCTTAAGGTACGTACTACAAATAACAGTCAAAGCTAAATTCTGCTTTTTAAAAGCCTAGTAAAATATTAATGCAACATCAGTTCCATAAAACAACTGAATTGGGAGCTAATGACAGGTGTCTGATAGAAGTTCTGTTAACACTTGCTATTTCTTTTGGGACTAACCACATTTTTGATTCCGCAAGCAGAACCTGGGATGATGCTGATACTCCTTAGAGTATTTTTAGAAGAGAAACTAAAACCTCCCCAGATGTTGTGACTGGGATCTGGAATCCTTCTTATATCCAGCCATCTTGTCAACTTCAAATAGTACAGTACCAGCTGGAGAAAAATTGCAATTACAGATCTCTGACATATGAGTTGCCTGACCAACATCATGTACAGAAATACAGGAAAAATATTTGCTGGCATTTCTAATTGTAAACATGGTTTGAGTTAAAAAAAACTGTAAAAAAATTGTATAAAAAGTTCATACAGCCATGCAAAACTATGATGAACATAAAGCAAAGGGATACTTTGTGGGATTTGTCCTATTTTATTTATTTATTTTATTTGTATCCCGCCTTTCTTCTCTAATAAAAGGGAATCCAAGGCGACTAACAATTTAAAACAACAATAAAAAACCATTAAAAGTAGATAATAATAAATACAGATTAAAACACAATTAAAATACAGTTAAAATACAGATTAAACATCCCTCCTAATGATATCCAAAGCAAGACAAATAAAGCAGAGCTTGAGAGCTTTATCCTATGTATCACTTAACATAAAGGGACTCTAGCTGTAATTTGCTGGCTGACACTGGAATGAGGTCATTATGAGCTACAGACTTGTGAATCCTTAGAATAGGGCAAAAATGCAATCAAAATACACATTTGCAGACTGTACCTCTTTCAAAAACTGTTCAAATTGTTCCTCTAGATCTTCTTTTGAAAGCCGGTGAGCCATAATCAGTTACTGGATTTAAACTTCGAAATCATTAAGAGGACCAAAAATATACTAAGTGGAAAAAGTAAAATATCATTACTATCTACAAGTATTAATTGTATAACAATCTCTTTGATGTACGTTGTTTAATATTTCAGCTCTACAACACGCTACATTTATATACATTTATCTTCTATACATATATATGAGAAAAGTCACTCACTGACTCACTGATCAACGCCCTGCCGAAACCGCTGGGCCTAGAAGCGTGAAATTTGGGGTGTGTGTTCCTTCCATGACAGAGGGAGTCACTAAGAACCGATTTTTGGAAATTCCAACTGGAAGGGGGTGAAATGGGGCACAACGCGTTTTCCTCCCTATACTTTGCATTGAAGAATCAGTGACTGAGGCATGCTCTGCCACAACCCTGGGACCTAGAAGCATGAAATTCAGGTAGGGTGCTCCTTATGTCAAATGAACACCCACCAAGAACCGATGTGGAAAAATTTAACCCTTAAGGGGCTGAAAAGGGGTGCATCGTGTTTTTGTCCTATACTTAACAAGGAAGACTGACCAACATCCAGCCAATTTGGTGCTCAGTGCCTGGTGTACTTAATTTGGTGCTCAGTGCCTGGATGTTGTTCAGAGGGAGGGGTTGCACATAGGGGGTGTTCCACATGGCGGGGTTGATGCACATTGGGGGTTGATGTGCATGGGGGACATGATGCACCTGGGAGGACTGTTGCACCATGGGGGGACGGATGTGCCGTGGGGGGATGGCATACAGGGAAATTTTATTCCTGCAACATGCTTTTTGCTAGTATGCAAAAATGGTGCACCTTTTTGCATACAAAAAAGGTATGCAAAACGGTATGCTTTCTGCTAGTATGTATATAAAAGCATAAGTGGCCATTTTACACAAATTGCTTACAATAAGTACTGAAAAACATAAACAGGAGTCTAGATGACTCAACTTCTGAATGTCATGAATATACTTTTGTAATGTTTCCTGGAGCTCAATCACTTATGCATCAGATTGTGGCCTTAACATGAGGAGAGCTCTTCCACCGTTAGGTGTCAGTGGAACACAATCTGGTTTTTTTGGTTTGTGTTTTTTTTTTTTTTGCTTCTATTACTCTGTTATAGGGCTACCAAATAAGTACAGATGATTCTGTCTATAAAATAATCAAAATAAATTTGAAGAAGTCAATCCAAGAAACACCTTGTTCAATGCTACAAAAAACTAGAACTCGTTTTTGTACATTTTTACACAAATCTGTAGACTGAGAAAAATACAGCCACTCTCCCCCAGCCTATTTTATACAAGAACTCATTAGAAACTCATTAGAATAAAAGCACATTTGCTCACTTACTGTACCTGCTAATGAAAATCTCTTCTTGAGCCAATACAGAAGAACAGCAACAAATATCCAAGTTGTTCTGAAAATAATTCAGGATTTGTCAACATGAGTTACTGTGTACCTGAAAAACAAATAAACAGTTTCCAGGTTGGCATCTAATATGACATTTTAAGACTCAGTAGATGCATCTATATGTCTGCTCAAAATACTCCCACAACAAACCTCTGTGGGTACACTTTCCCATCAATCACATTTTTTTTTCTTCATATAAAACTCACCCTGCACTTTGAATGCACAGCATAAAAGAACAAGACAGACTGCTGAAAACTGAATCAAACCAAGACACTGTTATGAAAGTGCATGGAAAAGTGTAGTAAGAAGATTACAAATTCCACTGCTCATGACACATAATCTAATCTGCTTTTCTTAACAAATAGAAAAAATATCATATTGCTTCACTGACAACACATAAAACTAAGAAGAGCTACACAATATTAATTCAACTTTTGGGAACAAAAATGAACTCTCTCAACATTTTCTTCTCATAATTTACCAGATTTTCTTAAGCAACCTGCAATAAGTTTACCAATAGAAACTTTGATAGAATATTCTATGAAGGTTATAGCTAGAATCAGTTGCAAGACTGAACCTAGTTAATCTCACTGATTCTGGCCAAGAGCTTTGGAAATTTCTACTTCACCTGTACTGTGAAGATATGCATGAAGCTCTAATGAGTACTAATGGTGATAAGGACACCTTATGGGTGATAAGGATTTCTTTTCTTGAAACAAAGGTACAGTGCAGTTCAGTACTGTATAGTATTTTATGTATTGCAGTGTTTTGTATTACTGTACATTAAGGCGTTTTGTATTAGATTACAGTGTTCTATATTATATTTCAGTTTTTATTATCATTTTTATATATAGTTAATATTTTTATATGCTGTAAATATTATTGGTTGTAGAACCAATTGTCTGAGCTTCCATTATTTCATATGGGGAAATCTGCTTTGTATCACAAGCATTTTGAATTACAAGAACGCTTCTGGAACGAATTACGCTCATAAATCAAGGCACCACTGCACTGTATTTTCTCATTCTGTCCTGCACCTACTACCAAGCAACCTGATTGGCTACCCTCAAATTCTACTTTATGACAGTTTTCCTATCCACACTCTCAACTCTACTGATAATGTTATAATGTACATATTATATACACAAACTGTTTTTTAAAGCTCCAGCCTCTATTTTTAGAGAAAGTGCTCCAATATACGAATCATTTTAAGATACTATTTAGTAGCTCCAGTTCTATATAATTATGAACTGAAGAACAAAAAAAATGCTGCAATCCTAAACGGCTTGGGTCCAGGGTATCTGAGGGACCGCCTTTTTCCGTACAATCCAACCTGTCACCTAAGGTCATCTGAGGGGGCCCTACTGACTGTGCCACCACTAAGAGATGTGAGAGGCATGGTGGCCAGAGATAGGGCCTTCTCGGTGGTGGCACCCCGGCTGTGGAACTCCCTCCCCTTAGAACTGACGAAAACTCCCTCAATACAGAGCTTCAGGCAGAGCCTTAAAACCTTTTATTTTAAAAAAGCTTTTTAAATGGGGCAGAGGTGGGGGGGCTTTTATCTTTTTTTGTTTTATCATTTTTAGTCTACGTTTTTAGCTTTAATCTAATTGTATTCTAACTACATTTTAATGTGTTTTTATCTCTATTTATTACCATATCTAATTTTAGTGGTGTTTTATTGTTTTTTAAATGTTTGGCCGCCTTGAGTTCCCCCTTGTGGGGGAAGAAAGGCGGGATACAAATTGCTTAAATAAATTAAATAAAGATACTTTCCTAGGAGTAAGACTCAGTGAACACAATGGGGCTTACTTTTGAGTAAACCTGGTTAGGATTGTGCTCCAAGATTCTTAAAAATTTTCCAACTTGATGATAGCACTTCCAGTGTGTTCTGACAGATTCTTACGGGAGAATGTTGGGTCCCGGTGCTTAAAGTCTGCACCACATCTCAGCAGCTCTTTACTTTGGGGGAACCCTCCTGCAGCATCCTATGCATGTCTACTCAGAAGAAAGTGCCCCTTTGTGCTCAATGGGTGCAAAGGATTTCTCCTTACACTCTTGTCAATGTAAGACTGCAATCCTATGCATGCCTTCCTGGGAAAAAGCCTCATTGACACTAATGGGACTTACTCCAGAGTAGACATGCCTGGGATTGGACTCTCTGGTTGCAATCATATTCACTCTTACTTGGGAGCAAGACCCATTGGCTCTAATGGGACTTACTCCAGAGTAGACAGGGTCAGGTTCAGGCCAATGATAGCGGGGGGGGGGAGAGACCTCTACGAAGCTCCCTGAGGACCCTGGAAGAGTGAGACCCTCTCAGCGCCCTCCACTGGAAGAGGTGCTGCTCCTTCCTGCTGCCGCCCTCACCTCAGCTTGCATCAGCCGCCTCCCCGCTACCGCGTTCCGTTCTGAAGGGGCGAGAGCAGGAGACGACCATCCCCTCCACTGTCCCTTCCTTCTTTCCCTCCCTCCGGCCCACCACAAGCGCAGGTAACAGTCGCCTAGGAAACCGATTGAACACACAAGGCCGCCGTAGCGCCGGCCGCTTGTGATTCGCTACGCGACGGCCACGTGACCCATCCCCCTCTGTGGCGCGGGCAAACTCGCCCAGGTCTCCCCGCGTTCTGTTTGAGGGGCTTGTCACGTGCCCTAGCTCTGCGCATGCGCGCCGTGTGCAGAACGTTAAGAGAGAATTCCCCCTTCCTAACGGTCCCCGCAAAAGCACGTGACTGCAGGTGCTGCACGAGGACGACCGTTAATAGACGTCACGTGATATTGGTCCCTCAGCTCAGTACATATTGGTATAAGAGCCCAATCCTTTTTTATGTCTACTCAGAAGTCAGTCCCATTACAGTCAATGAAGCTTACTCCCAGGTAAGTGTAGGTAGGAAGGCACCCTGAGAGTAATCCTATATAGGTCTACTCAGAAGTCAGTCCCATTACAGTCAGTGGGACTTACTCCCAGGTAAGTGTGGGTAGGAAGGCACCCTGAGAGTCTAATCCTATGCAGGTCTACTCAGAAGTCAGTCCCATTACAGTCAGTGGGGCTTACTCCCAGGTAAGTGTAGGTAGGAAGGCACCCTGAGAGTCTGATCCTATGCAGGTCTACTCAGAAGTCAGTCCCATTACAGTCAGTGGGACTTACTCCTAGGTAAATGTGGGTAGGTAGGCACCCTGAGAGTCTAATCCTATGCAGGTCTACTCAGAAGTCAGTCAGAATTAATTTTAAAAAATTATGTAAGAATAAAATTTCTTCAATAAATGTAATTTATAAAGATAAGAGAGGCTGTTGGATCCAGAATAGCAGACCTTGCCACAGCACATGAAAAAATGCTAGGAAGAAGATAGACTGTTGGAGACATTGCTTACTTATGATGAAAATTTAGTTTCTCAATATAATGACAATAGTAATTAGAATTCTTGGCTTTGCTCATACTACACTGTTGGGGATGTTCTGTATAGTGTCTTTTATCTTTTTAATGTATTTCTCTTTGAATTATGTCCCAACCACATGTGAGACTGCCAGATCCTGGTGCAGAGGGACGCCCAGGATGGAGGGATCCCAGCTTCCCTTGCTGGTAGGAGAGAAGAGAGAGGAAGCCAGGTGGCCGTAGCTGCAGGTGAGGAAGTGACAAGAGCCTATCATCCATCTCCGACCACATCCTCTGCCCAACTTCCTCCGCATTCTGCCCTGCTGGCAAGGGTCTAATGCGCTAATCTCATGCACACCCCATTTTAAAAGGCTTACAATAAAGGTAATTAGAATCACCAGTAAACATTTTTTAAAAAATCTCAAGCCTTTTAAAATGGGATGTGCATTAGATTCTATGGTGCATTAGACACGGGTATTTACAGTATTTATCATTGTAAAAGAACAAATTCCACATGCATTTTAAAATCTGTATAAGAGCCTTGACCACTCTGTTAGTTTCTCTGTCAACGTTCTCTGGCATGTTCTCTGTCAATCAAGCAGGCTGAGGGTTGTGTTTCCATGGTACTCTGGGGCAGAGAAGGCTGAGGGTTCTATTCCCAAATGCCTCTGGAATACAGGTAAGGCAATCAGGGTGTTAACAGGCCAGACTGAGAATAGGTTGGGGAGGGGAAACAATTGAGGAGAGAGGTGGCAAAAAGGAGTTGAGGTAAGTTGATTTGTTACCTCAGGAAAGATTTTTAGGCGGCAATCCTAAAGACACTTTTCTGGGAGTAAGACCCACTGAACACAGTGGGCTTACTTTTGAGTATACATGGTAAGGATTGTGCTCTTAGGGGATGCAGGAAATTGTTGTTATGTTGTATCTTTGCATACAACCACTGTGGACTGTTACTAGTTTTTCCCAGGAAAAAATGGCTTTAAAGAAAACAGAGAAAACCTGTTTTTTTTCCAGGCCTTCTCATCTATACTTATCCAGGTAAGTGGATAGGATTTCAGTGCTATCTCTGTCCGAAGTGAGAGGGTTCGCTGTTCAGGGGCAAGCCTTCTTTGTGGCACCACAACTAAGGAATTTCCTTTCATGGGTATTGAGGACTACTCCCTCCCTCATGGCTTTTCAGCAAGGGCTCAAAACATACTTGCATTGTCTGGAATTTGGTTACTGAGTGGATATTGACCCTCTATGCTTCTTATGTGATTTGACTGTTTTCCTGGACTAATCCTTTCCCCATTGTCTCAACAATATTTTAGAATTTGCTCTATTACCACCTTTGTTTCACTATGTTATGTCAATGTATCTTGCTTCTTTCCCCCCACTATTTTTAATTTCTTAGCCTGTTGTGATACTTTGTACTTAATTATAAAGCTTTGTAAGCTTCCTTGCCTTGCCTTGGACATTTGCATCAGCAAGGGAAGGCAGCGAATGAAAGAATAAACAAATAATTATCACTGTATATCAGATGGACATCCAAAATATTGGGCTCTGTAATGGGCTAGCATATGACAAGGCATCCCAAATTTCTAATCCCAGTCACTGAGGGTATCTTCCTCCTCAAGAAGATACAGGAGTCAATGGGTAAGCAAAGACACAGGACTAAAGTGCAAATCCTCTCCCCCGAACCACCAACTCCATGATGGAGGTGCATGCAGACAACATCTGGCAGTCAATTCCAACACACCAGCCCCAGTATATAAATCCCTGTCAGAGAGAATCCCAGTTAGATTACAATTCATGCAGGAGGGCAATGGCATAGCTAAGTGGGTTGTGACCCAAGAGCACAAAATTTTTTATCACTTTCTTAGGAGTGCTCACATTTCCCTAAGACTACATGCCCAGAACAACCTCCATCAAGGAGGTGGTCTGAGGTATAGGAAGATCTTCCTGAGCTTCATGAGGCCTGTCAGAGACCTTAGAAAAGGCACTTTCAATTTTTGTTTGTTCAGCAAGGAGAAAGCCCAAACCTATGCATGTGAACTCAGGAGTTAAATCCATTATAGTCACTCGGACTTACTCCTTGGTAAGTGTGTGGATAGGATTGCAGCCCAGTATTTTTCCAAATTGGGGATAGGCTGCTTAAAGCCTGAGGCTTCAGGAGCTCTTGTTACTGCTCAAAGTAGCTGGGGAGATACGAGAGTCTCAGCATTTTCTCTCCATTGCAGGCAAATCTTCTAAGAATAGAAAGTTTAATAGTCGTTTTGTTTGTTTTAATGCCATGCCCATGATCACAGATCCAGCATAGTAGTTAATTTAGTTTAATTTGTTAGTGTTTCAAATAATCCAAATAAACTCTGTTTTTACTGCTGTTTGGCTTTTTAAAATGTTAGATGGTTCACAGTGTAATTCTATGAATTATCAGGAAGTTAAGTCAGTTGCTATTATCCACTAGGGTTAGGTTTCTGGAAATCCTAGCAGATAGCATATTTGCAAATGACAAATAATTGATCCTATGGGATCAATGGAGTTAGCTACAGGGGGTACCATAGAAGAGAAGGAGGTACCTTCCTTGTCATCAGATGAATTCAGCAGAAACCCCCAGGAAACCAGCAGAGTGCAGCAAGAAGTAGAAAAATATATCTGAATGCTGCAACCAGTGGACACTCCTTCCATTGGACTTTTTAAAGTCCTTCACCCTCCAAAAGGTCTCTGCATAGCACATAATTCAAACAGAATGCAGATGATGAGAGATGGGTGTCGGGTGAATGAGAGATGGTAACAATTGATAATGGCCACTTGGAGCATAATACACCAGACTTCAATGTGGTTGAGGAAAAACATGTCTGGATTATTGACATTGCAATACCTGAGATCGGCTTCAAGAGAAAGAACATGAGAAAAATCACAGGGCACAAGGACTTACAAATAGAAATTCAAAGTATCTGGGAAAAAAGGCCACTGTGATTCCAATAATAATAGGCACTCTTGGAGCGATTCCATCAAGCCTCCAGGAACATTTAAATTTAATGGGCCTCCAGAAGATCACAACTGCCCAGTTACAAAAAGCAGAACTCCTAGGAGCTTTACACATATTGAGACACCTTTGTGACTCCTAGTTCCTTGGATAGGAACTGAATTACAATAGGGCCAGTTCCAGTCAAACACCTGGTAACTGTGATATGCAATATAATAATGATACTCTTCTAGATTTACTTTTAGTTTTGTTATATTTAATGTTGGAGTATTACCATGGTAATGTGGTATAAAAAGACATTCTTTAAAAAAAATTATATAAAATATTACGTAGCATAAAAATGTATAAAATCTATGTTAATGTTTGGCATGTCTTATTTCTAAAACCTTGCTATGTCAAAGCAAAATTTTCTATGCCAACAAGCCTTTAAAACAAGACGGAGAAAAGATTGCTGAGTCTGGCTGAAGCAGCTGATTAGATAGTATTTCAGGACTGAACTTGCAAATATGTGAAATAAGAGATTATGATAATAAATTTTGAACCATTTTCAAAGCCTTGTTTTTTTTTAAAGGTTAGAAGTTTCATACTGGATAAAAAGGCAAACAAACAGCAGTGAATGGAGAATTTTCTTTAAACTGTTCTGCATTCATGGCCATTTCTGTTACTTCCTTACACAACTATGCAATAAAAATAACACAGAGAACTGCATCAAATAAAGAAAGCGTTCACCACATATGGACAGTCATAAGGAGCACAGGAAACGCTAGCTTCTTGGATGATTTTTTGGGTTAAATTTACAGTCTAAGCTCAATTCATTTTAACATCTTAACTCTGGCATTCAGAGTTTCAAAGGGTGGTGGTGGCGGCAAGGGAAATTCATATCAAAGTGATCACGATAATATAAATGAACTTTATACCATTGGTATACTTGGCTGCAGTGCTATGGCATACTTAGGGTGTGGCACATGGGGACATCTGTGGGCGCACCTTGAAGAGAGGCACTGGGCACGGACTTACCCATATTCTGTCCGGTGGCATAGCTTATGATCATGTAGCCAGGTGCAAAGCACAAAATGTAGCCCCAGAAGTGATGTAACAGTTGGAAGTGATGTCATCCCCAGGTATTTTTTAAAGAAAATTGGGGGAAAACCTGCCTGTTCTTCCTCAGCAGTTCACCAACCATTTGTTCTGCTAGTTGCATAGCTAAAGCACCTATTTATTATCGGGGGTCAAATAAGATTTTGCCCCCCTCCACCAACAACAAAATCAAATTAAGTAAAAAAATGAAAATTGTGTCCCTTATTGGTTAGGGAAACTGCTGGAGCCAAGAGGAATGGTTATTCTTTCCCCGTTAAATAGAAGAGGAGCACCAGTTAGCATGGGATAATGGTTTTATGATATATGTATTGTATATATTTGTACTGACAGCTGTTTTATATTAACACCTTATTAGTTCCATACAGTACCAAAAATACATCTCATTGGCTCTCAGAGCAATCAGTAACATGGAAAAGTTTTAGTTTAAAAATCCACTTTTTTCCATAGGCTTTTATGTTTTCATTTTCTGGTTAATTGGCCATAACTTTTGATAGACTAGTGATATTGGAATGGAGTTTGTTTCATTGCATTCTGCATAAAATTACCTTTCCAACAATATACAACATGATGGCATTACCAGTCATAACCCATTTTTCACAATTTTAGTCACTAGCGTTAAGCTCAGTTTGTAGCCCCCCACCCAAACGCTTGTAGCCTGGTGCAACTGTACCCCCGCACCACTCTAGCTACACCACTGATTCTACCCATATGGTTCTATGCTGCAGGTAATGGTGCATTTCTGTACCAATTTCAGGGGATCTCAGAAAAGAGGTAAATGAACACTTTTCTTTTGTTTAATCCAAGGATGTGATCCCACCCCATAAAATCTGGTCTGTTCAAAGACTAGCCAATGACTTGAATCCATAGAAACATAAACAGAACTCCGTGTGCACAATATGCATTCTCAGCATCATTTCACTCCAAGGCTCCTGGCTCTTATGACTTAAAAAAGGAATTTTAAACTCGCAAGTTTAAAACATGGTTTGGGATTTGACATTGAGATAGACAGGTTTGGAAATGTCAGTACAAATTCCATGTTGTATTCACAGAAGATGTGGTCTGTGGAACTCCCTGCCACGCGATGTGGATGTGCGTAGATGTGGACAACCTCAAAATGCCAGATGCAGGGGAGGCCACCTGGATGTAGGTGCCATATGTGCTCTCTGAGGCATCTGGTGGGCCGTTGTGTGATACAGGAAGCTGGACTAGATGGGTCTTTGACCTCAGCCAGTGGAGGCTCTTGTGTTCTTATAAGCCTGAGGACAATAATAAAATAGAAAGACTGCAACTCTACATTGAAGAGGCTGTACCTATGCCTATTGGATGCATGCTCATTATAGGAAGTGCCTAGAAAGACTTGCTCTAAAGAGGGCCTTCAAGGCACAGGGTCTGGCTTTTTGCATGTTGCTGTAATTTACTCAGAAAGTGACATTTGTGGTAACATGCAAAATGTGAGTTATGACGGTGATTGCTGATGATTTACCATATGCTGGGACTGGAAGCCAGCATGCATAAACTTTTTTTTTTCTTCAAACCTTTATTGCCTTAATCAGCTCAATCATATCAGGTCACAAAGATAAAAACATAAAAGCATAAAAAGTATTTAAAAGTCTACATTTGTAAAACCAGCTATATGTGATACACATGCTCTTTCCTATGGCTGTCACATGCTTACATCAAGTGACCAAAGGTTGAGTTAGAAATTGAATTGAATTTGGTCTTTTTAAGATGAATGTTTAGGATCTCCTGGTGGGGAGCGCGAGTTCTCTAATAAAGTGCAACTGACTTCTGGTCTGGGTAAGTTCCCTTCCCTGCTGTGTCTCTATCCAAGTTTGAGGGGTCCTGTCAGATGTGCACAGTCTTAAATTCAAGAATTTGCTTCAAAATGCTGGCAAAAATTTTCAGCCTTCCATTTAAGATGCTCAGTTATTTTTAGTTATCCTAAAGCCTGGGAAATCAGAAATATAACCACTTGGAGTAGGCCAAAGAGCCAATTATAGCAGAGCCTCTGAATTTGATTAGATAAAACAACAAAGAGGTTCTGTTAGGGCAGAAGCAGGAAGAACTAAGGTGGGTGGCAATATCTGTCATAACTCAGGGGAAATGTAGCCTCAAAGCACTCAAAAGTGGGTGTAAAAATAACATAAGCAATAGACAACTTTCCCACATCTTGAGGTCACTTTCCAGCCTGAAAAATTCCTTTGCACTCAATGTTTTTTTTAAATTTTTTGTCCTTTTAAAGTATAATAAATAGCACATGAAAGGGCGTCCCTTTTGAGAATCTTAGCATGAATCGCATCTTCAGACACTAATATCTGTGCTTCAGGAATGGCAATGGTTGAAACAAAGAAGCCAATCATAACAGCATGTGTTGTGAGATCAGAGAACTGCAGAATAAAAATAACATGCAAATCACCTCACACTGCAATCTTTAAGATAAATATATGATTAATCAGCAGGATTGTCACAAATTGCCCTGTTTTGGAGGCATCCTCAGGAGGTACCCATTGTTTCAAAAATATCACTGAAGTGAGGAAACTATCACTGTGCTGACCTGGAGGTATCGCAAATGTGCCATCAAGCATGTTTGCACCACTGTACGAATAGAGGAGGACAGTGCAAGCAGTTGTGCTGGCCTCCCTGCATCAGATCCAGCTCCAGTGGGGTAGGATTGCATTGGCTGAGCTCAGCTGACAGTGATGAGCGGGGCAGGATAAGGTGAGAGGGAGGCATTTTGCAGTGGGGGGCGGTAGGCAGTGGGTGGGAGTGGGCAGGTGGGAGGGAAATGGGGGGCAGAGCCAGGATCTGGCAGTTATGCTGGATCATAATCTGTTCCTAGGCAGCATGGGGCAGTCCAGGCTGTTTGGATTTTCGGCACAGACAGATCTGAGTGGTCCCATTGGGACTGCAGCAGCTCTTCCTATGGTAGGGGAAATGGTTCCCCTTGCCTCAGGGTGAAACTTGCTCTAGATACTGCACTGGCCATGCTGGCATGCCTGTTTCAGAACAAATTAAGATTGTGCTGTCAATCTGTTTTTTTCCAATTTGACAGCTATATGAACTCTGCCATGAAAAGCTTTTCAGGTTATTCAAAGAATAAACTCTGGATAATGTAGCATGCTTTGGGTGTTCACTTTCTAAAGCTTGGGGCTTTTCTTGAGCTATATAATCAGACACTCTACCTTTTAATCCTTTTTTAAATGTCCTTTTTTACATTTCTGCAGTTGGATTTGGTTTGGGTAGGGGTCCCACAATACATGCCTTTGTAAATCGCAAATTCCTCTAGGTTAAGGAAAACACAACCTTTAAGCTTTGGGGATGTTGCTTTTGGCACTGAGTTTGTGACTAATGATAAATACTCTGCAACTCTGCATGAAAATGCATACAATAATTATCGTGGCAATGACATGATGTCTGACTCATCCTCGGTGGTTTGGATTGCATGTGTGGGATTGTGTTTTGGACAGAGCACTCCAGAATAGCAACACTCCATCAAAAAACACAGCAGTACACCTGTATTCCAAATGGCGAAATAAGGCAAAACATATGTTGCACAAACACTGCAAAAGAAATTTAACCAAAAAAGCTACAGCAGGAATCAAGGCAAAGACTGTAACACTGGCGTGTGTAAGGATTTGTTTCTCTCTCCAGCTCCTTGGGATGATTTATTCATCACTAAGCCTCTGTTCACAAGCCATGTTTGATTTCACTTGATGCCGACAAAGTCGCTGAAACCGGATCTTGTGGAAAGCGGTGCCAAAGAATGTTTGATCCGGATAGATAAATTACAATAGCAGGCATAATTTACAATGAAAAGCTAATGCTGCTTCTGCCCTGAACGTGTGATGTGGTTTTAAAACACTACAGGCCTGATTCTTATTTATACAAAGGCTTCCTCGCACTACTCAGTCAGGGCAGAAAGTCTTCAGACCTGAGGTTTTTCTTTGTTTATAGAACCAGGTAGTTTGCATTGGTATAGTTAAGGCAAGTGTGCATGACAAATGCAGAATAGTTCAACAGCTGTGTGGTCATAATTCTAGGAAAGGACTGGAACCACTAATAGAAATCTTAACACTTGCAGAAACACAATGATTGCCAGGGTTCCTTGAAGGAATCAAATTTTCTTGCGAAGAAGTCCAGCTGCTTAGTTGATTTCCTCATTCCATACAAGAACAGCAACTGTGGCAGAACGCTTCCTCAGTGTTTGCAGATGACACTGTTGTAGCAAGTGAATGCCAAGGCCTCATCAGTAACGCAGGACACAACAGTACACATAGCAATGGGCAGTGGAGCTGGAACCAACAAGGAGGATTGAGGAGGAGGTAGCCACGCTTCTTGAAGGCCAATACCAGAGTACCCACTGAGTAAAGAAAGTTTTCATAGACCTGCAGAGTAACTATGCTCCACAATAAGACGGTTTTCATTTCAGCATTTTTGGACAACAAATATTGGACAGTTTGGAATGTTGCAACTGGTGACAATCCCAGACTAGATGGTCCTGAGCTGTAATTCAGTATCTGGAAGCTCTGTCTCACCGTGCATTCATTCAGGGGGGCCATGCAAAGACATGTAGGAGTCAGACCTGTGAATGCACACCATAATAGTTATTTGTTAAGTCAGTGATTTTCAACCTTTTTATCTCATGGCACATTGACAAAGTGCTAATATTGTCAAGGCACACCATCAGTTTTTTGGGAATTGACAGGGGACAGCATGCAGCTGGGAGGGGCTAACAACCCCTAATTACCCTACTAATAAACAAACTCTTGTGGCACACTTGTGGACCATCCATAGCACACCAGTGTATCACAGCACAGTGGTTGAGAAAATAACTGCATTATGTCCTTGATCCAGGCCTGACCCTTTTGTCATCTACATAGCCCTTCACTCCCGAAACAAACACTGTAAATAACTGGCACGTTATTTATTGGCTCGTAGGTTATTCCAGAGGATTGTCAGGAATATATGCTACCTGTCTCATTTCACTGGTTCTCTTATGCTTTCCTGGTCGTGAAAATGATATGTGTAAATGTTGAGGGGTACAGTCCTAAATAATTTTTCCATTTCTGGACTAATGGCAATGCAACTCCGGGTAAGGGAACAAACATTGCCTTACCTTGAGGAGGCCTCTGTGATTGCCCTCCACCTGCAACACATGCCCCACTGGCACAGCTATGCCAGTGCAGGAAAGTTGTTTAGGATTGTACCCTAAAAGTGTTACAGTTTTCACAGACCCAGAATACCATTTCAAAATATAAAGTATTCCCAGAAAACCTGTAAAATATGACGATAATCAGAATACTGATACAGCCTGATCCATTAATGGTCCGGCTTGTTGCTTACAGTTGTTTAAAGCATACACAGTATGGCTGCAATCCTAAAGACACTTTCTTGGAAGTAAGAACCATTGAACACCTTGGGGCTTACTTTTGCGTAGACATGGTTAGGTTTGTGCTCTATATCTGTTTAAAAGCAGATATTTAAAAGCATACTGTTATACTGATTTCACCAAAGATTAATGCTGTCCACTTAAGTGGGCTTGATGTTTTTCTGATAGAAATACTTTGGATATTTCAAATTTCACAGTTAATCTCGTCCACTGAGATGACAAATGTTAATGTAGCCCTTCAGGCTTATGTCAGCAGGATGAGCCAAAAAGCCAGCAGTGACTGAGTGCACATATGGTATTGTTTGTACTCCAAAGTACGAAAGAATGAAACAAGTTAACAAATACAGATGGTTAAAATCAGTAAGGGTGTTTAATGAAAACAAACAAAACACGGCTGTGTATAAGCCAGAACCTGTTTGCCTTTTGCTCCTTTTGACCAGTGGAGAAGACCTGTTTTCTAAGGACACAGCCACAGCTTTCTTGTGACAAATGTCTTCTGTGGGGTGTTTTTCTGAGGACTTGGCTTTGGCAGATGCAGCTTGTTGCTGGATTTTTCATTCCTGCTGCCTGAAGTTTGTGTTTTTAAGCTTGTGCTTTAAGGCCATACATAGAAAGGAGAATAGACATGGGAAGGGAAAAAGAAACCTCTTCACCATAGAGTATAGCTGCAATTAATTTCGTTTATAACATGTACAAAATTCTCCAGCTCCAGAAGGCTCAAGGCAGTCTTGCTAGGCAATCTTCTAAGTTTGTTCATGAAAGAGGTGATGTGCTTCAAGCTTCCAAAAATAACTGTTTATTGTACTAGTCACAAAAATAGTAAATTATCCTCACATAACGGAGGTATCCAAATTCTAATACCTTTTTGCGATGGGAATTCCAGGATGGGGAAAGATGGGGGAGGGTAGAGCAATGGGAGAAAGCAGGGCACAACTTGTGGAGCAGCAACTCCAACATGGAGCCTCTGAAGCCTGTGCAATAAAATAGCTGGCACAGACTTGAGAAGCCCAGTTGCAGGACTTGAAGCTTTCCCTGAGGGAAGTTGATGAAAGTCTCCTTCCTGACGAAACATCTGGCAGCTGCCTCAGTGCCACATGATGCAACAGTATCCACTGTGGCATTGCTGAACACAGCAGTGCTGAAGTCTTATGAACGGACTATTAGTCTCTCCCAGGGTGACCAGGTGTCATAACTAGAAAAAAGGCCAAGGCCTCCCAAAAATGTAGGACACCCAAGAGAAATACAGGACATGACAAAATCTATATACAGTATACAAAACAGAAAAGTCACCGACAGATTCACTCTCTCACTGACTGACTCATCAACACCCAGTCAAACCGCCAGACCTAGAAGTATGAAATTTGGGGAGAGTGTTGCTTCTGTAATGGAGATATACCCACTAATAACCAATTTTTTGGAAAAGGGTGAAAAGAGGTGCAAGGCATTTTTGGTTTATACTTAAGATTGAAGACAGATCTACACCCAACCCGAACCCCTGCAACTGCCCAGTAGGGGTGCCCACAATTGTGGGGGGATGGGGCACAGTTATAGGGGGATGGTCCACAGGGGGGTATGATGCACACGGACGATTTTGCACAAAGGAGAATGTTGCATGGAGTAAGATGTTGCACAGAGGGAATGGTGCTCTGAGGTGGAATAGTGCACAGGGGGTATTTTAACCCCACAACAGCAGGTAACTTTTGCTAGAAAAAGCTAAAAATACTCATATATTCCTTTCATGTGGTTAATTTAAACACTAGATTATGTATTAAATTTTAGAAAAATAATATAATTTATTAATTACAAGAAGGCTACACTCTGCCTGCTCACAAGGAAGACAATTCAGATATTTTTCCAGGGCACAAGGCTAAAAAAGAAGACAGGTCCTGAAAAAAGAGAATACATACATGTTCACCCTGGTCTCTTCTCTCAGGTTCAGAGGACAGCATGCTCAATCAGTCACTGAGGCCTCTAATGTATGGATGAGAAACAGAGGTGCCAAGTATTCCCAGAGTGGCCAAAAAATTTCCTGATTTTTGCAAAATCATGCCAAAACCTGAATAAATTAAGGGGAAAGGCATTAATATATGTGTTGCTAATATATATATATATCTACATAAATAAATCTAAATAAAAATTAATAAATCTTCCAATTCTTTTAGAAATGTATTCAATATCAAAATACAAACGACATGAAAACATGATAAATGCATATCTAATAAGGGATACATGGAACAGTTCACAAATAAAAAATAAACAACACCAAGAGTTCCATATAATATTGAAAGAACATCAAAGGAAAAAAATCATAACTAATAACCTGCAATTTGTTTCAGACAATGTGCATGAGCACATACTTGCCAGTTAAGGGACATGCAAAAACTGCAGATTTACAGAAACGGTGTAGCATAAGAATAACTAATTTGACAGTCATTCAATCATTTTGTGTAAAAAATACAATATTTATACAAAATACCCAATTTGTATGTTTTATTTTTAAATTTATTCTTAAGGGGGGTGGGGGAAATTTCAGCTGTAGATCTCCCATTCTTACATAAGTTTGGATACTGTATTTGCCTGAGACTGAACTAAAGTCTTGCCCAAGGTTGACTAGCAAGCTTCATTAGAAAATGGGAATTTGATCCCAGGTATTTTCCAACAATGCTCAAAATACTGCACCACACTATGGGTATAATCTGGCACAACTGTTCAGTCCTCCTGTTCCTGTGGTGGTGTAGGGAGACGAGTACATGTCTGTGCAGTGGCCTAACCCTCCTTCAGGAGTTGAAATTTATACTTAGAACACTTTTCTGAGAACCCCAGGTAAGCATGGGACTTGTGGTGGGGCTTAGACCGACCTAACTGGGGGGTTAGGATTGCAGCTATGTCTTCATAAGATGAAGCATGGAGATACACAAGCTACATATTAAAGAGCTGAAAACTACATTAATGTAAAATAAAAGTACAGAATTTAGACTGCATTTTAGTGAGTTTAACCAGACCTGTAGCATTGCTACCTAACAAGATTTGTCAAAACTGAATTATACTTAAAATATAATCCATAAAACTTTTTTTCAGTGTGACAAGAAGATTGATACTACCATCACTCAGAGACAGAAAATTGAAATTCTGACCAGCTATGTAAGGGCAACATTTTAATAGTCAAAACATCTGCTCAGCAAATGCAGTACAAGGCCACTTGTGACTCAATCAGCATAATAAAACATCTTTTATGGTATACTGAAAAGCAAAAATCAAAATACTGAACTTAATGAGAATTTAAGTACATATGCATTTACTGAATTGGAAGATACTCATGTACAGCTCTAAAATTGCATGGCTGTCTTACTTGGGCCAAGTGCTATTATGGCAACTGAAATGGCTGACCAAATGAGTTTTGTCAGAAGGAAGAAAGGGCAACAATTTGCCACAGGAGATTAACTCTTGATGGGAAGCAACTGAATTCTAAAAAAGCGTTATTGAGTAGGGAAATTGGTTGCCATCTTTTTCTGAGGATACTTGTGCCTTTATCAGCCATATAGTAAGCAGATATTCAGCAGGTGAAGAATCTCCATACCATAAAAATGCCGTACCTGTTTCATTTTAGCCTAGTTGGAAGGAAAGAAAGGCTATAACACCGAATTTTGATGCAATAAACTCTAAAGAGTATTTAAACCTATTGTATGGCTGCAATCCTAAAGACACTTTCCTGGGAGTAAGACCAATTGGACACCACGGGGTTTATTTTTGAGTAGACATTGTTAGGATTGTGCTGTATATTACAAAAATATGGTACAGTAATATGCTGAAAAATATGGCAGATAAAGGTGACAAATAAAAAAAACTACTGTAATTGTATATTAATGACATGTCCACATGGAAAGACTTCATCTATATATATAAAAGAGAAAAGTCACTCACTGACTGACTCACTGACTCACTCATCACCGCCCTGCCAAAACCGGTGGGCCTATAAGCGTGAAATTTGGGGTGGGTGTTCCTTCCGTGACTGAAGGGTGCACTAAGAACCGGTTTTCGGAAATTCCAACGGGAAGGGGGTGAAAAGGAGCACAACGCGTTTTCCTCCCTATACTTTGCATTGAGAATTGCTGACTCCTCAACATTCCTCCCCAACTGCTGGGCCTGAAGCATGGAATTCTGGGAGTTCCTTCTGTCACCTGAACTCCCACCAAGAACCATCTGGAGAATTTAACCCTTCAGGGGCTGAAAAGGGGGCAACGTGTTTCTGTCCTATACTTAACATGGGAGACTGACCAACATCCAGCCAATTTGGTGCTCAGACCCTGGGGCACTGGGGGATGTTGTTCGGAGGAAGAGGTTGCGCTGGCGAGGATGTTGCGCATGAGGGCAAATTGCACATGAGGGCAAATTGTGCATGGAGGAAAGTTGCGCATGGGGAAAGTTGCGCATGGCAGGAAGTTGCGCATGGGAGGAAGTTGCGCATGGGAGGAAGTTGCGCATGGGAGGAAGTTGCGCATGGGGGAAAGTTGCGCACGGGGGAAAGTTGCGCACGGGGGAAAGTTGCACATGGGGGAAAGTTGTGCACGGGGGAAAGTTGCGTATGGGGAAAGTTGCGTATGGGGGAAGTTGCGCATGGGGGGATGATGCGCACGGGGGGATGATGCGCACGGAGGAAGTTGCGCACGGGGATGATGTACATGGAGGAAAGTTGCGCACAGGGGAAAGTTGTGTATGGAGGAAAGTTGCGCACGGGGGAAAGTTGCGCATGGGGGAAAGTTGCGCCTGGGGGGAAGTTGTGTATGGGGGAAGTTGTTCATGGGGGGAAGTTGTGCATGGGGGGAAGTTGCGCATGGGGAGAAGTTGTGCATGGGGGAAGTTGCGCATGGGGGGAAGTTGCGCATGGGGGAAGTTGCGCATGGGGATGATGCACATGGAGGAAAGTTGCGCACGGGGGAAAGTTGCGCACGGGGGAAAGTTGCGCACGGGGGAAAGTTGTGCATGGGGGAAAGTTGTGCATGGGGGAAGTTGTGTATGGGGGAAGTTGTGCATGGGGGGAAGTTGCGCATGGAGTGAAGTTGCGCATGGGGAGAAGTTGCACATGGGGGAAATTGCGCATGGAGAAGTTGCGCATGGGGAAAGTTGCGCATGGGGAAAGTTGCGCATGGAGAAAGTTGTGCATGGGGATTGATGCATATGGGGAAGTTGCGCATGGGGGGTTGATGCACATGGGAGAAGTTGTGCATTGGGAGGTTGATGTGCATGGGGGAAGCTGCGCATGGGGTAACTTGTGCATGCTGGGTTGATGCGCATGGGTGAAGTTGCGCTGGGGGGGGTTGATGTGTATGGGGGAAGTTGCGCATGGGGGGTTGTTACGCCTGGGGAAAGTTATCCATGGTGGGTTGTTGCATATGGGGGGATGGCATACGGGGGAATTTTACTCCCGCAACGCGGGTACACCTTTCGCTAGTTTTTAATAAATGTGGAGAATAAAATGGGATTTTGTTAAGAGCAAATTTTCTCATTCATACATGATAAATGAAAACCGTTGAAATGAACTCTAAAAATGTTTTATTTTACTCTCTCTCTCTCTCTCTCTCTCTCACACACACACACACACACACACCACACATTTGATGGACGCAAAAATAAAAAGAAATCCTTTTAAAGGCTAAAAATAAATCATGTAAAGAAAGGCTTTAATGGATTCAGATCTCATTCAGAAGTCTTAGGGCATATGCAGAATGTACCTGTCCTCCTTCCAGACGGTCTTGTGTTGTGCTTCCGAGGAGTACTGTCTTGTTGAAATAATGTGTCAGGATTTATCTCACTATCACAACGGCATACTGAGACAAAGTACAATGACAAAGTGCCACTGCAAGATATGTCAGTCTGAATTTGTACCCAGGGAGGACAAAGTGTTAAATTCCTATCCTCCATGTTAGGATCCTGATGAGTCCCCCGCAGCTGCTCTTTCTCTCACACACAGTGGTGTCCAGTTTGGTCCTGTTGTTTCTTGGAGAACACTTTATGCATTGGACTGAACCCAGTATTAATAGTCAAGATAGCAACAACAACAACACTGTTTTGATTAATGGTTTTTCCATAAGATCTCAAAGTGCATACTGCTTGTACCACATGTACTATGAGTAGATCCATCTTGACAGTTGTTTCACCACAAACAGAAATGAACAAGGATATCAGCTGTATGTATTCTTCACTTGTTATTTTGGACTACACTGGATTTCTGTCAATCTGTGAACTGAAGAAGACCAGAGATTTTCATGCTAAGGTACAGGAATAACTGCACCAACCTACACATATCAGCTCAGAAGTCCCATGAAATTCAGTGAGACTTAGGGTACAATCCAGAGTAACTTTGGAACCTTTTACACCGATGTAGTTATATGGTGCCACCTATGGAAAATCTATGGGAAATGCATAGAGCAATAGAGCAATCCAGAGTAAGTGCCTCTTACATCTTCCTGTAGTTACTCTGGATTGTAGGGTTACTCTCAAGTGTGTATAACTACTCTTAAGTAATTATAACCCCCAAAAGATGTAATGTAATTTTGCAAGTTACTGTACATCTTCTGTCTAAATTTGGCACATGCATATTAAAACACACACACACACAGGTTCAGTTCAGTCAGCATCACATTTAAATCATCACTCTAATTGTTTTTTAGTTGTAATGATATTTTAATAGTTGTAGATATTGCATTAATTGTGTCCTTATGATTTTTTATTCTCATTTTTATTTTTATTTTAATTTTGCTGTCCTGAGATTTTTACTCCTGTTTTTCAATTCATAAGTTTGAAAGAGAAGCAGTGAAAGCATGTAGACAGACAGAGATGGGCACCCGCATGAATCTGTTGTCTGCTTAAGTTGGCCTCATGATCGCCTAACCCTCCCTTACACATAAGCATGGTCTTCCCAGCGCAGCATCCTCCTGGACTGTATATTCTGGGTATGCTTAAAATACACATGCAGAAGGCAGTAACCTCCTCTAAATCACAGACTAGCCATGCAAAGTCCCACACAACACAGACCTGTTTTGGCTACAATCCTAAATACACTTTCCTGGGAGTAAGATCCATTGAACAAAACGGGGCTTACTTTTGAGTAAACGTGGTTAGGCTTGGGCTCTTTGTTGTGTTTCTTTTAACATAGCCAGCATCATATTTAAGTTCCTTGGTGAGTCTTGCAGGATTTCTCTTAAAACATGCTCACCCATGTCTTCTGCTGTATTGAAACAAAAAAGGCAAAATTAATTTTCAAACTTGCACCTCCCATCTTAGATGACAGAGTTGAGTTTTTAGGATATCTGAAATCTTAACATTATAGTATTTGACTTTAACCCCGGAGAATTGGGGGGGGGGGGGACTGTAAATCAAAATTGGGTAGCCATGTCACAGCTTCCAGAGAGGCTTAAAACAAAGCTCAGTACTCAGTGTTTTTTTTAAAATAAGTCATTTATCATATCACTTTGGGGTTAATCTTTTGAGCCTGGAGTAGTGTAGATGAGGTAATATTTGCACATATTGAGGATAAGATAGACTGGAAATGGATGGGTGGGAGAATGGCATGGTAACCTGCAATGAAGATTGTGAGCCTGTTGGTTGAAATCGGCATGAGCTGTGACTGAGACGTAATGTGTGAAAATGCTTGATTAGAACGGCTTTACGGGAGACTGCAATGGCCTTTTAAGCCTCAACATTGCCGTGAATGTGTTGCAAGGAGGAGTGCTTGCAGCAGGACCAAGATAAGTAATTGAGAGTTTGACATATTACTGGAAAAAAACTCTCAGAGCCAACACATTGTGTGGATCAACTTTGAGTCTTGGCTTTATTGATTCGCTTAGGAGTGTCAGCAGCTAATATCCATGAAGTGTTGGAATTTACAAGATAGAACCAAGTTAATGCTGTTCACATGCACAGGGAGGGAATGTAGCCCTGAAGTCACACTGTCGCTACATCGCCTGTTATTTATACTACGTGAACATTTGTTTCTGTCTATGGTTTAGCTTTGTTAAGCACACATATCCCAAAGTGCTGATTGAAGAATTCAATTAGCTCCCATTTTTAAAAGGTCAGTGCATTCAGCTATCTTGTCATAATTTGCTCCGAGCCACGGCTTATGCTTAATAAGCATTCAGAAGTAACGAGAAAATAAGGCTTTATATATGAAGGAAAAAAGTCTGTGTGTAAGTCTATCATCTCCAGTTTGCAGGTTTACAGCACAATCCTAACCATGTCTACTCAAAAATAAGCCCAGTTGTGTTCAATGGGTGTTATTCCCAGTAAAGTTTCTTTAGGATTGAAGCCTTAATTGGAGATTTGTGTCTTAATCTCAGACTTGTACAATAGCAGCAAATTCTAGGCTAATCAGCTAATCTTCATAATGTCCTCACAAATAAAGGAAACTTTCAGTTCTCTAAGTTATCTTGTGGGCAAGCTGTTCCCTGTGGTTCTATCTAGTACACTGGCAATCTGACACATGAACTCCCAGATAATATTTCTGAATGCATTCCACACATCCCCAGGGCTATAAAGAAGAGGCTACAAAACTTGGCAGGTCTATTTCTGTTAGTTCTTTCAGTTTGATTGCTTCAGGGAACAGAAAAATGTGTTATGAGACACATACACCAGCTTGGGTTGCGAGAAAAAAATGTGGCAACCTGGTTTCAGAACCTGTTGAGTGAACAGTGGAAATTATTATAAGTGATACTTATCCCACATTATAAACATGCCATCTTAAAGAATCTCAAGAATTCTCGGGCTCTTTTGAGGCCCATGGGAAAATGCCTTGCAATTGCAAAGCCATGCAATGGTGCACTGAGAGCATTTTCTCTGGGACATTTTGAGCCACTACTACAAGGAAACAGCAGATCTGCTCTCATGTGGACCCTGGACCATGCCAGGTCTATTTGCCAGAAGGGGATGTTGTGTCAGTGGGGAGGGCAGGGGAACACTGGGGAAGTTCAAGTGAAGATGGGATTTGGCCTGATACAGTGGAGGCTTTTCTTATGAAGGGAGGAGGCAGACTGGTTTATGACAGCTGTGGCTTGTGACAGGATCCTATCTCCTCTCCTTTCTCCTGGTCTCTTTCCTTTTCTTCCTCAAGCTAATGCCAGCTATATTGTTGGCATAGGTCTAAGGAGACCCTTACTGCTTGTAAGCCTCCTGATTGCTCCCCAGACCTCCCCTCACAGTAGCATGTAGTGTGTACTTCCATGCTGTGGCTTATATGCTTCAGTGTGCTTCCTTCCTTGTAAAGGCAATCCTTGCACTGCCACAAAATGCTTTGCAGAACATCTGTCCTGCTGGTGCTACCATAAATAGAATTGGGCCACCACAGTGCAAGCCTGCATGTTTATTCAGGAATGATTCCTACTGTGTTCAATGGAATGTATGCCCAGGAAAGCGTGCATAGTAGTGCAGCCTATGGACCCCATCCTAGCCAACGTTCTAGTGCTGATGCACCCCTTGCCTAAGGGGTGTGGAAACAGCACACAGTTGTGGGAAGGGCAGCAACTGCACACAGCTGTGGGGGGGGGGGGGAGGGTGGCAGTCAGACACAGCCTCCTCAAGATAAGAGAATGTTTCTTTCCTTACCTGTGAATATATCAGTGCAGGACAGTTGATTAGGATTGGCCCTAAATTTTCACTGACATTATGCCATCATAACTGGGATACTAGTATGTCAGAATCATAGGATTCCCCGTTTCAAGTCCTTGCAGAAAGTGTAGGGAGTATAGTATAATTATCTTATTATAGTATTTTATGTACCAGTAGTTCCTGAAAGAGAGAATTGACCCAGCAATATCCTCTTCTGGTATTTCAATCAACTATTTACCACATAATGCAAGTAAAAGTATGATAATTATAATAGTATGGGAATGGTTAAAAGCAGAAATGATATTGTACAAATGATGAGAACAGCATTACTTTTCCCATTAAACGAGAATAACAGATGTACAGAAAATGGATGGATACCATGAATATGCAATTCAAACCACAATATGCTCTACCAAATGGGAATTTCAGGCTGGATTTTATTATTATTATCTTGTATATCACAGTTGCCAGTTCTTTAGTTGGACTTGGTATTGATTACTCTTTGAGCCCCGCTGAACATAGTTTCTGTTGTTGTTGTTGATGATGATTCATTGTAAACTTCATTTTGGAAGTTCCTAATTTTGTTTCCTAACTTATCTCTTATGCCAACCTGACAGCATCATGGTAAAATTAAATAACACAAATCACTTCAGTAGGCTTTATGCTTCCTTCACTCAACATATTCTTTTCTCACAGAGTAGTTACTCTGGATTGTAGGGTTAGTTCAGCACCTCAAGTCCAGGAACCTGCATACCTCCAAAACACAACACTGAACTCTGGAGCTACACCAGATCTTCCATTAAAGCCAGTGGATCATTCTTCTCCTGGACATAAACACATGAATTGTCATAGACTTCATGGACTTCAAAAGATCAATGAACAAAACAATTGCCAATGTAGCGAATCTCTAATTCGAATCAGCTGGAATAACCTTATCCAACTGTGGTTGCAATGTTTTAGGCTTGGGTTTTAATGTTGATGACCAGTGTTTTTAAAAAAAATCAAACCCTTTTCCCACTCTAACAAAGTATTTTTTTTTAAATCTCATATTATTATTTTCAAATAGCTGCATCATCAGTTTACCTCTTTTTCATCTGTAAAATGGTTGTACACAGTTGCACATACTTTTTTTGATAAGGCCAGGCTGGGTGGGTAAGGAGAAGGCAATCCATGTGTAATCATTAGGCTCATAAAACTGTGTCATTCATGGAAGCCTTTATTCGATTACTGAATGGGAGATGTCAAGTCACAGGACCATGACTGACTTAGATGCCTGACAGCTGTAAAAAACATCACAGTTCCTGTAAAGTACATTTCCACAGATCAAGTTACTGCCAGGGAAGACTTTAACAATCTTCTCTCCTACTTTTAACCAACAACAATTAGTATTAGCAAATGGTCCAGGCCATTGCCTGGAATCACATATGATTTCTATTCAAGAAAGACAAAAATCTTATTCAAACCAGACCTACACAACACAAGTTACTGTGTTTAAAATAAAATAATGAGTGACTCTGAAGCAATTCGTACCCCTCATTGTCTTTTAAAATAAGTAAATAAATACACATTCATATTTATTTGAAATAAAGTCCTCCCTCTTCTTTGTCTGGTAATTGGAAATTGGGTATCTGGGTGTTCTCAAAATCATTATACATTTTGGGCGCAATCCAGAGTAACTACATGGAGTCCTTGCTCTGATGTAAGAACAATTTACTCTGGATTGCAATATGAATTTCCCATAGGTTTTCACTAGGTGTGCTATAACTACGTCGACGTAAATGTCTCTTACGTGCTCCCGTAGTTCCTCTGGATTTTTGTCTTTGTCTTGACTAATCTTTGGTCTCTCTGTTAAAAGTCATCAGCATCTTAGCTTTGAACAAAGAGGAATACCTTGGTTCTGATGGCAAAGAGAAACACATTGCACTTTGTATATTTTCTTCTTTATATATTTTAAATGCTCAATCCTGTCCTGGGCCAGCCCAGAGCATGCAATATTGGTACAGATTTTGCTGCATGCTTTGGGCAGCCAGGGGACAAGGCCGTGATGGAAAGATACTCGGATTTGAGCCATCTCTTTGGCAGGTGAAAATCCAAATGGGTCTACTCTAAGCGGTCATATCAAGCACAGGCCAGAGCCCAGTAACTCTGCGGCCACTAATACCTGCCCTCAGGTGATGCTTTCCTTCCCAATTGTAATCCTCACCCTGTCCTCTTCAGAACTCTGCCTCTGCTCAGTTGGGCATTGGGAGTTGTTGCCACATGACCACATCCACCAGGTAGATGATTGCAGTGGTGGTCATGGCTCAGCACCATTGCAGCAGATGCCATGCTAGTGCCACAGGCCTTGTGCTTAAGATTGCACAAGTAATTAAGGCTGCAGTTCTATGCACACTGGCAACAGTATGTCTTATTTCTGAAGGAACATGTATATTATGTTCTAGTGTTTTCTTCAGTCAAATCTGTGTCTTTGTTATAATGATGATGGCAAAAATGATGCTGATGGAAAAAGTGGCACACATACATTTCAGGTCATTCAAGTTCATTCTCCAAATGAGTGTAAGTACAAAGAGATCATTCTTCAAAAATGATGCATGTCCTGCATTCATGAAATAGAAAAGATCTGTTTTCATTTCCAGTGCATGGCAAGATCAGGATGTCATTCTTTTGCTGCATATTTCTGGAGTGCTTGATCCGAAGGAGAAAAAAAAATGCACAGGGGTTTTGATATAGACGGAAAAAAATTGGCACTTCTAAGCCTTTTACTCTTTCTCTCACATGAAAGGACTTGAAAATCTATCCTCCTGCTGGCTGCTGTAAGTAGTTAAAGAGTTTAAGCATAAACCTTATTCTCGGTGGATACAAATCAGGAAGTACCAGTACTTTAGACACTTCATTGTGGCAACCTTCCTAGCTTCTGCACACAATGAAAGATGTGTGGAGGGAGTTCATGAGCTATATTTTTTGCAGATCTATCAAGAAAATGCCTTTATTCAGTGATTGGGACGTTTGTAAGTCGGCATGATGATCATCAGAAGAAAAAAGTGCTCAGTTCATCTCAAGAAGAGGGTTCCCCCATGTCTGCAACAAGCCAAGAGTCAAACTGAACAATATATGTAAGCCTGCATACTTGCAAGCCTGCAGTTGGCCTATTCAGACTAGTGAAACTCATGGAGTAGTAAAATACAAGTGGTGTATTCCATGACAAATGCAGGAGCAATTACACCAATCACTCTGTGTTTCCTTTCCTCTTATTTCTTCTCTTGTGCCCTTCTCTTTTTCTCCTATTAACTTAACCTTCACCTCTAGCTGATGATTGTAGGTCACTGGTGTAAGAAAAGGTGCATCTGACTCACAGCTATTTTTTGAGACCTTTTCACCTATTTTAGGTGACTTGCATAATCCACCAGTTTTCTCACACCACATCGCATTTCAGTCTTCCCCTCTGGATCAGTGCCAATTGTTTAAATGAATTTAAATGTGGGGTTGTACGTTTGTGTGGAATTTAATTGCTGGGAGCAATGGGGTATTTATATTTGTATAGAGATTGTTGTATGGTTAGTTGTGTTTATTTTAGTTTCTTTTTTAGTGGTGTTGTCCTTGGGGAAGAGCACCTCATTTCATTGGACCCAGTTGTGAGTGTAATGACAAATAAATTTCTTATCTTCTTATCTTATATTATCTTAATCAATATATTAGATATACTAGACCTGATTCCTTCACCGTCTAGACCAGGTCTTTAATATAAAGCCTGCAGGCTGGACATAGCCACAGGAAGCAATTTATGCAATTGGGTTCTCCCATTGAAATAATTGGCGTTTCTCATATTTTGCACATTTTCTTTCGTTTGTAACTAATTAGTTTCTGTGGGAAAACAAAGTACCGTACTTTCCTGCTTTGCTGCCTCGCAAATTGAGTAGCCTCATGCAAGTTGGGGAGTCACCCAGGAATGGTTTCTTCATTTCTGGATGAGGACCAGTGGTATGCCTAAGTCATTTAGTACCCAAAGCCCACAAATTTTTTGACACTACACTTCCAAATGTCAAAATTATTTAATTATTATCAGTATTAATACAATTAATTAATACAATTAATTAATATTTTCATATTTTAAAAATCACCCCACAAATTAATAAACAGAGGCTTTTTAATTCTTTTTTGGGGGGAGGGGAGAATGAGGCTGCCTTCTGGAGCTCCACTTTCACTGGATTGGGACTATTCTGGTGTCCTTGCATTCCTCTGTGCCTGACCTGAACACAAGTCAAAGCACCTTTGCTTACTCATGAGTGAACACAACTGTGCATCTCAGGTCCACTTCCATAGGGCTAAATGCAATTATCAGGGACTTCCATCTGGGATGATTTTGGGGCTGTTCATTGAATCAGGACCATTCTCAGGTCATTGGATTCCTCTCAGCCTCTACTTTCCAATGGATTAAGGCATGTTTGCCTACTCATAAACAAAGGTGATATGGCTCAGTTTAACTTTCCATAGGGCTTCATGCATTTTTGTTTTTTAGTTTTTTGGCCATAGCTTTTGATAGTAAGGAGGTATTTCAAAGCCGCGGGTTGCATTGGATTCTGCTGGAAAATATGTATCCTACAGTATATGACTTGATGGGGTTATTCTGAATAATTATAGCAATTTCAGCTACTTTTGTGATTTTGGTCACCCTCCCCCCACTGTGTACCCTGATGTCTTGAGGGATGAAATGAGTCACAGGTTGTCAGGATACCAGGCGACCATTGAGTTGATGGAAAGTACAGCTTAGGAAGTACGAGTCCCAGTTTAGGGTCTAATGTAGGGAAGGAACCTGGAATTATTCTCTATGCTCAGTTAGAATTATCAGGGTTACCAGATGCCCAAACATGCCGCCTTGAGTATTCTGAGCTCTCACTCATTATATCAGATGGTTCAGAGATAGTTGTCTCAAACCTGAACTTAGTACTACAACACTACTTCATTATAAAGTGGTCCACACAGGGCAAATGTAGAGGGCTACAATACTCACTGGCATAATGACTAACACATCTGGCTTCCTGTTGCACGTGTGGCAGCATCCTGTAAGGGATGTGTCAGCCTTATCCAGAATAAGCACTTTTTCAGCCAAGTACAGGTTGATACAGCTGGGGCTGTACTAAGCACAATGCAAATTCTATATTATGCCTGGTGTCGAAATTCCCTGGATGTTCTCCCAAGCTAAAACTTGAAACTTGCCTCTCCTGTCTAAACACCAGAATACTCCAGAAAACCTTTAATGCAGAGTAAGCCACAAAGGACACTGACAAACTGCTTGCTGAGGTTTTGTTGTTACAATCATTCCCCCCCTTCCAAAAAATAATCTGCCAGTTTAAAAGAAATTGAATTCAAAGGCTTCTTGATGTGGCAGAGCTCAATTCACCAAAATGGTCAAGAAATTGTAGAGCATTGTTTAGATCTTCCATTTCTTTTAAAAGCAGTCATGGATACTACCGTATTACCACTCTCAAATGAGATAAGGACCACAGAGGAAGAATATTTATTTATTTATTTATTTATTTATTTATTTATTTATTTATTTATTTGATTTGATTTGATTTGATTTGATTTGATTTGATTTGGATTTTTCAGAAACATTTAGTTCTTTCCTCCAGGTTTTTTTTTTAAATAAAGCATTTTCTAAGCTTGTAATGTTGCAAAGAATGCTGGGGTAACAGTCTCTAATCTGTCCACATAAAAGCCTTAACACATGTGTTTGCATGTTTGTCTGCACCTTCTGACCCACATTACTTTCCAACCTTCCAGCAGTCATTTCCGACTGAAATTTCCTTCCTTCCAGCAGCCATTTCTCTGCCTCATGGACAGAGGAGAGGATGAGGGGAGGGGAGGAAAGGCGGGGTATAAATTAGGAAATAAATAAAATAAATAAATAGTTCACTGTGGGGCTGCACACACAGAGAGGTTTCCATACTCAACCTCGGATAATTCTAACTGATTAAAACAGGTCTATCCATTCATGAAAAAAGATTTTTCACTAATGAATGTTGTACTTCTATAAGAAAGTACACAAAACATACTAGACACACAAAACCATCTGAACTAATTGTTCCTTTGGGATAAACCTGCCTGTGTGGACCTACCAGTGAAGTGAGGAACAGGGCAAAAATTGCTTAATAGGAATTTACATTATAAATGAAGTGTGATCAATAAGTATCAGGACTGATGCTATAAAAAGAAAACAACAACACATAACAATTTGGCATTTAAAGTAGTCCCCTTTGGAAGCTACATACTTAATCCAGCGCTGTTTCCATTGATAGAAGCATTTCTGAAACTTGTTTTCTGGCATAATCAGCAGCTGCCTCGTTGCATTCACTTGGAATTCCTCGATGTCCTGAAATCTTCGTTCTTTCAAGTGGGATTTGATTTTTGGAAAGAGGAAAAAGTCGCAAGGGGAACATGGTGGCTGTCAGACCTGGGGGATGTTGTGCTTGGCCAAAAACTGCTGCACAAGCTGTGCTGAATAGGCAGGTGGGTTGTCATGGTGCAATTGTCACTCACCAGATGCATGCAATTCTGGTCTTTTCCGATGAAGAGCATCCTGCAAATGTTGCAACACATCACAATAGTACTCCTTGTTAACTGTCTGACTACGTGGAGTATGATTTCCCTTCACAGTTGCACACATCTCTGCAATGTTTTTCTCAGTTCTGGTGGTTGCGGGTCTCCCAGAACATTTGGCACTGTTGACATTTTGTCAGCAGTCTTGGAAGCGTCTGAATCACTTGTACACTGTGAGACTCATACACTCTTCTCCAGACACTTTGTGCAACTTTGTGTGGGTCTCTGAGCAGATATCACCAAGCTTTTGGCAAAATTTGAATCAGATTCTCTGCTCAACTTTTTCCGTCATGGTCAATGAGAAGACCATACGCAACACATGTTCCTTCCAAGCACTGCTTCCAAGCACTGTGCAGGGGTGGGCACAGTCTGGCCCAAGAACCGGTTCTCCGAAAGTGGGTGGGGCCAGGGTCAAGGGGCGGGGCCCAGGGGCAGTTTTTAATTTAAAAATAAAAAAATTAAAAATTACTTACTTCAGAGTAGACCTGCATAGGATGGTGCTCTGAGGCTGCAATCCTCTCCACAGTTTCCTGGGAGTAAGTCCCATTGACTAAACTAGGACTTACTTCTGAGTAGACACGCATAGGGAGTTCTCAGCCTCCCCAGCCGGCCGGGGGAGGCAGGGAGAGCGGCTTTTGAGCCCCCCCCAGCTGGCCGGGGGAGGCAAGGAGAGCTGATTTTTACCTTCCCCGGCTGGGGAAGGCTGGGAGAGCATGCTCGCGCCGCGTGCCTCCCCTTTAAGCCTCCCCAGCCGGCCGGAGAAGGCTGGGAGAGCACGCTCATGCTGCTTGCCTCCACTATAAGCCTCCCTGTCTGGCCGGAAGAAGAGGCGCAGTGGCGGCCGAACTGGTCTGCATAGTTCTGGCTCGCCAGCGGCAGGGGGATTGGAAGAACCCCCCCAGAACCGGACCAAACCGGGCTGTGCCCACCACTGTTTAAAGAGAGGAAGTGAGGTAGGATGTTAAAACTTAGTGTGCATGCATGATTGGGATCAAGGTCAATCTGTGCCAAGTGGCTTCACTCTGCATATCTTAGCTCCTTTACTATGGCACCAGTCATGGTACTTATTGATCACAGCCCTAAATGTGAACAGCCCTAAAGACATTTGTTTTTAAACAGAGAACACGAATGGCCACAAGGTCATCTGAATGGGCACCATCAGATAAATTATCTGTGGTAAGTTCATCACTTCTCTCTATTATGTAAGTGTGGGTGAAATTTGGACTGTGGCATTTCAGATTTCTTAAAAGCGATTTGCTTTCTTCAGACTCAGATTGCAGCTACTGCTGAACTTCAGGGAATCCTTTCTTTCACATCTTATAATTTCTTTGCAATACAGAAAGTGAGATCACCTGGGCTCTCCACAATGCCCAGTCCATTTATTCCCCGGGACGCCTTTTGAGGCCTGTTGCCATTCATTCACAAGCCAGTGCGCTGTTCCTCCCATGAAGCCGAGCTGCTAATTTTCACACCTCATCATGGCAAGAGTTCTCGGCTGTGTCTTCAGAACAATCAGCAGGGGGTGCTCCTGCAGCAAGATTGCCTGACTCAACTCTGACACTCCCTGTGTGACAATTTCCAAGGAACATAAGAGGATGGAAGTATTGGTTTATAAATTATTCACTGCAGTGTGCTCCACCAGGCAAGCAGGCCCACATCTGCGGCTATTTTATGTAAAAGACAAGTAATGGGAGAAGGTGAGATCTTCAAAGTGTCTTGTAACTCAAGAAGGCCTGTATTATACTAGCACAGGAGGCAGCAAGGGATTATGATAAGTTGTGTTTGGGTTACGGTGTTGAGCCTCTGCTCTTAGGTATCTTGTTTAGTGCCTGGTGCCAGTGGAAGTCTTTTGTGAGCACTCAGTTTCCAGAGCTAAGTCTACAAAAGAAATCAGCAGAGAATCATGTCACTTTCCTCACTTCTGGATGGGAGGCTAATCTGTGGAATATTTGCTGGGATTGCCAGGTGGTGGAGAGCCCAGGGGATACGCACATGGACATCTCCCATGCATCACATGGGGTCTTTTAGAGCAGCAATGAAGATGAAAAACCTGTTGTGGAGAAGAATTTTAGAAGGATGGAGAAAGGAAACAAGGAGAAGAAATAGTCCAAGACCAAAAAATTTAAGAATAGCCTGGATGGATCAAACCACAGTTGATTTAGGTTAGCATCTGGTAATAGCAAAACTTCAAAACAATATCCACTGGCCCAATCTTAACCCCTGCCAGTTCATAGAATGAAGCACCATAGTATGTGCTACAATGGCTTCCAATGGCTCTCTTTGAAACTGTACCAGCTATTTAGCTGACAAAAGTTCATAGGATCTTGGGATGTGCCAATGGCACCAAGATCTTCCCTCTCCTAACCTGGTTCCAAAGAGCATGGCTTTTGCTCTTCTAGGAAGGATTTTATGCAGTCAGATTGTGAGGTCTAGCAGTAAAAGCCCGGCACTGGATTGGGCTGTAAGCTACTGACTATAATTTTATAGCTTCTCCTCACCAATGTAGGAAACTGAGTAAGAAACTGGTGTCTCTATGTTGCCATTGCACAGCTTTGAGGGACTATGTTGGTGGTTCCACAAATATCTAAACAGTATGATCTTCCCTGTTGTGCTTCTCTGAAGGCAGAGGTGAAGGTGGCTTGACCATATTGGATGCAAAAGTGAGTAAGGTCCTGCAGAGGTTGCCAGATAGCATTTAAGATGAAACATACAAATCTCCAAAGCCTTGCTTGCGGGTTGGTAGGTGGGAAACTTCATATGTTGGATTGGATTGAAAAAAGCAAAATAAAATTAATTCCTCAACGCAAGTAGCTAGAAACACATCTATATTGCTAGCTGCTTACTTGATCCAGAAATTCTGACTTTCTGGGAAATACCGTAAATGATGTGCTTTTTGCAAACTAGCAGTTCATTTCCATGGCAGACCTGGGAAAACATCCTTGGACTAGATTTTTAGAAACCAATTTTATGTCGTCTTAGGCTACTCTGATTAAATGAGAGATTCTTTTATCTTGTCTAACCTGATGATCTGGCCTCTCCTTTAACTAGACAGGTGAGTTTTGTTGCCCTATCACTGCACAGATGCCAGTCTTGATAAGAGAATTGGCCCCAAGATAACTGTTTCAGGGGAAAGCCCGAAACATAGGGAAAGAGGAATACACATCCATCCATATAGGGCTGTTTGGGATTGGTATTTCTAACAAAAGACCAATAGTACTGCCGATGGATGCCTCATCAGTATTTAGAATGCTGAGCATTGTAGAAACCTAGGCTAGGGCAATGGAAGTGTCCAAAACTAAGGAAACACAGGATAAAAATAGGCCATGTGTCACATAAACTCATGGAATTAAAAAGTTCACATAAATTGCCCTGTCAGTGACATCTCATTCCATATAACTTTCTATATAAACAACAGTCAAGCTGAATTAAAAAACATCAGTTTTGACAGGAAATTAGATATGATGGTATTTATTCAATGGCTCATTGTGGTTCTATTCTGGAACTGTGCTCTGAGTCAATAACCCAGTTGTGGCCTATAGGTATTTCCATTAGGAGGGGTTGAAGGTTAGTGATGGCTTTGCATGTAGGATGCCCTACGTTCAAAACTGGCATTTCCATGTTGGGTTGCATTAATATGCAGAAGAATCTACAGGTTGTGACTTATTATCCACTGGGCTTTTGTTCAAGAACCCCCAGTGGATTAATGGTGTAATCGTGGTGGGCTCCAGCAGGTTCACACGTACTCTATAGAACCAGTTGTTAACAAGAAATAGGACATATAAAGTTTAAAAATATCCATTTAAAAGTTGCTGCCAGATGGGCATAGAACCAGTTGTTAATTTCTTTGTATCCCTTCACTGGGTGTAATCCTAACCTAGGCCAGTACAACTCATTGGTCTTCTTGTTCCTGGGATGACATAGGGAAGGAAGTGCATGTTGGGGTGTTTAGACTGGCCAAATTGGAGATTAGAATTGCAGCCTCCCCCCCCCCCCAAAAAAAAAAAAAAAAAAAAATTGGATACTAAATGAGTGGGGAAAAAACTTTCAGGTTTCTTGCTCCTTCATTGTCACCATAGAACACATTAGAATAGATACTATACTGGTCTCAGCCACTAGATAGTGAATATTGGAATCTAGAAGCATGAAATTATAATTATTTAATAGCAGAAATGTGGGAAAGCATTTGGTGATTTTCATTGTTACAAGGCTTTTAAAGGTGAACCTTGGTATCAATGGTGAATCATATAATGGAGACCAAGGTCCCACCGATATCTGGATTTAGTTTTCAAGTTCAGCATTGTACTGTGAGATGTAAATCCTTCTGTGAGCTGAAGAGATCTTCTGCAGCTGCATGCAGAAGGTCATCTTTGAATCCAATGCTCAGCATGTCAACAAAGCATAATGTAAATTTTAATTTAAGTGTTAAAAGAAACAATCTTGTGTTTTTTTTTAATGTTTTGCATTCTATTTGGAGAATAGTTTAACAGTGAGGAAAATGGCTGCACAATTTATTGACAACTAGTGAAAGTGTACCCACATTGCGGGAGTAAAATTCCCCATTCGACATCCCTCATTCTGCGCATCAACTGCCCATACACATCAACCACCCATGCAGATCCACCCCATGCTCAACATCCCCCATGTTCATCCACCTCATGCGCATCATCCTTCCATGTGCATCATCCCCCATGGGCAAAATTCTCCCATGCGCATCATTCCCCCAGTGCGCACCACCTCCCAATGCACATCACCTCCCCAGGCCCTTCACCTCCCCATGTGCATTACCTTCCCATGCACAACTCTCCCCATGCACAGCATCCTCCCCAGTGCAACCCCTCCCTCCAAACAACATTCTCCCAGTGTACCAGGCACTGAGCCCCAAATTGGCTGGATGTTGGTCAGTCTTCCATGTTATGTATAGGAGAAAAACATGCTGCACCCATTTAAATTTCTCCACATAAGTTCTTGGTGGGTGTTCATGTGACAGAAAGAACACCCTCCCCAAATGTCATTTTTCTAGGTGCAGGGGTTGGGACAGACCATCCGTCAGTCACCGATTCCAAAGTATAGTGAGGAAAACGTGTTGCACCTCTTTTTACCCCATTCCAGTTGGAATTTCCAAAAACTGGTTCTTAGTGGATCCCTCCGTCATGGAAGGAACACCCACCCCAAATTTCACGTTTCTAGGCCCACTGGTTTTGGCAGGGCGTTGATGAGTGAATGAGTGAGTCAGTGAGTGAGTCAGTGACTTTTCTCTTATATATATATAGATGAGGAGTATCTATTGTATTTGGGAATATATAAAGGAATAATTAAATTAAATTCTTGAGCTCACAGAGAATTTCAGACAGATGCGTAGAAGGTCAGAGTGGGTTTTCGGTTGAATGATTTACAAAAGTGTCCTCATTAACTCTAAAGAAACTCTCACCAATATACAGCTCAATCCAAAGCAACTAATCTGTCCGCATAAGAGCCCTTAGGTTGCCCTATCTAACACTAGGTTGGAGCAACTGCAAGATGCTCCAGCCCAGTTACTCTGGAAGAGGCTTAGGGCAGACCAAGGCAAGATAGGGTGCCCTAAGAGAGGTGGACCTGCTCTGCCCTAACTGGGGCAGCCTAAGCAGCTCAGGAGAGGCAAGTTGAGGGCATGTTGAGCATTGCCTAGGGCAGAGCAGTTACTCTGAATCCAGAGCCTGTTTCCAAGGCAGAAATGCCCTCTTCCAGCCCTCAGAGTTATACCACCTCAGGAGCAGGTATAGTAATGAGTAGACCCATAGGGGTCCATGATAAGGCCCGAGTAAGAATGGCAGTGCTGACCAAAAATCTGAGTTCTTGGCCAGCCTAGCTGCAACCCCTGCCTCTCAACCTCAGGATATGGAACAAACTACGGCTGCCCACAAACCTCAGGATCCAGCAGGCCACTCCAAGAAGCCCCTTGTATTCACTGTAGAATGTACTGGCATCTCATCAGGGACTCCTTATAAGGCAGGCACCCAGTGGCGTCACCAGACTGGTGCGGCTGGTGTGGGCTGCATTGGATGATGCGCTCCATATGGGGTGATGTGCTGGAGGAGTTTGACTGTCCTTTGGCAGGCCCTGGGCGTCAGCACCCCCATTCAGGCCTGCTCCAAGGCGGAGCAGCAGCCAGAAGCTGCCACTTGTCTGAGGAGCTGGCCTGAATGGCCATCTGAGATGCACTGCGCAGAAACACACTGAGCATGCTGAACAGCTTCAGAGGAGACTTCCTTAGAGCAGAGAAAGTCCGCGCCTCTGCACAGCCATTCGGCCTCACTCAGGAGGCGGAGCGGCAGCGGCTGCACAGTCTCCCCCGAAGCCAAAAGGCTTCAGAAAAGTACTGCGCAGGTGTCAGAGATGGTGCCTGTGCAGTACTCTTTCTGAAGCCAGTTGGCCAGTTGGCTTCAGAAACAACTGCGCAGGCGCTAACTTTGGTGACTGTGCAGTCCAGGTAGGGGGGGCGCGCATCCCAGGGATGACGCACAGACTTCCGCACCAGGTGATGTGCAGAGTCATGTCACCACTGTAGGCACCACAGCTGTTCCTTGTTCAGTGTGATCTGAGGGGTGTCTCCTCAGGAGCAAGTCTTCCCCTTGTGTCAATTACTTAGCATGCTCTGGAGCAGTTAGGGCAGCCCAGGCTTCCTGACTCTCTGGATTCAGCATAACTTTCTGCTCTGGATACAGAATAGTTAGGAGAGTGCAGTTAGGTCAGAGCAGGCTGGATTTGCTCTGGATTGTGTCCATAATGTCTTACAAAATTTAACTTGCAGCCCAATTCTATCCCCTGCCATTTTATAGCAAGCGGCTGTGCCAGTGAAAGCTGTGCTGCATTCTGTTGTGGGAGAGGGCACATAATGATGCTTATTTTGAATAGGATTAAGTTGTACGTAATATTCACTACAAGTTCAAATTGTTCTCAAATTAGCAAGAGAACACTGAAGATTGTGTTCTGATAAATAGTTGTACTAAAACTAATTCTACAGGGAGGAATGAAAAAGTGATAATCAGGCAGTTGCAGATAGGTGCCTATTAGGGAATGACTATATTCTCAGCTTCCCACTAACAGCAATTTTCTTTTAATGTTACTTAGCGGCTATCAGTGTTAAGGCAAAATAAATGTTTTAGCCCCTGTTATTTGCCTATTAACACTCTCCAACATTGGAAGTGGTAAAGCAGTGATTTTCAGTCACTGTGCTGTGGCACTCTGATGTGCTGTGGATAGTCTGCAGGTGTACGATTTTGGAGATGATTATTTATTATAAGACAGTTGGGGTATTTGATCCCCCTACCAGCACAATGGCATGCCTTGTCAATGGTTAAAAAAAAACTGATGGTGTGCCTTGAAAATTTTAGTGCCTTGGCAAATTTAGTGCCAATCTGTTGTGCAATGAAAAAGGTTGAAAATTTCTGCGGTAAAGCTTTTGAAGCAGAATATTTGATCTCTGAATCATAACCTTCCTAGCAGTGAAGACCTTCTTTCCTTCAAAAACAATGAAATGTACAGTGCAAAGCAGTAACCATTTTCTTCATTTTTTGAATAAAAAGGGCCTTATAATCATCTTGGGACCCCAAAATAGATGCTTATATGATTCCTCTGTGCTATGGTATGAGGAACAGCGGAGGCCAACAATGTCAGAAATGTTGGGGCTGTTCCACATGTAGCTGTTATGGGGAATGCAAGCTCAGCCACTCCACTTTCAAGGAATAAGGATAAGAAACAAAACTCTGGGTACGATCCAGAGTAACTATGTGGAGTCCTTGCTCCGGTGTAAGAACAATTTGCTCTGAATTGCAATATGAATTTCCCATAGGTTTTCACTAGGTAGTGCAGTAACTAAGGGTACACATAATGTCTCTTACGTGCTCCCGTAGTTTCTCTGAATTGTAGGGCCAATGGCAATTGGAAAGTGCTGGAACAGTGACAAAATCCTTAAAACAGTGATTGGTAATCACAAAAAGAGACTTCTTTTCTGTATTTCAACAAAATTAAAAAAACACAGGAAACTGTAGAGATCACAAAGTACTTAGTGGTGCCACACACAGCCTCAAAATACTCCTATAAAGAGAAATGGGCTTCTTAAAGGTCATGATTTCTTTGCGTGGTATGCTAGTGAAAGACATTTCTTATATGGCTCAAGTTACTTCTGTTTGTAAAGCTAAATTTATGGTAAGGACTCTATAGCTTCAAGGCATCTTTTAATATTTCAGTCAGCTGATATGTTCATTAATTGATTTACTAGGTTATTTGAGCCAGGATTGTATTGGAAATACAACAGGCCTCCACAAAAACATGTCAATGTAGTCATATATCTTTGGGTTTATGAGGAAATTGATTTAGAGCTGTTTTTTTTAAAACATGTGTGTATTTATATCTTCCAGTTGCACTGTGGCTTCCTCCATAGGATGACAATTTCATACACCTCTGTCAAATGCTGTGATAATCACTTTATATTTCTTACAGTAATATACAAACTTGGCTAAAACATGTTATGAGAAGAAGTAATATACGTAGATTCTGAAGGCAAATACACAAGGACATTAATTCTCTTCCATAGTGCTTGATGTTGGCTTTGAGTTTCGAGGCAGACGTGTGAGCCTTTTTAGCATGTCCTCAGTTCTTCCTCATTTCTCTCTACTGCCTATATTCTTTGTCACAGGCTGAAAGTATTACTTCCATTAACAAGGAATTGCCTTCATGGTTTCAGTACTCCTCAACTATCATTTGTTCTGGAAGCGCTGCTATAGTCTACAGAAGTGATTTTCAACCAGTGTCCCATGGCATGGACAATCCTCAGGTATGCTGCGGGAATTTGGAGATTGACATTCATTAATAGGAAAATTGGGGGATTTGAACAGTCTGGTGTGCCTTGTCAATGGTAAAAACAATTAATGGTGTGCCTTGACAATTTCAGGGCCTTGTTAAGTGTGCCCCAAGATGAAAAAGATTGAAAATCACTGGTCTACAGTATAGTAAAAATGTCTCTTTTCAGAAGATGCTCTGAAGCAAACTGTCGGTCTGAACTCACTGGATGAGTTGTAAGCTAATTTCAGTTGGTTCCCCATTCATTTCAATATTTTATTTTTAATCTATTAGACTTGATTCTATCCTAGTGTTTGATTGCATTTGGGGAAGTGTTACGGATCTGTACTTATAAAGAAACTACTATGTATATACAGGTGTGTCCCACATTGTGATGGCTCCACTCTTTCAACACCTTTCAATTATAATCTGCATTCATTCAATTTATGTTTTACTCTTTCAACTTCACTCTACTATTCTAAAGGCTAAAATTGTCTTCCCTGGTGTTGATTTGCATGTGGCATGGTGATCAAACTGTTTTTGGTCTTTATGATTTTCTCTGGCAAAAAAACCATCATTCAAATCCTTAAGATATACTTTGCCCACACATGCCTTTGTTCATTTTACTGTCATTTGTTATGTATTTTGGCTGTGTGTTATTTAGGCTTTTGCAAGTGATATTTATGTCTTTTTGTGCATTTGGTGGCATTTTTTTGTATTTGCAAGTTTAAAAAGACTGGGTTCCACTTTTCAGTGGTTTTCATTTTTGGGTGTTCTACGGACCATATCCTGTCCAATAAGTAGGGGATGCCTGTACTTTTAACATTTAACGTTTAACAATGATAGTCAATGGAACTTTCTCCTGGATAAGATTGTACCCTTGGATTGTCAAAAAATTTCCAGCTTAATGATATGATTTCTGGCAATGATATCACTTCCATGTTAATGACATCACTTCTAGTGGGTCCTGACAGATTATCATTCTTAAAAGTGGGTACCAGTGAAAAAAGTCTGAAAACCATTGCTCTGAGGGATAGTATCTGTTTGTAATCCAGCTGCAGAATTCTAAAAAGTTTAGCTATTTCTATTTTTCAGCATCTATGATTATATATATAAAATCCTCTGTGTTACATGGTGCCTAAGTCTTCAGCACACTTGTAGCATCTAGAAATGATTCAAGATCACTCTTTAATATAGAAATACTTATTTCCCCCTAGAGTTTAGAAGAAACTCCATTTCTGCTCTTCCATAGGCTTAATGAGGCCTGTGGGCATACAGCTGATTCAGTGGAATCTAGCAGTCAGAGTTTAAATATGTTTTGATGACAGCTGACTTTACTTCATAGCGCAGTTGCAAAAAGGAAAGAATGAATGAAAGAAAAAGCTTTGCTAATGATTAAAGCAGATGGACAGGAGGAGGAAAACAATGTTAGAACGTGTGAGAGGTGAAAGGTCAGGATCAACTAGCCCACAGATTTCCTGTGGTCTGGGCTGTTTCTTGCTGTAGGATACAACAGGAATTGTTTTTAATTAGGAACTAATGTTGGTGTATTTTTTTCAGTGACAAAATTAAAATTAAAACATCTTTTAAATTTAGCTACTAAAAATCTAGCATGATTCCATTTTCAAAAATTCTGCATGATATATATATTTTTTAAGCGGCATCTGGAATTGAGCAAGAACAGGAAGCATTGGTGACTGGATTGCCTTTAATGGATATCTGGTAAGACCAATGCCATATGCCACCTTTGGCATGATTAAAAGGAGCAGCAACAGAGCATCAGTACCCAACTATGATGCAATAAAAGAGGCCTAAATCCTAAATTAGTGAATGGGCATGATTAAAATTGGGCTCAGTGTCTTTTTTATTTCCCCGTAATGAATGGTTTGTAAATATATCAATTAATGTTAGAATGCAGAATTTTTAAAAACTGAAGCCACAGTTCCACAAGGCACCAATGTGTACCATTCAAGATACCACTCCGAACTGGCTTCATTTTTTTCAGATTTGAAAAAGGTAAATTGTAGTTTTCACATAAACACTTAGGGCAAAAATACTGCCACCTTCTTCCTGAATTTTCTATTGAACATCTGCTACATCAAATGGGTAGTTTAAATAGAGCCACCTAGTGAAAGGAAATGAGAAAACGAGATGCACATGGAGAAATTATACATATGCTCTCTGGATCACTGTCCTATCATTAATTAAAAAAGCAAAACATCAAAATCATTGGATGTTTGGCAAAGTTAGCCCCAAAATTTTTCACAGGTGTTAACAAGCATAGTGACTTTGTGATCCACAGTTTGTATAGAAGTTGTTTCATTTTTGGTATCTGTACATAAGTGTATAGAGATAGGTGTGCCAAAATTACCCTATTTACTTGAATTAACTGTGCCATCAAATCTTAATGTGCACCTCGATTTTAAAAGGGTGGAGATTTAAAATTTACTAGAAATTATAGTGTGCAGTTGCAAAGCAGATACAAAACTTAATTTTACTACAAACAAAAATTTGTTATATGAGAATAATAATAACAAAAACAATGGGTTTTTGTTATGAGTGAACTACTAACTGAACTACTTTATACAACAATTGGTTTATGTTACTTTTTATTACAATATAGTAAATACTGTTAAATACTATTTAACTGTTAAATACTGACTTATACTTATACTTATATTCAAACTGTATTTACTCGAATCTAACGCACCATCAAATCTAATGTGCACCCCAATTTTGGAGACGAAATTTGGCTGGAAAAGGTGAGCATTTGATTTGAGTAAATATAGTAATACAGTTCTACAGATATGATCACAAGTACCACAAACATCTCAAATGACTATACCAGTTCTATCAAAACCAAAATATGAATTTAGTCCACCTTATTTGCCCTAGTTGGATTTCTGTGTATGTCCAGGAAGACTTTAGACATTTGGGAATGAAATGTTTGTCTGATGTCCCCTTTTTCTATTTTCTCAGTTGTACTGTTTGTCAATGTTGATGTGATCCCCTCCATATGTGAGGCACAGACCGTCTGTGAGTCCTTTCACTGAAGTATGGTCTTCAAAAATATGCAAAACAAGCTCAGATAATATTCTGCAAGATTGAATTGATCGCCCACAGGTTTGCTTCATTAGCTTTGCTTCATTAGCTGGATGATTGTATAAACGTATTGAAAATTAGAGGTAGTTTTGAGGGGCAGCATTGCTGTGAGGAAATAAAAGGCCATTTCCTTTGAAACAGAATATTTCTGCATTTTGCAGATAATGATGCCTCACAAGTCAGCTCCATGTTTGCTCCATCCCCAGCCCATCACTGAGCTTACCCTGCTTCTCATGCTCCTACTAGTTCACGCAAGTCAAAACAATAGTTTGAAAAAATTTTAGTGGGCAAGATGGAGGCAGTGCAATGCGTACTCATTGTTGTACAACTTGTGTGACTCAAATATGAGTGCTGAGTCTGGAGGTCATGAATGGAGTGTTTTCCAGCCTTTCACATGTGCAACCTATGAGTTGCCAAATCAGCAAAAAGTGTGGATTTTTGCAACTCAGGTCTGAGACAGCTGATTCAAATTCCCATCTCTGTTGCATACAATAGCCATGTACCTATATGTGAATTTCAGCACAATCCTAAGCATGTCTACTCAGAAGTAAGCCCCATTGTGTTCAATAGGTCTTGTTCCCAGGAAAATGTCTTTAGTATTGCTGTGTTTATCTCCGAAACGGCAAGACTAAACAGCTTTTCCCGGGTTATAGTTTAAAGCTTATGAAAAGCATGAAGAACTATGTTGAATGAAGTCTGAGTTGGGGCAGAAAATTTGTGAATATTTGAGAGAATGATTGCCCTTTATCATGCTATTCCCACTGCTCTGACAATGTTATTGCTGTGTGTTGCCTCAATCTGCCTCAGCAATTATTTTCATTCCTATAGAAGGCCACAAGAGAACAATACATTCTGTACTCTGCTTGACATAATTATTTACAATTTAGCAGCGATTATATTTTCTATGCAAGTATGCCAATGAAAAAAGTAAAACTGCTACAAAGTAAGTTATTAATTAAGAAAAGAAAGAGTTCTGAAAAAAATAGGAACGTAACCATTAGAAACGCTTCCGGAAAGACTGTATACAGCTATGAATATGTACAGCCTAGAGAAACCAAAGGAATATATTACAGAGCACAGGACTGTATCTGGTCTCTATGAGTCACAAAAGGAACAATACATAAAGTACGTCATGCTTTGAAAGACCTTTTTAAACACCCCATGCTGTTTGTCACGCGACACGCCATTTTAATCAACACTAAATCCCTTCTTTGGTACAACTTTGCTGCTCCTTTTCCCTTGATTCAAATGCCTTTTTAAATGGAGGCTTCCCCAAATGGCCACAATCTGCTATCCAACCCGTCCTTCAACCAAACTGGAATCATACTGTTGTGCTGCCATGCTAAATTACAAAATTTTGCAGTAAATATGCCTATTATAAATACATGAATAGGGATATGATAGTTGTTAAGCATGGAGTTCAGTGGCTTTTTATCACCAGCTTATGGTCTGATCTACCATATTCAGGAAAAATATTGTGTTCAGACATTATCAATCTAAAATTCATGACTCAATCCTATGCTGGCTGGGTACTGGACTAATGTGTGTTGTGCAGGTGGAGCCTACATTAAAGGAGTTACAAAGCAACCTCTGTAGATGTGTGCTGTCAGGCTATTGATAGGAAAGCTGGAGCGGACATGTGCCAGCCTGAGGCTACAATCCAGAATAACTACAGGACCTTTTACGCCGATGTAGTTACAGTGCCACATGTGGGAAATGCATAGAGCAATCCAGAGTAAATGGATTCCTGTAGTTACTCTGGATTGTAGGGTCTCTGGAGCAGGTAAGGCTTTGCATGTGGTGGGCAGAACAGAGAAGCAGGTGGGTAAAATGGGGTGGTGACAGTCAGTACCGGCTTTAAGAGCTACGGTGCTCAGTTGGAAACATTTTTTGTGAGCCAATGTCTGTAGAATCTTAGAAATATAAATAAAAATTATTATAGACTTTGTCTATAGTAGATCGGAAAGGAATAAAAATGTGTGCTTTAAAAGTGCACGTGAGTTAATGAACCAAACGGATCTAAGTATATTTTAAGCCATTTCTGCCCAGTGTTGCAGATATGCAACAAAAGTATACACCTGCGAGCCTAGCAGATATTGGTTAATAAAAAATTGCATGCAGTGCTTGAGTAAATTATTACCCTATCCTAGGCTCAGGGCCTAACTGGGATTGATTGGTCCAATTGGCTTAAAGCTGGTCAAGGTGACAGAAGGGATTGGATTTCAGCAGTAATTATACATGTCATACCTGACCCTTTCCCAGACTTGATCTGCCTTGCTGGTTCAACATGAACTTATGCCAGCTATAGAGCTGGAGGAGGTCTGAGTTGACTCATTGGGAACACAGAAACTGATCAGCAGAGCCTATGCTGATACTTCTACATTTCTACAAAGGAAGATCCAATGAATTGGGCTGTAAGACTAAAAAAAAAACATCACATAGTGTCTCACCAGTACCATACTGGTTTATTTCCATACATTACTTGATCACAATTTATACTTCAATTTCCAGGAACACAAACTAGTGGGAAATTATCTTGTGCAAGCCCTCAGTTATATAATTAGAAAATTTGCAAATGGACCACTTCCCATTCATTTCAATGAGGTTTTTTCAAAAGACATTTCCATTTGACGGACCTCAGGGCTGTTTTTTGCTCAGCTTGTAAACAGGGTATGATCCGCTAGATTTCTCTTATCAGGGCCCACTGGTCTGGCTCCTGATGTGATTTTATCTGATCCTGAGAATGAGACTATATACGATTTAGGAGTTCTATGATTGGGACTTTCAGAAAGCACATGGTGAGTCTAACTCCCCCATGCTGCAATCCTGAGTAAAAGCATACCCAATACAGTTTTCAGCAGTTGAGGTGTTTGTATGTGTGCCTGTTATATGTTGACTTTAAAAGTTTTCCTTTGGTGGCTAATAGCTTCTTGGCAGGCCAGCTTAAATCCAGAAATTGATGTTTGGGCAAGATTTGAAAATTCCATCCTTTCTGTGCTGCAGCCTGCTCCAAATTGCCCCACCATGGCTGCTTTTAAAAAAAAAAAAGATTCTAGGGGTTATCGTGGTATTTCTGCATAATACCGGGCTTCGCTTGCAGTGGTTTTGCAGATGTTTTGATCCAGTTAAAAGCAATTGGATAGAAGTTTGTTATGTTAAATTTGTTATGAAAGCAGTCCTATCCTCACCTCGCTGTATCACACAACATGCCAACTGTGATGCATGCAATGGGACAAACACAAACAGAATGCAAACATACCATTAAAGTAAAAAACATACCCGTTGTATTTTATCATCCGGCCACCTATGTATCTCCTCAGACCTGTATCAGCTGTGGAGCTGATAAAAGTCCCAGGAGAGCCATATATACTGAAGCAGATATACTGTTGTGCACAACGGCTGCTGGATTGAGCAGTTTCTGGATCCCCATTCCTTCCTGACATACTCCTGATTCCTTCTCTGAAATCTCCTGATCCTGCTCCTTCCATCCATGGCTTCTCCTTGTCAACATTTTACCAGCAATCGTGGGTCTCAAGCCAAGTCTTTTCTATATGCAGATTTGCTAGCTGTTGCAACCAGCAGCTCCACTGCATGTAATAGCAGCACATTATTTCAGCCATTTCTGGGCTTTCTATGTCAGTGAATCACAAGATCCCACATCACAAGATCTCAGGAGGCCCTTAGAATTTGACTGCTGGTATGGTATACAATGACTCAGGTGTTCTAGATCACATAACTTACTGATAGATGGTGCTGAGTGCTGACCCTATTATGAATTCTAACAACTTGGCTTGTGCTTTGAAATATACTTTTGGTTTCTGGATTGCTGTCAAAAAAATAGAGAGGTCCCTGAGAATATAGATGTCATCCATTATCACCTTGGGGGATTCTGATAGCAGTAGTAAAAAAGGGAGTAGACAGCTCAACAGGTGGATAGATCTGTTAAATCCTGCAGCACCTCCTAGTAATTTGCTTTCTGCACTCCTGTGAGGCTCTTGGGGCTTGTAGTTTTGGGAACCACAGCTTCACTGTGAAGTGGGAATGCTTTTGCAGAAACTGCAACATCCTGTCCCATTTTGTAAGCTGAGCACATAACATAGGAATGTCTTTCTTCTTTCAGCTTTATCATATTGCCCAGGAACATCTGCTTTGATCAAAACTGTACCATTTCCTTTGCAGTAAACAGATATATGAAACATTATGGGGTATTGTATATGGTAAGCTACAGCAATTTCTGGTGGTGAAGCATTCAGTGTCTGAAAGTGTTTGGAATCTGTTTCATATTTAATCCACTTAATAACTTAATTTGATATTTACTCATTTTTAAAGCTTTTAACAGCAATGATGAATGACTATTAGTCCAGCCAAGATTTAATTTTAGGGAAGGGGGGAAGCAACTGGGGCTCATGCTGCCTTGGAAATTGCACTCCTAGGCTGGAGGCCTTCCCATTTCATCCTTGATGTGTAAGGGCTGGTTTTGGTTATTCTGTGGTGAGGGAAAGGCATTCTGCACATGCTCAAACAAGAACATAAGAAGAACTTGGCTGGATCAGGTCCATTGAGTCCGGCCTCCTATTCTTCACAGCAGTCAACCAGATGCATCTGGGAAGCCCTCAAGTGGGACACGTAGGCAAGCGTCTGCCTCAGTCTTCGTGATGAATAAAGGAGCCATGATATGCACAAGCACAGTCTGAAGAAATCCAAGTCCTAATTTGAGCACTGCATCTGAGCAACGTTGGATGCCACTCACCAATATCGTGTGATGTGACATAAGCAAACAATAAAATCAAAAGCAAACCATTTAAAAACCATCCCATATGATGGCAATTAAGACACTGGTTTAGGGGTAAGGCAGTGTACACAAGTACTTCAAACAACATTTTCCAGCACCAGTTTGACTGGCTTTGTTTTTGACATATGATGTCAATGGACCCCATGCAGTTCGTGAAGTTTATAGCTAATAATTGAAGAAAATAGCACAGATGACATTACGAAAGACGGCTGTTATTTGAACATATCAGGCATTCTGTTATTTGGGATATATTATTGGATCCTGCATAGCGTGACTTCGTAATACCACAGGGTTGCCACCTTTGGTCCAGCTGTTCAGCTCATCGAGGGTGCGGCAAAATGAGTGGGTTGTTAAGATGAATATTACAACATTTATATAAGGATGTGTAGATAGAATCATTTTAATGATAACGCTCCTTTGATTTTTTGTCTTGTTTTCCTTCATAAAAAGAGGAACCTTCATAGCTAATGTGTTTCAGATACCTCGGTGTTATTGTGCACTCAGGAGTGTAGGATAGAGAAGTTGCTCCCAGGATTATAGCAAAGCAGTCTTCAAAAGGATTATATATATTTTTTATATATTAAATATATGTATGTTTTATTCATGGCTTTAGATGTCTCTGTGCAGCAAAGCAACTGAAAATGTTTCCAATAATGTGGAGGTGCTGTCTGTGAGAGAACTGGGGCCTCCCACATGTGAATATAGAGACTCCTTATGCAGACATCAGCACTCAAGCCTGACATTTTCACATGAATTGAAGCCTTGTTAGATGAAGTGTAGCCCAGCAGGAGCTCTTGAGGTACTTACAAGGTGGCAATCATCGAGGTGAACCTGCCTTATGGTTAATTAACAAAACTGCCTAAATAAAAAAAATTGCTGAATCAAATTTACTCATCTCAATACTATATATCTGACTTCTAAAAAACTTATAATGAATTTCTCTGTTATTTTCCAGTTATTGACTACAACTATTATGGTAACAATTTTTCAAAGGAAAGTTGAGAATCAAGAGGATATTTCTTTGAGGAAGTCTGAATAGAAATCTTTCTTGAGGAATTTCAGTCATCTGTAGAAAGTTTGCTTGCTGCCTTTGAAAATTTGTAAATAACTGTATCAAATGGCAAATCTGCAATTTTTAACAAAAACATGATAAACAATTACAAGCCTGGTAAACTACTGCAGTACAGAACATTGTTGGCAGTTATAAATACAGAAGATAGTCAGTCCTTGGTTGTGTATAATGAAAACCACTTTCTTAAGTGTAGGTTTCCTCTTAATGGTACAATTTTTCCATCGTTTCATTATCAGTTTTCATAAATGTTTTGTTAATATGAGACAAATATTCAATTCATGTAACTGACAAGTATCTGATGACATTTTGTTCCTGTGCATACATGATCATTAATCAAGTCAAGCTGAATAAGTGGAACAAGAAACAAAGGCTGATTAAATCATTACTCTCCGAAAACTGGCTGTTGCAAGGGATCATTAGATACTGCATTTCAGCTGATGAATGTTATAGGAGCACTATAGCATTAGCTATCCATTAAAGGGTGCAATCCTAAGAAATTTAGGCTGGCCTAACCATGATGGTGGGGGGAGGTTTCCAGGAGTGGGGCAGAAGTGCCTTATGGTACATTTGTGACAGCCCCAAATTAGCACATCTGGAGATTAGGATTGCAGCCATATATCATTAGCATGACTTGCCCATATTTTCTTTCGGTGGCAGCCATAGATGCTCACACTAAATTAACACTCATCTTATTCAGATCAGGTTTGTGTTCAGTTCATAGGTACAACAGACAAGACAGCTATCTCTGGACAACACTATTAAAAATTCACCAGAATGAAAAGCAGGGTATTCTTAAAATATTGCAGAGTCTATTCCCAAGCATGCAGTCAAAATTATTGAACAAAACACCTGAAGCATTTGCCAAAAGCAGATATAAACAGTAGCACTACAGCTAAGTAGTGCCAAGTTACTAATATATATCAACTGTTATCAAGTATGGTGTAAGAATTAAGGGCACAATCCATGCTTATGTATGTTTACTTCTGTGAATGAAGGACTCAGTGAAGCCATTTCCTTCCTTAGTCCCTTATGCTCTCTGTGATCTCCATTGCTGTGAGTGACACCTACACTGGGATGATAATTGCCAAAAGAAACCGAGAGATATGTCTGGGTAAGTTCAATGTAAGGACAGATATTATTTTTTAACATTTCCTTAGTGATTATTATACAATAATAATGGCTGTATAAATCAGCAGAATGTGTGGTAAAATGGCCATACTCGGGTATAACACAGTTTCATGTTTTTTTATGTGAACCTCTCAGGATGTCTTCACACATGCATTATCTACGAGCTTGAAGCTCACGTTTGTTTCTTTTTCCCGTGGACTGCACATGTGGTGCTGTGTGTGCTTTTAACATGAGCTGAGAGAGTGACAAAATACCACCTGGAAAGCATCCAGAAAGGAGGCTGAAGCCAGACCTGCTGTGCTGCAATCTGACATGTGTTGAGTAATTCACAGGATCCAATGTAATGAGAGCTGTCACCTTTAATCAATAGTCAGCATGATTAATTAAAAAGTATCCTAATAATTAAAAGCCAATTCATGATTGAACTGGAGGTGTGTTGGGGAAGAAGCATCAGGTGAGCCTTCACATGCCTTTCTTCCTGACTCTAACACTACTCCCCTGCCGACTGAACAGACTTTCAATGATACCCACAGGACTAACTTTTGGGGAGGATGGTAACCTGACCCCAGCCCCTTTCACTTATCTGCTTGCCAGGAAGAAATCTACTACGTTTCTACAACCAAAGTTTCAAAATGAGAAACTCTGACAAGACAGATGGTGTTTTGGTGCATAATGGTGTGATCTGAGGCAATCACCACCATGGCAAACATATGCATATATTTCCATTACACATGTGGCTGCATACGTTCCATATTATAATCCCATATGTTGAAAATGCAAAGGTTTCTTACTTTCCCTGCCCGAAACAGAGAGAAATATTAACTCCAGAAGCAAAACAAATGAATGAACCAAGTAACCCTCTGACTGAGCATGCAGAGAGCCCAAACAATCTGAGAGCAGTGTGTTCAGGTGGGCTTAATTTCCAGAAAATCACCCTTGTGAAAACTCATTACATTACAGAAGAGCAGAGAGCAAGAAACTCCCAGTATATATGGAGTTAAACTGGGTTTACAGAAAGAATGACCACAGGGATGAATGAAAGAGTGCAATCCCAACCTATTTTCCAGGGATAAGGGCAGTGGTGGGCTCCAGCAGGTTCGCACCTACTCTATAGAACCAGTTGTTAACAAGAGATAGTACATATAAAGTTTAAAAATAGCCATTTAAAAGTGGCTGCCAGATGAGCAGAGAACCGGTTCTTAATTTCTTTGAAGCCCATCACTGGATAAGGGCAATGCAACTTCAAGGTAAGGGAACAAACATTGCCTTACCTTGAGAAGACCTCTGTGACTGCCACCCCCCCTTTGCAGGAGTCATCACATGCCCCACTGGCAAGGCTTTGCCAGTGCTGGAAAGTTGGTTAGAATTGTGCTCTAACAGCCCAATCCAAAGCATATCTAGATCAAGATAAGTCTGCAGAGCAGCAAGGTAGAGCAGGGAGGAGTGAAACCTGGAGAAGGAGAGCAGCACAGGGCATGGGTGGTGGGTGAAATGGGTCCAGAAGAGGAGTTGGATTGAAAACACTAGTTTGTGTTGTATCATAATCCCTTTCCTAGGCCTGATCCACTAATATTGCAGGTAAAGATCCAACTTGACCCATAATGGCTTACCCAGGTAGTGCATTGCCACTTGAGATTTGGCAGTTTAAAGAAGCTTCATCGGTTCCTCAAGTAGATTCTGATGATGGATGTCGATTGGGCCTTGGAGAGCTGCGATCCAGTAGGAACAATTATGACCATCCTCTCTTTTTGTTCTTTGCAAGTGTCACATAGACTTTTAGGGAACTAGTTTCCAGCTCAATTTTCCCAGTTGTAAGGAGGTGATTTCTACAAAACGCCAGTGTTTGGATTTTGTGTTCTGATTCCTTTATTAATTTTCAGTCTCAGTTCAAAGCTGGAATTTTTTGCATTCCTGGTTTCATGCATACTTTGTTCATTGAAAGTACAATACATCTTGGGAGTTGTTGTCCTAAGGCTACCTAATTCCATAGGTCCTGCTTCAGCTCTAGTCAGAAACAACTTGTTGTGCTTAATATTACGCATCTCTGGACCAAATCCCATCCAACTTTCCAGCACCAGTAATGGGACTTTTTTGGCTCAAACCTAGTAGTCTTACACAGCTGGAAATAGTATCCTTACCAGTACAAAGTCCTTTATGGCTATTGGAAAAGCACAACATGGCCTGGCTGCTGCGACAAGTGGTGTCTCAGGGCGCAATCCAGAGTAACTACGGGGAGTCCTTGCTCCGGTGTAAGAACAATTTGCTCTGGATTGCAATATGAATTTCTCATAGGTTTACACTTGGTGCTGCAGTAACTATGGGTACACGTAATATCTCTTATGTGCTCCCGTAGTTACTCTGGATTGTAGGGTCAGTCTGTGCACCAGTGGGCCTTCTGTATTCCCTGTAAGTCAGTGTTGAATTTAGGAGGTCAAGACCATCAGATGTGTGACATTCACTCATTCATTCAAGGGGTGTCCAAACCCCAGCTTGGGTTTGGACACCCCTTGGGTTAGATGTGGACCTTGGCAAGATCCCTCCATCCACTTCTTGGACAAGCCTATATCCTTCAGAGGTGAGGGGGATTTGGACATCCCTGATTAAAAGGATTTGTATCCTGCCTTTTCCATGCTGAAGCAAATGTTTTTTTACTGTTTTTTTTACTGTTTTTAACAAATATTTTTAATTGCATGTTTTTATTCAATTTAATTGTATTTTAATTATATTTTAATGGTGTTTTAATTTTTATTTATGAGCTATTTTAATGATGTTTTATTCCTTGATGTCAGCCGCCTTGGGCTCCCCCTTGCAGGGGAGGAAAGGCGGGATATAAATTGATTAAACAAACAAACAAACAAACAAACAAACAAACAAACAAACAAACAAACAAACAAACAAACAAACAAATAAATAAATGTCTAACATGGCTATATAGTTTGTGCAGGTCCTAGTAGACCATTCAGGCAGTGAGGACTTATCTCAGGCAAGGGAACCAATGTTTATAAGCAGGACTCTGGTCATTTGTGGAAGAAGGTGATTTGAATTTACGTTCAGGTAGGTTTCCAGAGGAGTTCTCATTGTACTGAGATTATGGCTGCCCAAGCACTGTGTGAACTGATTAAGGCTTGACAAAATCTAATATTGAGTGAGGTATATATAACTATCATTGTTGTCGTTTCGTTGGCCCTATTCATCAGCCTTGTAAAGGTTGGCAAGGGAATGCCTGATTCACCTCAATGGGGTATTTTCAAAGTGTCGGTCGTTAAAACACAGACCTTGGGCAAAGTTAACATTGTATTGTATTTGTAATAGACTCTTTGTGTTTTAAAATGAAAACTATAAAACCTTTGGTGTTTAAGGCTTTCTGACTCCAAGTTAATTGTTACCCTTTAATGCAAACAGAATAAGATGTATTAAAAATAGACTGCTGAAGCATATAATTGTCCCCCCAATGCCCAATCTATTCATCCTGTGGAAATAAAAGGGAATATTGAAAGAGTTTCTGTTTTACAATACCAGAGGTGGCCAAGCATTTACAGCTCTATATATTCTTTCAGCCGAATTCTTCTAAAACCTCACGCCTGGTGAGCACTTTCTTCCCCCCCAGATGATTTTCATTTTCAAAACATTCACATCCAATAAACTACACAAAACATAGTATGAGAGAGAAAAGGGGACAGGAAATGGCTCTGTTGCATGGTTATTACATCCTATTGCCTGTGGGTTGCTTTGTTATGAGTTTTAACTATGTAAATATGACGTATATAGCATCAGAATTTAATCTAAAGCTACTAGGTGGGAGATAGAGTGTGACTTTATTGTTAGGACTAAAAGCAACTGGGTGTTGACAGGTCTCCAAAGTCACCAAGTTTAAGCTTAAAAAGGAAAAGCCCAGACTGATAAGCTGTTCCTTGATTGACAACTTCAGGCATGACTGCAAGTATTGAAAACAGTTGGGCAAATGGAGAGGGGGAGAAGAAGTTTTATTTCATAAGAAACTATACCAGGAAACGTAGAAGGATTTATAGACTGATGGAGCTCCCAAGCCTAAGAAAAACAGGTGTGAGGGTTTGAACAATCTGGAGAATGGAGAAGGACACAGTCCATGAATGATTTCCCCAATAATAGTGCAATTAACCTTATAAAAGCTCCTACGGAAAAAATGGCATAACTGGAAAGGCAAGGGATGCACTAGCTCAGATGTTCAACAAATCAGATGTTTTCAGCAAAAATATTTATTCCCCTCCTCCCACAAATATAGAATGAGAAAAGGGAAAAATAATTGAAGAGAAGGCACATGCAGAAGGATTGCTGTGGAAAACACAATTCAAGAGGGAAAGATGATGTTCCTTTTAATCTTCCTAGTGAACTCAGCCCAAATTTTGGCACTGTAAAAAAATCTGCTCTGCAGCCAATAAAAGAAATACAGCTTAAAGTAGCAATTGCAGATTGATTGAAGTGTTATGATAGCCCCGCATGCTCGGAAATGTGAGATCTTCTCAAATAGCATCCAGAAGGAAATATTCAATTCATAAGCATGCCTTTATCGGACTGTGTGCTTCATAAATTTTTACGGCTTGTTATAGAAGAACCACTTTTGCCAGCTCCCCCCATTCATGATATTGCATCATTTGTTGAAATGGAAAACATATTCTAATGTGGTAAAGTGTTAAAGAAATTTAATACTCTGGGGCGAAATCAAAATGTTAAGGTTCATCTCCTGGATGAGAAAACACACACACATACACGCAATTTATGAATGCACTATTCATTTCCTGAAATGGACATACGCAAAAACCTCATATGAAATCTAAAACCGGTATGTTGGCCTTTTCTAGCTTCCTCAGTGTAACTCATCAACGCCATATACTGTAGACCATTTCTTCAACCACATCTGGGAGGAATACTTTCAGACAGAGCTCTTTATGGAATCATATCTGCTCAGGCTGTAACTGAAAGTCTGAAATATCACATTTCAGTCTTCATATATTAGTGAAATATCCAAACAGCCTGTTTTATTTCAATTATGCGAGCTGGTTAGCAATTTGACAGAAGATTAATAAAATCTCTGTGGAACACACCATCTTCAGGGCTTGGGTTGCAGGTCAACTATGTTAAAAAAGCAAGAAAAAGCTGCTTCTCCTTGAGGACCCATGCCGTATTGTGTTTTCTTCTGTCGACCAAGAGATAGTGCAGGCTTTACTTCCTTCTAAGTGTTAGTAGTAGAGGTTAAAGACAATTTGCTGGAGTTAAGGGGTTTCATCTATGGGTGCAGTCATTGTAATAGAGATAGTAAGAACTAATGTGTCTGGTTTATGTGTAAAATTGGAATATTTTGCAGAATCTAGAATGGATGTAGCATTGTGAGATCCTGCCGATTTTTTTCTGACCTACTGCTGTTGCTTCTGCTGTCCTGTACATGCCAAAGCAATTGGTTGAAAACATTTTCGCAGGTAGCACATTGCATATCCATTGTTGCATAACTGACTTGGTGTCCTGAATGCAAGAACTGACGTTCCCTCTAATTTTTGGTAGGCTGTGTGCAAAAAAAATTATTGGCTGTGCAGCTTTTGAAGAAAGGTTAAATTTTTGTGCGCAACATAAAGACAGTTGGAGTTATATATTTTTGACTAAAAGTCAACAATATGTACAATATGGAAGAAGATGAGTTTACATTGTCAGTTGTCATTGTCAAAATGTTTGCCATTGCCAAAGTCATTGCCAGTTGTCATTGTCAAAAATGTTGTCAAAATGACCGTTGTCATTGTCAAAAGGTGCCAAAGTCAGGCAGCTGGCTTTGTAGAAACTTGTGTACACTAGTCCAGTGAGATGTGTGCACGCATCTTACACATGCACAGTTTAGATGTTTAATATCAGTTTAATATCAGCAGAGATTTGAACTCCTAGGAACCAGCCATTTTGAAATTTAATTTTAATACTTGCTTGATTTTTCTTTTTTTTTCAGTTTCAGTTCCAGACATTTTTTTCCTGCTAGATTTTATACTTTTAGAAGTGGATTTTTGATTGTTCTAATATCATAGTTATTTTTATACTGGTTTTTTTTAATAATTCTCATTGGATTTCCCTGATATTGTCATTTTCTTCATGCTTGTATGTTTCTGTGAAATATTTTTTAATAGGCTAAGTGTAGAGGTGAGTGAAAACTTTTTTTGGTTAATTTTGGCATTTTCCAAAGATAATGGTGTTATGTGTTTTTATTCCAAGGGTCCATTTTTATAAATTATAATTATGAATCATGATTGTTTTAAACATGTACTATGTGGGTGGGATAAGTGGTATAGTGACAGAAGATGAAGCCACAGGAATTAGATAATAGTTATATAATGTGTATATAAACTGTGTACATTAGAGCTGAAACTAGTCTGTCCAAAAATACTTCTCAGTTACTCCTTTCTTTCTTTTTTTGAAAGGTTCAAAATTAGGATATGTATCCTCCTTAGAGGAGAATATGTATTCCCTCACCTCCCACCCCCACGTTCCTAGTTATGCATGCGCTTGAATTTAGAAATCTGAGAGGGTATAAAAGTATGCATATATACAAATACAATATTATATCAACATATCAGTATTATCAATAAAGTAATATATTAACATTCATGATCAAAATTTAAATGTTATTTTTTAAAAATATCCCTCAAAGATGGATTAAAAACATTCAAAAAGTGAACTTTGTACATGGTCAAAACTCAAACTGCAGAATTTATGAGAATGCTGAATGGTTGGAAAATTTTTTAATGTGTACAAAATTTGGTTTCAGTTCTAGGGCACACAATGTGAAAAGGCTGTTGATCCAATCCTAATAGTTCCAGCAGCATAAATTCTCTTAACAGCTGTCACATCGTCCTTTATTGTAGCTCACCTCTGCTTCAAGTGGTAAGTGGTCAGGTTCATGTACCAGTGAACAGAGATATAGCCGTAGCTTTGGTAAGTCAGTAGGAGGTGGCAGGTAGGGGAAGAGCAGTGGGATGAGCAGAGTGGAGAGAAGGGCGGATCGAGGCTGGGAAGGGGTCAGTATTGGTGGTGGTGCTGCTACCAATATCCTGTCTCCTACTATTTATATTCTACCCTGTGGGGAGTGACAACGCGTTTGGCTATGTATATAATGGAAAATGCTGTTCAAATCATTACTATCCAAGATGTCAAACAATAATATTATCATAATTTTGTATAATAATATTCAGGGTGATATAAATGGAGGATATATCCTTTTTGGGTTCTTTGAATTTTCTGAATAGAGGAAAAACAGAGGGGAGATTATAAAAAAGAGGATGTCAGTTTCCACTTTTCCACACTCAGTATAATTTAACCATTAGACATAGCGTAATTGGTCCTGTCAAATGTAATTTCCTTAAATAAATTCAACAACATCCCAAAGCAAAGAAAATAATTTTGTAATGTCAATCTTTCTGGTTTTGTATATATTTTAAATAACATAACAGAAATTCCAAAGCTTTGATTTGGAAGCCACATAATACTTCCAAATATAGGAAGATTTTGAAATCTCAGAAAGGCTAAAAATAATCTCAAATGGGGATTAAATGGGTTTTCCTGTCAGTGGAATATAGGGATTATTTTATTCTATTGGATAGTTTGGGGCTTTTCAGCTAATATCATCAAACAAAATGTTCATTCAGGGCACAATCCTGAGTAACTACGGGGAGTCCTTGCTCCGGTGTAAGAACAATTTGCTCTGGATTGCAATATGAATTTCCCATAGATTTTCACTAGGTGGTGCAGTAACTATGGGTACACATAAAGTCTCTTACGTGCTCCCGTAGTTACTCTGGATTGTAGGGTCATGCTCCCATATGAAAGTCATATTGTAAAAAGTCTCATTTTTTTCTCTTAATAAATGGAAGTGTACCTATCTAATCAGAAATAATGAGCCACAGTTTTATCCTATCAAAAATTCAGAACATTCCAAACAGATGCAACTGATTTATGGTATTTCATCCTTTGAACAAATTTTTCAGTTCTCCATATTAAGTATGAAACACAATTAATAGCCCAATCCTATTGGTTGCCTGTGCTTCCAGAACTTATGTTCCTAAGGCGCAGTGTGCTTTATAGTTTGCAAAAAGCAACATGACACACAGCATGGCTTGGTGGCTGGCAAAAGTAGTGAGTGGCTACAATGAAGCTAGGAACAGCCAGGGCACCAGTATGTCTGCATTGAGAGCAGGTAGGAGGCAAGTGGTGAGTGGAATGGTGTGGAGATTGGGAAGAACAGGGCAGGACAATTGAGGAATGATGATCAAGGAAGGAAGGGGTTGTATTGGTGTCAGCAGTGCCACTGATATCCTATTCTCCTCCTTGCCTCAATCTACCTTCCTAGCAGCAAGGGAACATTCACTTATCCCAGTGATTTTCAGTCTTTTTCATCTCACAGCACACTAACAAGGCGCTGAAATTGTCAAGGCACACCAGCAGTTGTTTTTACCATTGACAAGGCACACCAGGCTATTCAAATCCCCCAATTTTTGTATTAATTAATGTCAATCCCCAAATTCCCATGGCATACCTGAGGACTATCCAAAGCACACCGGTGTGCCATGGTACACTGGTTGAAAATCACACTGGTTGACTAACCAGAAGAGATCTCCAAGAGGATGCAGTGCATCCTATGGCTCTGGTGGTGCAGCTGCATCAGTGGCAGAATTCATATAGGATTGGGCTACCAGTTCGTTAACGTCCACAGAATTATCTTTTGATGAATCAGAAAAATAACAGGTATTTTTTGATTGTTCTAAAGGTAATCTTCCTCATATAAACAGGTTAATCTACCCTCCTCTTTTCCCACAATTTGTACTTGGGTCAATTTCAGCCTGGATTAGGAAAGGAAGGAATTACATGGAAGGAATAGGACCTTCTTCCATGTAATCATATGATTCAATAAGAAATATCCCATACATCTTTGCAACCATTTGCACCTTCCCTGGCTGCTGATGGAGATGTTCATAAATTGACCTCATGCTCATCCATTTTGTAATTTATCTCAGCCCTGTTTGACTGGTGGGAGATGTCTTTTAAAGGGGAATAGGTATGCCCATGTGGTCTAAAATTCTTTTGTATGACTACAGTAGTTGCCTATAACAGCAGCAGGATGAGGGCCATTGTTTTTTAAACCATGCCATTACTTGAAAAGGGAAAAAAGTGGAATACAAAAAGGCTAATTTCGAAGCTGCTGAGGGTGTTGTACCAATATGTTGAACCGTTAACTTAAGCCTACTTGGTTTATGAGGTTTAGAAGAATAATCATTGAGTTATTCTTTCTTTCCCTTTAACTTATTGAGCTGTTCTCAGTTTTTTAAGTTTATCTGCAAAGAAAGTGGGCCAAAAAACTTACACTTAGTAAGTAGAGGCTAACAGAAGCTTATAGGCCACATAAAAGCACGTAGGAAGCTTTATGTTGAATGTTTATAAATGTATTGTAAAGCTCTCATGATTGCCATACATTATGTATATGTCCAAGACATTGGTAGAAATGGTCGCTTTTGGTTGCAGTTATAGATGTATTTAGAAAAAAAAGCATTTTATGTTTGAAAGGTTAAATGGTTCTTTTAAAACCTTGTTATAACCGCCTTCTTCATAATAATATCAAGAGCTCCAGGCTCACGTGCATTGTGCTATGATGAAAGCAGACGACAATATATTTATAACAAGAGTAGGTCAATGGTCTAAGGGTGGTTTCCTATTATGGAAAGGATAAAATAACTAAAATCAATAAATCTACAGATCATAAATGTAGCTACAGTCTGGTAAGGTTGGGAAAATTATTAGCAGAGCTTTGTGATGTCTGGATATTGTAGCTTGTAAATTTCTCTATACATATGTGTGTGGTTATGTACATGCTTGCTATTCATTCCCCCTCCGAATGCCCTTAAAACACTCAACGGAATGTGCATTTGATTCGCCTTTCATTTTGATTTTAAAGAAGACAATAGGGCATTCCCAGAGTGCATTGCTTTCTGCTGTTGTATTGTTTTGAACATTTGCAATTCACTGGTTTTGTTTTAAACAGCTACAAATGTAGAGAAGACAACAAAAATTTAAAGTTGGTTTCAAAAACCTTCATTTAGAATAATATGGTCCTAATATTCTTATAGCTTGATTAATTTAGCTTAAGAACACTAATCTAGAAATGAAATCCATGAAATGTGGATATTCTAATGCTTGTTCACTTGATCTGATTATGCGTTGAACACTATCGTTGCCACTGGCACAGATGGCTCAAAAATTGGCCCATGACTTGGCTGATGCTACCCCTCGGCATGGACAAACCCAAACTTCAAAATGAAGTTTGCTATATATCGGATATTCTATAAGAAGGGCAACAAAAATCTTTATCACTATTTTGCAGGTTTTCTGCAATTAATTAATAAAATTTTCCAAATTAATTAATGAAAGTAGCAACAACTTCACTTATGGACAATCATATCCAGGACCGAGGTGGTAGACAGGTTTATGACAGAAGGTCTACTCTCATAAAATGGCTTCCAGCACTATGTGCAGTATGATGCCAGAAGCTGTTTTGTATGTTCTTCTATCTGGTGGTGGCAGCAGTAACCACCATCAGAAAAGCAGAGGTAGAAGTGATGATGACAGAGGTGGAAGGGGGAAGAATTAGGGTATTTCTGGGTGGAACAAAAGGATGTAGTTGGCCTGGGGATGGCATCAGCAACACCCATTGGTGTCAGTATCCTAATCCTCTTCATCTCATTGACACCATTGCATATCTCAGAGCTACATTTCCTAGGCATAAATCCAAAAAGGGTGGTGGTGAAGATTTTTCCTGGAGTAAGAAAAATGAACATGAGGAATGAACCTGAGGCAACTATTCCAACCCCCACCTCCTGCCCATGCAACATATACTATGTTGGTGCAGCTGCATGTGGGGCAGGGTTTTAATAGGATTGAGCTGTTGACATACTTAACTCTTGTAATAGCAATTGGGTTCAATATGCAAACATACATGAGAGTTTTGAAATAAATACAAAATTGCATTGACAATGGTTTATTCTCTCTAGGTTTACTTTATTATATACAGTGACGCCTCACGTAAAGAATGGCTCATGTAAAGTATGTTTCACGTAACAAACAAAAATTTCTCTAGGATTATGCTTCATGTAAAGAAAATGCTTCACGTAAAGAACACATCTGTTGGCAGTTGGGGATGATGCGCTGGCCGGCAGGCTGTTTAAAAAGCGTCAGGGCTGCCTAGCGCACCTGCCCATAGCGAAAACAACACTTCCATGCTGTTCCTCCTGTGGACAGGTGTGCGCTGGGCAGAGGGAGAGAAGAGCAGTGGAGAAGAGGGAAGCAGCTCATGGTAGCCAGAAGGGAGCAGGAGAGAGAGAGCTCAGGATGGAGAGAAGGAGAAAATGGGGAGACACTTTGAAGGTGTCTTGGATTGCAGTCTCCTAACCATGTCTACCCAGTAGTAAGCCCCATTGTGTTAAATGAGGCTTACTCCCAGGAAAGTGTCTTTACGACTGCAGCCTAAGTAGACTTCATATGATCATGCACATTGAATGCATGTTTTGAATTCAATCCCAGTGTTCTGTCATCATTTTTACATCCAGTTAATATTTTTATATGAATATTTTTGGGGTTGTGGAACCAATCGTCTGAGTTTCCATTATTTCCTATGGGAAAATCCACTTCACGTAAAGAATGTTTCACGTAAAGAACATGTCTCCAGAATGAATTAAATTTGTTACGTGAGGCGCCACTGTATTTCTTTTTGCAGAAGGGCATAAATTAAAACAGGTTTATATATGTATTAAGAAAAGAGTCAACACTGCGCATTACAGTTAGGAATTAATTAGTACAATTAACTTTGGATGAACAAGTTAAAACCACAATTTTTTAAAAAAAGGTTTTCATTTTTGTGGACAAAAAATGGCATGCCAGTAGGTGTTTGGTGGTGACCAACTCCTTTGAAAGCACATTTCACTTGGTTTTCAAATGGATGCAGTTGCCAGAACAGTCCAGTGTTATGCAGCCAGAAATGTTGAAGTACTTTGCATGAGGATAGTCCACGAGTAATGCGGCCATTACTGTTCTATCAGTATCATAAGCAATTCCAATCCACTTGAGATGATAATAGACAAATAATTTTGGGCAGCATTTCTCAACATTTGTCCCTTATTCTATCACTTTGCATGGGCTTCCAATTGGAAGCACTATGGAAATAACAAGCGATTGTGACATTGCCAGTTACTTCTGGATCGGGACGCCAGAAGCAATGCAACAAAAAACTTGATAAGTAGCTCAGGGGAAAAGGGAATGCATTTTCAAGTATGTGAAAAGTGCACTCTGGATCTTTGCTTGCCCAGCCAAACCTCCTACAATTTCTTGTTGCATTGTGCATTTCTCATCAGCTGGATGGCTCTGTAGATCCCGTTCATACTACCACACACCATTTCAAGTACCACTAGTAGTACAGGTAACATGAATGGAGAAACTCTGATTTAGGGTAAAAAACAATTATGAAAGGAGAAAGTATAAAGAAAGTATAACAATTTTGCATTCTTATTGGAATTTTATGTCTGTCTTTTTTCAGTCAAAGTTGCACTTCTTACAAGTTTGTCCACAAAACAGGAGGAAGCAGGATGGCTTCCAGTGAAGGACAACTAAAAAAAACAAAAAACAAACCAGGAATCCTATCAAATAGACAGTCATAGGCCATCAGTTATAAGATAGCCAACTCTGGCTATGGTAGAGAACATCAGAGGTTCTCAATGGAAAGTTCATATCAGAAATGACTTTGTGATATGTCAGACAGAAACCACCAAAATGTTACTCCTACTGATGTGTACAGGACAGGAAGATAAAAGCAAAAGGAATTCACTTCTACATAAAGGAATCTCCCGCTTATCTGATAGGTTAGGGACTAGAAAAAAAGCAAGCCTCCGTCAGTCTTGAAAGACTATGGTATCGTGCTCAGTGCTGCATATGCTGCATGCGAAGCACGAAAGCCTGGGTTGGATTGTTATGGAGGATAGGCTGTTACCCAAGCAGCAAATCCCCCCTCTCCACGCCACTGAATTAGTCCAATGGAAAGGCAGAGCCAATATGATTGGATCTAGCTGGCGTCGCAGAGCTGGGCTAAGGACAGGAGCTCACCCTGTCTTGTGGGGCCGACCCGGGTCTCGAACCCTGGCCTGCTGGTTAACAGGCACAGCGTTTTAACCGCTTGCGCCACTAGAAGCTATGGTGAAAAGCAGAAACGGTTAAAAAGTGGAACCTGGTCTTTTAAATTTTATAAATGTTGCGTCTTATGCTTTTAAACTAGCAAATGGCAAATGCCCTTTTTATTTCTCAAATTCCTGCTGACACACAAAGATTTCTGCTCATGGATTCTCATTATTCCCATTCTGGAAGGAGTTAGATCAGGAACTAAAATAGCCATGTGTGCTATCTCTATCGCACGCACATACTTACACACCAGACAGTCTGAATTATCTGTTCAAATCAGTGTTGGGAAGGGCAATTTTAGTCTTTGAAACAGCAGAGATAGATTGAAAGAATAGAACATGCATTGAAAGAATGACTGATAGCTGAAAGGTGTTGAAAAAACAGATCATCAGAAAAGGAACCATCAGAAAGTGGGAAATATCTGGATTGGAATTATAACAGGATATAACAAAACAATCCACTCATCCTATGACAAACAGTTGCAACCAGTCCATTTCCAGTGCATTATTGATTATCCTTCCTTTGGACTAAACTTCTATAGAATCATAGAGTTGGAAGGGCCATAATAGATCATCTAGTCCAACCCCTGCGTGTAGCAGGTAATCCTTGTAGAGCATCTCCAACAGGTGCTTGTTGAGCTTCTACTTGAAAATCCCCAGTGAATGAGAATCTACCACTTCCCTTGGCAATCTATTCCACTGCTGACCTTCCATCACTGTCAGGAATTTTTTTCCTGATGTCCAACAGGAGTCTCTCTTCTTGCAGTTTGTACCTGTTGGTTCTAGTTCTCCTTTCGAAGGCCATTGAGAACAAATGAATCCTTTCTTCCATATGACAGTCCTTTAGGTATCTGATGAGTGCAATAATGTCTCCTCATAGCCTTCTCCAGGCTAAACACAGTGCTGTAGTGAAGAGGTTCAAGGTGACTAAATTTGGTTGGAAAAGGTGAGCATTATATTTGAGTAAATAGGGTAGTTAGATCATTGGAAGAGGACTGGAGTGTGTTGCCATTCTCAAATAACCAGTATTCTCATCATAGATAGTCGCCAATATTACCTCTAGTGAAAGAAACAGTGGGAAATATAAGATGAGGAGGAAAAATCAGTCCTTGTTATCTCCTTGCTTAGGTCTTCCTCGCACTAGCAAAATAATAAAGTTACTATTGTACTTTCTTTTTAAAAAATATATATTATTTATTTATTTTTTTTCAAAAAGGGGAACAACAAAGAAAGAAAAAAGGAGAGAAAGAAAGAATTAAAAAAGAAACTTTTGGAACTTTCCAATATTTAGCATACAAAATCCTTGCAGCTGCTGTCATGTATAAAAACATACCCCCAAATCAAGAGTAACTATGGGAGCACGTAAGATACTTTGCGTTCACCCGTAGTTACTGTAGCACCTAGTGAAAACCTATGTGAAATGCATATTGGAATCCAGAGTAAGTTGTTCTTACACCGGAGAAGGACTCCCTGTAGTTACTCTGGATTTTGCCCATACTTTCAAAATTTTTATGGATTGAATCGTCCGATATTTCTAATAGAAAAGCTTCTGGTTTCATTTGAATAGTCACTTTAAATATTAACTGTAATTATTGATTAATCAAACCTAAAATTTTTTCACCTTAGAACAAGTCCACCACATATGATAAAAATGTTCCTTCATGTTTCTTATTTGAGGACTTCTTAAACATTTTCACTAATTTGACCAGTGTCAAATACCATCTATAAATCATTTTATAAAAATTCTCTTTAATGCTCACATTTAGTGTAAATTTTAATCTTTTAACCTATAGATCCTCCCATTGTTTCATTAATATTTCATGGCCCACATTTTTTGCCCATTGTATCATACAATCTTTAACCTGTTCTTCTTCTGATTCATATTTTAGTAATAACTTATGAATCCTACTAATAACATGTTTTTATTCTACATATAATTGACTCTCTAATAAAGACACAGCAACTTCAAAACCATACATTTTCTTATCCATTTTAAAACTCTCCCAAAGCTGTCTATATTGAAACCATTGGCACTCTATTCTTTTCTTGTTCTTCTCTTGTTTTCATTCTATATTCATTTCATATAAAGATTATTAAATTTCTATATATTAACTAATTATCTGAGTGGCCCGAATATATGCCAAAAAGGCTTCTTGTGGAGAGATCCATTATGGTGTTTTGTATAAAATCTTTTCTTATATGTATTCCAAACTCTTAACAATGCATGTCTAAGATAACGAGTCTTAAATTCTGAATTCACTTTTATTTTATCATACCATAAAAACGCATGCCAACCAAACCTTAAAAGTACTGTACTTTCAATGTTTTTGTCATTTGTCAGACAAGTGAATTAACTCTCCAATCGATAGTAGGCATACTTGGGATTTATGATCCATATTCTAGCCATACAATGCTCTTGCTCGTTTAAGAGGTGCAGGTGGATCGTTTGTGAATGTAAATGTTAACTTGAAAAAGTATAAAACTCCCAACATTCTTCCGAATAGTAAGTCTCACAGCTAAAGCAGAGATGGGAAGGAACTCTTACAAATTGAACACATACTGGAAAAGTGAGTCAAGCTGAAAAATAACAGGATATTTCATGTAGGCAATTTCTTGGCCTGCTAAAAATAGCACCTAATAGGTTATGATTGCAGCCCCAGCATAGCCATACACATTCATTTAACAAAGTGGGAAACGCACCTCTTTTGCTGTCTTTTAAATGAAGCTGCAGAACGTGCTTTGAAAATGTGTCTAACATTTGTTGCTGTATTTGTGCTGGCATCATAAAACCACATTTAAATATGTTTTATAGAATGCAGTTTGTAGTGAAAATATCAGAAAACCTTACTTGATTAACTGTACCAGCATATGCTCTCTATTTGGATTCTTTTGCATAGTTTTCTTACTTTTCAAATATAAACATGCATGTGTACAGACGGTAAATATTGGCATCATTCAAGACCACTGGGAAACATTGGTAAAAAGATGGATAATTTGGCATAATTCATTTTTAAATGGTTCCAAATGCCTTAGTTCAAGGGTCTCCAAACTTTTTGGCAGGAGGGGAACATCATCTCTCTGACACTGTATTAGGGACCAAAAAAACTAATTTATACTTCACATTTGAATACATTTACACAAATTTACATATAAGAATGTATTGGAGTGGATTACAGGGCTTGCGCAGGGGCCAGATAGAGGGGTCTTAAAGTTTGCTGAGGGCCACACCTGGCCCCAGGGCCAATGTTTGGAGACCCCTGCCTTAGATAATTGGCTTCTCATTAGCAGATCACTACAGCATATGGGCAGTCCAATCCACGTAAATCTCAGTGTGGTGGTGCAGAGCAATGTAATGAGCTATGGTGCACACATGGGAGATTTTGGGTGCACTCCGGAAATTTCAGGGTAAGGGGACATTTGTATCTTTGTACCAGGGTAAGCCCCAGAAACAAAAATAGGTCAACTCCAACCTGAATCAGCAATATTGCTGGCACAAGCATGCATTGATCTGTGTGTGTAAATCATGTCTGGGAAAGGGGTTTGGAGATAGCACATGCCAGTCCCACAAATGTCACCACTTGAGCCTGATTTGCTGCCCAACCCCAACACTGTCCATTTCACTCTCCCATTCAATGCCCTTCCTTTGTGCTGGATTTGCTTGCTCCCGCAGGCCTGCGAATGACCGCCAGCCCCACCAGGAAGGCTCTGGTCCTCCTACCACTGTTGCTCGGTCTCACACTATTGCGAAGCATTTTTTGCAAATTTGATGCAAATTCCACCAGCACAGGCCCTCATTAGGATTGGGTCATGAGTTTTATTCTTTCTGAGTGTCTAAATTGGAAACATTTCCAGCAACATAGTTACCTTAAGCAAGAATAGCCACTAGCTTGGGAAATGCTGCCTGAATAATTAAACATAAATTAGATTATTTGTTATCTGTCTCACAAAATGAAGCCGTTTTTATGGGGGATATTAAATATAGATGTAAAGATTGTTTAAAAAATAGTCAGCCTATCCATGGAACTGTTGTTTTAGCCACTGAAACTGGAGAAGTATGAACATGGAAAATTAGTATACCACCCTGCAATTTCAAAATGACAGAATAAAACTGTCCAAATAATTACTGAGTGAAAAATATGACTCGGCCTCCACAGTTCTGTAAATTGTTCAGAGACAGCTTTATGATGTCCAAATTATGTTCATGTTTTTGTACAGAGTCTTATGAAATTTAGCAGTCAAAATTAATGGAAATGAAATAACGTTTTCAAAACAGTTCTGGCACAATTAATTCAGCAACTTCAGCATAAATGTTCACAATTCTTCACCTACAAACCTGACTCCGGTATCCAACTTGCTAGATCATTAGCATTATGGTATATGGTTGGGAGAATTTTAAAAATAATCTATAAGTGGACAGAGGTGATAGAAGACACATGTCAATTTCTAAATGGTATGGTTGTCTGCAGTTATTATAGCAAGCTGATCAGTATGGCGTGTGATCAGATACAGACCTCTTCTTGATTTTGTGAGAGGCAAAATTTGAATGCATCAAAAGCAATTTGCTGTTCCTCTTCAATGGTAAAAAACCAAATGGTGAAACCATTAGAGCTGGTCAGTGTGCTGTGAGTTGAATAAGATTGAAATCAACTTTTCAACCCCTCAACCTGATGGATACATAAACAAGATTTGTGTATCCACCCCGTGCTATTTGATTCAAATTCTATCGGGGATTTTTTCCCTACTGATATTTATCCTATCATTTATAAATCAGATCAGTGAAACTGCAGAAGTATTAGAGAACCTGAAACTTTCTTCTGTCGATAACTATAGTTTCTTTGAGCTGGTTTATAAAGTGTTAAATATTCCTTGTTTGAGATTTTAGCAAAGCAAATCAGGAACACTACCCTAAGGAAACTGTCCTAGCTGTTGCCATGTTCATGTGTTTGTGGTGAGCTTACAGCTGTCTTTGATCCTCTTTTCCATTGTTGTCTACAGAACTCTAATGAGTATTTTGTGGGCCAAAGCAATAAAAGTCTGCACACGACTTATTACATGCTGATCCTCAAGTTCCATGAAAGAAAATGCAATTGAAATCAAAGTATTTGATATTTTGAAATCAAAGTATCAAAGTATTAAATTTGTTTGGGATCTGGATGTTTAATATGGCTTATTGGTATATGCCATCATCTGGTTGATTCATATACAGTGGTATCTAGGTTTACATAATTTGTTCTGAAAGCATGCTTGAAATCCAAAACGTTTGTATAACAAAGCGAATTTACCCGTAAGAAATAATGGAAACTCAGATGACTCATTCCACAACTCAAAAATAGTCATATAAAAATGATTACAATACTGTAATATAATACAAAATAATAAAGAAAATACAAAATATAAAGAAAATTAAAACAAATTAGCCTGCACAATAGTCTCTCAGGCTGTAATCTGCCCCCTTACACAGGAGTGAGATCCACTGTTTGTATTAGGGCTTACTTTAGAGTAGAACATGCAGGGCTAGGTCTGTCGGACTCCTTTCCATTGTCCCCTTACATAGGAGTACATTGTCTGTAATAGGCTAAGGGCACAATCCAGAAGTGCACTTGGATTACCCAGTCTATCACTGGGCTGACACAACTGCAAGATGGGCCACTCTAGATATTCTAGAAAAGGCTTGGGGCAGCCTAAGGCAACATAGGCTGCCCCATGACAGGTGGACTTGGGCTGCCCTAGGCAGTTTAGGAGAGTCATGTGGAAGGCATGTTTAGCATTGCCTAGGGCAGAGCAGTTACTCTGTATACAGAACCTGTTTCCAGGGCAGAAATGCCCTCTTCCAGCTCCTCAGAGTTATACCACCTCAAAGAGCAGGTACAATAATGAGTAGACCCATAGGGGTTCATGAGAAGGCTGGGTAAGAGTGGCAGTGTTGACCAAAAATCTGAGTTTTTGGCCAGCCTACCTGCAACCCCTGCCTCTCAACCTCAAGATATGGCGCAAGTATGGCAGCCCACTAACCTAGAGATACAGCAGGCCAAGAAGCCCCTTCTATTCACTGTAGACTGTCCTGGCATCTCATCAAGGACTCCTTATAAGGCAGGCACCACAGCTGTCCCTTGTTCAGTGTGATCTGAGGGGGGTCTCCTCCCCTCGGTGTCACTGAGTTGGTGCCTACTGAGCATGCTGTGGAGCAGTTGGGGCAGCCCAGGCTTCCTGACTCTCTGGATGCAGCATAACTTTCTGCTCTGGAATCAGAATAGTTGGGGCAGCTCAGCTAGGGCACTCATCACTGCCCTCACTCTGGAATGTGCCCTTAATTTAGTGTAGACATACATAGGCTGGTCTCTCAAGAGAGGCTGAGCAGGTGGTGGTGGAGTACCAAAACCAGCCATATTCCTGCTGGGACTATTTTTCACTTGTTTATCAAGACATTGCTTGTATTGCAAGTCAAAATTTATTAGGAATGTTTGCTTGTCTTGCAAAACATTCTCAGTCCAAGTTATTCTCAATCCATGGTTTTCCTGTATTATGCTAACAGTAAGCGATCAAGAATAGAATAGTCCCATGCAGGTTGCCCGGCTTGCCATACTGACTATAGGGTGTGGTGCTCATTTCCTAGAATAGGCCAAAGAGCCCACGTTGTCTGAAGACACTCAACAATCATGTGACAGGCGTGACTATACACCAAGGTAGACAGAAAGCTGTTATTTTCCCCACCAAGGTACCTATTTATCTACTTGCATTTCCATGCTTTCGAACTGTGAGGTTGGCAGGAGCTAGGCTAGAGACGGAAGCTCACCCCGTCTTACAAGATAAGAGATAAGGATACGATTTGTTAAAATTTGGAAAAGTGGGAACAGAAAACTGCCTATTTATCTTGTATGAGATATTTGTTTACAATGACAGCAATACTGTGCTAAAGCTTTTGTGTTCCATCATGTGGCATTTTCCATTGGAAGCACAACTCTAACATGTTTGCTAAACCATTCCTGAGAATTAAGGCTCTGTTTCTAGTAATAGTGCTCTATATTACCGTAATACTTGAATTGCCAGGAGGGGACAATCAAGCTAGTTGCAGGCAGGGCTGAGTCTGCTCTGTGTCGAAAAATAACATGGCTAAAAGTTCCATGCAGGTTATTAAAAATTCTGCTTACTTTACAATGGTCTGTTAACAGCTCTAATGTCTTTAACATGTGCAGCCTATTGACTTTTAAGTAGCATTTTATGGAAGCAGCGGACGTGGTTATTAGGCAGTAAGATTTACGCTTCATTTTCAGGCCCAAATCTGGAACTTGAACAAAACAGAGAGCAGGACCTTCAACTACAAAGGTAAGGAAGGTATCTTCTGAGGTGAGACTGAAGATGAAAAGAGGACCATAAAACAACACTACAGGAAAATGAAATTTCTTCATTCAGCTTGGAGACAACTGCCTTTTCATGACTAAAAAATTACAGTAAACCAGAGTGCTGCTTTGTGCCTCAAGTTTTGTATATTTTTCTTTCTTCTGAGGAAGAGCTTTCTGTGGCTTGATTTAAATGGAAGATCAAAAATTGCTTCTCCATGCAGTTCCATGGTGTTAGTTTCATGCTTAAATCAGGCATCCAAAATGGGAATGAAACCTTCCGGATCCAAATCCTGCTGGAACAGCATATTTGGCTCTTGTGGCTGTAGCCACCTTCCCGGACATCTGAGTTTAGGGGAAAAAAACTTTTATAAAATCATGGAAATTGTTATCATCATTACAACAGTCCTCAGCAACTCTATGAGAGAGCTCCATCTAGGAAGTTGGTTAAAGACTCAGGATGCACTCCTAACCAATTTAATCCAATGCAACTCAACTCATCTCCCTGTTCCTGTGGTGGTGTGAGGAGGCTGGCATATCTCTGTGTTGTGGCCTAACCTCCTGGAGTGGCACGGAAGTGCCAGTATAGGAATTGTTCAGGGACATATGCTGGCCTAACATAAGGTTAGGGTTGCAACCTCAAAGACCAGCCGCACTGGTTACTTTGTCCTCAACTTAAAAGGAAAACAAAGACAGAATTCACCAGGCATTCTCTACAATAGAGGAACCCCTGTGTCATCCCACCTAAAATTCGCATGAGATTCTATCGGGCACCCCTACGAGTGGCATAGAAGTGCCTTGTGGCACTTTTGCAACATCCCCAGGCCATCACGGGACTTGTGCAATGACTTGTGCTGGTCTAACCAGGGGTTAACCTCATGGGTTAGATCCATAGAACTCCTTTCTCTTCAATCTCATAAATCTCATTTTTACCTTTTGCCCTTTCCTGCATCCCTAAGCCCTACTCCCTATATCTGGGTTACTCTGGGAAGCCCATCTATTTGCCCTATGCCCATTGACTGCCTACATTTCCCCACTCTTTGCTCTGTCCCTTTCCTTCTAACATGGGGTATCATTAGAAAAGCTTCTGTGACGGGCATGTCACCCTTCCATAGACGCTTCTGTCTTGCACTGGTTCTAGAGCTGGTCTAGTAGAGAATAGTCGCAATGCAGGGTTGAACCTTTATGCATGGGAAGAGGATACAGTGAATTATACAGTTATATCTCTGGCCATTGCTGCACATGATTGTTTCCCCACATAGGCCCATGTTACATGTGCTTTAAATAGCACTGCTAGTAACAATTCTTTCAAGTTTAAGGAGATACCAAAGAACACTTTGATTTTGTTTGCTGTCGCTAATCTTTTTCTTTGAGGAAGCGGTCTCTGTGTCGAGTTAGTATTCCCACAGCATGGTGGTTTCTTTCCCACAATGTTTTCTGTTTCAACGTAGATGGTCTTGGACATTTATGGTAAAGTGGAGAGTGATTAGAGTCCACTAGATTGCCTCGGCCTACGCTCACTCTTTTCTTCCTTGTGATGTAATCTTCTCTTCTTCATCCATTACCCACATCTGACCTGATGGAGTATGATTGTCCCCCAGGCTCACATTGTTAACATTGCCGCTCTACAGAGGCCTTGAGAATGATACTAATATATTCACAACAGGAGGAAACTGCCAACAGAAACAGATCCTGAATTTGTTCCCAAACAGGATGATAAAAAAAAAATTCCATTCAGACCACACACAAATCTGGCTCGCATGTGGAGCCTGTAGCATACACTTGCTTTGCCCTTGCTATATAAACAGCAGGCACAGTGCTCTTTACATGGGCATACAAGGCGTTTTTGCCTGTAGCTTTTAAACTCAGCAGTGTACCGGGCTTGGTTAAAAAAAGAAAGAACTCTAAAAATTTGTTAGCAAAATATATGAAATTGAAGAAAGTAGCCCTTGCATAAATCACATATTTATTTTCATGTCCTTAAGCTATACCCCTCAGTAAGGTATGCATACAGGGTTTGCAAACCTTAAATATTTATTCATCTTTCTCTCATTTTATTTGTAAGATTTTGAAAATCATTTCATATCGCATTCAAAGATACAAATAAATGGATTAATATTTAAAGTTAGAGAAACTTTTTTTAAAATGACAGTTTAAAGTACAGGAAATTACACTTCTTTGATTTTTTTTCAGCTTTGTGTGTCTTCAGTAAATACGAGAAAAATATTTTTCATTGAAATAAAATTAACCCAGCTGCAAACCTATGTATGCTCAAAAGTGAGCAAAGCCCATTGAACTCCACAACATTTTCTTCTGACTAAACATGCTTAGGATCATATATCACAACTACATAAATTGCAGAGCTAGGAGTACATAGAATACTAGTACATTAATGAAAAAATGGAGGTCCTTTATTTAATTGTAAAAGTTCTTCAAAATGAACCATGTTAAGAAAGTTTGCTGTAGGCTACAAAAGGAATGCCTTTCATAAATTCCAAAGACAATGTAAAGACTCTACAGGAGACTTTTCCAAAGCTGGTTAATAGTCTTGCCCAACACCTTTAATAAAATCAAGGTGACAGACCTTGAAAATATTTACTTCAGTCCTACAAGCAAATTTGATACTGTTGCTGAAAGATGCCCTCAGGCATCTGTACAAGCCTTCAACAGAAATGGCCGTGGTGCTAGTATTTTTTTGGGAGGGAGGTTATTTCAGGGCTGCTGAAAACTCCTTATGGACAACTGGAATACCTTTGATATTTTAAACCAGTTAGAAACTCAAAAAGCCCGAACTCAAAAGTGTTTACAGAGGTCACATGACAGAATGTGCCATGTTAAAGGAAAATTTATTTTCCTATTAAAAATTAGTGCATTTTTTTTGCCTGGGATTATATGAAGAATGTGGTTTCATAAATTAACACTAGAGGCACCTGAAGGAAGTTAAGAAAGAAGCATGTAATTATTTGATGTTGTTTTTTTCCACAGCTCACGCGTCATCAAACATTACACTAACTATTCGGCACAGAAAACATAAAAAGTTGCAATTTCACATCTAAGACACAAACAGATCATTTGATTATCTGAACATTTATCTCATGTCAGTTGTGAAGTCCATAAAATAGGTATAAGTAAATTTGTAATTCCGTGCATAAGTAGAATAATATGTAAGATGCTTTTTTTGGTGGAACAACATAATTTTATTTATTAAATTAGCTTTAACTTCAAAAGAGAAAAAGAAGTCTTGGATTTATTTGAAGTAAAATCTTTTACAGTGTATTTAAATGATGGTCAAACTTTAAATCTATTTTAAAACATTAACTGTGATTTTTTTAACCCCCTGTTTTATATTGCAACAATGAAGATGTGTCACCATATCACATTTCTGTGGATGGGCAAAAGCCCTGATGGGAAGGGCAAGAGCCATGCTGGCACCAGGCACCTCAGAGCCATTGTGCAACATGATGCACTAGGATATCCACCTGTCCCTTTATAGTGCACTGTGTGCTAAAATCTGGTTTGTATATTGAGGTTTTAGGGAGCTAGTCAGTCACCAAAATCCTCTGTAGTGCATGGACCTTCAACCAGCACCTGATCTGACTAATTCATGTTGCTTGATAAGAAGAGACATTTCTGTAGAGTCTACAAAACTTAACAGTGTAGTTCTAAGCATGTCTACTCAAAAGTGAGCCCGATTGTGTTCAAATGGGTCTTACTCCCAGGAAAGTGCTTGTTTCTCAGAAGTATTTATATTTCCAACCACCTCACTGGTTCTATACCATGAAGGTGATGATAATAGCTAAACATTCAAGGACATTTAGATACTTTTTAAAATAAAAATAATCACTCTGGTTGGCCAGAGTTTAAGATGTTCCTGAGGAATGCCCATTCTTAAACATGGGCAGAAGGAAGGAACTGTGGGTTCTCCTTAAATGCTAGTCCTACTATGAAGAGTTCACTGTTGGACAATTGGTTGCCTGAAGAGGAAAAGCTGTAAAAGGAACACCTGAATGAGGATGTGGGTAAACTGTGAACTGCTGAAGTATCTAAACTGTTGCTGACTGTGAAAGTGGGTCATATTGGTAATGTGGGTGGAGGGTGAGGACCCCTCATCTGATGGCAAAATGCCTAAGTTCAACTCGTCAGGTAAGTACTGCCAAGGAAACACTGGAGGCATATTTAGAACAGTTTCTTTACTCACTTCATGTCCGGGAGGCTCCATCCTTCAACAGGTGAACAACAGGTAAGTTACACCAAGCATGACATCTCCTTCCCTCTCTCTCCTACCATTTCCCGCCTTCCCCCTTCCTCCTTCCTGCCTCCCTCTCCCTTTTATGTTCTCCATATGCCCGTCCCTGGGGGTGGGTTCCAACCAGTGGTGGCAGCAGCAGGTTCGCACCTACGCTATAGAACCGGTTCTTAACAAGAGATAGTACATATAAAGTTTAAAAATAGCCATTTAAAAGTGGCTGCCAGATGGACAGAGAACCGGTTCTTAATTTCTTTGAAGCCCATCACTGGTTCCAACCCTCCATCCGGGGTGAAGGAGGCGCATTCTGCCACCAGGCTGGCCCTGTGTACAGCCTGGTATATTTCAAAAGCCTCCCCTCCTTGTCCCTGGAGGCCAGGGCATTCCATCGGCCACCTTCCTCTCCCAGCAAGTCATTTGACAGGCCAGCTGGTTAATAGGCTGGACTTCTGCACTCCTGGGTAGGCCAGCTCTTCCTTCCTGCTCTCCTTCTGGCCCAAAGGGAGGTGGGCACCTACCTGCGATGTAAGTGGGCTTGCAGAAGCAGGGAGGCTCATCATCCTCATCTGAGGGCTCCAAAAAGAAGTCATACTCCACTGCTTCTTCTTCAGGGGTCTTCTTCCTGGCACCACACTGACCTCAACATGTGCCAGGTGTGAAGAGAATATTAAAAAATGATGGGCATGTATTAACTTTTCCCAGATAATTTCCTGTGTGCAACTTTGTGCTGGTTTTTTTTTCCCTTTGGCAATTCCACCAAAAGGAAGTGGTGAAATGTCAGGTTCTAAAAATAAATTTTCTCTACACACAAATTTTCTCAACATACAACAGTGGATTATAGTTGGCAAGAATAATCATAGATCTCTTCCCTATGTGTCTATGCTAAAGTTGCTTTGCAGAATTATGTTTTGAGTCCACATGGTATTCCATCATTCATGTGAAGCCTCTCATCCTTCATGTTTGACTTTTGTTCATGGCCTGAATGTCACTGCACAGTCTGCAAAATCCAGTGGCATGGCTGTGAAGACATTTACCTGGGGTAAAAGGTCTGATATGCACATGGAATTTTTATGTGCACAGGGCTTCCATCTTTGAGGAGATTACCCACCTACATTGGCATAAATAGGGGAGCCTGAAGGTGAAGAACTGAAAAGAAGAAATCAGTTCTGATGAGATAATTAAAAAGTTGTGCTTATTTTTCTGCTTATTGAAAGCCTTTCATTCCATTGTAATTTGTGAATTGTATATTGTTTAAATAAGCTGCAATCCGAATTTCCAGTTAGGCCAGCATAGGCCCTATCATAAGTCCTTTGCTGACTGGGGTGGTGGTGTTGGTCACAAAAGACACTTTTGCCCCACTCCTGGAAGGGTTAGGCCAGTGCACAGGTGTAAAGTGACTTCCTCACACCACCATGAGAAGATATGCTGGGTGAGTTAAGCAGGCCTAAATTTGTTAATATAAACAAATTATATCTGAGTGTTTTTATTCCTCAGTACTGCTTAAATTTGACAGCAGCTTCTAATTGCAAATCCTGGAAGCCAGCTTTGGACAGTCTGTGAATGTTGGTGTGATTTTTGGCATGGTGGGGAGGTAGAACTGAAAACACAATGAAAATGATACATTTTAAGAATCACAAAACTCACAGTAGAACATGTCCTTTCTAATTTTCCTTCAGTTTAGTTATTTTTAAAGAAGAGATAGTCCAAAAAGTACAAAGTAATCAACTCTTCCAGTAGATCATTATATTATTCTCTGTATAGCAATAAACCTCAGGATACATTTGGTCCATATGTATTGTTCCTCTAATTATTTCTATTCATTTGAAGTTCACAAAATTTTAACATGCCGCACTCAGAGTTTGCGGATAGGTGAATGATATGAAAGTTTAGCCTTCAGGTAGCTGAAAGATATGAAAGTAACGTCTGTTACTGGCAGATTTTAACAACTGTGACCCAGTTTGTAGGACAAGTGACCACCAGAGATTCTGTTGATATCTCTGGGCTCCAAAGCTGTTCGTGTGAAAGGGGGAACCACTAAATATAAAAAGGCACAATTGTGCCAACAGCCAGCTTTTAAAATTCCTGAAATCTGGGTTTACAAAACACAGTTAAACTTAATACATAAAGGCTAGTTCACAAGTTATTTATTTACCCGTTGTTGTTGTTATTATAGCTAAAAATTGCTTAGTGGCAGTGCTAATATGCCTAAAATGCCAAAAATTCCTAAGCGCTGTACAAAAATTAAAAACGACACATGCATGTTTTATTTTACTTAAAAGATGCATATCCCTTTTTTAAAATCTATTCCAATGCAGTGTACCATAAATAAATGCAGTCACCATAAAATTATTAAAATACCCAGAATAAAATGAAAGACAAAGTCATTGCAGAAGTTAGAACAGCAAAAACAATTAGAAAAGCGACAATAAACTTTCTAACAGTTAAAAGTCTTAGTAGAAAAAAATTCTCCATTCATGTGGAGGTTAGTGCTTTTCTCTTATAGTCATCCACCTGACTTATGATAGAGGAAGCACCCAAGATTATGAATATATAGGATTTGCTGGGCAAGTTCATATTGATCATTCATTCACAATAACAACACATGCTGATTTGCCTGTTGGAAATCAGCCATCACAGATCAGGCACTCTTTCGATGTTCAGACGGCACCTTGAACACAGAATTTTTCAATTGTTTGCACATTTGCTGGAGACTTCTCATATGATAAGTCATCAATTTGAGACATCAAGTGATGATTATGGTTGCGGGAATCAATGTGACCTACTCAGGAAAAGGAATGTGGTGTTCAAAAAGTTCTTGAAAGTTCATTTTTATAGCACATTAATTATGCTGAGGAGAAGGTCTTGAAATGTCAGCATCTGCATAATAAGATACATATGACCATTAAAAGCAATAGGATCTATTGGAACATTTGACGAACAACATGCAGTAAACTTTAATGTTTTTTTCTAAAAAAAAATAAAATGCGCTCCGTATTAATCTCTCATTACAGAAGTGCATAAACAACGAAAGTCAGTTCTTTCCAAAATACCAAAGCTAACACAATGATAAATAGACAAGTTTAGAATCTGAAATGTTTTTTTGAAGACAGAAACATTGGTCTTTTTTGACCTCTTCTAGTTCCCAAAGATGTGTGTGGTTGTGTAGTTATAAACCACGGAATGTCACAATGTTTAGTGTTTGATTCTAATCTCCCTACACCAGGTTGACCGAGCTCTGTGGCTATATTTGATGTCGTTAATGGTACTGGTGTCAGGTCATTCAGTGACAGAGTAATGTTGGAACACCAGGCCAAGTTCAAGGTGCACTAAAGTCACCGCTTATTCTGAAGAAAAAAAGCATCTGGAGCATCTATATTTAGCTGTTTTAAAAAGAGGGTACAGGACAATGTCTCCCTTGAGCACAGAGACTTATATCCAACACCCTGTAGCTGTAACTGCCCTAGGGTGATGGGCAGAGTAACTATGGGGAGTCCTTGCTCTGATGTAAGAACAATTTACTCTGGACTGCAATATGAATTTCCCATAGGTTTTCACTAGATGGTGCTGTAACTATGTTGATGTAGGTGTCTCTTATGTGCTCCCGCAGTTACTCAGGATTGTAGGGGAAGTTCCTAATTAAAAGCTGTTACTTACTGGTAGACCAACAACTATGACCAGGTTTGTGGGATAAATGACCACCAGATAGTCAATTGATGTCCCTGGGCTCGAAAGCTACTCATATGGAAAGGGGCCCCATTAAGTATGAAGAAAGTCACAACAGTGCCGACATCCAGCTTCATGGAGGGTGACCTTTCATAAGAAGCTTGAAGCGTTCGTATAGATATTTTATAACTTAAATATTGATAAGGCAGTGAGTATAATTTGGGAAGCATGCACATTGGAAACATTTAAAAGACCATATATATGGTTCAGGAAGCATGCATATTCAACCAAACCTAAAACGATGTTTTGCTGCAGCTCTTTGCAAGTTGGAGCATATTCTAATTTATAAACTTGCTGTGAATGATCATGAGACGTTCAATTTTGCAATGAACAGAATGCACATTGATGTGTCCTGGGCCTTGCATGAAAATATGAGAGAAGCACATAAAAAAGCCGAAAGGAATCCGTTTGCAAAAAATATTCTAGAGAAACATTTGAAAACAACTCTACGGATGGCCCTTTCACTGGAGTCACCAGGGGGTGGCAGCCTAAGGCATGTATTTGCTGGGCAATTTTGCCTTTTCAAGGAATGCAGGAAACAGATGTCCTCCTCTCTCATATGTTGGTGCTGCATTCCTTGCCCAGTGCTGATCACAATCAATTTACATTGAATTGCTTCTTTTATTTAAAAAAAATAGATTAAGGCCTTTATAAAGTGAACCAAGATAATAAATTCAGATGGAAATGATGGCAATTTAATTACTCAGCAGATCCAACATTTCATCATCCACTGCAGTTTTGTTTCACTAATTAAATGAAACCAGACCTCATTGCATACTTAGTCCCACCCCCACACTCTCAGCTTTTGATTGATGCTGTAGTGAAAGAGGACATAAAAGGGAACCGTCAGTTCTTAATCTACACTAATGTAAAGAAAAGATTGATTTGAATTCCGTAATTAATAGCTAAGTTTACCAAGCAAGTGATGTTACAATAAACTACTAATAATGTGGGCTCACGTTCTAAATGTGCTACAGAGTTATAGTAAAGAAACATATGATAATTTCTGCGACAGAAAAGATGGATAGTGTGACTCAGTGATGCTTATGGAGACTGTGGGATCAGCTCCTCTAAAAAATGGTGTCAAATTTAGCATTTATTTCTAGTCTTATTAAAGAGAGCTTCCTTTCAGTTTTAAATACTCACATGATCAAAGAACTGCTTTTCTGCATTAGGGAAGAGATGACAGCTCTGTGGTAGACCACTTATATGGTGAGGTTTGTAGGATCCTTTCCCTGATGTCTCCAAGATGGGTTGGGACAGACTTCTTTCTGAAACCCTGGAGATCTGCTGCCAATCAGTGTGGACAATACAGGTCATGCCTCTTTATTCACTGGGGCTCCATTATATAACCTTCAGTGGATTAATAACACCAGTGGATACCAAGTTAGTGGGAAAAAGTCTCCATTTCCAGGTTTCTTGTTCTGCTGTTGTTGCCCCAGAATGCATTCAGCCAATAGTGGAGTGAATAATGGAGTCTCTTCTACTGTGGTTCTCTCACTATGACAGTCTCTGCTATTCTTGATTGGAGTTGTCCAATCCATGTTTTTGATGTGACATTGAGGAAACTGGCTGGCTTGTCACAGGGGCCTGTTGCAGAGTTATAATTTATTAATCTACTTGTATTTGCATTTTTTTTGAACTGCTACTTTTGGAACTTGGCATTGCCCCTGGCAAGACTGTAATCCTCCATGGGTGAGGCGAGCAATGCACTCTCCACTTCTGCATGTGCCTCCTTGCTCTCTCTATATGAAAGTGCTTATGAGCTGGTTTCAAGATCATTCCCTTTTTCTGTTAGAAAGTGTTCATTCATTCATTCATTCATTCATTCATTCATTCATTCATTCATTCATTCATTCAAGTTATGTCTCTAATGTATTCCTTTATGTGAATTATTTTTTTCTGGTCTCTGAAACAGTTTCAGAGAGATGATGTGACCCTCCTGCCAAAAAGTTTGGACACCCTATTCTTGGTCCTAGAACAGATATTTACAAATTCAGAAAAATCCATTCAAATCCATTTCCCAGATTTATCACTAACAGATCAAGTGCACGGCTAGAGCACTACCCACACTACACATCTTCTCTCAACCTACAAAGCTGTTGCCAAGTAGATATTTATACAAGGTGAAAGGGGAGCTAGCAAAAAGTAAAAGAATGCCATTAGGTGTAAAATATAGACTATGATAGTCAGGGGCAATATCAATTTCTTGATATCTGAATGAAATATGATGCAAATAAAAACCCAGTCAAAACTATGCTGCCAAAAATACTTAGGTGCCTTTAAAATTCCATGAACATTTAAAGTGGCTACCTTGTAATGAGTCAGACCATTGGGGTCATGATGCCTGCTGCCATTTATTCCAAGTGGTGGCAGCTCCACGATCTCTGATAGAGGTCTTTCCCAGGTCAGGTACTCTGGAACTCCCTTAACTGGAGATTCCATGCTTTAAACTAGGAGGATTCCATGCTTTATCTAGGAGGATTTCCTGCTGCAGGCAGGGGATTGGACTAGATGACCTACTAGGTCCCTTTCAACTCTAGGATTCTATGATTCTAAACCTGGAATTTTTTGCAAGCAAAGCATGGGCCCCATCTTTTGCTCTGCCTGGAACCCCATGACTCCTCTTCAAACATGACAACATTCTTATCCAGAAAACACTTGCAGATTGGAAAATGTGGGCAGTCCTATAGGTTGTCCTGTGCAATCATCACACACGAATATATTTTTGCTGCATCTGCTGTGCAGGCAATCAGCGTTTGGCCATGGCTCTTCAACATGTGCACATCATGTGTGCGCAGAGTGAAATAAATATGCATGTGATTGTTATACAAGACAGACTAAAAGCAGGTTGCATGCTATTTAATGTCTGGAAGTGGTTTACATTACATGTAGACATTTTGTTGTGCTTGAAGCATCCCTTCCTTTTGTGACTCTTCTGGATCCAAGAAGCCATAGGCATCATGATAGACTTCTGAACAGATTTCATCAGGTTTCACAGAAAGACTGAGCTTTTATTTGGAATTCTGACAAATAATGTCATCAATTTCGACAGTTTTGTTTCAGCTCTTGCTACTTGGTTTTCAGTTGTGGCCAGCCCAGCCAAGAAGTGAGTGGCTTCAGTCAGCAGCAGAGAGTGATGCAGCAAGCGATAGTGGCTTTGGGGCAGGCTTTCCATTTAGCTGGAATCGGTTGGACATGTCTGACTTTTCCTTATTGGATCGGACCATCCGGTCCAATAAGGAATTGTCTGGGCAAATGGGGGTGGGTGGGAGAGTGCTTGGGGGCACTTAGGGGCTACCTGGCCAGTGCAGCAAGACTTTTGGCTGCCCCACGGCAGCCATTTTCAAATGTACTTCTTGTGCATGTGCACAGGTCCTATCTTGGAAGAGGCATGTGTCAGGCATGGGAAGAGCATCCACTCCAGCCTGAGAGTGCCTTCACTGCCTCTCTGCCTGCCTGCAGCCTGGACCAGGACTTAGGCTGTCTGGTTGGTGAAGATCAGAGGCTGCCACCGTGGTGTGGTTGCCTGCCTGCCTGTCCTGGATGCCCATCTCCACCCATCTGCTGTGCCTGAGGTGCAGCCAGCCTCTGTGAATCTGCCAGTCCTGGTCTGGACAGGTCCGTGTCCAGAGAAGCTGGCTGCACCAAGAGCAGCGGGTGGCTGGATGTCCCGTTTTCCCAAGACACGTCCTGAATTCTAGCCTTGTGTCCCGGGGGAAAATCTTCATTACCCTCCTCTTCCTTGTGAGCAGGCATTTTTGTAGTTACTAAATTAACTGTAATAAATTATATGTAATCGTTTTAAATTTAATAAGTCTAAACTGACCACATGAAAACAATATATATGAGTGTTTTAGTTTTTTATTTTGTCATGTCCTTCTTTTCTTGTGTCTCCTACATTTTGGGAGGACTTGTCCTCCTTTTGTGTTTACGAACATATGGTCACCGTAACCCAGAGCAAATGAGCTCCTTTGTTTGTGTCAACCCTTTAAATAAACCTTGGCACAAATCTAAAAATGTAGAGGTAAAGGTGTCCCCTGCAGGTTGTCCAGCATGTCGTGACTGACTCTAGGGTGCGGTGCTCATCCCATTTCTAAAGCCATAGAGCAGGAACTGAAGACAGTTCCATGGACATGTATCCTGCATGTGCATGGAACAACTGTTACCTTCCAACTGAGGTGGTACCTATTTATCAACTTGCATTTCCATGCTTTCAAACTGCTAGGTTGGCAGGAGCTGGGCTAAGTATGGGAGCTCATTCCATCTTCCAGTACTCAGGTCATGAACCACTTACTCACAGATCTTCAGATTGATAGGCATAGTGCCTTTAACCAGTAAGCCAACTGCAGCTCTGTTGCATGTCTACTCAGAATTAAATCCCATTACAGTCAATTGAGCTTACTCCTGGGTAAGTGTGAATAGGATTGCCACCTGAAGTCCCAAACTTCTAGATTTGTGAAAACCATGCAAGAGACTATAAAGGGCTTCCTTTTTTTCCAGCAGACTTTTTCCAGCAAACCACCACTGCAGTTTAACCTTGGGTAAACTCTGGCAGTGGGAGAAAAGAGATGCCACTAACTGATAGGTTCACCAGTGACACTGTAATTGTGACTTCTTTTTCTGAAAAAGAAGATGGAGTGGGGCTTGATAAGAACGTAGTGATTTTTCCCCTGTTGTGAAATATCATGGCAGATAATATTTTGGATCTTTTTGATTTGGTTCTCATATGCCTGTTGATTGCTTGATGACAAGTAATGACTGCCTGCCTGAATGGTCCATCATAGATACAAGATCACAAACAAAATGCACAATCCTAACTAACTGGCATAGCTGTGCCAGTGGGCATGTGGTGCATTGTGCAGTTGATGGGCACTCATGGAGACCTCTTAAAGGTAAGGCAGTGTTTCTTCCCTTACCTCAAATTACATTGTCCTATCTGGAAAATTGGTTAGGATTGCATACATTCAGGTCACATCATGTTAAATACACTGCTTATAGGTGTGATGAGATGAGTGTATCCCCCTTTCCACAACTTAACATGGCCCACCCACCCTGGCATATATCTGAGGAGACTCACTGGCAGTTAGAAGGCTATTTACTCTCCTGGACATCATTATTGTCTCCCACATTATAGCATGCAGCATACGCTTCATTGGTGGCGCTGCATGCTGTAGGTTGGCAGGCTGCCTCTTCACAGGATTATTGCAAGGAATACATCAAAATGATGCATATGAGTGCTTTCCATGCTCAAAAAAAGAGCCGTACTAATGAAAGCTAATGAAAATGACAAATACGTATTTATGCCCTCCTTTTTCACTGGGATCAAAGTACTCATTTTATCACTTCAATTCATCATTCTTGAAAGAGAGAAAAGAAGCAAAGTATGTCCCATGTCAGTACTAGCAGCCGGCATTGTTTCTGACTTCTGAGCCAAAATTTCCCAAGGACAGCTGGTGGGCTCCAGTGGAAGCAGCGTGCTGGGCTATATGGCCCTGTAATCTGACCTAACAACATGCAGAGTGCAATTCAGAGGTGCTCTGAAGCTGGCACAAGTCACTTGAGCCAGCCTCAAAGTATTGCAAAGTGACTAAGGCACTTTGCGCTGCAATTGGAGAGGATGTCCATGCGCTGGCCATCCTGCGCCAACCCACAACTCTGTGGGACTGGGACGAGGGGTAAGATGTGCTAAACTTTCCAGGCCAGTGCAAGGGTTTGGGCAGGACAGGAAGTAGGTGGAAGGAGGTATTCTAGGATGGCTGGAGGGAGGGACTGGTGGCAGGAAAGCAGACCGGCCAGAGGCAGGGCTTGTTATGCCGGATCTAAGCTTCTGTTCCCAAGCACTGTGGAAAAGCCAGAGGCTGCTCCTCTTCGCTTGGACGTAGGTCACCTCCATAGGTGGCTAAGTCTGAGTTGGGACTTCTGCAGTCCTACCTCAGGGAAGGGAAGAAGCCTCCTCTTCCCCTGGTAGTTTGGCAGCTGTTCCATAACTTGCATTGGATACAATGTAGGCTTGAACCATTAACTGAACAATTAAAGCAGGGTGAATGGTTTATGAACAATTAAACCAGGTATAGAATGGAATGAACAATTAAACCAGGTATAGAATGGAAGAATTCTATATGATCATATAGAATTGCCTCTGTCTTTAACTATTGCGCAGAAGATGGAATTTAAGCAGGTGTGGCTTAATATAGAAGGGATTAAAAACAGCACCTGCCTAAATTCCTTCTATGCAATGCTTAAGGGTAGAGACACCCTGTCCTCCATTCAATATGGTTACCCTGGTATACTTGTGAGTAGGTGAACTTGCCATGATCCATTGGAAAGTGCAGACTGAGAGGAATCCAAAAACAACTGCTAAGTCTCAATTTCACTTTCCATTAGGTTCCTTCCATAAGGTTCCACGAACTTTATTGTTTTCTAATTTTTTGGCCATAACTTTTGATAGAAAGGAGATATTTACAACCCGTTTCTTTACTGCATTTTGCTAGAAAATATGAATCACATGATATATAGCATAATGGGGTATTCCTAACCATCATAATTTTGGCAATGCAGCCCCTTGGGTGCATCAGTTCCACATGCATCACATGGTGTGGACTCCACCACCCAGCGCTTTCTAGCAACACCACTGCCAATTTTATAATTTGCATATGTGATTATTATCTGGAGAGAAAGTATGACTTGCTCATGTTTACCTGTCAAGTGGCTGATAAGATTTGAACCTCAGCCTGACACTTTCAGGACTACATTGCCCCATCTCAGCTAGATGCCTTTAATGTTATTCAGTTCATAAACTCCTGCCACTCACCAGGTTAGAGAGATAGATGTTGTTTCTTATTGCAGCAACTTCACTTTCCTAAAGAAAGTGTAAAGGATTTAAATGGCTATAGAACATCTCCCCTATTGCCTTTTCTTTTCCCAAAAAACTATGGTGGAAAAGAATAGGATCTAAGATAAGGATAATCATGTTCATTCCTCATTAATTAATGGCTCGAATGAAATTAAACAGTGTTCAGGGAAGAAAAAAAATCTCTTGTAATGGGAAGTAACTGATTAAATCTTTATAGCCCTCTCATAACATAGCCTGAGTTTGTTTTTATATCAAAACCAGGAGAGTTTTGAGTGGACTCCTATCTCATGTTACAAGTTTTCCATAACCAGAAAGTAAATCTCTTTGTGACTGGCTATCCATCTGTGGATGCCTGTCACTTTGGTGAAAAGAATGACACCATATTGTCCTAACCCAGTATGAGCTGGTACATTTAAAGGATTTACTTGGATTATATTGTGTTATGCCTTTTCACTGCCCACCTGGCCTGAAGAATTTGGATTCTCTAGGCTGGTTCTAATGCTTTCAGCTGTTATCACACTTTACAGATAGTAATCACTTGTTTTATAGTTTATTTCTCAGGTGCCCCTGGAATTAACTACTATACTTTGGGCTGAGTTTTTAATATCCTGAAATTCTAATGTTTAAGTGATAACTGACATATAGTAATGAATATTTTCCCCTTGATCTTTTGGGCATTTTTTTTTCTAAAACACAGTGTGTCCTATTTTAGATCAATGAATCTTACATCTGTTCTGTACTTATAGATAGCATAAAAAACCCCCAAAGAAAAGTACACACATGCACACATACAGACAGAAACATACACGCATGCACATTCTATGATCAGAAATTGTGGAATTATTCTCTGCTGTCATAAATTGCCAATTCCTTTGCAGGGACCACAAAAATGCGAAGGTTTCTCATTCATGAAACTAATTTGACAAACCTTATTCAAGGTTGTGTACGGAGGGGAACCAATGCTTTTATGATTGCTGGACTCAAAAAAATCCTTATGAATATATAAAATGCCCATAGAATAAAGTCTCCAAATAAAACTTGCCTACAACATAAACTGCATCTGCATATGGTAATTAAAACACAAAAGGCAGGGAATTTTCCTTTAACTGCCTGCTTCAACTACTGCTGTCAACAGGGTACTTAACTTCTCTAATTGTCACAAGAGTGTGATCCCTAACCTTACAAAATGGTTTGGCTCTGTTAATCTGCACTCATCACCTCTAAGAGGACCAAGAGGAACCACTTTCATCCTGATGTTTACAGGCACTCGAGGTGAACATTTTAAAAGATTCTGCTTGACCATTATCTGTCAAATGACAGTAGAAACCTGGCACTGTGTATGTATCTCTATAGCTCTCTGAATTCAACCTAAACATGCAATGACTAATGAGGAAGCATCACAATTTGATAGCAGGTTCAGGATTGTAACAGTAAATACTGGAAACTGATAAAAATATCACATCAAACCTGGATTCAATGTGTATGCCTCACTAAACTACTGTTGTGTGTAATAAACAGAGTACTGGTTTGGTGATGATCAGGCACAGTCCAGATTTATTACACACAACAGTAATTTAGTGAAATGTACCCATAACTAACAAAATGTACCCGTATTATGAGAGTAAAATTTCAAAAATATTTGTATGCCTGGGCACACACTTACGTCCCCCCCCCCCCCCGGTGGAGCATTCCCCTGCGCAATACCCTCTCCCATGCAACACCCACCCCCATGCAATAGCCCCTGTGCAATACCCATCCCTGTGCAACACCCACTCCCATGTAACACACATCCTCATACTTCTGAGATCCTAAAGACCTTTTTAAGGTATTGTTAGCATATTGTTAGCAGAGCTAAAGAATAATTGGGATGCACACATGGTAGGTGGTGTCAAACAAAAATTATAATGAGACCCTTTAATATTAGAATGCTTATAAAAAGAAGCTACAATTCAAAATAGAAGGCTGAAATGTCATTACTACACCTGCCAGCAAATGCCTGGTTGGTTTATGATGAAATGTACACATTTCTTTTTCAGCAGCTGATTGAATTAAAATGTTTTCTAGTTCAAGTGCCAGGCAAACCCTGTCTTTCACGTGATAATGATTATTTGATTTCCTCCGCCTCAGCAGTTGCTTGTTTGATTTTTGCTTGCATCCTGAAACCGAGACTATTATATATACGGTAAAATGGGGGAAGAAATTATACTTTCTTGCCAGAGCTGTGGAAAAAAAGATTTTGTTTTCTGGGATTCACTACTATAAAGCTATCCACAAAGTGTCCCACTTGGATGCATCTTCTGTGACATTTTCCATGTTGGAGTGAACATCCTTCTCGGCTGGACTCTTTGCCCTTTTTCCAGCTCCAGGGGCTTCATTTCTGCTTCAGACACTCCTGCTTCAGAAATATTCACCACAGTTTCTTCTTCGCAGTTTCTTCAGTTTTCTTCAGTTCTCTCTTGAGATGTTGGTGGGGGTTGTTACAATATGCTCAGTTGGTGTCTTCCCTTAGCCCTAAAAAGAGCAAATTAACCCGCTGTACATCAACGTTCTTAAAAAATAAATTTAAAATGCCATGGGTTGCATGTCATCATATCACTGTAGACTCAAGCGTCCTATAGCAACAGAAATAGTGTTGGAGCAAGGTTCCAGAGAGATGTCTCACAAACAAACAAACAAACAAACAAACAAACAAACAAACAAACAAACAAACAAACAAACAAACAAACAAACATAGGTATTTAGATACCACTTTTCAGGTCATCAGATTTCTCTTTTGACTATTCTCAAGGTGGTTTACACAGGCAGGCTTACTAACCCTAGAAGGGTTTTACAATTCAAAGAAAGGTTCTCTATTGAAGAACTCCACATTCTTAGATGTTTCCTTTTATGTCCAGTCTCACATTCACTTGCTCACTGTTATGCCTTCAGACAGACTTCACTGCAACTGCATTTCTTCTTTACTCACACTCCAACATGTCCAGCATCAACCCATGTGGTGTTGTCGAGCCTGCGACCTTCAGGTCTTATCTTCATGCAATTTACAGCAGCTTAACTTGCTAGACCAGACCTTCTGCCCATATATAGATTGGCAAAGCATCTACAGATAGATTGCTGCAAATATATGGGCAATATTCATTAAGTTTCCATGTATACAAAAGTTGAGTTCCATTTCTTACCTTAACTCACATCATTCCACTTGTGATTTATGGGTGATTTACCTACAGCTTGTTCTCCTGTTTCTGTCACTCCCCCTTTTTCTTATGTAAATATTTTTTTCCTCTGTATCTTATCTTCCAAACTGCATTTTAGACTTTGCATAATTACAGTGACTAAAGCTTGTCAAGTTATTTATTTGGAGTGTTTGCATTTTTAGCATCTCATTCTCAGCCTGTCAGAATAGCCCATTAAATGCTTTGAGACCTTGAGTGTTTGGCTACCCTGCTCTAAATCAAATAAATTAGACCATTTATTTTTTGAGCTGAAATGGTCCTTAGGGATGAAGTTATTAGAGAGGAAACCCTATATCCTAGAAATAAGAATAAGGGAAAAATGAACCAGGATAAAATACAGGTAAGAGTCAACAAGGAATGATCAGATGTAGTATAGTTCTATAGCCTTGATCCACAACCCAGTTAAGCTGAAGTATTTGTATTTAAGACCATGGAGTCCCATTACATTTAATTGTACTAAATTGGTTTAAATCCAAGTACTTCACTTTAATTTAAATAGAGACTGAGCAGAGGTTTAACTAGACTGTGGTCAACAAACAATAAAATATTTTTCACATAAAAAGCCAAAAAACAAATTAAATGAAGGATTTCAATATCTGCAATGACACTATTAACATAGATAAGACTGACCGTCCTGGTTTCTGTGAATGAGAGCAGAGGCCGTGCTGGGTCAGTGGAAGCTGAAAAAATGCCTTCAGGGCATGTGCATCATCCTGAACAGTAGCCGCACTGGTGAATAGAGATGTGACAGCCTGCAAAGACTGCATCCAACCTCCATGGCAGCATAGATCAGGACCTATATACCAGCTAAGCTAAACTTGGCCCATGTGGAGGTCTGAGGGGGTAGGGAGAGGGTGGATTCTGTGGGATTAGGTTCTGTGGTAGGAGAGGGCAGGTGGAAGGTGGACCCAGGGCAGGTGGGTGGGAAGCAGGAGATGGGGCTGGGACCCAGTGGTATGCCAGATCCCAACCTCGCTCCATGAGAACTACATAGCAGCCTTTGGCTGCTCTTGTCAGTTTTTTATTGCCTCCAGATTCAGTGAAGAACTGAGTGGATCCATAGGCCCCTTCAAGCACAGTGTTCAAATGGGAGGTGGGGCTCAGTTCAAGCAATTATGCTGGATCAAAATCTCATCTCTTGGTCAGCCAGAAGCAGAGGCTGCACAGTCTGCTCCAGAGGTGGCCATAAGTCTGAGTAGACCTCTTGGGCTGCAGAAGCCCTAGCATGGAGAAGGGGATGCTTCACTACCTCAAGATAGCGAAGCAGCAGTCCCAATGATTGCACTGGATACCACTCAGCCAAGCCAGCCTGTTCTTCCTGCACAAGTTAGAGTTGTGCTGCTCAAATTTTTTTAATTCATGTCCATGCCTTCCACAGAGCAATATATATATACTATTATATATGAAATTTTTTTCCTGTTGAGTGACTGTAGCCAAGTGACCCTTCTCCATCCCTAATGTTCTCCTGAACTTGCTCCTATGTGACCAGCAAAAAACACTGCACCACTCCTTTGGTGACACAAAGTTGTCAGTCACAATCCTAAACATGTCTCCTCAGAAGCAAGTCCTTTTGTATTCAATGGGGCCAACACCCTGGAAAGTGTGCTTACAATTGCAGTCTCAAATAGGAATGTTGCAGTCAAACAGCGTAAGGTATATTGGGAAGCGTTCAGTCATTTAATGACCCATCTAACATTTCTGTAGTCCATAAATCATTTCACCAAACGATAGTTCTATGCCCTGCTAACTGGGTAAAGATGCCCCTCTTAATGTGGTGCCCTCTCATGTTTAGCAGGCGGATGTTTCTGATGTCTCTTTTGTATTTTTTATTTAGATTGTAAGTCTTTTGAGACAGGGATCCATTTATTGATTTATCTTACTATGGGCAAAATCCAAAGTAACTACAGCGAGTCCTTGCTCCGGTGTAAGAACAACTTACTCTGGATTCCTATATGAATTTCCCATAGGTTTTCACTAGGTGGTGCAGTAACTACCGGTGCACGAAAAGTCTCTTACGTGCTCCTGTAGTTACTGTGGATTTGGGGGTAAGTAAATTGCTGTGTGGACTATTTTTGTTAAAAAGTGGCACACAAGTATTATTAAAATTATAATTACTGTTTCTACTACTAATAATAGTAATAATTCTCATCTCTTTCACCCAAAAATTTACAAGCACATGCCTCAGCTTGATTGCATTAATCTTGGGCTGGTGGCCACTTCTACTTCCAGATGCAAATGACAGTTGCGCATATTAGAAATGAGTGCTCTCCAGTGCAACATGGCGCATTGTCAGAACTGTCTGCTGGACCCAAGGAATGTCTCATTACATTCATCCCTAGTTTTGTGCAAATAAGCAAAGCCTCAGTTTCCTGGGAAAAAATGATGCTTACTTAGCACTTACAATTCTCAAAGAACCACTGTTCAATGTGCACACAAATGTGGTTTCACAAGAAGACAGAGATTATTTTATTGCCCCAGGATGCCAGGAAATTTTCATTTGACTTCCTCTGATCTTTGGGATAAAAGTGGGACAGTGAGGAAAGAATTCCCTTTGCTGTCTTATATTTCTGTTTTTGAGAAAATATGTTATGTTTTCTAAGATCTGATACTCTGCAGTTTATTTTTAGCTTAGCATCCTTATTATATTACATTTAACTCCTCTGATTTCTTTTTTTTCCTGCAAAGGAATAATTTGTCCACTCTTACTTCCTCTTTTGGACTTAATAGGACTCCACTACTGGCTGTAAAATTGATTATAGCTTTCCCATGTCTTTGTTTTAGTAGCACATGTTTCCAAACTTTAAAAATCAAGGTCAAAGCTCTAGATCAGTGGTTCACAGGCCTCCTGGAAGTATGGAAACTCCATGGAGCTCCTCCTGGAAGTGTGGAGCCTCATGCCTCTGAACGTTGATAAAATGATATCACATTGAGTCCTGAAGTGCAGGTTGAAGATGAATGAAGAAAAATACTCTATCCTGCACAGTGATGCGATCTTGAGGATTGCATTGCCACCGTCCCCCTCCCCTGAAAAGACTTACACTCAGTGATGGGCCCAGCCTGGCCCAACAACCGGTTCCCCGGAAGTGGGCGGGGCCAGGTCAGGTCAGGGGGCGTGGCCGGAGAAAAATTAAATTTTTAATTTTAAAAAAAAATTTACAAAAATTAAAAAATTAAAATTGACTGTCATGGGACTTACTTCTGAGTAGTCAGGTTGGGCTCTCAGGATGCAGTGCCAGCCACACTTTCCTTGGAGTAAGCCCCATTGACGATCATGGTGCTTACTTTTGAGTAGACATGCTAGGATGCTCCCAGGCTGCAGTGCCAGCATCCCAGCCACACTTTCCTTGGAGTAAGCCCCATTGACGATCATGGTGCTTACTTTTGAGTAGACATGCTAGGATGCCCCCCGGGTGCAGTGCCAGCCGCTGCAGCTGGCTGCTGATGCAGCAGTGAAAGGAGCCTCCAGCAGCCGGCCTCCAGCTGGGCATTTTTAAATTTGCCGCTCCTAGCGGCAAGGCGCCCCACAAGCCCCAGCAGCAGGGGAAAGGACACTCCGGCTGGGACTTGTGGGGTGCCTCACCGCTGGGAGAGGCAAATTTAAAAATGCCCGGCCAGAGGCCGGCTGCTGAAGGCTCCTTTCACTGCTGCGCCAGCCGAACCGGTCCGCCCGGTTATGCCCTCCCCCCACTGCTACCAGATCGCCAGCAGTGGGGAGATGGCAACAACCGGTCTTCAGGATCTGGACCGAACCCCTCTCATCCCACCACTGCTTACACTGGTGCAAACTCAACATGAGCTTGAGAACCATTGGTGTTGATAGCCATATACAGCTAGTGTTTTTTTTACAGCTTTTTCTTCAGGGGAATAATTTCCTAATAATCTGCCACATGGCAATTATAGTTGCTGGGAAATCCTTTGTAAGGTCCAGCAGCCAGTAAGTGTAGAAACTTTTTTATGCCTGTGGTGCAGGCTAGTCTATGTTGTTCTGAGGGTAGTTTGTAGAACTCTTCTCTTTCCAGGTGGAATCCTTCACAGCATGGTCATCATGATATCTGGTATCTGGGGATACTTTCAAGCTTCCAGCAGCAGTTTTCAGGCCAGCCAAACTGTAAACAGCAACACCTGACTGGGATGACTCCTGATGCTAGCAGTCTCCCATCCAGGAGCTGTGCAGGTCCTTCCCTGCTTAGTTTTCTTCAGCATCCCTGCACTCAAACACCAGAACACACCTACTGCCTATCTGCCACCATGGTCTGACAATTTGGTTGCAGTCCAAATGCACAGAAAGGACTGCTGATGGAATGCATGTGTTGGGCTTTTATTGCAAGATATTGTGGCTCCTCCAGATTTCCAGACCCTTTTCTTCAAATGCTGCTGTTTTAGAGAGCATCATGAATTGCAAAGTGCCCATTAATGGCATGTGGCTGAAAGCTCGCCTCCATCATATCTGGAACTTGTCCTAAGAAATGTATTCAGATGCAATAAAGAGTAAAAGATTGAAAAATATGAAATAGTTGTTGCGTTCTCCTTATTTGTTTTTTGTCAGCCTTTGAATTTCAACTTCAGAATTAATTACCGGTATTTGTATCTTAGATTCTTTATTTAGTGATAACAACCGTGACCTGTAGATTGGATTGTGAGGTTTCACAATATGGCTTATGATGACCTTTGGTTTTAAGTAAATAAAACTTTTGTACTTTTGTACAATATGGGGTAAATACCCCATATTTATAAAATATGGCTTTTATAAAATGCTCTCCTGTTAAGAACTCTCAGCATATTTTATTTTTATAAAAGTATGCTTAACTTATAGTCAAGCTCCCTGTTGCTTAGTTTTCAACTCTCAGTTATTTATTGTTTTGTTATGCAGAGGTAAATTTAAAAATGTTCTCCTATCTACAGTACGGAGAAGGAGAATCCAGTTTGCCATCTTAAAATGCTACCACATCCTCCCTCTTGCTCTGTGGAGACATAATCATTAATTTATAAGCAAATTCCTTAGATTTCAGTAGAATCTTCTTCCACATATATCCTTAACATTGTAGCATTAAATTATCTTCCAGGTTTTTGTTATAGAGACCAATCCTATTTCTGTATACTCAGAAGTAAGTCCCATTATAGTCAATTGAGCTTACTCCCAGGAAAGTATGAATAGGATTGCAACCATAGTCAAATTACATACTAGACCACTTAAAACTGCGAATTCCCAGTGACATCTGCACAATTATAAAAGTGACAACCTGGCATTTTAGTATTATAACTCTCAAGCCATGAATATGTTCAGAATTATACATTAATGCTGCTGCCTCCTTGATATTCATGTGGCTCAAAACCATTTTACTGTGGGTTGTTGAAAGTGAATCTGTCTCATCAAAGACTTTGTCAGAAATATCCAAAGCTGCACCTCTCATCCTGCTATCCTGCTATCCAAACAACAGAGCAGTTTTGAAATGGAAATTATATGGTTGTAGTTTTAGTTACTCACAAGGATATAAAGGGTGTGTCAAAAAAAAAAACACACAACAATTTTCAAGTGTGATAACAAGCTCATTCTACATGTAAAGTTGTGTTTTTGGTTAACTATATACCTTTATCTAACTTTGCTGTTTGAGTTTAGTTAGGAAAATAAAGCATTATGTTATTTATTTGATATTAATATCAAATGTGTTTAATAACTTTCATTATACTGGTAAAGCTTTGTAATTGCTTAATTACAGCAATTGCTTAGTTGTAATTGTTGTGATTAAAATATAAAGTGCATGAAACAATACTAAACTATGTACTTCATTTTTTAGCTCTCAGTTGATTTACATTTAGTAGCACTGAGTAGCATGTAGTAGCACTGAAAGCTGGCCTAAGAGATAAAGGGGAAAGAATCATTTTATGATATTAAATATGGCATTCCTTTATCATTATCAAAGTTTGTTCAGGCTTCATTTTTTCCTTTCCCCATCAAATCTTTTAATGTACACATACGAATGCACACACAACACAGCTTTGTCTCTGCTCAAAACCATACCGCTAACAAGTTACATAATCTAACTGGCACATTGTAAACTTTTACACATGCGCTCATCCAGATAATTACACAATTAATTTTCACTTAGTACAGCTGAAACAAGGATAATGAAATTTCCACTGGTGTACTGTTACATCCGGGGGTTAGGGGTCAGCTTCCTGTTTGGATAAGGGTGAGTTTAAAGAGGATTTCTGACAGTCTCCTTGCTTCAACTGAGTCTAAAAACATTGCAATGGAATTTCAATTTGCAGCTCACTTCAATAAAAGGAGCAGATGTTGGGGAGTGTGCCACTGCCTTTCTGGGAACGCATGTGGCACAGGTGTAGTCGGAAAGTCAATGTCTTTCACTTCCTTTCCCCTTCCCCCTTTTTAATGAAGAGAGCAATTGGGGCACAATTTAAAATCAGTTTTCTTATTTCGATATTGGCTGCCCTCAGTGATGGAATTCAAATAAATTAACAACAGGTTGTATGTCCCATTAGTAACCGGTTCTCAGAACCAGGAGCTCATTAGCAAAGGGTTCTATAGAACCTGTGAGAACCCCCTGAAGCCCACTGTATCCAGTGGGAGGAATGATCAGGTTGTTCAACAGGGAAAAGAGTTATAAATCCCCCTACCCCTATATATCTCCAAAGTAGCCCAGCTTGCCCATCCTTGATGTATGGAATGAAGTTGAAGAAAAAGAGCATGAGCCATACTTTCAAGAAACCTCTGTGCATGAGATGGGATGTGCATCTGTGGAGTTGCTTAAGTCCATACCAGGTGATGCATACAGAGGGTGATGCTCATGTGAGAGTGACACCTCTAGTGATAAAAATAGCTGAAAGTTATAGTTTTTAAGAATTATACCATTATGTTATATATAGTTGGATACATAACTTACAAAAAATATTGCAATAAAAATAGAGTTAAACAACTCAGTTCTATCAAAAGTTATGGCCAAAAAAAACAGACAACCAAAAATGAAATTGTGTTATATAACCAAAAGAACATTTCCTTAACTCCATATGAAACTATGAGTATCCAAAGAACAATGAGATATTATAACACAGCATGGAAACAGTAAGGTGTTAGTAAAGTGACATGTGTGTGACAACACTAGTTACCAAAATTGCTAAAATTGTGGTTTTTAGGAATAAGACCATGATGCTATATACCTTCTGATGCATAATTAAGAGAGCAGAACGCAACAAAATAACCTTTTTGAAATATCTGTATTCCAGCAAAAGCTATAGCCAAAAATGTTTTCTTGTTGATGTCTTTATCTGTATAATTTTTTTTTGTTAATATTGTTAGCTGCCTTGAATCAGCTTTTGGCTGATGAGATAAATTAATAAATTAATAAATTAATAAATTAATAAATTTTAAAAGTTGGTGCAGGATGATGATACATTGCCATGCACACACCCAGGTTGTTGCCCTGCCTGCTGCATAGGAGACAGTCCATCATGGGGTGATGTGCTGGCCTCCTGCACCTGGTGACACAAACCCTAATGATGCTACTGAAGCACATAGCTTAATATCAAATCCATTTTGTCAAGGGCAGTTGGTGGAGTTTGGTTTTCTTGCAAAAAATCTCTTAAAGGCTTACAAGGTCCCGTTCTATTCCACCCTTTTAAATCATTAATAGTCATGCAAAATCAATGTGTTAGCCTTTAAGGTGCCACAAGACTGATGTCTTTTATACAACAAGAGTATGTCTTTTATAAGAGTAAGATAATAGATAAAAGCAAAAATTGTTGATTACTTTTGTTTATAAAAGACAAGATAATATCATGACTTCCCTATAATTTTTACAATAATTTATATCTTCCTCATTTGCAGAAGATGGCTACTTTTTCCTCTCTCCATGTGTGTATGTGTGTTCTCAAAAACTATAATCTCCAATTAAAATATATAGAACTTAAGATTGCTCTCTGACTTCTTTAATGCCATCCATATATCTTTTAACATTGGTTTTTAATAAAAAAGCAAGAATTCTGAGCATTACATTGGGTTGTTGTACTTCATGTTATGGTGTGTAGAATATAAGCGTTCTTAAGAAACTGAAGATGATGTAACTAATACTAGTAGACCACAGTATTTGCAGTAGACCACACCTGATGTTAGCAGTGCCCAGAGACCAATTTCAGACACTCTGGAACTACAGATGGATGAACCATAAAATCCTGACCATCCCATATGCTGATACATTCACTGCAAATAAATGGGAACGCTCCAGCAGAGAGATTTCAAAGAGAAAATAGTGTAGCCTTTATTAGTCCAGAGACGAATAAAAACAAAAAAGACATATGAATTCAGTTTGCCAGAGGTCCTCGGACAACCTTTAAGATTCCAAGGCAGCACCAAAGGCTGATCTGACAACAAAGTCACATGTTTTACAAAAGAAAGATGGTAAAATACTACAGGGATCAGATAACTAAAGTTATCAGAGCCTTTTAGAAGTCTTGCTTAATGATAATATATCAAGTTAGTTCTTTGTAGTGTATTAGCTGCCATCCAAATTCCAAAATGGAGTTTATATAAGAAAAAGGATGATGCCTTAGATGTTGTCCTTGTTAAAATTCTATAGTGCTCATGGTTCATTGAACATGGATTTACTATCAGTCCGAAAATGCCAGATGGAGGGTGAAACCACATTTTCTCTGTGCAGTTTAAGGATATGCGGAGACTTTCCAAAGAACTCATACTTGGCCCAGCTAATGCACCACAGCAATAATGCTAGTGCAATAGGGGCTTGTATTTGCAGGCATGCAGCTCTTATATTTTGTATCTGCCATTCTGTATTTCTCCTTTTTCTTTCTTCTAACTTGGTGTCTAAAAGTTTGGACCTGAATTTTACTTAAAAAAAAATAAAAAATTTTGTCCTTCTACCCCAAAATGACCTTTTTCAAGGGTTTAGTGGCATTCACAAGCCATAGCTGTTGCTTGCAGATGTAAAATATAACAACATTTATCAATAAAAAGAAACCACTGCCCCTTTCTAGCATCTCATCTTTCCATATTCAATGGTAGCTGCAATGGTAGGTGCTACACAACTCACCTGAAATTGGTTCACAACCCATTTAATGGGTCCTAACCTACAGTTTGAGAAACACCGATGTTTGTTCCCTTACCTTGAAGTTGCCCTGTCTTTACCCTGGAGCTGGAAAATTGGTTAAGATTGCACACTAAGGCTTTTACGTAGAAAGATGCCTCCAGCATCCAGTGGTTTGCGCTACCAGACTGCTTTGCACTACTGGTATTTTTTATATAAAATAAAGTAAATTTTAAATATACATCATATATATATAAAAAATAAAGTAGCACAGGTAGGAGGGCAGATCAGTTCCATGGGAAGGTTTCAGTTGCACCCATGCCCATAAAATCCTAACCGCATTTTTTGAACTGCCTTCTCAGTTCAGGCCTGTGAGTTGTTGCAAATCCAAGTTGACACATATTGACACACATTGGTGTGAGTCAAAGATGAAAACTGTTGGGGCTTAACTGGCGGGCACTGGTGAGCACCGAGCACTGGCACCAGCACTGGGCAGTGGGCATCAGAGGACACTAGGCACCAACAGGCGTCAGGCAATGGTAGGTACCCTTGGAGCAGTGGTGTGCAGCAGTGGGCACTTGCAGGCTTTACCAGGCAGTAGGCACCAGTGGGTACTGGACACCAGCAGGCAACGGGCACCAGAGGGCACCACCAGGCAACAGCTATACTGGGCACCAACAAGTACCATTGGGCTGTGCACACCAGTGGGCACTAGCAGCGGGCACCACCAGGCACCACTAGGCAGCAGGGACCACCAGGCCGCAGTGGACATTGGGAACAGGGTATCCCTACCAGGCATTTGGCATCCCTACCAGGAACTAGCAGGCAAAGGGGATCCCTACTGGGCAACAGCAGTCACCCCTACCAGACACCAGGCACAATCAGGCACCATCAAGCAGTGGGCACCACTAGGCTTCCCTACCAAGGCATTGGCAGGGATCAGTGGACATTAGGTACCAAAACAGTTCTTAGTTACATCACAGAAGGAATACACTCCCTAAATTTCATGCTTTTAGGGATTGGGTCTGGGTGTTGATCAGTCAGTCTTCAATGTTAAGTCTAGGGACAAAAACTTGTTGCACCCCTTTTCAGCGCCTTAGCGGTAAGATGAGTTCTATTGGGGGCCTACATCACAGAAGGAGTACTCTCCCCAAATGTCATACTTTTAAGTCCAAGAGTTTGGTCTGAGCGTCGATGAGTCAGTGATTCTTCAGTGTCAAGTATAGGGACAAAAACACATTGTACCCCTTTCCACCCAGTTTCAGTTTGAATTTAAAAAAAAATTAGTTCTTGGGTGCCTTACATCCACAGTTCTGGCTGGGCGTTGATGAGTCACTGAGTCAGTCATTCAGTGAGTCAGTCATTCAGTGAGTCAGTGACTTTGTCAAGTATAGGGACAAAAACACATTGTACCCCTTTCCACCCAGTTTCAGTTTGAATTTCAAAAAAAATTAGTTCTTTGAATGCATTAATCTATTCATATTAGAGCCATCTCTGTTGTGTTGATTTGTGTAAATTTATGTGAATTCTTTTTTTTCTGGCCCCGACACAGTATCTGAGAGATGTTATGGCCCTCCTGCCAAAATGTTTGGACAATGCTGTTCTAGAGCAAACCCTTCAGGAGCAAGAACCTTTCAAACTGGAAGTGCCGGCTTCTTGAAGCATTTTTTTCTACATGTGGGGGATTAATAAACCTTTATAATAAGGAAGTATGCTTTGAATCTAAATTAACACCTCCATCCTGACTTAGTGAGAAGAAATGTTCATTATCCCAAGTGATTTAATCACAATTTTATTCTGTGAACCAAATGTAATCTGACATTTATGACTTCCACATAATATCAGCTGGTGATGTAAGAAAACAAAAAAACAATAAAGCCCCTTTTCTCTTCAGAAAACAGCCACCAAAAGAGCCTAATAAGCATGCTCCTGATATAAAAATCAAGTTGGAAAGCCCATTTGCTTTCATTGCATATAATTTATGCCACTCGAATCTGGTTTAATAAGGCCATAAAAATGCCAGTTGTGGTATCTCATAATACTTTTTATAAACTACTTTTACAGTCTGGCCTTTGTTCCAAAGTTCAAAGTGACAACTGAAATGTATAGGTTGCCAGGAGTTCCGACTTTCTCAAATATTGAATGGCAAGTACCTTAATTTTTAATATGCTTATATATTTTATATTTTGGTAATTGGAGGGAACATTCTTTTCCCACAGATATGCCAAAGCTGATCGTTTTCATCATTTTTTAAAATCAAGAAATCATTTACTATGATTTCTTATTTTGCATTATTGCTATACTTTTTCTCAGTATTAAATAAAATGTGCAATATTTATTCTAAAGCTAGACCAGAATAATATGGGTAGGTGCTGTTACAATTACAACATTATATTGTCCCATCAGCTTTTAACCACTTTATCTGCCAAATTGATCACTGAAATATTTCCTGATTTCAGAAAATAGTGCTCTTGATGTACTTCCTTTTAGCCATTTCAGAAAATATGAAATTAAATAATGTTTGCAATTTAATATTGTGATAGTGAGAAAATATTTATCTCAAGCTTTCATACTGGGCCACAAGTTTCCAATAATACTGTTTTTTTCATATGCTAGTTCAAACTGATGTTTTTATTAAATTCTACAGGTGTGCTCAGTATTTATGTTTTCATTTACTAATGTGGACAGTTCAAATAACGCTGAGCAAAAAGCTTGTATGTGTGTGTGTGAATAAACACAAAGGCTAATACATCGTTTCGTTTGAGCCAGAGAATTGTATTTAAAATAAAATTTAAATGCACCAAAATATAAATTGCAGGACACTTAAAAGACTATATGCAGGAACATTACTTTGAGCATGAGGAGATCCTCAAGATCATACTGTGTAGTCTCATCCCCTCGCCTGTGACACATTATGACAATTACACAGTCTGGCACTTCTAGATTAGTCCCCTATAGTGAGAGTCACCACAGAGATAATATGCTTGTTCTGCCTGCCAAATCTCAGAAGGGGACTGGAAAAATTCCAACAAGAAGAGATCCAAATTCACACATTCCCTTTGGTTAAAATGTCCCCCACCCTGAGTTGTCTGTTCATAGAACACAATCCTAACTATGTCTACTCAAAAGAAAGTCCCATTGTGTTCAATGGGTCCTACTCTCAGGAAAGTGTCTTTAGGATTGCAGCCTTACAGACATTTGGGGGTTAGATTAAACTAGCAAACTTTTCAAATGTTTTCAAACTAGTAGAGTTCTGTATTATTACACTCTTCTTGCATATGCTACCATATGAGATCTGCCAATTTTCTTTTTGAATTTCAACTGGTGCACCAGTTCATCTTCAACTGGTGCACCATGTTTCTATTTAGCCCAGTTACCCAAGCTTTAGTTAATTTCTGTGATGAGGTTTTGTGCAGGGTGAAGTTGCCTTTGATGTGCCTTCAGAGTTTTCAGAGAAATGCAGCTGCAAGAATTTTGCAGGGGCAAATTTTTACAATTTTATCGCACACATTGCATTAATGCCAGTATGTTCCTGTGTATAAGGAGAGAGAGAGAGAGAGAGAGAGAGAGAGAGAGAGAGAGAGAGAGAGAGAGATCAGAATATTTGTCTCTTTCTAAAGCAGTGGAACTTGAACCATACACACATAATTTCCTATGGTATCTGCACCAATTCCCAGATGTTCTTGGTGTAGACATTGTAGATTGGCTGATGGCTAATTCAACATCACCTCAGCATTGACCCTTGATAAACGTGCAGCCTAGACAAGCCCCCAGAGTTTTGGAAAAAAAGCAGTGAAGGAAACCTGCTTTGTATGTATACAACCTTAGGTTGCAATTCACATTTAAAAAAATTCTAGAGAGAATTAAAATAAATTGAGATTCTGCAACATATTTAAGTTGTGGGTTGTAACCACAGATATATACCCCTTAAATACTGGCATTTAAATATTAATTCAGTGCATTTACTACCAGACTGAGAAGTAGTTGATCTTCTGAGGGTGCACTCCTAACCAATTTAGGCCAGTACAATCCATCCACCTCCCCAAAGGTATGGGGAGAATAGTGCATATCTGTGCACTGGCCCAACACCACCAGGAGTGGTATAAAAGTGCCTTATGCTCTTTTGCGACACCCCCCAGGCTAGATGGGACTTGTGCCAGCCTAACCAGGGATTAAGATTGTGCTGCATAATCTTAGAATACCTAGTTCAGTTTTCTGCAATGTATAGCAGAACTTTATAATATGAAGCCCAACACAAGCAAAACATGGATTTGTATTTTCTTATCCAACATGTAATTAGTCTGTGGAACTCCTTGCCATGATGATGGCATCTGGCCTACATGCCTTTAAATAGGATTGGACAGCTTTCTAGAAGAAAAGTTAGTCAAAGAATACAAGTCATGATGGGTATATGCAACCTCTTGGTTTTAGACGTAGGCTACCTCAGAATACCAAATGCAAGGGAGTTGCAATAGGATACTGGTATCTTGTCTTGTGTGCTCCATGAGGCATCTATATTTGAACTTAAGTACAGTTTTTTGAAACCTATGCTAGTTAAGTCATTTTTGCCCAACATTATGTATTTGACAAGTTGGAGCTGCTCACTGGAGGATCCATGCACCTGCCTCAGATGGACCAGCATTGAAACTATATAAGGTGCTAGTGGAAAAACTGTGAGTCTTTTGGGAGAGGATTGGAGTGGGGAGCAAAGATGGCAGGAGGTGGGAAGGGTCAGAAGGGCTGGCTCTTGGCAGCAGCAGCACTTGCTGAGATCCTATTTCCATATACCTGGCCTTGCCTCCCTCCTACCATTTGCAGCAGCACTACTAACATGGTCAATACATGCTCTGTGTGCCACTGAAAATAATTTTGTAACAGCTGACCTAGGGGCTGGCCCAATCCTGAATGGAATTGGGGTGTAAATATGTATAAGAGCCTTTTAGAAAGAAATTATTGTTTCTATATAAAATTGGCACAACAGCATTTATCCAGAAAGATGTATTCCACTGTAAATTAAGTCCATTTATGAAACTTCAAAATAATTCTGAGCATGTCAAAATTTCAGATATGAAAAATACCAATGATTAAAAAGAGCGGGGGCAGAAGAGTCCATCCTGGGAAAACACATAATCTGCTTTCAGTTGATCTGATTGCTCTCCTTTCTTCCCTCCAACTGTCCTGCAGGAAATTCTGACTTCATGTTTGTTTTTCCTTTCTTAAGATATTAGCTTTTGAAAATAGATTCCCAGCCACAGTCAAGCTTAGATGGTACAAAAACAATTCAAGAACTCAGTGCACAGTGAATTTCCAAGGTTCAATCATGAAAGTTTTCAATAAAATAAAGCTAAATAATTTTTTTTAATTTTCCTCTTAATGAATTTTGAAATATATTTTATTTATGAAATATATTTTAATGAAATATATTTTATGGCTATCTCCAGGAATGATTTGATAAATAGTGCACACATGTGCAGAAGCACAACTGGAAAGAATTGCCTGTGAGGAAATGTGGGGAAAGTCACTAACTAACAGGACAATCCAGAGCAACTGTCCACATAAGAGCCCTTAGGTTGCCCTATCTAACACTAGGTTGGAGCAACTGCAAGATGCTCCAGCCCATTTACTCTGGAAGAGGCTTAGGGCAGAGCAAGGCAAGATAGGGTGCCCTAAGAGAGGTGGACCTGCTCTGCCCTAACTGGGGCAGCCTAAGCAGCTCAGGAGAGGCAAGTTGAGGGCATGTTGAGCATTGCCTAGGGCAGAGCAGTCACTCTGAATCCAGAGCCTGTTTCCAAGGCAGAAATGCCCTCTTCCAGCCCTCAGAGTTATACCACCTCAGGAGCAGGTATAGTAATGAGTAGACCCATAGGGGTCCATGATAAGGCCCGAGTAAGAATGGCAGTGCTGACCAAAAATCTGAGTTCTTGGCCAGCCTAGCTGCAACCCCTGCCTCTCAAACTCAGGATATGGAACAAACTACGGCTGCCCACAAACCTCAGGATACAGCAGGCCACTCCAAGAAGCCCCTTGTATTCACTGTAGAATGTACTGGCATCTCCTCAGGGACTCCTTATAAGGCAGGCACCCAGTGGCGTCACCAGACTGGTGCGGCTGGTGTGGACTGCATTGGGGATGCGCTCCGTATGGGGTGATGTGCCGGAGGAGTTTGACTGTCCTTTGGCAGGCCCCGGGAGTCAGCACCCCCATTCAGGCCTGCTCCAAGGCGGAGCAGCAGCCAGAAGCTGCCACTTGTCTGAGGAGCTGGCCTGAACGGCCATCTGAGATGCACTGCGCAGAAACACACTGAGCATGCCAAACAGCTTCAGAGGAGTCTTCCTTAGAGCAGAGAAAGTCCGCGCCTCTGCACAGCCATTCGGCCTCACTCAGGAGGCAGAGCAGCAGCCGAATGGCTTCAGAAAGAGTACTGCACAGGCACCAACTCTGACGCCTGCACAATCTCCCCCGAAGCCAAAAGGCTTCAGAAAAGTACTGCGCAGGTGTCAGAGATGGTGCCTGCGCAGTACTCTTTCTGAAGCCAGTTGGCTTCAGAAACAACTGTGCAGGCGCCAACTTTGGTGACTGCGCAGTCCAGGTGGGGGGGAGGGCGCATCCCAGGGATGACGCACAGACTTCCACACCAGGTGATGTGCAGAGTCATGTCACCACTGTAGGCACCACAGCTGTTCCTTGTTCAGTGTGATCTGAGGGGTGTCTCCTCAGGAGCAAGTCTTCCCCTTGTGTCAATTACTTAGCATGCTCTGGAGGCAGCCCAGGCTTCCTGACTCTCTGGATTCAGCATAACTTTCTGCTCTGGATACAGAATAGTTAGGAGAGTGCAGTTAGGTCAGAGCAGGCTGAATTTGCTCTGGATTGTGTCCTAAGGGTGCAATTCTAACCTATGCCGGCACAACTTATTGGTCTTCCCATTCCCGTGATGACGTAGGGAGGCAAGCGCATGTCTCTGCACTGGCTTAACCTCCCCTAGGAATGGCACACAAGTGCTTTTCAGCATGTTTGTGACACTCCCAGGCCACCATGCCAGGCTAACGGGGGATTAAGATTGCAGTCTTAATGACTGGCAGCACCCTGCATGTATCCAACACAGCTGATGACCTTAAAGCAACATGTGGTTTGATCCATAGTTTCACTTTCTTAGGGCCATGTCAAATGTGATATTGGAGGTGCATGACCACATATCTGATGTATTTTTTAAATTTCTAAAAGTGGAATTGGGGTGGGTGGGTTAGGGTCAGGGTGACCAGATGCCAAACCAAAACTTCCCCCCAAGCTCTCCAAAATTCCTGTCCCCCAAGCCACAATTCCTACCTGGTTAAAAAAATGTAGGACAAATGTAGAACATGTTAAAATAAAGGTAAAAACACTTGTATTGCTTTTCTGTATTAAATTTCAACACTATGGTATACTTTATATATACAGTGGCGCCTCATGTAAAGAACGCCTCACGTAAAGTATGTTTCAAGTAACAAACAAAAGTTTCTCTAGGATTCTGCTTCATGTAAAGAAAGTGCTTCACGTAAAGAAAACATTTGTTGACAGTTGGGGCAGATGTGCTGGCCGGCAGCCAGTTTAAAAAGCGTCAGGCCTGCCTTGCGCACCTGCCCATAGTGAAAGCAACACTTCCATGCTGTTCCTCTTGTGGCTGTGGCTGGGTGTCTGCTGGGCAGATGGAGAGAAGAGCAGTGGAGAAGAGGAAAGCAGCTCAGGGCTAGCCAGAAGGGAGCAGGGGAGAGAGAGGCTCAGGATGGAGAGAGGGAGAAAGTGGGGAGACACTTTGAAGGTGTCTTGGATTGCAGCCTCCTAACCATGTCTACCCAGAAGTAAGCCGCATTGTGTTAAATGGGGCTTACTCCCAGGAAAGTGTTGTTAGGACTGCAGCCTAAGTAGACTTCATAAGATCATGCGCATTGAATGCATGTTTTGAATTCAATCTCAGTGTTCTGTCATCATTTTTACATCCAGTTAATATTTTTATATGAATATTTTTGGGGTTGTGGAACCAGTCGTCTGAGTTTCCATTATTTCCTATGGGAAAATCTGCTTCACACAAAGAATGTTTCACATAAAGAACATGCCTCCGGAACGAATTAAATTTGTTACGTGAGGCGCCACTGTATTATATATAACTAGATAATATAATATTATATTATATATAATTATATTGTAATATATATAGTTATATATTGTATTATATATAATTATAATATTTAGTTTTATATTATATAATATAATATTGTAATATATAGTTATATTATTATAAAACTATAAAATATTATATTGTATTATATGCTTGTAATATAAGCCTTGCCACCACAGGGGCAGCCGCAAAGAAGCCCCAAGGACCCCTCCTTTTCTGGAGGAGGGGGGTCCCTTCCCTGGCCCCCTGACCAGGTCCCCAATTTCCTTAGGATTCTGGGGAAACCCAAGGTCTGGGCACCCTGGCTAGGGTCATACACCAAACTCCCCACACCACCACTGGAAGGTATGTCATGTGAGTTATGCCAGCCTAAGTTGGTTAAGATTGCACTTGCAGTGTTCTTCTGTGCATCAGAATCCTCTGATGTTAAGTAAAATCATAGCTCCTGACTGTATGTCCCGGGAGGTATAAAATGACATCTTTGCAAGAACTACATAGTATGTTCTTTGTGAATTGAGTGTGGGAAACTGTCCATTGAGTTCATTTTCATGACAGAAGCACTGAACCACATTAAGGCAGGAGGAAGACATAGAAAACCTTTTAATGGTGCTGCAGAACTGTGTTTATTCTTAGCTGGGAGGACATGGCTCCTAAATGATCCCACCCTGCTATGTGACTACAGAAGGTTAACTGCTGGGTACAATAACCACGATGCTCTCTCTCCATGCTTGTGTTAGTCATCATTTCTGACCATTTGTCAGACTTAATGTGCTACAACGGACTGCAGGTCACAGTGTGTCATTTCCAAAAGAACTTTGACTTTTCCCTTTCAGAGGTCAAGAGCCAGTCATATTTGAGATTGCCAAGGGCTGCATCTCCGTTTTTCTTCCGAAAGAAGGTGGAACCAATCCTTTTTGACAAAATTCACTGACAAATTTGTAAACAAATTCAGCAAAGATAGCTTGGAAATTCAGATTCAGTTCCAATTTCTGAATCTGTCTGTATAAAATTGAAAGGTCACTCACTCACTCACTCACTCACTCACTCACTCATCAGTGTCCAGCCAAAACCACTGAACTTAGAAGCATGAAATTCAGTGATGGAGGCACCCACTAAGATCTGATTTGGGTTTTGGGAAATTCAAACTGGAAGGGGGTGAAAAGGGGTGCAACACATTTTTGTCCCTATACTTAACATTGGAAAAACTGCTGAATGATCAACGCCCAGCCCCAATCCCTGGACCTAGTAGCCTGAAATTTGGGGAGCATATTCCTTCAGTGATACCCAGTGCCTGGTGCATGGGGGATGGTGTACAGGGGGATGGTGCATAGGGGAGGGTGGTGCATGGGAGGATGGTGCACAGATGGATGGTGCACAGGCGGGATGTGCATGGGTGTATGGGGGTGTTGGTCCACAGGAGAGATGTGCATGTGAGATGGTGCATGGAGGGGATGGTGCATAGGTGGAGTGTTGTACAGGGAATGGTACCTGCCACTGCCCACTGCATCACCCATGCCCAGCAGTGCCGCCTGGTTCCCAGTGGTACCCAGCTGTGCCCAGCTCTCCCCAGGTCTGCAAATATTCTTAAAATTTTGCTGCTGCAATGGCAGGTAAATTTTTAGCTAATGCTTCTATAAAAAGGCACATGGTGGGAATATCTAATCTGATATAAGAATTTAAATCTTATGCAATCTGGTCCAAAGATTACAATACAATCCTATGCATGTCTGCTCAGAAGTAAGTCACAGAAGTAAATGAACAATTGGAACTTATTTTCAGAAAAGAGTGTATTGTATAGGATTGGAGGCTGACAGCACAATTCTAACCCTGGTTAGTTTGGCACACATCCTGGCAGAAGTCCTGTGTTGGCCGGGAGGGGGGGGTGTTGCAAAAGTGCCGTGAGGCACTTCGGGGGTGGGGGGCCACAGTGCACAGTTGCCAAAATTGGTTTGGATTGCACCCTCAGTTTAAAAGGAAAGGAAATGTGCAGTCTTGTTGCCTAACAAAATCTAATGGGGAAAAACAGACAGATTCCAATCCTGTTAAAATCCTCTCTGACAATGCACACATGTGCCATGGAGGTATATGTTGAATCCTATAGTGGGGGGCATTGCAGAGGATGCTTCATGATAAACAGATTCAGATAGAATTGGGGTATAAAAAAATGTGTTTCCAAATAATTCCCCCCCAAAATGTGTTTCCAATAATTTTTTGTTATTATTGTACAATATTTATCTCAGTGAAGTTAGAGAATCAGTTAAAGAAGAGAACTGAGTGAACATGTATAAGGTATTTGGAAGATTATTAAATATACATTATGTTTTCTCCATCATCATTACAGTCTGTGTGTATTAAATTAAAGTTGGTTTGTGGAATTTATATACACATTATATACATATTTTCATTTTGGATTGGGCTAGATATGTTAGCAGAGACAGCTGATCACAGGGTGAGAGAAAAGTTCATAGACGCCACCTTCTATGCTTCTCTGGACTGGTATAGTGATCTTGATATTTATGAACACATTACTGTGGTCGATTTATATTTCATCTAGAATTCTAATAAAGATAACTGCAAGTACACAGGTAAATCTTTTTAAAAATATAATTTGAGTTGCTACATTTTATGGTGCAACTGTTTTGGGACATTTTTCTGTTAAATATTTTGCTGAACCAGCTTATTATAACTTATTGTGCAGCCTGGTAAGTAACTTATTGGATGTTTGAAGTATCAAGTTATTGAAAGTCCTTTTTAAAATACTGTGGGAAGTGATGTGGAAAGAGGACTACTGTGTATTTGCCAATCTGTTGTGCACTTCAGCATGTGCCAATGATTTAACAAACAACAAAAAAGAGTATGAGAACCCCATAAAATTTTATGTGTCATAATAATGAAACAAAAATGTGTTTTCTGGTGCCAAGTTGCTATAAAACTAGTCTTTGAAACAGAAATGTTCATCTCACTACTGTATTTTGAGATTTTAATGCAGAGCTTTACAGTGGGTCTGGCATCAAGCACTCTTGAATAATGAAAATGTGCAGAGACTATTCTGGGCAAACAACAGGACTTGTGGGTGACGCTTGTGAATGAAGGTTTCTCATTACCTGCTCCAAAAAATCCTAACCATTCCAGGATGATTTCTCTTTTCCCAAGTTGGGTCACAATATCAAGTTCTTTGGTTGACATCTTCACAATGGTTTTGCTGGAGATAATCCATGGTAACAATTTTTCAGCAGCTATATTCAATATGGTGGGTTTGGATGGGAGAGAGATAGCAAGAAGACAGTGGCTGCAGACTTGTGAAAACAAGACTTAGCAGGACCAAAAGCTAGGAAGGACTATAGGAAAGAAAAGTTGGGTTCATCCAGATTTTACAGATTTACATAATATTCAGTGATGGGCCCAGCCTGGCCCAACAACCGGTTCTCCAGAAGTGGGCAGGGCCAGGCTGGGTCAGGGGGTGGGGATGGGTCAGGGGGTGGGGCCAGGGAAAAATTAAATTAAAAAATTAAAAAAATTAAAAAATTAAAAAAATTAAAATTGACTGTCATGAGACTTACTTCTGAGTAGTCAGGTTGGGCTCTCAGGCTGCAGTGCCAGCCACTTTCCTGGGATAGGGTTGCAGCATCCTCAGAGCCCAGACCTGTGCAGGTCTACTCAGAAGAAAGCCCTATTATAGCCAATGGGGCTTACCCTCAGGAAAGTGTGGATAGGGTTTCAGCATCCTCATAGCCCAGACCTGTGCAGGTCTACTCAGAAGTAATCCCTATTATAGCCAATGGGGCTTATCCCCAGGAAAGTGTGGATAGGTATGCTGCAGCAGCCACCGTCCTTTCCCTGGCTGCTGGGGCTTGCAGGGCTGCTGCTTAGAGCAGCAAATTTAAAAGTGCCCGGCCAGCCTCTTTAACTCTTTAACTGCCTCCAGCTGCTGAACAAACCGGTTCCCAGTTATCGCCCCCTCCCCGCAGCTACCGGACCGCCATCAGCTGGGAAATTGGAACAACCGGTTCTGGTGATCCAGGGTGATCCAGTCTCAGCCCACCTGTGGTCATATTACAATCAATCACAGCACAGTCCTAACCTCTAGTTAGGTCAGCATAAGTCCCATGGCTTGGGGTGCCAGAGGACTGTAACATTTCTGCACCACTTGGGGGAAAGGGTTAGTCCAGTGCAAACACATGCACTGACCTCCTTGGGGAGATGGGTGAGTCGCCTAAATTGGTTAAGATTGCGCTCTCAGTTGAGTAATGGGTCAATTAAAATTATTTAAGATCCTGAGAGTCCTAAAAGTAAGAAATTGTTACTCCTGTTTTACAGACTGTGTGAAAAATGTGAAAGGATTTGACCAAGATCACAGAAGATCACATGGTAAAGATTGGATATAGTTCGAAGTTTAGTCTGCTCTGTCTGGTGAACAACCATGTTTCCAAGCTTCCTATTTTCCAAAGACTCAGCCACTGACTTGACTTGAAATGTGGATTTACTGCATTGTTTATAGAGGGAGAAATGAGCACACGTACAGACCAATCCTATGGGCACAATATGCTGACAAGTATTGTGCTTACCATGCAGGCTGCTACCACTGTCATTGATCCTCTGTGGCGAGCTGCTGCTAGTTCAAGGTCCAGAATGTCATGCATGGTAATAGCAGCCTAAAGAATCATCATTGCCATACTAGTAAGTTGGTGATAGAGGCAGGATGGGTGGGGAAGGGGTGAATCTCCATGGAACTAGCACATGCCATATCCTATCCCACTTTCCCACCTTGAACCTGTCCTGCTCCTCAGACTTAGTCAGGCATTAGGTCTGTGGTGACCCACTGGGACCAGCTAATCTACAGAGAATAAGACTGTAACAATGTATATGTAACATTATTACATTAAATATTGTTATTTTGTTCTGGGCTGCCTGATCACTGATTGGCCCATTGCTGGCATGCTGTGCTGAAATTGCTGCATGTTCTGGGCTGCCATTGGTAGGATTGGGCCATCAATCCAAAACATGTTGCTTGAAAGTATGTTCCTGAGGGGAAACACCAATATTCTTTAAGACTAAACGCAGTCACATTTTAAATAAAATTGATTATTTTGCCTCAACATTTTGGTTATACTCCATGGGGAAGCTTATGGGCTACCCAAGAGCTGAGTTAAATGTGGTACGGTTGGTGTGAATTAAAATATGGCAACAAAAGCAATCACACCTTAGAAATGTTTAGCTTACCCTTTAAAAATAATCCATCTTGCCCTGAGGTGCCAAACATACGCATTTTACTACCACGCCATTGTGCCTCTGTTGGCCAGCTTTCCACCAGCTGAGTATCATATAAAGCTCCAGGCCTGGAGAAGTGTTCATTGCAATTAAATAGAACTGTACTTTAAGGAGCCTCACTTTAAGAGCAGAAAAACCTCAGCTCTTCCTTTTCCAGTCTTTACTAGGCCACCAGCCTCTGAAAAGGAGACATTTTTATGTGATGCGGTTTGGGAAAAAGCTGACGTGGGAGGGGGTTGGAGGCCACAGGGAAACATTAATAGTCATTTTCAGTGATGTTTTCTTTTAAAGATTAGAGCCTAATGAGTGCATTGCTGTGAAATTTTGGATACGCTTTTGGCAGAGCTGCTGTGCTCTGGTCGCTCAGTCAGGTCCCCCAACTGAAATGAACACCTCTAGCAGGCTCTCCGTAAACAAACAGAGCAATTCCCACTCAGTGCCAAAATGAGATCTATATTTATTTATTTGACTTTGCAGCTTCTATTGCGTTGATATAATAAATTGGGAATATCATTTAGAAAAATAGCCTAAGTAAACTGGTTACTGGACTATGAAATCCTCCGGCTAATGCTGATATTTCAGAAGGGCTGGGTTTTGTCTTTTATTCTGGGGGGGATGTAAGTCGCAAAATATTAGGTTCTTGCTGTGAGTGACTATTTAGCGGAACTTACTGGCCAAAGAAAAGTTTGATAAACTGTGTTCTATGGAAGGGGAATTATTACTGAATAATTAGTTCAGCCCCTCATCTTCAGATATGCCTGGGAAAAAACCAATTTCACTATTACTCTCTGTAATAGTAATACATCATCATTGCATGTGACTGTAACTAGAAAGTTTTTCCTCGTGGGGATTGTTCATGGGGAAGTGGCAACATCTATAATTCCTTACTGTGTTTGTCTATTTTATAACAGCAATGCTGAAGTGCTGAGGCAAAGCCTGCCCAGAGTCCCTCATGCTGCCTGTGGCACTCCTGGGAGGGTAATGTGTTTTCAGACACAGGTATGCCATCCTATTCCTCTTGCCTTCAGAGCCAGACATGGCTTCCAAAGCAAATGGTTTCACAGTTGTGACTAGCTCTGAAGAAAAAGGGTAGGTCCCTTGGCTTGAAAAACCTAGGGTACAATCCTAACCTAGGTCAGCACAATTTATCAGTCTTCCTATTCCTGTTTTGATGTAGGGACACAAGCACATGTTTGTGCTCTGGCCTAACCCTCCCCTAGGAGTGGCGCACAAGTGTCTTACGGCACTTTTGTGACACCCTCAGGTCAGCAAAGGCATAGGACTTGTGCTAGGGCTTAGGCCGGCCGAACTGCAGGTTAGGATTGCAACTCTATCTATCTATCTATCTATCTATCTATCTATCTATCTATCTATCTATCTGTCTGTCTGTCTGTCTGTCTGTCTGTCTGTCTGTCTCTCTCTCTCTATCTGCCTGCCTGCCTGCCTACAGTCGCTCCTCATATAAAAAGTTTAATTTGTTCCAGAGGCATGCTTGTTATGTGAAACGCTCTTTACGTGAAGTGGATTTTCCCATAGGAAATAATGGAAACTCAGACAATTGGTTCCACAACTCAAAAAATATTTATATAAAAATATTAACTGTTTATAAAAATGATTACAAAACACTGTAATATACAGTAACATACAACACTGCAATAAAGAAAATACTGTGCAGTTCTGAACTGTACTGTACCTTTGAACACTTTCATGGCTGGTGTGAGGATTACAGAGAAGGGGATGACTTTGGCTGCAGTACTAAAGACACTTTCCTGGGAGTAAGATCCATTGGACACAAAGGGTCCTATGTCTGAGTAGACATGGTTAGGATTGTGCTCGTTCACAATCACTAATGGGGTCACTGCTATCCATTGGCTCAATGGAATCTTCGTCTTTTTCTGCAGCTTTAACATTCTGAGACTGCAGATGGGGAGCAGCACTAGAACATTGATCAGGCACACCTTCCACACACAGATCCCATATACAAACCTGGCTCAGGCTGCTCCCCCCAGGCTTCCCATGAGTTCCCTGGCCATGGATGATTATTCCAAACTTTGCCCAGAGCCCCACTGTAGCTCAAGCTAGTCCCCTCATCCCTCCTGTGAGTTCCCTTGCCATGGGAGCCTGTTCCAAGCTTCCTCAGAAGTTTGCTCAAGACAGTGCTCTTTACGCAAATCAAAATTTCTGAGAAAATTTTGCTCTTTAAACAAAACGCTCTTTATTCAAGCCACTCTTTACTCAAGGTACCGCTGTATCTATCTAGCTAGTGTTTTGCCCTCCCTCAAGAAATGCCAGTGCTTGGCACCCCTTTACCAGCCTCTAAAGTTGAATTTGGTGCTATCCTTACTGCTTAGACTACCAGCTCAGGAATTGGCCTAGCCCAGTGGTTGCCAGTTATAAGCTCTACTCACCTGGAAGCTATGGAAACCAACTGGGAGCTGTGGAATCCTATGAAAAACCTGATACCCTATAATGTGTAAGGTTGTCACCCTAATGAGCAATCATGGCCAATAGCCCAGTAGGTCAAGGGAGCTCCCAGACAAGAAGGTTTGAGAACCACTAGCCTAGCTAAATAAACACTCTGGGCACAATTCAGAGTAACTATGGGGAGTCCTTGCTCCGATGTAAGAACAATTTGCTGTGGATTGCAGTATGAATTTCCCATAGGTTTTCATTAGATGGTGCAGTAACTACGGGTACACGTAATGTCTCTTACGTGCTCCCGTAGTTACTCTGGATTGTAGGGTCTATCAGAGATCAGAACCCTCATCCACCACTTGATGGATTTGGTAGAATTAGGGCACAATCCAGAGTAACTACGGGGAGTCCTTGTTCTGGTATAAGAACAATTTACTCTGGATTGCAATATGAATTTCCCATAGGTTTTTACTAGGTGGTGCAGTAACTACAGGTGCACGTAATGTCTCTTATGTGCTCCCATAGTTACTCTGGATTGTAGTGTGGGATTTACATAATGTTTATTGCATTTTCAGAACAAGATTGCAGATTGACAGAGCCATTTAATTCACCCTGAATTCTACTTTGGACGACTTTTGGCCTCTGTTGGATTATCATAACTTATATATAGTTGCATTGATATAATGCAAGAACAAAACCCAACTGCAGACATTAAATCCATATATTAACACTGTATAGGCAAATACTTATAGACCTTGCCAAGAACTCTTAAAAGACTGTCCTTGAAGCTGGATTTACAATAAGCACTACCAGTCAACAGTGCATGTGTGGAAGACATTCACAATTAGGGCTGATCTGAAATGCCTCCTCATCTTTTCAGTGCTCTCACACTGCTCTCAGCAAGATGTGCCACTTAGGAAATGATTTGCAGTGATATTATTACCTAATTTTGCTGTTTTTCCAAATGTTCTTTCCCTTTTGGGAATTCCACATGTTTGCAAGCATGGGGTTGCCTGCCTCACCAAAAGCCTCCCTCCCTCTTTGACCCTGACCTATTGTTTATACTGCTGTTTACACATTTTGTTAACAACCTTTGCAAACGGTCTTTAATTACTTTCACTCATGGCAGTGCTCAGCTTAAAGCTGGGTTTTCAAAAAACCTCCAGAGTGGCTGTCCTATTTTGTATAATCCTGCTTTCCCATCTCGCCTTCCCTACAGCAGAAGCCATTCTGCTCATTGGCCATTTGTAGACAGAATCTGCTTGTCAAAGCTTGTAGCACTGTCAAAGCTTTGGTGTTTGCAGACACCAAACAGCCAAGGAAATAAACAACATTAAGAAATCTCATATAATCAGCACACAAATTCATTGGTTTTATCTAGGGAAATAAATGAGTGATTTTCTTTGATATGTTTGTTCTTTATCACTTGAATTGCTTCCTAATGTATCTCTAAAGATCAGCATCAAAGAAGTTATGACGTAATAAGAATTTGTATTAAATAAAATTAAAATACTTTAAATAAGTATGTAAATACTGAGAATTACTCTTGTAAAGTCTGATCCTTCCCTTTGGTTACATTTTCATTACGTTCATCTTCATGCCACATCACTTTTGAGGTTCCTTTTCAGTGAACCAATTTAATTTACAGTCCCCAATAAAATTTTCAACCAGTGTGCCATGGCACAGTGATGTGCTGCAGATAGTTGTCAGGTGTGCTGTGGAAATTTGGAGATTGACATTCATTGATTGGAAAATTGAGGGATTTGAACAGCCAGATGTTCCTTGTCAATGGTAAAATCAACTGATGGTGTGCAATGACAATTTCAGTGCCTTGTTAAGGGCACAATCCAGAGTAACTACGGAGCACGTAAGAGACTTTACGTGCACCCGTAGTTACTGCACCACCTAATGAAAACCTATGGGAAATTCATATTGCAATCCAGAGTAACTTGTTCTTACTCCGGAGCAAGGACTCCCCATAGTTACTCTGGATTTCACCCTAAGTGTGCCGTGAGATGAAAAAGGTTGAAAATCACTGACAAAGAGGGTGATGATTCTGCATCATTGCATTATTTGGATCCGGGTGCCAGGAAGTTCTAGGATGCCACTGCTATCATCTGAAAAGAAGAGCTTTTGAGTTTCTTTTGACACTACTCAAATATGGCAGTGGCTCCATATTCCACTTAGAAAGTTGTTTTCAACAACTCTCAAAGTTTTAGACTCCCCAAATCAATTTACAGTCTTGATTCTGGGGAGGGTTATTGATGTAGCAAAACAATGTGACACATCATGAAGCAGAATCTCCTTCCCCAAAGACTTCTTTTTCTGAGACACAAGACAGTTAAGATTTATCTCTGCTGCCAAGTAACTGTCATCCACAAGTCTGAACTTTTCTGCTACTTTTCTCTCTCCATGATATCCTTGCTTGTCCAAACTGGGGAGTCTTCTTAGGAGTGGCCATTTGACCTTGCTTGGCATTCTTCTTCTGTACATACAGGCACCTTATCAAATAGCAAAGAGTAGGCCAGCCAGGGTACAGGGATCATCCCCCTGATCCAAGAAGGCAGGTCTACTAAGTAATTTATCTTCCATTGAAAAAGAAGCCTTCCCAACAGTATGCAGGCCTGTATTTCATGTCCAAGATTTGGGAGAGGGGGAAATTTCTCCAGATAGATAAGTGGGACCAAAGAACCATAAGAGAATGTCTTTCCACACTGAAAGTGCAGACTTGAGGTATGCCTGTAGTGCTAAAATCTAATCATTCTTTAAATGTTATAAAAACATTAGGTAATTGCTCTTTAATGTGGAAAAAAATGATGTGTGTCTGATTGTGAATTTTTTGCATAGTGGAATATTATCAAACTTCAACCTTGGCACAGCAAATCTTCCCAGACTCGAGTAAGTCATTAAAACAAATAGAGCTTCCTTTATTTATGAGAGTCTGAGTTTATCTCAGTTAGATATGGGGGATTTAAATAATGGTTCTCTCTAAGGTAATTGCTATTATAAAAGTGCGTGTGAACTTTCAGAGTATCTCATTTACGCTCATCAACAACTACAAAATACTTAATAATATTCTTGACAAATGAATTACACAGGCTATGCAATGAGATTTTGCTGCCAAACTGCTGAAAACTCATTACTTTTCCCTCTGCAGACACAGACTGAGGAAGGAGGGGAAGATATAATAAGGTTAGGCTGTAGTCCTAAGTATATTTATCAGGAAAAGAGTTGTACTGAAGACAAAAGACATTACGCTCAAGTAAACATAGTTTTGATTTAGCTGTTGAAGACTTTCCCCATGTCATGTCCATCATGGATCAAACTCCAGTCCACAATAAGTGGTCACCATCTCACACAGTACAAATGCTGAAGAAGTTATACACACTTACCAAGGAGTGAGTACCACTGAAATAGCGGTATGTATCTTCAAGCAAACATGCACAGGATTTAAGTTGGCCACCTAAATTCACAGCAAAAACATGTGCTCTGTGTGTGTCACATGTGCGTGTATTTTCTCAAAGGTTATGGCTATTTAACCAGAAAATGAAAACACAAAAGCTTATGGAACAAAAAGTGGATTTTCTTAACTCAAAATTTTCCCATTAGACTGTTTGGTCTGAGAGCCGAGACATAATTTTGTTACTATTTATACTCTAGTATGAACCGACCCAAGTATAAGCCGAGGCACCTAATTTTACCAAAAAACTGGGAAAACATATTGACTTGAGTATAAGCCTACGGTGGGAAATGCAGCAGGTACTTGTACTGGTCCTTTTCCTTGTAGCCTTCTTGGAACGCATAGGCTGCAATCCTAAGCACACTTTCCTGGGAGTAAGCCTCATTGAACTTAGTGGGGCTTACTTCAGAGTAGACATGCATAGGACAGGGTGACCATATGCCAAACCCAAAATTCCAGAACCCCAAGGCCAAAACTCCTACCCACTTAAAAAAATTGCCAAAAATGTATTTTTTATTTTTATAGTTTTTGTTTTTTGTTTTTTGGCCATAACTTTTGATAGGAAGGAGATATCTCAAAACTGATTCTTGCATTGGATTCTGCTCTTCAATACAAATCCAATGGTATATGACATGATGGGGTTTGATCCCACCACTTTTCAGTTCACCCGAGTCTAAGCCGAGGGGGCTTTGGGGGCCCATTTTAGGGGCCCAAAAAACTCGGCTTATACGCGACTATATACTGTACTTTATGGAATTAATAAGGTGTTCATATGAGTAAGCTCTTACTTCCAAATATCATAATACAGTTACCCCTGCTAACTGGGTAAAGAGGCACTTCTAAGTGGTGGTCCTTTTATATTTAGCAGGGAGAGATTAATTAGCTACACCATTGGGGCTGATCGTACTAGGAGTTAAGAGCTTAGCATATAGAGAATACAACTGTAAAGTCTTTTACAAACATACATTTCACACTAACCCTGTACTTGCAGTCCCTCCTTCCATAATGCTATTGTCTCTTATATTTATAGGTATTAACATTTACAGCATGGGCTTTCCACTGGCTCACCATCTGGAAAAGCAACCACCCATGAATTCTGATGCATCTCTTTTAGTGCCCGCAAATGGATGATAGGTGCTCAGTGTCTCACAGAAAAGCTGAAACATTAAGCTTCTATGTTTTTGAAAATGCTGGTTCTGGATTAGCTGTGCATTTTCTCTTAAATTTGAGAGTAAAAGCAGAACTACACATCTGGCGATCTGATACTCAAAACAACACATCACTATGACCTTTGGCTGGAACCATTTTTAAGCAGTGCTGTGGGTGGGTGCAGGAACCGAAGGAATTATTTTTCACGTTGTGCTTATAGATGAGGTGGAGTTTCAAAAACCCAAAACTTGCACAGCTTATGCTCAGGAAGCCACACTTTTATGTGCTCATAAATAAACCAAGAATAATATCAGTCTGCATGGAGAATGTGCCTTTATGCAGAGATATTGAAGAATTCAAATTAAAATGAAGACTATAATAAAATTACCAACCCCTAAAAGATAAAGAAGCAAAGCACAAGGATAGAAAATCTACCACTTTAACAAAATATGGAAGATTATATATCCTGAACTTACATAGTTAAAAAGGTCTAGCTGTTGACTTGTTGCTCCAGGACGCTTTCCAAATTTATCATATTGGATGCCGGACAAAAAAGGGCAATTATGGTATTGAGAAATTTTGTAACTCCTTGCCTAACCAAGAAAGTAGATTTCCAAGAAACGATTTGAAAGCCTTAGATTGGATCCTATCAGCTTTCTGATGCTGGAAACCCCTCTGCCCTTATCTTGTATCTGCTATCATGGCTCTTATGTCAGGGGTGCACATCTCAAAAGATTCTGAGGAGTATTTCTAAATTTTTACAAATTCAAGGGAAATGCATTGCCATACTAACAACAGAAGCACATCTTGTATGCACATATTGGCTTGTCTGCACACATCTCCTCTGCTGGAGCTCTCACAAGGCTTCCCAGGGCACCTAGCGATGACGTCATTGCGTGATACGAGACAAGGGTCTAGCTGCGTCATTAGTTTCTGTCATGGCTCATGGTCATGTTGTTAGTTTCTGATGCAGTTCAAGACTGCACTGTTAGTTTCACGGTTCATTACTGTGTCAGCAATGACAACATGGCTGACATCTGGGGGCTCTACTGATGCTGGGCTCATGGTGGGGGGGCGTTCTGGGGCTATGTGTACTTGGGTGGGCTGAGTGATCATATATATCCAACTTTATTCAAGATACGTTGTATTGAGGGAAGTTGTGCTTGTGCCACTCATGAGTAGCTGGGATGGTGGGGATTGTGCTCTGGGTAAGTGCTTGTTCAACGTGTCTGAGGCAGGATGATCCACAGGCTCCCTAATAGACAAACAGGCTCTGGCAGGGGTGCAGCCTCCCCCTGGCTCTTGCCCTACAGAGAGAGACAAACAACTTACACAGGCATACAACTTGTACATCATTGTATCATCACCACATGTGAGCCCCTTCCTGGTGGGGTGTTTGTGAATACAAACAGTGCTACCCCCATTGATCCCCCTTTACATGGAGTACCTGTGGAGAGAGAGAGACAAAAAAGTTGCAAAGTCCATACTCATCATTATTTCCATATCATGTATCATCATGTATAATGTGCAAGCCCCCTTGTATCTGTGCCTGGTGAGGGGTGTTTGTGTGTGGGGAACCACGCCCCCATCACTCCCCTCCATGCCCCGTTATGCCCCCCCTCCTAATAGCTAACAATGCCACAGTTGCATCGTCAGAGTCTCACATCACTGTTGACACAAGCCTTTTTCGCGGACTTGTATTGACTCAGAGGCTCTACGGTGCTACTGCACTGATGCAACTGCAACTTCCGTTGATGAAACGTCACTTGCGTCGACGTGAACACTGCTCTGGATCGGGCTGTTAGATGTTCTTTTGCCACTCAAATGAATATCAGGAAACCAGAAGTACAGTATATACAACAATACTCTCTTCAATCCCATATAATCTATTGCTTTTAACAGTATCAAATAGTGAAGAATAACTAGGGGCTAGATTGGAGTTTATGGAAGGGCATTAGAAATTGGTATGAAAAAGACATCAGCTATTCTTTTATTTGACTGGGCATAATTCCTTTTAGCGAATTCAGCTTATTGTAAATAAAATGTGTGGATTTCCCTCCTTTACCCCAATTTCCCCATCAAGTTCCTACTAAAAATTGCACCGCTGTTGAAGATCTTATTTCTCTGGTAAGATCTACAATCTATGTGTCATGTTTGGATGAACTAAATTATCTGGAAGAACACCAACATGGATTATATAATGGCTTCATGGGGACTGAAATCCTTCACTGGGTTTGCTAGACAAAGTGATCCTCTGTGGGGTAAGAGGAGATATCCAACGGTTGCTGGAACAAATGCACACTTGTTTGCACATAGAGATAGCAAAGATAAGCTTGCTAATGTACCATATGTTGTCACCAGCTGGAATTTAGTCAACACTTTACTAGAATTTGGCTTTGGGGTGTTATGAAGCCAGCTTTTTAGGAGGACCCAGCAGGCCACGGCAGTGGTTGGGGAGGCCCTTCTTATGTGGAGTGCAACACACAGAGTGAACTCCAGCAGTTGTCTTGGGAGGGAGGAGATGCAGATTTGTTCCAGTTTTTCATGGACTTGTCTTGGAATAACAAGGGTCAGTTGTCACTGTCTTCAGATACCAGTTGCAGGAAACTTCATCCATGACTTCAGCCAGTCTTGCAGTGTTTGCTTAGTAACCAGTGGACGAAATCAAAATAAAAGTTTGCAAAGAAAACTTGAGGGAAATTGGATCAGAGCAGCTGAAAAGGAAAGCACTTGTAAAAAAGATGAACAATTCCCTGTTAAGAACAGAGGTTGGAATTCTGCCCATTACTAAACTTTATAATTCAGATTCTCAAAGGAAGCAAAAATGTACAGTATATGCAGCTTGCAGAAACAACAGCAAGTATGAAATGTAATTGTGAAAGATATAACATTGCAAATGCATATTTCATACAGTTTCTATGGATATAAGTAAAGGGTGATAAAGAGTGATGGATCTATATCAATAAAATATATTTTACTTCCTCAGGTAAACTACTTCCCTCAGCAGGGAACTACTTATCCCATTTTAAAAAGTCAAGACACATCTTCATCATCTTCATCATCAACAACAACATGCTGTGATAATGTATATGCTGCAATCCTAATCAATTTAAGTAAGTACAACTCACCCATCACCTGTTCCCATGGTGGTCTGGAGTGGCCAGCACATATCTGTGCATTGGCCTAACCCTTGCTGCAGGAGTGGCACACAAATTCTTTACAGCACTATCGTGACACCATCATCAGCATGGGACTTGTCAGGACAAGTGCCAGCCTAACCGGGGATTAGGATTGCTCTGTCAAATAACTAATGGCTCACATGACATAAATGAATGACACTTAGAATAGTAAGATATAGAAAATTCTTCACAAATTTCCAAGCTGTATGACAGCTTCATACAGCTAGCACAGATTTATGTTGGGATACGTAACTTTAAAGCATTCACCACCATTTCAGTCTAAAATGTGCATTGAAAATGTGTTTTCAATCATTTAAAATCATGCAATAAATTTATAATAAAACATGCATCTATTTGATAAGAAAAGTAACTCTGCAGTAATAAATGTGACACTCGCAGTTGGCGTGCATGGTTTCTGATTTCTGGAAAGGGATGTCAGAGGTTTCTAGGACTTATCTTCAGTACTGTGAATTAATCAGTGAATAACACGCATATTCTCCTGAAACAACAAGGATATCATGCAGCACTTTGGAACAGATAAAGAGTACATTTGGATTGGGAAGTGTGTGCAAGGGATACCAAAGTTCAACAGCTAATTAAAGCATTATCACTTGACAAGTAACATGACTGGATGGATGAAGTCATGGCATCCAGGGAAAAGCTTGTCGAGAATTAAATTATGGAACCATGTACGGCTGCTATCCTCAAACACGTTAGGATGGAAAATTTGGATCAGAGCCAACAACCACACAACTGGAGGGACTGGCCTAAATGGTTTGTGGTTTGGGTTGCCCATTACAAGATTGCAGTGACATTCCCTGAAATATGATTGCAGCTAGAGTTCATTCTCAGTCTTTTATTTAGCAAAAAGTAAATACAGGTTTCCCCTGCTTTCTGACCGTTCATTTTCTGACAATCCACTCTTTTAATACCTTTCAATTATACCCAGACCTCATTCATTCAACACATATTCTGCTTTTTAAACCTCTCTCTGCTGTTTTAAAGACCAAAACTGCATTCCACCATGTTGTAACTCCTGGTCTAATCCCATTCCCGATTAATGACAATTCATTTGCATAAATCTTTGTGTGGTAACAGGTATTTGCAAGATAAAAGAGGCATTTGCAATTTACTAAAAAAGCATTGGCAGCAACATTTATAAACTAAAAAGGATTGGGTTTCACTTTTCAATGGTTTTCACTTTGTTGCAGTGCTCCAGTCCTGTCCAATAAGTGCCTGTATGAGCTTCCATAATGCCTGATCAGGCAGCTTTCTGCTTGATGTGGATAATGATCATAATGATGTGATCACTTTGACAATCTCTTAATTTTAACTGAGCTTTTGCAAATTTGTGCAATTTCTGCAAATTTGTGTAGGGTATCATGAACAATGAGTTTGTCCAAGGAAATATATTCCAGAACATAAGTTCTAGTTGAATTCTTTTGGGGTATGAGCGCTTCAACAAACACCCAAAAATCCTATGCCAGCAAGAAGGGAACCTTCTCACTGTGGGATCCCTGCAGAAAGGTGGGTGGTTGTGGGGAATTAAAAGACAGCACTGCTTACATCCTCCCAACTCATAAAGGAAACAAATTGAGTCTCCATCCTGAGCCCAGCACACTGATTCTCTGCCAGTGTGCAGTGTCACAAAAATGCCATAAGACAGATGTGGGGCATGTGGGGCATGTTCTGGTCCTGGGCCCATATTCCACCATCTGGAGCCCTCAAAATAATTTGTTTCCTTGAATTTTAGTTGAACTATCACTGGAAACTTGGATAGGATTGTAGCATGTTCTGATTATCTGCAAACTAGAAAAACAAAGCATTGTAAACCGGGGAAATGTCCTTCGTGTCACATCTTCTGTAGATGTGATCTTGAGATGGTTCCTAAGGAACGGAAGAGGTTGATGTACTGTAATTTTTGACATAGGTAAGCAATGAAAAATCCATACACATTTCAAACAAAAACAAACCAAATCTGTGTGAACGGGGAACTAACTGTATTATTCAAACTAATGGAGAAACATGAGGTGATTATCATAACATGTACATTATTCTTAATACATTATTGTCAGTTTGATGTTACTCTTAGCAAAACTACCCAGCTGTTAAAAAGGTTGAATATGAAATGGATTAAAAATAAAAGATACTAAAGAGCAAAGCTCTGTTTAAGGGTCTTCCTTGCAGAGCTTGCCATCCTGAATGGTTTCTCAAACATATCTACTATTTGATTTATTGTAAAACCCATCATAGTCAATTAGTTTTAATTAATGCAAACCAAAAACAACAATAGTGGCTCTATTAAATGTACCTACCAGTGATTGAAAAAACTTAAAGGGAGTTTAGGCTAATATATCAGCAAATGAGGAGCTATAAACATGATTAATAAGCACATTAGACTTTCCTTATCACGTTTTGTTGGCAGTTTTTATCCGGTCACAGCTGAAATTCCATAGAGTTCTTTCTCCTTTTGTATAAAATACAGATTATGTGGAGACAGCCGTCTGAGCAACTGGAGTTTCATCTTGCATGGCCATTAATTTATTATTGCTACTTCAGTATTTCTTATCTATAACAGCCAAGAAATGTAGAACTGGATTTTTGGTCACTTTCCAGTAGGAAAACAGACTTGTATGATGATGATGGCACCTCTGTCTCTTGCATAGGAAGTAGGAGCAACAGTTCATGAGTTCATCCTGAAAATGGTCCAGCTTCACAGCTGCATATAGCAAGCACCATAATAAATATATGGACATACTCTTCCAATATAGCTGAAGGACATTGTAAATATCAGCCCATTATTTTTAAAAACCTGACATTTATACAAATATCATAAAAGCTTGTAGCCTGAATCATTCAATTCTGGAAACTTACAGCTCAACTCTACAGTAGTCAGTGTGCAGGTGTTGCCAGGAACCCCAAACTTGATAGACGAATAAGTTAGAAGTCTTCTGCTGTCAGAAGTCAGTCCTATTGTTGTAAAATTGCTGCTGTTGTAAAATGTGCATGTGGCATTGTCATTCTGTGTACACTCCCACAGGAGGCAGCAGCACCATATTTCCATTGCCAGATCCCACCACACCTGCCGGAGCGGGTAAGTCTGCAATGGTGGTTTTAGAATCTGGAATTCTCCAACGTGCAAAATTATGGAAAGGGTAACAGCAGTGATGGGATTCAAAGCAGTGATGGGAAATTAACTATGCCCATCTGGCAGCCACTTTTAAATGGCTATTTTTAAACTTTATATGTCCTATCTCTCGTTAACAACTGGTTCTATAGAGTAGGTGTGAACCTGCTGAAACCCACCACTGGGTAATAGGATAGAATTGGTCTGCTGGCCATGTCATAGCCTAAAATTCTGCATTCAAGCTTCTTCTTTATTATTCGCATACTCAGGTGTAGGGTTCTCTCCCAGGAAAACCCTGGGAGTTTTCCAAAAACAGTCTGTTACCTTCCCCTCCTTTTCCGATTGCAGGCAATATTTTTTTTCTGCCTGCATCTGTGAAGCATTTCAGGAGGGCATGAACAGAATCTCATGCACAAAGATATTTATCAGCTATAGGGGATACAGGGATTGCTATCTGCAGTAAATAAATTCAAGAGTCAACCATCTATGGCTGTGTCTCATTTTTCTCCAGAGCAGAACAGGAACAAGAAGGAAAAGACAATGGAGTGGACATTGTCCACTTGCACATTCAAAAAGATTTATGCTTGTATAAAGACCAAGGGAGTCCCCAAACATTACAGCAACCCTTCTCTGTTACTAGTGGACAACCTGAGAAATTTCCTGTCATGCATATGTATCACACCCACTCTAAAATTGACAGGTAATATTAAAAAGCTGCACTCATCTTCTCTGATAGAACAGGGACCTCCCTCAAGTGCTCCCCTTTCAAAGAAGCTGGGCTTGGTTGTCCCATCATATTTATCAATTTTAATACACATACTGCAGCGATGCATCTACTGAATATGAGTGAGGAAGACGTTAATCATAGTAAACAAATAACTTTCAGCCTGCATCTGGTGACCCACCAAACTGAAGGCCGCCTGCCAACTTTTTCATAAATTTGCCTGGTTTTCTTGCCTGCCTGAATAAATCAAAGGAACTATGACAGATGACATGTTGAACACCAGGAATGATTCAGGGCTGCTGGGCTTTCTTTGGCTTGGAAGGTCACAAACTGTCCAGGCCTGGCTTAGAAGCTGAGCAGGACATTCCAAGAGAGTTGCAACAGGAAAATGTACATGCTGGGGAAGCTTGCAAGGATCCAGTTCCTATTCTGGTCATACTTTCAGTGGAGGCTTTTGAGAATGCCAGCTATACCCAAAAGGTGGGCAGCCTTTGTCTAGGAGGGATGGCTTTCCATCCTCTCCAGTGCTTTCAAGAAATTGGTACTATGAAGCTTCATGAAAGCACAATGCACATAGAATGTGCAGCCACAAGTGTAAAACAAGGTAAATGTGACCATGTGGTAACCAACATGTGCCAACATACTCAGCCTGACTGTGTTAGTGGAGTCACGCAAACAACTTCTTTGTGGGCTTAGGCCAATGGTTTTACAACCATATAAAAACCAACTCTTGGAACTAATGACTGCATTAGAGGTATTTTTTGAAGTTTCCATTTAAGTAAAAACTGTTAACGACCCAAATCTGTCATTGGCTATGCACGTACATGGGAGCTTGTCCACATATTGTACACTAGAATTTACTCCAAGGTTCCCTGCAAATTCAATTATTTCACAAGTGACATTAACTACCATACTGTACAGTGTGGCGGTTGAAGAAATTTGGCTCATACAATCAAAGGAAAAGGGCAGGAAACAAGGAAAAAAGAGCAATTTAAAGACACAGAGAGTTGAAAGAAGAACCTTAAAAACAAAATACAGTAATGATAAAGAATGTAAACAGATTACAGATACAGAGTGCCTTGGTTCTTCTAATGGCTGGAAAAACAGTTGACAGATAAAAATGATAAGGCATGTCACAAAGAACAAAGTCTGCGTGTGTATCATTCAGAAGAAGGAATCAGAGTCAAAAGGTTAAGTGCGGGTAGCAATGAATATGAATAATGAGGACTAGAACAACTAAAAGGCAAGCTTGGTTCATAAATCAATTCTAGTGCAATGTAGACTTTACAAAACATCTGCTGTGGCCTGCAAAAGGAAGGGAAGCTGATGGCGAGGCAACACCACCCCCATGTTAAAAATATCTTCAAATACACCTTCACTAAATAAGTGGGGACACTATACTCAGAAGCTTAGGAAGACTTTTGGTACATAACGTATTCACCTTGTTAAAATCTGCCCATTCACTTTGGTTCTGCGGCATCAGTCATACTGGAATACCCGAAGCAGTCAACTGTTCCTTCAGTATTATGCAGGCTCAGCCCAAGCCAAACTAGCACCCAAGTGATGCTCAAATTCCTCCTCCTGTTGCAAAATTACAGGCAAAACCCCAACTTATATTGTCTTTCCTGTATGGGAACAACACAATTCTAATGATAATGAACTCTTTCCTTCCTCAGCAGCAGACCCAGGAGGTGCCAGGAAGAGGCCTGCAGAAGACCTCCGAGGTAAGTAATTGGCCTTCTGTTGATCTGTAGCTGTTCGACACAATTAGGTACAGCTCTCTTATCCTTCTCCTTCCTCAGCCTATACTAGGAAAGAATTACCACATCAAGTTGGGTCCTCCTCATATAGTCTGCTACCTGAAGCTTGAAGAAGAATTTCCTTATAGGTATGGGCTGTAGGTGGTGCAAGTGGTTAAGACACTCTGCTTGTTAACCAGTAGGCCAGGGACAGAGACCTGGGTCCCCACAAGACAGGGTGAGCGCCTGTCCTTAGCCCAGCTCTGCAACGCAGCTGAAAGCAATTGTACTGGCTCTGCTGTTCCATTGGACTATTTCAGGTGGCCTGGAGAGGGGGGATTTGCTGCTTGGGTAACAGCCTATCCTCCATATCTATTTACCCAGGCCTTCGTGCTTTGCATGCATCGTCAAGCATGATACCATAGACTTTCAAGACTGATGGATGCCAAGGATAGGTGGCACTTCTTGTCTTTCCTCAGCCTGCCATTCTTCACTCAGGTTTGTAATAATTAACCCCATAACTACATATTGACCTATCTATAAATGGGGGGTTAGACCAGTTCACAGGCCTGCATTAGCATCCCTATGCCACACTATGCAAATGGGGAATGGGTGCGTAATGCCCACTCTTTTTCCAGGACATGTCCTCTTTTTTAGCATTGTGTCCTGGGAAAAAAATCTTCATTGTCTTCTTTTTCCTTGTGAGCAGGAAATCTTCTTGTAATTAATGTAATCTTGTAATTAATACATTATATGTAATAGTTTTAAATTTAATAATAAGTAATATGGTGTTTAAATGCACCACATTAAAGTAATATATATGACTGTTTTTAGTATTCTAAAGAAAAAAATGTCCTACATTTTGGGGGGACTTTGTCCTCTTTTCTGGTTATGATATATGGTCACCCTGGTAATGCCAGCCTAAATTGGTTAGGAAACCTGTTCCGTCATCTAGGACCTGCATCATCTAGGACCTGGAAGTTGGATTACCCCCAAATCCAGAGTAACTACAGGAGCACATAAGAGACTTTGCGTGCACCTATAGTTACTGCACCACCTAGAGAAAACCTATGGGAAATTCATATTGGAATCCAGAGTAAGTTACACTGGAGCAAGGACTCCCCATAGTTACTTTGGATTTTGCCCTAAGATAGGGCCATTAATGAAGTACATTATTTAGCCTAAAGTCAATTCTAGACACCTACTGTAAGCAATCTGCTACCTGACTAATCCTCAGAAATGTTTTAGCCTATCCATTTAATTAAATAAACAACGTTAACAGACAGAGACATAATGATAGCTCAGTAGTATGATTCCAGCTGCACACACAGTCAGAGCTCTGCCTGCTGATTTCACTACAGTGGCCCTCCCTTGTCCCGCTTGTAGTGGGAATTCCTATGGTTAACACAACAACGGACACTCTGGCTGTGCATTCAGTTCTCTCCCAACTGCTTTCGCCCCTCTTTGGATCGTAGTCATAATTTATAGATAGGAATGTGTAATGCAATGGAAATATGAAGTTGGGGTAAAAGTACTTAAGGGGTTTGTGCAGGTCGTTTTTCTCAATGACTTGGGACTTTGCAATACTTATTCTTGATAAATTGGGGCATTCCATTAAGCTGCTGTGTGCTGGCCACATTTCAGATTGTTACCAAACAGGCTGGGCCGGCACCTGTTCATGTTATTAAGACACAATCCTTATCCTCAGAGTGCCCCACTGGCCCAGCCTCTCCATCAGGCTGAAAGCTGCGTAGCCATTACAGGGTCGGCAGGTTAAAGTGCAGTAATGCAGAGATTAGAACCATAAGGGACCTGGCAGCATATTATGTTGCTTTTACATACAATCAGAAATTGAAATTAAAATGCAATAAATCCATCAGCTGTGTTTGTCATTTTCAACCATCAACAAGTCACACAAGAGGAAAGGGTTGGCCAGGCACCGTTCCTTGTAGTCTGCATTGAATCAACATTCTTCCTCCCATGTTACTCATTCACTCATGAGTGAATCATATTTATTTTAATAGGCCTCAGACAGGAGCTGGTGTGTTTGACTGTCTGGGTTTGGTTTCGAGGCTTAGGGCATGTCTGCACTGCAGTTTATCTTGCCTCCAAAGAGTGTGGGGCTGGCTTGCATCCCTTAGCCCGCACATATGCCTGCTCATCTGCTCCTTCTCCACTCTTCTTTTTTTTTCTAATGTGCATCATTTTCCTGGCCAAAGGCATAGAGTGGATTTGGGGGGCTTGCTAGCCTTCTTGGATATACTAGGATTATGTGGTTCAGAGATTGTGGGGCCAGCACAAGTCCATTGTGCCAGCCTGGAAATGCTGCAAATGCACCACCCTTCAGAGTTAGCTGGGTTGGCATATTAATATGTGCTGGCCCATCGAGGCCAGATCTGACTTTTGCGCTGATGTTGATTGATAAGTTCACACTGGTGGAAGCCACCAAGTCAGAAATTTGGAGAGGACTAGAGGAGAGCATTCTGGGGATATTTCATGGCTGGAGGAGGGCAGATAATGTATAGGTAGTTAATGGGTCAGACCTGGGAGTGGGTGCTAGGTTCTGGCTTTTAGGTCAGATTCTAACCTCCATCCTGGGGGCTCTGGTCTAATGCCGAGCAGCTCAGATCTGTGCCACCTTTGGGAATTATTTTCCATTAATATTTAGGGAAATTAATTCCCCTTGCCCTTGGGTGAGCAACAGCTAGCCCCAATCCTGGATATAGTAGCCAGCCCCAATGTACTGGATATAGCAGAATGTACTGGATATACCAGCCTGTCTGTTCCTATGTAGCACTGGGTGGTTATCTTCACTACTGGGCTTAAACATTCATACAATCTAGGAGGCTTACAAATATGCCTACAAGAGTTACAAGCCTATGAACACTAAATCCCACAGCCAAGCATTTGGAGCTGCCAGGTTGGGATAACTCCAATGACACCTTGATACAACCTTTCCAACTGGATACAGAAAAAGAGGAGCTAGAAGTTATATTCTCAGTATTGCAAGGCAGTATTGCCATGCATGTTTTAATTCCTGCTCATGTTAGCTGTACTCAAGTTATTGGGATGGGGGGAGCTAATATATCAAGAAATCCAAAAGTTCCAGTCCTCACTTTTCTTAATTTTAGCCAAATTATTAATTTTCCAGCATTCTGGAAAGAGTAGTTTAAGGCGGCTGGCCTCATATGCCTCCCTCTGAGCTAGCCAAAATATAGGACGGTAATGATAAACCATGAAAATAGTGGGAAGGAAAGCTAGAAAAGCCAGGTGCAAGGGAGGGCACCAAAATGCAGAATTTGAAGTATTATGGCCAAGAAGAAGATTTAGGACAGAATATGAATTAACCAGACAGTTTAGAACCATTAGCCTGATAGTGACACTCTTGCTGGCAAGACAAAGACAAAGTTGGCAAGACAAAGCCAGACCAGGCCATTATTTGGCAAGGCCAGTTAGCATTGGCATTGCTAAGAGGGTGTAGCCTACACCAGATGACAACCTGGGTGGGTGACATGCTAAAATTGCAATGATTAGTATTAGTGCCCTGCCCACTGCATAGGAGGTCAATCATGGGGATGACACACTGGCCTCTAGCACCGTGTGACTTGAACCCTAGGGATGCCACAGACAATTAGTCAGGCATTTGGTGCTGTAATTCCAGTTCAGCAAAATACCACAAGGATGCCAAGTGGACAAATGATGCATATACATTGAAGGTTATTTTGTACCTCTTAAAACAAAATATCAGATTTCAGATGGCCAACTTGACAGAGTGGCTTCTGTTTTTGCTCTTGGCTGCTGTGGGTCCTTCTACCAACATCAGGACTTAAGTCTGGAAAAGAGTCTCTCTCTCTCTCTCTCTCTCTCTCTCTCTCTCTCTCTCTCTCTCTCTCTCCTTTCATTGTGTTTTATTATTATTATTTAGAAAGCACCACCTTCCATATTTCGCTTCTGTTTTTTTTCCCCTCAAGAAACAAATGCAGTCACAGTAGAGCAATTATGAGGCAGTGAGAGCCTTGTGGCTGTTGGATTGGAACAGATGTCTGGGTTGTTAGTCTCTTGCCTGAATAACAGCCATAAACAAGCCCCAAAGGTGGACACCAGAAGCATATGGGAGATTGCATCAATTGAGTGATGCCAACATTTTTAGCACATGGGCCAGACCTGGAATTTCCAGTTCTGACCATTGGACAACCACCCAAACTGGGATTGTTAGCAGGTATTTGCCGAATCATCTATTACTTTGCCACCTTTCCACCTCTTCTAGACCTACTGCATTTTGTTTCAGGCTGATGATTCCACAGCAACAAAACCTTCCAAACCTTCAATAGTCTGTGGCTTTCTGAAAGAATTATGTATTCGTTTTCCAACATAACCTCCCCATTTCAAAGGGATATTAAAAATGCTGCATGCTGCGCGTTTTTGCTGTTTGCCTTTGCCTCCAATCTACTTGACATACTGTTTTATTTTATTTTTTTCCTGCAAAGGATGGATGTGGGTGTGTGAGGAAAGAAAACATCCTGTTATATAGAGAAAGCAGATCTGTCTGTGGGAAGTGCTGGACAAAGTGGATCCTTCCACTTTAATATCAGGTTGCCTTTTAATTAGATGTTGAATCTGAAAATAAAACGATAATGGTCCGACTTGATAAACAGCCGTCTATTTAAGTATCCCAATTACACAGAACTAAGCATCTAATAATTTATGTGCTGATAATCTCCTGGTAATCCTCAAAGTGTTGCTAGAGTGTAACAGTTGTGATCACATCTCTCTTTTTAATATGTATTTATTCTGCCTCAAAGGGTGAGCTTTCCTCTCCCCCCCTCATCATGTCACCCACCCTGCTTGTGGGTTATGTTTGGCACAGCTTGTTGAACAGCCAGAATTACCTTACAGCCAAACCACTAGACCAAGTTTAGGTAAGATGAATAGGCAACAGCTCATCTACGACAGAGCCTTTGGTGGAAGTGTGGCCAATTAGTCACACGTTTGGTGTTCTAATTAGGCAGCGTCTTGGCCTTTCAGAAAATGTGCTGTTGATTTAGGTACTTCCTCAAACAATGCTAAATTGTGTGATGTGAAATTCAATTAGTTCTTTTTTCCCCTCCTTTAAATGTTTCCACATCTGTTATTCTTTAAACATAAAGTGATGAGGAGAGAAGGAGAAGTGAAAAGCCAGAGTCTCCGTTGGTGAAATATGTTAGGCCTCTGGGACCAGCCCTTTCCCCAGCTTTTGACCCTAAACAGTGATATACAGGAAGGAACAAAGTTGGAGAGCTATCATGGTGAAACCCTTGAAAATAAATCATTACGCAAGAAATACTGCAACTGTAAGGGAATGTAATCTCTTATGATAGCCATAAAAATGGAGGTTTGTTTGAAAATGGATGGCATGAAGAAAGCACCATTAAGAGGCAAAGGACAGTAAATTTGGTCTTAAGTGATTATATAACCATGTATTTTATATGTTTACATCATGGAAGTTTTTTAAAAAATTGAATTTTGAAAACAAAATTTCAAATTTAAATTTGTGAAATGAAACATTGCTAAGGAAGAACTTACATGGAACATACATCTAATTTTATTTTGGTATTGGACATTTACAGGGTGATTGAAAAGTAAGTCCCTATAGTGTAATTTATATTTTAAAATAGGGAGTTACTTTTCAATCACCCTGTAGATGGGAGATTTTAAAATAGCTTTCTCCCCTTGGAAACAGCATTTATTTTGATAGCACACTTTAAAAAAATAATAATTTTGACAATGATTTTGAACAGTAGAAGAAGCTTAAAAATTAACCTTCTTGACAATAAGTTTGTATAGTAAGAGAAGCTATTTCATACAGAGATGAATGTTATAGCAACACGCTTTGATTCAGCAGTGTTGCTGTCGCTTCTTTCTGATAGAAAGTATAACAAAGTATAAAGAAAGCTACTTAAATGCTCCTGGGCATGTGCTCTGTAGTTGTCAGTAAGGATCTCTATGAAGGCAAACCTGGCTCTCTCTCTCTCTCTCTGACGTTGTGACTCCCTCGAAACTTGCTGCTGTCTAAAGGTGACATTGTACATGCATTCAATCCTTGTAACTGTTATCACCTTTTCAGTGACCAACATTTCAGGCCTTATCTGTTTGGCTGGCAGGCCATGCTTCAGGTTTGTCAGGGCCGGATATACCCTGTGTGGCTTTCTGATGATGTATCTTGATAAGATTTGTAGAACGTGAGAGATGGAGTTGTCAGCACCATTTTATGGCACTTCAGTACATGCCAGAAAATAAAAATATTTTCAGAAGTGATAGCATTATTTTGACTGGCGACAGGGACTTCTAGGACAATAAATCTACCAGGAGAGTTCAGTTTAAACTAGAGTCAAAGACTTGTCAGGATAAAGAGCGCTTAGGAGCATTTTCAGCTTTGATTGGTGGACACATCACTTTGAAAAGACATGGGCCTCTTTTTTTTCCTTCTAAAGATTGTGACTATTGCATTCTGAAAATAATAAATTGTTAAACTGTTTCTGTGTTGAATGGATTTCTGAAAATATATCCACAATCCACCATTAGAATGACACAGGAGAAAATATAAAGAATCTTGCAAATCCAAGGCATTGGAAGTGAAAATTGTAAATGTTAAAAGTATATTTCAACATCATTAATTGTTGCAACATAGACTAAGGGCAGAATCCAGAGCAGTTACCGGTCCACGCAGTTATGTCACCCTCTAGAGTTATCTTATGGAAAGTCACCTTAACTGCTCCAGAGCAAAGGGCTTAATTTGACTTTAGGATAAGGGCCTAAGGGTGCAATCCAGATGTACCCTTGTGCTGGCTTCAGAATATTTCAAAAAAGCCAGGCAGCCCAATCCAGAGCAACTAATCTGTCCACATAAGAGCCCTTGGGTTGCCCTATCTAACACTAGGTTGGAGCAACTGCAAGATGCTCCAGCCCAGTTACTCTGAAGGAGGCTTAGGGCAGAGCCAGGCAAGATAGGGTGCCCTAAGAGAGGTGGACCTGCTCTGCCCTAACTGGGGCAGCCTAAGCAGCTCAGGAGAGGCAAGTTGAGGGCATCTTTAGCATTGCCTAGGGCAGAGCAGTTACTCTGTATCCAAAGCCTGTATCCAAGGCAGAAATGCCCTCTTCCAGCCCTCAGAGTTATACCACCTCAGGAGCAGGTACAGTAATGAGTAGACCCATAGGGGTCCATGATAAGGCCCGAGTAAGAATGGCAGTGCTGACCAAAAATCTGAGTTCTTGACCAGCCTAGCTGCAACCCCTGGCTCTCAACCTCAGGATATGGAACAAACTACGGCTGCCCACAAACCTCAGGATACAGCAGGCCACTCCAAGAAGCCCCTTGTATTCACTGTAGAATGTACTGGCATCTCCTCAGGGACTCCTTATAAGGCAGGCACCCAGTGGCATCACCAGACTGGTGCGGCTGGTGTGGGCTGCATTGGGGATGCGCTCCGTATGGGGTGATGTGCCGGAGGAGTTTGACTGTCCTTTGGCAGGCCCCGGGCGTCAGCACCCCCATTCAGGCCTGCTCCAAGGCGGAGAATCAGCCAGAAGCTGCCACTTGTCTGAGGAGCTGGCCTGAACGGCCATCTGAGGTGCACTGCGCAGAAACACACTGAGCATGCCGAACAGCTTCAGAGGAGACTTCCTTAGAGCAGAGAAAGTCCGCGCCTCTGCACAGCCATTCGGCCTCACTCAGGAGGCGGAGCAGCAGCCGAATGGCTTCAGAAAGAGTACTGCACAGGCAGCAACTTTGAGGCCTGCACAGTCTCCCCCGAAGCCAAAAGGCTTCAGAAAAGTACTGCGCAGGTGTCAGAGATGGTGCCTGCGCAGTACTCTTTCTGAAGCCAGTTGGCTTCAGAAACAACTGCGCAGGCGCCAACTTTGGTGACTGTACAGTCCAGGTGGGGGAGGGCGCATCCTAGGGATGACGCACAGACTTCCGCACCAGGTGATGTGCAGAGTCATGTCACCACTGTAGGCACCACAGCTGTTCCTTGTTCAGTGTGATTTGAGGGGTGTCTCCTCAGGAGCAAGTCTTCCCCTTGTGTCAATTACTTAGCATGCTCTGGAGCAGTTAGGGCAGCCCAGGCTTCCTGACTCTCTGGATTCAGCATAACTTTCTGCTCTGGATACGGAATAGTTAGGAGAGAGCAGTTAGGGCAGAGCAGGCTGAATTTGCTCTGGATTGCAGCCCTAAAGTGCTTCTGTGCAAATGTTGAGGGAGTTAGATTAAATGTACTCCAGCCTCCCCATATCAATGTGGGTACTTGGCAAAAGGTAAGTTGTGATGGCTGATCTTGGCCAGCACTTGGATTTGGAGGGGGTGGAGGAAGAATGCGAATGAAGCAGGAGGAGGCATCCTGGCATGAGGGAGCGTGGATGGATGGCAGTCCTGGGAGTGGGGAGGTGGGAATAGGAGAAGGCATTGGGACCCGGTGATATGCCAGATTGCAATCATGGTACCCAAGCAGTGCAGAGCATCCCGGAGTTGCTCATGTGTACTTGGTTCTGTCCTGTCTCCAAGATCTATTGGGGCTGCTGCAGGGGAAGAGGGAAAGTTTCCCCTTGCCCTGTGGTAGTGAGGAAGCAGCCCTAAAGTTGCACAAACCTGCCAGCATGCCTGTTGTAGCACAAGGTATGATTGCGCTGCCTGGTTTGCAGGTCAATAACTCACCGTCAACTCTTATATAGATTGTACGACAAATTTCCCACCATCAATTTTATTGTCAGAATGAAAAGCATGATACTGTGGAATCAAACTTCTCTGAGGAAGAGGAGGAGGAGGTCCATGGAGCTGTTTGTGGCAAAACCACAATTTAGCCCTGGAAGAACATCTAGAGCCATTGATCCCAGAGAATCAGGTATCTCCAGTTTGGACCTGGGTTCCACAAAGGATGCCCCTTCATCCCCCCAAGACACAAAGAAGGAGGCATTGCCAGATCAAGACTGGGGGTTGTAGCAATGAAGTGCTCATTGATTACCCAAATCCTACACAAGATGGGGAAACAGACACAGATTTTGGGATACAGCCAGATCCAATAAGGATACAGCCAGATCCAGGCTGTATGATCCAATAAGGATACAGATCCAATAAGGATCTTATTGGATAAAGATCCAGCCAGGATACAGCCAGATCCAATAAGGACTTGTACATTCCTTATAAAGCCTTCAATCTGACCTGATCATTCAATGGTGCACTAGCGCTGTTTCAAGACAACTCCAGAACCCACATCACTACCTTCTCTCTTGTCTCCTTTTCTACATTTCCCTTTGCTCCTAGACTTTTCCACAGCACCTGAACCCTGGCCACTTCTGCCTTGTCACTGTAACCAGAATTTGTACAGCGTCATACACAAATTTCAAATTTTGTTCACACACATGCACACAGGTGTGCACGTGCGTACACACAGACACACAAACACATCTTGTAACCTGTGACGGACCTTTTCTTAACTCTGAAAATGGAGAAATCGAGAACTTGGAAAACCTGCTGTTTTACAGAACTTCCCCACATTTTATTTTACTCTATTTCATTCTGATTTGTGAATGAAGATAATCCTGCCTTTCTCCAAGTTGTTTAATGAGACAAAATATCCAGGAAGGCACAAAGATGAATGGAAAGATAAGAACTTGATTGGTTACTGAGGCTTTCAGCAGCTTGACAACTCTGCTAAGAATGTTAATTTCTAGTACTACCACGGCATAAGAAGCACGCATATCATTGAACTCACAGCCAAGCCTATTTCATAATTATTACCTCCCACCAGTGAAGATTGAGTGACCTGCTTAGTCATAGAAAACACCCTGTTCTTAAACTTTTCACTCAGAATCAAAAACCTATCAATTTCCACTTCCAGCCTTCGTATCTACATTCTCAATTCATGCTACTTAAAGAACTCAGACTCCCTGAAGTGTAGGAGTCACTGTGTTTCTCAGACATGGCCTTTAATGGGGAAAAGACCTGCCAGCAGTGATTCTGGTTTTCATCTTCAATGTAATAAAGGGCTTCCATCCAAAAGCAAAAAATTGGACTTTTAAAAATACAGTAGTACAGTGGTAGAAATTCAGATTTTTTTCTTACTAAATATTACTTACTCTTTTCAGTATCATAGTTCAAAGACTGACTTTTTTGAATTATGAAATTCACAGCACAATCCTATCCCACATCTGAACTAGTGTATATGCCTGTTCAGAGTGTTGCAAACGTGCCACAAAATGTGTTTGCAACCATTCCTGAGCTCGCAGCACCAGCCCAATGACCTACGCTGGCCTGCCAGCACTGCATCCAGGAGTACTGCTAGCAGGCATAGGTGAGGTTGAACTAGGTGGACTGGGGTGTGGGAAGGGTGGTTAGACTTAAGGGGATGGTGAAACAAGGGGATGGGGGGTGTTGGGATTTACAAGGGGCTTCCTAGATTTGCATCAGCTGGCCTGGCACAGATCCAAAAAGGCCAGTAAGGGTGACTGAATAAGAATACTCATTACTCTTGAGTAAGGGAAACGTAATTCCTCACCCCGGGAAGAACTTCAATGCCTCCAAACCTGTGCAGGTTGAGATTAGTCTGCACTTTTTTTTCTTTGTTCAACCCAGATTCTTTTTGTAGGAGCCCTGCTGGAGTAGGCTAAGGGTTTGAGTCCAGCTTCCTATAGTCACAGCCCACCAGATGCCTCAGGGAGCACCTGTTGCTACTCATGTATCTTGTTGCCTTTCAAGTATATATTGGCCAACTCATTGTCCAGTATCTTGCATTTGTCTATTATTCTTTAGCTCAGTTTCCATAACATATATTAAAAAGTCCAAATTCCAAAATGTACATGTCCTGGGTTCACATGGGCAGAGAGAGAAGCCACATTCCCTTCTTAGGGCTGTGCACGCCGTCCCAACAACAGCTGTTGCTCATCAGTGTCTAAAATCTTTTAGGTTCAGTGAGAGCCCCTGCATGAATTCAATTTGTTGCCGCCATCATGGGGCCGTTCTTCATGGCCCTGTCTTTTGTGTTTGGGAGTCAAGAAGAGTGGCATACTTCTTGAATTTAGGTGGTTGGGCATTGCACTGAGGCACCTCACAAAGACTGGCATCCCTGTGCTGTTTTCTGAGCTGAGCAAAATATTCTGTGTGGCTTGATCCAGATTTTATATTCAGGGCTTCTCATCCATGAGAAAAACTGAAGGGGTCACCTCAGGCAGCAGAAAAATGGGGACACCCCTCTCTGTACTTGCCTCAACCACCCCCTCTGATCCAGTGGCATAGCTAGGGGGGAGAAGTCAGTCTTGGAGGGAGCAAGGGGAGGACCCCTTGCATGCCGCAGTGAAGCTTCCTCCAAGAGTGACTGCTCAATGCCCCCTCTACACTACCAAGGATGGCAGAAAGCAGGAGGAAATGTAGAGAGAAAACATTGCAGAGCTAGAACATTGAAGAGAAGGAGGAGTAAAGCTGGCACAACAGATTGGCGTAAGGTGGGCAGAGTTTGGCTTGCCGCCTCTGGTGCTGGCTGGTGTCAGGCCAAGCCTGTTGGGTTCTGTTCAGAGATTTTGTTGTTTGTCTTTTGCTTGTGGATTGAGTACTATTTATATTATTTTTTGCTATCAAGACCGTCTCTGGTGAATTGTAGACTCCAGCAAACACAGTAGTCTGCAGATACACGGAGCTGGTGTCACCAGGTGTAACTGGTGTAACAAGCTAGTGTAATAAGGTATCTCACCTGTTGATAAGAAGTTGGCTGACTGAGCAGTCTAGGGGGCTTGAACACCTTGTAGTTTAACTGGCTGTATGAACTTCTCAGTTTCTCAGCAACTAGAGGAAGATTGGAGCCTGCCAGAAAAAAACTAATATGGGCAGGGTTAAGTATTGGCATCCATCAGTCTCGAAAGACTATGGTATTGTGCTCGACACAGTATGCGAAGCACAAAGGCCTGGGTAAGTTAATATGGAGTAAAGGCTGTTACCCAAGCAGCAAATCCCCCCTCTCTATGCCAAAGAAAAATATGCTTACTCCATTGCCAGACAGGTGGGGTCAAGGTCATAGGGGATGATGTTGGTTGATTTAATACATTTTTTAATTTTTTGAAAAATTCTTTACACATGTGTGTACAGTACACACATGTTGATATTCCTACAGATATTAAAATCATGCGTGCATGACACCAAAAGGGAATTGTTGACTTTATATTGGAGCCTTGCAGTGATTTGTTTCTGAATCTTAAAACTGAGACGGCTTGAATTGGCATCAGCTGCCAGTGTACAATTTCTTCTTACAACCATTTGAGAAACTGTATTAGCAATTGTCCTATGAAAAATTGTTATTGTCATATAGTTCATAATTATTCTCAATTATTTTTCTATAAATATGAGTCTTTGACAGTGTGAACATAAAGAGATCCCTTTGAACTTGCAACTTTTCAAGTTCCTAGGAGCAAGGATTTGGTAGTTTTTATTTCTTTATTTTAAAACGAATGATTCCCATGTATATTTTTTCTGTATGATGCAGAATTATATGCAGTGAACCTGATATAAATGTAATGTCTCAGATAATCCATCATTGCTACAGAACATTATAACTATTATGTTATGTAACACAGAATTAATAAAGTCCAATAAAAACTCACTACATCATCCTCTGCATTAAGCCACCTCATTTCTCTAAATCCCCCTTTAATCTATGTATCCCATGTTCAGGCCTTCATTTATCTTCCTAAAATAATCCCAGTCCAACACATTCTTGACACCCTTCTGGGTTTACTCAGTGACCTAAAAATGAATCAACTCACTCTGAAAAATTAGGATTGGGAATACAGAACTATAAAAACTGACTCAGCTGAGAATTCTCCAGTTATTTTTGCTTCTGTTTAGGTTAGGAATACAAAAATGTTGGCTGGCAACTTTGGCAACAGTTTATAAAAGCAGAACAGTATAAGTGTGACACCCATTTGGTTTGCAAATGCACGGAAATTGCTTTAAAAATTAAACTTCATTTTGACTCTTGTATATAAACTTGCTTACCAAGAAGTAAATCCCATGGAATAATGGAGTTCGGTAAGGCATTGCTGAAAAATCATTTTGAGGATTGGGCTTGCAGTTTGATCTATAAATAATACAAGACTGGAGGGGGCATTCTGGGGAGGGCGGAGGGTGGTTCTGGGGCAGGGGGAAGATGTTTCAAGATATTTACAAATAACGGAGAATATACATGTCAAGACGCCAATTCATGCCAGGCTAGCCATGACTCGGGTGACCATTTAGAATGGTCACCTGAATGCCTATACCTTTATAGAATGCCTATACCTTTAACCATTGCATAGAACATGGGCTGTGGGTGGTGCAAGTGGTTAAGACACTGTGCCTGTTAACAAGAAGGCCAAGGTTTGAGACCTGCATCCCCACAAGACTGGGTGAGCTCCTGTCCTTTGCCCAGCACTGTGACGCAGCTGGAACCAATTGTACTGGCTCTGCCTTTCCATTGGACTATTTCAGTGGCGTGGAAAGGGGGGATTTGCTGCTTGGGTAACAGCTTCTCCTCCATATCAATCTACCCAGGCCTTTGAGCTTTGCATGCAGCGTCGAGCACGATACCATAGTCTTTCAAGATTTATGGATGCCAAGTTTTTAAGTGCATAGAACAGTGATTTTCAACCTTTCTCATCTCATGGAACACCATCAGTTGTTTTACCAACTGGACACACTATTCTGGGCACACTATGACAAGGCACACTATGCTGTTCAAATCCCCAAGATTTCCTTTTAATAAATGTTCCTCCCCAAATTCCCATGGTATACCTGAGGACTATCCGTGGCACACGGATAAACTGTTCTATGTTTAGCTAAACTTGCCTAAATTCCCTCTTTTTTTCAATTGTTAAAGGTAAAGGCACCCTATCCTCCATTCCATATAATCATCCTGGCCATGACTATGAACTGTGTGGATAAAAAGACTGTGATCCTCGCAAGAGAAATGAATGGAAACTCTGTTCAATGAGAGAGTCATTTTCAAAGATAGCCAATGTACTGTTTTCTGGTTTGTACCATTGCTATGATGCATTTTTATATAGCAATTGTGGTGGGACAACAGTTATGCAACTGTTATTTTGGTTCATACACTTTCAGGACATAGCTAAACTACAGTTTATATTGGTTTTATACCACTTTAAAGGTAATACCTTTACCCAAGAATCCTGGCAATGATAGGAGCGGTGCTGATCTCCAGCCCCACCCTTATGCTACAGTTAATAGGATTCCCTCAGGATAGGGGATAGCTGGCCCAAAACATTTTAATGGCAAAAATGTTTACTGATTACACCGATCCCTCCACATGTCTGTTCATAATACTCTGCAAACAACTTGTAAGCAGTAAATTACCAGAATTAACGGCTTTTCTTTTTCCAGAAACAAAAACAATTCTGTTGCTACTAAACAAAAACATTCATCTTGCTCTAACTTCTTAAATAATAAATATGTTTAACTGCACGTAGCTTAATGACATCTGACTCCAAAAGAAAACTGACAAGTTTGAAAGCTTTAATAATACTAGATAGATGATCTGCAAAGTTTGTTGTTTCCAGGAACTCTGCATCATTTAAAAAAAATCCTGTTGCAGCCCAAAGGACTGTTGAAGACTACAAACAGTTGTTTGTATGCCTTTGTTCGAGCAAAAGAACCACAATGATTCAGTCCATCGCTGCTCATCACAGTCTTCCACAACTAGGTTTCATAATTCACCGCTGATGTTGCTCCACTGTTGATCACAATGGTCTGAGATGCAATGTATAAATTGACTTAAGCAAACTCTTCAGAAGACATCCTTAGAAAAACTTAAACAAAAGTACAGTTGCGCCTCACGTAAAGTATGTTCCACATAACATGTCTAAATTTCCAAGGAATTCTGCTTCACATAACAAATCTGCTTCATGTAACAAGCAAACCTCTCTGGTGCCTAATGGGCATGCACACTATGCAGCCCTAACACTCCAACCGGAGGCTGTTTAAAAGTGCTACTAGCCAGCGCTGCTGCCTCTAACTGCTCCCAATTTGGGGGCAGTTGCTTGGGGGCACCATAGGCAGCTGCCCCGAACTGCCCCCAAGTGCCCCCACCGGCCACCTTGAACCTCCAGCAGCAGCCCAGGTAAGCCTCTCAGGAAAGTGTCTTTGATTGCAGCCTCCTAATCATGTCCACCCAGAAGTAAGCCCCATTGTGTTAAATGGGTATTATTCCCAGGAAAGTGTCTTCAGGATTGCAGCCTAAGTATACTTCAATTACAGTGTTTTGTCATCATTTTTATTTACAGTTAATATTTTTATATGAATATTTTTTGGGTTGTGGAACCAATTGTCTGAGTTTCCATTATTTCCTATGGGAAAATCCGCTTCATGTAAAGAGCATTTCACATAACAAGCATGCCTCCAGAACGAATTACATGAGGCGCCGCTCTACATTCCATTGAGAATGAGGGAATTTATTTCAGGTTTGCCATTTCATCCTTCAATAAAGCATTTGTGCATGCATTGCAGGCATGTGTGTGTGTTTTTTTTCCCAGTGAATTTTAGAAGATTGCTTTTGGATGTGTTCAGTATTGAATTTCACAAAATGCAGTACTTTCAGAGTATGGAGTACTTTCAGAGTATTTGTTGTGGCCTATTTTTAATATCAGGCAACTATAGCAATGTTATATAGTCATGGGTCAATAACACCCCTCTTGGCATTTTAAAACAAAGGTATTTATGACTTTGGCATATATAAATACTTAGTACATAGTTTATAACAATGATCAGACAGTGTTTGGAAACAACCAGCAAAAATATCCATGCAATTTAAGGAAAAAATTGTAGGTGGTCTGAAACACTGGAAGGAGGGCAAATGTTCCTTCTCCATCTTTCCTAAATAGCACCCTCAATTCCCTGACAAATCACTATGTTTAGGGTGCTCTTTTAATCATGGGTTATGGATTTTTTTTCCTGAGTCATGAGAATTGGATAATGGTTAAAATATTTCAGCTATTTCTACAATACAGTTTATTTCTAACAGGGTTATCAGGACAATCGCCAGTCTTCCTTACAGGCTTCCTTATTAGGTGGGCCTGCCTGTCACTTTTCTTTTTAAAATATTATATGATGAAAATGCAAAAGTGATACACAGTACTGTGTGAAAATGTGTAAAGAGTAATCTTTCTACAGAAAAGCATTAACCTGTGTGTAAGGGTGTCAGCATCTTCTGGCCATCGTTTCATGTCAATCAAGCTGGCTGGTTAACAGGAAAAGGATCCTTTGCAGTTGCCCTGCCACCCGACTGGCATGACCGTAGCTGTGACTGGTGGCTATAGGATGTGGCGCTCATCTCTATTTCAGGGGCCAAAGAGACAGTGTTGTCCAAAGTCTTCATGGTCATGTGGCTGGCATGACACATGGAATGCTGTTTACCTTCCCACTGAAGAGATACCTATTTATCAATATGCATTTGCATGCTTTCAACTGCTAGGTTGGCAGGAACTGGGCTAAAGGTGGGAGCGCACCCGATCATGCATACTCGGGTATTGAACTGACCCGAGTCAGTTTGACCTTCTTGACCCTGAATGGGGCTTGACCTTCTGGTCAAGCACAGTGTTCTAAGCTAAGGCCACTGTAGCCAGCTGAGGAGAGGCAACTGTCAATATTCCAACTGTCAGTTCATAATAGGCTGGACTGAAACAAAGCTAGGGGGCAATTGAAGGCCACTGAGGAGAAAAGGGACAGATAACACAGCTGAGAGGGCAGTTGAGGAGAGCCACTGAAGAGAGAGATGCCAAAAGGGCAGATGAGATGCTGGAAAGGAGGTGGTTTTTTTAATGGGCTATGGAACTGGACAGAAATTGAAAAGTATTCTAGGAAACCACAAAATTTATTCAAATAAATCAAAAGTCACTGATTGATTGATTGATTGATTGATTGATTGATTGATTGATTGAGTGAGTGACTGACTGACTGACTGACTGACTGACTGACTCATCAATGCCCAGCCAAAACTGCCAGTCCTAGAAGCATGAAATTTTTGGAGGGTGATGTCCTTCTTCATCCATCCTCCATCCTTCCGTGATGGAGGCACCCACTAAGAATCAGTTTTTTGAAATTCAAACCAGAAGGGAGTGAAAAGTGGTGCAACAGGGTGCACATGAGGGGATGATGCACAAGGAAGGATGGTGCGCATGGGGATGGTATGCAGGGGGGTATGGTGCGCATGAGGGATGGTACACATAGAGGATTTTGCATGGGTGTGTGTGTTGCATGGGGGGTTATGGGACCACCACTGCATGGGGGGTATTGACGGGGTGCTTTGCATGGGGTTGTGTGTTGCGCAGGGGGGTGCTGCAAGTATTCTTGAACGTTTACTCCCGCAACATGGGTACATTTCGTTAGTCGAATAAATAAAATGTCACGGAGCTGGCCTCATGATCTTCTTAGAAACTGTGCTTTGCATAAGAATTACTCCAACTTTATGCTAGCACAGGAAACTTGTTATACTCGAAGGGTCCTCTGCTTTTCAACAAGCAATAATTTTATCCATATACTTCCTTAGTTCAGGAAGGATTGCCTAGAAAGCTTTTCATTATTTCTTGCTTTTCCATCTTTGGCTTAAAACAAAAACCTACTGCAAAATGGTTGCCTCTCTTCCTTCGCACAGAAGGGTTTGTTATTGTTGTTTTGAAGTCCATGTTGAGGTGACAGGAGGACTGACAGGGTGGTAGTAGATAAATCTACGTTTTAATAGCTTCATCTCAAGGCAACACTAATAGCCCCAAAGAATTTTTTCTGGGCTGCACTGCAGATAAGAGTGGTTAGTCCATAAATTCATTAGCAAGTAATGGAACAACTTCATTTTATCTTTGTCTTTTTCACAGGCTTAAGGATTTCATTCTGTGCCAGGAGTCATACATCACACTCAACATGTTCGTCTCCAGAGCCAACCGAGAGAAAGTGCAGAAAAACTACCGTTAACAAGGGAGTAATTACATTCAGTATAAATTAATTATTGGTCACTCTGGACTGGTGGGAAAGGGCCACACAGGCTGTATCTGACTGAGTTCCCACCTTTGAGGAAAGAAATATTCAAATATGAATCATAAGATAATCTGAGATGGGGCCTTTCTGGTCTACTGGTCCTTAGCTTCCCATATTTGCTAACATAACATGTGGCATATTTGCTTTAACACTATAGGTACATTGTATTTTTTTATTTTAGAGCATTCATGAATAATGGTCACTTGGGACAAAGGTCATTTGATGGCAACCAGCATTAGGTCCAGCAAAGGGGTGTTGGGAGAGGGTTGGATATTAAAATGCAATTCCACCAAAAGAACAGGACACGGATCAGTGAGCAGGTGATGGAAGGTGTTCATGAGGAATTTAGATTACCGCACAGTGCAAATAAACCTGGCACATGAAACCTGGAAAAGGAGCAGACCAAACAAAGTGGAGTTGCACCCTAAATGTCCTGCTGGGAATACCAGCTCCTTTCAATGCAATGAAAATCAATTTGCAGATACAGCTGCTAACATGACAACTGATGCTTGTCTAGTAGACTCTCTCTCTCTTTCCAGTTCCAATATCTTCCCCAAAATGTCACTAACCTGATGGCATACATTCAAAGCATTCATATTCCTATTATAGTCCCTTAACATTTTAGAAAAAAAGGAATCCCCGAGCCAGAATAGAGTCTATATGAGTTTTAGAGGTAGAACAATTTCTACAATTAGGACTGGTAGTTCTTAGAGGTAAACAGTTCAGATGAATAAATCATGACTGTTCTTATACAACCATTATTAACAGAAGTTTTTTTTCTGGGAAAAAGATACTCACCACAGAGGCATATCTAGGTCATCCCCATATGACTAATTAAATTATCTGCTGGGTGGATGGGTGGAAAAAGGTGCAGGTACTGAATACTGGTGAGTACCCCCAGAAAAAAAACAGGACAGTTACTAAGAAAGTGTTATCTAAATATCATCTGGGCAGTTCAAGAGTTCTTCCTCTGTTGCGTGAATTTGCAGAGTGAAATGGTGAGCCAAGCAGAGTGGGACAAGTACATGGAATATAATTTTTAATGGCATGGTGAACAGGACCAATGGATGGTATTGCTCAAACACTGAAGAGATGGAGAAGGGTATTATATTACTCATTTACAACTACAAACATTCATAAACAAGACTGCTATTTAGTATTTAGGCCTGGCCAAATGTACAGTACAATACAATTAAAATTAAAGAATGCATTCTCAAACCCCAAAAGTTTACAAAGCTAAAGGAAGTTTCATACATTAGTTTCCACATGAGCACATAAATCCTTCTAATTACAGTATAATGCATTGCAGTTGATCATGCAGTCACAAAATGCATGACCCCAAAATGTGAAAGCCAAAACTGAGAGTTCATAAAATAAAATCAATTCTGTTGCGGAGAACAAAGTGACATGCTAGAGAACAGAATACACCAGGCTGTGAGTTAACAGATGTAATGTCAGATTAATTGCATAAGCAAAGACAAACTGGATTTTCTAGTGGTTACAATATTTTAACAGAATCCACTTTAAAACACATACAAAGCAGAACAAAATGTGTTGTATTCCCCAAATTACTCCCTTTAAAAGAAACTTTTAATCAACGATCTTGAAGACAGGGAAGTGGTGATGCATACTTGCTCTGGGTTAATTGCCATCTGCCACTAGACTTTGGTTCTTGCTCATCACAACTGAATTTATTCTTGCCGCTGGCCAAGATCCAGGCATCCATGTGTGCAGGGCTTTCTCGGTTGCTTCTGTGAGAGTGAAATGCAGGGGCATTTTTTGTTGCACTCAATTTCTCTGTTCTTGCAGATTTCAAATAGGAAAGCTCACATCACCAGTTTGTGTGCAGTGCCCCTGGGTAGGTGACAACTATTAAAAGGGATTATTGAAGAAGTAAATGAAACCATCATTTCTTGGTACAGTTAACATGGGTTAAAATGTAATGGCCGTAATTTAACACAAAATTCAATACACGTGGAGCCCAGTCTTAATTCCAAATGCTCTTCAGGCAGAACATGTGTCCTGCTGGTGGAAGTGCAAGCCCAATAGTAGTAGTAGTAGTAGTAGTAGTAGTAGTAGTAGTAGTAGTAGTAGTAGTGACAAATTCTATCAATATTTATATACCATTTTCTGGTCATTTGATATCTCCTCCAACTGTAATCCAAGGCAGTTTATATTGATGGGCTTTCTAAATCCCCATGTAGGGATTTTTACAGTTACAAATGTTTAGTTGGGGAGGGGTTGTGGGTTTGAATGGGGGAGGGAGGGGTGTATCTCATCAGCAATGATTTGCACTAATATCCTAACGTTACTTCCATGATTCCCTCTTTTTGATTCTCTTCAGTTCCGCACCAGCAAAATGGTTGGAGCAGATCCAAGGAGACCCATTGGGACAGCAGAGGGTTTTGTTCACTTACTTCAAGGAGACCTCTGTGACTGATCTCCCCCACCCCATCCCAATTGCAGTAACTGCATTGGTGGATAGAGGTTAGTTAAACTTGGGCTGTTCAAACCAATTTTTGCAGTAGTCATACATGACAATCCTATGCATGTCTACTCAGAAGTAAGCTACACTGCTTTCAGTGGAACCACTTCCAGGGAAGTAGGCATAGGATTGCAGAATATAATGTTTTTAGTTCTAGTGGATTGTGGCAAATCTGTGCACAAACTCTATGTCATGCCATTTTCAGGCATCAGTGAACTCAGTCATTTATTACAAGGTTAGCCCATACTCATTTGCCATTTTCAGTGATTTCGGAGTACTTCCAAATGTGAACTCTTTGAACAAAGAGAATTCACCCCATTTCATTTAGCAGACAGCTTTGAATTTGGGTGTGATCTGAAATGGGTTTTACCCCCACTGTCCCTAAGAGGATATAAAATGTTGTGGAAGCTTTATTAGATTCATGAGAGACCTTGCTGGTCTTAACTGGAAATGAAGCTCCTGAGCATGTTCAAGAGTATCGTTTCCTGCCCAAGAGCATGGGATCTGTCACTTCCTCTGTTTCCCAATTTGAATCAGGAGGTAAAGGGAAACTACAAATGTCATGCTCTCTGGGTGTAATTTCCTGCTGGGATGCATGGGATTGCCGTTTCTCTTCCATTTCAGTTTGAAAGGCCAAAGAAATAACAAATCCCATAGGTCCCAACAGAAAGTGAGCTTCATTCTCTGTTAACAGAGGCCAGTTCAGACTCCTGTCTCTTGCAAGCATTTGATAAATGAATAGACAGACACACACCACTGCCTGAAAAGTGCCAACGGCATAAAGGCTTTCAGGTGCATTGAATAATAACTAAACTTGGGACAATAATAAAAATATTTTTGGTCCAAAGGGCTTTATATATTAAATTTTAATAATTTTACGTTAGTTTTGGCAGGCATAAAACACTTTAATCAAAAGGGCTACTCTATTTGGCACTTTGTGGACTGATGAGAAGTGCAATGTTCCATCTTGTGTGTTAGTGTGCTGTAGAAAGTTGGAAGACAAGAGGAAAGCATTATAGCAGGCAAAGGTCTCAATGGCAAATTGTGCAAGGAATTGGAAACGGTTGGAAATGTTGCATCTTGAAAATCCTGTTGAATTGAACTGTTGGAATAAATTCAAACTACTTTTCTAGAAGTATTCTATATGAACATGTTGGCTATTGATCTCTCCCAGGGGAGTTCATGAAAAGAGCATGCAAGTTGAAAAGAGAACGTTTAATTTAAAAGTACTGCTAGACAATTAGATCATAGTCAAACAAAACTGAACTTTTTTTTTAACTTTGTCAAATGACTGACATAAGCAAAGATCATTTATGTGGCACACACACACACACACACACAGAGAGAGAGAGAGAGAGAGAGAGAGAGAGAGAGAGAGAGAGAGAGAGAGACCCCTCTAGCAAGCTCAGCATTCAATTCCTGGAGCCAAAAATCTGACAAGACTCTGTAGTTATTAAAGTCAATAAATCAAAGTGAGAGAGATTCTGTATGCACAACTGGACAGCTCTTATGATTTTCTGCACTCAAAATGTTAAAGTTTTTCTTTTACCTCACCCACCTTGGGTATCTTAAAAACATGCAAAGCACTCCAGGGACTCTGAAAGTTTTATTATATATAATTATAGTGCCTTACTTTTAGAGATTTCAAAGTGCATCTTAATGGCATAGGCAGTTACCATGACAGTGTTTTATGTGTTTGATTGACATAAAACATGCATTGACATTAAACGTCTCCTAGAACTTGGAAACATTGTATCATATTTGCAACTTCTTTTGGCCTTATAGATCCACTTCAGATGTAGCAAATGGCTTTCTTCATTCTACTGCCTACTTTCTCTTGAAATGCAACTTTTTAAGTTTGTTTAAATGGCTTGTGCACTCATTATTGTGGTCACATGCTTCCTGTGGCTTTCATGTGGCAATTGCATGTACTAGGTGCACATCAGTTTTCTACTGCCCCCAATGAAAGCCACACAGCTGTCCTTTTCAATCGGAACATCTAAATGTAAACATTTGAGATATGCTTCAAACAATATTGAGGTAATATGCTTTAAGACCTGGTTTGCTTGGAACTTAAAAAGAGGAAGGCTTCGATATTAAGAACTGTTTTCCAGCAAAACTATAAGAGCGTATCATAGCAGTAACTGTATGTATCATTTGCTTATTAAATACTGTACATAGATTATTAAGAGCACAATCCTATCCATGTCTACTCAAAAGTAAGCCCTATTGTGTTCAATGACTCTTATTCCCAGGAAAGTGTCCTGAGGATTGTAGCCTCTTGGATCCTACACACTTTTCTGGGAATAGGCTCCATTGAATCCAATAGGGCTTACTTCTGAGCAGAGAGGCTTAGGATTGCAACTATATAGTCTATGTAGCTAAAGAAAGGTAGAGTATGGCAGTATAAACATTTCATTACAGCTGGCACTTTGGGGATAAATTCCCTGACCCCCCCAATTTGGGGATACCAAAATCCACGGATAAATCTGCAGGGGAGGCATCAGAGGAATTCTGGACAAGACCGTCAGTGCCTTCTGATCACATCTGGAGGTGTCCTTAGGCACATGGAGGCCATGTGCAGCCCCTTGGTGACACTTTTAGTTTTTTGTAAAACAAACAAACAAACTAGCTATCCTTTGTTGTCCTTCTGATTCTCATGAACAGGAAGTCTCAGCACTGGGCTGTCCCCTTCCACCAAACTCAGGGTGGTATTGCTGGAAGTGCTCTCAAACACATGTACAATGTGGAAAATCTATTATGTGTCCAGATACCAAATGCAGTGACTTATGGCATCACTCAATGGAATGGCATGAAGTGATATCATGTCAGGCAAGGATATCAATGCAGGGATATATAACTTTGATTGCAGTGAGAAGAATGCAGCTGGGAAGGAAATCAAAATAGATCAAGCAATAGAGTGTTCATAATCACTTACAAATCTAAGTCTTAGTGTCTGGGTGAGAAAAAGAGGAAATCCTTATAGGATCATCTAATGGTACATATGGAGGTGAAGAGAAAGGAGTGGGAAAATGATAGGATTGGGGAAAAATTGGATAGAGTTTGGCTACTATTAGCCTATAGACTTGCAACCCTCATACCAGAAGAAGAAAGAACATAAACACAAAGCACCCAATTCTATTCCATTTCCTAGAATCAATGCAGGTATGTATGCTAAGAGGTCTGCATCAAATCTAATCACAGAGGACTCTTCACGGTGAAGGTATGTTTTGTTCCCTTATGTTTTGGCTGCACTGTGGCTGCATTTACCCTGGAAAGTTGGTTAGGATTGGCCCCTAAATGTGTCATCAATTTGACTGCACACAGATGTGTCATCAATTTGACTGCACAATTTGACTCCTCACATAAGATAGGTGAGGTGGTTTGGATATCCCAAATGCCATAAAATTTGTCCCCTTTGGTTCTTGCCACATTTTTACTGAGACATTTTGGAACTGCAGGCTTCTGAGAAAAGGTTATTTATATTTTATTGATGTAGCATTAAGTTTTGATCTTCAGATACCATGCCAAGGAACATAGGCTGATACACACACACACACACACACACACACACACACACACAGAGAGAGAGAGAGAGATCATAGGCATTCTGTATTTTCTTCATTTCATGATGCCCTCTTGCTGCAGCCCCAAGACATCAGTGGAACTTGAAATAATAAAGATTTCACAATTGAAATAATGAGTGTGCTTTTAATAACACCTTAAATGGATTCTGTCCTAGAGCTTGAGATGCAACTGAGAATTACAATTTTCAACATTTCTGTTCTGTCAGCAAAAAAAGCTGCTGAGCCCTTGGAGCATTTTGCCTCATTCACTGTGCAGTAGGGGTGGGGATACAATCTACTTCCCCTTCTCTCATAAACACAAAAGTTCTCAAGTAAAGGCTGTTTCTGCCTTGCACAACACCTATTTTACTGGGCTCATAAGGTAAGTCCTTCCACACGGCAATTTTTTGCAAACACTTCCTGCGACATTTCTTGCCTTGGAAAAATCCCTGCCAAATACAAGCCCCTTCCCTTGATAGCTTTGGTGTTTACAGATTGTTTGAAGTTGCCTTACCATAATTTTCTCACTCTTGTTTCAAGAACACGAATCCCTTGGGGGAGGGGAATAAATGGTTTTAAAATTCAGGATGAGGCCCAGTTTGCTGACTAACCCGTGCATTCAGATTGCCACGTAATTTCAACACTTTTGCCTGCTACGGGTAGAATGGCTGTCTTGTTCCCATTTGTTTTCTTTTCACTACTTTTGTTGCTATTGCTGTTGCCGCTGCTGTTTGAAGAATCAGGAAGTCACAAATCCATTTACAGATCCATAGAGATCCATCTTCATACACCTTCATCTGTATTTTTAAACCCTTTTACGCTGAACTAATCAGGGTGACCATATGACCAGAAATTTCCAGATTTGTCCTCTTTTTTAGTCTCCTGTCCGGGTGTCCTCCAAAAGGGCTTCATTGTCCTCCATTTTGGCTTCATTTTGGAACTTTGCAATGGTGTGCAGTTCCTCACTATGCCATATGTTGTTGGATTCATATTGAAGAGCAGAATCCAATGCAAAAATTGGTTTTGAAATATCTCCTATCAAAAGTTATGACCAAAAAACTAAAAACCTGCATTGAGCTCTATGGCAAAATGAATGCGCCCAATATTGTGGCTTTACTTGTGAGTAGGCAAACATACCACTGTCCGCCAGAAAGGCCAGGCTTAGAGGAATCCAAGACCTTGTCCTCCTTTTGAGGTTTGGGCATCTGGTCACCCTGAGCTAAATCTGCCTAAAATCCTTCTTCAGTGCAGTGGCTTAAGATACAGGCACTCCTCCATTCTATATGGCCACCGTGTCGCTACTATTTCCTCCAAAGGGAAGCTCTCCACCTCCAGGGAGTATGCAAAACTTATCACCAAACCAGTCAGTCTATAGATATGTTCGTTTTTTTCCTTTTAATTGGTTCCAATAAATGATCACCTGAAAAGGCTCTACTCCCTAAGTTAAGTTGCTTGCTTCTTTCCCGGGACACCCTTCTGCTTTCTTTGCAGTTTATCAGGTGACCTATATAGAAGCCCTTCTCCTATAATACAGCCCTGGTAAGGGCTTGAAGCCACCTTGACTCCCCTGGGGAAAAGGTGGGATATAAATAAAGTATATTATTGAATAGGTGCCTCATTTCCCAAAATGCTTATTTGGTCTACCCCAAATCTCTTTGTGGAATTGGTTCAGGATCTGCCCGTTCTACCATTTCAGTACATGAAAACAATTGCATTCACTCACTGCCTTTATGAATTCTATACCTGTATTCCACTGAAATTCATGAGTCCAGATTTTCTCTTTTTTCCATTTCCATAAATTGGCTTTCACAATCATGACTTTATGGTTGTGAACCATGGCTACTACAACCAAGCTACTTTATGGAAGCCTATTTGCATGTTAGGACCAGGCTTTACTAAAACAATGAAATTAAAGTGAAATGAATCAGTTCAAATTGGTGTTGTTTCTTCATCACTGCTGTACTGCATTCATTTCAGAATGCAGTTGTAAAAGGTGAGCAATTTGATTTGTGCCTATCTTGATTATATCTATGTGCTGTTCTATCATTGTACATGTATGGCTTCATACATATGTTTATAATACACCTTTCATTTCAAAAAATCTGATGAAGTAATAAATTTAAGATTTGAGTTGTGTGTTTTTTTTTAAATGCGGCTGCCAACCTGCCCAGTAACCCTCTTAATGACTGCTAGGAAACCAAGTGTTTTCCAACCATGTGTTTTAAATTTGAAGGCAGTATGTCTTGTCAGCCTTCTCAGATGGACCAATGGACAAGCTGGTAGTTTTGGTGTATGCAAAGACTTCTCTTTTGGTGGGGGGTTTCTTTGCAGACAGATGAGGTCAACAGTATTTTTTTAAAAAGTACTATGAGGGTGGGGAATCAGGCAGAAAGATACATTTGAGTGTTTCATTTCAGTAAGCCCATCAAACAACTACACCTTCATAAAGCCATTACTATTCCTGTCTCTTTACTCTGCCTGTTAACCAGAAGGCCAGGGTTCAATTCCCGGGTCGGCCCCACAAGACAGGGTGAGTGCCTGTACTTAGCCCAACTCTGTGACGCCAGCTGGATCCAATCGTATTGGCTCTGCCTTTCCATTGGACTAATTCAGTGGCGTGGAGGGGGGATTTGCTGCTTGGGTAACAGCCTATCCTCCATAAAAAATCCAGCCCAGGCTTTCGTGCTTCGCATGCAGTGTATGCAGCGCCGAGCACGATATCATAGTCTTTCAAGACTGGTGGAGGCCTGCTTTATACTCACATATATCCAGCACATGGGCTTTATCAATGAACATTTCCCAAATACTAGATTTACTCAAATCTAATACTCCCCTTTTCCAGCCAAATTTCATTTCCAAAATCAGGGTGTATATTAGATTTGATGGTGCATTAGCTTTGAGTAAATATGGTGTTTTGATTAAAAGTAAATAAGTATACTTTTTACTATATTATATATTATATAAGTATACTTTTTACTATATTACAATAAAAATGTAACATATGCATTGTTGTATAAAGTAGTGCAATTAGGTAAAAATCATAACATAAACCTATTGTCATATTATTATTGTCATATAATCCATTGTTGAATGCAGTAAAATTAAATTTTACACCTGCTTTGCAGCTGTGCAATCGCAAGTAAACATTTTTTAAATCTCTAGCCTTTTAAAATTGGGGTGCATATTAGATTCAATGTTGCATTTGATTTGAGTAAATATGGGTGCAATCCAGAGCAAGGTCAGCCTGCTCTGCCTTAACTGCTCTCTCCTAACTATTCTGTATCCAGAGCAGAAAGTTATGCTGCATCCAGAGAGCCAGGAAGCCTGGGCTGCCCTAACTGCTCCAGAGCATGCTAAGTCAGTGACAGCTGGGGAGGGCTTGCTCCTGAGTAGACCCCCCTCAGATCACACTGAAGAAGGAACAGCTGTGGTGCCTACATTATAAGGAAGCCCAGCAGTTCCTGACAACCAGTTACAGCTGCAGTTCTTCTAGTGGGAGATGGATGCTTGGAATGGTCTGCTGTATCCTGAGGTTAGTGGGCTGCCATAGTTGTGCCATATCCTGAGGTTGAGAGGCAGGGATTGCAGCTAGGCTGGCCAAGAACTCAGATTTTTGGTCAACACTACCATTCTTACTCAGACCTTATCATGGACCCCCTATGGGTCTACTCATTACTATACCTGCTCCTGAGGTGGTATATCTCTGAGGAACTGGAAGAGGGCATTTCTGCCTTGAAACAGGCTTTGGATACAGAGTAACTGCTCTGCCCTAGGCAATGCTAAACATGCCCTCAACTTGCCTCTCCTGAGCTGCTTAGGCTGCCCCAGTTAGGGCAGAGCAGCTCCACCTCTCTTAGGGCACCCTATCTTGCCTCGCTCTGCCCTAAGCCTCTTCCAGAGTAACTGGGCTGGAGCATCTTGCAGTTGCTCCACCCTAGTGACATATAGGGCAACCTAAGGGCTCTTATGTGGACAGATTAGCTGCTCTGGATTGTGCTGTATGTCATCTAGCCCCATCTTTATTTTTTATCTTTCTGTCTCTCTTGATGCCAATAATCTTATTTTTAAAATTTCATTTTCTTAGTCTGATCCTTCAACACCTTACAATTATACTCAGAATTATGCAATATACTCATTCAATGCATGTTCTGCTCTTTCAACCTCTCTGCTGTTGCCTGTTTCAAAGGCTAAAATCCCCCATGTTGATTTGCCTATGACATGGTGATTCAGGCTGTTTTTGTATAAGTGTGTGAGAAAAAAAAGCAGGCTTCCATCAGTATTGAAAGACTATGGTATCGTGCTTGGCGCTGCATGCAAAGCATGAAAGCCTGGGTTGGATTGTTGTGGAGGATAGGCTATTTCCCAAGCAGCAAATCCCCCCTCTCCATGCCACTGAATTAGTCCAATGGAAAGGCAGAGCCAATATGATTGGATCCAGCTGGTGTCGCAGAGCTGGGCTAAGGACAGGAGCTCACCCTGTCTTGTGGGGCCGGCCCGGGTCTCGAACCCTGGCCTGCTGGTTAACAGGCACAGCGTCTGAACCGCTTGTGCCACACTTATGGTCACGTTATCTCCTGGACTATTCCCATTCCAATGACAGCAGGAATTTGCAAAATAAAAAGGGCACCTGCAATTTGCTATCTGAAAAGCACTGAAGCAACATTTGTAAACTTTAAAAATAAATGTTCCACTTTTAAACCATTTCTACTTCTCACTACAGCTCCAGTCCCTAACCTGTCAGATGAATGGGGGATCTATCTATCTATCTATCTATCTATCTATCTATCTATCTATCTATCTATCTATCTATCTATCTATATGCACATACACCCACATGCATGGACATACGCACGCACACATATGGATGTACGAATAATGCACAGATGGCCAAATCACAGTTTAAACAGACATAGGTTTTCTTGAGCCTTCCAAAGAATGATGAGGAAGAATGCTAATCTTAGACAGTTCTCATTTACTCTTTACTCTTCTTTCCCCTCATTATTTTTCTTTTGTTTTACACAGAGGGATTAATATATGAATCATTATTCTTATTTTGGCTTGTGAAATGCAACATGGTGCTTTTATCTCTCTCCCAAGAGTGCACATTGGCACCATTGCAGAGGACATGGAGGAAGCGATTTTCAAAGAAGCAGATGTAGGAACTTCAAGAGCATCTGCATTGATCGTTTGAGTGGAGGGGATTTCTACTTGTTATTTTCCATCTCTCCAAGTCATTCCTGCACGTTTCTGCCACTTTGAATCAGAACGGCATGATGACATGTTATTTTAAAGGGACACATACCATTTTCATTAAGGGATCCAGTTTTTCATTCTCCCTATAATCCCAGAAAAGAAGCAAAATTCTCTATATCAGATGCCACTACTGAAAACAGAAATTTGTGTAAGAAGGAAGGAAGGAAGGAAGGAAGGAAGGAAGGAAGGAAGGAATGGGAACGACAAGAATGAAGAGAAGGACATAAGTGGCATGAGTTGAAGCAGTAACACAGAGAAACATCATGGTATTTATGTATAAAGAGTACAAGTTAAATAGTATCAGCCCAGTCCTAACTAGAGCTATGCTGCTCATAATGGCAATAGAAGACTGTAATAGTGTTGTAAAATTGCTTTGGCAATGCACTTTACATAAGCACATGCATATGCGTATGTACACAAGCACATGACTGTTGCCTGTGTACAAAACATGCACAAGCACATTTTGACCACTATCAAAATAGTGTCCCCACAAATGGCAAGAGTGGCAGACACTTGCCACTGGACCCAGCTATTCCCAGCACTGATGGTAAGTCAATAATGGGTTGCCCAGGCCCCCTGGGGGGGTTGTAGATGGTAATGATACTACTGATATCCTCTGTTCTTGCCTGGCATCAACTGTGCCAGCCAAAAGAGATGGTGCAGATGCAAGTAGACACATGGGGGTCTAAAGGGACTGTGCATTAAGGTAAGTAAAATCTAAGTAAAGAGGCAGGAGCTAGTTAGGAGAGGGCACTAACAGCACAATCCTAACCCATGGTTAGCTGGCACAAGTAACTGGGGGGTTAGGTTAGCAGATTGCAAATAAAACAGAAGAATAGATATAAGTCATTGTCATAAAAATAGTTTTAAAATACAGCAGCCTATAACTGAAACCTGGAACTAACCCTAGAGATAGCTAAAATCATTTAAAAGGGAGAAGGTTCTGAGAAATAAAAATGTTTTTAAATTGTAGAAAAATAGTGACTCGGCATAAGAAATGCTTTGAGTTTGTAGAATAAAAAGCTATATAAATGTTAAATCTAAATATGGGTGGAATTCTGCAAGTACAGGAGTTTTGTGATTTTTATAGAACGGAGCCACTCCATATGCAGGATGGAGAGTACTTAAGGCTCTTCCTTCATCACAGGAAGCAATAGTAAGCTTGCAGCCAGATAGCAGCCATCATTTTCAAATGTGTCTTTTTTAAGCTTTCACCAACTTCAGTCTTTGAATTGCAATATGCTTTGACACATAAACACAGGTGTGTTCCTCCACATCTGGAACTACAGAAGAGTTTTATAGGCCTTGTTTTGCATTAATAGCCCATTCTGAATGAAATCTAAGCAGGATGCAGCAGTGCCACCACAAGCTCTGTTGCATCCAACAAGGGCATTTTGGCTGCTGGTAGTCTCTTTGAGGTCAGGGGGCTTTTCTCTCCTTGCCCCCCAAACCCACCATGAATCAATGTGGACCTGTGCCAAAGATATTGAGTTGATCCATACAGGCAAATCAGGGCAAGGAAGGGAGATAGGATTTGGCATATGCCAACCCAGCATTGCCAATCCTGCCCGTATGGGCCTGAACATATTGGGCCACTGTTGTAAATGGCGAGTGGCACTGTATGGATGTTAGTAGACCCTCTGGCTCCCTTGCCAGTGGTTTGTGCAGCTGGGTGGGTAATGGGTGCCAAGGGTAAAGACTGGGGTGGGGATCAGGGTTGCTGGGAGCATGTTGGGATGGATATATAATGCAATGGTGCTACCAACATCCTATGTCCCTTATCCAGCCTTGTTGTGCCTCACGGGTCTGCTTGGATTTGCACTAGCCAAAAAGCTGGTGCAGATCTGAGTCAACCCATCAGGGACTGGTGGTCAAAGATAAAATAGGAACTTCTGAATAGAATATTTGCCTAAATTTTCATGCTTTTTATTTGTTGAGATGTGTGGATTGTTTGGCAGATTAACCCTACAATCCAAAGTAACTACGGGAGCACATAAGAGACATTACGTGTGCCCATACTTGTGGCACTACCTAGTGAAAACCTATGGGAAATTCATATTGCAATTCAGAGCAAATTGTTCTTATACTGGAGCAAGGACTCCACATAGTTACTCTGGATTGCGCTCTTAGATTTGTAAGCAGTTTTTTAGGTTAGCTTTGCAACACGAAATGCCAACTATCAAATACCATCAATTATAAAATATCATATGTATCATCCCTCAGATGTTGTTAGATAATAAATACCATGGCTTCCAGCTATTTTGTACTATCAAATATCAGCAGACAGAGATCAAAGCTGTTATGCAGCTGTTACTGAATGTCAACGAGAGAATATCTGGCAAATATTGGATCATTCAGAGACAATATAGAGAAGGGTGCTAGAGAGAAAATGCTCTAGTTAAATGCTCTTAACTGTTATGAATGACCACTTATAAAGTGGTCATTCATAACAGTTAAGTGGATGCAAACATGTTAGGAGGGAAGTGTCTGAATTTTGAAAGGGAAACATATTATTGGCATCTATTATTTTAGGACAGCTTCTTTCCTATAGTAAATATATGACTTAGCACAGTAGTTTCCAAAGAGTTAGAGGCCGTAGAGGCTGCTACCTGATAATGTCAAGGGGTATATCTATTCTGATGATCTATGCAGCAGGGCCTCCCAAGGATTATTTAATCCTAAATGTATATACAGTGGCGCCTCACGTAACAAATTTAATTCGTTCCGGAGGCATGTTCTTTACATGAAACATTCTTTATGTGAAGTGGATTTTCCCATAGGAAATAATGGAAACTCAGATGATTGGTTCCACATCCCCCCAAATATTCATATAAAAATATTAACTGGATGTAAAAATGATGATAGAACACTGGGATTGAAGTGAATCTTCACTTGAATCTTATGAATCTTATGAAGTCTACTTAGGCTGCAGTCCTAAAGACACCTTCAAAGTGTCTCCCCACTTTCTCCTTCTCTCCATTCTGAGCCTCTCTCCCCCCTGTTCCCTTCTGGCTAGCCCTGAACTGCTTCCCTCTTCTCCACTGCTCTTCTCTCCCTCTTCCCAGCGGACACCTGGCCACAGGAGGAACATCACAGAAGTGTTGCTTTCATTATGGGCAGGTGTGCTAGGCAGCCCTGATGCTTTTTAAACAGGCTGCTGGCCGGCGCGTCTGCCCCAACTGCCAACGAATGTGTTCTTCACGTGAAGCATGTTCCTTTATGTGAAGCAGAATCCTGGATAAATTTTTTGTTTGTTACGTGAAACATACTTTACGTGAGGCATTCTTTACATGAGGCGTCACTGTAGTCTCATCTGTCCTGTCAATTTCATGACCCAACATGACTCACTCATGACCCAACTCATGGCTCCTAGACAGTGGTGGGCTTCAGGGGGTTCTCACATGTTCTAGAGAACCCTTTGCTAATGAGCGCCTGGTTCTGAGAACTGGTTACTAATGGGACATAAAACCTGTTGTTAATTTAGGTTATTAGGACATAGAACCTGTTGTTAATTTATGTGAATTCCACCACTGCTCCTAGACTCACAATTTGGGAACCATTCACTAGCAGTTGATAAAATGGAACCGTTTGTGCTTTTCAGATGCTAAGAGGGAATTCACTTACCTACAGTGGTGCTTGCAATATGTCATTACATTGTGCTGAGGAACCTCGATATTCTTGATAGTGACCAATTTAAAGTCATAAAGACAGCATGAAAGTGGTTTTTTAAACAAATAATGCATTTGTTATCATAGTAATGGCTGAAATATTAAATTTGGCTTTCTTTTTGCTTTTTGCTTAGAGGTTTAAAAAAAGCATATCTGAATACAGCTTGCAAAAGAATGGTTTGTATCTAAAAATTCACAATCCAGAATGACTCTGGTTGCCTTGAAATCCTATTTCAACACTCAACTCCCCTGGAAGGTCATGTTGAGAGTGATGACAGCCAGCAATGAAATGTATGTGGCATTGTCACCACCTGTGATTGGTGGCAAAGTACAGGCTTTGTCCTACCATACACTGACTTCTCACCCACCTTTAATAATGTAAACAACTGCTGGTCACATTTGGGTTGCTGAAATGCCACCTAAGGATCACATGGCTTGTCAGCAAAGCTTGTCAGCAAAGCAGCCCTTTTGTTTCTGAGGAGATGCAGCATGCATATAATTTCTGGAGCAGGCCCTCCACTTGATGCACAAAAGTGTGGATCTGGGGAAGAAATTATTGTTCACACTCTTCAAAATCAATGGAAATGTTGATTTCAGTCATGTAAGATTTTATCATTGTTTCAAATTCTTGTGATTTCACATAATTAGGTATGACACCAGGGTAATGAGGATTTGGGCTTGCAGTTTTCCTAGGTCTGTTTGGATGATATGTGCACATGCTCCCCTTCCTTCTTGGGTTGATTTCCAAAATCATTGTTGGCTGGAAAATTTGTCCAAACCATCCTTCTATATTTGCTGCAAAATTCACTCTCTTATCTACTTTTAACATTTTCCCTAGCAATTCAAAAAACTAACCAGGAAATGGGGCGGGGGGGGGGGGTGACATGAGCAATGTGTATCCTTTATGGACAGGGCTGGTTCAGGTGATCAAAGTTTGGACATCATGAGGAACTTCCAGAGACTATATATGAATGGATCTACAGTAATCATGTTAATTGTTAATTAATAATAATAATGAGGATGAAGATGTAACATTTGAAGCATCAGCATAAACACCTCTTTTACAATAAGAATGAATATACCATATATATATATGTCACAACTGTTTTGTTTCTGTGCATACCTTCTGGTAGTTTTGCACAAAAGATGTAGAGTTCCTTTCAGCAAGATTCAGTGAAATTGGGGAGGAAATATTTGCAGGATCTTGTGAACTTATGAACTCTTCAGATAATACCTTAGTGGGGTGGGAGCTGCTGCAAATGTGGTGCCACAGCATGGAAGCCTTTCTGGCCTGGTAAACAGTGCTGGTGTGGTATATATTGGAAAATGTAAGAGGAGGTAACATTAAACAATATTGTGGCTTGATCTCATGGACAAGGAAGAAAAAGCCATAATTCAGTGGTGGGCCTGGTCTGGCCCAACAACCAGATCGCCGGAAGTGGGTGGGCCAGGCTGGGGTCAGGGGGCATGACCTGGGTCTGGGGGCGGGGAGGGTCATGGGCAGGGCTGGGGAGGGCACGCCACCCACCCCAGCATGCTGCGGGTGTGGGTGGGCAGGGCAAGGGGCGGGGCAAGGGGCAGGCCCCAACCCAGGAGCATTGCACGTGCGCCAAACGTGGCGCACACGCCGTGGGTGTCCTGAAGCTGGTCGACCAGCTGGTCAACCATTGCCATCCAAGCACATTGTACCATCTCCATCCTGGCCAGGCAGCATTGAAAGCATACTTTTAAGAGGCAGCAATGCCACAAAAGAAGAACCATTTTGCTGAGCTCCACCAGCTCCTCAGTAGCCATGCAGGGCCTTCTAGCACTACACGGACACCCTTGATTCTGCACTACTTCTAGGGCTGCTGCAGAATCAATAGACCCATCACAGGATTACTCCACTTACTTGGGGGAAGGGGATGAAAGTCCCCTTTTCCTGATTAGGTGGTAATCCCCTGTGTTAATCTGCAGCGCTCAGGATACTGTGGCAGCCATTTTGGCACCATGGTACTCCTGGCATTGTAGTCATCTTAGGATTGGACTGTCTGAGCATGGCAAATGAGTGATATTATATACTTCTGGGTGCTTGCTTGTACGGTGCAATGCTGCCCTGAGTACTTTGAGAACGTTAGAGTATGGGAACCACTGCTCTATTGTACATAGTTTCACATAAATTATGATAATTTATACAAGCGTACAAGATTAAATACATTATAGTATTTAGCATATGCCATATGGATATACTACGTATAGTAGTACAGCACATAAACATAATTTGTCTCCTTTTGAGGAGTTCATGGAAATGTGACATTGCATTGTCATTAAACAAGCTAAAAAAATACTAGTGACTCTTTTAGTGAATATTTTGGGTTATGGAACCAATCATCTGAGTTGCCATTATGTCCTATGGGAAAAGCCACTTTGTAAGAAGAATGCTTCTGGAATGAATTATGTTCTTCTTATAAGGCACCACTGTATGCTAAAAATATACAGTCATTACCATTCCTATTTAGAAGAAAATATATTTTCATTCATCTGGTTCTGAGAAATGCTTGAAAATATACATGGAAATCCAAAAACAAAAATCTGGGAACGAAAACCCCAATTTAACTCTCATAATTTAGGGTCTGTCTTCTATATTTTGAGAAGGAATGGGGACAAGCCCTTGCTAATTCTAAACAAATGAATTGGCAGTTAAGCTGCTAATATTTATAACTGTACTAACAAAAATCTTCTCATTAGTATAACTACAATCTGTTGGTCTTTTTGTGTGAGAGATCCTTGTGTGTTCAAGGCTGTGATCTAAGCATACTTACAGGAAATAAGTTCCACTGAAACCCATAGGATTTAGCATCCAGTAATAATAAGTGTGTTTAAAAGCAAAATGTTGGTGTTTGTAGAATAAAGCTCTTAAAGAGTAACAGCCAGGACAATTACCTTATTATACTGAATAAACTGGGGAAAAATAAGATCTAATGTCTGACTCATATATTTAACATCTGTTGTTACTGGACAGGCCTGAAAGGCAGCTAATTCATTGCAATTGTGTTTTTAACAGAGTGACTAAGTTGTGAACATTTAAAAAAGTAATTTTCCTCAAAATGAACATAACTTTACAATCTTGGGGACGAGTGACTCAGAGAGGCACTTGTTTCAAGTTTCACTAATTAGCAGTTTTTCAGAGCTATTAAACATAAACCTTAGAATTGGAAGGGGAAAAAATGGAATTTTAACAAAGAGCATACCAGTTATCCCTTCTGCTACTATGGTAGAAATGAGATTTAATCATAAATTCTGATTCAAGGTAGTGGGTCTGAGGGATTTTCTCCCTCTGGGGAAAATTCAACCTTATTTGGCTTATACTATTATTTAGTATTAGTTAAGTAGTTTATCTTACATGCCAGCAATGTACTTAAAAAGCAGTCAGTTCATTGCATTGGACACAGCTGTTCAGAGGCAGCCTGTACCCCTGTGCTGCCTCTCACAAGTTGGAACTTGAGAGGTGGAACTGTATATGGGGTGTAAGGTGAGGTAGTGTAAGGGGTGTAAGAGAGAGATAGGGAAAGGGTAAGGAGGAGACATGCTGGAAGAGGGAATGGGGCAGGGTGGTCATGGTGGAGCTTAGGACTTTCTGGAATTAGCTGGAGACTGTAAATTTTATGTGTTCCATAACAGCGTTCTGTGCGCCTCGGTGTATAGTCATGCTGGCCCCATGACCACAGAAGTGTCAACGCTGGCTCTAAAGGCTTAGAAATGGGGATGAGCACGGCACCCTAGAGTCGGACACGACCGGCAAATAAGAGATTGCCACAGGACTGAGAAACACTGCAGGACATTGCAGGGTTACATCCTTTACACAGGGGAACGGGACAAAAGCAGTGCTCAAGAGGACAAAATTCTGCAGTGCTCAAGATAGCAGCCATTTTGGCACCTCAGGATTGGGCTGCCCATATTAGTCAAGTCTGTTCACTGGTAACCCAACTCTGTATACTTTAGAGTATGGCACCACAGTGTCTCAAACTAGTAGAACTTATATAAGTTTTGCTTTTGTTTTTGTGGTAATACTGTAAACTGAGAATATTTCTTGTTATTTAGGTCAGTGGTCTACTGTCAGAGAATGTGAGGGGGAAATATCTCCTAGCTCTACAGAAGAACTGTGAACAACGATCTTCATTAAAAATCAGATGCTCTGTTTGCTAAGAGTGCTGCTGAAATTTCTCATTGTGGTTTTATGTTCTGGCTTTAACAAAAGCTTGTGGTGAATTTGTGCAAGAATTTGTGCATTTTAAAATGTGCTAGAGAGCTTCAATATTTTCTAGTTTCAAATAAATGGTTTATAGCCTACATTTTGTGCATGGTTTAAGTAAAAAAGCTGGATATACATTTGGAAAATTAAGTGACTGATATTTGCAGACTGAAATTGTATTCCTTCTGCTTCAGTGGCTTAAAAATTCAAATACCAGCCTATCTGAATAGTAACCTTGAATTCCCCCCCCCCTCTCTCTCTCACTCTGTGTGTAAGTGCATGCGTGAGTACATGTGTGTGTCTCAAATAAAATATAATTTAACTTTTTCATACAGAAAAAACCGCTCATGGCATATTTTTTCAATTCCCCAAGAGGCAGGAATGATAGCATGCTTTTCTTTATCTTAATTTCATTTTAATAAGTTGATTTTAAATTACATTAAGTCCTGAAAGACAGACAAGCTTAGCTCTAAAGCCATAAATTACTTTTGGGAGTCCTCTTATCGTTTGAACTTACACGTTATGTCTCTGCTAATTTAAAAGAATTTCTGCTGCAAATAGGGATTTATAATCCAAGCACGGAGTGTGAGATGTCCTTCCAAAAATTTTTTTAGGGGTGTGTGTGAAAAAACCCACAGCATTTTGTCCACAACTTCACAGCTAAGTGAATAGACAAAGTGGCGTAAAATATCTTTTCTCTGTTTACTAATTACTACATGGCTGCCAAAGAGACTGGTCAAGAGATATAACTTCAAGGGATGTGCGAGTGTTAGACTGCAGAATCTGCTTTTGAAATAAGTGAACATGAAAGGAATGCGTTGTGAGTGTCTATCAACTGTTTATCTGGGAGAGTCCAACAGATAGGGAGCTTGACAGTGAGAATCTTGCTCCCAAACCAATGAAAAACCAATGTTTCTTTAGCTCCTGGGACCACACGGTGTATCTTTTCTTGCTCCATAAGGGAGTGACTGGTATTTGAGTGCTGATAAGAGCAATCTTTCTGGTGGTGCCAAGTTAGAAAAGACATTCCACAAAAACAAACAGCTCAAATAACAGAGCAGTGGAAGGAGCACTGTGCATGGGAAGCAATCTCTCTGTGCTCAGTAAAGTGTGCCACAGCACAATCCTATGTGTCTATGTTGACACAATCCTGTGTCAGAAGTAAGCCCCACTGAGTTTGGTGAGACTACGAGTGCAATCTTGAACGCCCACTTGGGCTGGTGCAAATCCTTTGCACTGGCTCAGAAGTGTCACAAAAGTACCACAAAGCACTTTCAAGTCACTCTTCCAAGGGGTGGGCTGACACTAGGTATTTGTGCCAATCTCTCTGCACCGCTCTGGGCATTGGAAAAGGATGTGCTGTTCTGTCCAGCTGGCAAGAGGCATTTTGGGGAGGAGGGAGAGTGGGCAGCAAGCATTCCCAGGGATGAGTGGCCAGGGATCCAGCGCTTGGCCTGGATCCAAGCCCCATTCCCAGACAGCCTGAGGCCGCTAAGATCAGTGGTGTGGATCTTAGTTGACCCATTGGGCTGCTGCTGTGATATCTGGAGTAATGGGAAAAAATTCCCTTGCCCTGTGGTAGAGTAGATACAGTCCCAATCTCATGCTGGATATAATGCAGGCTTGGTGGCCTGCCTCTTCCAGTGCAAGTTAGGATTGCATTGTAAGTTACTTCCATTTAAATGGATTTAAGAGGAAAGGAGTTTTGTGCCAGCTGAACTTGTCCAATGCCAAGATCTGGGGGCAGGATAGGAAGGAGGCAGGAAGGAGACATGGCGGAAAAAGGTGGCCAGGGAGGAGGCAGAGCAGGGACTCAGCAGGTATGCCATATCCCAACCCTGTTCCCTGGGAACCTTTCACTTTACCCCGGTAATGCAGCAATGGGTCTTCATGAATTTGTGCCCCCTCTAGAGAAACAGGGTTGCCGCAGAATCAACTTGATTCTGGGCAGCTCTGTTCCTTTGGAGTTGGCACAGATGCAAATGGACCTATTGGAGTTGTTGCTGCATTACAGTAGCATGGCAGCTGCCCCCAAAGTGCACTGGATTCAGTGCAGGCATGTCAACCTGCTTACCCCAGTGTTTGTTAGGACTGAGCTGCAAATGTGTATGAAAATAAATAATAGTATGTCCAATCTTAAGAAGTCATGAAGTCCTCCACAAAGTAAGGAAACATTTGTTCCCTTACTAGGAGTCTGTACTAGAATGTTGGATAGAATTGGGCCCTAAATTTTTCTTGGAGGCGTCAAAAAATTATAAGAATGATAAGATGAGTTTGTGCATATTAGTAGAAAATTTGTGTTCTTACTGCACCATACAGATGCATGCAGATGCATACAGAAAATTTGTGTTCTTACTGCACCATACAGATGCATGCAGATGCATACAGAAAATTTGTGTTCTTACTGCACCATACAGATGCATGCAGATGCATACAGAAAATTTGTGTTCTTACTGCACCATACAGATGCGTACAGGGTGACCATACAGAATGGAGGACAGAGTGCCTCTACCTTTAAGCATTGGAATTTTGGCTGGTGCTGCTTTTTAAACCCTTCTATGTTGAGTTAAACCTGCCTAAATTCCCTCTTCTATACAACAATTAAAGGTACAGTGGCGCCTCACATAACAAATTTAATTCATTCCAGAGGCATGTTTGTTACGTGAAACGTCCTTTACATGAAGTGGATTTTCCCATAGGAAATAATGGAAACTCAGATGATTGGTTCTAGAACCCCCAAAAATATTCATATAAAAATATTAACTGGATATAAAAATGATGACAAAACACTGGAATTGAATTCAAAACATGCATTCAGTGTGCATGAACCTATGAAGTCTACATAAGCTGCAATCCTAAAGACACTTTCCTGGGAGTAAGACCCATTTAACACAAAGGGGCTTACTTCTGGGTAGACATGGTTAGGAGGCTGCAATCCAAGACGCTTTCCAAGTGTCTCCCCACTTTCTCCTTCTCTTCATCCCGAGCCTCTCTCTCCTCTGCTCCCTTCTGGCTAGCCCTGAGCTACTTCCCTCTTCTCCACTGCTCTTCTCTCCCTCTGCCCAGTGAATGCCTGGCCACTGGAGGAACTGTGCAGAAGTGTTGCTTTCATTATGGGCAGGTGCGCTAGGCAGCCCTGAGTCTTTTCAAAAGAGCTGCCGGCCAGCGCGTTTTCCCCAACTGCCAATGAGTGTGTTTGTTACGTGAAGCACAGTTTGTTACATGAAGCAGAATCCTACAGAAATTTTTGTTTGTTATGTGAAACATACTTTACGTGAGGCATTTGTTACGTGAGGTGCCACTGTATAGCCACTCTGTCCTCCATTCTATATGGTCACCCTGTTGCTGCATGAATCAGTTGCTATCATAAACCAAATTAATACATCTTGATTTCAAAATGTGCTTCTTAGCTGGGCAAAGACACCAGCTTGCTCATTTGGCCCTAGATCTAAAAATGTTGCTAGCATATAGTAAAGCTTTAAAAGTATGGTATATTGTGGATGCTTCTGACAAACTGTTTATGAATTAAACAAACTTGTTTTCTGTTGTAAGAATTAATATACGTAACTAATATTTTGTTTAAAAAATAGCCAAATATTGGGAAGGATTTCATTAAATATCTTCCCAATATTCTAGGTGGTACATGGGAACATACCTATTCACAACATTCAATAAAATCTTAAAGTAGAAAATGACTGATGCATGTAATCAGAAAGATTAAGCGTAGACCCTCAGCCCAATTCTTCTCTTTAAACTTCATTAAACAGAGAGAATTGTTTGGGTCAAGACATCAGGAAAGAGGTGAGTGTCTCTGTTAAACCTGACTTACCATTAATCAATCCTTTCAAAGTGAGGTCTCAATGACCAACAAGGGAAGCGTTTTACAGCACCAGGCATGATATGTGAGGTGACACAGGAAAGGCAGGCTCAAGCCCATGAGAAAAAATGCTCAACCACAGCATCTCTCGTATACAACTAAGAGGAAAGATGTACGTTTCAAATCAGTTGTGGAATACAAAAGTTTCTACCATGTGTTTTTTAACTTCTACGATATAAACTTGCTTGAAAAATATATGCTTGAGAAAAAATGGGAAGTTTTATTAATGGATCTCTAAAACCATCACTGCTTCAATATAATTAGCAGGCAGCTGTTGAAAGCCGAGACTATGTTCTGCAGTCTGTCAGTATCTGACACTGGTCTCTTAATGAGAAAACTCCCAAGAGTATGGTAATTATGGCACAAGGAAGGAAGTGTTCAAATTGCCAGTCACAATAAAGTATTTGTGGCGCAGGTATGAGAAAGTATAGCTCCATGCTATTAAAAAAAATCCCCAAATAATAAATGGATAAGCAGCTTATTGTTAAATGCTCTTGCTACCTTCCTATTTTTGTAGGGTTGTGGAACATCTCTATGATTTTATCATAGTTATCTCCAGATGTATATAAATAATAGAGAATATCTAAATAGTAGAGGAGAGCCAGAGTGCAGTGTCTAAAATACTGCACTTAGACCAGGACTGGTGAGATTTCCACTCCTTCTCCGGCAGAATCTCTTGATTCTAATTGTGCAAAATCCATTCCATAACCCACATTGTTCCATAACAAGCAAAGGAAACATAGAACATATGGTATTGCATTAAACTATTTTCTACCTCTGATGCAAAGTACATGTGGAATAGATACAATAATCACAAACATTCTATTCCATAGGATAGTGATGGAAATCCTAAAAGAAGATCCCACTGAGAAGTGAAATATGATCTCCATATCTCCCCCAACTTAAGTTCAGTGGAGTGGATTATATTTCACTGCACACAGATCAGTACTTGTTCCGCTGGCCAAGTACTAGATCTTCTCAGAACATAGGAACTGCCTAGCTGGATCAGACAAAAGCTCACTGAGTCCAGCATTTACAGCCAATCTTATCCAAGTTTCCCTTCACTGATGCAGTAGTGAAAAGTGTGGCTTACGTTACATTCTGCTGGGAATTGGAGGTGTGATGTATGGGGATATTTGTTCCCTAGCCATAGTGAAAGCCCAGCAGCCACAGTGGGGCAACTTGGACCTCTAAAAGCCAACACGTCTGTGTTGCCTTGTGTTGGCAGATTAGATCCAAAAAGGGGGAGAGAGGGTGCTGCGCATGCTGCTGCCACTGATGCTGCCCTCTTCCCATGCTCAATCGACCCATTCCTTGTCCCCCATTGCTGGCCTTACCTGCCTTGTTAAAAATCTTCCTACTCTTCCCTGGCCTTTTCTGCCACCCGCATTGGCTTACCTGCACCTGTGTGCACTGCTCGTTGCACTGGTGGAAAGGTACAGGTCCTCCAACAGGTTTTTTCTAACTGACATGCTGTTGCAGTGGCACAAGTGGGGAGGGGACAGGATTGGGGCATTTATAGTTGAACTATAATCACCCTGCTGGATTACAGAATCACTATTATTGTTTCTTCTATTATCCCTCCTGATCTCTTCTTTGGTCCTTTCTTTTCAGCCTGTCGGAAGAGTTCTAGCCCTCATTGCCTGGTTTCCAACGGACTGTTAAGATAGCACCAACCTTTGTGTCGTGGTACAGAAATGTTTGAACAACTGGGTAGCCACCAGTGACTCCTCATGTGAAGGGGACTTTTGTAATGGAGTTGCTTGATTCTGCAGCAACCCGTAGGTACCACCACTGCTTGCCAAAAGCTTGCAAAATAACATATGATAATTTTATTTAAAAAATAAATAACATTTTCTGGGAGACATAAGCATCAGTCCATTTTGAAAAAAGGAAACTAAGAAATGAATTGCTCATTTTTCATTTTTTTTTACTTAAGAAACATCTGTATGTAAGTCATATGGGTTTCTTAATGGAAAAGGTTTATGCTTTGAAAAGTCAAGGAAAGCAATCTCTCTGGATCCTGTCCAATGTTTCATTCTGAATCAGAAGCAAACGACCACATCTGGTGCACGAACATACTTAAGAGATCTTCTGCTCATAAAATTTTGGAGTCTCTCAAGTAATCTGGAGAGGAGGGAATCTCCTCTGTGCCCTCACGATATGTCCCATCTAATTGTTTCCATTTAGTTCAAAATGCAAATGTTGCATTCTCACCACATGCACCTCTGGTGGAAATATAACAGTACAACCTTTGCACTTCTGAGACTGACGTTCTGTATACGATTTCCAGAAATTTGCAAGGTCTATATAGAGAATATTAGTGGCCTTGTCTATGAAAATATTTGTTACTCCTGAAGCAATCCACACATCTCAAAGGAGTTTTGATTTATTTATTTTATATGCATGTGCTCCTAAACCTGTGGTGTCAGTATAACAGTGTGTGACCGTGCAGGAGCTCACCATTCTCATTTTGCTGTCCTCTGGGTGGCATTAGCAGTCACAGTACATATATTGCTAAAAAATAAGACATTGACAGCCTGTGTCTTTAGCTCTCAAGATGAACATTTTTTCATTCAGTCTATTCAAATTGAAATATTCTGTAGCTCAATAAAGTCATTGCAAGATTTTTTTATTATTTCCCATTTCCTAGATATTAAGGGCACCATTGTAACCTATTTAAACCAGTGCAATTCACCTTTCTCCCCATTCCTGTGGTGGTGTGGAAAAGCGGGCATATGCCTGTGCATTAGCATAACCCCCCAGGAGTGGTGCAGAAATGCCTTATGACATTTTTGTGACATCCCCAAGCCAGGATGGGACTTGTGCCGGAACTTATGCTGGCTTTACTGGGGCTTAGGATTGCAGCCTATGTATTTACATGTTATACATATTAGTGTGGAACTCTGCAAGCCACCTTGGATAACTTGCAGACTAGGTTAAATCCAATGGATTACAATGGGACGCAACAGTAAATATTTAGTATTGCTATGGCAGATTCTGATTGTGCAAAGTACTTCACATGTATTGCATTGATATTGTCCTTACTCCAGCTTTAGCAAATGGTGGGTCTAGTGAGCAGATCACACACACACACACACACACACACATACACACACACACAGAGAGAGAGAGAGAGAGAGAGAGAGAGAGAGAGAGAGAGAGAGAGAGAGAGAGTTTTAGTGTTGTTTGAGAAACACTAGTCTGAAACTATTCTTGGAGACTTTTATCTGAAAGGTGGGATAAAAATACTACAATTAACCAATAAATCCACTCATCATGAGGAGCTAGTTGAATGACGCTTTGGAACCTAGTCAGAATATTTTAAGAACTTCCAATTGTGATTATCATTAAAAGTGCATTTGTATTCATTTGTGTACCATCCCATAAACATGGTATTTACTTGAATCTAATGTGCACCTTTTCAGTTGAATTTAGTCTCCAAAACTGGTATATTATTATGAATATAGAAGTCTAACCTGTGTGGAATTTACTTTGGACAAGATGTAATTGCTATCTTCTCCCTAGCAGGACTGTGTGGTGATGCAATACAATAACATTTTACAGATTGCGTCTTACTAGGCACATATTTGTTTCCCTGTGACAGTGAATGGCTGAATAGAGCTCCAGAAACCATGAGTAAGGGACCTAGGCATTGATTTACATGGGAGAATTAATCATGGGCCAAGAATTGGAAGTGATTATTTTTGGCCCCCATAAGGCTTCACAAGGCCAAAGAGACTATCTGCAGTTTTCCCAGCATATATAGCAAGAAGAAGAAGGAGAAGGCCATCATACTAGAATGTCAATATCAATGGCTGACTTCATGCCACAGGGGTACCACTGGGAAGAGTGGATGGAAGAGTGATGCCATCCCCTACACCTGATGCCTGGTGTCTTCTCCCCCTCAGGTACACTGCTGCCCCAAAGAAGCCCTTATGTTCATGAATGAAAGCTTGAATAAGCCTTAGGTGCTATTCTCATTTGTATATTATTTATTTTTCTTTTGCTTATTTTTAAAAAAATATACGTTGCCTTTTCCTTTTCAAAGCAAATGCCTAATCATCACCATCTTTTCTTCTTTAGTTTTATTGCAATTCACCTCAATTCTTGTTCATACGCATGCCCTGACTTGATAACTCCCAAATAGTTACATGTCACATAGATAAATGAGCTTCCCTGCTAAACTAATTGTTCTTCATGTCAGAAACAGACTTCCAATGAGATGGATTTTGACTACTGTCACCCTCGCTATCTCAGTGTCTGGTTGAAATCAGTCCATTGATAAGAAAGATTTACCTCCTAATCCTAATTAAATTATGTATTGCAATCTGGAAAGTATGAGCATTGGGAAGGGATCCAACAAATGACCAATACCATTCAACCCCCCCCCCCCCCCCAAAAAAAGCAAACAGACAAGAAAAGTTGTAAATATGAATCTTTGCAGGGAATTATCTGTGCGTTCAAGATTTGCATTCATGGTCTTTAACTGAAGTATAAGTTTAAATTTAGATTTAGGTCCACACAAACTGATCACAACAATTCAGTTTTGCTCTTAATTAAGGAGCAATGCACCTTGATTGACATTATTGCCTACCTTTTGATCCATGGCTCCCTAAGGAGAATAAAAGAATTTTAAGATACAGAACACAATAAAGATAAAAAATTGATTTAAAAAAGGCAATAAGCACCACAGTAAAAACAACCAGGCATGCAACATCAAAGCAGAAGCAATAATGATAACACAAATAATCAAATTCCAAAAGCTTCAATACCAATACAGACTGAGATGGACCTCTCCAAAAAAGGACTTTTTTCACAAGTTGAAATCCTCCTCCTTGGAACATACAGCAGCTGCAGAAGGATCCAGTCTAATTGGGACTATGGTAGAGTAAGGGAGGGGTTCAAATCCCGTTGCCCCTCCATGGTGCTGACCAGGACCTTGTCGCTGCTATTTACTGCTATTTACAAGGCAAACAAGCCCACAACAAACCATATGTTTAATATAACATGCAGCTTGGTTTTTGGTCCTGACTTCAACTAAAATTAAGGTTAAACATGTGTAATGACATTTGCTCTTAGTCATGACCTGTCCACCTCTCTTTCCTTTCCCCCTTTTTTCCCTAGTGATGGTCAGGGGAAGGGGGGGCAGAGGGTGAAAGTCCCAGGCACCTCATCTGTGGGCCTTGTGGGGGTGGTACCATTGGACTCACTGCACTGCTGCTACCACCTATGCTCACCACTCCACCTCTGCCTGCCCTCTGAAGGCAAGCCAAGGAGGGATGAAGCACCACACAGCATTCAGGACCACTCTGAAAGTCTTCTGAGGCTTCTTGAGCAATATTTCCTGGAAAATGGTATGGTCCTGTATGCTGCATGAAACTCCATGCAGTTAGGTATGTGACCTGGTGGTTAGTGAGATGTGGGAAGCAGCATTGTGGACCTGCACTCAGGGGAACCACAGGAGCCAGAGCCATATCCCTTCTTTTCCATCCCTTTGTTGTCTTCCTCACTATCACAATGTGGACAGGGCAAACTCTCTGGAGTAGAAACCTATAATTTTTTTCCCTTTTCATAACATATTTTGTAAAATAATAATAAGAATAAAATGTATAAAATATATGTAATTCTAATTCTAATTCTAATTCTAATTCTAATTCTAATTCTAATTCTAATTCTAATAATAATAATAATAATAATAATAATAATAATAATAATAATAATGCCTTTCCCTAGGTAACAAAGCCATCTACTGGGAGGAGAGGGCTGTCCCAGACTGGAGAAAAACTCTAGAAGGACTCCCTTGGTGATTACTTCTGCCTTCCCTCATCTGAAGTGTGGCTTGGGATAGAGGACGAGGGAGCCACTGAGGGAACATCCACTGCTGCATCCATACCCATAAATCAATATGGTGAAAGAAAAGAATCCGAAGTCTATACTGGCTCAGTCATCACCCAGGATAAAAAGGTCCGCGGCGGATGTTGTTGATCCTGGACATCCGTTGACAAGGGGGCTACTGGATCAGGGAACACCATCAAATGGACAACCACAAAAGCGGCAGAAATACTTAATGTTAGAGAATAGGATCATCGTGAAGTGCTACTACAACTCAGAACCTGAAAAGCATGGCTATCAGAAGAGGATGTACCAACTCTGGAACCAAGAATTCCCACATTCAAATACATCCCATCTTAGACTGGCTGACCAGAGACGATTCATAGTCCGGAAAAAGATCTTCAGTGATGTTGAACTGGAAGAAATAAGGAAAAGCTGCAAAACTGAAGAACAGCAGACTTCTGTAGTGGCTGTGGGAGAAGCTCCCATATTGGGAGGCACTAAACCAGTAGAAAGCATGGAAATTTTGTGTGAAGCTGAGCAAGAACCTGAAGGCCTTGGTGAGCTGCCAGGAATACTGACTACAAGGCAACAAGAACTGAAAGATAAAATCCTGACCCATGCTGCCTCAAATGCAGAAAGGACAAGGCTTCAAGCTCTGAAACATATACCCAGAAAGCACCTAGCACCACTAATAAAAGACGCCAATGCTGCACTTGCAACAATTTACATAACATCTATTGAACAAACAAATCAGCTCGCCTACAGCACAGCAGTGATAGTAACAGAAGAACTGGGGATTGAACCACCAAAGTCCTCTAGAAAATCAACTGGAAAACCAAAATGGAAAATCAGACTGGAATTGAAGATCAAGGGTTTTGTGATCAGATGCAAGTAACTTAAAGAACATGAAGGAGAAATCACTGAGGAATGACAAAATCAAGCAACACCTGGTCAAAAAGTACTGGCTGAACACAAGGAAGATTGAAGAAGCCATGGAAATTGTGAGAAAGCAGATAACAGCAACAGCCAGAAAAATTGAAAGATATGAAGCCAGAATCATCCAGTATAGACAAAAGAAATTTGTTCCAGTCAGATCAAAGGCGGTTCTACCAGGTGTTGAATCAGAAAGCAGATATAAAAGTAATAAAGCCTGAGAAAAATGTGACTACTCAACTCTGGAAAAACTTATGGGAAACCGAGAAAGATTACAACAGAGATGCTGGGTAGATAAAAGAGTTGGAAGAACAGTTCTCCAAGAACAAAATGGAACAGATGGAAATAACAACTGAAATGATCAGACAGAGTGAAAAGAGTTAAAAACTGGACTTCACCTGGTAATGATCAGCTACATGGGTTCTGGCTCAAGTACCTGACTAGCCTGCATGGAAAAATGGCTGAACAATTTAATGAAATGCTATGAACAGGTAACATCAGCCAGTGGTTAACAACTGGAAAGACTCTCCTAATACAGAAGGATCCAGCAAACGGGATAGCACCAGGAAACTTCAGGCCAATAATATGTCTACCCACCATGTTCAAGCTGCTGACAGGCATCACAGCTGACAGGATTCAGGATTACCTGGAAGTAAATAACATCTTACCAGTGGAGCAGAAAGGCAATAAACGGAGAAGCAGCGGCACAAAAGAACAGCTCCTGATTGATAAAATGATACTGGAGAATTGTAAAATTGAAAAACCAATCTGATTGAAAAACCAATCTGCACATGGCTTGGATTGACTATAGAAAAGACTTTGATTCATTGCCACACAGCTGGATCATAAAATGTCTGGAGTCCATCGGGGTCAACAAAAATGTAACAAATTTCATTGAAAATGCGATGAAACTCTGGAAGACAGAATTATTCGTAGCCAATGAAAGTTATGGACTTCTCAACATTAGACGGGGAATCTTCCAGGGGGACTCATTGTCCCCATTGCTGTTTGTCATTGCGATGATCCCTTTGTCAGTGATCCTGCAGAAAGCAAATCTGGGTTACCAAACTGCCAAAAATTCACAGAAAATTTTACATCTATTGTACATGGATGATTTGAAGCTCTACGGAAAGTCAGAAGCAGAAATCGAGTCACTCACCAATACAGTCCGAGTCTTTAGTACCAACTTCAACATGGAGTTTGGCCTGGACAAATGTGCCACAGAGGCACTAAAGAAAGGGAAGATCACAGAAAGTGATCGCATTGAAATGCCGAATGGTCAAACCATTAAATGCCACCAGCCTGAAGCCTACAAATATCTGGGCATACTGCAGCTGGACAATATCAAGCACGGGCATGTAAAAACTGTGGTCAGCAAAGAATACATACAAAGGGTTAGAAAAATTTTGAAGAGCAAATTGAATGGTGGCAACATTATAAAGGCTATAAATACCTGGGCCATACCTGTAGTTAGGTATACTGCTGGCATTGTGAACTGGACACAAAAGGAACTGGATGACTTGGACAGGAAAACAAGGAAATTAATGACCATTCACTACGCTTTACATCCATGTAGTGATGTTGACAGGCTGTACCTGCCTAGAAGATCAGGGAGCAGAGGACATTTGCAAATGAAGCAGTCGGTGGAAGAAGAAAAACATGCCCAGCAGATTATGTGCGAGAGAGCTAGGAATATCCTCTGATTGAAGTTGGCAAGAGAAAGTTGTTGAAAGTGCAGCAGACCAACAATGAATATCGCAATAGTGCAATTCAGGCTCGGACTGCCAGTTGGCAGAATAAAGTATTGCATGGCCAATTCCTTGCCAAGATCGAAGGAAAAGTGAAGAAGGAGACGGAAGGCCTGATACTAGCTGCCCAAGAACAGGCAATCAGGACAAATGCCATCAAGGTCAGAACTGAAAAATCAGCCGATGACCCAAAATGCCAGCTCTGCAAAGAAGTGGATGAAACCACTGACCACATTCTAAGTGGCTGCAAGAAGATCGCGCAGACTGACTACAAACTGAGGCACGACTCTGTTGCCCAGATGATCCACTGGAATCTATGCCAAAAGTATCATCTGCCAGTGGCAAAAAACTGGTGGGACCACAAGCCTGAAAAAGTGGTTGCAAATGAGCAGGTCAAGCTTCTGTGGGACTTCAGGATACAGACGACAAGGTCTTGGAACACAATACTCCAGATATCACCATCATAGAAAGCAGTCAGGTGTGGCTTGTTGACATTGCCATACCAGGTGACAGCAGAAATGAGGAGAAACAACTGGAAACGATCTCCCGCTACCAATATCTAAGAATCAAATTACAGCGTATCTGGTGTAAGCCAGTGCAGGTGGTTCCAGTGGTAATTGGCACACTGGGTGCAGTGCCCAAAGACCTTGGCAGGCACCTGAAAACTACTGGCATTGATAAAATATCACTCTGCCAATTGCAGAAAGCTGCTCTTCTGGGTTCAGCACGAATTATACACCGCTACATCACACAGTCCGACTGGTGATGTGAATGAAACCAGCACAAAATTGTTCGCTGTGTATTTATGTTTGATTTTCAATAAAATAATAATAATAATAATAATAATAATAATAATAATAATAATAATAATAATAATAATAATAATAATTGTATTACATCCCAAACAATTGATCTGAAAAACTTTGATTGCTAGTTTTTCCCATGATATCAATTACTTAAATATGGCACAAAACCAGCTGGTGTTGATATATGTTGTATTTCATGGGGTGAAAGCTCACACATTTAAAAAGCAAGCTCTGCAGCCACTGTTACTGCTGGACAGAGCTGGAACTATAACAGAAGGGATGAAAAATTTCAACACGTCTCTATGAGAAGGGTGGCTTTGTTTTTGTTAAAGAAATGAAAATGCAATGCTTGTTTTCCCAGCTTCTCATACTGACTTGTTAATAGCTAAAAAGAACTTCAAAGGTGTCATCAATTCATTGAACTCCTGGCCTTTCACAGTTTGATGGATAGGCAGGTGATTGAAACACTGACTCACTCTCGCTATTATTTTCCCTGACAGAAATGTTTTTTACTAAGCAATGTTTTATTAAGCAAAGCAGAAGAATGTGCAGAGCTGATAAAAGGTTGTGCTTGGTGTTTGGATGTGATTGAAAATGTTTATATGCAGCTTGTAACATGCCATCATTACGTAACAACAGTGCAATCCTAACTTAGGCTGGGACAGGCAATCTGGCTTACTTGTGCTTTATCCAGCGCAAGCGTTGGAACTGCTGCCGTGCTACCACTGATAGTAGATGAACAAAGAGGTATGGAAACAGAGCTGTCTGGGAGATGTTCAATATTAATACTACCATAAATCAGAGATTTTCAGTCTTTTTCATCTCACCGTACACTGACAAGCTGTCAAAGCACACCATCAGTTTCTTGACAATTGACAAGGCACACCATGGTGCTGATAGAGGGCTCAAATTCTCTAATTACTTCAAATCTCATGGCACACCTGCCGACCATCTGCATCACACCAGTGCAATATGGCATAGTGGTTGAAAATCACTGCCATAAATGAACGCTTTTCTATCTCCTCCCCACAGGTATTTTTTCTACTCCAAAAATGTATCTCCTATAATGCCTCTTCATTATTAATGTACACAGTTCTTGTAATGCTCTCCCAATATTTAGTTGTCCTCATGTATTCCCATTTTACATATGGAGAACATAAGGTTGCTTTTTGCCCCTGACACATATAGCTGGCCTATACTTCAGATGAGATTTGAAGCCAGAATTTTCTATTACAAATCCAACATGGCATTTTGTTTATTTAATATATTATATACAGTCTTTCCTTCTACTTCCTCCCTTCTACAATCTTGAAATCATGACAGGCAGAAGGTGTGGATTGTTAGGTGTGGGTTAAAAAAATAGAATCACATTACATAGCAGTGATTCTCAAAGTGGGGGTTGCTACCACTGAGGGTACTTCATTTCAGAGGGATGCTGGGTGCTGCTCCCTTGGAAGGGGGCACTCAAGTGTTTTTTTCCTGGAAGTAAGTCTCCTTGAACACAATGGGACTTATTTTCAAGTAGACATGGAGGAATGCTGGCATCACAGTGATGTCACGTTTGATATTACTTCTGGCCATGACATAACTTTTGAAGGTCTTGAACAGATTGTCAGAAGGGAGAAATGCTTGAGAATCACTGTTATAGAGTATTTAGAGTTGAATGCAGAGCAAATACTGAGTTCTCATGAAACTGTGTATTTTCTTACCAGATTCCTAGACTTCTATAACTCACCAGCTGCTTCTTATAGGGATGTCTTGTCCCTATAGGTCCTTGAGTGATTGTGGCTCATGCCTCATAGGGTGACATTTTGTGGCCTGTGCTCTGCACAGGATCCTGCTATTTCTTGTGTTATAGCTAAATGGAGTGGCACACGGCTCCCTTCTGGCACCTCTCCTCTCCCTACTGCCGCAACATTACAATCAGGTCATAACTCACAGGATATTTGTGGAGTAGTACACTTGGCAAAGAATGGCATTCGTGCATCTACCATTGATGACGGGAAATGGAGACTCTGCAGAAGCTACGACTGCTGTATTAAGCATTGCTACATTATATCATCACACCGCATTACAGAGGGTTTCATTCACATATGTGTAAGTACTTGAGTTATGTCCTGCTGTCAGTATTTTGATGAGAGGATAGTGTGGGCTTAATGTGAATGAGAGGTCAGCACTATCTCCCACTTACCATTTTGTTACATGCAAGACCTACTGAGAGGTTTATGATTCCACCTTTCACCCAGGTTATAAATACACAGAGTGGTATGGAGATTCCAGGATGTTTTCATTTGGTGCCTTGATGCTGTATGTTTGTGATGTATTTAAGAAGGTAAACTTTGATTAAAACTGTTGTGACTCCATTAAGTTCACCATTCGTTTCTTGGAAGCTACTCTAGAGACAAAAGAGTACCCTCAAGCCCACTAATGAGCTTTATGAAGTCCAGCGTTCTGGCCACTGCCTCTACCAGCCACCTCACTGGCACTAGTTGCCACCCCGGCTACAGCCAATACCCATGTTTTCTGCAAGAAAATGAAGAGTAAGTAGCCAGGAACAAGCTACAAAGTTTCTTCCGCACCTTGCCAGGCCTTGATGTAGCTTGCAGTACATTGGGTGGCATAGTGATGCTGGAGTTCACATCAGCACATTGGTCCCTGCTTGGACAACATTTGGTCCCTTTTACACGGCTGCTCTCAGAGCATGGGCGCTTCTTCGCAAATGTCAAGAAAATTGAGTGTCATAATGTAATAAATAGACTGTCAAGAAAAACAGAGTGGTGTTAGTAGCCTCTGGAAATCTAGCCCTGGAAGTACCGTACCTTGGCTGTCTATTCCTGCCAACTGACCTACCAACCCACCCTCCTGGATTTGGACTGCCTTCCAACCTGTGGCTGGAGCCATGCTCAGAAAGATGTATTGTGGGGTCCTCCCAACCTCTCCTTCTGGCCCCTGCCCATCACAAAGCAGGAGTTTCTTCAAGGAAGGATGGGATTATAAATATAAAAATACTGTATGATGATTCCAGTGGCTCAACAGCTATTTAATCACAGCCTGGGGATTCAGTTAGAAACACATTTTTTTCATCTTTGGAAAGTTCTGAAACCACTTTAAAAGCACAGCCGAAAAAGGCACTTTGATATTTGCTAAGTGTTCACTCCTTGGCTTGTCAGCAGACTCATTGGAAATCCTATCCTCCTTTCCACTTTGGTAACTGTTTGATGGGTTGGAGGAACATCTTGCAGTGGTCACACAGCTTGCAAGAGATCACGGGAACTGTGACTGTCAAACATGTTTAAGATACGAACTCATATAAAAGCAGCTTTAAGCACAGCCTCCTGTTTTGAAGATAATGGTTTATATTAGATTGATTGCATGCAGACCAAGAAATGTAGCGTATGCATCCACTATGTATTGTGCTGAAAGATAAAAACCCCATTTGCTGTATTATATACTGGTGGACTCTGACACTGGTAATGTAGATCTGTATGTTCCTTGTAAATCACCTATATAATGACTGCCAGAGAGCTACTCTCTTATCTGTGGGGGGGAAAGTGGTTCTTCGCTCAGATAGCACCATGTTACTTAAGATCAAGGATGTAACAAGTACAAACTTAAGGAGGAATGCCTTGTCTACCATAAACCCATCTATGAGACAAACAATGCCTTTCTTGTTACTAAGTTTAAAAGCAATGCAAGGCTGCCTTTGCTGCCTTTTTCACACAAGGCAGGGATCATCCTGCCTTGCTATTTCTCAGGGTTCTCCCTGCATGTTATTTTGAATGTTATTCAAAATGTTATTTTGAATGTTGAGAATATGGGACAGCTCAAATCAGACCACAGACAGTGATCTAGATTTAGACTAGAAAGAAAGTTGCATAATTACAGTAAAATGAAAAAAATTGCATTTAATAAAAAGCATTATACAGCATCAATAAGGGCTAGAAGTCAATGAAAATGTTTCAGAAGTTTTAAAATCACATAATGAAGTTTAGCTCCTCAAGCTTTTGCTGCAAACTGAAACTCTCATTCATTTTACCACTTTTCTACGCTTCTAAAAGACCCAAATTCACATTAATTTATAGAAACAATGTAATAGGAAGAATGTAATGCATACAGTGATGTAGCTAAGGGGGGCAGGAGTTACATTTTCCTGGGTGCCATCATGCCTTGAATACCAACACATACCTTGAACAGCAAGCCTGAGGTGAAAAACATGGACTCTATTGGCCTTAGAAAAGAACTTCAGTTTCTTGCCTTCTGTAGCCTTCTGAGGTACAGGGAGGTGCTTCAGGTCTTCTCAGTAATCAGGCTAGTTAACGTATATGATAATTTCCCTTCAGCGTTTCTCAAAGTGGGGGTCGGGACCCCTTTGGGGGTCGCCTAGATCTTTCCTGGGGGTTGCCTAAAGCCCCCTGGTGCAGGGAGCCAAGTCAGGCTTGCCAGACCTCCAGCTGTAGCTGCGTGCACACTGGGGCTGACTGACAGCCTCAGGGCCCAATCCTATGCATGCCTACTCTAAAATAAATCCCATTGTGTTCAGTGTGTGAATAGAACACACATTTCATTTGTAACAATGAAAATACATCCTGCATATTGGATATTTACATTACAATTCATAACAGTAGCAAAATTACAGTTATAAAGTAGCAACAAAAATAATTTTATGGTTGGAGGTCCCCACAATATGAGGAACTTATAAAGGGGTCACGGCATTAGGAAGATTGAGAACCACTGCTTTAGATTGTCCTCATGGTTTCTTATGTGAGATGGTGGATCTCATCTTCACTGTCTTACTACCTGCAAGCGCTCTTCTATCTACAATACTATCTACTACTGCTATCTTCAATACTGTAGATAGATAGATAGATAGATAGATAGATAGATAGATAGATAGATAGATAGATAGATAGATAGATAGATTCTGATAACTGATAGTCTCACTCATGACATGGTGGCAGGGTGACCTAGGTCCTGTTTTTCCAGGATATGTCCTCTTTTTTTAGTCTTAAGTCTTGGAAAAAAACTTCATTGTCCTCTTTATCCTTGTGAGCAGTACATAGTCTTCTTGTAATTCATAAATTGAATGCAATAAATTATATTTAATAGTTTTAAATTTAATAAGTAATATAGTGCTTAAATTAAGCACACGAAAGCAATATGTATGAGTTTTCCTAATTTTTATTTGGTCATTTCCTACATTTTTCTTGGGTGTCCTACATTAGAGGGGGGCTTTGTCACCTTTTGCAATAATGACATATGTCACCCTGCATGGTGGTGAGTAGCTAAAGTCCCCACATGCCAAAGGCATATTTACCATGGTTGTGCTGATAGTTTTGGACAAGCTCTCAATAGGGCAAATTGGGGCAAATATAGAACTTGATTCTGAAATCCGGTGTTGTATCTCCTCCCAGGTGACGAATCCAAAACCCTCTCACCCATGCCAGCTCCCAGTTTGATTCAAGGAGCATCTCTCTGCTGCTTTCTATCTTTGCTATTACCAGTAACTCCTACCAAAATTGCAAATGCAAATGTGCAGAGTTTATGGCAAAAGGTGTCACCATTATGGTCAACGAAAGAGTGGTGAGAGGAGAGAGGGTCAGACAGAAACAGCTTCTGGTTCTTGGATCCTTTGTCTGAAAAGATCTGTTTCACATTTCAGAGATACACGTAATCCTGAACACCAGAGACCTGCTTACAAGATTGGAAGCCAGGATTTCCAAAACTGACTTGTTAGATTGTGTGCAGTGCAGAAGAGACGGATATGTCTGCACAGTATAGATCTGGCCCTGAATAACCGTGAGGGAGCTGTGTTTGTACTTTACCACCAGAGGGCTTTCTGTTGAAAACTAGAATACATTTTTCTTCGGCCTGGCTATAATTACACTCACAAGCTTGCACTTTCCCGGTAACAGCTTGAACCCAGATTTCCCGCTGTGTATGGAATTGATGTACACTATTTCTAGCACACCCACAAGGCTTCTTGGAACAGTTCCCTTGGATGAGTTACTTACTATCTGCCACCTGGGTTTAAGAAAAAAATGTGAACAAAATTTTCTCGTGACCTTTTTCGTTAAGATTACTGTTCATGTGCTGAATAGCAGTCTCTCTGTGCCAAGTGGGAAAACTGTTGTGATTTACACTCCTAGTAAACTTGGTACAAAGTAGAAGAAATGAGTTTTTTCTTATTCTTCCATGCAGTTTGGACTAATAGATGATGAGCACAATCCTAACCATATCTACTCAAAAATAATCCCCATTGTGTTCAATGGGTCTTACTCCAAGGATAGTGTCCTTAGGATTGCAGCCGATGTGATATAATCAATCAGCTGCTAGTTTCTAAATTAAAAATGCTGATTCAAATGTTGCAGTGCCATGGCCAGGGGTCAGCTTAACTAGCAGAATATTGATTACAAAGAACCAAGGATGGACTTAGGGATAACTCACCAATAATACCTCTGTGCTCCTTTCTGTGGGCTTCTGAACCACAGCAATAAGCTGGGAATATATCCAAAGAACTGGAGCAAATATCCCCAGATAGGTTTCTTTGTATGTCTCCATCTGTTGCCAGCATTGCATGAAATGAAAGTAAGCACTTAAACCTGTAATCTTGGACGAAGGGATTGTCAGACAAAAATATCCATTGTGCTGCTTTTAGGTCCCAATCTTTGTGCATGCCAAATATGACTGAGAAACCCCTGCTGAGAGCTCTACATAATTTCTAGATTTCATGTTTTCAGTTTTCTTTTGATGACTTCAAGTAACCAATGAAGAGATTGTCTGTGCTGGATCTTGCACAAGAAAGATTGTGTGGGGCTCAATTGTTAGTCTACATAGGGCAAAATCCAGAGCAGTTACAGGTCCACGCGCTTACGTCACCCTCTAGTGTTATCTTATGGAAAGTCACCTTAACTGCTGCATTGCAAAGGGCTTAATTTGATTTTAGGATACAGGCCATAGAGTTTAGGAAATTTGCATTGAAGGGGTTAAAAGAAATGTCAGTCAGAAAGGAGGCCATGTTTCAATTAACATCATGGAGAATGTTGGCATTCCTTTCACTTGCAAGTGACACATAAATTGCCTCAGTATTAGGATTTTTAAATACATAATCCAAGAAAGTACTTTTTGTGGCCTTCTCTCAATTCTAAGAGCACAATCCTATTACCTAGTACCTGGTAGGGATTATAATAGAGCAAAGGGGACATTTTGATAGCATGGGTCCTTGCAGACTTTTCCCAGTATTTTCCTCGTGCAAGGGCCAGGGGACAAATGTCCCTTTACCCTGTGATGATTTCCATCATGCCAAATTGTGTGCTGCAGCATAAGTGCTGGTGATGTTGCATCGGTGAAGGGAAATTTGCACTGGATTGGGCTATTGGTTGCTGGACTACATCAGCTTCATATACACACCTTCTTCAGCGTTTGTACCATGTGAAATAGTGTCCACTTGTTGTGGATTGGAGTTTCCTCCAATCCATGATGGACATGACATAGGGAAACCTGGCCGGCCTGTCGCAGGGGCCTGTCTCCAGGACCTTGCCTTTTCCACCTAAGTGGTACCTATTGATCTACTTGCATTTACATGCTTTCAAACTGCTAGGTTGGCAGGAGCTGGGCTACGAATGGGAGCTCACCCCATCTGGCAGCACTCGGGTCTTGAACTGCTGAGCGGAATTCTGGTCAAGCAGGGTTCTAACTCCAGTGTTCTAACCACTGAGCCACTGCAACCTTATTCCATGCAAAATTTAATTTAAACTCTATATAGACTAACAATTGGGCCTCGCACAATATTCCTTGTGCAAGATCCAGCCCAGAAAATCTCTTCATTGGTTACTTGAAGTCCTCAAAAGCAAATAGAAAACATGAAGTACAAAAATTATATATATGTAAAAATCCAGTCATTATGGATTTATAGTGTATTTTTATTGAAAAGAACAAATACATTCTGAGCATTTGAATTAAGTGATGAGTGATTGTTGCAGAAAAGTTAAACAAGATATGCTTCGGATTGTGTAACATGAAAGCTGATGGAAGGTTTCTTTCAACCAAGATTAGCATGTCCTCTCCCCTCTCTCCAACACATTAGTTGCACGATGTTCTAACATACTATTTGTCAAACAACCCTTAGGACCTGTTACACAACTGAGTATTCATAAATACAATAAAGCAGGAGATTGGTCCAGTTGACTACCAAAGGACCTTCCAATGTGATGATCTATTCCTTCAATATTAAGCAGGCAGAACAGAGCCTCCAGCAAAATGACGGATCAGATCGCAAAAGGGGCAAGATCAGGGCCAGATTTAGGTTTGATGAGGCCCTAAGCTATTGGAGGTAATGGGGCCCTTTATATGTCCAGCTGTCCTTTGTCAACAACAAGTTTATACGTCCAGCTGTCCTTTGTCAACAACAAGTTGTTGCTGTTTTTTGTGTTGAATATACACTTCACAACCTTCACAAACACTCTTGCTGTATGTAGGTATATTTTATTTTAATCTTATATTTTGGAAATGTACATCCAGTTTTTATTCCTTTAAATTTTTGGGGGGCCCCAAGAGAGTGTGGCCCTAAGTTATAGGTTTAACTTATACATAAATCCAGCATTTGGCAGAAGTATTGTTGAAAGCAGTATTTACTGTTTAAAGAAGTATTCAGAAGTTTTTTGAGCTGGGTTGTGCACCATGCAAGGCTCCATGACCGTTGGTGAGTATCCCAGGGACTTATGGCATGACATCGACCTGCCCTGAGGTACAAACTGAAAAGGTTACCTGAAGCATAATTTACTAAAACAAGATGCCTGTGAGAAGTTAGTGTGGTGACCACTTGATTTTAATACCAATAAGCTCCTCCACAAAAGAGCTTGCAAAAAACATTCTTGGCATGAAATTAGTTAAGGTAAGCAAGGCTTTTCAATAGTATTTGATTGACCACAGAGCTGGAATAATAAATACTATGGGGAGGAGCCTCTCAGTTCAAATAATCTATGTCAACTCTTCTCACAACCTTGGCCTGTTGTGTATTTGTGCAGTTGTTGGCCATAAGGCTGCTATGACCCTTGCAGGTCTTTGGACAAATGCCTGTCTTCATCATTCTTCACATCATTGGAAGGCTAAAATTAGTTTTAGCCCAAGTGTCCAAAATGTCCAGGGTTTCTGCCCCTGAAGATTTTATGTCGCTGATTGGTAGACAAGCATGGCAGCTGTCTGCATGGGTGGCAAACAACATCTGATTTCTGTACGCTGGGATATTTAAACAAGAAAAGGGTGATGGGAAAGATGTACTGTAAAACTACAACTCTTTTGTGTAAGGGATAAACAAGGATGCTCTGGAGAAAATCCCTCCCTGGCAGTGGCATAGCTAGAGGGGGTGGAAGGGGTTCTCCACCCCTCATGGCGGGGTGACACTCTGGGGGTGACCAACATCATAACGACATGAAGGAATGGAGCAACCCCATCATATACTGTTGGATTCATACTGAAGAGCCGAATCCATGCAAAAATCTGTTTTGGAATATCTCCTTCCAATCAAAAGTTATTGCCAAAAAATAAAAATAAAACTGCCTTGAGCTCTATGGGAAAATGAAAGTGCCCCACATTGGGGCTCTACCTGCAAGTAGGTGGATGTTCCATAGTCCATTGGAAAGGGCAAGCTGAGAGGAATCCAAGGACACCAGAATGGTTCTGATTCAATGAATGCAGCCCCCAAAATCACCCCAGAAAATGTCCCTTTTAATTGCATTGACCCTATAAAAATTGAAATGGAGACATATCATGCCTTTATTTGTGCATAGGCCAACTTGCCATAAATCAGGCTAAGAGGAAGCAGGTCCTGATCTGCAGGTCCTGGCATGACAGCCGCACCATTCACCCCAGAAGGAAGCTGCACCATTCACCCCAGCCGCACCATTCACCCCAGAAGGAAGCCACACCATTCACCCCAGCTGCACCATTCACCCCAGAAGGAAGTCCCTGATCCAAGCTCCACTGCATTGAGCTCTAAGGAAAGTGTAAGTAAACTGCACAACCGTGTTTACATGCAAGTAAGCAACTGTGCCTTGCGTCCAGTTCAGGTCAGGCTCAGAGGAATGCAAGTCCCCCAGGATGGTCTTGATTCAGCAAAAGTGGAGCTCAGCCAGTAGTCCAGAAGGTAGCATCACCTCCGCTTCCCCCAAAGGCTTGAGTGGTAATTGGAGGGCTGAAAAGCTTATTGACTTTTTTGTAGGGAGTGTTGTTACAGGTAGGCTATAAGCAGGGATGGGCCCGGGCCACCCCAACAACCGGTTCACCGGAAGTTGGGGGGCCGGGGTCAGGGGCGGAGCCGTGGCGGGGCGATGGCGGACTCCAACCCAGTGCACTGCACATGCGCCAACCCCGGACGCATGCACAGTGCGTCTCCTCCGGTTGGAGGAGGTGGAGGATCGAACCCACCAGGAGGAGACGCACTGCGCGTGCGCCGAGGTCGGCACACGCGCAGTGTGTCTCCTCTTCCCAGCATCTGAACCAGTATGCCAGGTTTTCAGGCGACCCCACCGCTACCGGTTTGGTAGTGGCGGGGTCATGGGAACAAACGGTTCGGGCAATCCGGCCCAAACCGGCTTGGGCCCATGCCTGGCTGTGGATGGTGCAAGTGGCTAAGATGCTGTGCCTGTTAACCAGCAGGCCAGGGTTCGATTCCCGGGTCGGCCCCACAAGACAGGGTGAGCTCCTGTCCTTAGCCCAGCTCTGCAACGCCAGCTGGATCCAATCGTACTGGCTCTGCCTTTCCATTGGACTAATTCAGTGGCGTGGAGAGGGGGGATTTGCTGCTTGGGTAACAGCCTATCCTCCATAACAATCCAACCCAGGCTTTCGTGCTTCACATGCAGCGTATGCAGCGCCGAGCATGATAACATAGTCTTTCAAGACTGACAGAGGCCTGCTTTTTATGTGCATGAGAGTGATAGCAGGGGCGGGTACTGACATACTGACAGGGGAGGGTGAGGAAATATTCACTGCATATATTTTCTGGCCATTATTATTATAAACTTCTATCATTATTATTAACATGTCTATCATTTCTATCTTTCATCCTCACCTATCACACAGGGTTGTTATAGGGACAAAAAGGGGGGAACTACACACACCATCCTGAGTGGTGGTATAAAAGGATGGTATAGAAATGTGAAATATTAGTATTTTATTAAGTGATCAATACTGATAATAATTAATTAAATAATTTTGTCATATGGGAGTGTAAAAAAATATATGGGACCTGGGTGACAGATGACCTAGCTATGCCACTGCTCATTGCTTCAGTAGCAGCTCTAGTTTGCCACATGACAGAAGAGAGGCAAGATATGTAATCTAAAGTGTTCACACCCACACTTTAAGAAAGATATGTAACGTATCAATGCAGAATGTACGTCCTGTTGATTTTAACATCAATTTCATGCTACTAAGGCCCAAAAGGAAAATAAAAGATTAATTCAATTAGCAAAATTTCATTGGTTTTAGACAGAACATTGTAATCATCTAGTTAACCAGTTCTTTTAACAGTCTCTCACTATTATTGGCAATTCTCTGTATCTGATGGAAAACTCTTAAAATTAGGAAAATTTGAAATCTTATGATAATTCACTAGTTATTTCTGCAATTATAAAACTGATGAGGACTTAAAACATGGTCATACATTGCAGAAAAAAACTAAAGTAAACCCAAAGCTATCTGAGCAAGGATATAAACACACCTCACCTACTCTTAGCAAGTAATGTTGATGGACAGTACAGAACACTGTGAAAATCCCGGGTAGTGTTAAAATGATATATTTCTAATCAGGATGTCTCATCATACATGTCCATCTGACACCTATAATTCACACAGAAAGCAATGATAAGGAAGCTATAACAACAACAGAAAAGAGTTGTCTGGTGTGCAGTTTCTAATTCTGGCAACAGGTCTCTTCAGCTAGTGAGCTCTGGTGATCAGCTTGCTAAAAAGCACTTCACAAATCATGCTGGTTATCCACAGAGTCATCAGCAAATGTCAAAGTCCTTGAAATATGGCTGGCAGGGATAGCATTACTGTGACCTATCAAATGACATTCTGGGAAGGCACAGAGCATCCTAATATCAATATGAACATGATCTCTCTCTCTCTCTCTCTCTCTCTCTCTCTCTCAAATTTTGATGAATGTTTGCAAGTATATATGTTATTAGGCACTTGTTATAAGAGAGAGAGAGAGAGAGAGAGAGAGAGAGATTAGATTCATAGAAAAACTAAACAGGATATTAAAAAATAATCAAATGACACCAACACCTCAAACAATTGCAAAACCACACATTTGTATTTTATTAGGAACTGCTTGTACGTAGCTGTAGAAAGGATTGCTTCCTTAGATGTTGGCAAAACATGTTCTAATGTCTCTTTTTTCTTGTAGCTGAGAGTTCTAAAGAAATTACTACTTTAAAAAAATAAATCCCTTCCACAAAGGAAAAAATTTAATCAATTCTGCTGGTCTGGAATCAGCGTGGTTCTTACCAGGGCCTTTTTTTTGGGTGTACTCACCAGTACTCAGTACCACTATCTTTTCCCCCTCTCCCCGTGGGCTAATTAATAATTAGTCATATGGGTCTGACCTAGCTATGCTTCTATGATGAGTACTGGCACCTTTTCCCCAGAAAGACAGCACTGGTTTTAACTATGCATCAATTTCTGACCACACCATTTCTTGATTTGTTGTCTTGGAACTTGATTCCTGACTGGAGTAACTTTTTGACTGCCGAAGAAGTGTAATTAAACTTTGATAGGAATCCTTCAGCTGATGAGCTGGTTATGGAATTTATTATTTCCATAAGTCACCGCTGGGCAGAGCAATGCCCTAATTTTGTTAACCAGAAGAGTGATTAATTATTTTGATTTGGATATATTTTGTCCTAGGAACAAATTCTGCCATGTTTACCAGTGTCTTTTCAGGCAAAGATGCAAGAGCTGTCTTTTTTTGTCTTAGGATGGTGGCAGAAGCATCTGTAGATTCTTATGGCTTTAATGTTTTGCCTGTAATTTTTACTTAGGGGTGTATTTGTAATTTGTATCAAAGGATTGGGGGGCAGTATAAATATCTACTTTGTCCTAAGTAGTAGTACTTTGAGCACAATCCTAATCATGTCTACTCAAAAGTAAGCCCCATTGTGTTCAGTGGTCTTACTCCCAGGAAAGTGTCTTTAGGATTGCAGCATTTGTTACATGTAATGTGTCATTAAATAGGACTTCCCAGTTCTTTATGTCATGGTCTGACTATAGCAGCCCTTGCCCTTCCTTTGGCAATATAATCATTGTCCTTCCTTATGTGGTTTGGTGCCACTGCAGAATTGCTTCATTTGTGTAATAGCTCCACCACTCTAACCCCAGCACATCCATTTCTCTCTTTGCGGGAGTAGGCAGAACTGTCTGCTACCGATGGTCCATGATACCCATGTCTGGTGCCTGGCAGGCATGCCAGCTGCCTGGTGATGCCCAGTGGTACCTGCTCGTCTGCTGGTGACCGCTGCCCAATGGTGCTTAGTGGTGCCTGGTAGGGATGCCTGGTGCCAGATGGTACCCACTGCCCAATAATCAGTGGTGCCTGCTGCCTGCCAATGTCCACGTCCTACCCACATTCCCTCTGTGGATCTTGGGAGGCATGGCCTAAATCCTTTCCCACCTTTTCTCCTTAGAGTGTGTTGTTCTCCACAAAGACTGTGTATGAGGGTCTCAGATAGCAACTCAGACCTGAACTCTAACAGATGCCTCAGATGCCATATTGCCTGTAATATGACCACATATTGCCCTCAGCCAGCTCTATGGGCTTCCCATCATTAACTTCAGTTTAAGTTTAGATGGACGTCTAATGAACAAACTTAATGAACATTTTATGATGAACTATATGAGAAACACAATTAAAATGCAGTTAAAATACAATTAGATTATACAAAAACATATATAAAGTTATAAAACTTTTAAAAGCATCCCATCCTAAAAATTTACAATAAAAGCAGCTAAAAATGATACTAAAAATACAGCATCAGTCCAACCTCCAAAAAAGATTTTGTCTACAGAAATGTTTTGTGGCCCTGCTGAAAACTACGAGTATATAAGAAGGGAGCAGTTTTTCAGTCAAAGGGAAGGGATTTCCAGAGCTGGGGTGCAACCACTGAGAAGGCCCTGCTCCTAGCCACCACACCTCTCACCTCTTTCAATGGTGGCACAGTCAGCAGAGCTCCCCAAGACAATCTTAGGTGATGGGTTGGATTGTATGGACAGAGACAGTCCCTCAGATACCGTGGATCTGAGCCATAGGGGGCTTTAAAGGTCAAGACCAGCACTTTGAATTCTGCCTAGAAACGAATGGGCAGCCAGTGTTGCCGCTGAAACAGTGGCCTGACTGAGTCACACTGACAAGATCCAGCAACCACACGAGCCACCGCAAACCGCATTGGAGTTTCCAGACCATCTTCAGTGGTAGCCCCACGTAGAGTATGTTACAATAATCCAATCTAGATGTTGCTAGTGCATGGGTCACCATGGCCAGATTCGAGTGACTCGGGTATAGCTGCAGTTGGCGGATCAGCTGAAACTGAGCTAAGGCTCCCCTGGCCACAGCCACCACCTGGGACTCCAGGAGCAGCTGCAAATCCAAACTGCAGAGCACCTCCTTCAGAAGGAGTGCAACCCCATCCAGAACAGGACAATATTCCAGTACCTGAGTCAATGACTTCCGGACCAGGCGAACCTCTGTCTTATCAGGATTTAATTTCAGCTTGTTCACCCTCATCCAGCTCCCCACCAACTCAAGACAGCGATTCAGGACCTCAACTGCCTCCGCAGACTCAGGAGGAAAGGAAAGATCGAGATATATTATACTTGTAATTATACTACTGTTGTGTCCAGTGGCATATCTAAAAGGGTGCAGGGGTAGCAATTGCAGGGGGCAACGCACTTTAGCAGAGGCAAGAAGCTGAGCTTGCACTAATGGCCAAAATTGTGAATATCTTGGAATATACATGTAATCTACATATATATAAGAGAAAAGTCACTCACTGACTCACTGACTCACTCACTGACTCACTGGCTGACTCATCACCGCCCTGCCAAAACCGCTGGGCCTAGAAGTGTGAAATTTGGGGTGGGTGTTCCTTCCGTGACTGAGGGGTGCACTAAGAACCGGTTTTCCGAAATTCCAACCGGAAGGGGGTGAAAAGGGGCGCAACGCATTTTCCTCCCTATACTTTGCATTGAGAATTGCTGACTCCTCAACATTCCTCCCCAACTGCTGGGCCTGAAGCATGGAATTCTGGGAGTTCCTTCTGTCACCTGAACACCCTCCAAGAACCAGCTGGAGAAATTAACCCTTCCGGGGCTGAAAAGGGGGCAACGTGTTTCTGTCCTATACTTAACATGGGAGACTGAATAACATCCAGCCAGTTTGGTGCTCGGACCCTGGTGCATGGTGGGATGTTGTTCGGAGGAAGAGGTTGCACTGGCAAGGATGCTGCGCATGGGGGAAAGTAGGGCATGGGGGAAAGTTGCGCATCGGCGGATGATGCGCATGGCGGAAAGTTGCGCAGGGGGGGAAGTTGCACATGGGGGAAGTTGCGCATGGGGGAAGTTGCGCATTGGGGAAACTGCGCATCGGCGGATGATGTGCATGGGGAAAGTTGCGCATGGGTGGAAGTTGCACATGGGGGAAAGTTGCGCATGGGGGAAGTTGCGCATTGGGGAAGTTGCGCATCGGTGGATGATGCGCATGGGGAAAGTTGCGCATGGGTGGAAGTTGCACATGGGGAAAAGTTGTGCATAGGGAAAAGTTGCACATGGGGAAAAGTTGCACATGGGGGAAGTTGTGCATGGGGAAGTTGCGCATGGGCGGATGATGCGCATGGGGAAAGTTGTGCATGAGGGGATGTTGCACATGGGGGGATGATGCGCATGGAGGGATGATGTGCATGGGGGGATGATGTGCATGGGGGGATGATGCGCATGGGGGAAGTGGCACATGGGGTGTTTCTGTGCCATGAGGGGATGGCATAGGGGAAAATGTTACACCCGCAACACGGGTACGCTTTTCGCTAGTACAAGTATATATCACTGGAAAGGTAGTTTAACAGTGAGTGCAATGCAACAACCACCACACTGGATTTTTGGTATTGTAGCGAATGTTATTAATTACTTATTTAAATGCTTATTAGTTGGGTGTCGCAAGTGGCTAAGACACTGTGCCTGTTAACCAGTAGGCCAGGGTTCGATTCCCGGGTCGGCCCCACAATACAGGGTGAGCTCCTGTCTTTAGCCCAGCTCTGCAACGCCAGCTGGATCCAATCGTATTGGCTCTGCCTTTCCATTGGACTAATTCAGTGGTGTGGAGAGGGGGGATTTGCTGCTTGGGTAACAGCCTATCCTCCATAACAATCCAACCCAGGCTTTCGTGCCTTACATGCAGCATATGCAGTGCTGAGCACGATATCATAGTCTTTCAAGACTGATGGAGGCCTGCTTTTTAATTAGTTACTTAACTACAAAATCTTTTCTTTACCAAAGAAAGCAGATGCCTTAGCATCATTTTCAAAGTCTGGGTGTGAAGTCACTTCTGGAGCTACATCTTGGACTGCACTTTCAGTAACTACCACTGATTCTGTATTTGAAAAAAGGAAATGGGGAGGTAAAGCACTTTGCAAGAAAAAGCACAATGCATTTGAATTTTTTTTACAAAGTGTCACAACATTTGGTGATAAAAACTAAAAAATGCTCTGGGTCATATATCTCCCTGTATGAAACCCTAAACTTCCACAATCATATTGCATAATATTTCAAAGCTGAATAAAAATATGAAAAGACCATTTTGCTTCATTATTGCTTCCAGCTGGTTTTACTTTGAGTTGTGCCATATGAAATATAATTTTTCTAATATGACACTGCTTTAACACAATTGCATTTTAACACCTGGCATATGGAGATAACCTGAAAAATGTGTATACGAAATTCTATGTCCTGTATGTGTATACAATATGCTAGTTACAAGGAATAACTAAAGAATAAAGCCTAAGAGATAGTTTAAGAGACCAGTCCTAGCCAACTTTCTAATATCTATTCAACCACAATGTAGGATTGAGGGAAAGGAAGATTAGTTTCCTTATCTAGAAGAGGCCTCTGTTCTTGCCCTTCCTCCGCAAGATGTAGCATATGCCTTGTTTGCATAGCTGCAACAGTGATGGAACGCTGGATAGGACTGGGCCCTAAATCTTTTGGTCTTCCCTTCTAAAAGTACATGTGCCCTTCCAATGTTTAAGTATGAGCCATATAAAATATACATGAAATACATATCAGTTATTTTAGTGGCATCACTGAGGTTTGCACTAATTGGTAAGGTATTTTTTATTTGTTTATTTACAGAATTTCTATCTCGCCTTTCTTGGACTGGTCGACTCAAGGCGGCTCACAACATTAATAAACAATATATAACATATAAAAATTTTTAAAACAACTCACCACCCTAATGTTAAAAACCAGCGAAGAGCACTGTTAGAAATACAATCCTCTAGGCTCCCCATTAGCTAAAGGCTTTTTCCAACAATAATGTTTTCAGGCCCTGCCAAAAACTATACAAGGGAAGGTAGGCCAATGTGTCAGTCCCATAGCATGACCCTATGTCATTATTAGAAAAGCACAAATCCCCCAAAATGTAGGGCTTCAAGAAAAATGTAGGAAATGACAAAATAAAATCTAAAAGCACTCATTCTATTGCTTTCATGTGCTTATTTTAAACACACATTAGTTATTATTATTAAATTTAAAACTATTACATAGAATTTATTAATCATAAAAATTCTACATGCTGCCTTCTCACAAGGAAAAGGAGAACAATGAAGACTTTTTCCATGACACAAGGCACTGTTATCTGTGGATAAAAACAATCTGTTGATTTTAAAATATGTGGTAAAAATAATCCTAATGACATAGGTTGTTGCATTGATATCCTCAGGGGTTTGCTTCAGGAACTCTCTGCTGATTAAAAAAATGATTTAAAAGCAGTTTTAAAAAATTAAAAGTGTGTCCCTTGACAATTGTTTAAAGATAGATTTCCTTACTATTGTAGAAAGTCAATAATTAGAAATGCAAAGGGCCACTTCCTTGGCCTGGGTTAGCTGAAGGATTGCTTGCATGACAGCTTTTCTACAAAGTAAGAAAAGCAGTTTTTAAACTCTGGTTTTCAGGGAATGCATTTTACCCCTTCTCCAGGAATTGGCACATTCCTTCTCTTTTGCAGTACCCATTTGTAGCGAGTCATATCCTTGTATAAAAATTCAGTGTAGAACAAGGTTGGACTTGCACTGAAAATACAAAGACTTTAACATTTTGGCTAATAGAGGCTAGTGCTGGGCTCCCCAAATGTCCAGGAGGCTGTTGTGGGCCCTGATGACTATAGGAAAGACCCTGTGTCCTTCCAGTGCAACACAATCCAGGAGAACATGTCGCTGTCCCACATTTTAAGGTGGCAGAGCGCAGGTCTGATTACTGAAACTGTGCAAGAGAAAAGCGTCCAAAAATAAAAAGGGGGCAAAAGTGGTGGGGGAAATGGTACTTTTATCCCAACTCCAAAAAGCAAGAGCAGGAAAACAACACCAACTTGTTTCATAATCCAACACCCAAATCTCCAGAGTTTCCCGGGCACTGCACATTTGGCATCTATTGGGTCCCTTTTCTGCTGTGCCAGTGGGAACATTTGCAGTGTGGGTTGTCCCGAAGCTGGTAATAATTTGAAGGGAATTCAAATTGCTAAGCAGCAAGCTTTCATGGTTGCTTCCGGCTTCTGAGATCTCTGGAAGTGGTAGGAAGGCATGGTAAGTGTGCGATGGCTGTAATGCGGAGCAATGAGGGCCTCACTCCTGCAGTGCCACGTGACACAAGCTCAAAGGGCCTTTTGTAGTGCTTTGTGGATTGACTTTCTTCAAGAGGTTCATCACTGTTTCCCCCCCCCCCTTTGTGTCTTTAGGAGCAGGAGGCCCTTGGGCTGAGAATGGAAAGAATATAGATTTGATGGTGATGCTGTTTAGGATTTGTATGGTCACCATTTTAGCATATGTCTTTTGTGTTTTATTTTATTTTAAACCAATCCTCTAGTGTTACTTGTGAATCATCTTTAACAACGGTGGATTATAAATGTTTTAAATACTAAGGACACAGTACCATCCAACTTTCCAGAGCTGATGCAGTTGCAGTGCAGCCAAAAAGTAAGGGAGCAAGTGTTCCCTTACCTTAAGACAAGGTGACCATATGTCATAATTTGCAAAAGATGACAAGGCCCCCCAAAACATAGGACACCCAAGGAAAATATGGGACATGACAAAATAAAAGCTAAAAACACTTACATATGCTGGTTTTATGATTAATTTAAACATTATGTTAATTACTAGCGAAATGTAAATGCAATGAGAGAGTAAAATACCCCCTGTATGCCATCCCTCCATTGCATAATACCGTCGATTGCACATCAACCCCATGTGCAGCATCATCCCACATGTGCAGCATCATCCCCTGTGCACAACATCCCCCTTGTACATCAACCCCCATGCGCGTCAACTCCCATGTGCAACATCCCCCATGTGCATAACCCACCATGCACATCAATCCCCCATGTGCACCGTCCCCCTATGCGAATCTTCCTATGCGCAACATCCCACCATATGCATCAATCCCCCCGTGCGCATCAAACCCCCAATCTCAAAATTCCCCCTTGAGCATAAACCCCCTTGTGCAACATTCCCCAATGAGTGTAAACCCCCATGTGCATCGTTCCACCATGTGCCTCAATCCCCCCCCATGTGCAATACCCCCTCCCTCATAATGTTGGCACCCTTATCTGGCAGGTTCAGGATTTGGGGCCGGGTGCTGATCAGTCTTCAATGTAAAGTATAGGCCAAAAATATGTTGCACCCTTTTTCAGCCTCTTAAGGGTTAAGTTTCTGAACCTCACTTCTTGGTGGATGTTGATGTCATATAAGGAACACTGTCCCCAAATTTCATGTTTCTAAGTCCAGTGGTTGGGGCAGAGCATCCCCCAGTCATGGATTCTTCAATGTACAGTATAGGGAGGAAAACGTGCTGTTCCCCTTTTCACCCCCTTTTGGTTGGAATTTCCGAAAACCGGTTATTACTGGGTGCCTCCATCCTGGAAGGAACACCCTCCCCAAACTTCATGCTTCTAGGCCTGGAGGTTTTGACTGGGTGTTGATGAGTCAGTGAGTGAGTTAGTCAGCAAGTGACTTTTCAGTTTTTTATATACATATAGATTTAAAACTATTTAAAACTGTTTAAAACTATTACATATAATTCATTATGGTTGCAATCCTAACCATACTTTCCTAGGAGTAAATATTATTGAACACAATGGGACTTACTTTTGAGTAGACATGCTTAGGATTGCATTGTACATGGAACTTATTAATTCCAAGAAGGGTCCATGCTGTTTGCTCACAAGGAAAAGGAGGACAAAGAAATTTCGTCTGGGACACAAGGCTAAAATCCAGGACATGTCCCGGAAAAGGCTACATATGGTTACCCTGCATTAAGAAGGCCTCTGTGTCTACCCCTTCTCTGAAAAAAGCTGTGTATTTCCTTTTGACACAGTTTCATCGATGCATGTTACATGCATGTTGCAGTGGCAAAAGGAACTTCATTTCATTCTAGACTGCATTCAAGATGCTGTCTCTTGATACAAAACAACTTTTTCAGTCGGGATCTCTGTATTTCCATCACTACCTCTCCCTGTTTGAGTCTCATCAGTTCTTAAAATTGTATGTCATTTCAGTGGCATAGATAGCTCATTTGGCACCTAGGTCAAATGATGCGACCTCTGTCATTTGGTGTAGCTAGGTCATTTGGCACCCAGAACCCACAAATTTTTTCACACCCCCATATATCAAAATTATTTACCATTTTTATTATCTGTATTAATTAATACATTTAATTAGATATTAATTGATATTTTCATATTTTTTAAAAATCGCCTTACCAATTAAGCTTTTTTGGGTGGGGGTGAGACTGCCTTCTGGAGCACTTGTTGAGCTCCATTTTCACTGGATTGGGACCATTCTTTGGCCTTGCATTTCTCTTTGCCTTATCTGAACATGAGTAAACACAGCTGTGTAGCTCAGTTCCACTTGCTATAGGCCTTGATGCAATTAGGAGAGACTTCCTTCTGGGTTGATTTGTGGTGGCTGCGTTCATTGGATCAAGACTATTCTGGGGTGTCAGATAATTCTCAGTCTTCCCTTTTCAATAGACTTTCCCTACAATCCAGAGTAACCATGTGAGCACATAAGAGACATTACGTGCACCCGTAGTTACTGTACCTCCTAGTGAAAACCTATGGGAAATTCATATTACAATCCAGAGGAAGTTGTTCTTACACCAGAGCAAGGACTCCCCATAGTTACTCTGGATTTTGCCCTAAGGCAATTTGCCTACTTCTGAGTAGAGGTCCAAGATGGCTCAATTTCACTTTCCATAGTGATCCATGCATTTTCGTTTTTGCCGTAACTTTTGATAGGAAGAAGATATTTCAAAGCTGTTTTTTGCATTGGATTATGCTGGAAAATGCAGAGTTTAGCAGTTCTACTCACTGTCATTCAATCTGGTGCATGTATTGACTTGCAATGCTTAATTTTATTTATTTTAATTTTTGGAAAAAAATTTCCAGAACATTTTGAGGAACTGGAAATCAACCACTACTTTTAAATAGTGCTTCTTCTAGGAGTTTGGCTCCTAGGAAATCTAGGAGTCTGGCTGTTTAAATTTCATCCTCTATCTACTGAATTAATTGAGGACAACAATAAAAATCTATGGGTGATTATAACTGGACCACATAATTTGTAACTCAGTCAATACTAGTTTCTCATTATTGATTTGAATTAAGAAAGGTACACTTTGGTGGAAAATGGAAGCTATAGCAGCACATCTGGGACAGATGTTGTGCAGCAACAGCTTATTTAAAACAGAACAGTCAGTTCACTTCTTTGAATGTGTCCTAATAATCAAGACTTAAAAGAAATGAATTCTGGCATCTGCAACATTGAGCAAGGAGTGTCAATCAGAGCCAACAATCAACCGTAGTGTAAGTCACACAGTTACAGGAATCCCACTTGATGGAGAAACATATGGTCAACAGCATAGGAATCATGATACTTTAGAAGAGATCCTGCAGTGCTTCAAACTAGGGTTGTACATCAGTATGGGAAAAGAAAGACTGCATTCAGCTCTCTGCATGTTGGCATTTGATGCTCAAAGAAGCACCTGTGTTACATACTATTTACATGCACAGAAGGGTGCTTTTAATTTACATCGTACTGAAGTAAGTGAAAAAAATTCATTGATTCCAACTTCTATACTGTTCTATACTAAACTTCTATACTCCTCTATACTAGAACTTCTATACTAAATTTGTAGTATCTCACTTGTGTGGTAAAATAAAAAGGCTCTTTTTGCTAGAAGCTCAATTGCTTTATGCAGCCAGGCTAAATGATAAGAATTTACTTGTAATGATAAAAATTTGGTGTAATCTTCCTTCCTAGACAACGACAATATTAAAAGGAACCAAAATGTTCCAATGCAATGCCACTCATGGGATTTGCGTTCTGGTTGAAAGGCCTGTGAATTTAGACGGCTTCAGATTAAGGAGATGGGCACTCTGGCACGCAAAGCATTTGGTGTCTAATAGGCTGGTGACAAACTGCATTCACTGCAGCATAAACTCAAAAGCCAGCAAAAGGAAAGGTAAAAAAACTTTATTGCAGAAGTTGGCTTTGTACACACAGAATTCCTTCACTGGGTAAAGGAGGCGAAACTGAGAGAAGTCTTGGACAGCACTCACAACAACTGATTAACTTTGACTTCAAAGTGGCTTTAAAGAAATGTCAGAGGCTTTAAAGTCTCAGCAATTACAGTGCCAGCTTTTCACTGTTTTGCCCTGAATAAGGATGTGAGGGTCACTCCCATTCCTTCATTGTTGTTCACTCAGCCCTGTATTCTCCTCCTGATTTCTAAAATCAATCCACAGTTGGAGGATACCTTTTCCACAGTTCTCAGTTCTATCCATTTGTTTGCATCTCCTTTCTACGTGACCATAAGAACATAAGCAGGCACCCGTCAGTCTTGAGAGACTATGGCATCATGCTCGCTGCAAATGCTGGATGCGAAGCATGAAGGCCTGGGTGGATTGATATGGAGGATATGCTGTTACACAAGCAGCAAATCCCACCTCTCCACACCACTGAAATAGTCCAATGGAAAGGCAGAGCCAATACGATTGGTTCCAGCTGCGTCGCAGAGCTGGGCTAAGGACAGGAACTCACCCTGTCTTGTGGGGACCAACCTGGGTCTCGAACCCTGGCTTGCTGGTTAATAGGCACAGTTTCTTAACCACTATAAGAACCAATGCCCATATATGCATTTACAAATATACTACAATTTTGAATTGGCATTGTGTGAAGTTCTACTGATGTGCAGGAAGTTGGAAGGTGGAAATCCAGTCAGTTCACCTCATTTGTCTCCTTCAGTTAGACAATCTGAAGAATAAAAATCCACCAGTAGGTATTAACCTCCATACGTAAGAATACAGCTTCCATTTTCTGAGGTGGTATAACTGATGACCAAATGCTGGGGATGAACAGGGAAGATAGTTCAGTCCACAGTTTTTGCAGACTTTCAGGAATAACTAGTTGACTGATACTGGAGATAGGAATTAGGCAGTTCTTAAAGAAAAAAATGGTTGTAAGCATTTTTTGTTGATGTTGGTGGAACTAAAATGAACATTTCTATAACACAACTTCTGTGGAGTGTTTAAAAATTCCCCATATAAATTATAATGAACCATGGGACATTTTATAAGTCCAACTTTAATGTTGGATTGTGAAATCCATTGCTAGCGAGGAAGAAAGACAAATAGTTTGTGCAAAAGTATGCAGTAGGGCTGGATTCATTAAATTAATTTTAGCTTGGGTTAAAATGTCTGAGCCCTGAAATGAAACTGGGGTACTATGTAAATCAACAAAGTAAATTTTTAGACAATTCTGGCCTTGGGAAATTCCCCATTCATACTGTTTATGGTTGATATTATTGTTCTTAGGGAACTTATCTACTATCTCGCTGGGAATGACAGTCCACTTTAATAAAGTGCCTATAATATCGTAATAAACACAGAGCTTATATCAATAGCATCAGATTTCTCTGTGTTGTATTTGTATGTGGTTTAATTAGATGGAAGGATCACAGGAGACGCTGGTGTCATAATGATTCTTTAAAGTGAAACCGTAGATCAAAGTTCATAGCTGCCAAATATACAACTTTCGAAACAGGCTCAAGTGCTGCTATTAATCAGGGCTGCTGGAGGATTTGATGACAAAGATTAAACTGCTGTAAAGGATACTGCTGTGCATTGGATTCTTGCAACTGTCATCAAATACTCTGCCAACCATTAACAGGTCAAGAAAGTTGTCCACCATTCACTACTGGGGCTTCTCCTGCTGTAGCATCCAAGTCTATGCAATAATAGTCAGTGGCAATAATAGTCCGTGTCCATAGACACTATCACCAACCATCAGATTAAACCCAATAGCTTGCATTGGATCTTCCACTGCCAACTTTGCCCGATCATGGGGTACTATATGAGAGTGAGATCTTATGAGAATCATTGTAGTTGGAGTCTGAGTGCAAAACTGTTTTGAGTCCTAACAGCCTCTGCTGCCACCACTGTAGAGCAAGCTAAAGTACGAGAGCCATGGAAGGGTGGCTCACAGGGTGAGCAATACCTCAGTAATGTTCATGTAATGTGTTGACTCTGTAATGTGTTGTACACCAGGCTGCCCAGAATTGTGAAAACTATATGACGGCACCATGACCTTCTCAAGTTCATCCCACTGTCTGTGGAGGGGAAGGGTTCTATATCTACTGCTGCCAGGTAAGGTATGGTGAGGGCAAATAACAGTCAGGCCTACCATATGTTGCTGTTAGGTGATTTATTAAACTATAACAAAAATGTCTGTGTGTGTGTGTGGGGGGGGGGAATCAGCATAAATGGGGTTGCATCACTGCCCTGTTCAGATCTAACTTTACCAAGCAATTGAGTCACTTGAGGTGGGACACAAGGACTTGGCTCAGGTGAATGCCCAGCATTCTTAGGTTTTTGTTCTCACTTACTAGTCCTGGATTATAATGGGCAAGACTGCAACAAAGGGGGTCCTTGATATCATTGGACCTCACCTATAAGAAAGTTGGGGTAACTGTTGGAGCCTTGTCCTCCTCTGCTCAATGCAGCTTGGCAGGTTCCACCTCCATTTGCTTCACCATCTCTCTTATTATGTTTGTCTCCTCTTGTTACATGTGCTCCATTTCTTAAGAGTAGGATGAAGATCTCCCTTTCTTCCTAGCATCCCCCACCTTCGTCTTCCTCTTTAGTCTGATTCTCTTGCTTTCCCTTCTCCCAGATCTCAGTCACTTCCTCCCTTCCTGTTCACACTCCTATGTTCCTTAAGGAGTTTGCACCAGCCGCCCAGCCCTACTTCTCTGCCAACGCCTGGCAATGACAGCATCATCAGGCATTTGTGGAAATGAGCTGCTGATCGTGACTATTCTCGGCACTCTCCTTTGAGCTTTGCCAAACTGATGGGGAACACACTTCACTCAGTTCAAAACATGGCAAAAAGATTGCTGATTGGAACCAAGCACTGAGATCTCATCCCAGTCCATTGCAAAGTGCTGTATCTTAAATAAGGGCCGACTAGGAACAGAAGCAAGTGTGCCAGCTGTTGCGGATTTGGGAACAGATGTAAAAAGAGTTGAAGGAATCCACTCAGAAAGAAGCAATGGCTGATGAGGAGCATAGATCCCTCTGAGACCTGAGAGAAATGGTTAAGTGGGTGTGTAAATGTGATGTGAGGCATTTAATTCCTAACCAACATGTGAAGTTCAAGATCACATCATAAAAAAATCTTCGCTCCAAACTTCATTGTGGCACCTCACCAACTTGTTTTTATGTGTGTGTGCGTGTGGGGAGGAAAGTCTTTGCAAGCAGCCTTGATTGGTTTGCAGAAGAAAAGTGCTAGCAGGAAAGCTAACCTGTGCTAAGAGGTAATTTACGTTCCCTTAAATTAAAATGTCATGTTTTCTGATTTTTCTGTAGTAATTGACATGCATTCTGGTCTCTGGACCAAGTTTCAGCCCTTTGTCTGGCCTGGAAGTTCTTAATTGCACATCTTGCTCTCCAGTTCAGCCTTCTGGGTACTCCAGAATGACTGTATAAATTTGTGGGGAACAGTTCATTTCTAGATTTCTAGCAGCCTCAAGAGCATAAGACCATGTGCATATAGGAATAGGGATTCAGTTCCACTTCAAATCATTGCCCACATAGTTTTAGCAACACACATAATTAGAGTACACCCACAGTTATCTCCTTTTCTCAAATAACTCAAAGAATATGTAGAATATTCACTAGGCTGGATACAAGATGTTTCCTAGGAAGAGGCATATATGCTTGTCATAGTTTTATTTCTAAAACTGCAGAGGACCACAATTAGGATCTCATAGCATATTGAACAAAGTAGTTATTATTTTGCAACCCTTCAATAATAAAGTGCATCAAAGAAGGTGAAATCCTTATTCCCAAAATTCCAAAATCAAGATCCTTAAGGTTCCTGTGCTTTGAGCATTAGGTTATAGACATAAGGGACCCATAAAGAAGAGGTGGTGGGATTGTGCAAGTGTAGAGAATTCTGCTCACTGAAAATCCTCATTGACCTCTTTCTGATAATTCAACCATTTGTACTTTCTTTCAAGCTCAATGGTATCACCATGAATACTAAAACCACCTCTCTCCTCCCTAAATAAAAAACACTACTGGGATCTAGGGAATGAGGCTACTGGGATTCTCAAGCAATCTGCATGTTATATCAGGTGGCTACCTTCCTTGTGGTTTCATCACCCACCCACCTACCATTTTCTACCCCACCCATCTCTTGTGATATCATTTCTCGGTGAGTCAATACATGCTGTGATATTTAGGTTACAGAGGATGAAACCACACTTCTTGGGAGCAATGTAAAAGCAAGGCCTGAGCCAACTAAAACACATAAAGGAAGTGTTAATTTTCTAGATTTGGATGATAAAGATAAACAGCTCTCATCCCTTCCTCACATCTTTTGGAATGAATTCAGACATGCAGCAAATAGCAGAGGTCCATTAGGGGCTACCCAGATCTGCAAGCCCTGCATTCCTGTGTCCCAAAATAAAAACCCTGCTGGTTGGCTGTCAGTATTAGAATCTTCATGTGCTCAACATTCATCATAACCTTCACCTTCAAATGACAGGGGACAGATAGCAACAGGTTTAAATTTAAATATATAAAGATTTTTCTCGTATGTTTCTTACCCTGTCTCTCAAAGTTGACAGATATGCTATAAATGACAATAAAATAGAGCTTCATTATTTCATTTTTTACAGCTGGAACATAAATTTTTTACACCTGCAACATAAACCAAAAAAATTGGATTGCAGGAATGGAGATACAGCTTGACATGACTTTAACCCAGCTGATGGGACTGCAGCTCTCCAGTAACTTCAGCTGGTTACGTTTATATACTATTCTAAGAAGCATACTGAAACCAGATAGATTTTGCATTTATTTTCCTCCAGTTTTTTTGTCAGTGCCCTTTTCGTCTATGCTTTCTACTATCCAAGCCTAGAGGCTATGAAGTCTGCCTACAATTTCCTTACATGAGATGTTTATCATGACCTCTGTTTGTCTTCTCCCAAGCAAGCCATGCTAGGTGCTTTGGTATTTCCTTGCCTCAAGCTATGAAGACAGGTAGAAATGATAATTCCCATGCTTTTCTGGCAGATATCGAAAGTGTTTAACTTCCAACTTGCTAAGATGTCACAGCTACAAGGGGAAGAGAACAGCAGGATATATCACATAGTAAAAATTTTCCAGTGAAAAATGTAACATGAAACTAAGATCTATGACACTTTTCTGAAAAGGGTGCTGTGAAAATTAGTTTTTTCAAAGCATTTTTTATTTTCAAAATTTAATAAAAAGTGTTCTTAGATACACACTTTAATATCATTTCTGTGGCTTTAAAAAACAAAATACAGCTATATATACTTATAGATATACTGCATATTTGGCTTTCATTATATTCCATGAAATGCCTGACTTTGCAATCACATGCCATTTATTATTTACAACAGGAATTGGAATCTAAGGAAAAAGAGGTATCAATTACAATACTATGGTTTTATAATATAAAAATTATTGAAAAAGGCAGGATAATGGAAATCCCAAAGTAGTTACAACCTATTGTAACCTAAACATACTCCCACATGCGGTGGATGTACATTTAGGCTGCAGTTGGTGCTGCAAAATAGTTTGGCACATTCCACATTATCTTTTGTTAATAAGTGTTCAAGAAGATGACCACACACAATGGTTAAGGTCCTAATTTTCCATTATGAACATAGCATTATATCCATTTCATCCATTATATCCATCCAGTACAGTATAACTTAAAGTTTCTGAATTTTGTTGCAGAAGGATCCAATAAACTCCCAATTCAGAGCAAATGTGTATTTGAAACATTTGACAATTTGGCTGCCTTTGTAGAAGCATCTGTGTGACAAAATACAATTCAAATTGCTGGGACAATCATTTAAAACTGTGGATTAGAAACAAGAAAGATGATGAACAGAGATACTAAACTCATCACCCAGAAATCCCAGAACTAAATTTTGCAATATTAAACAAGAGAAAAAGCATTGGGTTGCTGTGTTTGCATCAGCTTACACATTTTGTCCTGACGTTGACTACAATTCTGAATCTACTTATTCTGGATAAATTCCATTGAAACAAGTTAAACCATAAGGGCTCAATCCAGTGAGATGCAGAACTACATGCTGACGCAATACGTTCAGTGTCAAAGCTGCAAAGCTTATGATTAAGCAGTTAATAAAAAAATTCCAACAAAGCAAAAAGCAAAAAGTAGTGTTTAGGCCTATTGATTGCAGAAAGTTTAGGGCACCTCACTTGGGTGAAAGGAATGCTGTGTTTGTTCTGGGTTTTCTTGTCCCCTTTGCTCTGCAGTCTTTGCTGTCCCCTAAAGAACCACTTTTGAATGTAAATAGACATTCCAGAGTGGGATTCAAAGCAATGTAAGGGGATGCTGATGGAAGAGAATATCCCTGTGCATCTACAGAAACACTGCTCATGGGGGAGCTCTTTTGATCACAGCATCTGTGTTGAAATGTAGCAGAAACTTTTCAATTCAAAAAGTCTTAAGATTAATTTGCAGCCAAACAAGCAAAATTCTAAAAAAAATTGCAATCATGGATAAGACTGTATTTGGCAGGACTTACAAAATATCTGAAATAGACCACTTTATTGTAGTTTTGAACAAATGCCATCTGCTGTTTTGGATGGTCAGTTCAAGAACATTCATAATATATTTGTGAGTCCATATTAGTCCATATTAGTAGAAGATAACCTAATATTATTTTAATTTTACATCTATGATATTTATGAATCTGGCTCATTTTTAGTAGGCTTGGTAGTTGGGTACAATCAACTAACTGAATTTCTGAACTAACAATAAAAAAACTGAATTTCTGCTTTCTGATATAGGTTAAGAAAATTGATTTTGTTCCACTTTTGTGTTGATTTTCATTTTATGAAGAAACTCATATAGTTTGATAGAAAGATAATTGAGAATTTTGTGTTTTTCTATGATTTCTTTAAAATTGAGGATGTAAGAAATACTATATGCAACACAACAGTATTTGTACATATGATTTGTACCTATATTTGTCTCAATAAATAAGTAGTCTCAATAGACAATAAATAGTCTCAGCACACTGAGACTTGTGCTTGCATGTGGCAGTCCGTTTTCTGCCTGCAGCTTCTTTACCAGTCCAGATTTCAAAGCTCCCCTAAGACTGTCAGAAACACAAGCCCTTTCTTTGGAAGGAACATCTTCCAATTTCCCAGAAGGTTCCTTTCAACTTATGCTCTTGAGAACTCTCAAAGCAAGCAGATGATAAAATTCAGTCACCACTTTTGTGAATAAATGCTATCCTCACAATTTCAGCTTCTTGAAACAAAAAGAATATTCCATCCTCTACTTCCAATATCCACATCCTCCTTACATACAAAGTTTATTGAAAGATTTAGAAATCCTGCCTTGTCTTCCACTTTTGCAATCATATATTTAATATTTTAAAATATAAAATCTCTATAGAAAATCTTTATTAAATGGAAATACTCTTCAAATGGAGTACCGTAAGTCTTTTTTCATTCTGTACAGAAAAGCCATTTCCATTGGTTCAGAGAGAGTCTCACCACTGCATATATCATGTCAGTAAGTGTTCCTCCCTTAATACATCATAATAGCAAGGGCTTTACACTAAAAACTCAGATATGCCCATAAAGCTTGAAAAGGAAAATTATCCTGCCCCTTTATTTTGAAACTATTTCACAGTGAGACTTCTGGCAAAACCCATGAAAGCACATGTTGTTATCTCTCTTACAACAGAGAAGTAATACATGGCTCATGGCATCAGCTCATTGTGGTTAGAATACTTTTAGGACAGCTGTTACAAAATGGTAGTTATAGATATTTTGAAGGTTTTTTGTTTTGTTTGTTTCATCTAAATCAGACCTGAGTGTCGTTTTGTTCTTTAAAGAGGCAAAGATGTGGGGAAGAGAGTGCTGGAGGAAGTCCAACTTAATTTGTTGCATATGGTTGAGCGTGTTACAAAATGAAGTGTATGCTACCAGGAAACTAAATGGTCTGTTCTGCAAACAAACTCAGCTTAACTCAGAATTCTAAAGCATACCCAAATATCTGCCCACAGGCAAGTCAAAAGATTCAATCAAAATATATCTGATAATTATGTATATATTTATATATATCAACACCTTACAAGGCACCGTAATCACTTTTGAATAATCCAAAAAAGGAGTTTTGCAGAAACCAATATACTGTACTTTTATTTAACAAAGACTTTGTCAAACCATATGTGCAGATACTTGAGATGATGACAGCGTTAAGCTTCCTAGGGTCCTAGAGTCAAAGAAATTCTGCTGCCCCCCGCTGCTAAGTAAGTGCACTCCTTCTACAGGGGGCAACATCTGCCGATCGGTCATGGTTCCACTTGGAGATGACCCCAAGAAACTTCCTTGGGAAGAAACAATTTTCTCAGGACTGGCTGCCAGTTTGGGGGATGTGGAGAAGTTGTATCCATAGAGAGCACAAGGACTGTGCAGTCTGAAAGTGTTGTAGGAGCTCTGGTGGCTTTGATTTGTGGCAAAGGCATTGCCTGATGGGGAGGGCATGATATACTGGAGCTGTGGAGACATCCCTGAAATCTGCATTGATAAGCCCGTCTGAGGACAGCTGAAGGCGTCACTGTCACTGCCTGTCACAGACATGTTCACAGTTGAACTACTTGATACACCGACGTAAGAGGGAGTCCTTGGAGTTGCAAAGGTTTCGCTGGTTTGGTTGGTAAGCCTGTTGTAGGTTTCAGCCAATGATGTGCTATATCTGTTAAGGGCGAGACCTGAGCGGGCACAAGCTGTGTAGTCAGCTGGTGTGAGGCTGCAGAGCTGGCTAGTGTTGGGAGCAAGGTGGAAGGCAGGAGAAGAGCAAGGGGAACCTGGGAGGAGATGGGGATGACTGCTTGGTACTCCATTGCCAGTTCCCTGGAGCAAAGTGGAGGACCCAGCATTTCCTGCAAGAAAATATAAAAATATAAAATATACTCCTGGGGGTGGGGGGGGGAGAAATCATGCATTGACCTCATTTGTACCCTATTTCTAAATAAGTCTATAACCTTTTTTATGGACAATATACCAGTGAGGTACATAAAACTGAAAGACAAATATCTACCCCAGACAATCCAGCAAAGGAGAGACTCTGATGGTCCACATCCTGCCTATTCCAACTTTAAAATGATACAACATTTCCCTTACCTGAAGGTAAGCCTCTGCAATGTGGAGGAGGTCTGCCTGAACTTGTGCTGGCTAAACAGCTGGTGTAGGTTCATGTGGTCTCACATGGCAGACCTGGTTCTGGGAAAAGAGTTAGGACCTGGCAGCATGGCTGCCACTGAACCTGTCCACTTCCTCATCCTAATCAGCCTTTTTCCCACCCTGCAGTCTTCTGACCTTGAGACCTGGAAACTCAAGCTGCAGTCACCACCTTGTTTGGTCTTCCTGACGTCCCCTCCCACCTTTCCTTTCATGTCAGGTGGCTGTGGATCTGCTGGTACAGGTTACAAAGTCCTGGCCTTTTTACCAGTGGTATGTATGGTAGTCAGTACCAGCAGAAGAGGTTCTCTGATGATGGCAAGTCCTTTTAGGATTGAACTGTATGATGAAGACAAACTCCTTCCCTGAAGATTCCTTGAAGATTCACATAGGTTTTGCATAAATCCATATAATCCTTCTTGTAATCTCAGGTCATCAAATGGGCCCCTTCAATCAATCAGCATTATTTATATACTGTTTTTCAACTAATGCTCACAAAGCAGTTTATAGAGAAAATGAAATAACTAGTGGTTAATAGTTAACCAGTACAGGTACAGAGGTTTGCTTGTATTCATTGTTTATTGTTTATGAGTTAATGTCAGTATTTATGTAACCATAGGCCAAAACCAAATTCCAAATATGGTATTCATAGTTGGCCTGCCTGCCTGTCTGTCTGTCTGTCTGTCTAATCTATCTAATCTATCTGTCTGTCTATCTGTCTGTCTAGATTTGGACCTAGATGTTGATGAGTCAGCAATTCTTAAATGTTAAGTATAGGGACTAAAAAATGTTGCACCCCTTTTATCCTTTTCCGGTTTGAATTTCTCAAAATTAGTTCTTACTGGGTGCCTACATCATGGAAGGAATGCCTCCCCAAATTTCATGGTTCTAGGTTCTGTGGTTTTGTCTGGTTTTTGATGAGTCGGTGAGTGATGCTGCAATCCTAAACTCCCGTTAGGCCAGCATAAGCTTCGGCAAAGTCCTGTGCTGAGTTGGGGGGTTCTGCCTCAATCTTGAGGGGATTAGGGGCAGGCATAGACCTACACCAACCTCCCCATACAACCACGGGAAGATATGCCATATGAATTAGGCCTGCCTAAATTTATTAGGATTGCACCATGAATCAGTCAATCAGTCAGCGAGTCTTCAATTTTATACATATAGAGGCACGGGACACATGAAAGCACCATACAATTACTAGATATTATTTTTCATTTTGCTGAAACATTCGTGCATTTTAAAGGACTAGGTTTACTGTTCCTACGTAGGTCAAACCTATGGCTCCTTCCATTTATGAGATGTTCATGAAGGATGCATAAACAACTGGCTCATAGGCTGCAATCCTATCCACAATTTCCTGAGAGTAAGACCCACTGAATACATGATATGCTTCTGGGTTGATATGCTTAGGATTGTGCTCTTAGTCAACTATATAGCTAGAATGTAAGTTTTATCCATTGCCTTTTGTTCTGTGTTAGAGACCTCTACTCACTCTAGCTTTTTGCTAACACTTTCTCAACTACGCAAAGGCACATAAAGCATTTAAAAGCAATTATGTTAACATGTTTTTCTCATTAATTTTGGAATTTGATTCCGGGCATCTCATCAGAGGTCACACCATAACTTCCAATGCCCAGACAATTGGAAGAATTTTTAAAAGACCACAGGACATCAACATACTCTCTAAAGAGACTCTTAAGCCAAGGAGATGGAGAGGTGTATCATATGGAAGAGTTTGCTTGGGATCTCTCTAATACCAAACACCTGCTAACACTGAAAATTAACCTCCACAGCTTGTGTGGCCCAACATAAGATATAAAAAAAATCAGAAAAAAATTCTTTTCAAGAACATGCATGGTTGGAAGGAAATTCATTAGCAGAATCTCTTTTAAAAAAACACAAAACACCAGCTCCGCTCCTTAGATGTAGTTGGAGTGATATTTATTTTACAAACCCTTAACCCTTGGCAATTTATATGGAAGGAAAACAGTAAGCATACCTCTAAGGGACTTTTATGCTCTTCTGCATCTCAAGGATGTGGACTCTGGATACAAAGCAAGTTTTTCATTTTAAAAAAATCTGTTAATTTTATTTTCCCTTACTTGGTAAAAGCTGAGCCTTTTCTGTCTATACCCTTAATTCCAGGGCAAATTTTATTTTTTCTGGAAACTCAAGAACATTTAAAACAAGCTATTTGGGAAAAAATTGGTTATTTAGAAGGAAAAAACCATTTCTTGTTTAGTTTTCTAATACTTTTTAAAATCATTTGTTCTGTGAAACTTTGTTAAGTCTTAGTATGAAAAATAAAAATGTTGAAGTGTGGTAATGCAAAAACTGTTATCTAAAAGAGAAATATTTTTAATAGGTTGGGGATATTGAAAAAAAACATGTTTTCACAAATTACTTATGTTGGCATGTCCTTTAAGCCAGAGCTAAAATGATGGCTCAAAGCCATAGCCAAATGATCTAGCCCAAGTTAATCATGTTAATTTCAGTGAGACAGATTTAAACACAAATTGTAAACCTGCAGAAATCTAGATGACTCAAAAATGCTCAACTTTGACTGGATTGCATCCTAGGCGAAAAGAGTGTGTGCACTGAAGAGGACAAGGTAGCACTTTCCTTTAGTTGAGGACTAGCGAAAAGCGTACTCGCGTTGCGGGAGTAAAATTCCCCCGGTACACCATCCCCCCATGGGCGCATCAACCCCCCACATGCAACATCCCCCCATGCACATCAACCACCCAATGTGCATCAACCCACATGCGCAACCCCCCATGCACAACCCCCCCATGCACAGCATCCTCCCCAGTGCATCCCCTCCCTCTGAACAACAACCCCTCCACTGCACCAGGCACCAAGCACAAAACACCAAATTGGCCGGTGGTTGGTCAGTCTTCCATGTTAAGTAGAGGACAAAACATGTTGCACCCCTTTTCAGCCCCTTAAAGGTTAAATTTCTGCAAATTGGTTCTTGGTGGGTGTTCATGTGATAGAAGGAACACCTTCCCCAGATTTCATGCTTCTAGTCCCGGGGTTGGGGCAGAGCATCCTTTAGTCACAGATTCTTCAATGCAAAATATAGGGAGGAAAAAGTGTTGTGCCCCATTTCACCCCCTTCTGGTTGGAATTTCTGAAAACTGGTTCTTAGGCTGCAATCCTAAAGACACTTTCCTGGGAGTAAGACCCATTGAATACAATGGGGCTTACTTTTGAGTAGACATGGTTAGGATTGTGCTCTTAGTGACTCCCTCCGTCACGGAAGGAACACCCACCCCAAATTTCAAGCTTCTAGGCCCAGCGGTTTTGGCTGGGCCTTGATGAGTGAGTGAGTAAGTGAGTGAGTGAGTCAGTCAGTCAGTGAATTTTTATATATATAGACGATAGAAGATAATTGAACTGATCCACCATCTGCTTTGACATAGCTTTATTTCTTTAAAGCTTTTCAAACTATGTTTTTGGCAAGGGAGGTAGCTTTCTAGGAATCAGGCTTGCAAAGTCAAAGTTAACTTCTTTGCAAGGCAAACTCCGGAAAACGTTTGAGAAGTTGAGCTTCTTTGCAAATCATGGAAAACACCTGTCTTAAACCTGAACTTTCAGCCCGGATCTGCATTTTTGCAGGTAGTGCAATAACTACGGGTGCACGTAATGTCTCTTACGTGCTCCCGTAGTTACTCTGGATTGTAGCCATAGTGTACTAATAAGCTAACTAAAATAAAGGTAAAGGTATTCCCCACAGATTGTACTGCAGGCTGTGAATGACTGTAGGATGCGATGCTCATCCCCATTTCTAAGTCAAAGAGCCAGCATTGTCCAAATACACATGTGGTCATTTGGCCAGCATGATTATATGGTGAGCTGCACCGAATGCTGTTACCTTCCCACCAAAGTTGTACCTATTGATCTAATTGCATTTGCATGCTTTTGAACTGCTAGGTTGGCAGAAAATAAGCTTACTAGTAAAAAATTAACACTGCTGCTTCATTTAATAGCTACTGTTTTTATACATGAATACTTACTGAAATTCCCTGATATATTTAATCACTTTGATTAAGGGCGCAATCCAGAGCAAGTTCAGCCTGCTCTGCCCTAACTGCTCTCTCCTAACTATTCTGTATCCAGAACATAAAGTTATGCTGCATCCAGAGAGTCAGGAAGCCTGGGCTGCCCTAACTGCTCCAGAGCATGCTAAATAATTGACACATGGGGAGGACTTGCTCCTGAGGAGACCCCCCTCAGATCACACTGAACAAGGAACAGCTGTGGTGTCTGCCTTATAAGAAAGCCCAGAAGTTCCTGACAACCAGTTACAGCTGCAGTTCCTCTAGTGGAGGTTGGATGTTTGGAGTGGCCTGCTGTATCCTGAGGTTTGTGGGCAGCCGTAGTTGTTCCATATCCTGAGGTTGAGAGGCAGGGGTTGCAGCTAGGCTGGCCAAGAACTCAGATTTTTGGTCAGCACTGCCATTCTTACTCAGGCCTTATCATGGACCCCTATGGGTCTACTCATACCTGCTCCTGAGGTGGTATAACTCTGAGGGCTGGAAGAGGGCATTTCTGCCCTGGAAACAGGCTCTGGATACAGAGTAACTGCTCTGCCCTAGGCAATGCTAAACATGCCCTCAACATGCTTCTCCTGAACTGCTTAGGGCAGAGCAGTTAGGGCAGAGCAGGTCCACCTCTCTTAGGGCACTCTATGTTGCCTTGCTCTGCCCTAAGCCTCTTCCAGAGGCTTCTGGAAGCATCTTGCAGTTGCTCCACCCTAGTGATAGATAGGGCAACCCCAAGGGCTCTTATGTGGACAGATTAGTTGCTCTGGATTGTGCTGTAAAAGAGAAAAAATTGCATACATTTTGATTTTTTGGAACTGTCCAGTCCCTAAATGAGATAGATACCTTGTTTTGCAATCCCAGGTATATCTTCAAATGTAAGCGTCCTCAGTGAAGGTCTCCAAAATGCATAAGATTCTACCAATGCCTCTAATCCCATCCTGGGTAAAATAAAAATATTTTGTGAGAGAATTTGTCTGTAATACATTCTAACGTTTCTTATTTCTTTATTATCTCACTCCTACCTGCCTTATAGTATACTTCTACCTGCTTTGTAATGTCAGGTTTACAATTCAGCAATAATGTTCAAAAAAATCCAAAAAGCAGCTAAGTTTTGGGTGTATAGATCCCATAGCCATTTGAAATAAAATTGCCTGTGTCCCATAAAGGTATACCAAAGACACAGAGTACTGGCTTTCCTCCTTACTGCTATTGCTAAGTCAAATATTTTAAAAGCTAAAAATACATTAAATACTTCCTCAGTATTACTTTTCCATGCGAACACTTGTTGAAATTGTCAGAATGTCAATTTGCCATCTTGTGTTCAAATGCAAAGCAGAGTTTACTGTTCAAATGGCTCTCACCTCTCCACCTCTCCAATTTTTTTAAGATGGATGACCATGGTGAGAATTCAGACACATTTTCAGAAATCAGATACATATTCTTTCAGTCTATGTATGCCTCGCAGACTTGTGAAAGATAAAACTCTTAAACGCACATGCAAGAATACAGGTAAGTCTGCTGCTATGTTATTGTCACAAAACTCAGCTGGGCAAAGTGCAGAAAAGGGCAAGCAAAATAGCCACAAGATAGTTTCTTTCATATGCATCGTTTGTACAAAAAAACAAAAACTTTGGATAAAATATTACTGTAGGGTGAGTGGACAAAGCCATGACAGAGGGCTTATAAAATCATAAAGACAAAAAATTTTATTTTTCTGAGCATTTTTATAATGCTAAAACTCGAGATTGCTCTATTAAATTACCGGTAGTTGTAAGCAGATACAGGAGAAATAAAGAAACATACTCCTCATATGATGCACACTAAATGCACTGTTTACATTAATTATGTAAATTTACTTTCTTTGGAGACTCTGAGCCTAAGCATGTCTAGTCAGCAGTTAGGTCCATTTTAGTCAACAGGGCTTACTTCCAGGTAACTGTGGATAAGATAAACCACGATATAATCTAGAATTTTTTTACTGTATTAATAATAATAATAGACAACTAAATTTTTACCAAGGTGCTATTTCTTTAACACTGTACTGTACATAGATTTCAGAAAGATCCAAGAAATGCTGCAGGAAAGAGTTATGAAGGATTGGCAAAGATCCTTTATTTTTTTTTCCTGAAGTAATGGAGACTTTTCATTTCTACTTAAAGTAGAGATAAAAGCCCACCTCCTCGAGGAGTTCAGCCAAAGTGATAATTTATACAAGATGCTTTTGAACAATTTCCACATTTTATCACAACCCTAATTTAACTAAGCACCCATATTTTTAGTCTCCTGAAGTACTTGAGAAATGTCATACCTCTAGGAGTACAGATTTTTATAAGGCCTCCATGAAGAACCTAACTATTCTCAGTATATAAATTCTATTCACTTTGCAAATGTACAGCAGGAAGAGAGAGTGTTTTTAAAGTGTAAAGCCACTGGTTTCTGCAAAACCATGTGTGAGACTGTATATAATGGGAACAGAAACAGAGAAAACCCCTCAGTTAAGAGGATTCTTAAAACATTCTTAAAAAGGATTATACTCTGGTAACAATTCAGTCTGACACCAAAGGCAAAAAGTTTGAATATACTGATTTCTTTTGGTACCAATTGAAATTTCTGTATTGGTAAATATGAAGTGCTGCAGGGGAAAAAAAAGTTTTAAGAACAGAACTTATATTACCAGATTAACAGCACAATCCTAAACATGCTTGTTTCTAAATTCCACAGTATTCAAGCTGCTTAATCCCAAGTAAGTGTGCATAGGATAGCAGCCTGCATCCAATGCACGTTTTACCTGAGAATAAGTTCCACTGAAGATAATGTGACTTATTTCTGAATAAATCTTCATGATTACCCTGCAAGACTGGTATCAAAGAGCTCAAAAGCTCTTTCAAGTGTATGTGAGTTAAATGGATGCCATTTAATCCCAATTACTGCACTTTCAACCACCTTACATACGATGCTGTTTCAAATGCATGTACAACTTCTATGGCTTTTTCTGCTGCTGCGATGTAATGCTTTAGAAGAATTTCAAGCAAATTTCAAGTGCATACAAGCCCACTAATTTCAGTTCATTTCTGAATAAATTTGCGAGGATTCGCTGTACAGAACCAGATCTTTGAATTGAGTAAATATAATATATATTGTTTGTTGCTTTTGTTGAAGCTAAATGCACCCTAATGTGAACATGATTTGGGGCAGTGGTTCCGAAACTTTTTAGCACTAGGACTCACTTTAAAAAAAAGTCTGTTGGGATTTACCTAGCTTTACAAGACTTTAAAAAGCCCTTTTATCCTTTTTACCATAGTGAGGGAAGAGGCAGACTTCTTGTTTGCTGACCTTGATGTTCAGCAGATTTGGACCATTCTTGTGGCCCTCTGTTCTACTTCACCAGGCCTTCAAGATATATAGCACAATCACCTACTTATGAATAAACATGGACATGCTGCTATGTTTTAATTTCCATAGGGTTCAATACACTTTCCTTGTTAGCTTTCAGCCTGTCAGTTTCACAGCCATTAAAAATTTAGAAGTTGCTGCTTCTCAAATCATGGGAAGAATCTTATAAATTATATTATTCATTCTTTGTGATTATTGCATTAATTAGCATAGGTCTGCCTAATGATTTTTTAGGACATCTAGGTAGGATTGCCATATGACCGGGAAAACTGGGACTGTTCCAGTTTTTTGGGATTGCATTCACTTACTGGCAAGTTTGACAGGGAGTCCTGTCCTAGTTTCATGGAAGAGAATTATGGCAACCTTAGGGCACAATCCTCACCGATTATTCAGCACAAAGGTAAGAGCAACACAACTTTACAGTAAGGGAGCAAACATCTCCTTCCCTTGAGGAGGCATATGTGATTCCCCCTCAACTGGAGGTTACACACATCCCCACTGGAATAGATATGCCAGTGCTGGAAAGTTAGTTAGGATTGTACCCCCATTAAGAATGCATGGCAATTTCTTGAATAAGAAGCTACCACAAACCCAAATGTAAACTGCTATTATCTATTCTAATGTAACAATGAATAAATTTTCCAAAAGATAATCAAATAATCAAAGCTCAATTAACTTTGGTTACAGGGAATGAGCGTTCATGCTGCCCAAGTGTCTTTCATGGCTCTGCTAGTGGCAGGGCCCAACAGGGTTGCATCACAAAGCTCACGATAGCAGTCCTACAGAATTATGTACTAAAAACTTCTGATGCAACTTATAAACAAAGGGGAAACCAGAGGTAAACTGGAACCTTTTTCAAAATGTTCTTTCACTTTATAATTATCCAGAATTTTCCACTTGTCCAAAATTTTCTAGAGCATACCTGTTACGTCCAGAATCTCTAAAACCTTTTGCAAAAGGATTCCTATCAATCTTGAGTCGGGTGATCTGTAAAGATAATAGCAAATATTAACAGAAGAAGTATTGATGTATAAACACATGGCAATGTCTTATACTGAATACTGGCCTACCCAACTCAGTGTTGTCGACACTGAGAGTGGTGTTCTAGAGAGGAATATGTAGAACTTGAAAGTTGAACCAGTCAGTGGATATTAAATGTGCTTTTTCATCCACTTTCATCCTATGCAAAGATACTGAACACAGAGGCCCATTATGGTACTGGGTACAACACTCTGAGAAACACAAATTCTAAGCACCAATGGGAACATAAATCTAGCTAGGCTGCAATCCTAAAAAACACTTTCCTGGGAGTAAGATCCATTGAACACAATGGGGCTTACTTTTGAGTACAGAAAGTTAAGATTGTGCTCTTTGTCTTTTATACAACTGTTACAAAGAAAATTAAAATCAGCAATTAAAAATGTGTGACCTATAGAAATTAGAGTGATTATATTTTATTGTAGAAATTTTCTTTAAAAATCTATTTGTTAAGGTCAAATTCATTTTATCCAATCCGTTCTTTGCCTTTAAAGAAGAGTAAAAAAATCTGCAAATTGTTCAACAAACAAAAGAAAACTGTATAACATATTTGACATTAAAAGTGAACCTGCCAGTATTATACAATTATGGAATCACCTTTGCTGTCATTGTTCTAGAGAAAGCATTTATTTTATATTGCCAAAAATGTGGATTTTTCAAAGGATCTGAGTGCAGTTTATTAAAAACTTACCCACTACTACAGTGTACTCAAACTTTCAAGGAACTTTACTCCCTAGGTATGCCTTTGGAACTGAGAGGTTGGGCAGTCATGTGATCGCCATGATCTGCCATGGTGGGGGAAGGAGACTTTTTAAAAACTTACCAAAGGAGCTGCCAGAGTCTGGGAGATGTGGGGAGCAATTGTAATGAAACTGGAAGTCAGATTTTCAGTTTAAACATGATCATTACTTTCACTATTTACTCTCCCCACATCTCCCAGACCCTGGGAGCCCCTCTCATATGTTTAAAAATATCCCCTCTTCCCCTGCTAAGTCAGGATCTTAGGGACTGCTCTGGTGCTTTCCCCCTTCCCCCACCCCTTATAGTGAGTTTTATTAATTCATATGGCAAAATACAGCAGAATAACATGGAATTAAAATATATAAAGTACAGTATATGAGCATATATCTGGGTCTATCACTGAGTATCTAGGTCATTGAACCAATGGACAGCAGTGCCCTCAAGTTGGTGTAATTCCTGAAGGGAGCAAGAGTACTTTTTAAGGGGGCATTCAATTGTAATATGATGCAATATTTGTGGGGCATTCTTGCAGTCATAGTTAGGATTGTCAACCAGTCCACATTTGCATTTCCAATATTGGCATCTGCATGGTTAGTGTGAATCTGATTGAGTGCTGTCCAACTCCTCCTGGGAAGATCAAAGCCATAGAGATTGTGTACTGAATCAGCACAAGGTAAAACAAATCTGATTGGAAGTTGCCCACTCCTGGTACCCGGCTGTCTCAATATTAAAACCTTCTCGAACGAGCTGCTGTCCTAATTTCCTCAATGGATTCCAAGATTTGATCATGGCAGTATTTGATCATGGCAATCCTCATGTACAGGTAGCAGTTGGTTTGCCTCACATGCCTGCCATTCCCTTAGATAAGTTGCTTCTAAGATGTGGAGGTGCTATATTAGTAGTACTGGCAGCCAGTTGGATGGTGTTGATGTAATGGTCTCGGATATTAAACTCGTAGTGCCTGGGCACTTTTTTATGAGCACTGTTTAGCCACACAGGGCTACAGTTCTCTGCCACTTAGTACACCAAAGCAAGAGTTGATCTCCTGAGAATTGAGGCACTTGAACCCCAACTGGTGTCAGAAAGTGTGAGCAAATTAGGTTTTTTGCCCATAGTTTAAAAAAATGTTCTTTGCAAGTTAAAGACAAGTTAAGAGTCTCGCCTAGATATTTTGGATCACAGTTAAACTTTAACAGCTGGTTCCTAAATTCCACTTTTGGTACATAATTAGCAGTTAAGACGCTGTGCCTGTTAACCAGCAGGCCAGGGTTCGAGACCCGGGTTGGCCCCACAAGACAGGGTGAGCTCCTGTCCTTAGCCCAGCTCTGTGATGCCAGCTGGATCCAATTGTAATGGCTCTGCCTTCCCATTGGACTAATTCAGCGGCGTGGAGAGGGGGGATTTGCTGCTTGGATAACAGCCTATCCTCCATAACAATCCAACCCAGCCTTTTGTGCTTCACTTGCAGCGTATGCAGCACTGAGCACGATACCATAGTCTTTCAAGACTGACGGAGGCCTGCATGCTAGCTTGTCTGTTATTTAAATGAAAGCAAGCAGTCTCAGTTTTATTGAAATTAGGATTGAGCCCCCCAAAAACTTATCCATTTCCTTTAAGTCATTTTCAATGCTTTTTCAGAAATATCAAAAATGTCATCAGTGTATTACAGGGCACCATATATAAAAAATTTTAAATCATCCCTTTTCTCCACACTGTATCATAGGCCGATGATAGATCAATAAACACAGCAACAGATTTTTTTTCTGAAATCCATTTCCTATGTGGAAGGTTAGTGATAATACCTGGTCACGACAGCTTCTTTTTTCTCTAAATCCAGCCAGTTCTACAGGTAAATGTTTCTCAACTAGGGATTCAATTCTGTTTAAATAAGTCTTTCCAACAGCTTATAAGTGATGTTTAAGGTCTAAATTCCTCCACAGATTTCCTCTCTTTACCAGATTTTAAAATGGCAACAATTTTTGTTCTTTTAAAGACTTTTGTTCCTTCAGACTTGCACCAGTTATTTAGCTAACTCACCCCCAAATCTAGAGTAACTACAGGAGCACGAAAGAGACTTTACGTGCGCCTGTAGTTACTGCACCACCTAGTGAAAACCTATGGGAAATTCATACTGGAATCCAGAGTAAGTTGTTCTTACACCGGAGCAAGGACTCCCCATAGTTACTCTGGATTTTGCCCTGACTGTTATGCATCTAGGGACATACCTCGGGGGAAAAGGATGAATGTCACCTTACTTGAATTGCCTGCAAGCCTTCCAGTTTCTCCCTTAAGATACAGCTTGGCCTATGCTTGCCCAGCATTGAATATAATTGGATTGCCTGCGTATGTATATAGGCCATGTACCTTATAATTAACAAACAGCTAAGCAACACATTGCATGAAGCAAGTTGGTCGTTTTGGCTGCAATACATCATAAATTTCACTGAAATGAGTAGAGTGTAAAAGACTCCTTTTTCCTTTTTACAATTGATTTATAGGGTTTGAAGAACCAGAAATCTAAAAGTCTATTCACTGCACTTTCCAACATGAACCAAGTTTGAACACACCATATACTATTCTATTAAATAGTTTAAAAACCATATAGCCAAATCCTATCAAGGATAAGTGGTTTTTATGATCTACTGTCAAAGGCCCCATTGAAGCAGCACAATCGCTTTGCTGCTATCACATAAAACTGAACAATTGGAAAAAAAGGGCTAGCAGGTTAATGAACTGACCAGATTTGCCCAGATGTTCCACCAGCCCTGGAAAGGTGGTGGTTCATGCGAAATGCAGGGGGTGAGGAAGAAAGAGGGTAAGCTAGAGGGAGTGAATTTTGGTGGAAAAGGTTTATTTTTCAACCCATACTGTCTATTTTTCAACCCACCCTGATTATTCAACCATCCTGGCCCGTTTCACCTTGAACTTACACCAAAATGGCTGCTGCAGGTGTAAGGAGACCCATAGGCTATCAAATTACCAATTGGGAAGTAACTATAAAAGAATTTTATTTAATTCTTGCTAGCTGTCTGATTTCTCCTCCACCACAAAATGCAGGGCTTTTCAGCACGGCTATATCAACAAGGCTGATGCAGGGCTACATCAGCACAGCTGCATAACAGAAAATGCTGAGGGAATGAATTACACTGTTAATATTTCTTTTCATCTGGTGTTATAATAGAAGATCTATTTCTTCTATCCCACTTTCTTGGAATTCTATGAAAAGCTAATAACACGAAAGCATTAAAACAAAAGAAGCAAAAGTTACCTGTTGGTTTTGATATGCTGTGACTGTTGTGAAAACAGTTTCTGGAAAAGAGAATGCCTTCACCCCTTCTCCAGAAGGAATGGGCTTGACTGGAGAGAGATCATCCCCACAATCTTTCCGAATGACATGGACACGTGGCTGATACTTGTGCATAGAATGGAGGATAATCTATACCATAAAGAGAGACAAAAATTGGTTAAGTGGCACATGCATCACCTGTACTTTAATACATGGAAGCATTTCCAATAAACTTTTTAAATGATTTGCTAGGTATGGTTCAAAATGGTTCTAGCTTAAGCTCAACAACTGCCTCTGAGGAATGATTTTGCAACTATCAAATGAAGGCAACAAGGCCATAATAAAAGGGGGATTGGATGGTAGCTGGTTTGGGAGCAGTTGGTATCTGGATTCTCTCCAGATCTGTCTGGAGATTGTCAGTAACACCCTGGAATTTCTGTTTACTGAATCATGAAGACTATATAAAAATTCAACCAGTCTACATGTCCAGTATGAATTTGGACTGACAAAATGATATCAGTTACATTTGAGTTTTCATTTATTATATATGTTTACAAATAACTTATTACTGTTATCTTAAGTATACATAGACTATTTCTAAAAATATTTGAACTAAAACAGCAGAACACTAGAAACCCAGATTACGCATAATTCAATAAAATTAAGAAACTCACTGCTAATTTATATGAGTATTTGTGTACTTGAACACATGAATAATGAACATTGAGGTGGAGTTAAACAAAAAAAAAAACTAAACAGCCAAATGTTAAAAAAAGAAAAATCTAAAAGTTCAGCTCATGATTCCGTATATGAAACGTACAGAGATATGTATATATATTTTTATAATACTGCATAAATAATTTTCAGCATTCCTGATTTTAAAAATGGTGTGTGGTGTATATAAATTTGCTTTTAACCGTTTAACAGATCAAAATTAAAAAATTAGCTGTTGCTTGTGGAGGTCTACAAAGATATATTTGAAAAGGTTTCATGGCAACTAACCAATAGAAAATCTAATTAAAAGGAGGAAATGTTTTAATTTCCTGTTTCGTTATTGACCACAGAATATTAAATCAGCATTGTATGTCATATTTCTCTCTGCCCTTCCATTCTTGGCACTAACCTGAATGCCAAAATACCATGAAACTCAGTTCATAAAAAGAGGGGGGAGGCTTTGCATTAGAACAAATATGGCTTGGGACGTTTTTATATGGGTTCGTTCCTTATAGTGGGACATGACACTTTGCTAGTAGCATTCAGACTTTTGATAATTACATGAGAGGCACTCTAACAGTTCGATCCTATTTGCTCACCCCACCGATGCAGCAATGCTAAAATGGCTAACACAGAACCCTATGGGGGGGCAATTGCAGAGTTCTCCAAAGGTACACCCTCCACACCACACTCCAGAGGGTTTTGCTCAGACCTGCTTGACACAGAGTTCAGGAACTGGCATTCAGAGTTCTGCCAGTTGCAGCCTCCTTCCCACCCTGGTTCCTCCCACCCCCCACCTTGATCCACCCCACCATCCCCCTCAGCAAATTTGCAGCACCATCATTCAGATACATAAGATATTCATTGCCCACACATGCCTTTGTTCATTTTACTGCAATTTGTTATGCATTTTGCCTATGTATTAATAAATATATATTATTTAGGCTTTTGCAAATGTTATTATGTCTGTGATGTTAATTTCCTGGTGGCCATTTTGCATTTGCAAGCTGAAAAAGTCTGGGTTCCATTTTCCAATGGTTTTCACTTTTGGATGGTGCTCCAGTCGCTAACTCATCCAATAAGTGGGGATGCTTGTACATAGTTGCATGTGTAAGTACAGATTAGGTACCAGAGTCCGTGTGTAAGTTAATGACTGGAAAACTAAGCTTTTCCCATCACAGTGCTGTTGAGCCTATGGAAAACATATATTGTTCCTATGCAAAAACACCACCATCCTATGCCTAAGCGAAAATATTGACATAGCCATCCTTAATTCAGACCTCCATTAACTTGGACATCTAGAATGACATCATTTAGGTTCATTTTGCAATGTACATATAAGGAGATAAAGGGTCTGATCCAATTCAGCTTTCCAGCTCTGATACACTTGTTCCAATGGGGCATGCATTGCAACTTGTAAGGGGGGGTGAAGTCATGGTGAGTTCCTCAAGGAAAGGGACCTGTTGTTCCCTCACCTTGGGCTGCACTGCAGCTGCATTAGTGCTGGAAAATTGAACAGGATTGGATAGATTAGGACTGGATATGACCAAAACTCCTAACTTAAATGCAATGATGTTCTTATAATTTTTATACTGAATGTGATATCAAGCATGATAAGAAAATCTATGGAAGAAAAATAAAGAAATTGTTAGTAGATTTCAAATTAACCAATTTCTTCCCATCCCACAGGAATCCCCGTTTGATCCCTGCTAAAGATATGCAGTGTTGAGCACAATGGCTTAAAAACTGTGTTCAGCCTCATTTACAATATGCAATATCTTTTAAGTGATCTTGGAAAAGTGAATTGGAAAGCTCGTGTTACTACAGGAACAGCAGATTTTGTCAACATTTTCTAGATACTGTATTAAGAAGAAGTTCCACCACACCACATCTCTCTTGTCTAACACATCTAGAACAGACCCAATGTGTGGGTTCCCAAATAGTGCTTCTATTATTGGGTGCTCCCTCCAGAAATAGAAGTTTCTTTTGTGAATAAAATGAACTTTCTATGAGTGGATGGGCTCCTCTCACAGATGAAACACTCCAAGTATTCACAGAAGAATGCAACTCTGGGCGCAATCCAGAGTAACTACAGGGAGTCCTTGCTCTGGTGTAAGAACAATTTGCTCTGGATTGTGATATGAATTTCACATAGGTTTTCACTAGGTGGTGCAGTAACTACAGTGCACGTAATGTCTCTTATGTGCTCCCGTAGTTACTCTGGATTGTAGGGTCTGTTAATGAAACATGATCTGCATCCTATGGTGGGAGGTCAGTCATGGAAGCCTCTTCAAAGCAATGGAACATTTGTTCCCTTACCTTGCAGCTTTATTATAGTTGAATCAGTGCTGGAAAGTTGGTCAGGATGGGGCTGTTTGATATTATATTTCAATATTATAATTTACAGTTTAAAAATCATAAATACTGGCTTTGTTCTTTGCCTTCTTCTTAGTGACCCTTTCATGATACTGCTTTCATGCTTTCAATTGTATCTTTTAATCTTTCAAGATTTTCTAACATAAACAGTTAAAACATTTACACAAGCCTTTACAATCATGTTCGAAAGACTGCATGCATCTCCTTTGTCTCTGATTTGATAAACCTTTGTTCATACGAAGACATCACTTTTGACCTATTTTGTTCATGCCGCAAAAACCAATTGTTTTAATCTGATGCAACAATATAATCAACCCTATGACTTCCTTGACTAACAAGGAAACTTACGTAACTGTTGGCAAGATTTAAACAAGAGAGTTCATGGAAAACAGAAAACTACAAGGAATAAAAACGCAGAAATTGATGTAACTGTTTTAGCAAAACATGGATTTCAATTTCTTTGGTTCTGTCCAAAATTAGGGAGAGCAGAAACAATGGTCGAGAAAGAAGTCAAGTAATTGGGCTGCTCTTTGCTCCAGCAAAATGAGAACAAGAAGTACTATGCCACCATTCACCAGATCAAGAGTGGTTATTTATAAATGCTTAGCGACTTAGTTTGACTGAGAATATGCATTAAGAATGATTTAGGCCTTAATTATAATAAAATCAACATCTGCAAGAGTGCAACAGTTCTGAACGTTACCTATATACTGCTACTTCAAACTTCATTCCCCTCTGTTTATAAGGGATATTTTCCCCGTGAGATTTATTCTATGTGTGCAATACTTCACCATTCTGTCACAGTATTAAAAAAATAAAAGTTTGTACTTTGAAGCAGACGCTTAACTGGGTTAAGCAAAATGACATCCTGCAATTTCTTCATCAGTAGGAATATGAATTCATTATACAATCCTTTGTCTTAATCTTCAAAACTTATATTCCAATTTTCAAGGCACATTTTAGGTCAGAATCAGTTCAATGTGCATTTTGAATTGAACAAGAAGAAAGCTACTTGACTTTCTTCCAATAAGAAGTATTCATTAGAGTGGTCAAGTAATTCCAGTGCATTCCATGCAATGAATAATAGATTTATGGCAAGAGCTATGTAGTTTTCAATTCAGAAGGGAAATAAGTTAAACCTTGTGATTACACAGTGTGGAAACCTACTCTGTACCCACCTCAAAAACCCGTTTGTAGACTGCGATTATCTAACTCACAGAAGTTTAACTATAGTACTTGCTATGTCCAATGAAAATAAAGTTATAACTTATATGAACTTGTCCAGCAGCAGACCTTTCTGTAGACTGTACTTTCCATTTCTTAACAATGGACTGTGCTAAAATGTTTATTTAAAAGGTTCTTGTGTCTCTAGCTCACCATGCAGGAGTTGATTGCTTATAAGCCTAATTTATAAATATTTCTTATTAAGAAATTGAAATTACAGTCCATCAAGTTATGTTGCTGTACAAGATCATTTTAAATTACTGCCCTGGAGTAGCACTTTCTGTTTCTTCATAATGCCATAATAGATCCTCCTGATAGTGGTACTCTCTGTTATACTTTTTTTATATTAGTTTCAGCCATGCAACAGTTCCATTTATCTAAACTGAATGTTCCTCATTCAGGAAACCTCTCTTTCCTTTGAGGATTGCTGAATCAAGTTCCAGCAAGGTTTTAGCTGCCTTACAGAAATCTAAAATAATCTAAAATTTTATATTGATATTAGTAATACAGACCAAGACAGATGGCCGGTCTAGCAGTGCTGGCCTAGAAAGCTCAGCAGAGGCATTGAGCATTGCCTAGAACAGTGCAGTTAGGCCATACCCGGAGCTTGTTTCCTGGGCAAATAGTTCCCAGCTCCTCTGATGAATGTCATCTCAGGGGTGGGCTTAAATCTGAGTAGACCCATAAGGGTTCATGAGAAGCCGGAGTAAAAATGGAAGTGATGGCAAAAACTTCTATGTCCTAGGCCAACCTAAGTGCAACCCCTGCCTCTCAACCTTAGGATATAGCACAACTACAACAGACAAGTTGAGCATGCTGCCCTTGTGCTGATTCCTCTTCAGCAGCAGTTAGGCCATCAAGAGGCTTTCTAGCTCTGTGGATTTGGCCCAACTGTCAGCTCAGGATATGGCCTACTCAGGCCAGCTTAGCTGGATCATTCTCTCCAGGCTAAAGTCAGGATTGCACCCTTCATCTCTGTATTGTTTGGACCTAAGAACATATAACATATTAATTCAGTAATATGTTGGGGAACCCTAAAGAGTGAATTTTGAGGGATGCAGAGGACAGGCAGAACTTGCCTCATTAATGAACTTCCACAAATAGCAGAAGATCTTAGTGTACAATTCAATAACAGTTTACATCAATATTTTTTATATAAGTGAATGGATTGCTTCCTTGTCTAACAGTATTGAAGTGGCCCTCAGAGCTTAGAAATCTAATTTCAATGAACCTAGTGATGTCATTCAAATAGATTAATTTTCAAAATATGTAATCAAGAAGATTATAGATAGATAGATAGATAGATAGATAGATAGATAGATAGATAGATAGATAGATATAGATATAGATATAGATATAGATATAGATATATAAACTGTTTTATATAATTGTTCACAAAGATATGAAATGTGAGTATTTAAAAAAATTGAAGACTGTGCTCTAATGTATTTTTCTCACCAATAAGAAACAAATATTACTACAACATATTTTGTCACATGAAGTGCTGTCATAACTAAACAATTCAAAGCTTGCAAACAGAACAGTTAAACTGTACAATTCCCTGCCAGTTTTGCAGAAGTAATGAGCTTCAGCTGTGAAAAGGTCTTGCTCCATAAAGCAGGCAATAAATCATTATCAGAGTGAATGTAGCTCTCATGTTGTTCCTTCTGAGTACTGTTATTAACACCTCATGAGTTTTTGCCCAAATGATTTGGTATTTTAAAATCATTAGTTTCATTTCTTTTTACTCAGGAATTGCTGCTTTACAGTGAAGATATTTGTTTTAAGCAGAGGTATTTTGTTTCTCCATGCTTCTTGAAAAGAACTGAAGGTTCAGGAGATATTTACAAAAAGCAAAATGTACAGGTTGTTCAGCATTTTCAGTTCAGTTGATTGACAGTGCAATCCTACACATGTTTACTTAAGAAGTAAGTCCCACTATGTTCAGTGGACTTAGCCCAAGAAAGCGCATAAGATGCTGCCTTAGACATATGAAGTTCTGCATATCCAAGGGAAAAATTAGTAATGAGAGATTTAATGTCACTCTATCACTAATTAACTGTCATGGCAAAATGCAAAAGCATGCTCCCTTCTAATATGACCTAAGTTTTGAAGAAAACATGTAGAAAAATGGCTGCATTGTGCTGTAGCATTACAGAAAATAAAATACTCACATGGCCCTGGTCATCCAGTTCATTGTTTGTAAGTTTCAGTTTGTCAAAGCTAATCACTTGTCTCATCCAAGTCTCTCCTGAAGCGGGGGAATCTGGATGAATATACACACGGGGAGGCACAGGTGAGTCAGCATTACCAGCCACCATCCATTTGGAGCTGTGATAAACATACCTATAGAAAGAAACCCCACTGTCTATGAGATTCACAACATAAGTAATTCATTGGCATTGTTTAGACTTAGAGGCAGAAAATGTGGTGTGTTAAGATTTACAGCAAAAAAAATAGTATTTACCTGGATAGCAGCACCATAGTCACAAACACACATTTTGAAATAAACTATTTTTTTTCCTTTAGCTCAGTGGCTCCTAAATATTTTAGCTGCACACTACCTTTACTGCTGCCAACACAGAGCTTCAGACCCAGAAATGATGGTGATGACAAAATAATGTCATCACACGACTGCCATTACTTCCATCTAACAGGAAAAATGGCAGTATATAACTTCAGACAATATATAAGAAAAAAATCATATACTCTACCCTATCAATATGTTTGATAGGCTATGTATCCTACCCTAGCAATATGAAAGGATTTTCATTTATTTATACTGTACTTATTTATTTATTTATTTATTTATTTATTTATTTATTTATTTATTTATTTAATAAATTTATATCCTGCCTTTCTTGGGCCAAAGCCAACTCAAGGCAACTAACAAGTAAAATTTGAAAACACTCAATAAAGAACATAAAACATTTTAAAACTACATAATTTAACAACAACAACCTCCCCAAACCTCCGCCTCAATTAAAAGCTTTTTTTAAAAAAGAAAGTTTAGGCTCTGCCTGAAGCTCTGTATTAAGGAAGCTTTCCTAAGTTCCAGGTGGAGGGAGTTCCAAAGCTGAGGTGTAACCACTTCCCCCTTTGGCAAAGTCAGTAGGACACCCCCCCCCCCCATGACCTTATGTGACAGGTCAGATTGTATGGAAGGAGGTGGTCCCTCAGGTGGACCTGAGCTGTGTAGGGTTTTAAAGGTTAGGACCAGCACTTTGAATTCAGCCTGGAAGCAAATGGGCAGCCAGTGTAGCCACTGAAGCATCCAGCTTCCCTCCGCCTCCAGACAGCGATTCAGGACTTCAACTGCCTCCTTGGACTCAGGATGAAAGAGAGATAGAGCTGGGTGTCATCAGCGTACTGATGGCACCTCCCTCCAAACCTCCAGATAATCTCTCCCAGGAGCTTCATGTAGATGTTGAATAGCATTAAGACCATCCCTTTCTCCTCTCTGCTAAGATTTTTTTATGGAAATGATGGTTTATTGATTGGGTCTAGAGGGTAGGATTGGTGTGCACTGTATTCAAACAGTGCGTAATGTACCCAGATCCCCCTCCCAGGTGAGATTGCTTGAATGGATAAATGCAGATCTGCTCCAGCAATATCTCTGGCACATATCTGAGTTATCTGAGGTGGCTGCTGAGGCTTCCCCTGGGGGAAGGGGGCAAATGTCCCTGTACCATGAGGCAACCTCCAGAAGCCAAATCTACTCTGCAGCATAGCCTGTGCCAGTGCTGAGACATGGGGATTTATGTTGTATTGAGCTGTTTGTTAAGTCATACCAGCAGGAATTATTTTATTTTTCTCTGCCTTTCCTCTAAACAACCTGCCTATTTTCCCTGCTCCCACCTTTTTAATTCTCATAACAACCCTGTGAGATAATGGTAATGAGGGTTGAGAGACAGTGACTGGCCTAAAGTCACACAGTGAACACAATAAGTAGGATTGGAATTTAGGACTATCCACTCAACCACTGACATTTTAGCCATAATACAGGGTGTCCACAAAATTTCTTTACAATTTCAAAAAATTACTAAAAAGGCAATTGGTGAGATATGTTAATCAAATTTATCCTATGTACTCAGTCATTATCAAAGTTTGTAATCCCTGTTTATAATCTCTGATAATATAAGAGAGGCTGTTGAATAAACCCCTAAAAAATGGCCACTCCTCAAGAAAAGGCACAATGTGCAATGTGGTTAATTGAAACCAAATCGGATACGCAGACTCATCAAAACTACAGGATTAATAGAAAAGGATTAATAATAGAACAGCATTAATAAAACTACAGGATTAATTGATATGCTTCATGCAACTAATTGTGCCCATATAGAAGTGTATTAAATGAGGCAAAAAAACCCTTCAATATCTACTCATTTTGTAATAATTTTCACAGATTTATCTGTTTATTTGTTTTTTAGAATCATAGAATCCTAGAGCTGGATGGGACCCAGTCGGTCATCTAGTCCAACCCACTGCCTGTAGCAGGAAATCCTCCTACAGCATTTCCAACAAGTGCTCGTTGAGCCTCTGCTTGAAGATCCCCAGCGAGGGAGAGTCCACCACCTCCCTTGGCAGTCTGTTCCACTGCCGAACCGCCCTCACTGTCAGGAATTTTTTCCTGATATCCAACCAGAATCTCCTTTCTTGTAGTTTCTACCCATTGGTTCTAGTTCTAGTTAAATAAGATCTTGAAATGGTACAGTGACTTTGTGGACACTCTGTTTTTCTCAACAGGGAAAGAAATACAACTTGATCAATACATACAGGTTCCAACTCATCTTATATTTTATTGACCCTGACCTAGAAACCCATATGGACACTAGTGAAAACATGAAATTCCTGCAAAGGAATTAAGTTGTCTGCTGCACTTGAGTGAATACGAAAAACTTTGATGACAGAGAAGCTATTGTGAGCTTTGTACTATCGTAGACATTGATTACCTTCATGATCTAACAACTCAAAGACAAATTTCATTTTTAATTCTGCTTTTTTTTATGTCTCCAGGTTATTACTGAAAATTCTGTAGTTCTTACTTTTATCCAAACTGGATTTTATTATTATACTAAAATATAGGAGTGCCCTTATGAATGCACTTTAAATGCCCTTTCTGATCTTTAAAAGCATTGCATTTAAATTTGATTACTTGAATCAACAAAGGCTTTGCCCTTTATATCAACAGAAGGGTTGGGATCACTATGTTAAACACTAAGGAGCATAAGTAAAAAGAAGTATGTATATGCAAGGGAACTTCCGTGATCCTTCCTCAACACAATAATTCCCTATATCCTAAAAATATGCTGTTGAGGGGGGACAATCTTCTAAAACAGGATGATACAGAACTTAGGGCATTGCAGAAACAACTGACAAAAGCTCTCCTCCCTCGTATATATTCTTTTGGCTTGCACTTGAGCCCATATAGGTTTCCATCCACTGAGCATCATCCACAATACAACTGAAAGAAGTTCTTTCAACTTGCATTTGAATCCATTTAGACTTCAGTTTACTGAATGTTGTCTTCAAAACACTGCTCCCATTAAATTCATATCCACTTTAGGGGGGTATATGGAGAACACCGAATATTTCAAGCTTTGTACTGCAGTTCAAGAGATACTGAACATTCAAGAGATGTGAGAATTGTTCAGTATTTTAAAATGTTGCATAATACCCTCACACAAGCTGTGATGTACCCAAAGGTATGTCAGGGGCAGACAGGACAAAATGCTAAGTTTTTCAAGAATCTGAACATTGGTGCTAAATGCCTCCTTCAGAGCCATTTGTAGCAACCAAAGCAAAGACAAGAAGCTTTTGCTTTACTTTTACAGCCATGTGTGACTATAAAGGCATGGAGCTTTACAGGGGTGTTCAGGTTCCTAAAAAACATAGCATGCTCTCCCCGACCCAAAATACCATTGCACACAAGAAAAAGACCCACAAAACTTTCAAAAATATAATCTGCAAAACTCACAAACATAAAATTTCCTCAATTCAGTTTTTCAAAAAGTTATATCATTTGACTGTCATGTATAATTTCAGTTTAGAAATATTTCCTTGCTAAGTTTCAAAATATTGTATTCAAAATATAATGTAGTTCCTGATGTAATGTATCCTACAAAAATGTTAATAACTCAATTTGGATCTCTCTGAATTTGAACTGCTTTGCAAATAGCTAAATGCAAGAGGATGAACCATGATTAAAGTTAAACAATTTAAGTTCTATTGAAATCAATTAAAGTATTGGCTGAATCAGAGAACCAAATACTTGATCACATTTCTTACTAATGTAGCAAATGTAAATGAATACAATAGTCACAGTAAAATAAATTGTATTGTTCCATGTCCCTAACATGGTAATCTGTAACCTATATAAGTAAATTTTCAGATATGTTGCAACTATTTATAATTAGAATAACAAACTTTTTACAAACAATGAAATTAATAACTTAAAATCCAGATATGCTACATAAACTGCATGTTGAACCCGGCCATTTCTGAAGCCACAAGATTTCACGTATATTTATTTGTTTATAAAAAATCTCACTGAATTACTTGGAACTTATTTCTAAAAAAAAGTTGGAATCACTGCTTGGCTTTCTAGTCCAAGGATGTATGGCTCATGGATATCAATTAAACAAACTTTCGTGAACTGTTTACAGCCTAAATCTAAAAGGGCACCAAGGTGTACACAGAGATTTGTGCAAACAAGGACATGCTTCAAAAGCACAACAAAACTGAGGGCCCAGAGTATGCCATATCACGCCATTGAAGGCAATGGATGCATTCCTTGTTTATACAGACTTCTATTTGTACAAAAGTTCTGGCTTGAAAAGCACTGTGCATGCCTCAGTATGGTTCAATGTATTAATATAACATAACAAATTAGCTTTCACTGACACTCTGAATTCTAATTTTCCTTAAAAACTTTAAAATGCACAGTTAAAATAATCCCACTACTGTATTTCTACCACTGCTAATGGAACAGTTTGTAAGTATTGTACAGTAAAAACAGATGAAAACAAAGCAAAAATCCCATGGTGCATGTGAAATGTAAGATTGGGCTTATTCAGAGCAATTAGAACAGGATTTGGGATGGGACAATAAGTTTAAGAAAAAGCTTCCTTATATTAGGGGGAAAAGTAGAATTTTCAGTGAAAGTTAGAAAAGTACAAGAAATTCTTTTAAAATTATCATTTTACTAAACCTTTAAAATATATATCAACATGAGATACCATTTCATAAGCCTTATTTGAAAATGAGTAAATATACTTGGATTTGTAACCTCTGAAAGAAGCCTCTGTGTTTCTATTCATGCCCAGAATTCTAGTGGGAATACTTGTTAGATGTACATTACTCCGGTCAAGAGCAACCTGTTCAAGACTTTATGTCAAGATTGTTCAAGAACAACCATTGTTAGTTACTGCAAATAAATGCACAGATATAATGCCATTTGTAGGGAGCAATCCTGTTGGGTGCAATCAGCACAGGAACGATGCTTAGTGCAGCTAATTCACTAGAGCTGCAATCCTAGTCTCCAGTTAGGCTGGCCTAAGCACCCGCAAATGGGCTGTGTTAACATGGGGATGTCACAAAAAGTAGACCTCCGTCAGTCTTGAAAGACTCTGGTATCATGCTCAGCGCTGCATACGCTGCATGCAAAGTACGAAAGCCTGGGTTGGATTGTTATGGAGGATAGGCAAATGTTATGGAGGATTGTTATGTTACCCAAGCAGCAAATCCCCCCTCTCCACGCCACTGAATTAGTCCAATGGAAAGGCAGAGCCAATACGATTGGATCCAGCTGGCATCGCAGAGCTGGGCTAAGGACAGGAGCTCACCCTGTCTTGTGGGGCCAACCCGGGAATCGAACCCTGGCCTGCTGGTTAACAGGCACAGTGTCTTAGCCACTTGCACCACGCACAAACGTTTCATAAAACACTTCTATGTCACCACTGGGGAAGGGTTAGGCTAGTGCACAGATAGGCACTTGCCTCCCTGTATCACTACGCAAAGAAGACTGATGAGTTGTGCTGGCTTAGGTTAGGATTGCACCCTAAAATAATATTTTATTCATACACCACAACTGTGCCCATTATACAATATTGGGGAAAAAAGAAAAGATTACAAAAGGGATTAATAATTTTAGCTTAGTTTGTTATGAATATTAGAAAATACTTTTTGAAATTGCTTATTGATTTGAATTAGCTTGACTAACTTCAGCAACAGCCCAAACCTGTTCCTGTATACTGAAAATTAAGTCAATGAAGCTTACTCTCAGATAAGTGTGGACATGATCCAGCCACAGTCTATCTTGAAAAAAATGGCTGAAGTTCTGCCGCTTACAATGAAAAAAATTGTTTGAATGCTCAGCTAGAGTGTGTTCAAAATATGAGCCAAATATACAAAGCAAATATACAAGCTGAAAAAAGCCCAAAACATTCTTGATTGTTCTCCTGTGTTTGGCAGATAGGAATTTGAAGGAGGAGTTAAGTACAACCTTTGATCAATTTCTAACCTAGCCACTTATAGTTTCAAATTATACCAAATTTGTATGTATTACAAACACTGTACCTGTATCTTTTGTTATCCACTGGGACAATGTCCATAGCAATATAATATTGTTGATGAGGGTCTAGCCCTGAAATTTTCACTCTCATTGCAGGAAACATCCGTCTGAACACAAAAAGAAAAGGGTTTTAATACAAAACAGACATGGAAACTATTGCACAGAAAACGGAACATGTTCATGAAATCAACTCTCAATCCTTCTTTCATTAAAATTATCTGCAGATTTTTAAAAAACAATAATTATACCATAGATAATTCATTCTCATAATGATGCATCACATGTGTACTAAATGATTTTGATTTTATTTCCAACACTTTGCATGCTTTCTGAAGTTCCTTCACAGTTCAAATTGCCATATAAGTCAAGTGAAGTTGTAGATCAGTAAATAGTTTTGTTTGGAAATTCTGTTTTAGCAGTTTAAAATACATTGCTAATTTCAACATATACTCAAGAAGCAGCTATTATTCACAAAAATCAGAATTTTCAGACATCAGCATTTTGTTCTTAAGTGTTTAATACATTGGGGTCCACCAGAACAATGGGACTGGTTTCCAAATCACAGGCCCTGATCAAGAGATCCTTGCTTTAACAGAGGGCTTGTGTGTACATTCAGTGAATGGCTCTTCCCCACCAAAGCCATAATTGGCACTGCTAACACTCTTATGAAAAGAGGAAAAAAGAGTCCAGAATCAAATCCTCCTAATGGCTGATTGGCACAAAAAGAGCTGACAGCACCAACCCCAGTGAAAATGGTTATTTAGGCAATGGCTAGTTGTCTTCCCAGCACAGCATTTGGTGTCACACAGGTCATAGATAATCTATATAAAAGCAGTGTATTAAATGCAAAGATCACAATCTCACATATGCATGCTTAGATGTCCCTTGTGAAAAAATTGGATTGATTTTTTGTAAAAACTCTGATACAATTGGGATATTAAACAACTGATAATTATGTTAGAAAAGTTAATGGGTGATAGCATTTCTATTAACAACATCCATACAGACAATGGGCAAAATTTTCATTCATTTGAATTGGACTTCAATGGGGAATATTGCTTTCAGGTGAAACTAAGAGCACAATCCTAATCATGTCTACTCAAAAGATATCGAAATCAAAGCTATGTTAATAGAGAGATGCATGTGACATTTTTTGTTGGGGTAAAACTGAAGTAGTTATAATTTGTGGAATTTTAATAGTGTATACAGTTTAGTTTTCAGACTAATCCAAGCCTGAAATCTGTATTTTTTAAGATTTGCTGTGAAGGAACTGGATAACAAATGCATGTTATCTTTCTTTGCTATATAAGTGAACATGCAGTTCTATTTTGTTTTGCTAAATGTTTTGATGTTGTTCCAAATGCATGAAATCAAAGCTAGATTTTAAAAGGAACAGAAGTTATCGACATCACATTTAACAAAATGAGAAAGCAAAACTAGCTTAGCTAGCTAGTTTATGCTGTTACTTCAATGCACCTGTAAGATAAAAAAGAAAATCTTTGACAGGACAACTTTTGAGACAAATGTTGCCTTGTGCCGTTTAAGACTGCACTTCAATCATTAATAAAGTCCCTCTGAAAACATAGAAGGTAGCATATGGATTCAATAAAATATGTTTCTGTAAATTCTAATAAGTTGAGATACTTTTATACTGTGCAGGTTTTTACCATGTGTATCCTTTGGAAAGGGAAGAAAAAGGTTCCTTTTAGAAGAATGCGGCATTCATAGTCCTTACCCTAATGAACAGGAAATCTAAAATTCCACATATTTCTATATCATCTAAAATTAATGTAGCCTATCCAGATTTTAAAAAATCAATTTGCTTTATTCATTTTGACATATGTGAATATTTGGGACTGCATGCGCCTCTTTAAAAAAATAGTGATTTAAATATTTAATTTTTTTAGTGTAAAACTTTTGATTTAACTAATATGGCGGTAAAAATGAATGTGACTGTTCGATGATTTTGAATTGCAAAACCAAAAGAGATTCTTATTTAGAATAAGTTCTAAAATATTTTGTGTTTAAGACCTTATCATTTGCAATAATTCTCAGAAAATATCCAAAAATTTTAGTCATGTATAAAATGTTTTAATATGTAGATTAAAAAAATCTAACTAAAAGGACTGCAAAATGCATTTTGCAATTTATGTGCCACATAAAGCAGACATGACTCAGATTTACATCAAAGACCAAAGTTAATGTGGGACTGCTTGGAGATACTGCTCCATCATTTCTATAATTATTTGGAAATGTGTTAGTTTAACCTAATATAATTTTTTTACAAGTCACATATCTCAGATCAGGGTGTTATTTTAAGATCAATGTGTTTTTGATTTGGAGGGGAAGCATTGCTGAAACCTAGTGAACTAACCACGTGACACAGAGTTCCACTAATTGGAATAGATTTGCTTGCTACACTATTTGGCAAAGGCTTCTGCTAAAGAAAAGGGGGGTATCCTAGGATTGCCATATGTCCTGAAAAACAGTGACAGTCCCAGTTTTGGGGACTGTGTTCACATACTTGCAAGTGTGTTAGAAGGTCCTGTTCCGATTTTGTGGAAGAAAATTATAGCAACCCTAGTTTATCCTCAAGTCCGTTTTTTGAGAACTACTAGAAATGCCAATTAGATGAACTGCAATACTGACTCCAACACTTTTGGCAGTATGCTGTCTTTCTTCAATGAATTTTAGGAACCTGCATTTTCTGTTTAACATTTCACTGGAGTACAAAATTATATTTCGGGATACATTTTTGCATTGCAATGAAAGCTGTTTTGGACAGACCAGCAAACCGAGCCTATCCATGGCTACTCAGAAATAAGTCCCATTATAGTCAATTGAATTCACGCCCAGGTAACTTAATTTGGCATCCATCACTCTTGAAAGACTATGGTATTGTGCTTGACGCTGCATGCGAAGCACGAAAGCCTGGGTAGCTTGATATGGAGGATAGTAGTATGGAGGAAAGCAGTAAATCCCCCCTCTCCATGCCACTGAAATAGTCCAATGGAATGGCAGAGCCCGTAGATTGGCCTTAGAGCTCAAAACCATGCATTTCTACTCAAAAATTAACAGCCAAATCCAGAATAACTACGTGAGCACATAAGAGACATTACGTGTGCCCATAGCTACTGCACCACTGGTGAAAACCTATGAGAAATTCATATTGCAATCCAGAGTAAATTGTTCTTACACTGGAGCAAGGACTCCCTGTAGTTACTCTGGATTTTGCCCTAAGTCCCATTATATTCAATTGGTCTTGTTCCCAAGTAAGTGTGGAAAGGATTGCAACCATAGAGCCCAGTCTTTTGCATCTGTACTCAGAAGTATGACCTATTATAGTCAATGGGGCTTGTTCCCAAATAAGCATGGCTAGGATTGCAGCCTTAAGCCAGGGTACAAGGGCTGTGATCCTAACCTCAGTTAGACTGGCCTAAGCCTGGCCTGGAGGTGTCACAAAAGTGCTGCGCTTCTGCGCTGCTGCTGAGGAAGGGTTAGGCCAGTGCACAGGCATGCGCTTACCTCCCCATATCATTACGGGAATGGGAGGACCAATGAGTTTTGCCAGCCTAGGTTAAGATTGCACCCACAATGTCATATCTACAAAAGATGACACCCCCTTTTCCATAACCATAACTGCGAAAGAAGATGCCCATAAATTTGCAAACTGCATATCCCCCCAAAATGTAGGAACCCAAAAAAATCTAGGATATGACAAAATAAAAAACACATATATTGCTTCCATGGGGTTAATTTAAATACTAGATTACAGTACTTATAATTAAATTTAAAACAATTACATATAATTTATTAATTCCAAGAAGGCTCACAAGGATAAGGAGGACAATGAAGTTTTGTTTTATTTTTCCAGAACACATGGCTAAAATCCAGGACGTTTTGGAGAAAGATTTTCACCCTGCTTTGCATCTCCTTCCTCTCCCCATTTTTACCTTCCCGCCTTGGTGATGATCATCTCAGTGCCAATCTCGTGGAAGCGCTTCCAGAGCTCTGCACCCTGCAGGTCCACCCGAGGCACTTGTGGGGCCAGAAGAGGCGAGGAGGGCCCTGAAGAGCCGCCTGTTTTGGGGGCACCGCCGGGGGAAAGAGGTGGGGAAGCAGTCCTGAGGAAGCCCTCTTCACAGCCCCCTGAAAGGAGAAGAGAGAGAGTCAGACTCCTGAAGCTGACCAGAGGCTCTGCGCCTTTGGTTGCGCATTGCAGTGGGGAGCAGGAGAAGCACCCTTTATTTAGCACCCTTCAGGGGTGCCTGTGAAGCCCAAGGTGATGCTCAGGGTGAACATATGTCATAGGCTGCAATCCTAAAGACACTTTCCTGGGAGTAATACCTATTGAACACAATAGGGCTTACTTTTGAGTATATATGGTTAGGATTGTGCTCATAGTCTTTTATTCATAGGGTTGGATAATAACAACAACCAAAAAAAAAAAAAGAGGACAAGAACCCCCAAAAAGTAGGATACCCCAGAAAAAAATGACCAAATAAAAGCTAAAAACTACCCATGTATAGTATATTGCTTTTATGTGTTTCATTGAAACACTAGATTACTTATTATTAAATTTAAAACTATTACAATTATTACAAACTTCTTGTAATTTATTAATTAATTTATAATTTGTAATTTTTGTGTGTGTATAGGTGCAATCCTAACCATGTACTAAGATGTAAGACCCATTGTGCTCAATGGGTCTTACTCCCAGGAAAGTGTGTTTCGGATTGCAGCCTATGTAATTTTAAAATTATAGAAAGGCTACATACTGCCTGCTCACAAGGAAATGGAGGACAATTGGGATTTCCCCAACAAATCAGGACACCAAAGATTAAAAAAGAGGATGTGTCCTGGAAAAAAAGGGGGTATATGGCAAATATTCTTAAAAGAGGGCTAAGTCCCCTCAAAGCACCCAAGAAAAATGTAAGATATTACAAAATAAAAGCTAAAAACTTTCAGATATATTGCTTTCAGGTGGTTAACTAAGAGCCCAATCCTAATCATGTCTTCTCAAAAGTAAGCCCATTTGTGTTCAATGGGTTTTACTCCCAGGAAAGTAGCCTTAAACCCTAACAATAAGTAATATACAGTGCAATCCTATGTGTGTCTACTCAAAAGTCAGTTGCATTGAGTTCAGTGGGGTTCAATGAACTCCAGGAAAGTGTTCTTAGGATTGCATCCACAGTGTTAATAATTTAAAACTATTACTACATCGATTTTATTACTTAGAAGAATTCTACATGCAGCCTGTTCGTGAGGAAAAGGAGGGCAATGGAGGGGTTTATCCCCTGGATACATGGCTAAAGAAAGGAGGGCATATCCTGAAAACAGAGGACATATGGTCACCCTAGTGTGGCCCCTTTTCCCTTCCTCCTCACTCGTGCGCACTTCTTCAGAAAGGGAGAGTCAGGCCCCTGAAGCTCTCCATGGCTGTGGGTTGCGCTTTGGTTGCGCACTGCTGAAGGCGCCAGCAGGCGGGCACCCTGCTCAGGACACCCTTTAGCACCCTTGAAGGGTGCCAGGCTGTGACGCACGCATAAGGTGCACGTGTGGGACCCCTTTGCCCCACTTCCCATGCTGAGAGGGCGACAAGTCAGGCTCCTGAAGGCTCTCTAAGGCTCTGCGCCTTTGGTTGCGCTTGGCAAAGAGGAGCTCAAGGGAGGCGCCAGAAGGCCCCCTGTCAGGCATAAGGGGGTGCTGCTTGTGCGGACCCCTTCCCCTCCACCTCCTCTCCAGGCACAAGGGTGCACCCCAACAGAAAGAGGGGGAGAAAAGCGCGCCTCCTTCCCCTCCTCCTTTTCCAGGAGGGCCTAAAAACGAAAGCAGGTCAGGGGTGAGGGTGCCAAAAAAGTGCCTCAGGAAGCTGAAAGGCGGGAAAGGAGAAGCCACCCTGACCCTGGACTAGTTGAGTGTTCAGGTTGTGTGCTTCCACTCTCCTGGAAGAGGAAAGCAGGCGACCACCCACCACCCCAGAACACACTGGTTGGGGAATGAGTGGAAGCCTTTCAGTGGAAGCCCCTCTGGCTTGGCAATGGGTGCCATTGAAAAGTCAGGGTCCCACCACCCTAACCAGTTTTTCAGCACAGCACCCATGCAGCCTTTGAGGTGTGGGTATAAATGCCCCCTGACTTTGAGGAGGTCTTGGCGACTCGTTCTTCTCCTGCAGGATACAGCGCATCCTATATTAGTACTGCTGGAAAGTTGGATGGGATTGGGCCCCCAAGGCTGCAAATCTGTTACGCTGAAGTCAGTAGGTTTACTGCGGAGTAAACATGCAGGGGATCGCGTTGTGAGGCGGAAAACTCTGCACTGGAGGGAATCACTTGTACTGATTTTGTGGGGATGTTTATTATGGGATGCGATCCCACCTCAAGTGATTACAGTCTACCCATTCAAAAACAATAAATGCGAATTGCGTTCTTTGAGGCTGCAATCCTATCCATACTAACCAGGGAGTAAACCCATTGACTATAATGGGACCTGCTTCTGAGCAGACATGCATAGAATTGGATTCTAAGGTTGCCTGGAACCTCTGGGAGGTTTATCTTAATGGGCGCACAAAGAGATTAGATTTGGAAATGAATTCCAGGGATTACAATATACCAAGTAAATGTGGTTAAGTAAAAAAGAGTGTTAAAATATCTGTTTATATCTAATCAAAATCCCTAAAACATGCTGGCGATTACTTGGGCTGTTCCTTTTAAGGAGAAAGGGGAAATCCGGCCAAACAACTTCTGAAAAAATACAGACGTTAGACATGCCACATGGCATCACTAATAGGGTTTTCATTCAGTGATTCTTATTTGTAAATTAGAAAACGTTTCATAAGAAGCACCCAGAATTCCCTAGATATGTCAATGCAAGAAGGCATTGCGTATTTAATTTTCATTTTCATTTTTTTCTATTAAAAAGTATTAAAAATCAGTACTGTGGATAGACAAAAAGATCAAACGTGCTCATTGTTGAATAAAAATTGATTAAATGAGAGGGTTTATATTAATACTGAGCTATCATTTTTAAAAGTCTAATGCGAATGACAACTGGGGTTTTGTAGTAGTAGTAGTAGTAGTAGTAGTAGTAGTAGTAGGTAGTAGTAGTAGTAGTAGTAAATGTCACAAAATTGGAAACGTTGATACCAAAATATTATGGGATTTCTGACTTCAGACAGACAAAATGTCTATCACAGTAGTCAAGAAGAAAAGTCAAAATCATTGATATAGCAACTCCAGGGAATAGCAGGGTAGATGAACTGGGAAAAAAATACATAGATTTAGAAATTGAAATACTGAAGCAGTAGAAAACAAAGTGATCCCATTGGCGGTTAGTGCCGTCGGCGCTATTCCAAAATACTTTAAAGAGCACTGGAACAGCATCAGGGCCGCAGAAATTAGCATCCACTGACTAGAAAAAGCAGATTTATTTGGAACAGCTTACATATTGTGACTATATTTTTAATAACAAAATAGGATAAAAAACAGGCATTACAGGTCCCCAGGAAGGACTTAGTGTATGGATAATACAAAAACCAGTCAATAACATCAACTGTCCTTGACAGGGCGAAATGATTATAAAAGCTGTAAAGTTTTATAAAGCTGTGCGGTCAAAAGCATTATTAAATGTGCACGATCTTGAATTCATAACAGTGATCCTAAGCTAAACTTTTGATGCCTTGGGGGCTCTTCTTGTTTAGAGCTGAACCAGTTTAGAGCTGAACCTGCTTGTTTAGAGCTGAACCAGTGCTGCCCTTGTCTACATAAGGAACTGAATTTCACTGAGTTTTCAGGAAGTGCCCATTGATGTGCAGTGCAGCTCGCGTCACATGTACAGCACTGATGTCCTGCAAATGGTTTGCAAGCTGGTGCCCAAGTTTTGGATGGACCTTGTTTCCCAAGTAAGTGCACAGAGCTGGGCATCACAAGGATAGTATTGTGAAAACCAGGCTGCAATCCTATACGCAGTTGTGCGGGGCTGTTCCCCACTGAACCCCCCTCCTCCAGAAGAACTGGTATAAGCTCCTAGCTATACTATACAGCTGACTTGGAAGTAAATATCACAACAAACCAGAAAACGAAGGGCACTGCAGCCTCAAAGATATTATTATTTTTTTAAAATGCATGAAGATGGAAAACGTATACTCCTAATTATGCAGGAGACAATTGTGCAGGAGATTAATTGTGCAGGAGGTGTTTTTGCTCCCCCCCAACCCCCAAAAGTGGGAGAGATACATTCAATCCCTGCAAAGGGCCAACAAATCTGCTTGAAAAGGATGGTAAATAAGATGGAGGAGGGCTGTGAGCAGTCGGCTCTGGGCACTGACAGCTGCCTGAAAGAAGCCACTAGGGGCCCAATCCTATCCAACTGTCAGCACTTATTTCAGCAACTTTCAGCCAATGGGACATGTGCTGTATCCTGCAATTTGGGGGGAGGGGAGAGAAATTCACAGAGGCCTCCTCAAGTTAAGAAAATATTTGTTCCCTAACCCCAAGACTGCACGATAGCTGCATCAAAACTTGAAAGTCGGATAGGATTGGGCCCTGGGGTACGTTTTTTTCCATCCAGCTTGGGACTGGAAGTGGCCCAGACTGCAATCCTTTGTACACTTTCCAGAGTGTAAGCCCCACTGAATGAGATGTGCATTTGAGTAGACATGCATAGTATTGGGCTTCTAGTCCCAGATGGCGTTGAGACATTGGAGGCCGCATCCCAGAGCTGGAGCGGTGAAAAGGAGTGAGGATCCTATCCTATCCAACTTTCCAGTCCAGAGTCAGTTTCAATGTGCGGACTTATTGTTCCTTTCTCTTGGGAAGGCCTCAATGACTGCTCCTCCATCAAAGGCAGGACTGTATCAGTGCTGCAACACTGGATAGAATTGAGATCGTAGAGCCCAATCCTATGCCTGTCTACACAGAAATCCTATTATAGTCAACAGGGCTCACTCCCTGGAAGGTGTGGATAGGATTACAGCCTTAGAAACCTATCCTATGACTGTTTACTCAGAAATAAGTCCATTATAGCTTACGCCCTGGAAAGTGTGGAAAGGATTTCAGTCTTAGCACCCAGTCCTATGCCTGTCTACTCAGAAATCCTATTATAGTCAATAGGGCTTCCTCCCAAGAAAGTGTGGATAGGATTGCAAGCTTAGAACCAAATCCTATGCAGGCCTACTCAGGAGCAAGTCCCATTCTAGTCAATGCAGCTCCCTCCCTCCCAGGAAAGCATGGATGGGATTGCAGCCTCAGCTCAGCCAGGCAGTGACTTACCAGGAGGCAGGGCCCGTGCGCTGCAGCTCCTTTCCTGGTCTGGGGCTGCCCCAGTCCCTGCGCTGGGCTGCAAGATGCTGCTGTTGCTACTGCTGCTGCTGTCCGCGCTTTCTCCGGAGCCCTTGTCGCTGCCTCCAGGGACACCCTCTGTGGGTGCTGCTTCTCCTCCTCCACCACCTCCACCCAGCTTGCGCCTCTTGTGCTGCTGCTGCTGCTGCTTCTCTGCTCCGATGAGCGCCTCCACAGAGAAGGCGTGCGCCTTCAGGCTCAGCATGGTGCAAGGAGAGGCTCTGCGCTTCTCTGCCATGCCCAGGCCGGCGGGCTTGCAGCCCTCCTCCTTGCTCCCTGCTCCTTCCAGGCCGCCTCCTCTTCTCCCCTTCTTTACATCCGATTGCAGGCAGCCTCCTCTGCAAGCTACAAAGTTGCAACAAACTTGCAAGCTCCCCAAACTCTTTGCAACAAACTTGCAAGTTCCCCAAACTTTGCAAACTCTTTGCAACAAACTTGCAAGCTCCCCAAAGTTGCAACAACGACGGTGCTGCTACTCCTCCTCCTCCTCTTGCAAGCTCTGCCTCCTCCTCTGAGGGGCCAGGCAGATCTGACATGGGGTAGCAAGAGCTCCGCGGACACAAATTAGGGGCTTGTAATTGAAATTTGTTGCCTCGATCTGTCAGCACTTCCAGGCAGGAGACCGGTGGGAAGAACTTGCTCATTAGTGTCAATAAAGGCACTGGGACGGGGAGGTTACAATGCCTGTCAATCAAGGGGTGCCCTCGGCCAATCAGGAGTTGTAAATCCCCCCCCCCCAACCCGGGTGCTTTTTCCTTAGAAGGTTATAAAAGTGAATGGGGAGGAAGCAAAAAGAAAAAGAAATAAAAGGGGGGTGTTTGTCGCCTTCTTTTATGAACTTCCCCCCAACACCTCCATACCTCTTAGGCTATAGTAAAATACAGTGCTCCATCCATGGAAAGGTAGTAGATTTGTATCCTTTTGACAGCTCAATCCTATGCACGTTTTCTAAGAAGTATGTCCCATTATTGTGAATGATGCTTAATCCCAGGTAAGACTTGCAGCCTTGCAGTCTAATCCTATACATGCCTATACAAAGACTCACTGAGTCCAACGGGGCTTACTCCCAGGTAAGTGTATAGGATTGCAGCCTCATAGCTCAATCCTATCCATGTTTACTCAGAAATTAAACCATTTGATTCAGTGGTGCTAACTCCCAAGTAAATGCACATAGTGTTGCAGTCTGAATCACTACTGCACACAAAGGTGAGTTGGGATCATCTGCAAGTAGATTCACACCCCACCTCTTTCCAGGAATGCATGCAGAGTGTGTTCTTGGGTAAGGCTGCAATCCTAAAGGCACTTTCTTGGAAGTAAGATCCATTGAACACAATGGGGCTTACTTTCGAGTAGACATGGTTAGGATTGCACTGTAAGTCGTTCTCTTTCGGTCTCAGTTCTCCATTTGTGAAATGGGAATAATAAGGATCAACCTCACGGAAGGACTTTGAGAGCACAGAGATTAAAGTGCACAGAGATTAAAGAGACGAAAGTTTTTTTAAAAAAAATTATTGTTAGTAACAACAACAAAATCAAAATAGAATAAAAACCAGGCATCCCAAATCCTTGGGAAGGTCTCAATGCCTGGGTAAATCAATCAACAACATCTACGTGACTGTGTGAAAATCTGTAATAGTAATAATCACAATAGAGCCAATTCCAGTCAAAAACCTGGCCACTATTATGTACAGCATAATAATAAACTCGCAAAATATTTCATGAAAAGATTAAGCAGTAATAGTACTACTTAACTATTTGCGGTGCTTTTCACTCAAGAAATAAACATAAAATAAGCCGAGGAATAAGAATTAATTTTGATATATGTAGATAGAAGCAAAAAATAAAATAGTTTATTTTTAGCCAAATTGCTTTCTGGGGGACATTCTTTTTTTCTTCCCAAATTTAACTGAACAACAAACTTTATCCCTGAATGATTAAAAAAAATACTTATAAAATCAGACGTAGATATTAAATACTCCACTGGCTGAAAATATACTTAGTGGTGATTAGGATATTGAAGATTTTGTGCGCGATCTACTGGGAAATTTCTCCAGGGCAGTGAAAGATCCTGTACTTCAGTGGAACTTGCTGAGGTCGGAGCCCTTCTCAGGGGGTTCAACTGAGCTCCATCTCGCCTCCAGGTGTTTAGGATCTGGGTAAGCAAATCTCCATGTGGCTTCAATGCCACCCACTACCTTTGCTCCCCTCCTGACACCCCCTCTTGGGAATCACTCAGTGACCTAGGACTTGAAGCCTTAATGGATTAATAAATAACATTCATCGGTTAATATACTGACTGTGGGTATAAAATACATGTTTCAATGGGGTTAGAAAACAATCCTGTCTACTCACAAGTAAGCCCCATTGTGTTCAATGGATCTTACTACCAGGGAAGTGTCTATAGGATTGCAGCTTAAATTCCATATGAATCCCTTTCTGATGACATGTTGTAAATAATCCATAAGCACCACTCCCGTCTAATTTAGCTAAATGGACTCAGCGATTATTTTCCAAACGATCCGTGTATTTTGATCCCGATGCTACCAATCGACATAGGGCACAATCCAGAGCAACTACGGGGAGTCCTTGCTCCGGTGTAAGAAAAATTTGCTCTGGATTGCAATATGAATTCCCATAGGTTTTCATTAGGTGGTACAGTAACTACGGGTACACATAATGTCTCTTACGTGCTCCCGTAGTTGCTCTGGATTGTAGGGTAAATTGGCCAGATCCAAATTCTGTTCCTGACGTTTGCAAACTTTCTCAAAGTACCTATAGTTAAGCACCTAGTTATCTTCGTTTTTATTTGAAATGCTAACAAACTGGAAAAATGTTAGCTAATCAAATAAGAAATTTTCCATAGGTGTCACTGGGAAGTATAGGATGGTTTGTTTGTTTTTGACACTCAGAAAAATAGGTACTTGTTTTGAACATGCTCTCTTTATGTCAGCCCTCTAAGTTTTAATACAATAAACTGACTTCAACACAATCTCTCAATCCAAATCTGTACCTTAATATTATATAATGGAGTGGGAAGTCAACCTTCCTGAAACCAGAAGGTTTCACTTGAGATTTATCCCAGAAAGGATAGCTTAATATCACTCAAAGATCAGAGAGAGAGAGAGAGAGAGAGAGAGAGAGAGAGAGAGAGAGCGCAAAGCTTGACAGACATCGTGATTTCCCTAACCTGATTTATCTTAACAATAATCAAATTCAGGTGTAGATTATATTTTAAAAATAATAATTATCTGGGAGTGGTGTTTCCGTTTGAATTATGCGGCAATGTTTTTCTTTCCTTTTGCAATATACTTGCTGGACATCCCTCGCTTTTACTTTGATATGACTACTCTTGAGTAAGTGCAGTACTCAGAAAGGTGATCCTTGCATGCCACACTCTCTGTTGCTTACTAGGGACTAGACTGGGTATAAAGCGCAACTCCTCGCTCTTTGCAGGACCAATCATTCTAATCCCCGCTAAACAAACAGGACTACTCTAGAGTAGGGAACAACAAAAAGACCCACTACTCCCACTCCTGTACTTGGAAATACTGAATTCCGTGGATCTCTGGGTCTGTTGACATCGTGCTGTCAGTACAGAAATAATCAGTGTTAGTTAATGGCTGCAATCCTAAAGGCACTTTCCTGGGAGTAAGACCCACTAAACACAAAGGGGCTTACATTGTGCTCATTGTCATCCTCCATTATAAACTGGATTCAAGCTTCTCTTCTTTACAAGTTTAATCCAGAGTGAATGTCAATTTTTCCTCCACTGTATACTGAACATTTTTTTCTTTTTTTACTCTCTCTCTCTCTCTCTCTCTCTCTCTCTCTCTCTCTCTCTCGTCCAGATCATAATTTTTGAGAAATCGATGATCTTCAATAGGTGTGTGTGTGTGTGTGTGTGTGTGTGTGTGTGTGTGTGTGTGTGTGTGTGTGTGTGCTTCCCCGCCTTAAGTTTTGGTTTTGTATTCTGGATTTTAAGAAAAAAAGATGTATCTCCGGAGCGTCTGCAAGGTTTAGATGCTGGACTTTCAAAATGCACTAAAATGCTAACTCATCTATTGCTACAACGGCGGCCGAGGGGGTGAAAAGGGTCAGAATTTACGAGAGAAAGAAAGAAAATCTGGAAGATCAAAAGCTTTGGAGGTAGATCTTTTCTGTTTTTTATTTGTCCACACTTTTAGCATCGAGGCTCTAAACACATGAACCTATTCCACGATCCTCTACATTCAAGCAAGGGGACTTGGAGCACAATCCTAACCCATATCTACTCAGATGTAAGCCCCATTGTATTCAATAGGTCTTACTCCCAGGAAAGTGTCTTTAGGATTGCAGCCATACTTGCAAGGCAATGAGCTTGGAGCCTAACAGTACAATCCTAAGCATGTCTACTCAGGAGTAAGTCCTATTGTATTCAATGGGGCCTGCTCCCAGGAAAGTGTGTTTACGATTGTAGCTTAAGGGTACAATCCTTCCTCCTTACTCATGAGGAGGTCTCATTGTGTTCAGTGGTTCTTAAAGGATAGTGTGCATAGGATCGCAGCCGGTTTCAGTGCAGTGCATTTGTGTGGTTGGTGTGTGTTCTACATACTACAACACACAATTCTATCTCCTTGTGGGTTTTTAAGCCTTTCTATAGGATCAGCCAGACTACTTAAAGTTTGTTCAGTGAACTTTCAAGGAAGCTGCTTCCCCTGCCAAAATGGGGTGGGGGGGGGGGAGATTCCCCCTCTGGCTGGGATCTGAGCGGAGAAAGTTTCCTGGAGCTCACAAAAAGGGTCTCGCAAAGGGACTTGTCCCCCTTGTTCTTGTTCTTGGTCTTGCTCCATCTGAACCACGAATCTCCTGCAGGAAGGATCCTCCAAGTGTCTTCCCTTCATAGCAGCCAGGCCTGAAATGCTGCAAGTTTAGGTGTGTTCCAAGGGGGAAATCTGCAACCCCGTCTCTTCCTCCCTCCCTTTCTCACCCCATCCCAAGCAAGAAACGATTACAGTGGAATAAGTGGATCCATCTCCCCTAATTTGCCAAATGGTGACAGCCAAATGGTGACCCTGGATTGGACCCAGGGTCCAATCATAGGCACATCACAGTCAGCCCCATTAGAATCAAAGGGGACTCATCCCACGTAAGCGTGGAGTAAGTCCGTTGAACTCAGTGGGGAACTTATTTTTCAGGACACAGCCTAAGGCTGCAATCCTATACACGCTTTCCTGAGAATAAGTTCCATAGAATACAATGGAACTTTCTTCTGAGTAGACATGCTTAGGATTGCTCCTTAAGCTAGCGTTGCAAGCCTTCCTGCAATCCTACCATACTTCCCGGAGAGTAGCCATTTGACTTATTTCTGGGTAGACATGCTTAGACTTGTGCCCTAGGTCTGCAATCCTAACCACATGATTCACCTGAGAATAAGCCCCATTTTGAACACAACTGGGCATCTGTGTACACATGCATAGGAAGGATCGTACCCTAAGTCTGCAATCCTATCCACTCAATTCAGAGAGTAAACTCCGTTGTATACAATAGGACTTCTGGGAAGATATGCCTCGTTTTGTGTCCTATAATTGCAATCCTATCAGAGAATAACCAATCCTAACCATGTCTATTCAAAAGTAATCCCCATTGTGTTCAATGGGTCTTACTCCCAGTAAAGTTTCTTTAGGATTGCAGCCCATCGTACTTACTTCTGGAAAGAGATGCCTAGGCTTGTGCCCTCCCTTAAGGCAGCAATCCTAACCACACTTTCCTGACAGTAAGTCCCTCGGAACACAATACTTCTTGAGTACACGCGCATAGGATTGTGTTCTAAAGGCTGCAATCCTATCCACATTTGCCTGGCAGTAAACCTCATGGATTTTAATGGAACTGAATAAACATATTCTGAGTGAGTGAGCGAGTGAGTGGACAGACAGACATAGGCTGCAATCCTAAAGACACTTGCCTGGGAGTAAAGTCCATTGAACACAATGGGGCTTACTTTTGAGTAGACATGGTTAGGATTGTGCTCATAGATAGATAGATAGATAGATAGATAGATAGATAGATAGATAGATACTTTTCATGTGCTTAATTTAAACACTGCATTCTTTATTTTTAAATTTAAAATGCTTACATTAATTTATTACATACAATTGATTATTACATGCAGTTGAATTACATACAATTATTATTACACATTACATGCATTATTATATATTTTTACAATATGTTTTATGACATACACTACAATTATTACATACAATTGAATTACAAAAAGGCTACATCCTGCCCGCTTAAGAGGCAAAGGAGGACACTTAAGTTTTTTTCCAGGACACAAGTCTAAAATCGAGGACATGTTCTGGGAAAAAGGGGGACTATGGTCACCCTGGGACGGGTTTGACAGTGTGGTGGATGCAGCACCCCTAGAAGCCGGGGCTCCCTGGAGCTGCATGCGCTGGAGTGGCGCGCGGGGCGGAGCGGGTTCTCCGAACCTTCGCAGTGCAGTCAATGCGTGCGTCTCTCTTCTGTTCCCCGCGCGCTTCCGAACCCCGTGTCTGTCCCCGCGTTCCATTCCCTCCCCGTCCGCCCCCAGGAAGGCACAGCAGGGGATGCAGCCTGTGCAGGGCAGACCACGCAGCAGACACGCACCGCACTGCCTTGCACGGGTTCCTCACGTGCGTTCTCACGTGTCCTCAGAACCCCAGGGTGACCAGGTGGTGGGTTTCTGATGGAAAACAGAGAAGAGGACAAGGGCACCTCCCCCCAAAAAAGTAGGACATAAAATAAAAGCTCAAAACACTCATATATATGTCTAAAGATTACATAAAATGTTTGTGTGTGTGTGTGTGTGTGTGTGTGTGTGTGTGTGTGTAATGTAATGTAATGTAATGTAGTCTTCAAGTCTTCAGATTATATTAGGCTATGTGATTTATTATAACCCTAACCATGTCTCCTCAGAAGTAAGCCCAATTGTGCTCAATGGGACTTACTCCCAGGAAGGTGTGTTGCAGCTTTAGGGCACATTCCTGAGCATGTCTACTCTGAAGTAAGTTCCATTACAACCTATAGGGCTTACTCCTAGATAAGTGAGAAAAGGATTTCAGCCTTAGGGCGCAATCCAGAGTTACTACGGGGAGTCCTTGCTCCGGTGTAAGAACTTACTCTGGATTCCAGTATGAATTTCCCATAGGTTTTCACTAGGTTGGTGCAGTAACTATGGGTGCACGTAAAGTCTCTTATGTGCAGTTACTCTGGATTTGGGGGTTACTAATACTACTAATTAAATTAAATTAAATTAAATTTATTAAATATAAATATAGCATTTATCCTATAATCAGTAGACTGATTAAATATAGTATTAAATTTAAATCCACGACATGTAATTTATTGCATATAATTCGTGAATTACAAACAGGCTACATGCTGCCCTCTCATAAGGAAAAGGAGGACAATGAAGATTTTATTTTCCAAGACACAAGGCTAAAAAATAGGACATGTCCTGGGAAACGAGGACATGTGGTCAATCTGTCTAGACCCCCACTGATTTCCTTTGAATTGTTTCGGATGTACATTTCGGGGTCACGGTGGCGTAGCTAGAGGGGGTGCAAAGTACTGAGTTTTGCAGGGAGTCTCTCAGCAGCGTGCAAAGCATCCCCCACCCCGTCGGAGCCAGGCATATGCCTCCAGTTGTGCCCCCAGGCATGTGCCCCCATCCCAGAACAGCTCCAGAGGGTAAGGACCCTTTGAACCCCTTCTAGCTATGCCACTGTTGAGTGTCTTTCTTGTAAAACGCCTTTTTTAAGGGGAGTTCACGAATATTAAGATTAAAATTGAAAAGATACTTGTATAGGCGATTATATGAATGGGAGCAATCAAGATGTGTTCAGGTTGTCATTGATAGCCATGGAAATTCATGTTCTGTCGAGTTAAACCAGAATACATGTCTATTCCGAAATAAACTCCATTTATTTCAACGGGACTTAAAACTCCCAGGTATGTGGGATTGCTGCCCGAAGGTGATTAAATGGGAGTATTGTACACTATAAACGGTTTGTGAATTCCAGTATATAGGCATCCCCCCTTATTGGATGGTTTAGGGACAGAAGAACGTCCAAAAGTGAAAACCGTTGAAAAATGGAACCCCATCTTTTTTAGTTTATAAATGTTGCTTCCAATACTTTTTTAGGTAGCAGATTACAAATTCTCCTTTTATCTTGCAAATTCCTGATGCCACCCAAAGCTTTCTGCAAATGGATTCTCATTAACTCTTTTGGGAATGGGAGCTACAACTCTTGGGCAGGGCAATTTTGGCCTTTAGAACAGCAGAGAGAAGTTGAAAGAGCACAACATGCACTGAATGCATGAGTTTGGGATATAAAAGGGGTTGAAAGACTGGATCATCAGAAAATGGGGGATATGCTAAAGATTGTTCAATAATAATTATTATCAATAATAATGAATATTAATAATTTCATCCACTTTTTGGATGGAAGTTGCAGAAAAATCATCCTTAGGCTTCTAGGACTTGGGAATCGGGACTTGCCCTGTTGAGGGTGTCAGTGTCAATTTTTTTACAGGGTCCTATCCTTGTAACAACCCCAAATACTCAATATTTGGAAGGACATTTGAAATTTGTGACAACGAAGATTTTCTTGCCATGATCAGGATGAGACATCGGTGGATGAGGAAGGCCCATCCTCTGATTTGTTCACACGACAATAAATCAGAATTTATTCAGATTTCTGCAGCAGAAATCCATATTCGTTGATTCATCTCAAACAAAATATGGGTGCAAACCTATACATATCTACTCAGAAGTAAATCCCATTGTGTTCTATGGGACTTACTCTTAGGAAAGTGTGTTTAGGATTGCAGCCTATGTTTATTTGAAAGGATTGATTTCAAAACTAGCCATATACATGTCCACTCAGTTTGAAGTCAGCCCAATGTATTGTCTCCTATGAGTGAATAGATTTAAACCTTCATCGAATCTTCATTCCAAATCCCCATGTTTTGTCTCTGATTCTGAATAGTTTTGCATGAAATTAACTTTTGTTGGTATTCTTGGTAGAGCTTTCCTCCAAGAAATATGTTTGTTTAAGCATCTGCTGCATGTGTACAGTAAGTCTTTAATGGGGAAAAAACCTTAAAGAAACTGTCTTGGAAAGGCATTCTTCGTTTAAACTGGCTCACAGGTGGAATACATACAGTCGCATTAAAAAAATCACACTGCTATATTGGGTGTCACCTATAAATCCTGCTGAGTGGTTCTGATTTTTTTAAATGTTAGGCTCATAGACCAAAGGGTTGGAAGGGATCCACTCAAGATCATCGAGACCGACCCCCTGCCAACGCAGGCTGTTACCCACAACTCTTAAATGAACAGCCAGAGTCGTGGTTATCGTATGCCAACTTGGGCATTTGCCTTGGCATGGGAGAGGGCGGGGGACAGACGGACAGGCAGACAGGCAGATAGCTAGATAGATAGAGAATGAATGAATGAAGCAAGGAATGAACGAATGAATGAATAAATGAATGAATTACATTTTGGAGAGATGGCTTTTTCAGATCTCTGAAGACCAACATGTTGATATACAGTAATCGCCTAGAGACGTGTCTTGAAAGCAGTCAGGGAAGGACAACTTCTCTCGACTTGCTTATCTCATCCAGGTAACATTAGAGAGCCCAACCAACCAAACCCGATCTCTTCTCCTCCAAGGGAATTCCCTTCCCAGAGCTGGGAAAGTGGGCTTGAAGCGCAAACATCCCCCACCCTTGTCTCTCCAGAGCCTGGAGCTGTGCTCTGCTCCCCTCTATCAGCCAACAAAGCCATCGTAAACCTCACCGTTGAAAGGCACAACAAAAGTCGAGATGCTGAAATAAAAAATATGGGAGATCGAAATTAAAAAGGGAAGGGGATGGAAGGAGAAAGGAACAGATAGTCACTCTCTCTCTTTCTCTCTACAATCCTTGGCGCACTTTTTCTGTGAATAAAGTGGGATTTAGTTCTGAGTGTTCATTTATTTATACCCCGCCTTTCTACCTAAAAGTATATGCAAGGCGGTAGTGAATAGGACTGCATACAGACACACACACACACACCCAGAGACACGCACACAAAATGAGATTTTTCTTCTGAGTAGACATCACACACACACACACACACACACACACTCATATACACGGGACGAGGGATTACAGCCCTGGTGAAATCCAAGACGGTGGAGCACCACCGTCAATGGGATTATGCAGTCATTCAACAGGTCATCCTCCTAACCAGTTCAATAGGTCCTCTTAACCAAAAGCACAACTCAGAGCACAATCCTAACCATGTCTACTCTAAAATAAGCCCCATTGTGTTCAATGGATCTTCCAGGAAAGTGTCTTTAGGATTGCAGCCTCAGTCTGATTCTTGTTGACCTGGAAGGGATGTCCACTGATAGCCTGAACTAAAAGCACAAACCTTACCATGTCTACTCAAAAGTAAGTCCCATTGTGTTTAATGGATCTTCCAGGAAAGTGTCTTTAGGATTGCAGCCTTAGTCAGGTCTATTCAGAAATGAGTTTCTTGATTTCAGTGGTACTGTACTTGCTTCCAAGTAAGCATGCAAAGGATCGTCCTCTGAGATGCGCTTCACCAGACCTGGCTGTCTCCACTATTGTACCCTGGGAAGGTCCTTGATGGCTCCCATCCACACATTGGATAGGCAGCCGAACAGCCAGGCCTGCTTGTTTTCAATGGCAGCTCAAGGATTGTGGCCTAATTTCCTCATCAGAAAATACATTTTCTTTCAGGCCAGCGGAACTGACTTGCAAGCCAAGTAAAACACTGCCTTGAAAATCAGCTGAATTTACTTCCAATAAAAGTGTTTAAGATGGGGGAGAGGGTGGAGGGAAAGAAATAGGGCAGCCCCCCTTGTTCTCCTCCAACCCCATTTTTGAACTGACTTTCCCAGGAGTTAGCTAGCGCTAGCAGCATCATAGTAACTAGGGCCCCATGTTACAGGCCAGCATCTTTGTGGTCAACTGCACAACACATGAGACTAGGCTGTTAAATCTGGTTTGGAGCAGGGAAAGAAAAGGTCCAGTCCCCAATTCTGCTGTGCCAGTGGAAAGTGAGCACCAGCACTGATTTAATTCAGATTTAGAGTGAATGATTTGGGGGAGGGGATGAGGAGAGTCTCCTCTCCCTATAATAATTTTGGGTTTCTTCCTCATCTCTTCTAACTAACATCTGGTTTCTTAATCACATATATGCAGTAATCCAACTGAAATCCACAGCCCTGACTTTTTATCTAAGTATGTTGACAGCCCAGTCATAAGCTGATACATAACCCAGTCATAACCCTGTTTAGCACTGATACAGGGGTACCAACCAGGTACACACTGCATCATATGGTGTTGGGCAAGTCCCAAAGGCCTCCTCAAGGTCAGGGAAGGTTTGTTCTTTTAACTGGGCTTGCACTGCAACTGTATCACTGCTGGAAACTCGGTTAGGGCTGGCCTGTTTACAGTTTCCTAGGGTCCCAGTTTGCACTTTGAAACTGTCAGGGTGCAATCGTAACCAATTAACCAATCCTATCCTAATCAATTCTAACCAGCATAACTCACACATCTCTTGGTTTGGGGAGGCTGGTGCATGGTGTGCACTGGCCTATTCCCCCCCCCCCCCAAAGGAGTGGTGTAGATATGCCTTATGGCAATTGACTTATGCCAGTTTAACTAGGGGTTAGGATTGCACTTGTGCCAGCTTTACTAGCGGTTAGGATTGCATGTCAGAGTTATATCTGAAGTTTTCTGTTTTATAAACAGATAAGACATACCCTAAAAAAAAGACATAGCCGAGGCTGTCTAGCTCCTACTGGTGAATCAATTAGTACTGAGACCATTTGCTTCAAAAGCTGCTGTTACTATTACATTAATCTACAAAGGACTTTGCAAAAACCAGTTTCTCACACCCAGACTTTACTGGAACTAAAACTCATTACATTCGAACTACCCAGTTATTTGACAGTAAGACTCAGTTTGCCTTATAATTATATGACAAAACTGAGATGAGGGCTCTAAATTTGCAGTATACTGTACCTCCTTGAGAAGGAGTAAGTACCACTGAATTAAAAGCAGGACTTGCTTCCAAGTAGGTCTGCTGTTGGAAGAGGGCTGAGCATCAACTGTGCAAGCGTCGTCATCACACAGTGCAACCCTATTAGTGTCTACTCAGAAGTAAGTTACATTGAGTTCAATGAGGCTTACTCCCAGGAAAGTGCTCTTAGGATTGCAGCCACAGTCACACTGCCAGTAATCAGAATGATAAGCCTGCCTGTCAAAAGAGCCTCATCAATTCTATGCATGTCTTCTTATAAGTAAGACCATTATGATCAATAGGATTTATTCCCAGGTAGGTGTGGATAGAATTGCAGCCTCAATCCCCAGTCTGGGTTCCAGCTCTTACACTCCCTTGTTTTCTGAGTTAGATAGTACTGATTAGGGGGGTGTCTTGCTAGAGAAAGCAAAATGTGATGATAAGGTCACTGGTCTACCATACTGGGACTGCCTTGTAAGGATAATAGGACTTGCTTCTGAGTAGGCTTGGGCTGCATGTATGTGTGCGACATACAGTGTAATCCTATGCATGTCTACTCGGAACTTCGTTATTTTCAAATGGGGCTTACTCCCAGGAAAGTGTGTATAGGATTGCAGCCTTCATTTCTTTTTTTGCATCATTTAGTTTTTGCATCAAGATGTGCTAATATGCTTTTCAGGCTTTGATCTGTAAAAACAGGGATCCAGGAGGCCGTGGTGTTGCTAGAATGGGAGCGGTGCAGTCAGTCTCAGCTGCGATCCTAAAGTCACTTTCCTGTAAGACCCATTGAACACAATAGAGCTTACTTTTGAGTTGACGCAGTTAGGATTGTCCTCATAGAGCACAATCCTAACCATGTCTATGCAAATGTAAGCCCCATTGTGTTCAATGGGTCTTACTCACGAGAAAGTGTCTTTAGGATTGCAGCCTTAATCCTTAGATGCACTGGCCAAATCGAGATCCTTTTAGAACTCCGTGTTTTTTTGGTTGGGTTTTTTTTTGGAGGGGGGGGGGTGTGTGGCGGCAGTGGGTGGGAAGGGAAAGGGGAAAATGAATTCATTAGGAGATGAACAGGACCCCTTACATGGAAGGGATCGAGGATGGAAAGACTTGGCTTCTTCCTATCCATCTTTTCTGGCCACTCAACGATCAAGGACAAACCTGAACAATCCGAGACTTGTTTTAGCTGCATCAGAGCTGATTGTGCGCCAGTTAGGAGAAATGCACTTAGCTTATGCTCAGAGGCACTCTCGAATCGATTCTCGATTCTCGAAATCTGCCATCAAAAGAAAATAAATGTTCCCTGCTTTGCCCAGTTTCTGGTTTTCTCCTTCAAACAGCCCTTCAATAGCAGCTGTCCATTAACTCTTGGGTTCCCCCCTGAGCTTGCTGGGGGTCTTATGTGCGGGGGCTGTCCAAATTTCTAGGTAGGGCAGTGGCGTAGCTGGAGGGGATGCCAAGCACTAGGTTTTGCCTTTGGCTTCAATCAGTCAATCATTCAAAAGTCTTACAAAGCGCTTTACAGAGAAAATGAAATAGCTAATGAAAACGAAACTGAAAATGAAAACTAATCATATCCACACTTTCCTGGGAGTAAATGCCATTGACTCTAGTGGGACTTCTGCTGTTCAGGACGCTTCTGATGAGATAATTTGGTGACTTAAACGTGGTCACAATCCAATTAAATGCAATTAAGCGACAGAAATGGGAGATCGAAATTGCTTTGGTCTACTAATTGGTACTAACTAGCTGCTAATTCGTAGTTGGCACGGCTTCAACTAAGGATGCAATCCTTTCCTGAGATTATAATGGGAATTACTTCTAAGAAGACATGCATTGGATTGGGCTCTTAGGCCAAAATCATATCCAGACTTTCCTGGGACTATGAAACCTATTTGGCCTTGACATGTGCCTTTAAATTTGAAATCGATTTCCAGGGATCATCATCGGTTGTGGTGCTGACCTCTGCTCTTCAGATCCCACCACTGATTCTGATGGATCTTCTAATTTGAATAACTACCATAGTGGGTTGGATTGTAAACTGCAGTCCATCAGAGGTAAAACAGCCCAGAATACTTTCAGAATCAGTCTGGACAGGACTGGATTTTTTCCCCCCATAAAGATCTGCCAGGAAATATATAGAAAGAATTAGAGCAACCAAGAAAGATACTATCCCGAGTGTGGCAGCAAGGTAGCTGCTCTCCCTGAACTCATAGCTTGCACAGCGACGGACACACTCTCACCTTTTTATTAGGCTGCAATCCTAAACACAGTTTCCTGTGAGTAAGTACTATTGAACACAATGAGACTTACTTCTGAGTAGACATGTTTAGAATTGCACTGTTAAGAATCTCAAGTATATTTTAAAATAGAATATCTTGGAATTGGTTGGATTAGAATGTTTGAGACTGGAAGGGCAGGGACTGCTCTTTATGCTCCATCGGATGCTGTTACTGGAACCCTTTTATTCCCACTGAAGCTTATTTTTTCAGATCCGTCAAGTTGGTTTCCAGCTGGTAACAGGGTGACCATCTGTCCTCTTTTTCCAGGACATGTCCTGATTTTAGCCTTGGGGAGGGGGGAATCTTCATTGTTCTTGTGAGTTGGCAACAAGTAGCCTTCTTGGAATTCATAAAGAAGATGTAATTAATTATCTACAATAGTTTTAAATTTAATAAAGGCATTGGGTGAACTGGAAAAATAGGCATTAAAACATGATCTTAAATATCACCCCAAGTTAGGATAGAAGTGTTAGGTGGAAATGCTGTTGTTGCAGGCATGGGGCAATGTGTGGGTCTGTCTGTCTGTCTGTGTGGGATGGGGGCACAATCCTCAATCCAACTTTCCAGCACAGGCATAGCTGTTCCAGTGGGGCATGATCAGTTGGGGGGCAGCCACAGAGGTCTCCTCAAGGTCAGGCAATCTACCTGGGGGTTGCATCTCCCTAACCCCAGAGCTGGAAAATGGGTTATGATGGCGTCCTGGCTGCCTGTGTTTTAATGGAAACCTTCGTCTTCAGGGAAAGCAGGTTCTCCTGTTACATGCAGTCCACTTTAAGAAGCACTACCTGCTCCAGCTGTCCAGGAAAAAAAGAAAAGAAAAAAAGGACAAGAAGAAAAGAATTGAATTCTGGAAGGAAGAAACAGATGGAGACAGCTTCTTGCACCAGAAAGGTCCATATGAAAGTTATCAATTTCGTTTTTTCGAAAGTCACCATTGTAAACGCGCTTTTATAGGCTTCGCAGTGTGTAGGACATCTGTAATGTTAATTTTGGCAATATACCTTCTTTGAAAGATACCTGGGGTTGGCCAGGCCAGGAGGAGTGGAGGAACAGAAAGGAGGGCTACATCGGGGGTAACCACCCACCACCCCAGGATCAGGGGAACACATATCCAAACAAACTAAAACACAAAAAAGGACAAAATGTAGGACACTCAAGAAAAATGTAGGATATGACAAAATTAAAGATAAAGAACACTCATATAAATTGTTTTCATGCGCTTAATTTAAACACTAGGGCTACAATCCTAACCACACTTTTTCTGGGAGTAAGTACTGAACACAATGGGACTTGCTTCTAGACATGCTTAGGATTGCACTATTATTAAATTTTAAAGTATTGCATATAATTTCTTACACAAGATTTAATTATATATGATTTAATTACAAGAAGACTACATGTTGCTCACTTACAAAAAAAGGAGGACATTGAAGTTTTTCCCCAGGTTCAAATCCAGGACCTGTCCTGGAAAAAGGGGACAGATGGTGATCCTGCCCAGGTTCAAAGAGAGAAAGGGATGGGGGGCACCCTCGGAAGAAGGACGCAGGTCCGTCTGCCACCTATTGGCTGATCCTCCAAAATGTAGGACAACGGAAAAAAAAAGTGACATCACAAATGAAAGCTAAAACCACTTAGATAGATAGATAGATAGATAGATAGATAGATAGATAGATAGATAGATAGATAGATAGATAGATAGATAGATAGTGAGGTTAATTTAAACACCAGATTACTTATTATTAAATTAAGGCTGCAATCCTAAAGACACTTTCCTGTGCATAAGACCCATTGTACACAATAGGACTTACTTTAGAGTAGACATGGTTAGGATTGTGCTGTTAGTTCATTACATATCATTTATTAATTATAAGAATCACATATCAGTTAATAATTATAATAATTATCATGTTTATAATTATAATTAATTGTAAGAAAGATAAATTCTGCCTGCTCACAAGGAAAAGGAGGACAATGAAGTTTTTTCCCCCAGGACACAAAGCCCAAAAAAGGAGTTGTACTGGGGAAAAAGGGGATATACGGTCACCCTGGTGTATGATCACAGCCTTACGTACAGTGTAGGGACTGCTAAGGACTGATAGCCCCAATCCTACGCATGACTACTCAGAACTAAGTACCATTGTAGTCAATGGGATTTACTTCCAGTAAGTGTGGATAGGATTGCAGCAGCCTCACAGCTAACCCTTATGTATCATGTCTACCAATGGTGGGATTCAAATAAATTAACAACAGGTACTATGTCCTAACAACTTAAATTAACAACAGGTTCTATGTCCCATTAGTAACCGGTTCTCAGAAAGCTAAAACCTTAGAACCTGTGAGAACCCCCTGAAGCCCACCACAATTGTCTACTCTGAAGAAAATCCCATTACGGTCAATGGGACTTGCTCCCACCTAGCCAGGTAAGTGTGACTTGGATTGTAGCCTTAGATTGCAATCCTAAAGACACTTTCCTGATAGTAAGACCCTCTGTCTGTCTGTCTGTCCAAGGAATAACTTTTCCAAGGAATAACTTGGAAAAGTGTCTCTGTTTGTTATGATTTGAATGCTATTCTTAAGCTTTCCAGGTTTCAGACAAGCCTCTTTGCATATTCACTCAGAAGTAAAGTCAAGGAGACTGTGTGGATAGGATGGTGTGTGTACAGTATAGGATTTCAGCCTGAAGCAGGCTGTCAAGGAAGGGTACCTGAAATGAAAAGAAAGTGCAGATCTGGGGGCATGGATTTTTCTCTTCTTCAGTCTGCTTTGTAGCAGGTGCTTCCTAGAAACCTCCAAAGCACCTCTTTTGGTGGAAGGAAGGATGGCTATACTGTACCACCTTGCAGGACAGGACTATACCATCACCTGCCCATCTCCAGCCAATCTGGAGTCCCAGGTCCACTCCTGCCCATCCACAGATCTCCCTGCAGGAAAGCTGCTGCTCTTCCAGGGTGACCATATAGCCTTTTTTCTAGGACTCCTAGAAAGTATCTTCATTGTCCTCCTTTTCCATGTGATCATGTAGCCTTGTTGTAATTAAATAGATTATGGCTGCAATCCTATACACACTTTCCTGAGAGTAAGTCCCCTAGAACACAATGAGATTTACTTCTAAGTAGGCATGCTTAGGATGGCACCCTAAATGTTCTAAATTAGATGTTTTAAATTTAATAATAAGCTCATTGGCATCCTTCAGTCTTGAAAGACTATGGTATCGTGCTCTGATTGGAGGTCCTGAAACAACATCTAGTGTGGCTAAAAAGGCCAATTTGAGAGTGTCCATCCCTTCCACACTGAGGACAAATAAATTCTGTCCCCTGCCCAGGCCCCAGGTTTCGCTGCTTTCGGGTTTGTCTCTTTGCTTCAGCCTGCCAAACAAGTGTCTCTTCCAGTTGGAGAAGGCCATGCTGGGTCTTTTGCCTCCACGCTGAACGGTCAGAGGTCAAGGTTTCCCAGCTGTTGATGTCCATTCCCAAGGCCTTTAGATCCCTCCTGCAGATGTCTTTGTATCGTAGCTGTGGTCTCCCTCTAGGGCGCTTTCCCTGCACTAATTCTCCATATAGGAGATCTTTTGGAATCCGACCATCAGCCATTCTCACGACATGCCCAAGCCAGCGTAGATGCCACTGTTTCCCCCCCCCCCCAACATTTTGGGGCTTTGTCCTCTTTTTTGGTTATGACATATTGTCACCCCCCCATCCCTCAAAGGTGCTCATCTTGAGATCAGTGGAGCTTGGGAAAAAGCCACTTTATCACCCTGGTGAGGGACCTTCTGAACAGACCTGCCCTGTCAAGAGGAGGGAAGGTGCAAGTGCCCCTTTAGGGAAGGCTGAGTAGGGAGCTTTAGGTTGGAGCTGGAGGGACTTCCCAAGATGATTTTAGGCTGAGGAAATGCTTGTTTCACACAATGTTTGCAAACATTTTCTGAGATCCCAGGATAATACCTGTTTCCCTCCATAGTCCCCTTTTGATCTGGGGCCCATCATGTACCCCCTGCATCACAACCCTCTCATGGGGCCTAGTGAGGTAGGAAAATGTAAGCTCCCAGGAAATTTTTTTGGCCCTCTTCTTTGGTTCCAGCCCCACTACATCCTGCAGGCCAGCCATGGATAGGATTATTCCATCCATGTGTTAGGGATATGGAGAGTGTGAAATCTAGGTCTGCCACCACTCCTTTGTTTCTGGTGCACTGTTGGGCAGGTGTAAAGGAGGAAAAAAATTCCTTGCCACCTCTGCTGATCCTCCCACCTACTGAGAGTGAGTAAAGTAGGAATGTGCTTTGCTGAGGAAGGGTAGGTAAGGAGGGGACTGAAACTCACACTTGGTGAAAAGTTTAATTTATAATTTAATTTAATGTATAATTTAATTTGTTTAATTTTACAAACATTATTTATACACCTTTCCGGGTATAAATAACGCAATACAAATGCACAAAGCAGCTTACAAAGCTTTTATCATTTCTCTTCACAACAACCCTGTGAGGTAGGTGAGGCTGAGAGTGAATGCCTGGCCCAAGGTCACCCAGGTCACCAATGGCTGAGGGGGAATTTGAACTGGATCTTCCAGATTACAGTCCATCTCCATAACCACTCCACAACCCGGCTCTCATTTTTTTAAAAAACATATTTACGTTTTATATTATGATCCAATGATTGTTTGAAATTATATGCAAAGGGGAAGGGCCCCGAAGAGTCTTTGTACCCCCTGATAAAATTCTTCCCAGAGGTCTTGATAGGAAAGGAAAATGCAAGGAAAATGGTGGTTTTTTCCAAGGATTCTAACCCTGGTTGTTTGGGGGAATTGTCTTCACATTTGTGGACAAACAGAGGATAGCAGAAGCCTATTGTAGAGGGACTGAGTGGGCAGAAGCCTGCTGGGGCCTGATCAAACCATAGTCAGAATGGAAGCTCTAGTAGGCCAGTCAGTGGAGTCATGCCCTCTTATTCTAGGATCAAGAGGCAATGAACTTCGTGGAGTGGACTTTTCCCAAAGTCTGCCCCCCCCCAAAAAAAATCTATCCAAAAACTCTTCCCATCTGCTACCAGCTGCAGACCAAAAGAAGTGAGGCTGTGGCTAGATGGAGAGGGGGAGAGCAAAGGCAGTTTTGGAACCACTTGTTCTGTTGTTGGGGAAAGCCCAAGGGAATTCCTTACTGATATCTTCCCAGACCCACCACCAGAGGGCAAGTTAGAAAGTCTTCCTGCTGTTGAACAGTAAAGTGATTTCTTCCAAATAGAGCAGACCTGCATGTTTGCAGAGTAACCTTAATTTTTATTATTTTTATTAGTATATTTTATTATTTTATTCTTAATTTTATTATGTACAATTCCATTTAAACTAGTGCCTTCCTGTGGAAATCCATTGCTTCATTCTATTTTTTTCAGACAAACCTCATGTCCTAATGGTCATGATGTAAAGCTGTAAGCATTATGTGTCTTGTGTTGCCTTAACGCCTTTTGAATTTGTTCTAATGGCAATAGACTATGGAACTCTTTGCTACATGTTCCATTAGTTGGAAAAGCTTCTTTTCTATGCCTTATCAGTATTGTCTGTGTACCTTTTGTTTTGTTTTTTAATTTTCCCATATGCATTCATATTTTCTTTCCTACGAACCTCTTGATTTCTTGATAGGAATCTCCTGTAATTATATGTAGACCGTGATTTAGGAGGCCAGCTCAAGGCTGTATCCATAAACCACAATGTAGATGAGAAATGAGAAGAATATCTTGGTTCCCCCCCTTTTTGGCCTTTCCTCTTTATTTGTAATATTGTTTTCCCCCTTATTTTTAAGTCCCCAAATGTTCCTTACCAGATCCGGTATCCTTAAAAGCTGCTGACTCTTTGAAACATCATTATCCCCCAACCATGCGTAGATGGGAATTTTCATACAAATTTCCCTGCCTGTTCAGGTAAAAGAGGTGAGGTAGAAATGCCAGGTAGGTTCTACATCATCTCACCAAAGATTTTTTTAAAAGTCCAACCACACAGGAAGCTGGTCCACCTGGTTCTGTCATGGAGGCCTAATTCAAGTACATGAAAGGACATCCACTTATTCTCCAACAAGCGTAAAGGACCTGGACTCCCTGCACAAATATTAAGTTGCTAGTACTCGAGACTGTCTCTAGTTAGAGGTCATTAGGGAATTTATTTTGCTTTCTCTTCCAACTTTACTACAAGTCAGGTTGCCAACTTCCCCAAATGGCATCTGTAAACATTTTTCTTGAGCAGCATCCCAGCTCTGTCTTCTGGTCATTAATCGTCACACAACATCCAATTGATCACACAACATCCATTTGGGAAGCTTTATATTGTGCTTCCCAGTTAAGTACAGGCATTTTCTATCACCCATCTTTACTTTAAGTACCCCATTATTTCCTCATTGTTCAATTCCTTTTGTTTTGGACTTTTAATAAACTAGTTACATTTCCATTCATCCATTGTCTGCCTAGTTCATGTTCACACTACTCCTCATCATCTAATATTTTCTCCAAAAGTACTCTTCCTTAAAATGTGGATGATGCAAATCCTTTTCTAACTTATCTGGGAGTGAGGCCCACATATTTCAAAAAACACAGTGTACTCCTTGAAGTCTTGAAATTTTGGGTTTGATGTGCTCATGATCATGTTGCACAAACCATGTGCATGAAATAACTTCCACATGACTATGTTAGAATTGGGTGAAAAAATTGGGCGGCCTTTTACACTTTGATCACCTCGCACTATTTTGAAGTCAGGCCCCCAGATTTTAGTGGAACTGAGAATGGGCTGGGATCCAGAGGGAAATCTCAAGTAACACACATTCTATCCATTTGTGATATGGATTTTCACTGGGACACAAAGGACATGAGGCTTTCTTTGACTTATACCCAAAATTTTAAATTAGGTGACTAAGGCTTTGGTTTATTTTGGGAAATTCCTGACAACAGTTGACTTCATCAGATTCATATTAAGATATTAAAGGTAATTGATCTGTCTAATATATACACATGCACACTCTGGATGTAGTTGATCTTCATCTGGTCTCCAGTCTCAGAAGAGCCAAGCAGATCATGCAGCAAGTTTCTCTTTGTCCCTTCTGTTGTCGCCAATTTGGATTTAGGGGCACTGGAACTTTTTCTTCCTTATCATCTGGTGAAAGGGCTTTTTTAAAGGTTGCCCAAATAAAATGCCTTTTCAATCAGCCAGATCAAAGGACTTCCGCAGAAAGTATGTAGGGTCCCCATATTACCTCAGTGGGCTCCAACGCCAATAGATAAAGCTTGTGACTGATGTCTTGCTGATTTTCTTCTAGCAGGAGAGTGCTGAAAGGTCTTGCACTGTATGATAGATACACAATCTCTAGAAGTAGGGTTGCCAAAATTCTCTTCCACAAAACTGGGTCAGCACCCCCAGTAAAACCTTGAATACTGGGACCATCCCAGTTTTTGGGGACTTATGGCAACCCTATCTGGAAGTCTATCCTGCAGGGTCCTGCTTGACCCCTGGTATTCATAAATTGGGGAAAGAATAACCATAAAAGCATGGCTCTGTGCCAGAGAAAATCTTTCATATGCACACAGGACAGTAGTGTATTTGTCATACAGTGCAATTTTGTCCTTTACATTTGCCCAGTGAATCGCAGACAAAATATGCTAAACAGTTTCATGGCACATCCAGTCACAATACAGTTGTTTAACTACCTTTGCAAGGAGTTGTCTAGTTTTAATACTAGCACCCCAGAAGTACTGTTTAGAGCTGTGACAAAGCATCAGAATGTTTTTCCTTCCTAGAGCAAGACTCTGTTGTGCTGGGTAAGTATGGGTGAGGCATGGGGGGGGTGGTATCCCAGGACACCCTTGTCCAGTGATGGGACTCAAAGAAATTTACAACTGCTTCTAGGCCCATCTGACAGCCACTTTTAAATGGCTATTTAAAAACTTTATCTATCCTATCTCTTGTTAACAACCAGTCTATACAGTAGGTGCGAACCTGCTGGAGGCCGCCATTGCCTTAGTCCCAGGGTGCACACAGCAGCAGGTCCGTTACTGTCCCCCAGTCCCTGTGTAGCTTGATTGACATCACAATCAAATGCAGTCATTTAGGAATGCATGGCAAGAAGAACTGGATTTGCAGAACACCTTCCCACCTTAATTAGGATTCTGTCATCCAAATGGTCACTTTCAATGGAAACAGGACGTAAGTTCTCTGTCTAGTCTCCTAGGACTTGGAATTCTGGAATTGTTGTTCTTTTGCGTGAAGAACGGATTTGTGGCAGGATCAGCAGTCAAAGTGTGGTGGTCATAGTAGGTAGGAAATGAACATCCATGTGAAGAGGAAGTACATTTCTGGTTTATTAAATGCAGGGGGCAATCAAGAAGAGTGATTAACCCTATCCTGTTGTGTTTTGCAGTTTACCAAAGGCTTCTGCTGGTCTCTGAGCAAACTGGATATTATTGGTTCAAACTAGCAAGGTAATTGCTCTATTCTTATGTACACTAAGTGCTCATAGTAGAGATTCAGTCTACAGATATTAAAGATTGGTTTTGCTAGATCTAGAGACCAGTCTGGTTCTGTAGTCCATAGGTGAAAAAATTACAAGTGTACTTAAAAAAGGCAGATGCCTCTCTCTCTGCCCACCGGGCCTGCCTGCCCGCCTACCCGCCTGCCTTGTTGATTCATGAAAGCCAGAGCATTTGCACTGCTGCCTCTGCCCATTTGGAGCGGCAAATGGTTTTACAGCTGCAAAAACGAGTGTTCCAATATTGCCGTTGTATGTTCAACAAGCAAAATGTAATGGGGACCCACAACCTGTCTGAGAATATAACCCATGTGGCATAATGGCATGTCTGCTTTAAGAAACCATACTCAGATCCTTGGAAAACCCTAAGACATCACCTCGCGAGGTGTGACATTTTTATATGCTAAATAGCAATTTAAAGTCATTTGAAAAGGTGTTGTGGATTTATTAGTTTTCTCTCCCTTTTTGAATTCTGAACAGTTGGTGAGTAAAGCACCTGGCTCGATGGATGCAGTGGCTGAAGGGGGGAAGCAAGATTCCCAATTCCTAACCCCCGCTTTTTGAGGCATGTTGGAACATATAGAACACACAGAATGGTGTGGAATAAGGATTTTATTAGTACTTGTGGGATAAACTGCATAACTCACTCATGGCTTTGCCACTTCTAAGTAATAGAGCCATCTTAAAGCTCATGCTTATTAAATCTTTATAACTGCTCCACTGTGTATTACGCACATACACTAGGTAACATAAAAGAAAGAGGCAGGAAGGCTTAAAAGGGTTATCATGAAAACCTTAGTACATTAGATAACATTATGGTATATGCCTTTAAATGCCCATTGTTGCATGATGCATCATTTGCTATACTGTACAAAGGTCACGAACATTCATTAACTTTGTGATATAATGATATAATGATATCCAAATATGCTCTTCTCTCTTGGCAACAGCTATGACTAGTGATATGATGTTGCATTAAAAGTGGACAGATATAAACCCCAATGAAAAACCTCATGGGGTATTATTGGAAGGTACTGTTGAGACAGGATGAATCTGCTTGATAGGAGTCCTTTCTGAACCTTTACTGAACCCTGCTGAGTACATTAGAATTAAGCTTGTTAAAATGAATTGCAACATGTCATTGCTGGTACACTTTTTCACCCAGAATGACTGACCTTTCCAGGGTTCAGGGCCAGCCACATCAGCAGCCCATTCCTTCCTAAACTGCTACACTGCAGGAGATATCCTGGAACTTTACTCCTTCACAATTACACCCCATATGAGTTCAGTGGATTGGGTGAGGACACTGGAACAAAAAGTGAATTCAGTGGGCAGTGGCATTGCTAAGGGATGCAAGCTGCACCAGGTGAGTGTGTCACCACTACTGGACAAAATCTTGTTACATTTGAGTAATAGCATCATGCTATACAGTATATCATTCTATATGCACCCTCATACAGAATGTGGTGAAGCAAACATTTTTGAAAAATTTCTATTAACATTTTTAAAAAACCTATGACTTGGGCAATGGCACATTAGCATGCAACACTGGCCAGAGAGTTGCCTTTTCCACTACAACGCAGGAGATCTATAATGAGGGTGATGCACTGGTCTCCTGCACCAGGCGACACAAACCGTACTGATTCTGCCACTGTCAGTGGGTATGTCTTCAGCACAGTTAAACTGGATTAATATTCATACTTCCAGAGAATTGTGGACCCTCTTTATAAGGGAGTTTAGGTTCTCTAAGGTCATCTTCACCAAGATAAAGTTTCCATAATTATTTGAGGGAAACTATGATTAACAGGGAGGAAAAATGATACACATGTTTAGTTTAAATATGTCTTGTGTCTAATTTGACAGATAGAGCAAAAGTGTATGTCAGTGGTGTAACAAGCTAGTAGACAAGGTCCACCAGATTGCCTAACAAATTTCTAGTTAGACCATCTAGAGCACAATCCTAACCATGTCTACTCAAAAGTAAGCTCCATTGTGTTCTATGGGTCCTACTGCTAGGAAAATGTCTTTAGGATTGCAGTCTTAAGAGTCCATCCCTGAGGGCTCATAGCTGGGATTCTGTGGTGGTTGGGTGTTGCAAACGTGCCTTAAGGTATATATGTGAGCCCCACTGTCAGACCAGTAGGCCAGCAAGCACCAATTCTCTTTGGCTTGATGGTTTGCATGGATCACTGAGTTTGTGGAGAGCTGAGGGTGGCACAAGAGGACAGGCAGGAGGCATGGCAGGAGAAGGGAAGGAGGTGGATACGGTGGCATTCAGCTCCACCAGATCCAGAGCCTCCATGATGGGCTTTTCACCTTTATATAGAGGGTCTTGTTTTGCAGGGCTACTCCACTTTTGCAGGGAAAGGAGATTATGGCCCATATCCTAAAGTCAAATTAAGCCCTTTGCGCCGAAGCAGTTAAGGTGACTTTCCATAAGGTAACTCTAGAGCAGTGATTCTCAATCTTCCTAACTCCGTGACCTTTATAAGTTCCTCATGTTATGGGGACCCCGAACCATAAAATTATTTTCGTTGCTACTTTATAACTGTAATTTTGCTACTGTTATGAATCGTAATGTAAATATCTGATATGCAGGATGTATTTTCATTGTTACAAATGAAATGTGTGTTCTATGCACACATTGAACACAATGGGATTTATTTCAGAGTAGGCATGCATAGGATTGGGCCCTGAGGCTGTCAGTCAGCCCCAGTGTGTGCGCAGCTACAGCCGAAGGTCTGGCAAGCCTGACTTGGCCCCCTGCACCAGGGGTGTTTAGGCGTCCCCCAGGAAAGCTCTAGGTGACTCCCAAAGGGGTCCCAACCCCCACTTTGAGAAATGCTGCTCTAGAGGGTGACGTAACTGCGTGGACCTGTAACTGCTCTGGATTTTGCCCAAAGTCCCCTTTCTCCAAGGAAGCACTGGGAACTCCTGTGGCAGCCAGATGGTCCTCAGGATACCACAACAGCCACTGTGGCAACATGGAAGTCCTGGTGCAGCAGGACTCAGGACTGAGATGCCAGACAGTAAGGATGAGGAAGGAATATCCAGTGGGGTGATATTCATTAAGTGTGGGTTGATACTTAGAGGTGTTGTAGACTTAAGCCATAGTGGAAAGTCTGCAGTTTCTTGATCTGGTCTCTAAGTAGTGCAGTACATAAGCTAGCCATTCTATAACGGGTGGGTGGTTGCATTCATTTCCAGGAGGACTGTGATTTGAGACATACCATGATTTCTAGATCTTCTGAAAAGAAGCTGAGGCTGAGAATTTGGCACTGTATATACACCATGCAAGTGTCTAAACTGAATTATTTACATTTGTCTCCCCTCTACACTGATGCCAAAGTGCAGTATACATTACGCAGCTCTTATTTCTTTCTCCACAGGCACATTGACATTGATGGAAGTTATGCACATGTTTAAAGAGGAGAAAGGAGCCTTGGATCGTTTCCTGATTGGAGTTTACATAAGATCAAAGGAAGCCTAATAGAATGAAAGAAGAGCCAGATGGCAGTTTGTTTAGCTATATATGTAAAAATGAAAAGGCACTGACTGACTCACTGATTCACGGACTCATCAAGGCCCAGCCAAAACTTCTAGACCTAGAAGCATGAAATTTGTGGAGGGTGTCCCTTCTGAAATTCCATCCGGAAGGGGGTGAAATGGGGCGCAACGCATTTTCCTCCCTATACTTACACTGAGAATCCCTGACTGAGGGATGCTGTGCCTCAACCCCTGGACCTAGTAGCATGAAATTTGGGGGGAGTGGATATTTCGAGAGGAGCGAATTTGGAGAGGAAATTTAACACTTAAGGGGCTGGAAAAGAGTGTAATGTGTTTTTGTCCTATACTTAACATTGATGATTGATTAACATCCAGCAATTTGGTGCCTGGTGCCTGATGCACTGGGAGGGATGATGTGCACATCACTGGGAGGGGTGGTAGGCATGGGGGTGCACATGTGGGGATGGTGTGCATGGGTGTTGATGCACATGGTGGGTTGATGCACATGAAGGGTTGGTGCCGTGGGGGAATGTTGTACATGGGATATTGATTGGTGGGCATGGGGGTTGATGCACATGGGGGATGATGTGCATGGGGGTTTGATGAGCATGGGGGGTTTGATGTACATGGGAGGGTGTTGCACAATGGGGAGATGGTGTACAGAGGTTATTGTACTCACGCAAAGCAGGTACATTTCTCTGGTATTCCATAAGATGGTACATGAGAATAGGAAAAAAAATCTGACAGAACTTAGTGGGCACATTGAAACATACAAAACATCTTCCAAGAGGTAAATGTTGAGTGCCTTCCCAGTTGTTAGAAGTGAACCATGAATTCTGGATGTATTGCTTAAGATGGTCATTGGATAAAGGCATTCCAGACATAAAAGATATTTTGTTCATTTATACATAAAATACTTTGAGCCTACAAAATAAGGCATAAAATATTTTGTCCCTACAAAAGTAGTGAGTTTCTTGCAGATCAGGCAATGCTATATTTGTTTTTTTAAAGCATCAGAATATGTGAGAGTCCTCTGCTCATCACAGACAAACTCTTCATGACAATTTTGCTATCTTAGGGCACAATCCAGAGTAATTACGGGAGCATGTAAGAGACATTACATGCACCTGTAGTTACTGCACTACCTAGTGAAAACCTATGGGAAATTCATATTGCAATCCAGAGTAGCTTGTTCTTACTCCAGAGCAAGGACTCCCGTAGTTACTCTCGATTTCACTCTTACATTCCTTTGGATTGCCGTCTAACAAAGGATATGTTTTATCTTTAGTATAATATGAACATATTTTGAATGCATTTTATTCATATTAAAAAGAAAACTACATAGAATAACTTTAACAAGATAGCAAGTGAAGGCAAAAATTCGAATTACTTATTGCTATTATTTTAATAATCTAAATTTTCATTCCTACAAAGCAATATTAATCAATTAACAGTATGATGCTTTGATATAAATGACCAAGAATGTTTTATAAATTTTCTTTGTTAGTTAAATGATTAATAGGGCACAATCCAGAGTAACTACGGGGATTCCTTGCTTGGGTGTAAGAACAAATTACTCTGGATTGCAATATGAATTTCCTATAGGTTTTCACTAGCTAGTGCAGTAACTATGGGTGCATGTAATGTCTCTTATGTGCTCCCGTAGTTACTCTGGATTGTAGGGCAAGTTTAGTTTAGTTCTCAGTTGAGAATCTAAAGATGATTTGGCTCCACATAGTTTGCCCACCTTGTCATGTATTGTTTCATTAGCCATATCAGCTCCTAAGATTTGCTGATACTGGAAGATCAAACTTTTCAGGCTAAATTCCTCTTCCAAATATGCTGTTTGATTAATTGCCAGCATCTTTTAAAGCCATTTCTGCTCAGTGTTCTTTGGATGCAACATATATGCAACAGGAACCAAATGTGTACACCTGTGAGCCAGGCAAAAAATGGTTTTTAAATTAGAGAACTGGCTGGTATGTTAGTTCAGTTGGTTCAAAGCGGTTGCACAAGCAAAACATGTTAATATTTCAAGGAATAATGAAGTGTACAGTGATGCAGGCAATAATTTCCAGGACCAAAGATGACATCATCAGATGGATTCTGAACACATAAAATATTACAGTTCTGTGTTGATTCCCTTTAGGAAAAGGTTTTGGGATCTTTGACAAAATGCTGCTTTATTTGTCATTCTATGGCACTGTATTAAATCACAAATTTGTGTTAGGTCAACTTTGTACCACTTCAACTAGAGGCAAGTTGAAATGGTCAATTTTGATACTTTTGGTCAATCTCAGACCCAACTCTGCATCATTTTCTTTATTTACATCATTTGAATCCCACTCTTCCACCAAGAACCTCAGAAAAACATTTTCAGTTCCACAACAACCTTGAGATGTCAAAGATGGAGACCGGTCCACGGCCACCCAAAAAGCTTCCTGGCTAAGTTGAAGTTTCTATAGTCAAACCAGCATTCTACCCATAGACATTCTGGTGTTTGCAAAATTTGTGGACATGCACCCTCTACAGCCCTCCCCAGACCCCTGAGCCAGCCATCTTCTTCCGTGATCTATGCACTGGTCTGCCTTTTCCCATAGTGGAGCATTTTTTTCAACACCTCTGGGCTGGCACGAGGGACTTGTGCTGAGCCAACAGGGAACAATAGTACATAATTTAGGCCAGCATAATTCACACATCCCCTTGTTCCCTTAGTGGTGTGGGGTGGTCTAATCCCCAAGAAGTGTTGCAGAAGTGCTTTATGGCACTTTGGTTATATTCCCAGGCCAGCATGGGACTTGTGCCAGGGCATGTGCTGGCATAACTGGGTGTTAGGAGTACAGCCTCAATGCAACTCTAAGCAAGTCTACTCAGAAGTAAGTCCCATTGAGATCAATAATACTTACTCCCAGGAAAGTGGCATTAGGATTGCACCCAAAGTGTAATATATCTATGTAAAAGCTGAGTTAAATGCATCAATGGAACAGAGGAATATAATATTTGTAAGTGTATACTGGCCAACCTTTGATTTCAATTGAGGATGTTTTGGATTACTGCTCCTTTTCTCAACCTTGAAGGGATGCTAGCTTGGCCTTCTCTGATAAAGGAGAAACTGGAAGATGGTTTCAATCTCAAAGCTCTATCTATGCTCTGAATTGCAACAACTTTTTTGCTAAACTTCTCAAAACTTGGCCATGAGTTTTGGCTATCCACTGGTTTTTCATTACTTTCAAATTACTTGGGCAGAGGGAAACCCTGTCTGCAGTTCAATATTTTTGTCCTGAGTTAGAAATATGTAGCACTTTCATCATTCCCCAGCCTACGGTTGGAGGATATAGCTAGTGAGATCTCAAGGGGGAAGCTTTAAAGGCCTCTATTATGCTGGATAAACTACTAAAACACTAGCCTTCAAGGCCAAAGCCCATTAAAATGAAGGAAAAAACAACGTTCCAATGGCCCTCTGCCTACTCTGAGAAATTTAATTGAATCTGAAGTAGATTTTCAGAGTTAAAGACCCACAGCACAGGATTCATTATTTGGCATAATGATGTCAAAATAAGTTGGCCAGTTGGTGCAGCCAAGGTGATAAAAGATCATGCTTGTTAGCCAAGGGTGGTCAAGATACAACGGGTGTAACAGTGAACAGTAGAACGTCACACCATTGGGATGTGGGGAGGGGGATCCTCCTTAGGAGAAAGTTATCTTCAGTGTTGAATTAGGTTGAGCAAATCATTGCCTGAAATTACTTTCTATAATTCTATTTGTACAGGGTCATGGGAGTTGTGCTTTATGTGTGCAATTTATTGCAAAATCCTTGAAAATACCATTTTCAAAACATTTATGTTGTAAAAATGTTATTTTACACATCTCCATCACTTTATATGAAAGAAGGAACATGAAGCCAAGATCTAGACTGAAGTCAGTTTGCAGAATCGGGACTGAAGTCAGCTAAGAATTGGGTTGAACTGAACAAAGTTTAGGATTCTTGTATGATATTTGTACAGTGTCTAGGCTTGCACAAACATGGATCTTCTGGCTCAAGAAAGAAAAGCTATAACTGGCCTTTGATGCTGCCCTTCACTCAGTGGCATCAGTAGGATTTGTGTCACCCGATGCTGGAAGCCAACACATCACCCCATGATGCACCTTTCCATGAATCAGAGCAAACATAACACGTCTCCCATCCTTTAAGACAGCTTTATAGTTGCTTCACTGTAGCTTTAAAATGGTCTTGTCCTATGTCTTGTTCTACATAAGCTTCCTGCTTTTTCTTTTCACACACACAAAACAGGGACAGGGGACAACTCTGCTTGCTGCCTCTCCAGAACTTGCTCCCCATCCTGAAGCATACTCCCATATTATACTGATATATGGATTCTGATCTCCTTTTTCTCAAATAGAAGTGTGCCTGTGGATTCACCACAACAAATGGTGTGGGACACACAACTCATCTCTGTGTCTGGAGAAATGTGCATTGCCAGTCCTTGAGCAGTCATGGGAACAACAGTTACTGAGTCCTTGGAAGATTTGATGCTTGAACCAGAGGTCTTGATAGATAACTGATGGTCCAGTCCTATGGGCTGCTGGACCTATGTTTCAGCAGCTCAACCTTTTTTATTTATATAGGCCATCAGGGTCCTACCCGGATACCTCCTGATCACCTGAGGGATACTTCCTGATCACCCCATCACCACCATCACAACATGGAGACCATGCCTCTGTGGTGCAGCTGGTGGGGAATAGGATTGTGCAACAATGATTTTTCCCAGTGCCTCCCAGTGAGCATCATAACTGTGCAAGATCTACATATACACTGCTAAGAGTTCAACCAGAATTTACTCACAGAACATCTTTGTTACCTGCACCATCTTCTAGTGCTTACATTTTTCAGCACCGTGAGAATTTGGAAAACCTGTTAAGCCACCCGCCACAAAAATGACAGGGACATATGGTGATTGCATGTTACAAACAATCCTATCTGCAAACCCAAATAAACAAAGCTCAGCTCCAATTGTGGTCTCACTGGACATCTGAAGGCCTGAAACAAACACAGAAAATCTTGTCCACTGGCTGGATTGTTCCAGGTTATTTGCAACAATTTTTATGCTAACATTCAACAGAAAACAGACTATTCATCTATGTTCTGAAGCACAGATGAGTTGTACAAAAGTAGCGGGCCTGGGTGAGAAGGATATCAAAAGTTGTTTACAGAGAAGGACGTTTATTTGTCCAACACACACAATAGATGAAAGACTTCCATGGTGCAAGCTGAGGCTCTCACATTGACTTGTGTCTTCAGCTGGTGACCCAGGAGAGGGAACAGGCAAAAAGCATTAAAGAATCGCTTTTAATAAGAATGTCTTTTCCATAGTTTTCAGAAATGTTTAGTATATTTGTGATTACTGGAGCTTCCCTATCATCTATTGCATCTAAAAGGTTAATAAACCAGATCTGGAAAAATAAAAAAGATAGATGTATTTGTTTCCTCTAAGTTGAAAAGAGAAAAGAGGTTTTTTTTTAAATTTCCAGACTTATTAAGGGCAAATCCTAACCATGTCTTCTCAAAAGTAAGCCCCATTGTGTTCAATGGGTCTTACTCCCAGGAAAGTGTGTTTAGGATTGCAGTCTAAGCAAAGAATCACAGAAGAACAAATGATGAAGCTACTGAATCAGATTCTTTTTTTGTATTTGTTTTTGTTAAAACTTTAAAGCAGTTATTATTTGATATGGATTCCATTTTTCTCCTGAAGGCTCCTAAAGTGGCTATTGGGCGCAATCCAGAGTAACTATGGGGAGTCCTTGCTCCGGTGTAAGAACAATTTGCTCTGGATTGCAGTATTAATTTCCCATAGGTTTTCATTAGGTGGTGCAGTAACTACGGGTGCACGTAATGCCTCTTATGTGCTCCCGTAATTACTCTGGATTGTAGGGATTGTCAGTTTTGTACCAGGGTGGCCAAACTTGCTTAAGAGCCACATACAATAAACTGCAGATGTTGGAGAGCTGCAGGAGAGATGTTTGACGGCTGCCATATTTAAGAAGCATTTAAAGCATTTTAATTTAAAGCATTTAAATTAAGTAGAAGATTATATGAAAAAATTGCTTGTGGCTGGTGAGTACCTCTGTATATCAGAATCAAGCTTGGGTTCTCAGGGTTGATATAAATTTCTATATCAAATACACTTTCAAAGCAATGGGTGCAACTTTATTTCCTGGGATGTGTACCCCACAAGTTACCTCTCTTGATTGGGCTCTGCTTCTTTGTTTTGTCAAATGTCTGTCTTTGGCCACCCATGCCTTACCCCCAGGTAGCCTGCTTTCTTCAGTTAGGGGAGGGCCTAGAGAGTGTACCGCTCACCCCAAAACTTGGGTGAGCTCACCCCTGAAGCAATGAGAGGCTGGTGGCCAGGCCCAGGGAATGGGGGAAAGAACAAGCTCCCTCCCTGAGACATGGGCTGTGGAGCAATTTGAGATCTTGTATGAGGGTACCACAAATTTAGGGGTCCCTAGGTGTCATGTGGTCTAGTGATGCCCCCTGGCCCAACCTGAGTCCATCCATCTGAAAAAGCATCAGCTCCGCTGATTCAAATTCAAATGCTTAGCAACGTATTGGACATTAAAATTATTTAGCAGTGCTTTGTTTTGCGGCAAGGGAGCAAACCTAACCAATTTAGGCCAGCACAACTCACCCATCTCCCTGTTCCCATGGTGGTGTGGGGAGGCTAGCACATTGTGCACTGGCCTAACTTCAAGGAGTGGTGCAGAAGTGTCTGAAAATCTGAATAAGGAGGGGCAAGCAACAGTAGCTGCACAGTTAATCAGCAAGTCAGACTGATGGCAGCTTATTTCCCTACTAAAATTATCTTGGGGCAGGACCCAAGATATAACAGGATAGATCCCCTAAAACATTCTGTTTCAGTTGAAAACAGCGTACTGATGACTTCAAATAGGTCCTATCCAATTTATCGTAATCCTGAGATTCCATAGCACAGCAGATCTCAAGCATTTCAGCCCAGGTTCTCCTTCTGAGAATGACAATCTGTTTGGGAACCTTCTTGGAAGTGATGTCATCAACCTGAAAATGATGTCATGTCTGGAAGTGCCATCAAACGAGAAATGACATCACTGTAATACCAGAGCTACTCCAATTCTACTTTGAAGTAAGTCTCATTGTGTTCAATGAAACTTATTCCAAGGAAAGTATGGATTAGATCCCCATCAAGACAGTGGCACCCTGTGCCAGGTTCCAAGATGGTGGTGCACAGCTTTTTGCAATCCCCCTGAAATGAAGTTGTGATCCTCATTTTGAGAACCACTGCCTTAGACGGAGACTACAGAGAGACTGAACCGTGACTTTTAAAATCCTTGGACTCCAAGGCTCCTTTTCTGATAACTAAAGGCAAACAGATACGCAGACATGACTTGCAACATCCATCTGTTTCTTGGCCTTAGAACACTTTGGATGCTTTGACAACATCAGTTAACTAGCTCTCAGTGATGTCATGTGCATGTTCTCTGTAAATGGGTCACAACATACTCCTTTATTTAATGTGCTGTAGAAACTCCTCTGCAGGAAGGAAATAGGTACTTCTCTCCCAAAACTTGTATTTATCCCTGCATGAAAGCGCTTTTTTTTTGCCTTTTGATTCTGAAAGTTACTTCAGTTGTAGGATAATCATTCAGAGATATGCTATTACTGTAACCCTACAATCCAGAGTAACTATGGGAGCACATAAGAGACATTACGTGCACCCGTAGTTACTGCACCACCTAGTGAAAACCTATGGTAAATTCATATTGAAATCCAGAGTAAATTGTTCTTACACTGGAGCAAGGAATCCCCGTAGTTACTCTGGATTGTGCCCAAAGATTAGGCGGAAGTAGAACAAGCCTTGATGTGAGATAATCACATTTTTTTGTTTCCTTTTTTAAAAATTTGCCTTATATTGAAAAGGAATCGAATTGACAAGGGAGGGAGGATAAAACTTTGAATTTAAATTACTACAACTCCTTACTATCTTTCTCGATCTTTCCTATACCAGTCAGTCCCACCACATGTTAAACTGAGACTGGATTACTGTAATTACCAAACTTAGCAGCACCAAGATCCAGTCTATTTGGAGCCATGTAAGTTTATGAGATTGCAAGAGCAATCCTAACCCGTTTAGGCCAGCACAACTCACTCATCTCTCTGTTCCCATGATTGTCTGGGGAGGCCAGCACATGTCTGTGCACAAGCCCAACACCCCCAGGATCCTATGCTCTGTGTTGGGCTGAAATCACAGGATCCAGTACTCCTGTGTTGGAGGAACAACATAGCCAGTGCAGACTGGAGGAGACCATTGCCGTGCCTGTGTCTTTACCTGAGAGAATGGGATAAATGTTCCTTCCTCCTCCTGCTCTGAAGAATCTCTGGTAGGTGCCACCCAGCACTTTTGGTACTGCTGCTCCTCTGGGTCCTGGACAACTTAGGATTGGGCTGTCATTTTTCTGACCCACCAAAAATCTGGTCACAATCCACCAGAGGGTCAAAAACTACAGGAACTGCTGTGTGTGGCTGCCCTTGAAAACTCCTGGATGGTTAGTGCTGAATGCCACTGCATACAATGTACTGTGATCATGTGCACCAGATCTGTTCTTTTCAGGGGTGGAAAAACATAATTTTTTGGAAACAGACATTAGAAAATGGAATTCTCTAAAACTGGAGCACAAGAACTGTCTAAAAACGAGGAATGCCTGAAATATGAGTATGGGTTGGACTTTCTGGTTGCTAAGTAATATCCTGCAACACATTTACTGAATATGAAAACAACAGAACTGCATTGAACAACATCCAATAATTTTATGGAATATATTTTAGTCAATAGTCTTTGAAGAGTTTTCCAAAATTAATTGTAAAGTTTCTGAGTCTGGATAAAATATTGTTAACAGTTATTTTAGAAGTGCTAATGGAAAACTGGGATATTTCCAATATTTTTATTGAGGAAGTTGGAATTAAAATGTCGAGTGCTCTATAGTGTATGTACAATTTTTTTTAAAAAAATCCTGTATGCTCTGCAATTTATTTATTTATTTTTACATCCTAAAAAAAAACCAGGGTGATAAAATATTTTCCTTTTTTAATCATTGAACCTTTGATTCAAAATACATATTCTGAGGGGAAGCGGTTACTAAATCGAGGTGCTTTGTTGCTGTACAATGGATAGCTCTTAAAGGAAGATAGTGAAACGACAGGATTAATAATTTCTCCACAACTATTTTTCCACCACACAATAGATTTGGACTGTAGAAAGAAGGGCAAAAGAAAAGGGTTCATGGGACTGAACAATGTGACTGTGTTTACACTGGGAGCAAAGAACCCACCTTTACTGTTTCTGGTTCAGCAGCCTAAGTAGGGAATATTACTGGAGTGGGAAACACCAAAGGATATCTGTACTTCAAACAGAGGCTGCCATCTGCTGGAACAAATGCAGAGATAATTCAGTGATTCAGTGATAATGCCGTGATTGTCACACCATGACTTTTCAAGCTGAAGATAGTTTCATCAGAAGCAGGTGCACTTTCCCCTTTGTAAATTAATTGCTGCCGCTGTCACTATATGTAAGCCACCAAGCCAAATGCAGTCCATCAACAGGTACAGTGGCTTTCCTTGTGCATGATCATCCTCCTCTGGGTGCAATTTCAGGAAGGCAGAAATAAAGAAAAAAAGTCTTATTTTGCTTGTTGAACCACTGGGCATGGTTACTGGACCTTTTGCAGCTTGGTGGTGGGTCACAATTTCTGGAGGTCCGCACATATCAAAAGCAGCTCTCTCTGTTTTCCGATTCTAGTCCAGTTCAGTTCATTAAGCCTTTCGGTCTGGCTCTTTCTAAAAAAAAATCCTACTGGGTGCAATACCTCCTATTGATAGTGATGGGTGAAAATAGTTTTATTTTTGTTTTCCAGAGTTAGAAGTGCAGATAGTGGTGTAATTAGAAGGTGCTTTTATTAGAAGGGTGCATATTTATAATTTTAATTATAATTAATTTTATATTTTTACATAAAATTAAATTTTACTTTTAATTTTAATTTTAATTAAAATATAATTACTTAAAAATATACTAGGCAGGAGATATAAATGGTATATTGTTATTAGATGCAACCACACATATGTACAGGTGTTAGAAAATATGTTAGAAAAAATTATTTTCATTATTATTAATTTTTTTTGCAGATTTTGGTTTCTTTTCCTGAAAACACAAGCAGTGCAGAAAGAAGTGGTGTGTGTTTTTATTTTCCTATCACTGAAAAAAACTCTCATCAAACAAGGGAACATTTCTGTAACATTGAGCACAATCCTAACAATGTCAACTCAAAAGTAAGCCCCATTGTGTTCAATGGGTCTGACTCCCAGGAAAATATCTTTAGGATTGCAGCCATAGTATTTAAGAAGTAAGAGCCAAAAATACACATGCTTTGGCTGCAATCCCACTCACACTTTCCTGGGAGTAGGTTCCATTACTTTTGAGTAGGCACTTACTTTTTGAGTAGACATGTATAGGATTGTGCCTACTTTTGAGTAGGCACTTAGTTTTGAGTAGACATGTATAGGATTGTGCTCTTTTTCTGTTGATGAGGCAATAAATGCTGCAGTGTTTAAATCTGTGACACAAAAGGAACTTACACTGTGCTTAATTTGAGCCACGACTCAACTACGGGAATGACACTGTTGGATGCAGAAAGGTAGGTAAAAGGTGAGCATTAGATGAAGATTGATCTTTTCTTATAGACACTTCTGTAAAGAAAAGGACTGTCTAGACCAGTGGTTCCCAAAATGGTGGGTCACAACTCACCAGCTAGAGAAGTACTCATCTCTGGTCCCTTAAGGTGTGGGTTGTGGATGGGAACAACATGATCCCTAGGATTGTGCTACTGTTGGAGGCAGAAGGTTTTTCTTTTTTAAATTAGCACCTACCTCCAGCAGATGCAAAGAGCCCAGTGGCTTTTTCACACAGGTTTGAGCGCACTGGTCCAGGAGTGTACCAGCTCAAGAATATCATGAACATGATGTAAAGTCAGGGTGACCATATGCCCTTTTTTCCAGGACATGTCCTCTCTTTTTAGCCTTCTATCCTGGAAAAAATTCAATTTCCTTTTCCTTGTTAGCAGGTAGCATGTTGCCTTCTTGTAATTAATAAATTATATGTAATACTTTTTAATTCAATAATAAGTACTATAGTGTTAAAATTAACCACATTGTAGCAATATATATTTTATATTGAGAGGGTGGCAGAATATATATTTTATATTGAGAGGGTGGCAGAAGGGTAGGGGCATTTTGGTTTGAGAAGAATGGGACAAGGGATGGAGAGAAGACAGGGCAGATGGGCCCTGTAGAGGTTTTGACAGTAGCATCCTGCACCACATCCTATCCCCCACACTCAGCCCTTGCAGCCTTATATAGGTTGCTCCTACCTACAGGCCGGATATGGGGGATTTGAAATAGGCCAGATATTATCCAAAAAGATCAATTTAGAGAAGACGTCTTCAGGACAGATTACACTGCTGCCATTTTTAAGGCCACAGGCAACACTGCTTTCCTGATCCTCCGAAACTCCTCAACCAGACCCCTCACAGAGATGTAAAGGTTAGTATGAAATAGGAGGAGTCCTCATTCTCCATTTTCTCCACTGGGTAGTGATGACTCTGCACCACTGACTTGCCCAGGGAACATATATCAATTCTGCATTTGGAGAGTCCTGGTGCTACTGCCCAATGCTGTTGCTTTTCCCCACTTCTTCCCAGCACAGATGATCAGTAGAGTAGCTGTACTATTCCTGCCCCTATTAATTGCCCCTTGGGGAATAAAAGAAGGAAATGGGATGGGTATATCCTATCTGCCAGAAGGCCATACCTATAGGCCAGCTTTTACCTTCCCATGTCAATTGGGCCCTCCCCACTACAACAGAGATTTGTAACGGTCATTACTACATCAAGGGTTAACAAATGCCATACATTAAAATGCATCATATGAAAAATGCATAATTTTAAAAGATCCTTAACATCTTTTGACAATCTGCTTCATTGGATGCCTCATTCAGTGCCTTATCCAGTTTTGATAATAGATATCCCAAATCCAGCGTCCATGGGTATCCTTAGTATTCAACCTGAAACTGAATTGAACTTTTGCATTAGATTCATGTGAATGCTCCTGACATTGAAACTTCAGTGAACTATGAATTGAATCACTTGAAAAGCCTCCAGTATACCCCAAAAGACGAACCTTTGGGAGCTTTAACTGCTTGCAAATGTTTGCCAAGCATCTAATGAAAAAGAACTTTTGCGAGTGGCCAATTCACTTGAGAAGGTTCAAACGTCCACAGCAGGCACATTTGTGTTTGCCTTTATTTTTCCACTTGCAAATGTTTCAGCAGGGGAGTTTACTATTTTGAGCTCCCCTGACAATGCTTACCACATCTCTACTCAGATCAGATGTGGCTCTCACGGCAGATTTTCCAAGCCACGATGGATCAAGGTAAATGCACCCTAATGGACATTGTGAAGAATAGAATGTGTTGCGAGACACAGCCAGAATGTCTTCAAAGATATATTTTATATTGCATTCTATCACATATTTTTTAAAATATAAAAAAGAAGTGATGTCACTAGACATCTGAAAAACCCTGTAGTGATAAAACAGCTCTTTTGGAGATATTCAGCTGTAAAATCTGTCATAAACCATCTCTAAAATAACCCATGCTTTAGGTATCACTTGATAAAAGATTTATTGGGTGATGTATAAAAAAAGATGAAGGGAAAAGTGGAAAAATGGTCCATCAGAGTCATATACCTGTAAGTGTTCGTCTGATCTAAATAACATTTTGACAAGGGACTAGTCGCTTTATAGGACAAATTTTAAAGAAAGTAACTGTGAAGTGTGATCACACACTAACATCCATAAAATGGAAGTTGTACCATTCATTATGAAGCCTCCAGAAGTACTTTTGTTGTAAAAAGTGGCTGTTTTGTGATAGCAGGTCTGTCTGGTTTCGGTATCTGCCTAAAGTTGTTTGTTCCCCTCTTGGCAATTTCCTGACATTTGGTCAGAGCCAAAGGCAATGATACATTGTCCTGTTTAAATCTCACAGGTATTGTCAGCATTACTTTTGGGATGAGTCATAATTCCAAATGGATTTCTGCTTTAGGCTTCATTGAAAGGAAAATTCAAGGAGACATGAGAGACTTACTGTTCAAAGCTCTGGGCATTTCAGTGCTCTGGGACAATGAGAGAGGCTGCCTTATTGTGGTGAGGAATTGCCATTGCCTTGCCCTACAGAAAATTATATTTATGGCATTAGATCTGTGACCCACATTAGTAAGTGATCACCTGATGCTACTGATATGAAATGCACATGTATGACCCGGCTCTAACCCCCAAATCCAGAGTAACCGCAAGAGCACCTGTAGTTACTGCACCACCTAGTGAAAACCTATGGAAATTCATATTGGAATCCAGTGTAAGTTGTTCTTACACTGGAGAGAAGGCACCTGTAGTTACTCTGGATTTTGCCCTAAGTTTAAAAGAATGCCGGCATCTTTCCATCTGTGACATCAGTTCCCAAAATGTTTAGAATCATGACACGCTCTGTGCACTGCGTTCCCAGTATGTACCCCCGGGAAGTGACTTGACGATGACGTGGGTTCAGAGATATCACACATGGCTCCAAACAGCAGTAGGGAGACAGGGGTAGAACTACTTTTTCTAGAATGCAGTTTTCACACATTGAAGCTCTTGTTGCTCCACCAATCGTACAACCAAAATTTAGAGAAGTGTAGTATGGTCTCCCTGTCAGGGAAGTGAACATGTACCTCACATCACCCCAGGCAAGTACCTCACATCACCCCAGGGCATTGCAACACTCATTTGGGGAATTACTGCTTTCAATGGGTGGCGCAAGCAGTTAAGACACTGTGCCTGTTAACCAGCAGGCTAAGGTTCGAGATCCGGGTCGGCCCCACAAGACAGGGTGAGCTCCTGTCCTTAGCCCAGCTCCGCGACGCCAGCTGGATCCAATCGTATTGGCTCTGCCTTTCCATTGGACTAATTCAGTGGCGTGGAGAGGGGGGATTTGCTGCTTGGGTAACAACCTATCCTCCATAACAATCCAACCCAGGCTTTCGTGCTTCTCATGCAGCGTATGCAGCGCCGAGCACAATACCATAGTCTTTCAGGACTGACGGAGGCCTGTTTTTTTTTAAAATTCAAATTCATTTCATATAGTGAGCCAAAAAGCATTCATGGTGCTTGCTAAGGTCCATAAATTACATCATTAAGTAGGAAGTGGAATCATTAAACAGATAATGGGCAGAATTAAGCCATTTGTTCTCAAGCAGAAACTCATTACTTGCAAATGACAGAAGAAAAAAAATATGCAAATACTGTTTATAATTTCATGGTATCAGAGAGTGCAATTTTCAAGCTTGGCGAGCCCAATTATAATGGGAGCTTGTAATGGGAGCTTGTTAAACTGCTTCCAGAGACAGCATTTGGCCTGCAGGCTTTACATTTGACATCCCATATGTTGCTTATTCTCTGTGCTAGGAAAGACAAAAATTTTGGCACATCATCTCTCTGACACTGTGTTGGGGGCGGGGAAAAAATTAATTTAAATTTTAAAATTGAATAAATTATTAATTTATTAATTTAAACATTAAATTATTTTTAAAAATACATTTAAAAATTGAATAAGTATAAATGAATTTTGCTAAGCTTATTTAAAATACACATGAGAACTATAATACAGGCATGTAGAACTATGTAAGAACTATGAACTGTTTGCCACACACTTCTTGCTCAGTGAAAAATCACGGCAGAAATATAAAGGCAGAAATATCTCCAGTCGTGGAGGTATAAGTTTTTTTTCTCCCAGTGGCAATGGATGTATTAAAGTAATGCCTATGGGCCAGTGTGAGCTCCAACAATCTTCAGTGGACCAAAGACTCTATGGAGACTGGGGCTGCCACTGTGATAAATTGGGGGTCTCTGAGGACCACAAATGGCCCGCAAGCTGGGTTTGCCCATCTAGAGCAGAGCTGTCTCATATAAGGCCCCAAGCCAGATATGATCTATGGAAGCTCTTTGGTCTATGTCATTATTGAGTTCTTCCAACACTGATTTTCAGCACCGTTGTTCCTGCCAAGGCTCTGTGAGGGGCAGAGGAAAGGAAGCTGCAAGGAGGCTAATCCCATCCTCGCTTTCCTGGGAATACATCCTGTTGACTATATTGGGACTTGATCCTGAGTACGCATGCATAGGATTGCTCTGACTTGTTTGGTCCTTGGAGAAGGTGTGGACTTTCTCTGTATTTGCTGGACTTTCACTGTCAAAGAAGGGGGAAGGAATTGCTCTGGAAAAGAGCTAGAGATTTTTTTTTTTTTGGGGGGGGGGGGGAAGAAGTTTGTCTGTGTTTGTCTATATATATAAAACTAGCAAAATGTACAAACAAGAAGCATGAAATTCAGGGACCATATTCATTATGTGACATGAGCACCTACTATGAACCAATTTTTATAAAATTAACTCTTAAGAGGGTAAAAGGGGTGCAATGCATTTTTGGCCTATACTTAGCATTGAAAACTGATCAGCATCCCAACACCCTGTCTGGTAGGGGTGCCCACAGTTGTGGGGGCATGTTGCACAGGATTGTTGTTGATGCACAGTGGTGGTGTTGGTACACGGGGCCGGAGTCAGTGCCCAGGACGTGGTACACTGAAGTGTTGGTGCACCTGGGGGATGTTCCACTGGAGAAATGGTATATTGGTGGTATTTTACTTCCACAACAGCAGGTGAATTTCGCTACTGTAACTATAAATCTTATTAAACTGATAATCAAGTTTAATTTTCTTTTCACACAGTGGCCACAGTGGAGAAAGGAGGGTATTAATAGACTGAAAGTGGGCATTAAAAGGAGTGTATTAAACATGGCAAATTGGTTCCATGAGTGGGGTTTACAAAAGCATGCCAGAAGGGAAAATTTGGATGGGACATCCATCTCTTAAAAATATGATCAAGAATTCTGTCATGTGCACTTAATGAGTTCCTATGTGAGAGCAAAGAACTTACTTCTGGCCATCATCTGCTTAATGATGCCACTCCCTGCTTAATGACATCATTTTTGTCTCATATTAGGACCGCTGAATGTGCTGTCTGCAATGAGTTTCTTTTTCGTGCTCTAGAGATTTTATAAGAATCACAAAATTGGAATAGATCCACATATGAGAGTCCCTGATTTGAAATTTAGATAGGCAGTGAACGTAAGCAAGCTCTACTTGGGTGACACACGTTTCCAATTTTTCCCCCTTCCAAAACCTGTTCTTTTTGGTACAGTCCAACGAGCAATTAACATTTTCTAATGGGAATCTTCTGCAAGTGGGTACTGGCTTCTAGTTAGGTTTTGCACCATGTTTTATGACATTATACTGGTACAAACATGAATGGTAGATATTTATAGAATATAAATTCACATAGGAAAACATTGATTTTGGATAAAAATACTGCATCATTAGTAGAAGAGGTTTGGCTCAGTGTATCTTCTTAATGGAGGAAAACTTTCATCACCTTACATTTATGGATCTCTGTGGGTGACTACAGGCATAACATTATTTCAGCTTTGGAATCACTATGGAAGTGCATGGCTGACGGCATTCCCTTTCAGCATTGGCTCAGGAAAATCAACAGTTCTGCAAATTTGCAGCAGAAGCCAGCTGTGTCCTGCACTCAGTGGTGGGCTTCAAGGGGTTCTCACAGGTTCTACAGAACCCTTTGCTAATAAGCACCTGGTTCTGGGAACCGGTTACTAATGGGACATAGAACCTGTTGTTAATTTAGGTTATGAGGACATACTACCTCTTGTTAATTTATTTGAATCCCACCACTGCATGCCCTGATTGGTGGACCATTATAACAACACAGATGAATCTGCCTGTAGGGAGGAAGACCAACAGCCACCCACCCTGGCAATTCCAGGGACTGAAACTGGTTCAGAAGTCACTGGCTCCTCTTGTCTCCTCCACTGTAATTTAAGGAGACCTATTTGGTTTGCTGTAGCCCTACTGTGGGGAATGGGATGAGCCTCCCCTTCCCTGCGGTAATACAGAAGCAGTACCAGTACTTGTGTTGGATGCAGTGAGTTTCAGCAGGAGAAAAATTTACTGGGTTTCTGGCTTCAGTATCTATTCCTTTAAGATATCTGCTGATGTAACACAAAGATGTAAACTCCCATTCCCTGATGTGGTTCCCACAATAGCCACTCATTGAATGTAAATACATTTTAATCTATGGATTGTAAGCTGCATTGGACATTTATCTTGACAGAGGAATGGTGGGATAAAAAGATTTTATATCATATTAGAGTATATAATTGAAAAGTCACTAACTGACTGACTGACTCATCAACACCCAGCCAAAACCCCAGGACCTAGAAGCATAACATTGGGGAGCATATTCCTTCTGTGGTGCCTGGTGGATGGGGGGATGGTGCATGGTGGGGGTAGAAGTGCATGGGAGGGGTGGAATGATACATGGGGGAATGGTGCATGGGCTTATGCCTGCCAGTGCTCACTGCCTCACCAGTGCCCAGCAGTTCTGCCCAGTGCCCAAAAGTGTTCAGCCATGCCCAACCATCCCAAGCCCCCAAATATTCTTGAAATTTTACTCCTGCAACAGTGGGTAAATTTCAACAATAAATTAATAAACTGTAAACACATTGTTTCTTCTGTTTTGATGTCCCTCTAAATTTTCAAGAAGTATTCTTATTGCTATGCTTTTTTGGGAGGTGGGAGGTGGGGGTTAGGGGGAGGAAATCTGCATCACTTTTTTGCACCATCTTTCTGTCTCTAGAAAATAATTAATGGAGCACTGAGTGAAAACACTTCACAATAAGTAATATAATTCTTTCTGACCATCAATGCCATTTGTTTTAGTAACTCTGTCCAAAGTTGGCTTTTTTCTTAAACAGTATAATATTTGTAAAAATTGACATCAGCCGAAAATGAAGCAACATTGGAAGACAAGTCAGAATCTTGGAAAACTTTATTCAGGGAATTCACGTGAAGCTAAATTTAATATCAATATTTCATATATTTGTAGAATATGATGCAGGCTACAAGATAGAACACTATTTTTATAGCTTTCCATCTGTGAATCATTAGTTTGCAAAACACAGACTGAGCAATCTAGCAAGGATCATTTCCAAAATCAGATTAAATGCAAAGTTAGATCTCTATGAAGAGTTATCAAATAGTGACACAATCATTTTATAATTAACTGTAACCTTCTACACAAAGTAAATCAATAGGGACACTGCCAAGTACTTATTTTCAAGATTTCAGATGGTGCAGCAGAACAGCAGAAAATGTTCGAGTATCTTGTAAGGCTGAACTTGAAATGTCAAAGTTGCATCCATTGTGTAGTATTTAAGATTCTAATTCTAAGCTTCTTATCATTGCAGTGGCATAACTTCCTTTCACAAGCATCATGTTTTCTGATGAGCGGGGGCAACCTTTAAAATATTACACCTTTGATATGAATGGGGTGATATCAGTGGTGGGCCCGGCGTGGCCCAACAACTGGTTCCCCGGACGTGGGCAGGGCCAGGCCAGGTCAGGGGGAAGGGCCGGGGTCAAGGGCGGGGATAGGGCTGGGGAGAATTTAAAGGGGAATTTTTTTAAAATCTAAAAATTTAAAAAATTATTTTTTAAAAAAAAATCTAAATTTTTGTTAGTGCCCCCAGCAACCCTAACCACACTTTCCTGGGAGTAAGCCCCATTGACTGTCATGGTGCTTACTTCTGAGTTGACATGCATAGGATTGGGCTCTCAGGCTGCAGTCCTAGCCACACTTTCCTGGGAGTAAACCCCATTGACTATCATGGTGCTTACTTCTGAGTAGCCATGCAGAAGATGGGCTGTCAGGCAGCAGTCCTAGCCACGCTTTCCTGGGAGTAAGCCCCATTGACTATCATGGTGCTTACTTCTGAGTAGACATGCAGAGGATGGGCTGTGAGGCTGCAGCCCCAGCCACACTGCCCTAGCCCCATTGCCACTGGAGTGGCAGGGGCAGCTGGCCGGGCACTTTTAAATTTGCCATGGCAGCCCGGCAAGGTGCCCCACCAGCCCCAGTGGCTGGGGAAAGGATGCTCCAGCACTGGGGCTTGTGGGGCACCTTGCCGGGCTGCCGTGGCAAATTTTAAAGCTCCCAGCTGGCTGCCCCTGCCGCTCCAGCAGCCGAACCAGTCCGCCCGGTTATCCCCCCGCCACTACTGGATCGGTAGCAGCGGGGAAATTGGAGCATCTGGTTCCTAGGGACTGCCCCGAACCGGTCTGGGCCCACCTGTGGGTGATATGCCAGATCTTTGAACCTTTCAGAAGTAACTGGGTGTCACACAAGCTTTGAAGAATGCACAATAATAATACTGAGTACTATATACAGTTTGTCTAGGCTTACAGGTCTTGCTGCATCCTTTATCATCCCCTTGCAAATATGATCCCCCTTATGATGTTATGGAAAGTGGCAGGGATGGTCAATCCATATTGGGAGCAATGCTATGGGCTAGGAGCCTTTTGAAGTGTAACATGGCTTGAGAAACATCATCAGACACATTTGTGGGGTGATGGGAATCTTAAACCCAGGGAGATATAAATTAATTGCCAGATATTCATCAGGCATCCTGGTCATGCAAGTTTCCAAGTTTGAGAACCAAATCCTATGCATTCTTACTCAGAAGTTAGCCCTATTATAGACAGTGAGGCTTACATCCAGATACGTCTGCATAGGATTGTGGCCTAAACTTAGCACTAGGATGTTTGATTTTTCTTCAGACTTGCAAAGCAACCTCAGCAGGTTCTATTCTGGCTGTTGTTGGTTAGTGGTTCAGTTGTGTCTGACTCTTCATGACCCCATGGACGGCAGCATACCATTTGCTTTTGTTTCAGATGATGAAAAGACTACACAGGAAAAATCCCAATGAATTGAGTAACATGAATGTGGTGAATCTCCACCGGGACTGCTGGAAGAAGAAAGCTCAGTATGTTTTTTTTTTAAAAAGGAAACAAAGGCTACAATCCAGAGTAACTACAGGACCTTTTCGACTGACATAGTTACAGTGCCACCCATGGGAAACCTATGGGAGATGCACAGAGCAATCCAGAGTAAGTGCCTCTTACGTCTTTCCGTAGTAGTTACTCTGGATTGTAGGGATAGTGAAATCTGAGTAACAGCCCAATCCTACACTTCTGCTCAGAAGTCCCATTTTAGTCAATGGGGCATACTCTGGAAATTGTGGGTTGTAGATAGGATTACAGCCTTCTAGTACCCGAGCCAGAAACTCTCCAGATATATCTGGCCGAAGCAACTCAGGGTCAAACTACTTGCTACATCAAATGCATTACAGTGGGCATGTATTCATTTTTGCAAACAGTAGATGCAAGGAGTTCTGATACAGATCAGAGATGGGGAAGCTGGGCCAGTTTAGGGATCCTGTACCTATAACAATGTATAGAAGATCTCTGTGAGATGACAAACAGCACCTGCTGGAATTTCCTCTTCTATACAATTGTTAAAATGTCCAGGATCCCTAAAGTGGCCCAGCTTGCCAACTCACAATTTGGACCAACACTGCAGAAGGAATTTTAACTTTTTGCTACAACCATGGTCCTGATCTGCCAGTGTTTTCTTTCTGTGGCAAACAGTATACCAAGGGGAGTGATCTAGGCCTCTGTACCCTGAGGGTGGGGTAAAGCCTATACCCACACCTCAACCTGGATCAGCTCTATCCTAATGGCTCCAATTTATGATTATTTTATTTATTTATCCTGATTTTCAACAAATTTTCAAATCATTTTATATAGGAAAAGAATAAGATGGTTGCCTATTCTAAAGGAATTCACAGTCTAAAAAAATCCACAAGGGAGTTATTCACAGATGGCCCTGATGGGAGCATTGTGGCTGGATAAATAAGGGTTATTGCTTTTCTCCTGTTTAATTTATGAGAATCTACTGCTTAAAAACCAAACATGTCAGCTTTAATGAAGTGATAAAATAACATGTCATTTGGCCCTAAGAAAGTAAATGATAATCTTGGATCTCTCAGCGACTATGACATTATCATGGGAAATGTTGTCATTTTGGACAACATGGATTGGTGGGGCTAACCTCAGGTTTTGACAAGCTAGGCTGAAATTAATGGCTTGGACAGGAAGACGGATGCAGAACATAATTGGGCTGTTCTTCCTTTCCTGTCCTTGCTCCTTTCCTTGTTCGATGATGCCACACGTCATTGTCTTATGAAGATTCCATGGATGTCCACATTGACATTGGACATGTCATGTCTAGAACAGCTAATGTTTTCCAATGGTGTGTATGAAGTGGAAGAAATGAATAACTCATATGCAACTGTAACTAAAGAGGCTTTAGACAGGATAAATCTAAGTAGGATACTTAATAATGCTATACAGAGACTATTTGGAAACAGATCTTCCCTGTATTCCCTCCATGTCCTTGTAAGCAAGGGGAGTTCAAACAGCAAGCAGCCAAGCTGGAATAGGTACAGAATACCAAAATTGCTTTTCCTTATAGTTGCCCTGACTGAATGCTAGTCACAGCTGATTTAAGTGTTGGAAAGGCGCCAATCATATGCAAAGCTCCAGTCGTGATTTTATAGTTTATATGATACAATTGACCAATACAATGAAACATCTGTTTCAGGGAAAGCTTGAAAGCTACTTTTGCCTGACCAATTTATAGATACCCATTTTCTTCCTCAGTGCCATAATTACTTTTACAAGGAAGCTTTAAATGTTAAGATTATGTAATACTAGCAAAATGTGCCCACGTTGCAGGAGTAAAATACCCCCTGTACGCAATCCTCCCATTGCATATAACACCCTTATGCACATCACCCCATGCGCAACATCCCCCCATGTGCATCTACCCTCATGCGCAACATCCCAATGGGCATTATTCCCCACGCACATCTCCCCCTACTCATCAACCCACATGCACATCAACCCCCATATGCAACATCCCCCATGCGAATCAACCCCCCATGCACAACATCCCCCATGTGCATCAACAACCCCATGTGCCTCAAACCACTATGCACATCAATCCCCCATGTGCAATGTACCCTGTGCACATCAACCCCCATGTGCAACCTCCCCCATATGCATCAACCTCCCCTGTGCATTAACTCCCATGTGCATCAAACTCCCATGTGCATCAAGCCCCAGGTGCCTCAATCTCCCATGTGCATTAGCCTCCATGCACAACTTAACCCATGCGCATCAACCTCCCATGCACATCAACCTCCCCATGCACAACATCCCCCATGTGCATCAACCACCCCAAGTGCATCAAACCGCTATGCGCATCAATCCCCCATGTGCATCATCCTCCATGTGCAACATCTCCCCATACTCATCAACCCACATGCACATCTAACCTCCATATGTAACTTACCCCATGAGCATTAACTCCCCCATTTGCATTAACTCCCCCATTAACATCAACACTGCATGTGCCCCATCCCTCCCAGGCATGACATCCCGGTGCACATCTTTCCTCCATATGCACCTTCCTGCTGTGCACACCGTCCCCCCCTTCACACTGTCCCACCATGAGCACCAACTCCCATGCACACCACTCCCCATGCACACCATCCCACCAGTGCACCCTCCCTCCCAGTGCATCAGAAATCAGACATCAAATTGGCTGGATGTTGATCAGTCAGTCCTCCATGGTAAGTATCGGACAAAAACATGTTGCCCATTTTTTCACCGCTTTAAGGGTTAAATTTCTCAACATCGGTTTTTGGTGGGTGTTGATGTCACAGAAGGAACACCCTCCTCGAATTTCATGCTTCTAGGTCTGGGGGTTAAGACAGGGCAGTGATCAGACAGGGATTCTCAGTGGATAGGGAGTAAAACACGTTGCACCCCTTTTCACCCCCTTTCGGTTAGAATTTCCAAAAACTGGTTCTTAGTGGGTGCCTCCATCATGGAAGGAACACACCCACCCCAAATTTCATGCTTCTAGGTTTTGGCTGGGCATTGAGTGAGTGAGTGAGTGAGTGAGTGAGTGACTTCAATTATATATATATATATACTATCTACAAATAAAAATGCATTGCTCATACAACTTGCATGAAATCACTGTTCAGTATATTGCCTATCAAAATCAATGAACTAAATGTACAGTTCAGTCATATTTGATGCAAGTCTCAGTGATTTGATTGGTATAGTTTTCTTTATTGTGTACAGATCTGAAGGTTCAGCCAGAAGTCTTGCATAAATTGAGGTTTATATATTCCTCAAAAGTGTCCCAAGACACACTGTTGTTTTTGCTGCAATAGATTCACATAGCTATAGAGCAGGGATGTCCAAACGTTATGGCAGGAGGGCCACATCATCTCTCTGACACTACATCAAAGGCTGGAAAAATGATTAAATTTAAAATTTGAATGAATTTACATAAATTTACATATAAGAGTGTATAAGAGTATATTAGAGACAGATCTTGAGGGTTACCAGGCTTGCTGTTGGGCTGGATAGAGGGGTCTTGCTGTGGGCTACACTGAGGCTTGCCACTGGCTGCATCTGACCCACATGGGTCTGGCCAAGGTTTGGACACCCCTTCCATGGAGATTCTCCCATTGCGATAATATCTATTGCACTACCAGCCATACACTATTTGTCAATCAAAATCAAAGGATAGTTTTTGATCAAAGGATAGCCTGATATAACAAGCAAGGGAGATATGTAGGGGAAACAATGAAGACCAAACTGGTTGTGATGTGGGTGTTCCATGTTTGAAACTGTTGGTGTCTTTTTCATTATGGAAAGCAGCTATCAGGTGGATTAGATTTAGGATCAAGTATGCAGCATGGGTGAGAGGGAAGTCTAGCTACTTCCGTCTCACATCATTGCCTTGACACAAATTGCCCCCCTAAGTGATTATCACCCCAAACAAAATACATGGGCATAAAATTATCTTTTAAAGAATTGGGAATTTCTTGTCCAATTGATCTCTGAATTTGTGTTTAAGAAACTCCAGCTAGTCAATCAGAAAGTGAGTAGCATTCAAGTCATCATGTCATCAGTATTGTGCATTATTCCTGGATAAAAGCTTGAATCTAGATGCCTGGGTCATGTTTGAGACCAGGCATGTTTCATGCAATTTTGGTTAGTTGCTAACAACACTTGGAGAGACTGAAGACCTAGCAAGGATGATACCTGTCTTACAATCTAGTCCTATGCTGCATCACCCCAAGCCACCACACGCTAACAGAACACATGCAGCATGCAATGGTGACCAGTACTTACCTCCTGGTAGACTACCTGGTTTTCAATGAGCCTCCTTGGACCTAAGCAAGCTATTTTACTGGCATAAGTCCAAAGAACCTGGGGGTGGGGAGAGGTCTGGGACAGGAAAATGGGATCAAATCCGGTATGCATTACTGCTGCCAAGATCCACCTCATCTTGCCTTGATCCCCACCCCCCACCATCTTGCACAAAAGGAGTGTTTGGGTGGTTCTGGTGCATGCATGGAGGGTCAATCTGTTTCTGCAGGTGGTCCTTTAGCATGTAATGGCAGCAGGATTCTTGTGCTATCACAAGATGATTTTATGGCAGCACAGCTGATCTCTAGACACTCATGGGATCGGGCATTAGTTATATCCAATTTGGATAATTATATCATTCTCTTCGCAAGACTGCTTGTAAGTGTTTAGGAAGGAACTACAATGGATTCCAAATGGTGAGGCCAGATTGCTGACCAGTGTTGAGTTTTGGGAACATGCATCTCCCTTGTTATAATAATTTCATTGGCTTCCAGTCAATTCTGAGTTCAGTTCCAAGATCTGGGTTTTGTCCTTTAAGCCCCCACACAGCTTGGGACTAAGCAATCTCAAAGTCCACTTCCTTCATATGAACTTGCTGAAAAAGATTTCCTCTGCATTCTGTCTTCTCATAAATTCATTTGGAGGGAACACAGAAAGGGCCTTCCCTCTAGTCCACTAGTCCCCTTGCCCTGGACAAGAGGAAAGTTCATCCTCTTTTCTGAAGGTCTTTTGCTGTCATGTCAGACCTTCTAATTCTCGATTTAATTGATAGATATTCAGACAGTGCAGTCCAGTGGTGTCGCTAGGCCAAATGCTGCCAGGGCTGTGGAAATTTTGGGGTGCCAACTGCCATACAATTTGGGGGTGCCAACTGCCATAATTTCCCCCCTTACTCCAAATACCCCTGCAGCAGCCCTAATGGGTTTCTTAGATCTGTAACACCAATTTCAGTGGCATAGATCTGAGCAGCCACAGGCTGCTGCAGGATACCCAGGAACAAGGCTTAGATCCAACACAAGTGGTGGGTCCTAGCACTGCCTCCTCCTTCCCACCCACAGTCCCACAGGACACTCATAGACTGAAAAGAGAGGGGGGGATTGAAAAGAGAGGGGGGGGACAAATGGCTATTAAAATAATAAATATCTAACAATAAACACATTTTGTTCTTCTCATCAGCAATGTATACCCTGAAAAGGGATTCTGGTTTCAAATTGTGGTGTGTAATAGTTTACAGTAGACATTTACAGACAATAAAGTTAACAGAGCGATAAGTCATAAAGCTAAGTTCCCCATGTGCTTACTTGTTTGACAAATGGTCGTTATGAAAGTAAAAGGCACCTTTAATTAAAAACCTGTAGGGGAAATCACAAAATAGCTATCATGTTCTGTGCTGGGCAGTTGATAAAGCCCTTTGTTTTTCATAACTGTTAGTGAAAAAAACAGAAATCAGACTGCAATCCCCAAACTATTTGATTTAATATTTCAGAATTATTGCTACACTTATATACAAAAATGTTTTGGAATTCATTGGAAATAAATTAGATTAATATATAAGCATGTTCAGAGTAATAATACAGTTAATTCCTTCCTGGAGTATCCGAAGGGCACAATTTGATGGCCCTTATGGAGTAACAGAAATGCATGGACTGGAGAAGCTCTCAATTATCTTCCTCAAGAAATCATTCACATGCTGTTCTGTTGTATCCAACATTGTTTGGGATATATGCAGGGTGGGCCCAGCCAACCCCAAGATCCGGTTTGCCAGAAGTCGGGGGCGGGCCAGGGTCAGGGGGCGGGGCGAGGATGGGGTGAGGGCCAGGCCCCAACCCCGCCGCACTGGCGCATGCCAAGCTGCAGGAGACGCGTGTGGCAGCTGCGGCTCTGACCGGCTCGCTAGCGTCTGCCCAGGGGGAAGATCCGGTTTGGGCGAGTAGGCCCGAACCGGCATCTGCCCACCTGTGGATATATGGGACACTTGGAAGTTGGCAGTGTCCCCAGGTTTTGGAGAGGGCGGGGGGAGGAAAGGAGTTTTCTTCACATGGCAAAGAAAAGCATGAAGCAAGCCTCTGCTGTCCTTCACAGGAATGACTGCCATACTGGTGCATAGCCAAAAAGCCCTAAATAACTGGTGCAGAGCTGAGTAGCCCTATTGGATAGGCTAAGGTGTTACTCAGGGAAAGGAGAAAAATATCCTCTTACACCAAGGAGACATCCAAACTGTTCTTTGACTGTGCTGGATAGAGGGGAGCACACTTGTTGCATAGTGTTCAATCAAAACATGGTTTATTTGGGGAGGTATAATATTGATTGAAACTTTTTAACTGCTTGCTTTAGATCTTGCCCATCTTATATCTCCAGAGTTAGAGATGTGTCTAAGGGAGGAAGGAGAAAAGAGAGAAAAGGAGACCTTCTAAAGCCAAAATATTGAATGATATGATAGCTGCATTAAACCCACATACAATTACACTGAGCCAGGATTTTATCCACCATAATTATCAAATCTTATACCTGGGATCTGTCCAAGAGAAGGAATGCTGGAAAGATGCTATTTGCTGATAATATAAAGCTAAGAGTTATCTAGCTCTTATATCAAGCTATAAACTTGTCATTGTCTGGGGATTAAATGTTTGCTGTCCGAGGTTCCAGAACAGCATGATTTGTTGAGCTTTCTATTTCAAAAGGAAGATAGGCTTATTTTTTGCAGCAGGTTGATTTCCCAAATGGATGCTCTGATGTCTTAGAGAAAATGATGTTTAAGGCTCAGAAGTGGGCTGCAAGGTTAGTGAAGTAAGTTAGTGAGACTTGGAAAGCTAAATCTTTAGTTTCTTATCTTATAGATGCCTTACAGTGCAATTCTAACTTGCACTGGGTTAGGCGGGTTGGTTTGTCTGCACTGAATCCAACACAAGTATTGGGACTGCTGCTCTGCTACCACAAAGAAGGGGACACTTGTTCATTTCCTACAGTGGGGCTGCTGCAGCTCCAATGGGTCTACTCTGGAGGTGGCCTGAGTAGACAGAAGCAGCCAGAGGTTGTTCCCACCTGCCTGGGAGGCAAGGTTTGGACATGACATAACTGCTGGTCCAAGACCTGCCTTCTGGATCCCCACCTGCCAATGGTCTTGCCTCTCCCAGCTCACCTCCCACATTGAAATGACCCCTCTCATCTCCTCTCTGCCTATTTGTCACCCTCCCCCCACTCTCACCAGACCCTGCGGTGGCATGGAAAGGTTATAGACACTTTCTTGGGAGTAAGCCCCATTGAGCTAAATGGAACATAGTTTTGGTTGACATGCGTAGGATCATTCTTCAACATTAGAAATGCAAGTAGACTATGTACTACACCACTTACAATAAGTTTGGACCTGACATAATAAGTGCATCTGTTCTGTTCTGCAACACATTCAAAGATACAGTGAGGAAGCAGGTTATAGATTCAGGAAGTGATTAAGAAGACCCATCCATTGGAAGTTTCAGCTGATAGTTATAGGGTGCAATCTGCAAGTTATAGGGTGCAGCTGATAGTTATAGGGTGCAATCCTAGGCCAGCACTGGTCTTCCCATTCCCGTGGTGATGTAGGGAGGCAAGCACATGTCTGTGCAGTGACCTAACTCACCCCCAGAAATGGAGCAGAAGTGTCTTATGGCACCTTTGTGACACTCCCAGATCAGCATGGGACTTGTGCTGTGGCATATGCTGGCCTAACTGGGTGCTAGGATTGCAGCATAACTGATCATACGTGATCACTGCTGTATGCTTAAATTCTCTTCACCTAATGACAGGATGATGTTGAAAGTCCATATTGAATACCATTTTACCACAAAGTCTGTTTGATATCTTCATTTGAGGTGTAGTACACTCGACCATTTGGCAAAAGAGAGTTGACCATCCTACTATAGAGTAAGAGGGGTTATAAAGGGCAGCTTGGTCAGCTATATGAGAAGCAAATGGTGGTAACATGATTGGTCACCTGCACCATCCTAGAAACTGACTGAACAGTGAGAATTCGAAAGATCAGGTCACTCTTTAAAGTCATTAGAAAAGCATGGTTCAGTACACAGTGAGATGACTAGTAAAAATATTCTTTCCAAAATTACCAAAAAGAGTCCTAAAAGAACAGGTTGCCAAACTTATATCAGAGATAAGTTACTATTATAACAGATGCAAATTATAGTAAATGGTCAAAAGCCAAACACTTTCAGTAACACTTTTACAAATACTATATCTAAATATTCAAGGAAAAACCAGAACATGCAATACTTACCTATTTATAAGTCAAGGTACCTTAAATACACCAGTAACCAAAATACAATAATAAACCTCCAGTTCCTTTCAGTTCTAGCAGTAAGTTACTTTCCCATCTCTGTAAATGGCTTTGAAATTGACAGATGAAGACTTCCAGCTGCAATCCACAAATCCCAAAATGGTTCTGTTACAGCCGGTGGGATCATTTGAGCTTAAATGCAATAAGGATTGCAATAAGTTTCTACTATTTGTACATATTTTTATAGATATAATTACTTATACACTGCAGAATCAAATTTGTCCTCACAATTTGATTACCACTTAAAACACACCTCCTGGTTTCTATAAATAACTTCCTTTATATTGATCTCTTTTGTATCAGAGATCTGGTTATCTTCCAAAATTCAGCTACACAGGACCACTTCTTAGGGAATACAGTCCAGTTGTTAATTTCACTATTGGAAGTACATTTCTGTATGCTCTGGCCTACTTCCACAGCTGCTTCTATTGAAAATGAGAGCTCTGATGGTTTTATGGATAATGTTAAACATATGCAGCCCAGGCTGCGCTATACTTTAAAAGCCAGAAAGCATTAAAAGATATTTTAGATGTTGGCAACATCCAATCAGCATATGAAACATCATCTGATGCAGGAAAAAGGAGAACTCTCACACCAATAAGTTCCATGGACTGACAGCAGTTGGCAGGGTTGCTTCCCCTTCTGCTTTCCCCTCTACTCTTGCTGTTCCTCACTGAATCTTAGCGCCAAACTATCATGACAAACTAATTTGAAGTTGCAGAGACTTCCCCATGTGGATGCTTGCAAGAGCCAACTTTTATTTTTGGTGTCATTGAGTCCTTGCTTCTTCAGGGGTTTTTTTTGCTAGTAGGTGGAAGCTTTGCCTTTTGGAAACAAATGCAGACATCAGTCTGAGCTGTGTGTGTTGCAGGATTCCCATGTCAAACCTTAAGGGATTTCTATCGCCCTAAGGTTCTATTGACACATTAACTGAACTAAAACTCCCACACATGTGGAAAGCCAGCCAGTAGATTTACTTACTGTATATGTCACAATACGTGGCACAGGCAACCTATGTGTCCAGTTTGCATGATGCATCTAGAAAAAAAATAGGTGTGCCCTTCTTTGGAGTTCTGGTTGGTGGCTCTTAGCAAAATGGCCTTTAAATCATCCTTTTCAGCCCTTTTCAGGTCCTGCAATCACACTGTCCTGCTGCATTTCCATTTAAAACTATGCAAAATAGCATACAATGTAATAACGTGATAAACTGCGAGGCATGCTGGGAAGTTCACGTAGAGCTCCAAGCACTGGCGTAGCTAATGATCATGTAGCCTGGTGCAAAACTCAAAATGTAGCCCTGGAAGTGAGGTCGCAACCGGAAGTGACATCATTCCTGGGTATTTTTAAAAGGAAATTTGGGGAAAAACGTGCATCCTCCTCCTCAGCACTTCACCACCATGTGCTCTGCTAGTGGCATCGCTACAGGACCTATCTGGTATCTGGAATTGAAGAAGATTAAGCGCCCCCTCCCACGCAACAAAGTCAAATTATTTAAATTTAGAAAAATGAAAATTGTGTCCCTTATTGGTTTGGGAAACTGTAGTGTGGCAAAGAGGAATGGTTATTCTTTCCCTGCTGAATAGAAGAGGAGCACCACTTAGAATTGCCTGTATACCCAGTAAGCATGGGTAACTGTTTTATGATATATATATACTGAGAGCTGATTCATATTAACACCTTATTAGTTCCATACAGTATCAGAAGTACATCTCATTGGCTGAGAAGTACATCTCAGAGCCATCAGTGACGTGGGAAAGATTGAGTTAAGAAAATCCACTTTTGAACCATAGCCTTTTGTGATTTCATTTTCTGGTCAATTGGCCATAATGTTTGATAGAATACAGATATTTCACTGCAGTTTGTTTCATTGCGTTCTGCATAAAATCACCTTTCCAACGATATATAACTTGATGGTATTATCATTCATACATATCCCGTTTTTCACAATTTTAGTCAGTTGTGTCAAGCTCAGCTTGTAGCCCCCCTAAAGTTTGTAGCCTGGTGCAACTGCACCCCCTTTACTTCCCTAGCTATGCCATTGGCTCCAAGACCTGACTATCTCTGGGATGTCTTGGGCATAGAAGTGGTTATTCAGATGCAAACAACTAATATTTAAGTGATTGCCATTTATAAGCTCACTGCAGGACATAAAGAAATCTCTTGCTGAACCAGTCATCTGGTGTTGAGTCCAATGGTGAGACAGCCTGTTTTCCAGTATTGCACATCTTTAGAGCAGTGGACGTTATAGGTAATCAGTGCTCCATGTGATTGCCTCACATGCTGGAATAAACACACAGGAAGTCATTATTTTGGTTAATGATATCAGTTTTCAGTTTGACATTTTTAATATGAAGTTGGATCAAACATGGAATCAATCAAAAAGAGAATATAAGGTTCATCCTCTGTAACAACCTTTACTCTTTGTGTCTGCCAACTTTGTTCCTATCATATATTAAATTTGACATCATTCCCAAGCAGGACAGTCTTATTTCAGCAGGCACTCAAATGCAACATCTAATTATGACTGGGTGTGCGGGCAATTATTTAATTGTGACAATTCTGCTGCAAACTGTGGAGCCTGTTCTTCCCAGCCATTCTCCACCAAACCACAATTTCAGCATGTATTTGTATAGTAGTATTATTTGTAGATGTGATTAGCAAGGCAAAGCGTCACTCCAGAACCTGTTAAGTCACTCACTGACTGACTCGTTCACTGACTGACTCATCAATGCCCAGCCAAAACCTAGAAGTGTGAAATTTGGGGTGGGTGTTCCTTCCATGATGGAGGCATCCCCTAAGAACCAGTTTTCAACAATTCCAACTGGTAGGGGGTGAAAAGGGGTGCAAAGCATTTTCCTCCCTATAATTTGCATTGAAGAATTGGAGACTGAGGGATGCTCTGCCCCAACCCCCGGACCTAGAAGCAGGAAATTTGGGGAGGGAGTTCCTTCTGTCACATGAACATCCACCAAGAACTGATGTGGAGAAATTTAACCCTGAAGGGGCTGAAAAGGGGTTCAACATATTTTTGTCCTATACTTAACATGGAGGACTTACAAACATCGTTGCCAATTTGGTGCTCAGTGCCCAGTGCAGTGGGGGAGATGTTGTTCAGAGGGAGGGGTTGCACTGGGGAGGATGCTGTGCATGGGGGGGTTGCCCATGGGGGTTGTGTATGAGGTGTGTTGCAAGTGGGGAGATATGTGCATGGGGGGTTGATGCTCATGGGGGATTTATGCATGGAGGAGAAGATATGCATGGGGGCTGATGCGCATGGGGGAGTTGATGTGCATAGGGGGTTGATGCACAGGGGGAGATGATGCGCATAAGGGATGTTGATGCGCATAAGGGGTTGATGCGCATGGGAGATATGCTGTGCATGGGAGTTTGATGCGCATGGCGATGATGCGCATGGTGAGGTTGTTGTTCATGGGGGGTTGTTGCGCATGAGGGGTTGATGCGCATGAGGGGCTGATGCACAGGGGGGAGTGATGCACATGGGAGATGTTGCGTATGGGGGGATGTTGCCATGAGGGGATGTTGTGCATGGGAGGATGATGTGCATGAGGGATTGATGCACTGTGGGGGGATGGCATATGGGGAATTTTACTCCCGCAATGCAGGTATGCTTTTCGCTAGTCTATAAATAAAAAATACAATTTTTTTGAGGAGGAGCACCCTACCTTCTCCATATCACTCCTTAACAGGCACACCCTCAGAGACTGTCAATCTTCAAAGCAGACCCAAACCTGGGCATTTCTATTTTTTTAACAGTCATGCAGACAACTGGACAGTCCATTCTGATACAGTACTGAGCTAATTTTGAGAGAAATTATCTTTGAATCCCAGGATGGTAATTTAAACTCATCAGCAACTTTCTGCCAGAGAATCTGCCGACAGCTCCACAGAGAAATTTCCACAATGTTAGTGTAACATCATTATTGGTAATTTTCCTGACTGTTCTGACTGCAGTGGACAAAACAGAACATCTCATCATTAGCACTTTTTTTTAGCAGCATAGAAAGTCTTGGGACTCAAGATCTTCATGAGTCTGTTTATATTTGTTGGCTTAAGGCAAGGGTGCTCAAACATTTCTGGCTGGCCACATTACCTCTCTTATACCATGATGGGAACCAGGAAAAAATTAATTTACATGAATAAATTTACGTTAATGAATACATTAGAGATGGAACTTATATGAATGAATGAATGAATTCAAATCAGTGCATAAACACTTACTAACATTGAGAGGGGGTGATCTTAGAAACCACAAGCACTTTCACATACACACAAAGAGCGGTGATCTTCAAACCAGGTCACAAGTACTTTTACACACAGACTGAGAAGGTCTGACACTGAGAACACCTTCCGGAGATAAGGGTAGCAAAGCTCCTCTATCTGTGGGCCACATGGAGAGGGCTTGTTGTGGGCCACAGTATCAGAAAGGCTTCATCTGGCCAGTGGGAACTCCTGGTTAAGACACTGACATGGAACTACAGATTGCATGGCAAACGAAATAAACCAATTACATGCACAACTTGCAGTGTAGTTGTACTTAAAGCTGATGTACGTGAATCCATGGCTACAATCTGGAGCTGAGCCAGGCACACAAGTCCTTTTATACATGTGAGCCCATAGCATGTAGCAAACCTGATGAGATTTTAATGCTATCTAAAAGTAAAGACCTTCAAGACTATTCCCCTCCTCCACATGATGCAGTTAGATATTATCCATAATGTTGGGGACCAATATTAATAAAACAATAAGTTATCTGCATGAATTTTGTTAGATTGGATGCCATTTCAGTGAAATGATCTTTTTCCTTTACATGGATGCTCAAGTGGCATATTGCCCAGGGACCTTTGCTCAGCTTAAAGGTGCACTGGCTAAGGGCAGCCCTGAATCTGTTTGAACCATTTGATTTATTTTACTATGTAAATCATTTCATCATCATCTGCTGACATCACCTAGTGACATGTCACTTAGACTTCTGTAACACACTCTGCAGGGCGCTACCCTTGAAAACAGTTTGATAATGCAAAATGCAGCAGCTCAAGTTGGTCACTGGGGTTCAATATGCTGCCATGTTTTTACAGCTACACTGAGCAGATTCATAACTGAAGTGGCCCTAGAATCAGCACTCTGGCATCTTTGATGAATCAATGAAATCAATGAAATGAAGAAACTATTTGAAACAGGCCCAAAACAGCAAATTCTTGAAATTTGCCAGATGGTACTTGATGTCTAGTGGTACCTGGTGGTGTACTATAGAGATCCCAGTGACCCAGTGGTGTCTGATGATGCCTGCTGCTCACTGCTGCCCAGTGCTACCGAGAGGTGCCTGCAGCCAGCTGGTGCTGCCCAGTGGTGTGTGGTACCTGGTGTCCCATGTCCAGTAGGGATGTGCAATGCATGGTGGTGATCAGTGCCTGATGGTGCCTGGCAGGGATGCCTGTTGCCCAGTGGTGACTGGTGTCCAGTGTCATGTCCAGATGCTTGGCAGAAATGTCTGGTGCCCAGTGGTGCCTGGTGGTGGCCAGTAGGGATGCCCGGTGCCTGGTGGTGCCCAGTGTTCAGTGGTGCCTGCTGCCTAAAAGGGGTGCTTGTAGTCCCCTGTGGTGCTCATCACCCACTGCCAAATAGTGGTGCCTAAGTGGTACCTGGTGGTGCCAGCTGCTTGTTAGTGCCTGGTGGTGCCTGGTGGTATCTCTGCCTGCTGGTGCCCAGTAAGGGTTCCCAGTGTTGCCTGGTGGTACCCAGCACCCTCTTTTGCCAGGTGGTGTCAAGTGCCCGGTGGTGCCTGCTGCCTGCTGCTGCCCACTGCCCTCTGGTGCCCACTGCCCACCAGAGCTCACTGGTACCCAGTGTCTGCTAATGCCAGAGCCTGATTCCTCTGGTGCTCAGTGCCAGCAGTGCCAAGATCCCACAAATATTCTTTAAAATTTACTCTCGCAATGACGGGTAAATTCAGCTGGTACTATATGTATCCCTACTTGATGTGTAAACTTTCATAGAAATAAGCCTAACTTCTAAAAACATATTAAAGTGCTAACTTATTGTGTTTTATTTCAGGTCTTTCCTGCATACTTTTCTTCTAGTTGTTCTATTTAGGCTGAAATCTTAATCCCCAGTTAGGCCAGCCTAAGCTCTGTCATAAGTCTTGTCCTGAACTGAGGGTGTCACAAAAGTGCTGAAAGACACTTCTGCACCACTCCTGGGGAGAATTAGGCCAGTGCACAGACAGGCACTTGCCTCCCTACATCACCACAAGAACAGGAAGACAGATGAGTTGTGCTGGCCTAGGCTGGGATTGCACCCTATATTGTCTAGGCAATAAAAAAGATTTTCCACAAGCCTGAGCCCAGTGGGATAAGGTGTGTATTGGGGGTCAAATCAAATTGTGACTGTTATATTTAAGACCCAAAGGGCCAAATCTTCTGTGACCTGACTACAATCCTAGAAACTCCTGTGGAATTGAATGGGCCATAAGTCAAAAGCAGATTTTGACCTGCAGTATTCATGCCTGTTCAATGTTTCCCATAGAGCCTTTCAACATTCTTGTTTATGAGGTTCACCAGAAGGCTTTCAGGTCTAATGTCTCTCTGAAAATAACAGACACTATTGGGACCAAAGCTGCCTAATGACTTGTGAAGCAAGAGCTTTGCTGAGTATTACAAATGTGGAAGACCTGAATCAAATCCAGCGGAAATTTGGAAACCTACATGATGATTTCTGTGAGCATTATCTCATTTCATCATCATTTATCACATTTACACAGATATAAAGGGTCACGAGTCAACTTGTTGGGAAATGTAAAACTCTCTCTTTTGGTTCATGTTGCTGAATCCGTTTTGGTGGGTTTGAATTCCAAGCAGATTGTGCCTCTTTATTTCTATGGAAATAAGAGGGCATTTTAGATGTTAGAGCTTGTTCACTTTAAAAAGTGAAAACCAAGAAACAAATCTCAAGAAAATATGAAAAAAGTTTATACTGAGTACATAACCACAGATTATCCTGCCACCTGGAATGCATCTGTTCACTTAAATTGGGAAGCACCATAGCTCAGAGTACATGCCTTGCAGGTTCAATTGTCAGCATCTCTGAGTGAGGCTGGGAAGAAACCCAGTCTGAAATATTTGATTGCTGCTGACAGTTTTGTAGACAATCCAAGTTAAATAGTCAAACCAATATTCTGACTCAGTATTAGGGAACTTCCTATGCCCCTAAACGTGTGGAACTGCTTTACATTTGTAGTGCTGCAATGTTTGAAGCATACTATTTGCAGGCTGGAAAAATGGGGATACATTCTCCAGCCCCTATAACTGCCTATCTTCATCTCTCCACGTACCTTGAACATCCTAGGACCTGCCAGGACCCATTGCCGATGGAAATGTGGCACTGCTCGACATTTGAACTTGCTGCTTCGAAGTGCACGACATGCCATTTATGATGTTTCTGCTGCCTTTACAACTGCTGAACATGAGAGAGATCCACTGTTGTATTTGAAATAAAAGGCAATCTCGTGAGATATGTTAAGATCACCAAAGAAGAGGCTTCAAAGAAGAACAGCTCCTTTACCACTTTAATGCATATGCTGGTGCCTGACTGGAATACAAATTGCTGACACATCAGTTAAGAATGAATTTTATTTTTAAAAATGTTTGTTTTGTTCTCAAAATTCAGGAAATAAAATACATTACAGGAGATGATTTCATGTGAAAGGGTTAAATGCACATATCACAGTGGTCCATAATACTTGTAGATATTGGTTTGACATCAATAAGAGTGTCATAGTCCAATGAGAATTTGGCAGATTTACTAAAAGATTTGACAGTTGTAAAAACAAGGCAGTCAGAAGGCATTCCAGAAATGTTTGATGGGTTTAATATACATTACTCTGTGTAACATTTTTATACTGCAGATGTGTGTCAGTTGGCCAAAGCATTTTAAAACTTCTTATGTATGGAAATATAGGAAAAGTACAGAAAAGTAGTACAAAATACACATCGATAAGTAGTACAAAATAACTAGAAACTAATTTATGAAACAAGGGAATAAAGGGAGCCTTTCCAGTGCTCAGGGTAAAAGGATGTTGACAAAAGCAATCAAGTTTTGACTAATAGTGGCATGGTCCTGAACTTTGTAGAGCAGTGATTTTCAATCTTTTTCATCTCATGGCACACAAACAAGGCAAATAAATTTTCAAGGCACACCATCAGTTGTTTTTACCATTGACAAGGCGCACCAGGCTGTTCAAATCCTCCAATTTTCCTATTAATGTCAATTGCCGCATTCCCACGGCACTCCTGAGGACTAGCCACAGCACACTAGTGTGCTATAGCACACTGGTTGAAAATCACTCTTGTAGAGAGATAAGTAAGCTCTATGGCTCTAGAAATGGGGATGAGCACTGCAGATTGCTTTTTTATTTTATTTTATTTATTTGTTCATTCATTCATTTACTAGAACCTGAAAATGTCTTTTATGATGGTTGTCTTACTGGTCCTCACAGCGATCTTCCATGCTAAGGTCACCATTACTCTCATATGGAAAGAAAGACGAATGAGAACCACTTCTGAAGTGATGTTCTGTGCTCACAGATACCTAGAGGCAGCACTATTAGCCATTACTTATTTTATTTTTTCTGTAACTGCTTTGTGAACTTTGTAGTTGAAAGCAGTATAGAAATACTTTAGACAGACTAGGGTTTCTATCATCTGGTGCAAGAGCTTGTTGCGTCACCACATGATGCATTTACTCCTACACCTACTGTATGCCAGACATAATTAATTGCTGACCAGAAGGGCAAGGTACTGAATATTAGGAATAGAAGGAAGTATTTCTGAATTTGCTGTGATAATGTATGAATCAGCCATCTAGAGAAGTGACAAGGTTAGAAGGAAAGGAACTGATATACTGCCTCCTTGCCTGTCACATGTTGCCAGTCTAAGCATCTGCAGTCTCCACTGAAAGGAAAGAATGAGCCTTGTAGGATATTGTGATAAAGCTCTCTTTAATGTGATTATGGACCCAGCCCCATGACATGTGGAATAACGTAGGTAATTATATTCCCCTTAGTGTTTCAGAGAAGTCCCAGTGACTGTAATACATGCTAACTTAATCTTAGCCACAGACCAATGTGTTTCTAATTTACAAATTTGGCAATTTTTCAATAAGAGTTGTTGCACTTTGTCTGATCTATTCTCAAAATACGGAAGTGCTTGAAGCATGACCACCTGCAATAACAGATTACTGTTCCCTAAAATATTGTCCTACACCTACAATGCGGAGGCGTAAAGCTTCTCTAAAAAAGATTTTTGTTATTTCTTTTTGCAGAAAGAAAGAAACGATCCCAAGGCAAAGCTGGTTTTCAGCAGCCTCTCCGCTCCCAAAAGTAACTGGCATCAAAGTCTAATGAAAACCTGTTTGCGGACACTGGATCCAGTCCAAGGTACACTATTGGCATATTCGAGAGCCCTTGGGGACATGACTCATATAAAAAACACAAGGCTGTCATCATATGGCTGGTGGCTCCAATAAATCAAATTTACTTTGAAAATTGAGGCATACCAAAATTTTATTAGGTGAAACTTTGGCATTTCTTATAGCCATCTTGCACATATATATTTTTATTACTTACAGGAGTTTAAAGATATGCTACCAATCATATGCAAAACAAGTAAATATCATGAGAATTCTCCCCCTCTCCATTTGTTTTTGTTTCCCACTTGGTGGCAGTGGGAATTTTTTTTTGGGGGGGGGGTGTAAACAACAGAAAAGAAAAATGCACCTTGGCAATATGTGGCACTGAAAAAGAGATTTCAGTGCTTGATTTGCTTAGAGACTTGGCCGACACAGATCTCTTTCAAAAGGACTCCAAGCTTCAAAGTCAGTCAGCTCCCCATTGATATTGCAAAGTTTAATTGAGTATCCGAAGTGATTTGTGATAGGTGTGCAAAAGATGGTTACAAACAGGTTAAACCCACACTGCAAAACCTTTAAATAACTGTAGTTCAATCATTTATTATTCACTGTTTTTTGCCATTTCATCAAATAGACTTTCTGTGTAAAGTTTCATAAAATCATTTTTGAGTAGTCGGAATATTTTGGGATTTTATCATCTCCCAGAAATCTCAAAATCCCACAACTCTGTACAGCTTTCATACTGGTGTTTGAAATATAGTGTCTCCTTCATAAAGAAATGCAGCCAGTGGATTCAGAAATTATGCTCAGAGATCAGTTTATTCTAGCACAAATAATTTGGTCCAACTTTTGTTCAAAACTCTCTAAAGCCAGGTTGAGTCTTCTTGAGGAAAAACTGTGAAAGGACCTTTGACTATAATAAAAAAAATTCCTATCACCTATACTAATAAAAGGCTAATTCTGTCTGTCCGTCAGGTCTCCCTCTAGCTCTGCCCACAAATGCTCTACAGAGGCATATTATACCTTTTTGAAATTGGGATGATCCCGGGATTAACCCCCACACACGCCACATGCACACACACAACATCACACACATCCTCTAGCTCCACTCATCCTTGCTCTACATGGACATATAATAACGTCCAGCCTTGGGATTTGTGGCTGGATGAGGAGGGAACAGTTAAAAATTCAAATTTGAAAATAACTAACAAAACCTACAGTGAGGTTTTCAATTTCAATGGACTGAATTTAGGAATTCAAAGTTATTAATTCAAAATTATTGTTTTCTAAGCTGGACCTGAGGTACCTTTAGTTTGGGACCAAAAACCCAAAACACCCTCCTCAGGAGCTGGCTTAAAAGTGCCACACAGAGTGCGCCTTTTAATCTAGTACCCAAATAAAAGGAGAATAGTACAGTGGGGGGCGGCTGTGTTATTGTTTTTAACATATATGTTTTTAGCCTGTATGTTTTAATTGTTTTTATCGTATTGTACTATTTATGTTTTTAATTATGTTTTATGTCAGCCGCCTTGAATCGGGCTAATAGCCTGAGAAAGGCGGGATATAAATTTTTAAAATAAATAAATAAATAAATAAATATTTTACAGAGAAACATCACAGATTACAATGTCTAATAGCATCTAAGTGAAATTTTGAAAAGGATCCTACCTCTTAGGTTCCCTAACCCTCACAATGCTTACAGAATCAAGCAATACGTTGTCTAGCTATGTTCTTTTCACTCAGTGCCTACTCAGAATTGCTTTCAAAAGAATCAGTTTACACATTCAGCTGCAATAATCAAGCCAGGGTTATCAAGCATATTGAAATCAAATGGTCAGTATCCTTCCTGTTATCTCTAAATTATAGATCAGTGGCATATATAGGGAGGTCGAAGGAATCGTGACCCTGGGTAGCACCTCTCAGATAGCAGCAGCCCCCATCACTAGTTGAACCTGTTTCCTCTTGTCTGGAGGCCTTTGGAAGGTCAGAGAGGCCATATGTGACAGCAGGATAAGATATATATATATATATATTACACTTATTTTGGGGCTGGCTCAGATAGGGTAAATGGTATTATGTGTGCTCACATCATAGGCTTATCACATCATAGGCTTTAAGTGGCACCCCGGCTTTGGAACTCCCTCCCCTTAGAACTGAGGAAAGCTCCCTCAATACAGAGCTTCAGGCGGAGCCTTAAATCCTTTTATTTTAAAAAAAGCTTTATAAATGGGGCAGGGGTGGGGACAGTTGTTTTATTGCTTTTAACAAATGTTTTTAGTCTGCATGTTTTGTCTCAGTTTTTATTCAGTCTAATTGTATTTTAATTATATTTTAATTGTGTTTTAAGCTGTATTTATGATCTATTTTAATGGTGTTTTATTGTATACTTAATGTTAGCCACCTTGAGCTCCCTCTTGCAGGAGAGGAAAGGCGGGATATAAATTAAGTTAAATTAAATTAAATTCATACATACATACATACATACATACATACATAATCCTGATCCCGTCCCCAAATTTATTTTTAAAAATCTCCCTAAATTCAAAGGGGCCACATTTTGTCTGAACAATTTACTCATGCACATACATAATACTACATTCAAAGGAGATTAAAGGCACGATCCTAACCAATTTAGGCCAGCCTAACTCACCTGGCACATTTTCTCTTGGTGGCATAGGGAGGTTCACATATGCCTATGCAGTGGCCTAACCCTCCCTTAATAGTGGGGCAAAAGTGCCTTACAGCGTTTTTGTAACACCCCGCCCCCCAGGACAGCACAGGACTTATATTGGGGCATATGCCAGCCTAACTGGAGATTAGGAATGCAGCCTGAGCAATTAAAATGATCTTAATTCACAATTAGGAAATTTAAAAGAGAGTAAAGGGCCAAGATGTGTGAGTGCCATAAACATGGACATAATGTATCTCTTGGGCTGGTATGGGGGATAAAATGTCTTCTGAACTGACTCATTTATAAATAAATAGTCTTGTTATTTTGCCTACTCTTTGGTTCCCTGTTAAAGCCCTGCCTTGAACTGCCTGATGGATAGCAGAAGCCACCTGTGACACCTTGACTAAGCAACATCTCTCATATCATGTGCAAATTTAGGCATAAAAGGTGAACGGAATGCTTTTGATTAGAAACTTGAAACATTAGGTTTTCTACTTTACTTAACTAGTATATCACCTGTTCTCTGTGGGGATTCATCACACCACCATCCAAACCTGGATTCCCAACAAATCTGACAACTGACTTCTTCAATATGCAAAACATTGCATTAACGTAAGATTATTTATTTTAAAATTGTACTTTTTTCCAACTAATGAACAATGTTGGCCAGTCTTTTGTTGTCTGTTTCTTTTTAAGTCCTTCCATTGTTTCAAGAGAACATTTTGATTTGTTTTTTCTTATGTGTCTTGAGTTGTTTTCTGGTGAATAAGGACATGTCTCCAGGTGACTTGGCATGTGATCCTACCAACCAACAAAATTAGTATTCCAAAAATTTATTTAAATGTTTTGTTTGAATTTTTGACCATTTATTTTTGTTCATTCTGGGATATTGTCCCTTTTGAGTTTTGTTTGCAAGAGAGTGTTAGGACCAGGGGAGATCTCAGCCCATCATCAGTACCATTCTGACTGGCTATGTTTGACAGATGTGATAGTTCCTAGTCACGTCAAAACCTTGTGTGAGGTTTTCTAATGTTAGCTTAAGATTTATTATCATTCTGACTGCTACGCATATTTTTGCTATTTTTCTCTCTAGATAAAAATTAAATGCTTTCATCATGTTGTAAAAATGCATTTTACAACATCATGAAAATAATATTTACTGCCTGAAGACATGTGAGCAAGAAACAAATGTCAGGAAAAGTAGTATGTCATTCTTTTGGCTCAAAGACTTATATACTCACAGAAGCCCATACAGAGAGGAATGACAATGTGAGTTGTCAGTAAATAAAGGAATTGTTAGAAAGCAATGTGTACAAAGATTGTGCCAAATTTGCTGCCGGAGGCTGATCATTGCAACTGTGTGATGTGAGCCACAAGAAACAGGCAGGCCATTTTTCTTGAGGTGATGATTCTCAAAATGAAGAAACCAAGTGGTGCATTTTGTACAACATTTCCATGTGTGTTCATTTGGACTGTGAAAAATATGGAATGGCAGTGTGTGACTTGATCATGTCATAGTATCAACTAAACAGAATATTTCAAAGATACTTTCAGTGTGGAAATTTCATTCAAGCCAGTGATTATTTCATTTGGGTCACTTGAAGTATCATAGAGTGAGGGCCCTATAGACTCTCTCTCTCTCTCTCTCTCTCTCTCTCTCTCTCATGTCTTGGAGCTCTAAACTGATCTAACATTCCAACACTGATGCAGCCGCAATACAGCCTTAAAGTAAGGCAACAAATGTTCTCTTAGTATGAGGAGGTCTCAGGCCTCTATGCCCCTCCATAGCATGACACAGCACATATTCAGTTGGCATGGCTGCATCAGTGCTGGCACATTGACTGAGCAGTGGTGTCACCAAACTGGTGTGGCTGGTGCAGGTCTCCTCCTGCTTTGCCTCAGAGCTGGCCAGAATGGCCGGCTGAGGCACACTGTGCATGTCTTTGGACATGTATAGTGGGAACCTCCCTGGCTGAAGAGAGGGCCTCTCCCAATGAAGGACACATGCTTCCTTTAGTTGGAGAACATCCCTTTTGAGGGGAGGAGGCCCTATCCTCAGCTGCAGTGCTCCCTGAAGAAGGATGCATGTGCAAGGCAATGTTCGCACAAGCGTCCTTTAGTAGGGGAACATCCCTGCTGAGAAGAGGATACATTGCGCATGTGTCCGTCATTGGGGGAAGGGCAAGGGGCTTCAGTGATGAAGGAAGCATGCGCAGCGTTTGCGCATGCATCCTTCAGGTGGAGAATGCTCCCGCTGAAGAGAGGGCTTCCTTTCTTCAGCGAGAGCGTTCTCCTACTGAAGGAAACATGCGCAAATGTTGCACATGCTTCCTTCACCACTAAAGCCCCTTGCCCTTCCTGAGAAAGGGCAAGAGGCTTCAGAGGTGAACTTAGCATGTGCAACCTTGAAAGATGCCCTTTCTTAGGAAGGGCAAGAGGCTTCAGTGATGAACTGTGCATGTGCAAAGGTTGTGCATGCACAGGTGAGGGGGTGATGTGCTAGGGGAGTTGGTGATGTGCCAGGTCCCCAACCAGGTGACACAGACCCTGGGAACACGCCTGGGACTGAGCCCTTGATTGTCGGAAGATTGATTATTATCTTATAATCTTATAATAATTATACCACAATATCTTATAATAATTATACCACAATTTTTATTCTTATTCTTGCTAGAAGCTGGCCCCTGCATAGTATTCTGGAACTGGCTTTAAATCTTCATCTGAATGGTACGCAGATTAACAGAAGTGCTTGATGAGAAAATAATGTTTTTTCCGATGCAGTCTGCCTCTGAAAACATCTGTGGGACAATTTAACTTAAGCAGTTACCCAAAAGGTTTGAAAAGGCACTTCATTTTTCACAGTTCTTCTTGTGGTCAATGCTTTAAGCAAACCCCCACTCCTGACTCAAAAATGATTATTTATTTACTAGTGAAAATGTACCCGCATTGCAGGAGTAAAATTCTTTCTGTACGCCATCCCCCCAACTGCACATCAACCCCCCAGTGTGCATCAACCCCCACCACACTTCATCCCCTGATGTGCATAAATCCCCCACTGTGCATCAACCCTCCCATGAGCAACACCCCCCCATCAACCCCCACTGCACATCAACCAGCAATGCTCATCAACTCCCATGCACAACATCCCCATGTACAACACCCCCCAACTGTGCATCAACATCTCATGTGCATCAACTCCCCATGCACATCATCCCTCATGCGCATCATCCCTCATGTGCATCATCCCCCATGTGCACCAACCCTTCATGCACACCATCCCCCCATGCGCATTAATATCCTCTGATATTATGTCCATAAATCAACTGATTAGGAGAAACTCCAAGTGAAGCAGATGTTGAATTATTTAAAGCAGAAACAGCCAAAGGTAGAAACCGATCCCAAGACTTGCCTTGTTGGAGCACATATTTACGCAGAAGCTGCAAGATGGAACTGTGAGTCTGTTCCACCAAACCATGTGAAATTGGGTGATAAGGTGCGCTAAACCTCACCAGGATTCCAGTGAGCTCCCATTGCTTGGTCAGGATTCTTGAAGTAAATTGACTCCCACGGTCAGATGTAATTTGTTGGGGCCAACCAGTAACTGTGAAAATAATGCCTTGGCCATGACGGGTGCTGTCACACTGCGCAGTCCCACAGCATGTGTATACCGACTGGCTTTATCTACTATGATCAAAATAAATCTTTTGCTGGTCTTAGATGGTTCCAGAGGATTGAGTACATCAATTTCTTCCTCTAAAAAGGGAGTCATAATGGTTGAAGTTTTCCCCAATAAGGCCTTAGGTTCATCAGTATTGCATCCTACAGTTTGACAGACTTGGCACTGGTCCACCCATGCAAATGTTTTTTGATGTACTCTGGGGAAATGGAACTCTCTCCAGAGTTCTGCGCCTTCCCAAATGTCCAGCGACAGGGCAATCATGAGCATAATGAAGAATGGTGTCCCGGAAAGTTGCAGGGACTACTAAGTGAATTATTTTTTCCCAGTGAGGGGCACTTCCTCATGGCACATATCTCCGGTGTAATAGTTGATCTTGATAGAAAAACTCCGACTGACCTGTCTGTGGATGGTCAGCTAATTCTCTACATTTCTGCAAGGACTCATCAGCCTGCAAGACTTTCACAAAAGAGTCACGATCAGTCTGCAAACATTGAGGCAGAGAATAACTTTGAAATTGTTGGCTCATAGGTGGTGGTTCATGATCTATGAGCTGATGCTCCTCAAGTACTGAAGATTCTTCATTTTCATTTTGCTCAGCTCTATTCTTACACTCTTTTTGCTGACTTCTAGTAGTGACTTTATACAACTTAGAAAATGTATCTAGGGTCCACAGGGTTAGGAGCACTTTTTGAGACACAATACAATAAATCAGCTCCCCAAATTACATCCACATCAGAAGTTTTGTGCACTAGGAAAACATGCTGTCCACAATTATGTAGTTCTCATTTTAGCAGCCCAGTCTCTTTGATCCTTTGGCATTACAAATTACATGTCCAACTCTGGTCCTAGTCCACTAGGGTCATGACAGTTCTTTTCAGGTTCTAAATCGCTCCTTTCATAGCCAGAACTGCCTTCTTCTTTTCTCTTGTACTCTTTGCTTAGTTTAGCCATACTCCCAATAGCAGATAAAAAGTGCTCCAGAAAACATGAACCAGATTTCCTTTCTTCAGTAGGGATGCTTACTTGGCTAATGGGTTTAGCCAGTGTTTGCGCAGGCCAAATATCAAAGTCCCAGTGCTCCATGGCTGATGGTGGTGGAGCCCCTTGGAGTAGCTTTATTTTCCCTCCCAGGTTCTTTGCCAAACTGGAAGGTTTAGCCTGGAATGCTTCAGCCTTTTGAGTCCCATAGTCCCAGTTTTGTCTTTGAGGGCAGAGACTTTTCTTTTGCCCTTCTTCATGACAAAAGTAACAAGTTGGACCCCCCATTTGACTCTTCTGCAGAGTGGGGCCCACCTGTGGGAGCTTACCAGATCCGACTGAACTACTGGTTTCTGCCGGAGTCCTTCTTCTTATTATCATTGTGGAACTTCTTGTCCCCTCTTCTGGTCATCAGTGGTTTTAGGCATAGTCCCATGGAAAGGTTCAGCGAGTACTTGGTCTGCAACTTGAGCACATTGTATTGCTGTTTTTCCTTTCTTGGCTGTGACCCACTGATACAAAGGTTTATCCCCGTGTCGATATAAATTTTTGATCAGTATGAGTTGCTTAAGATCCTATAAAGTCTTAATACCCACAGTTTCTAACCAGATTTCAAAGGAATGTTCAACCCTTGATTGGAAAGCTACAAAACTTTCATTGGGATCTTTTCTCTCTCTTCGGAACTGATGTCTGGTTTCTTCACTAGTCAGTCCAAAGCATTGCCATATTAGTGCCTTAAACAAGATATAATCATCCTGGCTCTCAAGTGGTAGCTGCCCTAAAACTTCTCCCAAAGGTCCACCCAAAGTAAGCAATCTTAAAATGGAGCAGAACTTATTTTGCTCCAATCCCTGATCCTGGAATGCACGTTCAAAGAATTGAAAAAACAGATGTGGATCTCCATCCTTATCATATCTCGGGAACAGTTCCTTATCATATCCCCAGGCTGACATTGCTGTTTTCTCCCGCTGCTGGAGCTGAAGCTCTACTAACTGACATTGAGCCTGAACCAGCTGCAGTAAGGTTTCCACAGAGACAACTCCTACTTCAGGTTGATTTTTCCCTCCAGATCGACTTTCTCTCGAGCCGGCCTCTCTGAAGTGCCACTGGCCTCTTCCTCCTGCTTGGCTGGCTCCAAAGTCATTCATCAACCTTGGACTGCTTTCTAGTCTTCCAGTTGGACTAGCTTGCTTGCAAGCAGTTTCTTGCTTGCAAGCAGTTTCTACTTCTCCTTCAGATACAAACACAAAAGGAGACCTTCGTAGAGACGCAGCTCCAGACATGCTTTGTAGTTCTCCATGAGCCCCAACCTCATCAGTGGGCTCCTGCTCTTCACTCATCCAATCCATGTCATGTAAATTGTCCAGAAAAGGATTAGACCCTGCAACTGCTTGGGTATTCCATTCTTTAACTTCCAGCTGTGGCTGCCTTGCTCTGACGCCATACTCTGGCCAATTTCTGGTGTGGGCTACCTCATCTGGCTTCCACATTGGAGAAGATCTTCCCGGCTGGTCTAAGGTAATCAACGAGTCCTTTACTCCAGTAGTATCCACAAGCTGTAGCAAAGCCTCTGAACTAGGTCAGCGAAGTAACCTCCCCCCAGTTCTTCAGCTGTCAGACCTCAACTGATTGTCCCTCAGGGCATCATCCAGCTCTCCAGGCCACAGAGAATCATCATGGTCCATGTAACCTGATCCAACCTTTCAGTTCCCTCACCACTCAGTACTATTTGGTACTCAACATGCCAATTATTGCCTTGGCATACATTTTTTAATCACTTTAAACCAATGTTCTTTTCTTTCCTTTTTCTATATCCTGTAAGCTGCCACCATGTGACGAACTACTCCCCTCAGCACCAGGGGAAAGTCCTCAAGTTTAGGGAAACTCAGTGACCCCAACCTAAGTTCCTGCCACTTTTTCCCCCTCAGGGTTCTCTGGAAGTGCATAAAGAAAAGAAAAGCCAAAGAAGAATAAAATATAAAAGAAAAAAAGGTTTAATTAAATCACAGATCGTAACACTAACACCAAGGCAACTGCCCAACAGAAAAAAACTCCCCCAAAAGAAATAACTGCCAACAGAAATAACTGCCAAACTCCAGCTACAGCCCTGGACCAATCAGAGCGGCTTCCCAACATTCCAATAGAACTTTCCCCAATCCATACACCCTGGGATCCCCATATGATTCTCTTGGTCCGTCACAGCACCCCCATGCCCACTCCCCATGCACATTATCCCTCCATGTGTACCACACCCCATGGGCAACCTTCATATGTACTATCCCCCCATGTGCACTATCACCCTCTGTGACCCTCCCAGATAGATATTTTAAAACACATTTAAAAACATTAAAATAACCAATTAAAAATAACCCTTTTATATATTAAAAGCAATTCACAAGCCCCCTCCTCCCACATTAATTCAAAAAAAATCTTAAAAGTCCATAAAAATGTTTTTTAAAAATAATTTATTAAATAAATAAATAAAGTTAGTTACATAATCGCTAGCACAATGAAGACGATATATATTCAAAATTCATGTTCATTTCCTCGGTGACACTACCTAACCACCTTATCCTCGGCCATCCCCTTCCCCTTTTGCCTTCAGTTTTTTTCCAGTATCAGGCTGTTTTCTCATTTTATGGAGCTGTGATTGCCACCCTCCCAGTAAAGAATGAATTATATACCCAGAGCTCTGTGTGTGTGTGTGTGTGTGTGTGTGTGTGTGTGTGTGTGTACCAAGACTATATACCTAGGTTGAAAGAGCTTTTGAAAAATTGATCAGATTGAGCCCTAAAATGTTCTAAGTTAAGAGTCATTGTGTGATAAAACAAGAACTGTAAATTTTTCCAAAGTACTGGAATGATAGTTTCAAAAATAAAGTCATCAACTATATTTGATTTTGTTGCACTTGAAAATTGAATTGAGACTATGAAAGCACTTACAACAAAATGTTCAGGACATATAACATATAATAGAAAAGTGAATAGGGGTACATACAAATATTATTCCAGTATGCTAAGTATGCAAGAGGAAGATCTACTTCAGTTCAAATTAATTATAGTGGAAGCAGAAGAAATATTACACACTCAAATGTTCAGCTGCTCCAGGGAGGCGCTATAAAAGCAGAACAGCTCATTTGTAATTTGAGTGATGGTCTTTTAAAACAGTTTCAGCAATTGTGATGGAAAATATATTTGGAAAATGACAGATGTTTACATTATTCTGAAGAGTTCCTTTTGGTTTTTCTTCCTTATTTCATTAAGATATGCTAACATTTTTACAGATGTCAGGCCCTAGGCTCTTAATGAAATGACAGACCAATTTGACAAATTCTTCTAAAATAAGGATGTGTCCATTATTAATTTAATTAATTTCTATCTATCAGTAAATCAGTTCAAAAGATCCATTTACATGAATCAAAAGATCCATTTACATGAATCAAGACACAGAGAATTGCATTCACAAATCTCTTTTTTTCTTTTGGAAAATAAATGTATGAACGTGACTTGTGGAAAAGAACTAGAATACAGCAAGCCATTTCCAATGCTGATTTTCCTTACTTTCATAAAATGCATGTAGGAAGGGAAGCTGGGAAATTACACAACACAATAAATATGTGAACAAGCTATTTTGTTCCCTGGATGTCCCCACTGAAGGGGCCACCAGGGTGATTTACAACAATAAACAAAGCATAAAAATACCAACATTATAAAAATACCTATAACTCAGCAAATATTGTCCTCAATGCCCTAAGAAAGTATGCCTCTAACCTCGCTTCTTTCCTCCCTTCTTCCCTGTCCTCTCAATGCATAGGAGCTACCTCCTTGAGCTCTGCCACATATGGACTATCCTGTATACTCATTTGCTTGTTTGAAAAAGTGTGTGTGTGTGTGTGTGTGTGTGTGTGTGTGTGTGTGAGAGAGAGAGAGAGAGAGCACATGAAACATACAGTACTCCAAATAACAATGCATAGGACTGCATTCCAGTAGACATTTTAGTACAGCTTGGCTCTTTCTCTGTTCCAATATTGGCTTGATATTCTACTATAAATTTTCATATATATACTGTATGGATCTTTGATCTTTCTGACCTTTGAGTAACTGCTGATCAAACTGATTTGACAGGCATGAAGGAATTTGGAAATGAAAGAGTTTACAAGGAAGCTTTTTCCAGATTGAAGGGGCTCAAATTTCTTCTTATTCTCCTTGCTGGAAAATGAGATCTTGGATGAAGATCCGTATGGTACACTTACCCCCAGGACATGTCTTTTAAATAGTTTAGTGACATGAAGAAGCTCCTTTGAGACCCAAAGAATGTATCTCCATAGAAGAAGGAAGGCCCACATCAAGTAAAACGGCATTTGATGTCACGTCTCTCTGTGCAATAAGCTCAAAAAATGGCAAGAAGGAAAGCGATATTGGGGAGGAAAGGTCCTTGCTAGCATTTTAACAGTTCCAGCTTGATAAAGGGCTCCTGTGTAGGATGTTTCAATTTACAATTAATTACAAATATTCATATACAGCACCATGTTTTTCCATCACAAACAAAAGATGTTAACAGCCAGTGCTTGAAGCAAGCCGCTCAGTATAAACAGGACAGTGTATAAACGTGTGATCCAGGATGCAGAGGGCCCAGCATGTTTGAAGGGTAGCTTATTAATAAAACATAGCTGGCCTTGATTTAGCTCAGGAGAAACTTAAGACATTTATCAACATCTGTCCGAACCCATTTCCAGTCTCTTTGGACTCTGCAGTGGATAAGCTGATTAATAAAAGATGATGCCTTAGGAAGGAAGCTTAGATCTCGGTAAGCAAGGACAAACGCAGAGGCCGTGCTCAATCTGCATATGAAAGGCGACTGGGAAAGTAAACTAGTTTACCACCATAGCTTTGCTGCCAGCTTCCTCTAACATTTCATCTGACTTCGTTTTGGCTGAAGATTGGATAAATAAGAAAGAATTCCAAAAATTAAGTGTGGAATTAATTTTCAAGAAAGATCATGGTGCACTCTCTAACCTCCCCCCCCAAACACTCTGAAATCGAATCCAGTTCCTTTGTGGCTTCCTCCTCCTCTTGGTGTTTTTTAACTTTGCAGCTTTCTGTTTGTTTTTCATTTGTTTCCTTAGTCTTTTTTTTCCCTGGGGCTAGAATAAAGCTCTTGTCTTCAGCAAGATTTGCCTATTGATAGATGTTTGCCCAATTAAACTGTTTCCCTCACAAGCCGATTAGGGAAGTGTGACCTGAGTAGTAGCTAGGGATATGTTGCACACTGATGTCTTGCTGCTTCCATACCTATAGCTGAGATGCTGCTCTTAAGAACTTACCTCCTGTGGCAGACCAAAGGCTCATTTAGCTCTGGGCTTTGTTTGCATCAGCCAGTTAGATGCCTCTAGGAAACTTACACAGAGATAGTAGTCTGTTCCTAAAATCTGGTACCCAGAAGTATTTTGCCTCTGAATTCAGAGGTTCATGTTAGTTATTATGGTTATTAGCTGCTTGCTTTATGGTTATTAGCTACAATGGTTCTTAATAATGGCAGACCACATACTTTCCATGTAGGCTCATCCTAGCATCTCCAAGTAGGGCAGAGAAAAATTCCTGACAGAACCAACAGTTAATGCTGAAAGTACTGAGCTACATAAGGGCAATTGTCTGAGTTGGTATAAGATACTGTAGCTTCCTATCTTCCTAATGGTCAGGGTGATCATATATCCTCTTTTTCCAGTCAATGTCCTTTTCTCCACCTTGTATCCTGCAAGAAATCTTCATTGTCCTCCTTTTTCTTGTCATCAGGCAGCATATAGCCTTCTTGTAATTAATAAATTAGATGTAATAAATTATATGTAACAGTTTTAAATTCAGTAATAAGTTATATAATAGTTTTTAAAGTAACCACATGAAAGCAATATGAGTGTTTTTAGCTTTAATTATGTCATGTCCTACATTTTTCTTGTATGTCCTACATTTGGGGAGGCCTGGTCCTCTTTTGCGGTTATGATATCTATCCACCCTGCTAATGGTCTGTCTTTTTTAAAACCTAGTAATGTAGCCACAATAATTTTGTAGCAATGCAGCAATGACTTTAGGACCCAGTTCTAACCAACTTTCCAGCGCTGATTCAGCTATGGAGTATGCATGCGCATACAGTGGTGTCTCACTTAACAAGTTTAATTCATTCCAGAAGCATGCTTGTTATGTGAAAGGCTCTTTATGTGAAGCAGAGTTTCCCATAGGAAATAATGGAAACTCAGACAATTGGGTCCACAACCTAAAAAATTCATATAGAAATATTAACTGGATGTAAAAATGATGACGAAACACTGGAATTGAATTCAAAACATGCATTCAATGTGCATGATCCTATGAAGTTTACTAAGGCTACAATCAAAGACACTTTCCAGGGAGTAAAACCCATTTAACACAATGGGGCTTACTTCTGGGTAGACATGGTTAGGAGGCTGCAATCGAAGACACTTTCCAAGTGTCTCCCCACTTTCTCCTTCTCTTCATCCTGAGCCTCTCTCTCCCCTGCTCCCTTCTGGCTAGCCCTGAGCTGCTTCCTTCTTCTCCACTGCTCTTCTCTCCCTCTGCCCAGTGGACACCCGGCCACAGGAGGAACGGCACAGAAGTGTTGCTTTTGCTATGGGCAGGTGCACTAGGCAGCCCTGACGCTTTTTTAAAGGGCTGCCAGCCAGCACGTCTGCCCCAACTGCAAATGAGTGTGCTTGTTAAGTGAAGCGTTGCTTGTTATGTGAGGCAGAATCCTAGATAAATTTTTGCTTGTTATGTGGATCACTTATTAAGCGAGGCACTTGTTAAGCGAGGTACCACTGTACTTACATAAAAGATGTAGTCAGACTGATGCTTAAGTTCACACCTAGAAGGTGCTTATGTTAAATGAAAGGAATGTTTTCTTTCAACAGCCCCTCCTGCCCTGAATATTTTATAAAAACTGTTTTGGAAATTCCCCTTCAATTTTATGCCCTGCATGGGATTGGGGTGGGCGATTTGAAAAAAATCTCCCTTGTGTTCACAGACCTTATTTCACTGTTCCTTAGATCCTGGCCTGTGCTTATTACTGATCACAGAGACCAAAAATCTCTCAATTTCTTAACATGATATAAATTAAAGAGAAAGCAAAAATGCTCACTAATGAGTAGAATGCAGACATTGCCCTAAGCCTCATGAGGATGTGATGTCAAGTTTCATGTTTCCTTTCTTTTTAAGATTTTGTGACCAAAGCTCAGCCTATTACTGCCACACTGAAGCCCAGAGTGGGTGGTCAGTAGGTACAAGAATGTGAGCACACAGTCAAAGCCAAGCTATTTATGAGTGGAATAAAATGTCCTGTCCCCATTTAACTCAGGGAATGGTGTGTGACAATTAACACCAACTGAAGATGTGTCCTGTTGTATTTAAAAGTCGGTTTGGGACCACCTACTATCTCTCCTAGCTTGTAAAAATGATCCTATTCTGTACTGACAGGTTGATTTTGTTAAAACCATGCTGTGATCCTTTTCAAACATAAAAAGCAGTAAAGTATAACCAGCAGTCCCAAATAGGAAACTTCAGGTGATCATAGCACTTAAGATTCTATGTCCAGAAAACATAAGAAAAGCCGTCCTAGATCAGGCCAGAGGTCCCTCTAGGCCAGGATCCTATTTCCCACACTGGCCCACCACATGCCTCTGGAAACTGATAAGCAGGAGAGAAAAGAATCACTCCTCTGCAACTGATGTGCAGGTGCAAGCTGCTTGTGGAAGGTAGCAAATTCATGTGATCAAGACCCTTACTGCTATTAATCATTATTACCACTACTGAACTATTATCCAGTGGTGGGCCCAGCCTGGCCCAACAACCGGCTCTCCGGAAGTGGGTGGGCCAGGCTGGGGGAAGGGGGCGGGGCTGGGGTCAGGGGGGAGGGTCAGGGCCAGGGCTGGGGCTAGGGGGAGGGGTGGGTCCCAACCCTGGCGCACTGCGTGTGCATCAAGCTTAGCACACGCACAGTGCGTCTCCTGAAGCAGGCTTCAGGAGACACACTGCACATGCGTGAAGCTAAACTTGATGCACGCACAGTGTAGGGCTTCCCCAAGCATGCCGAATCGGCACATCTGGTTTTCTGGACCCCCCCCAGCTACTGAATCGGTAGCGGGGCGACAGAATCAACAACCGGTTTGGGTGATCTGGACTGAACCGGTCTTAGCCTACCACTGATTATGACCCATTAGCTACTAATTTTTTTATTTGCACACTGCTTTGTGAAATTTTAGTTGAAAAGTGGTATATAAATACTAGATAGATAGAAAGACAGACAGACAGACTTCAAATTTATACACACAAGCCCCTCTGAATACATGCCTAGGATTTGCACTGCTTAGATTATCAAGGTTACAAACACCAATGTTAACATAATAAATTCGTGTTTTAAAATTTTGATGCAATTGGCTGTTTTGCTAATTTTGGAGTGTAGGATCAGCCTCTGTGAACAAAGTCCCTCACCATGATCAGGTATGTTTGAAGAAAGAAGCCACCTGTTAAACTCTCCATATGTGATTTTTTTTAAGATTAAAGATTTGTAGTTTAATAGACAGGAAATGTTTTGGACAAAACACAGTTATTCATTTTGCCAATTCTTCCAATAAGTGATCACTCTAAAATCCACATTATATTGGGCCTTACTTCCAAGTATCATTCATAGGATTGCATTATATGCTGGTTTTTCCCTCTATCCTAAAGCATTAATTGTATAAAGTATCTTAGGGGTTGTCTGAGTTAGATTTGGTGAGGCCTAAGCTTTATAGTGCTTATATTCAACCCACAAACATTTTTAAAGCCCCCCTCCAATATTCAAATGTTGCTGTTAGTTGCACTTTGTGGAGTTCCCACACTGTTGACATTATTTAGTATGTGCAGTGTTTTGTGTCCTTATGTTTGGGTCATGACTGTACAAGGTGACCATATGTCCTGTTTTTTTTTTTCCAGGACACATGGAAAAAACATGTGTTTTCCTTGACTTCTGGGGAAAAAAATCTTCATTGTCTTCCTTTTCCTTGTGAACAGGCAGCATATAACCTTATTGTAATTCATAAATATCTGTATATATAAAAGAGAAAAGTCACTGACTGACTCACTGACTTACGGACTCACTCACTCATCACCACCCTGTCAAAACTGCTGGGCCTAGAAGTGTGAAATTTGGGGTGGGTGTTCCTTCCGTGACTGAGGGGTGCACGGAATTTTCGGAAATTCCAACCGGAAGGGGGTGAAAAGGGGCGCAACGGGTTTTCCTCCCTATACTTTGCATTGAGAATTGCTGACTCATCAACATTCCGCCCCAACTGCTGGGCCTGAAGCATGGAATTCTGGGAGTTCCTTCTGTCACCTGAACTCCCACCAAGAACCATCTGGAGAAATTAACCCTTCAGGGGCTGAAAAGGGGGCAACGTGTTTCTGTCCTATACTTAACATGGAAGACTGGACAAAATCCGGCCAATTTGGTGCTCTCTGCCTGGTGCGCATGAGGGGATGATGCGCATGGGGAAGTTGCGCATGGGGGAAATTGCGCATGGGGGGAAGTTGCGCAGGGGTAAGTTGCGCATGGGGGAAGTTGCGCATGGGGGAAAGTTGCACATGGGGGAAAGTTGCGCATGGTGGGATCATGCGCATGGGGGATCATGCACATGGGGGATCATGAGCATTGGGGGAAGTTGCACATGGGGGAAAGTTGCACATGGGGAAAGTTGCGCATGGGGGAAATTGCGCATGGGGGGAAGTTGCGCAGGGGTAAGTTGCGCATGGGGGAAGTTGCGCATGGGGGAAAGTTGCACATGGGGGAAAGTTGCGCATGGGGGGATCATGCGCATGGGGGATCATGCACATGGGGGATCATGAGCATTGGGGGAAGTTGCACATGGGGGAAAGTTGCACATGGGGAAAGTTGCGCATGGGGAAGTTGCACATGGGGGAAGTTGCTCATGGGGGAAGTTGCACATGGGGGAAGTTGCACATGGAGTGTTGATGCGCCGTGGAGGGATGTCGTATGGGGAAATGTTACTCCCACAACGCAGGTAGGCTTTTTGCTAGTATGTAATAGATTATATATGATAGTTTTAAATTTAGTATATGTAATATAGAGTTTAAATTAACCACATGAAAGCACAACATGAGTGTTTTTAATTTTGTCATGTTCAACATTTTTCTTGAGTGTTCTACATTTTCGGGGAAATTACTCTCTTTTTTTGGAACAGTACTTGGTTTCATGTTTTGTGGTTAAAAAGTACTGTACAGTACTGTACAGTATGAAGAAAAGTGTACACTAACCTTGCTTGAGGCAACTTCTGGCGTGGAGGACATGAAGGTGTTTGGGGAGAAGGTTATTTGGAGGGAGAGTCCCCCTCCATAAGGACATTGGGGAGATCTCCTTCAGAGGTTTCCTTTCTCTTAGCTGGAGAGTCCCCCTCCATAAGGACATCAGGGACAAATTTCAGTGGTGGGCTCTAGCAGGTTCGCACCTACTCTATAGAATCGGTTGTTAATGAGAGATAGGACATATAGAGTTTAAAAATAGCCATTTAAAAGTGGCTGCCAGATGGGCAGAGAACCGGTTGTTAATTTCTTTGAAGCCCATCACTGGGGACAATGGTTATTTTCTTCAAAAACCTCTGGGGAGCCATGCTGAAGTGTGCACAGGTCACCCAAAGCCTTCACAGTAAGTGTGCACAGGTCCTCCCAAAAACTGCACAAATCCTCAAAAGCAGACAAAAGGATGTGTCATTAGAAGGCTCATTGTTAAAGTTGCTCAAAAATACACCAATGATTCTTTTTGTGAAAATTAGTCATTCTTGACCATTAAGGTTTGTCTTTTCTGTTTTACTGTACAGCATATTGCAGTGTTTTTATTAAATATTACAGTAATAGTGTTCTGTATTATATTACAGCATTTTGAATTTGATTACAGTGTTTTATATTCATTTTTACATACAGATATTATTAGTATTATCAGATAATATTATTATATGAATATTTTTGGGTTGTGGAACCAATCATCTGAGTTTCCTTTATTTCCTATGGGAAAATCAGCTTTGTGTATAACACCTTATAGGATAAACATGCTTCCGGAACAAATTACCGTATGTTCAATTTACAAGGCCCCTATACACAAACGATACATGGGCTGTGGGTGGAGCAAGTGGCTGAGACATTGTGTCTGTTAACCAACAGGACAGGGTTCGAGACCCAGGTCGGCCCCACAAGACATGGTGAGCTCCTGTCCTTAGCCCAGCTCTGCGACGCCAGCTGGATCCAATCGTATTGGCTCTGCCTTTCCATTGGACTAATTCAGTGGCGTGGAGAGGGGGATTTGCTGCTTGGGTAACAGCCTATCCTCCATAACAATCCAACCCAGGCTTTTGTGCTTTGCATGCAGTGTATGCAGCGCTGAGCACGACACCATAGTCTTTCAAGACTGACGAAGGCCTGCTTTTATACACAAACTGTATATAGGTCTGAGGAGATCCATTGGAGGCCAAGAGGCCTACAAAAAGGGAAGTGAGAAAAAGTGTTGCTAATCACTACAGGGCTGTCTGCTTCCCCACTCCCTCCATACCATGAAACTTTATTGTGTGATATGAGCTGGTAGGTATAAAATTGGATGTAAGGTTTAAAAAATTGTATAGGGAAGGTATAATTGCCATTTTTAGTTTAGGTCCAAATTTAAACTGATAGTGTCACCCACATGGAATTGTTATATTGCAGGCTGGCTGTTGCAAAGAGCTGTCCTTAATTGTTCTTTGTTGGCGCCAGAAATGTCGCACTTAGCTTCCTTTCCCGATTAGTGCCAATCTGGTTATTTATATTGGGCAGCTATCCTTCAGTCAAAAGGAATGTCAGCAAAAACAGAGATCTCTTTTAACATTATCCATTTAACAAACAGGCATGCAGGGTGGGGGGTGGAGGAAGGGTGCACATGTTTTAGATCTAAAAATACCTTGCATCAATTCTGCATGTGTGAAATGTTTCAATTATTCTGAAAATATTTTTTAACAGGATCCAGATTGAAAAGGCAAACCGTTTACAGAGCAATTGGGGCACATTGTGCTTTTTATTTTAAGTACACCACATTACCATAGACATATGTTAGGATATGTATTTGAAATATTACCACATATTCTAACAAAGACATTCAGGTGGAAATCACAGCGCTGCCAACTACACAATCAGGTTTGGTACCATCAGTTTACTTGCAGGAAGACTTTTGGCTCCAACACATACAACAAAGGCTACATTTTATTTACTTTGTTGTCCTTTGGTGTTCATATATTCAAGTTACAAAAACAAATTCACAGGGGAGTGTTGCTGTATTTGAGCCACTTGTTAAAATTCATTACACCACCAAAATACAGAGAAACAGATTGGGTTGCATCGTGTCTTTAATGTTGGATGATCAGTAGGTGGCAATCAGGTTCTTATTGCTTGGGGCTAAACCGCCACATCAAAGAGATTTCCCATAATTGCCAGTGCTCATGAATTTCAAGTTTTAAAACTAAGGATTTTTGTAGTCTTTAGGCAGATTCTCAGATTTCAGTTTTTAAGAGGGAAAAATTCCTAGAACAACATAGGTGGCTGTGAAGCAAGTTGGCCTTCCAATGCAGCACTGAGTGATGTCACGGTGTCCAGATGACCAGAAACGCCCATACGTCTCCGGAAAAAAGCAGGGCTTACCAGGAGACCAAAATAACTCCGCCTTTACTGGGTTCCAGGCATTGCCCTGATCATTTTTTAAATTTGCTGTGCACAACTCTGGGGTTCCCAGAGCAGTTACTTGAGGGGCAGGACCAGGAGGAGGTTCCTCCCCTGCCTCTTGGTTGGCCAGCAGGCCACTAGCATGGCGTGCACCACTCCACCCACCTGTTTGCCCACCAACCCAGCTGCTTCCCCTGCCACCCCTGCCAGCTTCTCCCCTTGCCCCATGGCCACTCCTTACACTGCACAGCCTCCTCCCATCATGCCCCGCCAGCTTCTCCTTTTGCCCCCTGATACTTTTCCACTCTCCCAACCACCTGGCTGGAGCCTCCAAGGGCCATTGTAACCACCACCTCCGCTGCTACAAAGGTAAGTACCCCCCACCTAACTTCCCTACTTATCTTTCCCTTCCCTACTTACCTTCTCTACTTACCTCCCCTTCCCTATTATCTATTACTCCCTTCCCCTTGCATGGGTTGTGTTGCTACAAACTGCTTTGAAGGTGTCTTACATGTCTGTGTCAGAATCCTGTATGTTGAAGTCACTTGCATGTGGCTTGTATTGCTCCAAACTGCTTTGAGGGTGTCTTCATGACTAACATGTACTTACACAATTTCTATGCTATTTTTTCTCCCTGGGGGCACCCAAACAGAATAATACATGTTAAAAGGTTTTCAATTTTAAAAGTGTTGAAATTAAGTACAGAAAACCAATACGAGTATTCTTGCTTTATTTTAACATGTCCTATGTTTGTCCTACATTTTTTTAACCGGGTAGGAATGTTGGCTTGGGGGACAGGAATTTTGGAGGACTTGGGGTGAATTTGGGGTATGGCATCTGGTCACTCTGAGTGATGTGTCAGTGAGGAGACTGTCTTTAGCATTGCCCTTCTTGCTTGTGTAGAATCATACAATACATTGCAGTAAACCTGGTGTTGCTATTAAATGTGCACACAGCAAGGAGCCAATTAGAGCGCTCTGGTAAGTGTATCTGTATGAAACACTTGCAGGCAAGCATCTGTTGTTCACATTTTGACCTTACATGTTTGATAGTTTTAGTGTTGAAATTTCACACAAAATGAAAAAGTAAAATTTGAAGCATATTAATTTATTGCTCAATTTCTATCCTATTTTTGATCCCTGGGGGCACCAAAACAATAATTAAAACCATATTTAATACAGTCACTCCAATATACCATTAAAATATACTTAACCATTAAAAACAATTTTAAAATTTATAACATTTAAAACATTTAATACATTATAATTTGTCAATTAGAACTTTTAAAACATTTTCAAAAATTATAATAAAACACAAAATCTTTAGGGTTTCTCCACAGGAGATACATTTGTTTTTTCCATGAGAATCTAAATGATTCTCATGCTGTCTGTGACTCTGTAATAGCGCTGTGGTGTAACTGCTTCCCTGAACTAATTTGTTGTCCTCCCCATCAATATTCTGTAATTGGAAAATTGTTACTTATGGGGTTTTTGTATGTTCTTTGTACACACCTTCTTTGTAGGTGGGGTATACAATTAACACCTTAAAACCAATTGTTGGGCATTGTCAACAACCCAAGTGGGGGCTGGGACACTTGGAGGGGTTGCAAAAAGCTAGGTGGTGCCATCTTGGAATCTGACATTGGGCACTGCCATTTTCCAAGCTTGGCTGGAGGCAGTGGCATCACCAAGATGGTGCGGCTGGTGCAGGCCGCACTGGGTGATGTGCCACTGCGGGGTGATGTGCCAGAGGAGTTTGACACTCCTCCAGCTGGCCCCGGGTGTCTGTGCACCCATTTGAGCCTGCTCTGGAAGCTGCTGCTCCACTTTGGAGCAGGCTCAAATGGCCGTTCCAGTCTCTGGGCATGCACAGTGGTAGAGGCATGTTCCAGTCCCTCTGTGCATGTCCAGAGAAAATGCAAAGGGAGCCATCATGTGGATTGACCCACCCACACTCCGCCCCTCCCTGCCCACTGCCCACCCATTGCTCTGCCCATTGCATCATTGGAAAGTCCCCCGACAGCTCCCATGCAGCCACTGCAGCCTCACTTACAGCCTCAAGAGCCATCAGCGTCCCCCCAGCACCTCCGTCCCCTGCTGCCTTTGGAGTCCCCATACTGCTCCACCTCTAACTCCGCAGTTCCCACCTACCCAGCCCACCCAGATACGTAACTCCCCCTTCTTCCAAGAAAGAGCATTAGGCTTGCAGCCCAAGCCTCCCTACTCAGAAGTAAGCCCCTTAGCCTACAATGGGACTTACTCCCAGGAAAGTTTATTAGGTTTGCAGCCTTGCAGTCCAGACCTGAGTCTGTCTACTTGGAAGTAAGGCCCTTTACCTATAATATTATGTTGAAATGAAATACACAAGAGCAATGTGAGTGTTTTTAGCTTTTATTTTAACATGTCCTATATTTGTCCTCCATTTTGCTTTCATGTCCTACATTTTGAGAGTCCTTGTCCTCTTCTTGTTGTTGTGGCATATGGTCACCCTGCTGCAGAAGGAAGTTCCATTTTCATTGCATTGATCCAATTGAAAGTGAAACACTATATTGATTATTAATTTATACACTATATTGATTATTAAATTTAAAAATATTGAATATAATTTAGCACACATAATTTATGAATTACAAGCACACTACTTTCTGTCTGCTCACAAGGAAATGGAGGACAAGGAAGGCTTTTCTCCATGACTCAAGGCTAAAAAAGAGGACATACAGTACGGTGAAAAAATAAAACCATCTTAACAGGATAGGAAATGATATCACCCAGCTTTAACAATAATTTTTTTAAAAAAAATCAATATTACCTGTTGCGCCAGTTATCATTTTCAGTGTTGGAGGTGGCTGCCTTCTGGAGGGGTGATACCACTACTGACCGAAATAGCTAAAAATCATGGTTTTTAGGAATAATCCCATCATATTATATACTGTTAGATCTGTAATTTACAGCAGAATGTAATGGAATAAACCACTTTGAAATATCTTTATTCTATATATGTGTGGCCATAAAACAAATGGAGGCAGAGCAATGACACATAGCCCCCTGACCTTCTCTGATGCACTGGTCTTCCGCACAAGGTGATGCGAACCCTAGTGACACTCCTGGCTAGAGGGGCTACCTACAGAGAGTCTGTAGCTTCCCCTTTGCCCTCCACTTGCTCCAGTTAAATACTATGGGGCTTGCTTCTGAGTAGACATGCAGAGGATGGAGCAAATGGGCTGCAATCCACAGAAAGTTTTATTGAATCCATTATCACAGAGATGGCAGTCCCTGTTTGATTTCACTTCTGGCCATGATATCACTTCCAGGTAGATGACATCACTTCAGGGGGGTCCTGAGCAGATTGTCATTCTCAGAAGGGAGTCCTGGGTTGAAATGCTTGAGAACCACTGAATTTAGAGGTTGCATCTTCTGCTTATATATAAGGATCATGGGAGCTGCATTTTTTCTTGTAGTGGTGATCTTTATGCCATAGTGACTCTGAATTCCTTCACAAGTGCTGCCTCTGCATGTGCTCTCACATATGTCCCATGATGAGGGGGGAGGAGGCTGGATGAGCAAGTAGGCAAGCTTAGTGCGTGGATGTGAGCCATGGCAGCTTTTATCTTGTCTTCTCAGTGAATGGTACTTTGAACCAGCCAAAAGTGCAATGCAAAACCTCCTCCTCCATACCAGTTCTGTTTCAAATGAATAGAAGTGTTATGTGTATCATTATGTGTACCCATCATGTATCGCTTCTGTTCAGGGCACTGAATGTTGAGCTTCTGGTAAAGAAAGGGAGAGAAATGGAAGGAACTCCCAAAATTAAATAGATGAATATGCTATAAAGTAAAGATGTCCCTCGCAGGTTGCTCTGCTAGACTGAATCTAGGGCATTGTATTTCTAGGGTCATACAGCCAGCATTGTCCAATGACACCTCTGTGGACATGTGGCCAACATGTGCACAGAGTGCTGTTATCTTCCCACCAAGGTGGTACCTACAGTATTTATCTACTTGCATTTCCATGTTTTCAAACTGCTAGGTTGGCAGGAGTTGAGCAATTGATGGGAGCTCACTCCATCTTGCAGTTCTCGGGTCTCAGACCACTGACCTGCTAATCTTCAGAGTGACAGGTACAGCACCTTTAACCTCTAAGCCAACTGCAGCTCCAATTAGATGAACAGAAAACCCCAAATAGAAGGCCCACATTTTATCTCCATGCCTACTTGGTACTTTGTAATCACAGGGTTGATTAGGAAAAGTGATTTGGAGTTATGACAGTTTTTATTTTTCTTCTCCTTTCTTCATCCAGCAGTTCTCCAGCAATAGGGTTTCCACAGCAGCAATCCTCTTCCAGCTTGTTTCCAGCAAGCTGGAACAGGATCAGAGTCCCCAGTGGAACACCAGGCTGGAGAGGATGGCAGGCAGATGGACTGGGATCTGCTCAGTTTGCTGCCCCTCCAAGATTGCTGGGACAATTTCAAGTCACGTCATGGCAAGGCGATCTTGGCTTTCTTGCATCTGACAATTTAGTATGTGTGCAGAGAGAGAGAGAGAGGGCGAGAGCATGCTCACTCTTTTCCATGTGCCAGACATATAACTCTCATCAGAGCAAGAGTAAGCAAGAGGTTGCCCCTCTGGGACTAAAACAGAGATAGAACTGACTAAGATATCATTTCTTTTCTGAAATGACTCTAAATTGTTGACAGCTGCCATGAAAAATCCAAATCCTTTTGTTTCTCTGACTTGTAAAGTCTCCTATGGAAGCAAAGATTTTTAGAAGTCTTAAGGGAGCCTTTTTCAAAAAAAAATTATGTAAAGACAGGCCACATTTTCTTGAGCTTTTTGACCTATTTGAAAACATCAGGAAAACATATTTTTCTCTTATCCCTTTTATCTGTCTGGGGAATATTAAATTCTATAATTCCCCAGATGCTGGAAATGAACTCATTTTCAATCTTTGCTCATAACTTTATCCCACTTGGGGAGGGACAGTGAAAATTCACTGTGAGTGGAGCTCTCCTGTGTTTTTTCTTTTTCTTTTTTCACAAGTCCAGCCTGTTCTATATAATCATCATCCATTCTCCCTTGTTAAGAGCACTGCCACTTCCAAAGTGGTTTTCCACAATGTTTAGTATATACACAAGGATAAGATCATCACATTGAGATGAAATTGTTATTTTGGAGTGTTTGTTCAGACCCTGAATGGCCATATGTTCTCTCTTTTCCCAGTCTTGTGTCCTGGGAAAAGTCTGCATTGTCTTGCAAAACGCTTTCAATTCAAGTTACTCTCAATTCAAGAGAGTAATTTTCCTATATTTCCATGCTTTCAAATTTTAGATTGGCAGAAGTTGGAGCCAGTGATGGGAGCTCTCTCCAATGTGCAGCACTCAGGTCTCAAACTGCTGACCTGCTGATGGCCCAGCTAAGCTACACTGGGCTAGTGTATTTGTGCCATATCCTGAGGTGGGCTGGTATTGTGCTATATCCTGAGATTAAAAGGTAGGGGTTGGCCTAAGACTCAGAATTTTTTGCCATCACTTCCAATTTTACTCTGGCTTATCATGGACCCCTATGGGTCTACTCAGATTTATTCCTGCTCCTTAGGTGGCCTAAGAAATTGTGAGAGGGTATGTTTGCCCTGGAAACAGGCTCTGGATACAGCCTAACTGCACTGTTCTAGGCTATGCTGAACATGTCCTTAACAAGCCTCTCCTGAACTGCCTAGGCTGGCAACCTAGGCCAGCCCAGGTCCATGTGTCTTGGGCCAGCCTAAGTTGACTTTGCCAGCCCAAGCTTTTCTGGTGTAACAGCACTGGCCTATCTTGGAATAGGGCCAGCCCAGTGATTGATAGGCTAGCCCACTTCAGGATTGCAGCCTAAAATGCTGAAAAAAAATTATTAACAAGCAAAACCATCATTAAGTCATGGGAGGGAAGGACAACACATTAGTTCAGGGAAACAGTCAAATCACAGTACTACACAGATGGCAAACAGCCACCTATCAACTAAATAAATCAAAAATTTGAATGCTCATTTGGATGTCTATCACATGAAAAGGTGCGCTAGCCTAGTTAGTGCCTTGGCAATGGGAATGACTGCTGACCCCAAGTAGCAGTAGACTGAGAGAAAAAAACTTTCAAACAGGCATGAAAACTGAATGTACAAGAGGGTTTTTCTTGTACATTTTTCTCTCCCCCCCTCCCCCAGTCATGGCAATTTTCACAATGAAGATCAAACCTCAAAAAATCAGCATAACACTAACGTGAATAGTGTTATAAAAATACATATAAAGTTCTGTTCAGAGTATTCTGGACAACTTGGGAAAAATTATATGGAAGGCACAGAATGCTTTCTGTGCATGGTCTCTGCACAGACAATACTGTTCATTATACATAAAAACTGAATGAGACAGACATGATTCAGGCTTTTACAAGGTCAAATAAACTTAAAGGAACAAAAAATGTGTGATATAGTAATCATTTTCACAGCTGCTGGTAAGAATTATGTCCATTATGGTTAATGGTGGCAAAGAGACATAGAAATTTCAAAAAATAAAAAGCAAGCAAAATATTAGCAGTCTCAAAGGAGTCTCCAGGAATGGTAATACCAAAGCTGTGTATATACTCTGATTCAATTCTAGTTTGGAATTTGCTGCTAAGGGCAGAATTTAGTATTGTGAAAATACTGAAGTCTTTTTTCTTAGACAAGTTTCTAGCCCTTAATATGGCAAAGTTAAATTCAAGAATTTTTGTATTTCTGCATGTCTGTGGGTGTGCAAACACTATATTGGCAGTCTTATGTTCAAAAGTTGTTGCTTTTGTGCCTGTTAAGTTTACTGTACTGCCCCATAACTAGAAGAACAATAATGATATAAAATATTGTGAAACAAAAGAACACTGCAAAATTGACTCATATAAATTTTCCTGATTTATATTTCTTACACAATTTGTTTATTACAGTGCAGAATTTTGGTTTAAATAGCAATGTTAACAACAAACAGGAGTGTCACGTGTGTAAAAAAAAAGATTAGGATTGGCTTAAGTGCACCTCAGTGTGAACAGTTGGAAACAAGTAAGCTCCAGTAAGAGGATAATCCCAAATCCTAGGAACCATTGGACAAAGGAATTAAATGTTTTCATAAACTTTTGTTGAGAGTTGGACTGCAATAATAAAATATCAGTGTAATCAGTTGAAAAGTTGAACAGAAATAAGGAGAAAGCAACCATGTCAAAGTCTAAAACCCCATAAAGATGCATTTGCATGCAACCTCTCTGAAACAAATTCCACTTGGAATTCTTTGTAGGTTTAAATCAGATTATTCCACATAGAGCAAAAGGAAGCACAAACCCTAGCTTAAGCCTGCTCAGGCCCTTCATCCATTTATGGGAACTATTGCCTTAAAATGTACAAGAAAGGGGAACCATTTCCAAAGCACAGTGTCAAATCTGAATGTTGAGTGCGTGAGTGTTTGCAAGTCTCAAGGGACATTAGGCACATTATAATTTGTAGTAGATCTGTTAATGATTTGTATGGTATACTTGGTAAAGATGGTTTAAAAGGTAATGCTAAGGAGTTAATCCATGCAGCTTCAACAAATCTGGCGATCATCTAATAGGAAATGGGTGCCATGTTGGTTGTCAACTCTAATATTTTCACCCAGCTTAGATCCTTATCCATGCTTTTTCTATTATGTTTCTCAGTTAAGTTTTGCAAGCATCAGTATCTGTCTCTCACACAAGAGCTCCCAAAGTGCCTCTGGCAAAGTGTCAAAGCTAACCCCAACATTTTGAAATCTGTGTGGAGAGTTCAAATTGGTTGTACTTCCTCCAGTCCTACCATCTGAGAGGTGAAGACTGTTTGTGTGTTAAGTTTCAGGATGACAAGGGATAAGGTATTTGGGGAAGAAAACCCAAGAACTTATGCTGAACTAGTAAAGAAATTAAAAAGCTGACATCAAACCACACAAACCATTCTCCATTCTTTCCAGAACACATTTTGTTTCAGGAGTTTGTACAATGTGCTTTCTTTATATATTTTTTCATTTGAACATAATGATGAACAGCTTTAAATATACAGGCAAATTCTAATTTTTACTTTTTTATGGAGACAGTAAATGCTATGCAGCTGGCATGTGTCAAAGTGCTGAAGGCTTTTCTGGAGACATCAGAAACCACAGAACAAAGAAACGTGACTTTGGGATTTTGATAATTGTAAAACAGACACACATTTTGACTTTCAATTAAGTAGATATTTTGAAGACACAAACGTTGTTCCACTGAATGGATGGACATGACACGTGGCACTCAGAACTGGAAGGAACCTCAAGTAAAAGTTATCCTGGAGTATAGTGAACAAGGCACTGTAATGCATCCTCAAAATAATTGTGCAGCCATTCTGGAAGATTAGTTGATCAATAAAGAGGTTGCATGAATGTCCTCTGTTTTGCTTTGTTTCCCAATTTGCTGTCAGTTTTGTCCTGTCACTACAGAGCTCTAGTGCAAGATGTGGGACAGGGGAGGAGGAAGCTGAGGGGAAACACTGCATCTGATCCTCTGTTCACCCACAAGTACAAACAGCTGCAGCATGTGCGCATAGAGGCTACAGGATTACTAAAGCCTGTAGCTTGACAACTACAGAACTGTGGATGTGAATAGTTATGAATGAAAGTGACAAGGTTTTGCCTAAATCATTTTGCTATGGAGAAAGGTTCTGTCTGCCAATTGCCTCCATCCTTCTCCTCCCACATCATAAGTTTCATTTATTGTGGTTAATCCTTTGAAATCATTCTTTGGATCATTTTATTGTCATTTGCAGATTGTCAGGGAAATTAGAGAAAACCAAAGCAGAAAAAATAAATTTCTTCCCTCTGATTGAGCATAAAGGATAACAATGGGTTTTCAAAAGTTTTGCCTGAAGAGAAACATTAATTTTTTTTAAGACATGAAGGTTGTATGACTAATGCCCTGATTTCTTTCTTCCTGCTATAATCTCTGGTCAAATAAGCCTTGCTCGTGTTTTTTGAACTAGTGCAAAACCTGCAGAAGTCATCAGAGGTAGCAATAAGATAAATTCTAAACACACACTATTGTGAAATTCTGATTTAATGGACTATAATGGAGGAGGAGTGTACACTGGACTAATGGAGGAGGAGTGTACCCAAATCAAGTCAGTATCCAAATCAGTCAAATCCAAATGCACTGAAGTCAACAGAGATGTGCATTCTCAAAACATTTATGTCTAGTATTTATGTCTAGTATTTAATGGAGCAAAAATGCCTGGTTTTTTTGGGCAGGCATTTTTGCTCCATTAAATACTAGCCATAAAACTTTGAGGTCCATTAATTAAACGGTTTTCTGAATATGGGGCATATTTATAACTCTTTAATATGGGAAACTTTTATCTATGAGAAACGGAAACTATTGCCTCTCTTTAGAAATTAAGCAGGCAATTAGGCTCTTTAGTTGCCTTGTTTATTGTGGCCACTTCAGTCAATCTTCAGGTTGACAAGCACAGCAACTTTAACCACTGAACCACCACAGTCTAGTCCATAAGCAAACAGAAAATCTATGCTTCACACATGACCACAACTATAGACAGTAACAGGAGGGGGGAATCACTCTATTACACTTGAAATGTGTCAGGATCAGGCTAGTGATCCTTTGAGAATTTAATTCAAGTGTGCAATTGCATTAAAAAGATGCAGAATCATAGATTACATTATCTGCATACATAAACAACAATTTAAGGTTGGATTGTTTTTGCTGCAGCATTTTTCTGAAGTAGAAATGACCTTTCCCAATAATTTAAACTCTCCATTAGATTGCATTGTGGATGTGGTGTGTCTACTGCCAAACTGCTGTTTTGGTAAAAGTTAATAATCAGTTGTCTGGATTAGCGTACCTTAAACATTTCAAGGTTTCATCTCTCCTGTTTTATTTAATTCCACTTGTCATCAAGATCGATGATAGGAACCTTCTAATTTAGTTCAAAGAGGTTTTGGTTTTTTTAAAACTACTGTTGGAAGCTGTTTTGCATATATTTTGTATTTTATTCTCTTCAGTCAGGTACCTTTTCTCTTTGTTTTCAGGTGATTCTCAATCCAATATTCTTTTTATAGTATAGATACAGTACAGTCCACATTTCCTCTGAAATATGTCTAAGATACAGACAAGAAATCTTTTGCTGTAATAAGAAAGGACTGTCAGTGAAATGTCAACTGTCTTAAGCTCAGCAGGGCTATGGCTCAGTGCTAATTCCCCACAATCATGTTGAGGTTTTCTTTTCCAACCATGGAGAATTTTGTGATTTTCAGCCCAGATTGTAGAGCAGATCTGTTGTACACACACTTCTATCAGCAGGATTGTCACCACACATGCGTTTTCTCCCAGCTGATCCATGTACATGTAGAGTTGTTTGCCTATGAGGTGCTTCATGAAGGAATTTTGTTTGGTGATTGTCCAAAATTTAGAAAAATATCAATATTTTTCTCAGAATAGAACAATTTAGGTGAAGAACCAAAATGTTTGACTCAGACATGACTGTGCAACTACTTTCTGTTCTGGCATAGACTTCTATTAAAGAGAGTGGCATAGCTAACCATCATGTAGCAAAGTTCAAAATGTTGCCCCAGAAGTGATGTCACCCCTGAGTACTTTTAAAAAGAAAATTGGGGAAAACCTGCCTCCTCCTCCTCAGCAACTCGAAGATTTTGTTGCCCCCACCCCCTTATCCCACAAGAACAAAATCAAATTTAATTAAGTAAAATAATGAACTTTGTGTCCCTTATTGGTTCAGGAAACTATGGTGGGGCAAAGAGGAATGGTTATTCTTTCCCTGCTAACTATAAGAGGAGCACCACTTAGAAGTGCCTATATATCCAATTAGCATGGGTAACTGTATAATGATATATGTACTATATGTGGAAAGGAGAGCTGATCCATATTCACACCTTTTTATTCTGTAAAGTATCAGGAAGGTATCTCATTGGCTCACAGAACAATCAGTATTATGGGAAAGTTTAAAAAATCCACTTTTTGTTCCATAGGCTTTCGTGTTTTCATTTTCTGGTTAATTGGGCATAACCTTTGATAGAATATAGGTATTACAATGCGTCATTGCATTCTGCATTAAATTACCATTCCAACAATATATAACATGATGGTATTATCATTCACACATATCCGGACCCCTGAATATACTTGGCTCAACAAAATAATTTCCTTTCTCTCTTCTTGGCTGGTTCTCCTATATACCAGAGCCAGCACAGCTTCAGAGTATGCTTTTCTTCAGTTACATCAGTGTTCTTTATAACACTAAGGCTGCAATCCTAAAGACACTTTCCTGGGAGTAAGACTCATAGAACACAATGGGGCTTACTTTTGAGTAGACATGGTTAGGATTGTGCTCTTACATTCCTGAACATTGATAAATGCACAGTGGATGTAGAAGCTTGATGATGGCCTTGGTTGCCCCCTTTCTATGTATTTTCCAGTTTGCCACTTTCACCGCATTAGGCATACATGTGAGATATGTATTTGGAGGCACTGTGCCCCTGAACATGAATGTAGAATATTGTTATATTCATATTTTCAGGATATATTGAAGTCAACAAGAGAAAGTTGCTGAAAGCGCTGAAAACTAAGTCAGGCTCGGACTGCCAGTTGGCATAATAAAGTATGCCAATACATGGCCAAGGAAAAGTTGATAAGGATAAGACCTGGTGAACACTAGTGAACACTGAAGAAGGAAACAGAAGGCCTGATACTTGCTGCCCAAGAACAGGCAATCAGGACAAATGCCATCAAGGTCAGAATTGAAAAATCAGCCCATGACCCAAAATGCCGGCTCTGCAAAGAAGTGGATGAAACCATCGACCACATTTTAAGTGGTCTGACTACAAACTGAGGCACGACTCTGTTGCCCAGATGATCCACTGGAATCTATGCCAAAACTAACTAACTAACTATCTATCTATCTATCTATCTATCTATCTATCTATCTATCTATCTATCTATCTATCTATCTATCTATCTATCTATCTATCTATCTATCTATCTATCTACAGTATTTATATACTGCTTTTCAACTGAAAAGTTCACAAAGCGGTTTACAAGAAAATGAAAAAATTAATAGCTAATTAATAGCTGATGGGTCCCTGTCCCCAAAGGGCTCACAATCTAAAATGCAAAAGAACACCAGCAGAAGCCACTTGAACAGACATTGCTGGGGTGTGTAGGGCCCAGTTACTCTCCTCCTGCTAAATAAAAGAGGAACACCTATTTGAAAGAGTGTCTCTTATAATTTGCCACTGGCAAAAAAATGGTGGGACCACAAGCCTGAAAAAGTGGTCACAAATGGACATGTCAAACTTCTGTGGGACTTCAGGATACAGACTGACAAGATCTTGGAACACAATACTCCAGATATCACAATTATAGAAAAGATTTAAGTGCGGCTCATTGACATTGCCATACCTGGTGACAATAGAATTGGAGAAAAACAACTGGAAAAAGTTTCCCGATACCAAGATGTAAAAATTGAATTGCAGCAACTCTGGTATAAGCCAGTGCAGGTAGTTCCAGTGATACTTGGCATGCTAGGAGCAGTGCAGATGGTTCCAGTGGTAATTGGCACACTGGATGCAGTGCCGAAAGACCTTGGCAGGCACCTGAAAACTATTGGCATTGACAAAATATCACTCTGCCAACTGCAGAAAGCCGCTCTTCTGGGATCAACACGAATTATACGCCGCTACATCACACAGCCCTAGACTCTTGGGAAGGGTCCGACTGGTGATGTCAATGAAACCAGCATGAAAATGTTCGCTGTGTATTTATGGATAATAATAATAATATTTGATACCTTTGTGATTCCTAGTTCCTTGGATCGGAACCGAATCACAATAGAGCCAATTCCAGTCCAACACCTGGCGACTGTGAAATAGTACATCATCATCATTAAGGATACTAATATTAAGGATATAATAATTTTGGCAGGGGAGCCATGGCTGTCTGTGAACTATGCAGGCACGGCTCAGGGAGCATGGTCATGCATGATGTCACATGTGCAATGGGTCACAGAGTTACCTCAGTATGCCCCTTCACCCCAGGTCAGCACAGAATTTGCGCCAGGACTTAGACAGACCTAACTGCAGATTAGGATTGCAGCACAGACAAGAAAAGAGCTATTCCAGCACTGTGCCATCTACTTTCTGTCACTGAATGGAGCTAGAAAAGTACTGCTTGAGTGAGAGATAAATTATAATTTATATATATATATATACTGGTAGATAGTGCTGCACATTACCAAGTAAGTCAAGTTTAGTGCAAACTGGGATGTGTTTCTGTACCTTATAGCTTTAGAAAATGCATCTTTTAAAAAAATAATCAGCTTTTTCTAGACTTGAAAGCAGGAGGAACAGACCAAGCTACCTCTACCTCTACAGCATAGCCTAGCTGCAAATACCACCATCCTGCTCCATATCAGTAAGGAAGGAGAACAAGGAATTTTCCAATTATGGAGTCCTATCTTCTCATGACAAGGCCATATGTATTATTTTCTTGTCATGAAGAAATATTGAGGTTTTGATCACAGTCCAGTAGTGGAAAATTGACAGGGGATAGCTAAATTTAGCACAAATAATCCTGCTTGAGGGTTCTGGATGATGATGAGTCTTAATCTGAAGACTCATAGAGAGCATCCTTCTGTTTTTGGGCTTTGAGATTTATTAGCAACCGAATGCTGAGAAAGTTTTAAAAATAAAATCTATTTTTTTCTTTCTGGTAAAAATCATAGTGTGGAAAGAGGCAGATCTTAGAATGTAAAAACACAGATGCTAGAAGGAGACACAGAAGCACAACATATGGAGAAGTTATTTTAAAAATCGTACAAGCAAATATGCAATTCATTTGGAACTCTTATTCTTGTACTCTCCCATTCCATATGACATATGTGCTTGGAATCAAGGGCTGTTCTTGTTTTCCCAGAACTAAGGGTTGTTGATATTTGGAAATAAGATGTTGCTCTGAACATGGAGACTTCTATTATGCTTCACAGAAAACCTAGTCTATGCAAATCAAATCCTTATTAAAGACAGGGACTACACATTGCAAAAGTGAACTCAATGCCTGCCCGAGGAATGAGGAAGAAGGCTGTCTCATTTTTCTGGGAAAGTTTAAGATATAGTGCTCCCACAAATGAGGAGTGTAAATCATTTGCTTTAACTTATCTAATGAAAGAGTGGAGTTGGCGGACAAAAATGCATCTGCATTCAAGAATGCATGTCCAATGACCTAAAAATGTGCCTGGATCCAGACATTATTTGCAGCTACTGGAGTTCCAGTATGCACATGGAACTCCCCCACAAGGCTGTCAGAGGCTTCCTTTCCCATTCCTATTGAGCAAAGGAGACTTTGGATCAGAAGCTTAGTGCACTCAAAAGAGTACATCAAAAGAGACTGAGACTATGCAATCTTTCTAATAACTATCCTTATTGAAACTCTAGTTTCTCCGATTGTGGCTATTTGAAGTAACCAACTCATCTCCATGCCTTTCTCAGAAGTTCACTGCAGATAAAATGCACATGAGAGGAGCAAGTGGTATTTCAGCAGTAGGTTCTGTACATAACAAGTCCCTACAGCTGCCTATTGAATATTCTCTACACATTATTTGGCATCCTGCAAAGTAGGGCTTTATTATATGTTGAAATTGGGTACACTGGATGCTCATTGGGTATACTGGATCATCAATCAGGTATGCATGATGTTGCCTCTTTTCTCCTCATGTTCCCTAAATTTGAAAAGAAAGCAAAAGAGGAAAGCACTATTGTTCACCACAGTCCTCTTCATCACTAGTGGCATCACTAGAGAGATGTAGGGAAGGTGGGTCACACCAGGTAACCTGTAGAGGGATATGTGTGTGACACCACTACTGGCAAATATTGTTAAAATCTTGGTGTTTGTGAACAATATCATCAAGTTATATATCATTTGATGCATATTTTCAGACAGAAAGCAATGGACCAAATTGGGTTGAAGTATCTCTATCATAAGTTATAGGCAAAAAAAAAACCCAGCAGGAGTGAGATGATAGAGCATCACCACATACACCCCCAAGCATTGCTTTGCACACTGCATGGCAAGAGATTTGATGCTACCGGCTTCTTTCACCAAGTTACACACCAAGTTACACACCAAGTTACACACCAAGTTCCCGGCTTCTTTTACCAAGTTAGTGATGCCACTGTCCCCACACTTCCATTCACCTCTTCAGAGCCAAAGAATGAAGAGGTGAGGAGAGGGCAAGTCGCACCAAGAGTTCTTGAGCCCAGACTGTAGGGTATTATTGCACCTGCTGGTCTATACATGTTCTGCATAACATCTGAAAAAGCTCATGTTCATGCAAACTGTATTCACACAGGTTCTGGTGGCCCTGTTAAAAGCACATACAATTCATTGAATCCAATTTTTATAATCATGATTTATAAAAATTTATAAAACCCACATAAAAATTTATATGTATCTATTGAACACATATTTTTATAATTTTCTTGTGCCTTTCTACACTTAGTGCTCTGTGGTCATCAGGAAAGAAATATCTAATTAAAAAGGAAGCATGTATCATACCAGCACCATGGGACCCACTGCTCCCACTGTCGATAGTAGTCATGTATTATGAAATGAAATGGTCTCAGGATGTTTTCCTTCTACTGACATGCCTCCAATGACTTCAGTGAAACCACACAATTGTGGTACACCACACCAAAGTGGAGTTGCATTAAGCTGACAGGTCTGGCTTCTGGCTTAGTGAAAGTCATTTGTGGTGCATCCGATTATCATGCCAAAATACTGTCAGTTTGACCAAAACACAGTATTATCTCTTCATCTTGGTGAGTTCATTCACAGATATGGCAGAAGTGATAAAATTACACAGCTGGAAATCAGTTCAGGCTTGTGATAATAAATTTATATTATGTCATTGTTCACGGGGAATAATATGATCTTATTTTTCAGAGAGTAATATTGTTAAGTGTAATAACAAAAGAATATTGACTGCTGCCTATCTGCAAGCACACATTAGGAACAAATAAGGGTTTGCACAAATATACATGAAAATTAATAGCTTTCCTGATCTGAACTCATGTTTCTCATGCTCTTTGGATTACAAAAGGGTTATCCTTCTGGCGTTGCACCCCAGGGATTAACATCTGTGTAAATGTGGTGATATAAAAAGGCCTCAGCGATGAATCCAGGAATTGTTCTCATTGACATTAGCTGATACTTTCCCTTGGAGAAGGCTCTTTCGCAGGTGCACCAGTGACCACACACTAATTGAAAGGATTATTTTCATAAGATTCTGTGTAGTCTGTGAGGTTTTCCTTGAAGAGCATAATTGTTATAAGCAGCTGTTAGAAGCAGTTTGTTTTTAATTTATTCGACACAACTAAGCTGCACAAAGACATTTGTAGATTTCGCTTTCCTTCCAAAATGCAACCATAAATAAGTGCATATCATTTTTATGTGGAAGATATTTGGGATCCCATTGCAGTGAGCAGGAAAGATAAATTACCTTAAAATATAATTTTCCACCAGCACTTTTTTTCTATTTTTATCTTAATCCTCACTACAAATCTTTAATGCTCGGCATGTCTGCACAACACCTGTTAGGATTAAGTGACCAGACTAGCTCTAGGAGCCTCTGCATTTTGCACTGCCTGCTATATAGTATCCTGAAGTTATACTATATGTTTCCTTTCACTACAGAGGATTCTTTCCTTTTCTTGGGTGACTGCCAGGCTTGTCACCACAAGGCCAGCTTTAATATCAGGGAAAAGGTTTCCTGATGGGATCAAATCTGTCTTTTACAAGTCAAACTACTGTTACAAAAAGCTGTCTTTAAATCATGCGGAACTGTCACATAGCCATAGTCTTACAAAATGGTGGCATTCCATTGACCTCTATTCTATAGGTCATGCGTGTCAATGTTGAAATGGCACATTTCTTTCAAAAGAAATTGCACTGTAAACTCTCTGTTAATTCCCAAAATCTTGCTAGGCTTCCACTGTCTTATGATTAAAATCCTAAGTGCAAGTGATATGTTCACTGTCAGTGCCTGGGCTGCTTTAGGAGCAGAATCCTTGCAAATCTGTGTCTTAAGCCTTTGGGCCACTGCCCGCGTACCAGCCAAATCTGTCTCAAAGTCTTAAGATTTTGTTATGTTTGCTCAGCTTACAGGAAGAATCTTCCTACCAGATCTATGTAAACTGAACATGTTGGAAAAGGTCGGCCTGCATTTCCTTTACTTCTCATGCCATCGCTGAGGCAGAAATGGGGGCTATTTTAACCCCGGGTCATTCTGAGCAGACATCTCAGTGTGTCTGAAGCTCTGCTGCCTTCAAGTTCTTTTGTTCTAGTATCCAACTGGTATCTGACTGCATGTGCATTTCTTGGTCCACAAACTGTAATGTTTAATTAGCAGCCTTTGTTTCTTTCCCCAGCCTCTGCTGGGAAGTTCAAGAGCCTTCACAATGAATTGCTGTCAGAGGAGCTCAGGTTTGAGTTTATCACAGCACAGCCAAAGATTTTGTTTGGCACAAAGCACAAACAGATTGCAGCGGAGCCCTGTGCAACAAGATGGGGCCAAGACCCGTTATTTTGCAGTCCAGCTGAAGTCTGCCTTCTTTGTCCAAACAAGTTTCATTCCAATGGATATTGACTTGCTGTACCTAAAAGGAGAATATGTGTCTAACAAGTCTATAACAAGAACAAATATCCACAATCAAAAGCTGCTTGCAAGTTCTCTTCTCTTAATAAAAAAGATTTTAAAACAAGCAGAAAGAAAAGCAAAATTTTCTATGCAGAAGCCAAAACAGAAACATATATGAAATGGTAGAACTTACATGGCCCACAACCCAATTGCAACTTTGTGATCTAGACAGCCTGATAGGTAGTAAACATAAGGCTGGATTAGTATCATGACTTCATTGTCAACAACCCAAAGAAGATTAAAAACAAACTACTTCCATCAAAGACTGAGGTGGAACTAGAACTAACGGTGCAGGACAGAGGAAATGCAAAGAAGTGGAAGAAAGTTCCCATATTTGCATTATAGCCTGCTTTCTGGGCCTGCCCACACTTGGTATCACCAACTCCCTAGCATTCACCACAGCACCACCAGTGACACCTGCATCTATAAAAGGGATTGTAACAGCACCAGAGAGTTTTCATATAGACCCGAAAGGGGATATCTCCCCCAATTCTCACTCAAGGCATTTCCTAGACGCAGCCTGTGACAGCACAGCCTGTCCAAATATAAATCCACTTCATAAGCAAAGTGTTGAGATGAGCCATTTTCCTAAATGAACCACCACAAAGAGGTAAAGATACAGAGGAGGGCTGTGCCTTCCCTGCAGGGAGACATACTATTGTGTTTTATATTAATTTGTTAATTTATTGGTTAATTGATAGGACCAGGCTGCTCCATTCTGCTCAGATTTGCACCATCTCTGGGATGGTACAGATCCAAGTTAACCCATTGAAGCTTCTGTGGCTCTTCCCGGAATAAAGGGAAAAGTTCCCCTTTTCCTCGGGCTGTGTCATAGCCAGCCCCAAACTTGTAATGGATAAAGAGCAGGCACACCAGCTGGCCTGTCCCAGTGTAAGTTAGGATTCTGCACTAAGTATAACAAAATGAAGGGGGTGGGTGGGTAGAAAGATTCATTTCTGCTGTTACATCTTAATGAAAAGAAATCATTTAGCACAGCTCTGTAATCGACCCCAATTTCTAATCTCATAGGATATTAACTTCAAAAACTTTGTGATGAAATACATTGGCAGCATACCAGAATATAACATTTTTTTCCATAGAACTGACCCAAGTTTATGTTTTGCTTTCTTTTCCTAAAACAAAAGGGAAAAGTCCATTTAGATCACTTTGTTAATTGCTTGATAACATTTCTGTTAGCAGAATTTTTTCAACTGGGTTCATTTTATACATTCGTGAAAGATGATATAAAGCTGCCCTGTGGGATAAAAAAAGTTAGAAAGGAAATTATGTTTCAGATTACAAAACATTGCTATGGGATTACAGATGGTATTTCTGTAGGATTAGGCTATAGATGTATCTCAGTTATAAAGCTTAAATAGCTGAAAATTTATCTGGATAGCTGCAGGAAAGAAAGTCATTAAGAATGTGAAAACAATTTTATCGAAGTCAGATCTTGGCTGATTTTTAAAATTAAATAACACATCACAGTAGATGTGTTTTTGAATGAATATTTCTTTTCCTTATGGGTACAATCCAAATTATGTCCTATGGATGCCAATGGGTTCAAATAGCTTTACTTCCATGAAAATGTATGCAGGTGGAATAGAGCTGGTGAAGGAAAAGCAATCAGTGAGAAAGATGTCCAAAGCTTTTTGGAAGACATGGATGTTTTCAGAAACAGCAGAAAGCTACAGAAACAGTTTTTCAATCTGCAGTGTCACAACTCCTTCTAAATATGAAGCCATGGAAATACACATGAAAACTCTTTCTCAGAGATAGATCTTCTCTGTGAGCACATGTAGGCTGAATACAAAGATTCAGTAGTACATTAAAGAAGTCAGTTCGTGCCAGTGGCAGGTCACTTAGGCACCTTTTTACACTGGGTTGTCCATGGTGCCTTCCGAGTACTCCCTGATGGTGTTTTGGGAATTATCAATGAAAGATAGGGAGGAAAAATAGAGGAAACTACTTGGAAACTACTTTCCTCTGTGGTTCAATGGTGACCGGTATGTAACAAGCTTGGTGTGAGTGGTGTGGTGTTTTGTGGGTCTGCCATCCTCTCTGTGCAGTGGGTGTGCACAGCACACTTCACAAGGGTTTAGAGCAATAAGCGAAGTGAAGATAGCTCTTCCAACCTGTCCTTTTGGTTCCAAATCAGAGTTGCTCCTGACCCAGCGGTGGGCGGTAAAATATTCCCATCGCAGGAGGGTGACATCCCAATGCAGGGGAGTGATGTGCTGATGACTGATGTGCACAGGGTTGATGTTCTTCATCACAGCACCCTGCTCCTTCCAGCATCAGTCAACCTAGCTCTGCTTCTGACTGTGGCTTTTAAATTTAGCTCTTGCCACTTTGAGTTTGATTCTTCTTATCACCTTAACGTCTCCCTTGGCTTGATAAACTAGATCAGTCTTATTTGTTCCCGTGTATCTTACTGGATGGCACAAGATTGGAATCAGGATGTTTGGAATCAGGCTGGTGAATATTGAAATATTCAGGGAGAATCATGGTTTTGTTTCTAAAATAGTGGATGGAATATATGAGGATCAAAGAAGTCAGCAATAGACGTGACCTTAGATCAAAAGAAAGGATGCCACCATCAAGTGTGGTCTGAGAAATGTAGAGAATCATTCTGGAATGTGGCTGATTTTTGCTTGTGCCTATTCATGGGGGAAAGAATGTGAAAGTTTATGAGCTCTCAGCGGACAGGTTGAAATGAGAACATTCATTCCTCTTTACCTTTGAAGCAACTTACCCCCTCCCCTCTTTTGGGCATCCTAAGCCACCATGTTAAAATTGTCTGAGTCATGCTCCTTAAAAATGTGTTAATAATGTTTTAATATTATTAACTTGTTTGTTAACTCTTTGAGGTATTAACATCATTAGGTCTTTGGATGATGCGGCAGGCTGACCTATGACAGGAGAACTAGGTGGTACTTTTCAGACAACAGAACACAGTACTTCAGTTTTATAGCTGTATATTGTGGCAGTGCCAGAGACCCATTGCTGCCACCAGCCATCTTGTCATGCTATAACTTGAGCCTGAACCCCAGGGAAAAAAGAGGTGCATTGAATTATGCACCAAAACTAATGGAGCACAGTATGTGGATAAAACCTTCCCTGTAGGAAGTCTGCCAGCAATACTGTGGGAACAGGAATTAGCCAGGCCAGGTTGGTCCTCCAAGGGGCACAGGTACTGAGGTACCCAACCTGCTTAACCCCTACACCACCATTGAAGATACAATAAAACCTTGGATTTAGAGCATTTTGGATTGAGAACATTTTGCAAGACAAGCAAACATTTCTAATAAATTTCACAATGCAAGCAAAAAAAAAAAAGTCCCTGCCAGGATAGAGCTAGTTTCAGCACTTTGTCAGCATCTGTTCATTCTCTTCTGACAGACCAGCCCATGCATGTCTACTCTGAAATAGGCCTATTACAATCATTGGGGCTCACTCCTGCATAAGGCTGGCAATGGAAAGGAGCCTGAGAGAAAAAGAACACAATCCTCCTCAAAAGGAAGCCCTACTGTGTTCAATGGGTCTTACTCCCAAGAAAGTGTCTTTAGGATTGCAGCCTGAGGGCAGGGTAATTTGTTTTATTTTTCATTATATTTAGTATTTTCTTTTTCTTTTTATTATATTACAGTATTATAATCATTTTTACATGAATATTTGTGGGTTGTTCAACAATTAGTCAGAGTTTCCATTATTTCCTATGGGAAAATTTGCTTTGATATACAAGTGTTTTGGATTACGAGAATGCTTCTGGAATGAATTATGCTCGTAAAACCAGGTACCACTCCATATATGTATCCTATTTTTTATAGCTGTATGTAAAAGCCTTACAGAATATTGCACTAAGTTCATGGAGTTTCTGAGTTCTCAGACTTGTTTCAGTCAGCAGTTGCAAACAACATGACTCTTCTTAGGCTGTATAACTTCAAAGTACAAATGGAGCAGAAGTTCTGAACATTCATTCATTCATTCATTCATTCATTCATAAAAAGGACAACTTCCTACACATCCTGAATTAGCATATTAGTCTAGCTTTCTTTTTGGCGCTAGTTTTGAGTTTGTCAGGTGTTTCAGGTGTGGGTTGCTTGTTTGTATTTGCATAGGCGAGCAGGTAAACATTGTAAATGTTTAGCTGGAGTTCTACAGCCTGGCAAGACATACACCACCTGAGTTTGATTTCTACGCTTCCTTAGAACAAAACCAACTACAAGCATTCAGAAGCAATGAATCAGATGTCCAACCAAATTTTAGATATTGAAAACATTTTAAAAAGATCAGTTGAGGGTCACTTTACATTTTCCATTTAGTGTCTGAGCATTTTGCTGGAGGCAAAATTACACCCAAATCCTTGTTCATGTCAGTTTCCATTGCCTTGCAGTCTTCCAGTAGGAGCCAGATTCAGCCAACCAAAACCAGTACAACACGAATACTGCCTTTTCAGAACCTGCTAGCACTTAGCAATCTCAGTGTCAGGAAAAACATGTGCACGTCTCTGAAAAGATGAAATTTGTTTGAAGACAAAGACTTCCTTTGGGAGGAAAAAGGTTAATTCCTCATTTTTTTCTCTATTAATTTTACTTTAGACTCTCTCTCTCTCTCTCTCTCTCTCTGTCCCCCCAAAGAAACCAATCCTTCCAGAAAACAAGAAATCCATCACAGTCACAAGAGTGAAAAAGCTGGTTTGGAGGTACTGATGTTCAAACCTGAAGATTAAATGTTATCTGTATCTAGCAAGTGTCCCTTTAAAACACATGCTATGATTAACCCAGTTAGGGCATAATTCTGATTGTGTCCTGGGCCAACACAAGTTCCTTAGCCCATAAAGGTTGCAAATGTGCTACATGGATATGCACCAGCACATGGAGGCTGCATCAAGTCTCAAGAGCAGCATACAAAGGGACTTTCATGCTGGCGGAGCTTCTTCCAGGGTTGGTGGTGGATAATCCTGGAGTAGGAAGGGTCGGAAAGCAGGACTAGGACCAGGCAGATATGCCAGATCCCAACCCCATTCCTGAGATGGCATGGAGCAGCCTCTGGCTGTTTGTATCTGCTTGGCTCAGCACCACTTCCACTGCGGTACTGAATCGACCCATTAGGGCTGCTGCTGCACTTCTCAGGGAAAGGGGAAAGGTTTCCTCTTGCCCCACAGTAGCGTAGCAGCAGTCATTAACACATGCTGAAAAAAGCCAACTTTCTGCTGCAGTGCAGTTTAAGATTGTGCAGTGACACATTTACAGTTAGTGTGAGCTGTGTGGTCTAGATTCGCCCAATTACTTTACCATTGAAAAGTAATTTTTCTCTCTTTAGCTAAATCAGGAGTACAATAGAAATCTGGATGTCTTCATAATGAATGAACTTTTTTCTTTCATGTCAGGCCTCTTTTATTGTAAATCAACATCCATAGCCAACTCTCCTGCTCTCTGCTTTGTTTCTGGACTCTGTGCAGGATTGAGAGATTACGTTATTGGACACAGTGGTCAAACAAACTGTAGAATGTGTTTTTATTGCTGCAAGGCATGGCTGAGATATACATAAGAAGCAAATGAAATAACAAGATTCATAATCTGTTTCCTTTTATTTTCTAAAATCAAGTTTAATTTTTAGCTTCTACCTCTAATATAAAAACTTATTTCCAGATACCCATTCCACCATGCTCATTTTAATAGACAGGCCTACCACATAAATGTGGAAACACAGTGGGTAGTATTTATATGAAACTTCCAACAACCATGGTATTTTGCTCATGTGGAATATCATGGCATTTTGCCTGGATCAAGTAACCAGCAGATTAACACATTAACACTTTTTAAAAACATGCATATAATCCACTCTGAATGTGGTCTTTGACTACTGGTACCTAATACCTAATTCTTTCCCTCTCAAATAGAAGCACTACTTCATAAAATCATTCAAATAAACAAGCAGTTTCTACAGTATTTCAGCATACTGGGTCTGGGTTGAGAAAACACATTTAATAAGTTAAAGGCATTTCTGCCCCACTTTCTCCATCATTTCTGCATCATCAGTCTCCAGCTAAGCAGCCATAGGGCAGTCTAATCCTAAGCTTCCTGGTGCCCACTGGAGCAGCAGCACTAAAGCACCCTCCAGTGGGTGCCATGAAAGTGCCAGAGATCTCCACAAGGAAATGTACTTTTGTCTTCTTCCCCAGGGGAAAGACCCAAGCTCCACAATAGAGCTTCTCAAGTCTGCACCTTACCAGTTGGGACTTCAGTTTGACCTTACCTTACCAGTTTGGACTTCAGAGACTCCATGTTGTGCTTTGTGGCCCCTTCTTACCAGTTCCTCATTTGCTCATTTACTTGGGAACACCTCCACTGCTACCATAGGACTCTTTGGACCCTAAATTCCTAGATTCTAAGATTTTAACAACAGCAGTAAGGGAAACAGCTAAGGGTTTAGATTGAATATGGCTGCATGTGAGTGCTGCTATCTTCCTCCATCTACCTCCTTCCACTCTCCTGTTTCCATTTCTGTTCCACCCTCTCACATCTGCTCCCACCCAGTTAGCTTTTGTAGGTCTGACAGTGACATTTAGTCTTGCTGTCTGGTGCAATGCACCTAAAATGGCTGCCAACAGAGGCCATTTTACAACAGTGGAACTGTGTTCATTCTAATGTATACATGTTCTTTACTGGCGCCAGATGCAGTAACAAATGCACTTCCCCCAGAATCTTCATTACAAGAAATTTACTTCAGAATTTTCAATCTACTCTTTAACACTCTTGAACTCAGAAACTCTGTCTGTGGTGACCATTTTCAACTGGTGTGTCTCAAGTGTGCAGGAGGAGTTTTGGGGAGATTAGGGATATTGGGGGATGTGAGCCGTCGTGGGATTCAAATAAATTAACAACAGGTACTATGTCCTTGTCATAATTTTCACTGTCCACCTCACTTCCCAACACCACATCTATCTCACTGTTTATCTGCTTCTTCACTCAACTCTCCAGATAAAAGACTCAGACAGGTAAGTTTGTAGTAAAACAACTCAGGTTTTCTTTCAACTTTTCTCCAAGGAGGCACCAACGCTTAATGGTTACAGGTAATTGTCTCTTCTTTGTTACAGATAACCAGAAACAACCCGCCAGCCCTTCTCACAGGACTTCCTTGGCAACAGGTAAGTAACACAGGTAAGTACAACCTTGAACCATCAACGCTAACTCTTGTTTCCTTTTTCTTCCAGGCAGAACTTCACCTCTCCAGAACCTTGGGTCCCCAAGGTTTGGGTCTCTCCTCTTAGTTGCACAATCACACCACTCAGTCTCTCTCTATCCTCAGCATCCTCCATTCTGCCCGCTACCGTTCCTCCCCCTCCTTAAGTATCTTCCTCTTCTCCCCTCCCCATCCATCCTCTTCCCTCCAGTCTGCGTCGTCCTAGGGCGCGGGAAGAGCTCAGATTGGGACGGGCAGAAATCGGTCTCCCAGGGTACATCCCCATTCTTTTATTCATGTATAAACCCAAAAGATCCCAATATGAGTCAGACCACACTTCTCTGTCCTTTTCTGTAGAAGCCAGCACTTCAGCCCACACATCTCTCCTCCTCATGGGCTCGCCTGTCATGCTCTCCAACACCTTGGGATCCTCACCACAGTCCTAACAACCTAAATTAACAACAGGTTCTATGTCCCATTAGTAACTGGTTCTCAGAACCAGGTGCTCATTAGCAAAGGGTTCTAAGGAACCTGTGAGAACCCCCTGAAGCCCACCACTGATGTGAACCCCTGCAGGCTGGGCAGTGTGCTATGTCAAAAAATGATGATGTGTCCTGAGTATTTAATGCCTTGCAGTGAGAGGGAAAAAAGGTTGAAAATCACTGATCTGGGGATTCGGCATGAAAGCCATGCAAAATCAGAGGAAATGCCTCACATTCACTGGCAGAATTTTTTGTTTTATAGAGTCTTGGTCAAATGAGCGGGTATAAAATGTTGACCTCTGTCTTTTAACGTCAGAAAAAACCCCTTTGCTCCTCAAAGTGTGCCTCCAGTCCAAGCATCATTTGGACATAGCAACCAATAATAGCAAAGCTGGAGATGAGAGAGTGTATTATGTGGCAAGTTATTGTATGACCTGTAACCTCTGCTAATGGGCCAGCCCAAATTGGACCAACCTGAGTAGACAATGCGAAGCAACATCAGGGAATGGATAGCCCAAAACAGGATAGTTATCAATGCTATAACTGGTTATAACTGTTATTAACGATATGGTCCTCAGAGATATTTAATCCTCTTCTTGTTTCCTATTTAAACACAGCTCTGGCACAAAGTTCTTCTGCCAGAAGGTTATACAATTCAAACGTAAACTCTTTGGATTCTGTAAGATCAAACCAAGGTCATGGGAGGAAAAGTAATTACTTTTTAAAAAGTCCCATTAGGACTCAGTTTTCCTAATAGTATTTTACAAGGATATTTTTCATATGAAATTTTTTGTCTTAAAATGAAGTGTTCTGAGTTATTAGACAACCTGGAAGCCTAAAGCCTCTTTCAAGTACCTTCCCACTGCCTGTCCCTCTTCCATAATTCCAGCAATATGCTGCTAACCCACTTTGGTGTACTATGGGTGTTGTAACTATCTTTGTGCAATAGTGGATTAAATGAGAGAAAAGTTGTTATTTACAGACATGTTCTGGTACGTATTTATAACCTGCCTCTTTCCCAATGAGTTCAGAGATGCATATATAGTTTAATTCTGATTACAATTTATGAGAAAAGAAGAAAGGGCAACACCAAAAGATCAATGAGAGGGAAAATACAATGAAAACCTTGTTTGTCCATTGCATTTCAAGTCTTGCATCTCTGTTTTTAGGGTCAATAGGTTTAATCAGGGTAACCGAAGCACTTGTGCTACTTGGTTATATTAATTATTTTCTAAGTGGCCTGTCTGAAGGAAGAATGAAAATATATTGAGTTAAGAGTAGAGTAACAGGTCAGTAACCACCCCCTCAAGTGTCAGCTGGCATGTTCATTCACTACTGTGGTGGTTCTCAAGTGGGGTCAGGAACCCCTTGGGGGGCTGCAACTTCATTTCAGGGTGGTTGTGAAAAACAGGGCATCACCATCTTGGAATGGGGCCCTCAGGTTACAATCCATACTTTCCTGGGAGTAAGGCTGCAATCTGAAACCCTAGTCCTTTGCTGGCCGGGAAGGGGTGGTTTACAAAAAGTGCAGTAAGGCACTTCTTTGCCATTCCTTGGGGTTTAGACATGTGCTAGCCTCCCCACACCAGCACAGGAAAGAGAGTTATGTCAGCCTTAATTAACCCATTAAAGATAGTCTCAAAAGAACTTCTGAGTAGACATGTCGGAGCTCTGGCATCACAGTGATATCAGATGTCACTTCTGGGCATGACATCACTTCCAGGTTGATGACATCATCCTGGGGAGTCTGGACAGTTTGTCATTTTCAGAAAGGGATTCTGGGTTGAAATGCTTGAGAATCATTGCAGTACTTTGACTGCAAAAGTTACCAATTAGAAAACAAATTTCAACAGTATTGCAAACTTACTGTTCACAAAATAGGCTTGTTAGCTCTTATATAAATAATCTAGGAAGACCCAAATGCCTTCTCATGCAAACTGAAGAATATTTTCATTCTGGGGGAAAGAATTTTTCTGCAATCTCTCTTTTTGTTTTCAGCTTTCTTCAGCTCCTCAGATTTGATCACGATGGCTACGGAACCATTATGGGACTGTAGTGTAGTAAACTGCACTATACTTACATTTTATCTACTTAGACAGGAATAGTTTCATATTATTTTCCTATTCCTTTCAATTGAAAAAGAAAAATAATGAGTCTGTACATTTCATGCATTGGGGAGATTTGCTAATTCAAGTTCAATAGTCTACCTACTACACCACAATATCCTAATATGGAGCAGCTTTTACACTGCACTGTACACAAAACATTGTTCTTTTTCCATTTGTAAGAAATAAAGGTGCTTTGCTAAGAATCACATCTCAGCTCTGTTTAATCTATACAGTGGCACCTCACATAACAAATTTAATTTGTTCTGGAAGCATGTTTGTTATGTGAAATGTTCTTTACGTGAAGTGGATTTTCCCATAGGAAATAATGGAAACTCAGATGATTGGTTCCACAACCCAAAATATATTCATAAAAAATATTTTTATGGATGCAAAAATGATGACAAAACACTGGAATTGAATTCAAAACATGCATTCAATGTGCATGATCCTATGAAGTCTATTTAGGCTGCAATCCTAAAGACATTTTCCTGGGAGTAAGACCCATTTAACACAATGGGACTAACTTCTGGGTAGACATGGTTAGGAGGCTGCAATCCTAAAGACACTTTCCAAATGTTTCCCCACTTTCTTCTTCTCTTCATCCTGAGCCTCTCTCTCCCCTGCTCCCTTCTGGCTAGCCCTGAGCTGCTTCCCTCTTCTCCACTGCTCTTCTCTCCCTCTGCCCAGCGGACACCCGGCCACAGGAGGAATGGCACAGAAGTGTTGCTTTTGCTATGGGCAGACGCACTAGGCAGCCCTGACGCTGTTTAAAAGGGCTGCCGGCCAGTGCATCTGCCCCAACTGCCAATGAGTGTGTTTGCTACATGAAGCAGTTTGTAACATGGGGCAGAATCCTAGAGACATTTTTGTTTGTGATGTGGAACATACTTTACATTAGGCGCTTGTTATGTGAGGCGCCACCGTATATATAAAACTGAAGAGTCACTGACTGACTGATTCATCAACACCAAGCAACCTAGAAGCATTGGGGGGGGGGTGTTCCTTCCATGTAGGAACCCACAAAGAACCAATTTTTGGAAATTCAAACCAGAAGAAGGTGAAAAGGGCACAATGCGCTTTGGTCCCTATACTTCACATTGAAGAATCGCTGACTGATCAATGCCCTGCCCCAAACCCTGGACCAAGAAGGGTGAAATTTAGGGGGAGTGATGTAAATACCCACTAAGAACTGATGTATAGAAATTTAACCCTGAGGAGGTGAAAAGGGGTGCAATGTGTTTTCGTCCCTATACATAACACTGAAGACTGAGTGATCAACTTTCAGTCCCAAGTCTTGAAGCTAGGACCTGCTAAGAACCAATTTGGGGTGGATGTTGCAATATTCTTGAAATTTTGCTCCCACGATGGTGAGTAAATTTTGCTAATCTATATATATAAAAGAGAAAAGTCACTGACTGACTGACTGACTCACTGACTGACTGACTGACTCATCACCGCCCTGCCAAAACTGCCCGCCCTAGAAGCGTGAAATTTGGGGTGGCTGTTCCTTCCGTGACTGAGGGGTGCACTAAGAACCGGTTTTCGGAAATTCCAACCGGAAGGGGGTGAAAAGGGGCGCAACGTGTTTTCCTCCCTATACTTTGCATTGAGAATTGCTGACTCAGCAACATTCCGCCCCAACTGCTGGGCCTGAAGCATGGAATTCTGGGAGTTCCTTCTGTCACCTGAACTCCCACCAAGAACCATCTGGAGAAATTAACCCTTCAGGGGCTGAAAAGGGGGCAACGTGTTTCTGTCCTATACTTAAGATGGGAGACTGAACAACATCCAGCCAATTTGGTGCTCAGACCCTGGTGCACTGGGGATGTTTTCCGGAGGAAGAGGTTGCACTGGCGAGGATGCTGCACATGGGGGGAAGTTGTGCATGGAGGAAAGTTGCGCATGGGGGAAAGTTGCGCATGAAGTTGCACATGGGGAAAAGTTGCGCATGGGCGGATGATGCGCTTGGGGAAAGTTGCGTTTGAGGGGATGATGCACATGGGGGAAGTTGCGCATGGGTGGAAGTTGCACATGGGTGGAAGTTGCGCATGGGGGGATGATGCACATGGGGGAAAGTTGAACATGGAGGAAAGTTGCACATGGGGGAAAGTTGTGCATGGGGGAAGTTGCGCATGGGTGGAAGTTGCGCATGGGGGGATGATGCGCATGGGGGAAAGTTGCGCATGGGGGAAAGTTGTGCATCGGCGGATGATGCACATGGGGAAAGTTCCACATGAGGGGATGATGCACATGGGGGAAGTTGCGCATGGGTGGAAGTTGCACAAGGGGGAAAGTTGCCCATGAGGGAAAGTTGTGCATGGGGGAAAGTGGCGCATGGGGGTTGATGCACATGGGGGTTGATGCGCATGGGGGAAAGTTGCACATGAGGGAAAGTTGCGCATGGGGAAAGTTGCACATGGGGGAAAGTTGTGCATGGGGGAAAGTTGCACATGGAGAGAAGTTGCGCATGGAGGAAGTTGCGCATGGGGAAAGTTGCGCATGGGGACATGATGCGCATGGGGACATGATGCGCATGGGGACATGATGCGCATGGGGACATGATGCACATGGGGTCATGATGCGCGTGGGGGGAAAGTTTCGCATGGGGGAAAGTTGCACATTGGGGTTGATGCGTATGGGGGAAAGTTGCACATGGGGGAAAGTTGCGCATGGGGGATGATGCGCATGGGGGAAAGTTGCGCATGGGGGAAAGTTGCGCATGAGGAAAAGTTGTGCATTGGGGTTGATGCACATGGGGAAAAGTTGCACATGGGGGAAGTTGCGCATTGGGGGAAGTTGTGCATGAGGGGACATTGCACATGGGGGGATGATGCGCATGGAGGGACGATGTGCATGGGGGATGATGCGCATGGGGGAAGTGGCACATGGGGTGTTTCTGCGCCATGGGGGGATGGCATAGGGAGAAATGTTACACCCGCAACACGGGTATGCTTTTCGCTAGTTATATATATGATACTATGCTATCATAGTCAAGATTCCTTGGATTTTTTAATATATTTTCAGAGGTGAATACATAATGCAAATACATTTGCATTTACATTTGAATTATTAGTTGATCACTAAGCACTGTATTCTGTCTATATCATGAGAACATAGTGCAGCATCCCTCCTGAAAACTCTGAATCTAGCACTCTTTATGTTAAGAGCTGCAGTCATGAGATCCAAAGTCAGACTGGAGTTGACAGCTGTTTTCATACTGATTCAACCACAATATTCAGAAAACTTATTTCTACTGTGTCTGTCTCCAAAGACCTTTGTAGTAGTTGTTGTTGTCACTGCTGCTGATTAATATTAATTCCTCTCTTTGAAAAGTTCTTAAAGTTATTTAGATAACAAAATAAGTAAAGAATTTACTATCCCCAAAAGGCTCACAATTTAGCCTAACACTAAATGGAACACACAAGACCTCATGTAAAGCGGAGAAAAGTAAAACATAAATTAGTATTAATAAAGCTAGATATTAAGGATAGGTAGTACACTACATATGAAGTCAATAGAAGCTAAATTGAGTGGTATTAAATAGTGGTTGGAGGGCATGTAACAATTATTTTCCATCTCATAAAGTCTCATCCTCAGGTGAAAATTTTCCACTGGTTTGTCATCCAGCCTGATGTAGAGTTCTGGACCACCTGAAAACTTACAACTCACAACTGTGTGCCATTTTGTTTGGTCCTTGTATTGCCAGAGAAATTGAATGGCTTTTGGAAGTTTTGTAACTTATAGTTTTACAACATACATGGCAACAATTTTTCATTTCTGTCAGAATGTTACTATTACCTCTCATTCACCCACTTCAGCTGTAAAGCACGCACATGCACACACACACAGAAAGAGATTTTGAACAGGCAGATTCCTTTGTAATCTATTGTTTTTGTCCATCTAAAAGGACCAGTTATGTTGTGGTGAGCAAGGTCAGTTATCAGCTGCAAAGGTGTCATCAACATCCTTTCCCCTACCCAGCCTTGCCATGCCCCCAAGGGTCAATTTGGACTTGCTCCAATCAATGAGCAGGTGCAGATGAGAGTAGACTCTTACTCTTATAGTAGGAGGCTTACTTGGAGGAAAAGGAACAAAAGTTATCTTACTATTAGGAGGCCTCCCAGTCAGCTCAACTATAGGATGCAACATCCTACATCAATGCAGTTGGTGAGGAATAGGATTGGGGCATTAGTTTGAGAAAACAGTTGTACATCAGTCTAGTTTTTTGAATGATAGGCTTGGCTCACAAATATGATGTCATGTTAAAGGAAAACTTTTTGTTATTTTACACTGAAGCAGCCTCTCCCACCCTTAACATCTGTATTCTCTAGAAAGTGTAATATGCCAGTAAAAACTTGTATGAGTACAGATCATCTTAAACAGGGAATATCTCTCAATTGCTCATGGAAAAGCAAGAATACAATCTCTTCTTGAGCAGTACTTTGAGGTCATAACAGATCCAACAACTGGATCAGGATTTTTTAATGGTCTGCTATCAGTGCATAGACTGATACTGCACTTTTATTTATTGTAACAATAAATAAATTACTGGTATGAGTATATATTACTGCACGTATATATTACAATATACACACAGAACATAAATAAATTAAATTCAACATATGTAGATCATTCCCTTGCAGCATTACATGAATGCGCAAGTAATTGTGCAAATCTGAGTATGAATGTCATCCAGTCCCCAAATTCCATGAATAGTTCCCATTTTTTTTAACTGCCCTTGATTGGCCTTTACTTTCTGAAGAGCGCATGTGCAACAGCAGTACAAATTTTACCCATGAGCATTGCATACCATTCTGAAGCCAACCCTCTTATGACGGCTCAGTCATTCTTTTCCAGGATGTCATCACCACAATCAGTTTCACAGATGTTCACATACTGGCAGCCATCTCTGTTTCTTCTTTTCATGCAAGATCTAGCATCATTTAAAGCAACAACTTCTGGTGCTACAACCAGTGTATCCCTTATAATGCTTGTTTATCAGTGTGGTAACCTTTCCCTGGTAAGTCTAAATGGACAGCATCCTCAGTGGCACTTCCAGGAATGGATGGTTCCTCTGCAAGTGAGAGGAGCACTTGAGTAAAAACCCTTGGCATAAGCATAATTCTTTTTCTGATGAACTTCCTAAGTCCATGCTTTGAAACTTCAAAAAAACCAACCCTCACCTGATTTTGCTAGCTAAGCAACAACTTAGAAACCTTCTCAAAGAGTTTTTTTCAGCTGGTAAGAGCTGCTGAACATTGGTTCTTTTGGAGTGCTAAATCATGGATATGGGAAGCTGTTAACAAATGAATGAAGGAATCCATGAGCTGGACTCTTAATGTTAAGGTTAGGATGTCTTAGGACCAAACCATACCTTAGTCATATGCCACCAGAATAGTGCAAAGTCATTTGTGGAGACACAAAACCCACAAATGGCATGGTGCGCATAGGAGTGGCATTGGGAGGTTTGGCAGTCTCCAGTAAGTCAGAGGAGAGGTGGATGGTAAAGTGGCATAGCTAATGATCATGTAGCCTGGTGTAAAGCTCAAAATTGTGCCTCAGAAGTGATGTCATAACCAAAATGATGTCATCCCAAGTTTTTTAAAAAAGAAACTTGCCTGCCTCCCTCCCCAGCAGCTCACCACCCATTTGCTCTGTTGCTACCTCCCCAGCATAGGTAAGGCATAGCTAAGGCACCTGACTGCTATCTGGAGTCAAAAAAGATTTTGTCACACTCCCCCCCAACAACAAATCAATTTTAATTAAGTAAATAAAAAGTATGCCCTTTACTGTTTGGAGAAACTGTTCTGGGGCAAAGAGGGATGGTTCTTCTCTCCCTGCTAAATATAAAAGGAGCATCACTTAGAAGTGCCTCCGTCCAGTTAGCATGGGTAATTGTATTAAGATATATTGAAATGAGAGTGGATTCATGTTAACACCATATTAGTTCCATACAGTATAATTATATCTCATTGGCTTCTGAGCAATCAGTTTCATGTTCAGTTTTAGTCTCATAGGCCCGTATCCTAAAGTCAAATTAAGCCCTTTGCTCCAGAGCAGTTAAGGTGACTTTCCATAAGATAACACTAGAGGGTGACATAACTGTGTGGACCTGTAACTGCTCTGGATTTTGCCCTGTCTCACTTTTTTCCATAGTCTTTTCCATAGACTTACCCCCAAAACCAGAGTAAGTATGGGAGCACATAAGAGACATTATGTGCACCTGTAGTTACTGCACCACCCAGTGAACACCTATGGAAATTCATATTGGTATCCAGAGTAAATTCTTCTTACACTGGAGCAAGGAGTCCCCATAGTTACTCTGGATTTTGCCCTTAGTCTCACTCGTTTTCCATAGACTTTTGTGTTTTCATTTTCTGGTTATATAGGCACAATGTTTGAAAGAATACAGATATTCCAATGCAGTTTGTTTCATTGCATTCTGCTTTAAATTACCTCTTCAACAATACATAACATGCTGGTATTATTAGTCATACAAACCCGTAAAGCTTCTACCTGCTATACATGAACCTGTCTAGCTATGCACTGGGCTGTCAAGGGAGGGGGTTACACAGTGTATTGCCAGAGGGCTTGGGGTGTATTGCCAGAGGGGGTGGATCTGGGTGTTATTCCTCATTTTTCTGCCTCCTAACTCTCCTAACTGTTGCAAGAATGACTTGGATCCATCAGATATATTCCCATGATCAAGCCTACTACATATTATTCTGTCTTTGTTACTTCTAATCCCTTGATTTATGTTTATAATAAGGGCAGCCCAGGATTTCTACCAGAATCAGAAGTTCCATATTACCTGGTTTTCATTCTAAAGGATGCATAAGGAATTATCCATTGCTGTTTCTGAATTTTCTTATGTTGCACAGTTCACTACATATATGCAATTAGCTGCAGCATTCAGATCCTTCAGTTCAGTGGTATCACTTTCTTTCCTTCTGCACCACTAGTGTGCATGTTTAAAATACTTTAAAAGTATTTTTAAATACTTTAAAAAGGCAGCCCTGGTCTGACCACATGGATGATTGCACTAGGTTTTGATCAAGCTACATGTGCATTTCTTTGCAGATCTCAATGCAAAGCTGAAGCAGGCTAATGGCAAGATCCAGAGTAACTATGGGGAGTCCTTGCTCTGGTGTAAGAACTACTTACTCTGGATTCCAATATGAATTTCCTATAGGTTTTCACTAGGTGGTGTAGTAATTACGGGTGCACGTAAAGTCTCTTACTTGCTCCCATAGTTACTCTGGATTTGGGGGATAGTCTTGTGGTTGAGTGCAGGGCTGCTGAAGATAGCCGAGCAGGGATGGGCCTGTACAGCAATTGGACTGGAGATTGCAATCTGAAAAAGCTGTCATGAGTAATCAGAGCCAGAAGGTGTTCATGATTTACAGCCTGGCCGACCTGAAAACTCCTGCTGGAAGCTTGGAAGGCAGTTCCTGGTACCAGAGGTGATGACCATGCCATGAAGGATTCCACGTGGGAGAGAAGAGTTCTATGAAATAACCGTAGAACAACTATCCACCTCACAGGGTAGGTAATACCCATAAGCCACAATATGGGTCACTTTCGCTTTTCACACAGTTCAATGCATTATGTTTTAGTTTTCTGGCCATAACCTTTGATGGGAATATGCTATTTCAAAAAGGATTTTTGCATTGGATTCTGCTCTTCAATACAAATCCAAGGGTATATGACATGATGGGGTTTTAGGAAGCTGCATTTTTTTGTCCCCCAGTGCCCATAACCCTTTGCGTGCATCACCTGGTATAGGCTGCACTCCCTGTGCCCCTTAGTGATGCCCCTGAAAAGAGGCAACGTTTAGCAGGAAAATTGTGTTATGAAAATTGTGTTATAAAAATTGTTTCTCTGCATGCCATGCTCCCAATCTGCATTGCACTTTTGGTTTTAACCCCATTTTTTATGTACCCTGTGGCTTTTACTCCATTTTAAATCTTTTCCAGCTCAATCATATGGGCTAATATGGTGCAGACCTAATCTGCACCGGAGCAGGAGGGGAAAAAAAACTAAAGCTTTGCAAGCTGCCTTGGGCATTTGCATTGGCATGGGAAAGGGGAGTATAAATCCCTTAAATGAATGAATGAATGAATGAATGAATGAATGAATCCGTTAGCTCCTAAATTTCATTAGGGCAGGCAACCATCTGCGCAAACACAGAGTATATGTTTGGAAGGTGCAAGGGCAGTTTTGCTCTTTGCTCCATGCTCCATGAGCAGTCTTTTTTACAATTTGATAAAATGTCTCTCTCACCAAATGTTAGATAATGTCAGAAGATCTCTGGTAAATGCATCCATCATGCTGCTGTGGGTGGCATATCATGGGCTGTGGGTGGCGCAAGTGGCTAAGACACTGTGCCTGTTAACCAGCAGGCCAGGGTTCGATTCCTGGGTTGGCCCCACCAAGACAGGGTGTGCTCCTGTCCTTAGCCCAGCTCTGCGACGCCAGCTGGATCCAATCGTATTGGCTCTGCCTTTCCATTGGACTAATTCAGTGGCGTGGAGATAACAGCCTGCTTGGGTAACAGCCTATCCTCCATAACAATCCAACCCAGGCTTTCGTGCTTTGCATGCAGCGTATGCAGCGCTGAGCACGATACCATAGTCTTTCAAGACTGACGGAGGCCTGCATGCTGCCATCTAGTGGGAAAAAGGAGAAAAATCTATTCACAAGTACCAGATAAAAAACAAAACAACAGCTACAAATAGAAAATGATTCTCCACTGTATTTCTCTATGGATGTCTGCCAAAGCTTCTAGCGGCTGTAGACACATTCCTGGTTAATCCATTCTCCAGGACTGATAAGGTCAACAGATATTCCACAAACTGTAAAGAGAGGAATATAAAAGATATTGGATACACATTGCAGGTGTATTCCAGATCTGCCCTAATTCTCTATCTTCATTGAGAGTGCCTGACACTAAATATTAACTTCTTGGCTTATAGTTGATTCTGTTATAACATTGTTTCCCCATCATGAAAATAACAAGCAAAAAAATGGCATTGATCTGAAGGGAAGAGGTGTAAGTAGGAAGTGGCTGGAATTGTAAGCCACCTTAAATGACAACTTTATTGTTCCTGATATTATGGATTGTTGGACTTGTATTTCTATAATATTAATTTATTGATGCCTCTTAATAATCTGTTTTATTAATAAGAGCATGTTCTGTAAAATACAACATACCAGCCGCTTTAATTTTCAATTAAAAGGTTAATGAGGTATCTTTTAAATGAATTTAAATATGCCTGTTCCTAAACTATGTATGCACATAGGTGCAAGCACACACAAGCACATATACAAAACACTCACATTCTGCACATACACAAAACACACACATTCTGCAGCACAGAAAAATATACTTTAAGAAAATTCAGCATTTTTACTTAAACATAGCCCTACATGTATATCTCTAAGGTTGCAATCCTAAAGACACTTTCTTGGGAGTAAGACCCATTGAACATAATGGGGCTTACTTTTGAGTAGACACAGTTAGGATTGTGCTCTAAGTCTTTAAGGGTGCAATCCTGAGCATTCACGGGCTAAGGGAAGGACTGTTCCAGGGTGGGGGAATGTGGGTGACGGGCAGGACTGTGGGCGGGCAACTGGGGAGTGGATGGTGGGGCAGGGACCTGGCACATGTGTTGGATCCAACCCACATTCCCAGGAAGCTCCACAGGCAGCTCTGTTCTGCTTGGAAATGTGCCAACTCCTGAGGTGGCACAGACCTGAATACACCCATTGGGGCTGCTGCTTCATTGTCTGGGATAAGGGCAGGGGGGAATGTTTTTCCTTGGCCCAGGATAGCACAGCAGCAGCCCCAAGTTCCAGCACAAGTTTAAATTGCTCCATAATTTTGCACATCCAACTTCTGTGTGGAGCTATGAACATGAGGGCTGCTTTAAACATTACAGTGCTGGCATAAAGGTTGCTGAGAAGTGCTTTTATGTGGCAGAACACCATGTGCTGGCCTGGGCTTAACGTATGAGCAATGCAGGAGTGGAGATCTAGCATCCTGAAGGATTTGCACATGTGGCCAGAGGCTTTCAACTGTTAAGCCTCTGGCCACATGTGCAAATCCACTGGGTAGCAATATCTTCATGCCTAGATTGCTTATCCCTAGAGGTGGATAGAGATACATCACCAAAGGTCTGCTTGGCTAGCATTATCTTTCATGGATTTTCCTTCAGCCCAACCCAAGAATGTCAGTCTTTAAAAAGGATGGGGGTCTGTGGAGTAGGGAGAGGATTCTTTTGCAACGGAGTGAAGGCACTGTAAAACCACCACAACAATAGGATATGGGTGTGTATAGAAGGATCCAGTCAGGAAACGGTGCACAGATACCATGCAGGAAACTATTGCCAGACAGGCTGGCTGTTGAGTTTTCTGACGCTCCTCATTTGAGCTCAGTATACACACACTCCATCCCAATGAGAATCCCAGCTGGAGAAGGCAATGCTGGAGGCACTGGACTTATTACTCCTTGGGACTCAAGGGAGAGGGATAGGTTTTTACAAGCAGCTAAAATGAAGGAGGAGATCATATGGGAAGGTGCTAGGCTCCTATTGTTTCCGGACGTGAGCCGTATAACATAGGGCAAAAGGGAAGAATTAACTGTGGTTGCAGGGGGGAGAAGCAAGGTCAAGATGAAAAATGGGTCTGCATCTTTTTCTTTCAGTTGCCAAGCAGCTTTTTACAAGCAGTGTGAAAACTTACAGCTTTTGGGAAGTCAAGGCAGTTTCTCGGGCAGAGAGAACAGAGGAGGGATGGCTTTATGAGTGAGGAACTGCTCATAGTGTACTGTTACTTACTGAATGTTAGGAAGAGGAGCTAAAACTGGTTTCTGTCTAGAACTGCCCTGAAGCAGAAGCCACTGAGTTGTGCAGTTTGGATCTACTATTGCACTGCTGCAGGGAAGGGATAATTCTTCCCCTTCTACCTAGCTTTGCCATAATTTTCTTCCACAAAATAATGACAGGACCCTCTGTCACCTCTGCCAGACCCTCTGCCAGTATGTGAACACAATCCCCCAAAATCTGGACTATACCTGTTTCTTGGGACATATGACAACCCTACTTCTACTGTGTAAGGCAGCAGCAGCCCAGGGAGGGGATGAGGCAGGGAAGGGGGGAGGCAGTTCATAGTGATCATGTTTTTCACCGCATGGCTGGTGGAAGAGGAACTCTCATCAAATTATTGGCTGCAGTGGGACTACTTCTGAGTAGACAGCCAAGACTTCGATCATCCTTGTAAGGCTACCCTTGTAACCCTCCTCCTCCCTCCTTCCCTGCTCTCTTGCAGTCCCTCCCACCCTTTCCACACTGTTTTAGATGGGTAGAGACAGCAGGGACTGTTTAAAGAGAGTTCCAACACACTCAAAGCCTGGCAGCAGGAGATGTTTACAGGGATGGGGCAACCTGAATCTGCAAGTCACCAAAGGGTGACTCATTGACTTGTCGAGTGCCCCCATTATGACTTGTTTTCAACTTGAGTTTGGGAGACAAGGTAATAACTCAGACTTGAATCAAGTCAAGCCCCACAGAGTTCTTCCCAGTACTGTCGTATTTCTCTCCTGATTAGGCTGGCACAAGTCCCATGCTCGCCTGGAGTGTCACAAAAGTGCCATAAGGTACTTCTGTGCCACTCCTGGGGTAGGGTGGGTTTAGGCCATTGCAGAGACATGCTCTGACCTCCCCATGTCACTGCAGGAAGATGGATGAGTTACGCTGGCTTAAATTGATTAGGATTGCATCCTGAGTGTCCCACTTGTGAATGTTCCAGTGACCGAAATGGGAAAATAATCACAGATTATCCTGTTGTTGCTTAGAATCTTTGCCTGTCAAGGTAGCCCATTGACTATAATTTTAGCATTCTTCTTTATCTCTTTCAGCCATATTGTTCCCCAGTGAATAAAAGTACATTGCCTCACATAATGCCTCACATAATGAGTTTAATTCATTCTGGAAGCATGCTTATAATATGAAATGCTCTTTATGTGAAGCGGATTTTCCCATAGGAAATAATGGAAACTCAGACGACTGGTTCCACAACCCCAAAAATATTCATATAAAATATTAACTGGATGTAAAAATGATGACAAAACACTGGAATTGAATTAAAACATGCATTCAGTGTGCATGATCCTATGAAGTCTACTTAGGCTGCAGTCCTAAAGACACTTTCCTGGGAGTAAGCCCAGTTGAACACAATGGGGCTCACTTCTGGGTACACATGGTTAGGCAGCTGCAAAGACACTTTCCTGGGAGTAAGCCCCATTTAACACCATGGAGCTTACTTCTGGGTAGACATGGGTAGGAGGCTGCAATCAAAGATACTTTCTTCTGTAATCAAAGACACCTTTCTGGGAATAAGACACATTTTACACAATGGGGCGTACTTCTGGGAGACATGGTTAGGAGGCTGCAATCAAAGACACTTTCTTCTGTAATCCAAGACACTTTCCAAGTGTCTCCCCACTTTCTCTTTCTCTTCCTTCTCTCTCTGCTGCTCTCTTCTGGCTAGCCCTGAGCTGCTTCCCTCTTCTCCACTGCTCTTCTCTCCCTCGTTTCCAGTGGATGCCCAGCCACGCTTTCTAAAACGGCTGCTGGCCAGTTGGAGCAGTTGCCCCAACTGCCAACAGGTATGCTTGTTAAGTGAAGCAACGCTTGTTATGTGAGGCAGAATCCTAGATAAATTTTTGCTTGTTATGTGAATCACTTATTAAGCGAGGCACTTGTTAAGCGAGGTACCACTGTGGTTGATAAATATGATAATAGCATGGTTGTTTAAGGGCTGGATAACTTCATGATTTTGAAGCATCAATTCAGTTCAACTTTATTACGATCTCAGACCAGAATAAAAATGGTATACAAGTTTACAAGTGCATATCAATCTAAATTATACATTGTGGGTATTAAAAAGTTAAAGGTAAAAAGATACAACTAGATACTTCAAATAAAATACAATTTGAAGCATCACATTTTAAAGGCAAACAAGTCTTTGTGCTTGTTACCTATACATTTACCTTTCTATAACAAAACATAAGTAACATGGGCTGCATTCTTAACATGGGATGCTTTCCTGGGAGTGAGATCTATTGAACACAATGGGGCTTACTTTTGAGTAGACATGGTTAGGATTGTGCTCATAGACTATATGTTACCTATAATTTACTTATCATTCATCTATCAGTTAGCTATCCAAAGAAACCATGGAAAAATCTTAATCCACATTTCTTCTACCTAAATAAAATCTTCCTTCTGAATCAGGCCTGGAAGGAAACTGCCCTTTTAGTCAATGGTCTATAAACCTTTTCCCCTCCCTGCCACTGGAAAAGAGTAAAACCAAGAGACTGACTCACCTTCACCCATGTAGGGTAGAGCATAAAGCTGTAATTCAATAAACCCAGAATGCTCCAGAGCCTGAATGTCTTTGGCAAAAGCTGCTGTGCTATTAGGAACTTGATTAGCCAGCAATAATGAGTTGATGCAGAGGCTCCCCAGTGTGAGCAGATGCATGTGTCAAAATAAATAAATAAACCCAAATAAATAAATAAGAAAGCCGCCACTCTAAGTGAAGCCATACTGCCACCTCAGGTTACCATCTGTTTCTACTTTCCCTCATCATTTTTGTTCTGACTGCTTTCCTTGACTGTGTACAAGTCCAGCTGGTGTCTTGATGTGCCAAACATGGTTGGGGCCTCACAAGAACATTGGTGGCTGCCCCTTTCTCATGATCCTGGACCCTGGGATGTCCTGTGAAGAAACAAGAGACACTAGGTGTCTTGCATCTGTCATGCCTACAACCTTTCTGTCTCTTACTACACAATTCTCTTTGGCTATTGTTGGGTGATTATCATTATTGTTGTTAATTTGCAAGAGTACATGAGTACTGCACAATTCTCTTTGGCTATTGTTGGGTGCTATTATTGTTAGTTTGCAAGAGTCCTGGAAATAAAAGTGTGTTGGATTTGGCAGTAAATTAATGTGTATTTGAAGGGAAAACAAATGGGAAACAGATTTATTCACACTCGGTGCATTAATGAAAACTCTTTTTTTAAAAAAAATAAAAAGTAGGTATACTGTGTGGAAAAAAATAATGGCCCAGCAGGTCCACTTTTTATTAACAACTCATCAGTAAGCAGGTTGTAATTCATAACAAAGAATTTACCCCAAGGAATGCCACAGGACTGCAAGCTTTTTAGTTTCCTAAGAAAATACATATGTTGTTCCACTTGGTTTCCTTTCAATAAAATCCACCAGTTAGCACTTCATTTTCGAGCTGTTCTGACAAATCAGGTGAGTTAGCTTGGTAGAAAAAACAGAAGCCAACTTTTCAGCCGTGAATTTTAGGGAATTTTTTTAATAACTTAAATAAATGTCCCAAACAGTGACATTTTACCAGCCATGGTAAAAGCCTGAAAAAGGTGCTGTCTTGATTCAATTTGAAACAATATTTCCACTTCTAGTTTATACAGTAGCTAGTTGTTTTCCTTTCTTTCAAAGGTATATTTTTGAACTCACCTCTTAAAAGTGTGCACTAAAGAAAACATTTTGCTTGTAATTTTAAACACACACACACACACAAACAAACACACAAATTATGGCTTGAAGTCTAATTAAAGTTGTTGAACACAGTTTGTGTTCACAGAAAATGAGTTGTGACAAAATCCCATTGAAAGTAGAATTAGATTGACTACTCATGGTTGACTCATGATTGATTATGGGTGGTAGGGCTGTTAGTTTCGATTAACTTAAGTTAAATAGAATGCAACCACTGTATTCAATGAATGTAATCTCTATTAGCTGTTGTCCACGGAGTTAAATTTGTTCATAAGTTCAAAGCTAAGAGAAACACTTAAAAGAGAAGACTGTTAGCCAAAGCCTAATAGCCCACATGTTGATATAATGGCACCACCATGGCTTCAATTGTATTTTGCAGGGAAGTTTTGACATATAGTGATCTCAGTGGGTGATGGAACATTTGTTCCCTTGTCATGGCATAAGCTCCAGGAAGGGGGTTAGGCTTTCACAGTTGATTCTGTCACTGAACCCATCCCCTTTCCAGGCCTGATCCTCTTTCCTCCCTGTCCTCATTACTGCCCCTTTCCGCCCTACCCCACAAATCTTGTTGCCCTGTCTTGCCTCCTCTGCGGGCTTTTTCAAGTTACCTTTTGATAGGTCAATGGATGTTTTCAGACCCATACTAGCAGTGAAGTTAGTGTTTGCCCAAGAAGAGGAAAGAGGATTGTTGGGCAGCAGAAGAGGAATACCATCACACGCAAATCACTGTTGGGATCCAACTTTCCTTCCATTTAATAGCCAATGTTCCTCCTCCTCCCCACCTTGAGCTCTCCTAAGCGCCATGAACTGATGGTCACACCATCAACCCAGTGGTGGGCTCCAGCAGGTTCGCACCTACTCTATAGAACCGGTTGTTAACGAGAGATAGGCAATATAAAGTTTAAAAATATCCATTTAAAAGTGGCTGCCAGATGGGCAGAGAACCGGTTGTTAATTTATTTGAAGCCCATCACTGCATCAACCAGTGGTTCCAGGTAGTTCTTGTTGGAGTTGACGGCCATTTCCATGGTGGCTCAGTAGAGCACAATGCAGTGCAATGTTTGTGCCTTTGCTGGATCTTTCATGACAGCAGAAAGGAAGGTACACTGTCACTCAAGGCCCATAGGGTTGGGCCCACAGTCACACCAATTTTATTTTATAGTATTGGAGTTATTATAGAGCCTAAATCCTTTGTTTAAAAAGAGTATTTAGAATATAAAGATAGATATTTTCTGGGATTTGTGTTAAAAAGTTAGCAATCACTAGGCTTCCAACTTTCCAACACAGAGCAATCATGGCCCTCAACAAATTATGGTTATGAACTTGGCAACAACAGGTTGTTGGAATCCCTGGGGAAAAGTTCTGCAACTGGGTCTCCACAATGTTCACTGCTTGTCTGAAATGGTGAATTGTATATGTTACCACTCCCACCAGAGAGTTAAGAGTCAGTCTGATATAGTGGACCCTCTGGTGGGTGTGGGCCTTTGGGCAGTTGCCAGTCTTGCTGAACCCTGATACCAGACTTGACTATGATTCAAATACAACCAAGAACTTTCATCCATTATTATTTTCTCACTTCTATCCAGAACGGGGCTGTAGTCATAAGGATGGAGGGTGAAGCACTCAGTTTTACAAGGAGCCTCACTGCAAAGTGCAAGGGCTCTCCTCTCCACTGAGCCATTGCAGGAGGAGGAAACATCCTGGAATGACTCAGAGCATCCTCAACCTGGAATGGCTCAGAGGGGGAGGAGATCCCTTGCACTGAGCCATTCCAGGATACTTCCCCCTCTTGGAATAGCTGAGGGGGAGGAGGTCCCTTGCACACTGCAGGGAAGATCCCTGCAAAACTTAGGCTGCAATCCTAACCACACTTTCCAGGGAGTAAATATTATTGAACGCAATGAGACTTACTTCTGAGTAGACATGATTAGGATTGCACTGTTGCTGTTTTGCCCCCCTTCTGGCTACAGCCCTAATCCAGAACCATGTTAAGGTGTTTTGTTACACACTAAGGTGCAGTTCAACATTTACTTCAATGAACCTCCATTGAACTGGCATCTTACTTTCACACTTGCTTAGCTCAACACCCAGCAAGGTGGCAATGCATTGTTAAGTGCAAGAGTCATGCATGAGTCATGCACCCCATAGCCCTCTCCATATTCAAATATAAAAATATCAACCTTCAATTCCAAAATTTAAGCGGGGTTTTGCCACCTATTCCTATTTCAAAACTTCAAAACTTATTTTTAACTCAGTCTTAATGTAAATAGCTAGTTCATTTCATCCCAGACTTTTGCAGTGGATTGCAATAATTTAAAACAAAAAAATGCAGATGCATTTAAAAAGTATATTAAAGTATATTAAAGTGCTAGCCTATGCTTATTTACTGAGTAGTAAGCTCTACTGGGTTCAAGATAACTGACTTTTTAAATAAATTTGCATAGGATGTTAGCCTTAATACAGCAAGAGCTACTTAGTGGCTTTCGGGCAGGCTTTGGGAAATATGGCCTAAACATTAACATATAATCCTATGCAAATTTTTCAGTTTGCCTCCTATTGGGCATGATATTTTTTCTCAGATAAGATCCTTTAAAAATGGAGTTCTCTTCCTACTGCTGCTACTGTCACTCATGTAGGAAATTCACTTCCCCCCTACACTGTCTACACCATGAAATTCACTTCCCCCCTACACTGTCTACACCAGATCCTGTGGTTCTTGGGCCCAAAAAGAAGCCAGCAAATGAACTTCCATGCTGTGTGATTGTGATGTCAGTCTTTTCTCATGTTCAGTTATGTAAGTTTTGTGACTTTTGATAGAATGCATTGACAATTGCTTCACATATGAGGTATTTTTGAGCAAAAAATATGAAATGTTCAAAGTGCTTCAGCTGAACTACTGAACTATAATGAGTTTCTAAGGTGTGGCCACTCAGTGACATAGCTTATGATTGTGTAGCCCAGGCAGTGCATAGGCTGTTGCACTAGATGTTATATCACAACTGGAAGTGATGTCATGCCTGGGCTTTTAAAAAAAGAAAATTGTTGGAAAACCCATCTCCTCCCCCCATCAGCTCACCCACCAGTGGATTGCTAATGATCATATAGTTTTCATTTTTTGTTTCATTGGCTATAACCTTAGATAGAATATAGATATTCCAGTGCAGTTTGTTTCATTGCATTCTGCATTACATAACTTTCCAATGGTATATAACATGACGGCAGTATCTGTCATATCTACCCTTTTTTTGCAATTTTGGCCACTTGTGTCAAGCTCTGCTTATTGCCCCCTATAGCTTGCTGCCCAGAGCAAATGCTATCACCTGCTCCTCTACAACTACACCACCAGTTGCCACTTATATGGCTATTGAGATGCTTGAACAACTTACTCTTTCTCCCCTCCTCCAGGATCACCACTGTGTAAATGTGGTCACAGCAAAACAAACACAGAGATGCAAGATGCTCTGAGATTGTTGGGTTGAACTCACAGGTGGGCCCAGGCTGGTTCGGCCCGGATCCTGGGGACCTGTTGTTCCAATCTTCCCGCCGCTACCGATCTGGCTGGAACTGCAGCCTGAGAGCCCAACCTGACTACTCAGAAGTAAGTCCCATGACAGTCAATTTTAATTCTAACCCAGTTTTAATTCTAACCCAATGCATATCCCAAGTTTTGTGCCTCTCTCTTGCTAGTTGGACCATGTGTAAATATTGTTAATACAGAATAAAAGGCCAATGTACCGGTACTTACATTATATAGTACGTAATTATACATATTGTATAATGTAATGTTAATTTAAAAAAATGCTAATGTAGAAAAACTACTATGCACAGAGCTGCTGAGAGCTGGCATGGGGCTCAGTGCAAGATGGACTCCCTTTCCTAAATTTGTTTTCTAATGTTTAGTAACCATGGGCTAACTGGGCCCAGGCCCCAGGATTTTGCTTCTCTCCCACCTCTCTCAGATCTGACTACAGCAAATGTCAGCTTTATGTTCATGCTACGGATTACTATGAAAAAGCAGATTTAAATTTGCAAGAAAAAATCTAATAAATTTCATTATTTTGTCTTTGGCTCTTAATACATTTTGTAAGCATCTGAGAATTGAATATGTTCAAGAAGTTCAAGAGGCTCAGAGTCTATCTATTGAGCTGCTGGTGGCTCAAAGCAGCTGCCTCCTACTTTGGCTTCTTTGCAAAATGGAGGAGTTGCATTCACCTCGTGTTCCCATAAAGAAGCCACCCATGTAACCCAGTGGTTTCCACCAGGAGGCCGCGTGGTATGACTGCCAAACAAATTGCTACACCTCCTGTTTACAAGCTTCTGAAACTAGCTTCTAAACTAGGCCTTAACAAAGAAAATGTGTGAAAGAGCCAATAAAATTGCTCTAATAAGCCTTCCATAGCAAAAGTCCATTGGCAGGCCATAAATGGAAAATGCTGAACAGCATTAAAAGTGCAGTGGAAACACACTGGTTCTGCAGTGGAAACAAGTAGACATGATGCCCAGGGATACAAGCCATGGATGGGTGGATGGGGGATGCAGGCGTTTACAAAAAATGCATTTTTCATTTTGCCTGAGGTTTGAAATGTGGGAGAGGAATATGTTAATGAGAAAACACACTTCTTTTCTCTCAGAAAGTAGAACAATCCATGAAGAGAACTTTAGAATCCCTTCCTCATACATTCCTAAAGTATTAAGATGATTACCCTTTAGATGTCAATTACAAAAAAAAATTTAAAAATTTTTGCCTCAACTTTGGCAATTTGAACAAAATTCAGTTTGTGAGTAGAATTACTGCTACTGTACACACACTTTTTATTTAAAAGTTCAACAGCATGTCTACTCAGAAATACATCCTATTGTATTCAATGAGGCATACTCCCAGAAAAGTGTGTTTAGAATTGCAGCTGTAATTCAATTATTTTTTTAACTGTTTGTGATAAGCTACCCAATCTCAGGCAGCCTAAACAAGTGGAAAGTTCGATACATTTTAAATAGATCAATGACAAACAGATGGGTCTGACAGACAGACAGCTACTGTGTTAGGGAATTTCATTTATAGATATCGGACTGGTTCAGGCAATACTTTTACCATCCAGCCAAACCCATTATTGTTTCCAGGAAAATGCTGCCATAATGAAATGGCCGCTAGAGGATGAGGAAAGTACTGGATAGATTTAGAGGGGTAGGATGGCTCAAATAGGGAAGGGAAGCTGATAGCTGGGAAACAGAGAGGATGAGAAGGTAAATCAAATCAGAGAAGGAAAGCATGACTTGGCTAAGGAGGACATTATTCTGTGAGGGGAAGCAAGGAGAGATGGAATGTTTGAATTGTGCAATTAAATTCACAGACACTTTACAAATTGTAAAATTCTTTGAAAAAGCAGATGTTTGGAATTGGATTCAACCATCAAACAGTAGAATTTCTTCCCATTTCCATCTTCATCATGTTCCATCATATAGAATTGTACACAGATGGTGTTGATGTAACACAGGTGAAGGGTTTTTCCTCCCTCCAGTTCTTTGCTTTATGTGGTTTTCTACCTGTAGAAGCTGCCAATCCACTACTTTATGCTGCTTTCACCACAGAAAGGTGTGATTTTTACGTAAGGCAGATGTGTGAAAATGTTAGGATTTGTTCACATCGGAGGGAATATGGCACCATATTACAAGTGGAGATTTTAGCAACTCAGCCAACATTTCATCCTTTTCCAGAGTTTTATGCTTCCCATCAGAGATCAAAAGGCACATTGTCACCTAGTAGCATAGCTAAAGGCCTTCCCTCCCTCTCCTTCAGAACTATTCCAGGATGCTAGATTAAAATGGAGGTGTCTCGGTCTCCTCTTGCTTTACCCCGGCAGCCAGGAATGGCTCCAAAGGAGAGGAGGAGGAACTCTTGGAACTGTGGTGGTGAAGTACCATGCAAACCTTAGTGCTTTGCACCCCCTCTGCCTATACGTCTGCTGTGAGCTGTTTGTGTTTGGAGGGAATACACGAGGGAAGGAAAGTTATGGAACAGTGGCTATTAGTGGAGAACTAGCATAATAAGGGCACAATCCAGGGTAACTATGGGAAGTCCTTGCTCCGGTGTAAGTACAGTTTACTCTGGATTGCAATATGAATTCCCCATAGATTTTTACTAGGTGGTGCAATAACTATGGGTGCACGTAATGTCTCTTACGTGCATGTATGTCTCTTATGTAGACATAAGAGTGGGTGTCTCTTATGTAGACACAACTATGGGTGCACGTAATGTCTCTCCGGATTGTAGGGTAAGTCAGCTAGCAAGCTGTCATTTGTTTTTGTTTTTTTTACCCAAGATGATACCTATTTTCTGGTCATCCCTTGTTTTTCCTGTCGTTGCCTTTGCAGAATGACCTGCAAAACCTTGTAAGAGTGAAAATTAATTTAGTGGGGTTTTCTTCCAAATACACTTGCTTAAGGTGCATTCTTAGGGTGCAACCCAGAGTAAATACGGGGAGTCCTTGCTCCGGTGTAAGAGCAATTTACTCTGGATTGCAATATGAATTAACCATAGGTTTTCACTAGGTGGTGCAGTAACTACGGGTGCACATACTGTCTCTTACGTGCTCACATAGTTACTCTGGATTGTAGGGTAAGTCCATTCAGCTGATAGTTTTTGAGTTTTACCCGCAGAAGGGATTTTGCTGTTGCTCAATCTTGCTATCTCCCATATGAGTCAGGGCTTTCTCAGCAGTAGCACCTAATTAGGGATCTCCCCTCCCAAAAGAGGCTTGCCTGGCTTTTCCTTCAGCCCGGGTTAAATTGCAGGGATAAACCATGCTGTTTCAGAAGTGTTTGGGAATAACAAATTCATTCACTAGCATTAGTTCACTAGTTCTTGCAATGTGCTAACTTTTAGGATATGACTGTTTCTACTGCCTTTCAAATGTTTTCTTTTTATATTCTTATGCACACTTTACACACTGATAGGAGAAAAAGATATGAATGTGTGAGGATACTGTAAATAAGTGAATAGAAACGTAAATTATTTACAGCCTATGTGAAATAGTCCTATGATGTCCTGCTGACTATACTGAGCAATAATATTGCAATCTTGGCTTGATTTCCTTCTCATAACCTGGAGTTGAGTGTGTTGAAATGAGAAAGCACAGTTCTTTGAAAATTTATCAAAACTGTGGTATTAAGATTTCTCTCTCGCTCAGCCTCTGGGGAGCAAAATAATTCCGTGAATTCTGAGCGCATGGAAGTTGTTGATAAGTTTGGTTGCAACATCAATGCCTCTCCCACAGGCACTGAAGTAACTACTTCCTTCTCTTTCACAGCTGTCTGTTTAGCTCAAACAGAGAGCAGCGATTAACAACAGCTTAATGGGAGAAAGTACCCGGAGAGAAGCCTGCTAGCAGCTTCTGCAGTCCCAGAAACCAGCTCCACATAATGAAAAGGAGTTATAGCAAAAGCCTGACCTTTGACAAGGAAACAAGGCAAAATACCAACTAGAATGAGAGCCGTGCCGGAAAGTCTGTTGCGAGGCTCAGCAGAGAACTTGACTCAACACAGAGTCCAAATTCCAATTTGTCAGCAATGGTTGGAAAACTCATCTGTTTTCTTTTTTATTGTGTCCTCTGGAAAAAAAAGTGTGTGTAAAATCTTATCATTGCACAACCGATATCAAGTGTAACTCACATATTTTCTGTGAGGTCAAATGGAAGAGGCTGGCTATGTTTTAGCATGCGCTATAGAAGATTGGATGAGGCTATGTCCACAGTTTTCAGATGAAATCAGAAGGTTGGAGAGAACTACTTTTCCTATCTAAAGATAAGAAGGAATGGCAGAATAACTTATAAAACTTTTAAGTAACACCAGATTAGCTGCAATACTGCTAGTATCTGCTTGTAGGTTTCTCACCTGAAGATGGAAGTTTACAGCCCAATCCAAAGCTGGCTACTGCCAGTGGGACAGGCATATGCACTTTCTGTAAATCAGAAAGCAGTTGGAACACTGGGAGCACAATCCAGAGTAACTATGGGGAGTCCTTGCTCTGACGTAAGAACAATTTACTCTGGATTGCAGTATGAATTTTCCATAGGTTTTCACTACATGGTGTTTTAAATATATCGACATAAATGTCTTTTACGTTCTCCCGTAATTACTCTGGATTGTAGGGATAGGCTTGTTCTACAGCCAGCTGGGTGAAATTGCCCAACTGGCTGCTGAGAGGGCAAATGTGCTACAACTATTTCCTGAGGAGAAAGCAATTGTAGCACATGCTTTGGTGCACACCCACCACAGTGGCACCCATGGGTATGTACTGATCTTGGATGATACTAGATCCATCTTAGTTATCTAAAATTTTCTAGTTCCCTGTCATCTTGGTTTCTAGTCCACATTTGGGACTGTCGCATCCTTGATTTCTCTGTTAAAAAAATCTGTGCTGGGAAATAAAGTAAACAGAGGGAATACATCCTTGTTGGAACTTGCATCTCTGTTGCATCCTCAATGGACCTTGCAAAGTACAAATGAGTCCCCACTCAGGTTTGAATTTTTGTAAGTGAATTGCATTTATTATTCTTTAAATGTTTGTTTTCGACCTAGTCCTGTTAAAGGGATGATAAATATGATTTACAAATAAGAAAAAAACTAATCTTTAAAAGCATGATAAACACTTAAAAGGTTTGTCCAGAATTGAATGAGCAGAAAAGTTCCTACAGATGAGAAAAAGAAACTGGTCCAGCTAACATAAGACTCAATGGAAGAGAAATGTCTCAATTTATCTCTCCAACCTTGGCTGTAAAAGGACCAGCCAGGTCTCATGGGGCAGCACATTCCATAACCTTAATTCCACAATTGAGAAAGCCCAGTCCTGCATCCCTGCCAACCAATCCTCAGTTGGGAAAGGAACACAGACCAGGGCCTCTGACAGTGATTGCAGCATTCAAGCAGGTTCATGTGGGAGGAGAGCAATGTGGTCCATATTTCATTTCTGTTTACTTCCAGGCATGCAGGAAACATGTAATTATTTCTATGTGTCTGCTTGGAGAGCATGGGCCAGACCCCGGACCTGAACCATTTTGAACTTAAAACAGTCGTAAGCCTTTTTCCTTCAACTGAACCTGGAGAAAGGTACTATGAAATAAGATGACCTCGTAAACAGACTCCAATAGAAAAGCTAGCTGCAGTGTTTTGCTCCAGTGGAAGTTTCTGAATATTTTTCAAGGAAAACCCCATTCAGACAGCATGGCTATAGTCCAACTGAAATTATCTCCAAGGCCTGGGTGATCATGCCCAGAGCTTCCTACTCCAGAAGGGTCTGAGTTATCCAGAAAAGGCCCTTCCTCCATAACAGTCTTTTCTGTCTTTTGCCTTGGTAGAGGAAAACCTATCCTGTGTGTTAGTTGGTTTTCTTCATTCTAGATATGCCTTATTAAATTAAGATTATGTTTTTGTACAGTATTTTAATTTGTTGCTTTGTACTGTAAGTTACATGTCGATGTTTTGAAATGTGGCAAACCGTTTTTGCGGGGGCATGTTGCTGAAAATTGGCAAAGCCATTGTAAAACTAGCAAATAAATACTATAGATAAATAAAAACAAATAAATAAAAATAAAAATGAGGAGACACAAGGCAGCAGTTGCACAGTGGCACAAAACAATGAAGAAAAACTTGCTTTGCTTGATATTGTTAATATGGAGCTGTATTCTTAACATTGGAAAACTGACATGCAAGAAACCCAGCCTACATGTAGGCCCTTGTAAGTGGATTTGAGTGAGGGCTAACAGGGCAAGATGATGAGTACAAGTACAATCAAAAGTTCCTGCCCAATACAAGAGGGTGAAAACCTTATACTGTACATGAACGTCCTAAAATGTCATAAAGGCCCATATCCTAATGTCAAATTAAGCCCTTTGAGATGGAGCAGTTAAGGTGACTTTCCATAACACTAGAGGGTGACGTAACTGCGTGGACCTGTAACTGCTCTGGATTTTGCCCAAAGTCTACAAAACTTGAAAGCAAGATTAAGCTAGAGAGATCACAAAAGAGTTAGGTTGCTGTGTAAAATGGGCTTTCCCCAGTCTTTTATGATAACTGCTGCAAACTTGAATTGCCACTTAAATGGAACACAAGAGTGAATGTGTGAGGAAGCCATAGGGACAATTCTATGTACATATGCAGCACAAAATTTAATAATGTCAGTTTCAAATTGCTTACCACCTCTCTCTCTCTCTCTCTCTCTCTCTCTCTCTCTCTCTCTCTCTCTCTCTCTCTCTCTCCAACAGTAAGAAATGATACAATTAAACAATTATTAAGGAACACACTTTTTATTTAACATTTTTTGTATCAGGAAAGAGTCCCAGATTCAACCCATGCAGGTATTGAGGCACAAATGTATTCCATTAGGAGCAATGGAGAAGCAAGACACGAGAAGTGGGTCTTTAAATATATTTTTACAGTTTTTAAATCCACTTTTTATCCATGGGAAGTTTCGGAACAGAACCCTAGTGGATAACAAGGCATTGCTGTATGCTACCCAAAGTGCTTTTTGATGCTAGAGAGCACAATCCTAACCAAGTCTACTCAAAAGTAAGCCCCACTGTGTTCAATATGTCTTATATATAAATTGTTTTCTCACTCTGAATGGGTGGTGTATGTATGTTATCCTCAATCTCAGGTTCTCTACCAGAGGCCTGGGAGTTTGATGGTTCTGCGCAGTATCTTAGCTGTTCCTAGCAATGCGCTTTTCTGGATCGAGTGTTCTGATGTCCTTCCTGGAATCTGTTGGAGCCATTTTTCCAGTTTGGGTGTCACAGCCCCAAGTGCTTCAGTCACTATTGGGATCACATTCACCTTCACTTTCCACATCCTTTCTAATTCCTCCTTCAAACCCTGATACTTTTCCACCTGTTCATGATCTTTTTTCCTGATGTTGCTATCATTCGGTATTGCTATATCCATAAGCAGGGCTGTCTTCTGGGCCTTATCTACCACCACAATGTCTGGCTGGTTAGCCAGTACCTTCTTATCTGTCTGGATATGGAAGTCCCACAGGACCTTAGCTCTGTTGTTCTCCACAACCTTCTGAGGGGTTTCCCATCTGGTATTGGGAGGAGTTAGTCCATAAACTGAACAAATGTTCCTGTACATGATGCCGGCTACTTGGTTGTGCCATTCAATGTATGCTGTTCCTGCCTGCATCTTACACAATGTGTTGGACTGTCTCTGAAGCTTCTCTGCACAGCCTGCACTTTGGGTCTTCTCTTGTGTGGTAAATCCCCACTTCTATGGATCTGCTACTTAGTGCCTGTTCTTGTGCTACCATGATGAGGGCTTCAGTGCTATCTTTGAAGCCAGCTCTTTCCAGCCACTGATAGGATTTCCCAATATCATCAACTTTGGTTATCTGATGATGGTACATCCCATGCAGGGTCTTATCTTGCCAGGACACTTCCTCAGTTTGATCTTCCTTCCATATTTGCTGTTGCTGTTGTTGCTGGAGACATTCTCTCATCAGCTCATCTTTGGGTTCCTGGATATTCTGAGTTTCATCGAGGATAGTAGTTTTAACACACACACTCTCTCTCTCTCTCTCTCTCTCTCTCTCTCTCTCTCTATATATATATATATATGTGTGTGTGTATGTGTATGTGTATGTATGTATGTATGTATGTATGTATGTATGTATGTATGTAGGTATACATGTATATATGTATACATATATAGTTTTATATATTTTAATTGGGTGGTATATATATAAAACTATATATAACTTTAACTATATAACTATATATATATTTCTTGCCTGCTCCTCTTTTTAGTTTTTCCTCCCCATCTAAGGAGGAAAGAGAAGAGAGGGCAACGAAGGGAGAAATGCTGTGGATTGTCATTATCTCTGTTTACAAAACAGACTGTTGAGCATTATAGAAAACAGTGCAAAGAAGGTAGAAGGTATGCTAGCTTAAAACCTTCTCCAGTTAACACTTGATTCCTTCATCCACAAAAGAATACCTCCCATCCTGTAGAGGAGTACCTCCCATCCTGTAGTAGCTGGAGGTGATACTTTTGGACATCTGACAGTTTTGAAGCCACAAACAATCAGGGAGAGGTTGTGGGAAACATATCACACCAATTCTTTCATGCTAACACTAGCTTGGATTTAGCCTCAGGAGAATTTGGCATGTGTGCTTTAGAAAATATAAATTAGAGTGGTTTGGCTTCTGGTAGCAGTAGATGATATTCTGGGGTTAACATTTCTGAAATGGGACAGACACATTATGCAGTGGTCAAACCTTGTATTACAGCCAGTCATCCTGACCTTATGACTTGAAAAGCTCCTTAGTTCCACAACTCTCCTTCTTCTGCCTCTATTCCAGCACCACTGAACCATTACAGAAAAAAATCTCTTGCTCAGAGACTCTTGTGCCCCCTTTCACTCAAGGTAAATGACTTATTCCAATCCCAGTTTCTCCTCGTCTTCACTGGGACCTGTAATTTAATTAAATGGGCAGTAATAGATTTAATGCTAGATTTCAGAAATATCCATTTGGATTGTGTTAAAAATGCTATCAACATTTAACTTAGTGTGCAATCCAGAGTAACTGTGGGGAGTCCTTGCTCTGGTGTAAGAACAATTTGCTCTGGATTGCAATATGAATTTCCCATAGGTTTTTACTAGGTGGTGCAGTAACTATGGGTGCACGTAATGTCTCTTACATGCTCCCGTAGTTACTCTGGATTGTGCACTAAGTACGTTAATAATGTGTAAGATGAATTTCTATTGTTCTTTGTAACATTCTTCTTTTTGAGTGTTCCTTTTAGGAAGAAAGGCAGGATATAAATCAAATAAATACATAAATTACATAGACATCAACAATTTAATAATGAACAACACGATTTTGTATAATTTGCAAATTATTTAAGACTCTATTTCTTCCTTATATTTATGCCAGTCATCTCACTCAAAAATGTTTTCAATGACTTACAATAAAATTAAAAGCATTAGGTTGTATTCTAAATCGTTCTCTGAGAAGATAGCACCTTTTTAATGGCGGGGGACAGTTCTGCCACTTCCCCCTTCCTGCTGCAGTACAGTGTGCAACTTGCCTGACTGTTCTGGAGGGGACTGCAGACAGAAGGGGGTCATAATTATTCATTGTGCAACTGGAGTATGGTCCGTAAGTGGAACGACAACATAGGATACAAGCCTTACAAAACACTGACACTTAAATTGGTCACCTGTCCTTTTATGCTTAAAAAAAAAATTCCCTGCAGCATGGGAAAAAACCCCAATGTAGAATAATTGTTAAGCTCAAATCACGTTAATGAATCCTCGAATTAAAAGATGAGCAGATTTGAACAACACTCTTTATACAGGTATCAGTCTAAAGATATTACTTACAAGAAAATAATATCTGGTCTATGCACATAGGATAATAAAATAATGGAATCCTGCAGCATTAGAAGATTATCCTGCAAATTTCTAGTGACTGATCACATTTTTAAGGCTCTTCTATAATGGGAGAAAATCCTCTGCATGTAAAAAAAAAACTAGCCCAATAGAGTAACTAGGTTAGAAACTTCTTTCCTGCAGAGATACATGACAGGTTTGAATACCTGCAGGCAGTGGTGGGGTTCAGGAGGTTCTCACAAGTTCTATAGAACCCTTTGTTAATGAGTGCCTGGTTCTGAGAACTGGTTACTAATGGGACATAGAACCTATTGTGCTATGGACATAGAATCTGTTGTTAATTTAGGTTATTAGGACATAGAACCTGTTGTTAATTTATTTGAATTACACCACTGTCCAGCTGAATGCCAAGCTGAATGCCCAGCTTTTGTTTTCAGCAGGGATGGAGGGGACACATTCAAAGCTGGTAACTACAACATATAAAAGTGGGCAGATTGCTTGGAACTGGGTCATGTAAACTTTGTGAAGTTTTTAAAAGAAGAAAGAACTTGCAAGGTAACATTTCAGAATCAAATTACTGTATATACCTGTAAACCTTAACTCACCTCAGATTTATTATTCTTTTCTTAAATGTCTTACTTCATTGGAAGAATTAGAAATAATGGCAGCTATACTTTCAATCAATGATCTGTGATTTTATATTGACCACTATATAAAACCCTTTCTTCCTCGTTTTGGTTTCATGAGAGCTTCCCTCAGGAGTTTGAAATTATGAGGCTGTTATTCCAATTACTGTGTGAACTTTGGTTTCCAAAATTCCAAAGTTTTGGAAAATAAAAAATAAAAAAATTGATTCACTGCATTTGACAGGCCATCAAACCAGAGAGGGAAAAATGTGAAATAACTGTGAGACAAAAGCTTCATAAATTTGGAAGGAGGGATTCTTGCCAATGTGCTTATTTTATTAACTGCTATATAGGAAATGAGGCTCAAAGCACTGAAGAGAAGGTGAAGGGATCAGGTAAACGGATTGCACAAGAACCACCTGAGTTCTTGTGATTTAGAGAAAAGAGAAAAGAGGCATCTGTCTATCAAAGAGCTTAGAACTGGAATCATCTTCTAATCATGAATTGCTGGCACCCACCAAACTGCAGTGCCCATTTGCAATTAAAAAAGACGCTCACAATAATCATATCATGATTCTGTATGCAAAATCTGTTCAGTTTGAAACAAGAAATGCAAAACAGAAGGTAAAAACAGCATGATTTTGCCTTCTCCAGAGTTTTAAGTTTGGAAGAAACTGTATTTCTCTACAGAAGTCATTGCAATCCTGTCTGAAGGTTTTCTCGGAAATAAGCTGAACTGACTTCAAAGGAAGGAGGTCTAAAGTAAGAATGCCGCAATCTCCACAAATACCTCAACATAATTACCATTAAAATATTTTGGGACTTACTTCTGAGTAAACACTCCTGGATTGCTTTGTGCAAATGAGCATCTGAAAGTGCTGTATCTGGCTCCTTTCTGCAGACCAGGGTCAAATTTGGAACAGTGGTAGACCATGAGATCTAGTTAATCTGCATCAATTTTCAAGGGGGATTGGACAAATGGTGTTGATGTTATGAACAAAGGAATTTTAATATCAGACCTCTGGCTGCTTGGCAGGTGTTGGCAATGAAAGCATTCTAAAAATGATCATCTCTCCCAGAATGGACAGGCATTGTGATGGCTCACACTGACAGCAATGAGGTTTTTAAAAGTATAGTTATTCAAAAGTATGTAACACTTAGATGACCAACCTTATATATTGACTGGCAATCATAATTTATGCAGATTAGGCTATTTTTAGATGGTCTGTGGTCAAGCGGTTAAGACGCTGTGCCTGTTAACCAGCAGGCCAGGGTTCGAGACCCGGGTCGGCCCAACAAGACAGGGTGAGCTCCTGTCCTTAGGCCAGCTCTGCGATGCCAGCTGGATCCAATTGTATTGGCTCTGCCTTTCCATTGGACTAATTCAGTGGCATGGAGAGGGGGGATTTGCTGCTTGGGTAACAGCCTATCCTCCATAACAATCCAACCCAGGCTTTCGTGCTTCATATGCAGCGTATGCAGCGCTGAGCACAATACCATAGTCTTTCAAGACTGATGGAGGCCTGCATCTAAGGGTTAATGGCTGTTAGTCAAAATAATAGGAGAATGCACTTCAAAAAATAAGCTTTTGAAAACAAGTACAGGGTCATTATCCCAAGAGGAAATACCAGTAAATTCTTCACAGCCTTAAAAATCTTGCAAATATTAAAGGCGGTTTTCAACTGCCAAGTGAGATTTTAAACAGTGCTATCTCTGTACCTTCACAACCAGTTGCATCAGACTGGGGGAATTTTTGGGAGGGTTATTTATTTTTTTAAAGGAAAAAAATAACACCAGTCTCGTAAAGAAGATTTCAAACAGAAGAGGATTATATTATGAAGGATGGAGTGAGAATATCTAGACATTTTTCTTCCACTCTTACAATATATCTTTAATTGGTAAAAGACACATAAGGAACTGCTTCATCAAAGGGATTTTCACTACCACACATAGTCCAATCCTATCTCATGTCATCAGCATCACCACCATGCATCTGCACCAAAGGCACATTCTGTAGCCTATCATGGTGGTGGTGAGGAAGCAGACAGAAGGTCATTGAAAACATTTTGTACTTTCAGCTGTGCAGAGGCCCAATAAGATTGGCCATTAGTTTGCTTTAAAAGGAGATTACCGGTATGTTGACCTGGCAGGATGTGTCTATCTCTCCCAGGAATATGTCTATTCCTGATAGTATGAACATTTTATGCACATCTGAATACAATCACAAACAATAATATGTTTGTTCTGCAGACAAACAAAAGATGAAGAACATCATGCCTTGTTTCTCCAGAGGCATCTAGCTGACCAGGATACAGAACAGAATCCTGGATTTGATAGCCCTTTCAGTACGATCCAGCATCAGTCTTAAAAGCTAACATGTTTTGTTGCTGACATATGTTTAAAATACTCTGTTAAGTGGAAATAGCAAAGGAGCAAAACCTTTGAAGAAGGGCAAGCCATGATGACGAAACTTGTGTTTTAGTTCAAACTGCACTTCTATGTTCCTACAGCCATCTAATAACATTTACAGAAAAGAAATAAAGCCTTATTATGTTTCGGTGAAATATTCCTTTTAATTTCCTTATAGTCGGTTCCCTTTCCCTCCCAATCACATATTCAATAACCCTGCATCATGTCCACATGAATCACCCTTCTCCTGCATAAGAGATGTCACATATCTGAAAATTAAAAATGGTTCCTTTACTACAATCTGATTTATCACTTTCACCTGAGGAGGAAAAAAAAGTTCATAAGATTTTTCTACGTACTATAAATAAGAAAATCTGTTCTCAGATTGAATAACAAAGTTATAATTCAATCACAGGGCTTTGCTGCCATTCATAAACCCCCCTTGCTGACCCCTTGTGGCTTATGATGTCAGTAGAGACCCTTGATTGAATTATATCCGCATAGTCAATCAGGGAGCATGTATTATTCACTCCAAGTATTTCTCTCAGTGACAAGTTATTAAAATGCTGAAACTTAAGGCAATATTACAGTAATAGGATATTAGGCATAATGAGGAAGGGATTTTTTTCTCCCGTGTTACTTATAATAAGACAGTGGGTTCTATTTTTATATTTTGTGGAAATAAATCATAAGCTCCACATGAAAGAAAACTCATAACATTTAACTAGGCATTAAACTTTATTTCAAACACATTTCAAATGACTCAGGGAGTGGAACACTTCTCCCTTGTCAGGAGGAAAAATGAGAATACGAAAACAAATATAAATGATTATTAAGGAGATTAGAACAAGATTCTGTGGTTTAATCACTGAGATGGTGTTTTGGCCTGTCAATTCCTTATGAGGTAGAGAAGGTTTATATTTGTACACCTTTTGAGACTCTCTTCTAAGATCCTGTACAGGACTGAACTGCTCTGTTCCCCAACCAGTCAGAGTTTACAAGAACGGGACAGATTTTCACTGTTGTAAAATGGCTGTCAATGGAGTGGTGAATTTTCCATCAGTGGTCATGTTGTCAGTGCTGCCTCTCAGGAGACAGCAGCCTGACCCTCCCACACTTGCTGGACAAGGTAAGGCAGCAATGGGGGGAGGCAATGGGATAGAGGGGGAAGAATATAGTGAGGAGGCAGTGGAAAAGGTGAATCTTGTGGCAATGGTACTTGTCAAATCCTATCCTCTCTTTTTCATTCTTATATGCTCCTTTTTTCTCCTCAGAGTTGCACCAGTGAAGAGCTAGCACAGGTTCCAAGGAGAACATTTATGAAGTTTGAAGAGGGAAATGTGAAATTAATTCCCCTTATTATTCCCTCAAATAATTGCTCTGTCAACCTCCTGATCCCAGTTAGATACAGAATGGGTTCTTTTGGTGTGTCAGTGAAAGAATTGGGTTCTTACAGTCCAATCCTAGCTCCTGCTAGTACTAATACTGATGTAGCCACAACAAAGCTTCAATCATAGAAAGACTGTTGTCCCAAGTTAACATTTGCACAATAAAATCAAATAAGGACCAGTTTCTTAAGACTCAATTTATGTTGCTTTGAATATGTCTTTTCTTGAAGGGCAACCACAGCATGCAGAATGGCTTTTGCTGCCTCATGGAACTGGTTCAGATGAACTTTGGAGAAGGATCATCCAATTTAATACACACAACATCATTGTAAACTGTTACAAATGGATCTTTCCTCTTTTCCCCATTTGCTTCTTCTACACTGGTATTTTCTCCCTGCCAGGTTTGGAAATAAGAATGCAATTCAGTAAAAAAAAACAACAACACAAAGATCTATATTGCAAAACAAAAGTTCTCACCATGCACCTGAGCCAACAAAAAGTGGTTCATTACTTTAACCCCTCACCTTTCTTGCCTCGTTGTTCACAACACACCTTCCCAGCGGGACTCATTCACTTAGTACATGCTCTCCACACACTTTGTAATGCCAGTAGGAGCCAAATTTTCTGAGTGCTATAAACAGATGCTTTTTATTTGGGCAAAAAGAAAAGAAATAAATGGTGCCAAAACACTGCGGCGACAATTTTACACAGCATGTATCAGTCTCAATAGGTGGAAGCAGTTGCTTTTGAGAAGGAACTATAGGAACCATGGGACAACGGGATCTGGCCTGCTGCACAGCAACCAGTTTATTGTCTGCTACAGAGAGAAGAAAAGGCACACAAGCAATCCTACCAGGCCACTTCACTGTTTTACAAATCACTTACACCAGCCCAGGGGTGTTGCAAATGTGCTGTAAGGAGAGGAGGCTAGTACAGGGAGTTGCACTGGCCTCCTCACGCCACCACAAGCCCTGCAAACACATGATTTGCTCTGGCTGATTTAGTGTTTGGAGGTGAGAGAGAGGGGAAGATGGTGTTCCTGGGGATGGGCAGCCGGGCAAGGCTGGGACTAGTCCAAGCCCTGTTCCCTGTCTCTTTTGTGATATTCCTGCATCTACCAAACTCCAACTTGTTCATACACATAGGCTACAATCCAGAGTAACTACAGGACCTTTTACACAGGAATTTAAGTGAAGAGCGACTGGCCAAATACCCCTGGCATTGCTAAACAAGAAGAAAACAATGGCCCAACAGGATAGGCTTCCTTTCCTTCTGGTATCTCCCCAAAATTCCCCAAATCAACCATGTTTGGTGGGACACAAAGCTTCCTTGTGCAATCTTCAAGCAAACCTAACCGCACTTTCCTGGGACTAAGTACTACTGAACACAATGGGACTTACTTTTGAGTAGACATGCTTTGGATTGCACAGCTTGTCTCTGAAAGACAGCTTGTAAATGTATAAATTAAATAAAGAAAAAAGCTGGTTTTTGTGGATTCTTTAAAAATAAATGGCTGTTTGCAAAGTTATTTTTATTTTATTTTTATTTTTAAATGTTAAAGGGCACATATGGATCCCGGACAGATAGGAACTGGCTTAGCTACGCAGGAGGGAGAGCAGCACAGTAGCTGTATCTGCAGAAAAAATGCAAGTGCTTGTGTTGAGATTCCCTCCTCCTCTACTCCCAGTAGATGGCGCCATGATTCATTCTACCCACAGCATGGACTAGTGGGTGCTGAAGGGCAATGGTTCAACTTTTTGGCCTTGGCAGGGCGCAGCTGAGTCTGACTAGTGATCAGACGCGGGGAGCAATAAGTGCATGAAGAGGGCTGCGCTCAGACTCACAGTGACCTGTAGGACCGTGTGTGTGTGTGTGTGTGTGAGCACAATCTTTACCATGTATGCTCAGAAGTAAGCCCCATTGTGTTCAGTGGATCTTACTCCCAGGCAAGTGTGTTTAGGATTTCAGCCTGTGTGTATGTGTGCAACAGGACTTGCCTGTTGGGAATGGGTTAAAAACCCTTGCTGGAGTATGGGTGGAAAGCTCTATGGCTGCTGTTTACATAAAAAAGATTTGCATGCTCAATGGTGTGTTTAGTGTTGCATCTGGTTTGACCTCTCAGTAGGCAGCACTTGTAAGCAGTTTTTCCCATCATGGTCTCTGTGTGTGACTGTTGAGAAAAACAGAATAGAAACAAACATGTGGAGCAAAGGATAAGGATTATATCTACTCATGCTAACCTTGCCCTGCACATTTAATTGACACAAGATCTTAGGTCTGCATGTTCTCCCCACTGCTATTACCTCCCATATCTGCAAACAGCACTGCCTCCTGCCATTCTCACGAAGGAGAGTCCTAATGGTCAGATCAGGAGGTGGGACTGAGGGGTGAAACATGACAGTATCCAGTAATGAGATCATGCAGCAGGTCCCCATCTCTCAATACCCATGAAAAGATAGCACATGAAATGATGATAGTAATTTCGTATAAAGTCTATCACTTACGACTCTACAGTCCATCTATAGTTGGGTCAGTAAGCAAGTTTCCAAATCACTGTAACAAACTAGCCCTTGAAATATTATGCAATGCTGTGAGAAGGAAACTGCTTAGTCTGAGGATTGGCATTAGGGCATCCTTCGCTGGTTTGGTAGGTTTCTACTTTACCAGGAGAAGATATTTAGATTAAAATATTGCTTAAGGTCTCTTCTTTAAAATATCTTTCCAGCATGCCTATGGTATTTGACTAGAAATGAGAGACCAGTACATGGCAGTACTGTCCATTTCTAGAGGAGAATGTTTTATTCCTTCCCATTACTCAGGTTGGAGGTGGTTAAGCACCTTATCTGGATTTACACTACCAATTTAACTAGCACACCAAGCCTGGGATATAACCCTTGGCACATGTACACGGAATGTAAGTAAGTGACTGCATTACTTGGCATGAGCTTATTCCTTCTGAAAATGTGAAAATCACAGAGCTTTTATAGAAGTGTTTTTGTTTTTTGCAGGACGGAGGTTAAATCAAGGCTTGTGAATAACTTAATGTGTTTCTTCAATCAGTCTCACCTGCAACCCCATTCCCATCTTGCAAACCATTCTGGTCTAAAAGTTCTTCCACTTTCTCTTTTTTTGAAATGTAAGATGTCAACTACATGGAGGCTGAAACCTTTGAAATGGATGGTGTTGGTCCAAAGGGACGCTGAGGAGCCAGTGGGTTTTTTTATTCTTGGATACTTCCAGTAATACACATTTGATTAAATTGTTCTTGGCTTCTCTTACCTGCTGCTCCTCTCAGCAAATAACTTCTTGCAATGGCCTGGTTACACTAATATGAAGCCTGAGATTTCTGCCTGCAAACAGTGCTCAGTGTGGTCACACGTTTCTCCCTAATCATTAATAGTGAATAAAAGTCAGGATAATAAAGAAAGTTGTGTGCAGATTGAAAGAGCTATTTGTATCTCTCTGCATGCAAGGGCCTCACTCATAAGATTTACCTAACAGATTTTGGAAATCATTCATGGCCCAATTCCACGGGCTGCAATGATTCAAGAGAGGGGGGAAAATTCAAAGTCAATAATCCTTGCACATGCCCAAACTCAACTTCTATCAAATCACACATGTTGATCACACAGGGCCAATCTGTTCCAATGTGTTTTATCAAAACAAGAGCATTTGCAAGTCCCTAAGGAGGAATAACTGAAAATGAAATCTGAATTTTCGGCACACACAAATCCTACTCCAAGGGCTCTGTATGTTATCCTTCCATTATAATAATGCCTGGGTAGGAAAAAAAACACATTCACATGGTAATGCAGGAAGGATTGTGCTGCAAGTATTCACATCCAGGAGTTGATGGGCATCGAGGCTGTCAATTTCAAGTACACGTGTTACCCTGAAGTTGCATGTGTCTTCTGAAGTTGGCAATCTAAGAGAATTTTCATCTTGTCCAATAGCAGGAAGAAAGTTTATCATATAAGAAAACTTGCAATTCTCTGATATCAGAAAGCTGGAGACAGGAGATGAGAGCTCAGCTAAAGCCTAATGATTAGAGCTATTGGCTTATTAATGATATCTGAGTTAATTATAACCAGTTGACCATATAAAATGGACAACAGAGTATGTTTATCTTTAACAACTGCACAGAAGAGGGAATTTAGGCAGGTTTAACTCAACATTGAAGGGTTTAAAAAGCAGCTCATGCCAAAATTCCTTCTTCCATACAGTGCTTATACATTGCATCAGTTATACAGAGGTAAAGTTACTGTGTCCCATCTATATGAACCCTTTTTTATATGGAATTCAGTTGACTTATTAATGTCCCAATCTGATGGTGCATTTACAAAAGCAGATCTCACATTTCACCACTGTAAAGGCCACGATCACACCATAAGTGGCACACTGCTGAGCATGTTAAAGCCAGTGGCATTCAACATGAAGCAACTTTCTATACCATGTCTGATAGGGATCTGGGCCCTGACAGCGAGGTAAATGGCCTTCGGTGTAAGTTGTGGGTGGTTTAGAGCTGGAAGGACAGGAGGCAGTTTGGGGGCTGGACAGGAAAAGCAAGTGCTACAATCCTATCCTCATTTTTCCAGCCTGACCTGCTCTCTCTCTCATAGGATTTACACCAGCAAAATCACTGGATCTAAGGAAACTCGTTGATGACCAGGAAGCATAAATAAATACATTTTTAAACTTTCCTTTCCTTATTGGTCATATGAACTTACCCACCATTGTGTGTGTGTGTGTGTGTGTGTGTGTGTGTGAAATCACTAGTCTGTTCAAAACTATTACTGGTAAATAAAATAACAAAAAGCTTATATCTTTTTACATAGACAATAAGCATCAAATCATCTAATGTGAGACTTTCAAGTTAGTCTAACCTTAGCAGGTTTCTGCTTCTAAACAATTCTTTCTATACTAAGTTTCCTTCCCCTGCATTCCAGGGACAAATATTTTCTGAGGTTACCTTAATGGGCAGCCTATCCAGGTACACAACCAATACAACAAAACCAGCATAGCTTGTGCTGCATCCTTAAGGGGAATTTTGCATGCCGCAAGTGTCTGCAAAGTGAAGGATTTACTCATTCCCTTGCCAGTACCTGGACAATTCAGGCCCTGGACATAGCGTATGCCACCACCACTGATCCCTCCCTTTCCCAGGTCTGACCTGTCCACCCAACCAAGTCTCTGGTACCCAGTAGACGTCCTCTCCCTGCCACCACCTCCCATGCTGACTTACCAGCTCTGTTTCTACTCCACCTAGCACCGGCACTAGTGGGTCCTGTTGGCCTTCTTTACTGGTGCATTGTCACAATGGGATATCCAGAACATTTGCAATAGCCTGCACTTGTGGAGTATGTGCTCTGCTAGTAGATATGGAGGATAGGGATTAATTGGCCCATGAGAAACCTTTTAGTCACTAGTGGATTATAAAGATTTGTGGAAAAGCTGGTAGTTTTAGTTGTACATTAGTTGGTGGTTGCATAAAAGCAGGCCTCCATCAGTCTTGAAAGACTATGGTATTATGCTTGGTGCTGCATACGCTGCATGCAAAGCATGAAAGCCTGGGTTGGATTGTTATGGAGGATAGGCTGTTACCCAAGCAGCAAATCCCCCCTCTGCAGGCCCCTGAATTAGTCCAATGGAAAGGCAGAGCCAATACGATTGGATCCAGCTGGCGTCGCAGAGCTGGGCTAAGGACAGGAGCTCACCCTGTCTTGTGGGGCCGACCCGGGAATCGAACCCTGGCCTGCTGGTTAACAGGCACAGTGTCTAAAATGAAGGCAAAAATCCCTTTTTGTGGTTGCTGTCTGAATAAGATGTCAAGATATCCTAACTAGACCCAAAATGACCAACATTGTGAAAAATAAGATAAAATACAGATGAAATATAGACACAACTCAGATGCAAATTTTCTTTCTTTCAAATTTCTTGCTTTCAAGATTTTTTTTAAAAGGAAAGAAAATAGTTTAATGGCAGGACAGTAGGTTAAATCCACAAATATAGACTTATCTGCTGTGAGTAGGTCTTGTCACTTGAAGAAAAATATTATACAGTACCTATGACTGAGAATCCTTCAGTTAATGACGAAGATATTTTATAGCACAAAAGTCAATCTGGCAAGGCAGGAGGAAAATGGAAAAAGTAATCAGCTTAAGGACCAATGTAACAGTTTAATTATGAACGCTTTAATGTCTTTTCATAATCAGTTAATAAATACCTTAACAATAAATTGAAAGTAAGCTTTTAATAGGTTTTGTTGGTTTGAAGCTAAACAAGAGAATTAGCAGCTCCAGGCACTGAGCAATAATTGTGCACTGCTTGATGCCAGAAGAAACAGAGCATTTCGAGAACATTTTATTTTTTTGGGTACCTTGCTATAATAAACGCTTGTAATATTCCCCAGTTTCTGGAGTGTAAGATGCAGATCTTATTTATCGCAGTATGTGACACATCTGGCACACGGATCAGGAAACAACTGTTTTACTTCATTTCTGTCATCACCTTCCAACAGATTTCCATCACATTCCAGTTTGGACAAGAGAGCTTGGACTTTCTCTCCATAAGTTCTCCATTAACAGCTTCACAGCAACGAGCACTCTTGCTTCCTTCTCCTTCCATGGCAATTAGTCACCGCAAGCTGGCTCTTTTAGTGTAGTTAGAAAGAACATGTGAAATTGCTGGCATTCGCCAATATCTCCTCACAATGGCTTCACATCACATACACAGAGTGAAGTGGTGGTTGAAGAGAAAAGTGACTGTCCCTTGCAAGCATCCAAGTCTCCACTACAGAATATGGTATAGGGCTGCCTTTCTTGAATTGTCCTGATGTGCGGAGCATTGACTTTTGTGATATCAAAAAGGGTGTTTTTCTGCTGTCAGGGAAGGGTTCAGCTTTGGCACTAATGGTGGCCAGCACATAAAAGTCATTGCAACGTAAGGCCAACCAACTGTGTGAACAACCATACACTAATAAAGCTTGAAAAGCTTGAATTACACTGTAACCCACAAAAATTTTCAAATTAAAAAGCCATATTTAGAGCCCCCTGTGGACTGTGATTTTATTTAATTTAATCCCCTCTTGTGGCCAATTAGGTAGGCACCTTTCCATGCATCCATACCTCAGGACCCAGGGTTGTAGGGGGAAGTATAAGCCTAGTTTTAAAATAGCAGTATATCACACCTCCATAGACAGAAATTATTTTACCGGCTGTAGTGCTGAAAATAACATGGCTGTTATAAAACAATAAAAATGCAAGGAAGAGGTATTTGCTTTACTTTTTCTAGTCCGCGCCCTAATATTCTCCTTGTTTTTACAACAGAGCACAGTAAAGTTTTTATGAATGTATACTGTTTCACGGACTACATAATAAGCTCAGGCTCTCTAAATCTACTTGCAGAATTATACTATATTGCTTAAATATTGTAATCCAAAAAAACAGGAAGTGTCCTTGGAATAAATGTACTTCACTGAATGATTCAGTAAGCATGTGTCAAGTGGGTGGCTCTGTCAGTCACACGCTCCTTTACCCTAGTGAATTCCTAGTGATGTCCTCAGAGCTGTTTCATGTAAATGCAAGGAGAACTTTGGCTCAGCTTATTCCAAACAATAATTCATATAACTCCCTCCCCACCATACCAATAATATATTTGTTGTGAAAAGCATTGGCGGTCAGTAATATATCATGGCTGTTCTTTTCATCAGAAGTTCAGTGCTTGCTCCTTTTCTGGTGGCAGACACACACATATGTCGCATATGAAAAAGAAATTAATAAAACCCACTCTGGAATTTTTTTAAATAGTCAAAGCTTAAACAGAAAATAAATTCCATGTGGAAAACAAACAACTGACAATGGTTTTTCTTTTCCAAAATAATGGGCAAATAAAAACAAAAAAATGACTACCTGTTTCATTCAGGCTGCAATCCTAACCCCAGTCCTGTGCTGGCCTGGAGGGGTTGTAAAAGTGTTGTAAGGCATTTCTGCGCCATTTCTGGGGGGTTGAGCCCATGCACAGACATGTGCCGGCCTCCCATGCCAGCGTGGAAACGGGAAGGTGGGTGAGTTGTGCTGGTTTAAATTGGTTAGGATTGCACCCTCATTATCTCATGCGTAGCATGCATGTAACTTCGGAGGGGTTGGTTCCAGGACCACCCATGGAAAATCTGAGGATGCTCAAGTTTCAACGTAATGTGAGGAGGGGGCAAAATTGCAACACTTCAATGCCTTACTGTGAGCGTCCAGAAGTGCCTCCCAGCATTCCAGAACACCTTCATGAAATGACTGAAAGCAATTTTTAGTTTGTTGCTTGCCACTTTCAGTTTGCTTTTCTCTTTCTCTCTCTCTCTGAAGTACAGGTAGGCCAACAGAGTGGATCTCCTCATGCTTCAAAACACCTCCAAAATGCTACTGGAAATAATGGGCACAAATTGGAATTAACTTCTGGAGAAATCTGAGGCACAGGGAGGCAAAAAACCCAAACATTTTTTTTCTATGATCCAAGTCCACCGAAGCAAAGACCATGGATGTGGTCCACTATATTCGTTAAACCTAAGCCTTCAAAGAGTTTTAATGTTTCATTTTCAGGTATAAAGGTAAAGGTGTCTTCCGCAAGATGCACTGCTAGTTGTAACTGACTAAAAGCAGTTGTCATTCCTGTTACAAGGCTGAAGAGCCAGTTTTGTCCAAAGATGCCTAGTCATGTGGTAATATGACTATCCCATGCTGCTCCCATGCTAGTTCTTATCTAATGTTTAGAGATTAGAATGCCTCTTATATCTTAAACAGGTGATTTCACAGCTGGATTACCTTATGGACCAAGTGTACTGAACAATGCAGGACTATAGCATTTGTGTAGAAAGAAAAACATTTCAGAATTAAATAAAAATATTATTATGCCATTGCAGCCAACAACAAAGGATGAAAGTTCCCTATCCTGAAAGGCTTGCAATTTAGTAGGACTGTCGTGAGAGGTCAATTACAATATCTCAAAAATACTCTTCCCTGATTTCTTCTGAACAGGATTAAGTTATACACAGCCACTGCAATCTGCCACTGATGTAGCCCACACCACCTTTTGGATCCACCACCCCTTGTAGGGGAATAAGGGTTGCAAGAATAGGGGCATAATGGAAGTTTTCTTGGTGGTAGTTCCAACCATGAAGAGTAGTAGGGGAGGAACGATAAGAAAGAAGGGCATTTGAGGAAAAGGAGAGCGTTGAACTTCTGAAGGAGGTGGATGAATAACAGTCAGAAGTAGGGATGTCCTGGGAAATGAGCACAAATAAATTAGGGGGAACGCTGTGGAGTGTTTTCTGACAGTGAAGACGGGAAGCTGGTGCAGGTTCTGGGAGTGGAAGGAAGCCAGTGATTTAGGGAGAGACATTGTGTGCTTGGAGCAGTGAGGGAGGTGATTGATTTGGGCAGCCAAATGCTGGAGAGAGGGAAGGAACTAAGGTGAGATAATGGTAGATGGGTGCCAACCTATCTTTTCCAAACCTTCCATCCAACAAAATGAAAAGGAACTATCAACAAGGAAAAATAGTTCTGTCAGGCAAACATCTTTTCAACATTTCTAGTTTAAACTAATTTTCTTTCTTTCTCTTGAATTGTATAGGTTTACGGAACTGAATTTTTTAACACAATGTATGCTCGTTCTCAAAATATGGCTTAGTATGACATATTCCTTGATAGAGTCAGGTGAAAATCTTGATCAGGCAACAAGCAGTATGCAGACAGCACCATGAGTAGCATGAAAATGGTATCATTTTTATTTATTTTACGGGACTGCAGTATTCTATTCCAGTGCTGTAAATAATGCAGATAAACTTGAATGTAGGATGGCAACCCAATCCTGAGTTGCCCAGTGAATGGGACTGCCGTGACCTATTCCAAGCATGGGACTATTCCAAGCATGCTGGACAGCCAAAGTCAGCTTGTCCCCTTCCTCTGGGTAAGGAAAGTAGCCTCATGCTATTCAACTCTGTGGAACCTATTTAGCTGGTGCAGAATCAAGAAACCTTGAGTTGAGCCACAAGGCCCAAAAGAGAGCTATGGATTTCACCCCTTCAGTCTTATTCCCTCATGCATCTGGACCTGACCCAGCATAGGCTCACACTGGGCTACCTGCAGTGCTGGGCCCACAGTACTGTTTGCAGATGTGTCTGAGGGAACATTTGTGACAATGTGTGGTGATGGTGAACTGGGTGTACAAAATTCTGGATTGGACCTTGAGTTAAGTAGTAGCTTCCAAACACACACACACACACACACACACACACACACATTTTTGGTAGACTTTTTGGGAAGGAAAGCACTTGATGAATGAACTGGACTGATGAACAAAGAAATTAGCAGCAATCACGTTCCTTTTCTTCTGATAATTACCTCTAAAACTCTTGGGTCATTCAGTAGGGAACACTAATATCTTCTCCTCCATCCCTCTCTGCCCTTGGAAGGAGAACCGGAAACTTCATGAAGTGTTGCACTAAGCTGGTTGACTTCCCCCACTGCACGTGTAATTGCTATGTAAGGGAGAATGGGTCCTTTAATATCTGCTTGCCTCCAGGCTCACAAGAGTAATGAGAACATATTTATTGGTACAAAGGTTGGTGTTTATTGATACTGCCCATTTTTCACGACTTTTAGGGCTCAGTAGGGAAGGACCATTGACTTTAGAGAACATGTTTTACAATCAAGCTGTTTCAAGATTTATACAGCATAACACATTGAGCTATTAAATAGTAAATAAAAGGCAATGGTAAATGCTGAGCCTCCCTTAGCCACATCCTTAATTATCTGATTTATAAAGCAAATTGCCAGCTCAGCTTGGGGATTTCTATTTTCACATGTATAAGTACTATTCAGTTTTATGATGGCTGATATAACAAGCCAAATGTCGTTATACATTGTAATTTCTGCTTTCAAACAAAGTGACTCCCAATATATCACACAAAATACTGTGTATTTTTTAAAAAATAGAATATTTTGTTTTGCTCAGGTTTTATATAATTGTTGAGTCTGGTAAACTTTATGGATCTTTTAAAATCACTGGTTATGTTAGGGCGTCTCTTGTGCTCCATGAGGCAGGTCTGCAACTTGTATCTGAGATATTCCGTAGGATTCCATAGGATTGGGCTGAATGAAGGCAAATGCGATTTTGAGTTGAATCAGTAGTATAAAGATCACAAGAAATAGTGGTACAACTTTATTCTCATTTTGTCAAACTTGTGACCTGGAGTACTGTGTCCAGTACTGCATGCTGCAAATTATGGGAAATACTGACAAACAGGAGAGATCTAGATGAGGGTGACTGAAGTGGTGAAGGTGCTGAAAATCAAAATCCTATCCTATGAAGACAAGTTGAAAGAATAAGACCACAATCCCATATTATCCTGGGAGTAAGCCCCATTGGCTATAATGGGATCTACATCTGAGTTCACATGCATAGGACTGGATCTCATGCACATTTAGTTTTGAGAAGAGATTATTAAGATGTGACACTATCTATAAATATCTGAGGAGCTGTCAGAGGAAGATGTAGTGAATGTGTTCTTGGTTGCTCCAGAAGGAGCCAGACTGGAACAAATAGATTTGAATCACAATAATGGAGAAAAATTACAATGTGAATACATACATTTACTTTCAATGAAGTCTGCTGGGTATTCAATATTTTGCAAATTTCAAGCTCTGGAACTGATTTTAAAATGTTCCTTCAATTAGCAAAAGCACAGCAAGTGCTCCAAAACAATAACTAAAACATGATGGAAAAAAGATAAGAAGCCTTTTATCTAATATTTATATGACATTGGAAAAGCAGCTTCCTGATGATTGAATACAAAAATTCAGTCTCACATTAAAATTAAGAATCATATTGGCTGTTATTGAACAGATAATCTCTGAAGAGGATAACGTATCATGCCTCAGCTATGTCATCATGTTCAGATCAAACACTTTTCATGCCAAGGAAAAAGCCACAGGAATTTGCCATCTTTTGCAGATGCACATTTGCTATCTGGTATTGATGTGTTACTGAATTTATTGATCCAGAGAGGAAGGGAAGCTCAAAAGCTGGCAAAATCCAGACAGCACAGATGGTTGTTTAAGATTTTGTAGCAAGGGAATGGAGATAAAATCAGGGTGACCAGATGTCATAATTGCAAAAGAGGATAAGCCCTCCCAAAATGTAGGACACCCAATGGAAATGTAGGACATGTCAAAATAAAAAGCTTAAAACACTCATATATGTGTATTGCTTTTATGTGGTTAATTTATTACACTATATTTCCTTTTATTAAATTTAAAACTGCTACATATGATTTATTACATATAATTTACAAGAAGGCCACATGTTGCCTGTTCACAAAGAAACAGAGAACAGTGAAGATTTTTCTCCAGGACACAAGGATAAAAAGAGGACATGATCTGGAAAAAGAGGACATATGGTCACCCTGCCTAAAATACAATCTCAAGCAAAACCTCAAAAGAACTTTCAATTAACACTGAAAACTCAAAAAACATCTTTGCCCACCCCAGACAGCCAGAGGCATTACCAGGGTGGGGTGGGGAATTAGGTATTTGCAATAAAACACCGAACTAATTTCCCCACATCTAGGAATGCCTCTGGCTGGGAATGCTTTTTGCACCCGGCAAGTTGCCCCTTCTCCTTGCCATTAAAGCCATTTTGTTTTGCATGAGCACTGCAGAGAAATGCCAGGCCAGAGAGCATAAAACAAATTGGTTTTTTGAAACAAAGTTGGACCATGCTGTGTGGTTTAAATCCAGTCTGATAATTAAGCCAATAGGGACACAAAGGACACAATCCAGGGGTGCCTGCTCTCAACTAGCTCGGGTATTGCACTGATGGCCCAGTGTCTTAGAGATCCCAGTAACCTAATGCTGGTACTATCATATCCACAAGGAAACTGGCTTTCATAAATGCTATGGAAATCAAACTCGTATATTCATTTCAGACTGTGGGCTTGTATAAAGGAACTTTGTGGTAAGTTGTGCTGTGTACTGACCTCCAAAGCCTGGAATTTGGCCATAGGTGTACATTTTCAGAACCAAGTAAATTAGTTTTTGATGAGTAAGATATCGGGAACATCTAATCATTTGCTGTAAGTAATTCCATTTATGGGTGAACCTGTGAAATCAATGCAAGAACATGCATAGATAAACCTTTCCTTATCAACGGAAACCCATTTTTTAGTCCAACATTTTTTGGCTGTTTGCTGCTGTGTTTCTTGCTTTCATTATAAACCAGAGCAATGAAAGTCAAAAATGGCTGCATTAGACATTTGACATGATCTTCCCAAAAGTGTCCAAAACATGCATTTTATGCTTGCAGAGCTACACAATTCCATGCTCAAGAACATGAAAAAGGCATCTGAGAATAAATCAGTCAATATTATGTAACTGTACAAATCTATTGTAAAGCACATACTGCATCTGGCACTGAGAGGTGGACCTACAACAGCACCTGGCTAAAGGCCTGCCATGGACCAGGCATCAACATTGGTCATAAAACTGCACAGCACATAACTGGCTTCTGCACTGCATATAAACAGCCTATATTTCCTGAGCAACATCCTGAGGACAAAAATTGTATTATGGAGAAAAAGGGGGGAAAGGAAAGCAGCTCAATGTATGTGTGTTTTGGGCTACACTTCTCAGCTTCCTCCAAAACCCAGGGAACTATTATTTGATGAGAGCACTGAAAACTCTCTTTCATATCCCAAGTTCCTTTTCAGTTCCACAAATTCCATGGGCAGAAGGAAGGCCTGATAAACCAATTTAAGGCTCTGTGAGGCATATGAAAATGCATATGATCCTTGACAAAATTGTTTGTAGGCTCTGTAATTCTTCTGAAGCATTTCGACGTCACCTGGCCTGTATTCACCATGTAATATATTCTCTACTACTTTATTGCTGCTTTTGGCGTATTTAATTCCTTTTCATTTCTTCCTTTTGAAGTCTCTCCTCTTCCAAACGAAAAGAACTTTTTAAATATTTGGCAATCTTTGGAAGGTAAGTTTTTTGTAAGGTGCCAGATTGGGCTGTTCCCCAACCATAGCAATAATTAATTTAGCTGGCTATCATGTTTTAAAGGTTGTTCTATATTTAAGGAAGCTTTCTTCTCTCACTCCCACACTTTGCAAACATGTTACAAATATGGAAGTTCTGCTTCATTCTGTACTTCCTCCCTCTTCTATACAATGGTTTAAAGGTAAAACCACTCTGTCCCCCTTTGTATCTGGTAACCCTACAAGAGTCCCTCTCTCTGCCCACAGGTATGTCTGCAACCAAGTTAACTCGAGCCATCGAACAATGATAAGCGCTCGCATCTCTCAGTCAGGGTACAGCAAGACTGCACTTCCTCAGAGGATTCCTGGGGCTGAGTGAGGCCAGAGAGCATACTACAGATTCATACTACGGATAAACGAGGCATTCTGGATGTATATTGCTATCACTGCCTTTTGTGTACATTGGCACCTTGGTTTACAAGCATAACTGGTTTCTGGAGCATGCTTGTATTCCAAAACACTTGTATATCAAAGCAAATATCCCCAGAAGAAATAATGGAAACTGAGGTGATTCATTCCACCACCCAGCAATATTCATATTAAAATGACTACAATACTGTAATGTAATACAAATGTAAAGAAAATATAAAACATAAAGAAAAATAAAAAATAGCCTTCACTATGCCTCTCAGATTTCTCAGGCTGCAATCTGTCTCCCTCCCAAGGAAGAGAGACTCACTGATTATAGTAGGGCTTACTTTAGACATGCAAGGCTAGGGGACAGTTCTAACCGATTTAGTCTGGCATAACTCTCCTGGCATATCTTTCTATGCTGGTGTGGGGATGTTGGCATATGCCTATGCACTTGCCTAACCCCCTCAAGAGTGGGGCAAAAGTGTCTTACAGCACTTTTGTGACACCCACAGGTCGGTACAGGACTTATGTCACCCTAACTGGAGGTTAGGCTTGCAGCCTCATGCTGCAATCCTAAAGACACTCTCCTGGGAGTAAGATCCATTGAACACAATGAGGCTTACTTTTGAGCAGACATGGTTAGGATTGTGCTCTAGGTCTCTCAAACTCCTTTCCATTGCCCCTTAACATAGGAGTGAGCCCCACTGACTGTAACAGGCTTACTGCAAAGTAGACATGCATAGACTGTTCTCACAGGAGAAGCGGAGCTGGGGCTGGTGGAGCACCAAAACCAGCCGTATCCCAATTAGGACTAATTCTTTTGCTTGTTTATCAAGACATCACTTGTATATCAACTCAAAATGTATTAGAAATGTTTGCTTGTCTTGCAAAACACTCTCATTCCAAGTTACTCTCAATCCAAGATTTTACTGTATTTAATCTCCGTGTTCACTTGAGCTGCTGTCCTGATGTTTTCACACAAGGTATGGTTGGCCTGCTGTTTCTAAAAATACAGGTAAAGATAGCTGTTGTCTAATTTAGCTGATTGATGTTAGTGACTGATGAACAGAGTCCTTGGCGCTAACGTTGGCCTCGGTAAACGGGAGTGGTTTATTCCATGAGATTAGGTGACATTGGAACTGTCAGTTCCGGGGCATTAATTGCCATCATGTATCAGGTTAGGTTAATAATCTCCGGCTTGGTTCTGCTTGAGCAGACCTGCATGCCTGTAGATAGAGATCAGTGATGAAAAGGAAGCCTCTGAAGGAGCATGATTAAATATTGTACAGCCAATGGCTTGATACTTGTGCCTCAGGATGGGCAGACATAGAATCTTTTAAGCGTTCCAAGCAGGATTTGGAAAGTAGCACTCATCTGGAGGCTGGTGGTGTTGACCAGTCTGACCTTCCAAGGATGCCTTCAGCAACCAAAGCAGCTCCAGATGGTAGAGCAACAGATACTGTAAACCAGGAAAGGATATTACCCGACTGGGGAAGAAACAACTGGGATACACAGATACCAGCATGTTTCATCAAGATGTCCCAAGAGCCTCAGAAGAATTTCCCCCACACCAAACAAGTGGGGAATTATCTAGTGGGCAAAATGATCAACAAAGGCTCCTTCGCTAAAGTGATGGAGGGGTTACACATCCCCACAGGGGAGAAGGTAAATTGTGAGTGGTTAGAATGAGTAAACATGCCACTTATCTCACTTCGATATGTGAAGAGGAAACTCAGGTTAGTTAGCTTCTTCATCCAGAATGTGTGCCCTGATGCTTTATGCAGCTGAAATAGCAATAACTGATGTAGAAATACGTTTGCCTGATAACATGTTTTAAAATAATGACTTAGACCTGTGGTGATTTAATTCATGCTACTGTTTTCAATATATATTGTATGCTATATATTAAATAATTACCTATTCTGTTTTTTTTGTCTTTTTCAATTTAATTTCAAGAATGCCTGTTTGCTTACTCTTAAACAAAGCATTTCAAGTTATTTTCAAACTGTTTCTTGTGACCAGGTTAATAGATGTACTGCTGATCTCTCCTTAGAAATTCTGCAATTGAGTTACTTAAGGAATTGGTTTTATCCACACTTACTTGAATATTGTCCCTTATTGTTTTAAATATAAAGATATATCCAGAGTAACTATGGGACCTTTTACACCAAAGTAGTTATGGTGCCATCTATGGGAAACCTATGGGAAATGCATAGAGCAATCCAGAGCAATTGCCTCTTATGGCTTCCCACAGTTACTCTGGATTGTAGGGATAATCTATTTATCAGGTTTTTATTTATCAGCTAATTTTTCTCAACACGAATGAGGTTAGCTCTTTAAATTCAATGATCCCTTAAGCAGCAGCTAATGGCTTAAAAACTTACCATGCTTATCATGGTAATATGGCAGGCAATTAGGCCTGCTGCAGAAAGAGTTCATAAAGGGTACGATCTGGTTTCCTACATGGACCCTACATTAGAACCTACATGGTTTCCTACTTTACAACCTACATGGTTCAGTCTGGTTTCAGGTTTCAGCAGGGATGAAGACCCCTTTCTTTCCCCATGTGATTATCATATCAAAACAAAGTGATTATCACTTATGAATTGCTTTTAAGGGGAAGCTTCTGCCTCTGAAGCTTCCCCTTACCCACCCACCCTCATCTTGGAAGGTAAATTGATTCATATTGATTCATTGCCTGCCTTGTTACCATGATGAAGACTTGAAATTAGGTATCCACAGAAGTTCCTGGAACCAAACAGTGAGGATGGCAGTGGTCAACCTGTAGTCCCATCATTTTGTCCCTTATTGTTTCCAAGTAAATATTGTCTTTAGACAAGTAAACACGTATAAACGGGATGAAAGAAATGAATAATTTTCAGTATTTACCTAATATCTGCCATGTGCAGATATTTCCACAATGGATATACTTATACTGATATAAATAAATAATAATGTTGATCTAAATTAAATCTTGAACTATATATTAATTGAGATACATATATCATAATTCCCTTACTAATGCAAATTATGCTTTATTTGATACAGACCACTGTGAATCAGTGGAAGAAAAATAGTATTGCTCTTAGTAAACTATATATATATATATTGACAACATTTCTATGATTTAGGTAGCCATAAAAGTTATTGACAAGAAAAAAGCCAAACAGGATTCCTATGTTTTAAAAAATATGAAGCGGGAGCCCCGGATACATCAGATGATTAAACATCCTAATATTGTTCAGCTATATGAAACATTGGAGACGGAAAACTCCTATTACATGGTGATGGAACTGTGTCTAGGAGGAGACCTTATGGATAAAATCTGTGACAATAAAAAACTGGAAGAGAAAGAAGTCAAGAAATATACCAGGCAGATCATGTCTGCAGTTGAACACTTGCACCGTCATGGAATCGTTCACAGGTACAGGATATGGACAGTATATACTGTACTGAAAAAAGCACATAGTTTTATTGTTGAAGGCATGTTTCACAGAGGCAGGGCAAAGTCAGCTTTATATTTGGTTGAAATTAATGCCTATGGATGGTACTACTGAAGCATTTCATATGTCAGTGGTGGCCAACTTTTCTTCCTTAGAGCTCCTGAACCTTAGGGCAAAATCCAGAGTAATTATGGGGAGTCCTTGCTCCAGTGTAAGAACAACTTACTCTGGATTCCAATATGAATTTCCCATAGGTTTTCACTAGGTGGTGCAGTAACTACAGGTACATGTAAAGTCTCCTACGTGCTCCCGTAGTTACTCGGCATTTGGGGGATAATAATTCTGTAAAGGAGGGAATTTCATCAGGTGCAGCTTCTCATCTACAGATCTCAAAGACAACAGGCTGCTCTTGCTAAAATTCCCTCCTCTGCACAAAGGTTCAGGAGCCTTAAAGTCAAAAGGTTGACCATACAGAATCAATGAATTTATTATTACATCTTCTCTGCCTGGGGGTTGGAGACATTTAGGATTTCCTGCCTCAGGTACTCATGTCTTACGCCAGCCCTGCAAAGTCAGTATTAAAATAAACAAGCATAGCTTTATGAGTTCAAAATTTGGAAAGAAGCAAGCCTATTAAATGGGAATTTAGCAAAACAAAAAATGTCTATCCTTATGACAGGTTGATTTTGTCTGAAAGGAGAACATTCACTCACCAACCAATCTCTTTGGGCCACCCAGGTGAGGGAAGGGGTTGATTGACCCCCACTGTAATTTTGTCCCCCACTATAGCTTTGTATGTTTTTTCTTACTACAGGGGTGAGAATGAAATATTTTCCCAACTTGCCTGGCCACAGCTATTAAGAATTATGTTTGTTTGTAAGAGTGAATAATTTCACTGAATGTGAACCACAGAAGTTTGGATATTTGCATTTATATATTGTTTTTACACCTATACATGTGTGTGCAAGTCCATACACACACACACACAGAGAGAGAGAGAGAGAGAGAGAGAGAGAGAGAGAGAGAGAGATTATATACCCACTGTCCCCACATCCCTGGTTGTAAAAGATAGTTGTTTTCAGAATCTAGCTGACTTTCTACAGAGATCATGAGTTAATCATGGTGTCTTCATAATATTTGATTTATTTATAAATGTGCAAGTTGAGTATCAACCAGAACTAAGCAACATGAACACTCCTACAACTTTAAGAGATCAGACTGACAGAAAGACAATCCTGCTCTGTAAGGTGCGTCCCAGAGGTTTTCAGCTCTGTCTCTTCCAACTTCTCAGTTAAATCTCTGTTTCTATCCAGGTCACTCAAAAGCTTTCAGTAACAGTGGTGTATAGAGGCTGGTGCATGTCTGTGCACTGGCCTAACTCTCCCCAGGAGTGTCACAGAAGTGCCTTATTATATTATTATAGGCCTGTATGATAGAAATGCCTGTACTGTATGCCTGTATTTCTGCCCACACCCCAGCATATAATTTGTATCAGGACTTGTGCCAGCCTAACCAGTGGTTAGGATTGTGTTGTGAGTTGTACAATTCCACAGGGTTCAGAACTGGACCTATCTACATTATAGGAACACTCAAAATGAGGAAAGACCATTTTCTTTCTACCCATCATGTACTACTCATGATTCATCAAGAAAAACACAGCTCAGCAACCATTTTGATTGCCTACCAGCCAGTGTTTGACAATCCATCTGTTTATGTGGTTTTGAGCAGGTGGTTTATTGCAGCTGTTGCTCAATAAAGATGGTAGGTTGCAGCCATCTTGGCAGTTACAAGTTGTCGTGAAGCCACAAGTAATATATCTGTTCTCCCCATACAGTCATTTACTATGAAAAACTGTGATTGCTCTTTGCTGTGCAATACGTTAGATTTTCAAATACACCTTCACATTCACTTTTTCTTTCGGTCTGTTTAGAGATCTGAAGATTGAAAATTTTCTTCTTGATGAAAACAACAGCATCAAAATTGTTGGTAGGTGTCTCGCCTTGCACAAACTCTCGTACCCGAATGGCCATATCCTACCTTCTCCTTTCACTAGCAGAGCATGTGTTCTGCCAGCCGAAGTGAGAGGACGCCAGTAGAAGTGAAACTCCACTGGTGAGACAAGGCCTTCAACTCAATGACTGGCAGCTGAGCAGGGGGGGCCAGTGGAGAAGCCACCATTTGCTCGTGCTGGTGAGTTACTGGTGGAAGTGGGAGGAATGGGGGGAGGGAGGCTGTTGGGGTGCTTACCTGTAAGCACTTCATAATGCCGTATTCTATGCTCCTACCTGCTCCTGTCTTCACTTTTTATCTGTGCCAGCAGAACAGCTGGTGCAGAACCTATTTGAGAAATGGATGCTCTCCCTGTATCAGAAACAAAAGCCTCCTTACCATGATGCAATGTTGCACACGCAGCACAACTACATTGGCAAGGGAGGATTCTGATAGAATTAGACTGTAAGGTTGTTTTTGGCACCCTGCCCTTAGGTTAGCAAATTAGATACTGACTGAATAGATAGTATCTGAATAGCTAGTACTGAATAGATAACAATAAGTGCAAGCAGCCAGGGCATTGGGTCAAATCCCAGTGATTCTAACCTTGTATTCTCTTTGATCAGTGCCTAACCCTACAATCCAGAGTAACTACAGGAGCGCGTAAGAGACATTATGTGCACCCGTAGTTACTGCACCACCTAGTGAAAACCTATGGGAAATTCATATTGCAATCCAGAGCAATTGTTCTTACACCGGAGCAAGGCCTCCCCATAGCTACTCTGGATTGCGCCATAAGTGACTGATTAAAGTGTGTCCTGCTGCACAGGTGATGGCAGAACTTCCCTGACCCATTCACTAGTTCCGAAAATACAAGTTTTTCCACCTAGCAAGTTTTCTGGCATCAGAGAGGACTTATATCAGGTTCCTCCTAAAGGCCTTAGTGTAGTGCTATAGCTCCCAAACACTGCTAAAGGAATTAGGGACAGAGAGAGTAGTTGCAGTGCCATGGCAGGAGCAGGGTGGTACCCCCATTGGTGCTTCAGCTTTCAGAGTGCCACCGGGTCATTATAAGTACATTGCAGGAACCCAGGGACCTACAGCCACCAGGACTGGAGCTCAGTATAGCTGTATAGACAGTCACAGAGGTGGCTGTAAGCTGCCAGGACCAGAGGGACAATATGTCCTCTCTTTCCAGGATATGTCCTCTTTTAGCCATCTGTCCTGGAAAAAATTCAAATTGTTCTGCTTTTCCTGGCAAGCAGGCAGCATGTAGCCTTCTTTTAATTCACAAATTGGATGTAATAAATTAAATATGTAATAGTTTTAATTTTAATAATAAGTAATATGGTGTTTAAATTAAGCCCATGAAAGCAATATTTATGAATGTTTCCAGCTTTTATTTTGTCATGGGCATCCTACATTTTTGGGCGGGGAGCATTGTTTTGCAATACAGACATATGGTCACCCTGTCCAGGACCCTCCAGGCTGCTGGCTACTCCCAGAAATATTACAATGTCCCTTGATTCCCACAGTGATACAATTGCAGCAGCCCCATCAGTAGGGTTGTCAGAATTCTCTTCCACAAAATCGGAACAGGACCCTCTGTCCCATTTGACAAATTCGAACATTTGACAGTGTTCCATTTGACAATATATGAATACAATCCCCCAAAATTGGGATTGTCCATGTTTTTCGGGACATATGGCAACCCTATCCATTGGGGACCCATTCCGAAGCCACTTCTTAAGGTGTGTCAGAAATGATGGAGTCATAATTTCTCACCATGATAGAGGGCCAAAAATCTTGCTGTGTCTTTCACACTACAACTGGAATCCTTCTCTCCCTTCCCTGTTTACATTACTCATCTCCCCAGATACCTGGGAAGGAGTCTAACATACACACATGCACATTTTTCCTGAATGTACGAATTAACTGAGTGAACTAGTGGGGAAGAAAATGTATAATCAAAGTTTTCAGACAAGCCTACCAAAATCTATGGAAATGCCATATGTGTTGCATTAGCCTTTAGAGTTTGCAAATATTGGACACTCTGGGGAAAGGAAACTAAGGAAACTACATATTATTAAGGCAATGTTGCTTATTCTTTGCACCCTTCTTCTCTTCTTTCACACTTTTTTTAAAGACTAAATTTTATAACACGGTACTTCCCTTCCTTTTTCTCACATGCTTTGAGGAGTGAAATCTTGACATAAGTTCACTTTTAAAGTGTTGTCACTGACATAATCTGAACTGGCTCACACCCAAATGAAAGGGGTTGTTAACACCTCTGAGCCATTCTTTTGTCCTATAAAGCTCAGATGGGCACTAAGGTAGCTGTTGTTCCAATGGTGTAATGTTTTCAATGTCTTCTTCTGACCCATAACAGCTATAAGGGAATTATAACTTCCCTAAAGTCTGTAGAAAATGTTTGCTGTTTAGTTAGAATTTCACTCTAGCTTTTAAACTGTGTGTAAAAGGACTGCTACACTCGGTTGAACCCTGAAAAGTATGCTTAATGAGTAACCCAAAGCTTTCTGTAGGCTTAGCCCCACTATGGAAAGGAGAATCACCATTTTAAAGACTTCTAGAATATGAAACTGTATCTGGGTATTGGTCTGTGCCTGACACAGTTATTCATATTTTCATTCAGTGTAGGTATAATAGGTGCAATGTAAACTTGTGTGCAATTATAACCTACCCACACGTTCTTTGGAGTAAGTCCAATTAACTATATTTGGACTTACTTCTGAGTAAAAATGCATAGGATTGGGCTCTCAGTTTGCCACAGGTGGCAATTTCCAGAGATTTTTAAAATCCAAAAGTTAAAAATTTAGAAGACCTCAAAGCGGATACACATACTCCATTTTCTGTTCTGTTTTTCCAGATTTTGGACTCAGCAACATAATGAAGTTCCAAGGCCTTTCTCAAGAACTTTTAAACACTCAGTGTGGAAGTCCAGCCTATGCAGCCCCAGAACTTCTGGCTCATAAAAAATATGGATCAAAAGTGGATGTCTGGTCCATGTAAGTAAACTGAGAATATTTTGACTGAACTGAGAGCACAGTGTGCTTTGTAATATTAACTGTATTCTCCCACTCAAAGTCCTATGTGATACATTACTGTGTTTCCATTTTACATGGGGTAAACTTAGGCTGAGAGATGCCCGAAACCATGTTCCATATTTACTCCAATCTAATGCACCACTGAATCAAATGCACTACTTATACTTATAATCAAAATACCACATTTACTCAATTCTAATTAACCATTGGCTGTAGGTGGTGCCTGTTAACCATCAGGCCAGGGTTCGAGACCCAGGTCGGCCCCACAAGACAGGGTGAGCTCCTGTCCTTAGCCCAGCTCTGCAACACCAGCTGAATCCAATCGTATTGGCTCTGCCTTTCCATTGGACTAATTCAGTGGTGTGGAGAGGAGGGATTTGCTGCTTGGGTAACAGCCTATCCTCCATAACAATCCAACCCAGGCTTTCGTGCTTCACATGCAGCGTATGCAGCGCCGAGCACAATACCATAGTCTTTCAAGACTGACGGAGGCCTGCTTCATTAACCATTGAATCTAATGCACACACTGATTTTGGAGACTATATTAGGGTAGAAAAGGTGAGCGTTAGATTCAAGTAAATACAGTAGTAACTCTGTCATTGATATGGCTTGCATCGAAATAAAGGGCAGTGTATGGAGTTTTTTTTGCTCCCACTGACACCGTTGACCTCTTCCACTTCTTATTATAGTCTATCATCTGAAAAGTAGTTCTGAGAACTGTCCTTGAATATGGTGCAAGGAGCTGCACAGTGCAAGGAAAGGGGAAATGTCTGGATCACACAGCCATTTTTTGCATGTCTCAAGCAATATTTTCTGTAGTCACTCTTGTCGATTTGTGTCATACATAGATGTCCATGAAATAGCCATATCATTCAGGTGAGATCTGTTAGTGGAGAGCCCCAATGTTAGTGGAGAAGTGGTATTGCCCATTGGTTAGTGCCCAAGTGGACTTGCATGGAAGTAATCATGTCATTATGTTACCACAATTACTTCCGAGTGAAGCAGGGCAGCATGTGTGTTCCTGGCCCCAGGAGGCACAAGGGTGCCTGCCCCAGATCTAGCTTTGCCAACTTTCACTCATCACTCAGAAGGTCCATGTAAAGCTGTATTCCCATAGAAGCCCATTTTCAGACCTTCAGTTCTAACATTTAAAATAATGCCTCCCCTCACCTACAATCTGAAATAGTTTAGAGCACAATCTGATGCATGTTAAAAGTATTCAATGCATAGAGCATTGAATTCAGTATGGCTGAATTCAGCAGGGCTTTCTCCCAGTTAAGGGTGGATAGGATTGCAGCCTAGACTTCACTGACTATAATGAGGCTACCTCACTTCTGAGTAGACGTACATAAGTATTGGGCTTTTAGATGACTCTACATGGTCATTCTGCAGCATTGGCCAACCCAACCAGAAACAGGGATGTGAATGGTTTTTTATTCTAAGCATCACAATGGAATTATTTTTTTCTGCTTAATCCAGTTTTTAAGAATTACCATGTAGAGCAGTGGTTCTCAATCTTCCTAAAGCTGTGACCCCTTTATAAGTTCCTCATGTTGTGGGGACCCCCATCCATAAAATTATTTTCATTGCTACTATATAACTGTAATTTTGCTACCATTATGAATCATAATGTAAATATCTGATATGCAGGATGTATTTTCATTGTTACAAATGAAATGTGTGTTCTGTGCACACATTGAACACAATGGGATTTATTTCAGAGTAGGCATGCATAGGATTGGGCCCCAGCTACAGCTACAGCTGGAGGTCTGGCAAGACTGACCTGGCCCCCTGCACCAGGGGTCTTTTGGCGACCCCCAGGAAAGCTCTAGGCGACCCCCAAAAGGGTCCCTACCCCCACTTTGAGAAACACTGATGTAGAGTATTTACCCACCATATCTCAGGGATTCTCAGGGGGAAAAGGTTTTGGAAAAAGTTATATTCGTTTCAGATAGAAAAAAATACTTGTATGCAACTTTAAAACGTAAATATCCTGTTCAAAGTTAAATGTATCTCATAGCAGAACAAAATAGTTTCCTGGAATGCTCCACCAAGTGTATTTTGCTCAACTGATGGTATTTTGTTCATATTAATCTTCAGTGTCCCATCACATTAAATACACTTTTACACTGCAGTCACTGTATATCATAAATTGCTTGGTGTTGATGATATATGTGAGTGGTAGTCTTTATGAATGCCAATAGCAAGTCTTCTCATCACTCTACTAAAAGGTCGAATTTCCAAAGCATGGACACTTGAGGGCCAGGATCTTTAACAAGAGAAAGAACATATAACACATAAGGACAAATAACAATATGTTTAATGTTTCCTCTTAATTGGGGAAAGAAACTGATGGGACACCTACCCTGAAAATTTATTGGCTGAAACATCCCACTGAAATTGGTGTAATTCTTGGAATCAAACAGGTGTTTTGTAAAGTTAGTCGATGGATGAAAGCTAATCATATTACAGTCCTCCAAAGCATATTAAATATGATGGGCTGAAATTATGCTGCACTTTCCTCTGGGAAATCATGATGCTATTGTGTTTAATCCCAGTTTGCCTGAATAGCATATTTTAAGGTCCATAAAAAACTTTGGTCTCAGGCCACCTCTAGTCACATGCAACCAGTGGTCTTCAAAAGGGATGTGCATCACCATCTGCAAACTTCGGTTTTTGCCTGTTATAAGCTGCTTCAATACCAGCATGTGTAATAGAAGGAAACCCTATATTCTACTGTATTCACAGCCACTGTATTTTGTCTTTTTCCTTGATAGAGGAGTAAGCATGTTTGCCATGCTCACTGGTACATTGCCCTTCACAGTGGAGCCATTTAATATCAAGCAACTTCATCTCAAGATGATTAATGGTGAAATGAACACCCTCCCACCTGATGTTTCCACTGGTAATCCATTCCCAATTTTATATACATACAGTATATTTTTACCAGGGAGGGGGGAATCATTCTGCCAAAGTTAAGTAGTTTGAATTCCATTGGTCTATATAGGAGATATTCTAAGATAGCCTTAGATCTCCCACTGAAACCAGAAGAACGGAAATCAAAGGAGCAGGAGTCACAATACTACTTATGGCCCTCAGGATAAGGCTACCTAGTCCCACTTTTGAATGGCTTGCCAAAAGTAGAACGGGGTGAATCAGGCACAGGAGGGAGTGAGATTAGCAGAGCCCCACCATGCGCCTAACCCCCACCTGAACCTGCTCTCTCTACATGGGCCTACTAAATAGCTGATCATGGAGATCCAGTTATCTGGAGGAAACAACAAGGGGAGGGGCCATCCTTGACCTGATCTTAACTAATTGTGAAGAACTGAATGACCGGGTCAATGTGGTGGGAACTTTAGGGGAAAGCGATCATGAGCTGCTGGAATTTAGAATAATGCAGGAGATAAAAAGAGTGCAGAGTGAAACGTATACGTTGGATTTCAGGAAAGCTGATTTCAACAGGCTTAGAGGAGTCATAGGCAGAATCCCAAGGGTTGATGATCTAATGGGGAAAGGGGCCCAAGATGGGTGGGAGCTCCTTAAGAGGCAGCTTCTACAAGCACAGTCAGAAACAATTCCAATAAAAAAGGGGGGGAAATGCTGAAAAAACCAGGTTGGCTCCACAAGCAACTTGGGGATCAGCTGAAGTTAAAGAAAGAGAAGTATAGGGAGTGGAAGACTGGAAAGATCACCGGGGAGGAGTACAGGCAGATAGCCCGGTCTTGTAGGGAGGGGGTCAGGGATGCTAAAGCTCAGTATGAGCTGAGGCTGGCCAGGGGAGTCAAGGATAACAAAAAGAGCTACTTTAGATATGCCCAAAGGAACAGGAGGAGAGACGAGGGGGTGGGGCTGCTCTTGGACAAGGATGGACAACAGGTGTCTGGAAACCAGGAGAAGGCAGAGCTGCTCAACTCCTACTTTGCATCCGTCTATTCTCGGAAGGAGGGCTGTGCAAATGGGGGTGCAGGATCATTGGCTGATGTGGGGATGTACTTGCACCCCCAAAGAGGTAATGAAAACATGGATGGTGCAGAACAGCAGATTAAGATTGACAGAGAACTGGTTCAAAACCACGTAACTGGCCTAAATGAATTCAAGTCATTTGGACCAGATGAGCTGCATCCTCGAGTTTTGAAGGAACTGGCAGATGTCCTTGCAGAGCCTCTGTCGATCATCTTTGAGAAATCCTTGAGGAGTGGAGAAGTGCCACTGGACTGCAAGAGGGCGAATGTAGTCCCAATCTTTAAGAAGGGGAAAAAAGAAGACCCGGGAAATTATAGACCAGTCAGTTTGACTTCAATCCTGGGCAAGATATTAGACCAAATAATAAAACACACAATTTGTGCACATCTAGACAAGTATTCAGTGATCAAAACAACCCAGCATGGATTTATCAAGAATAAATCTTGCCAGACAAATCTTTTGATCGGGTTACAAGCTTACTGGACAGTGGCAATGGTGTGGATGTCATTTATCTTGACTTCAGCAAAGCATTTGACAAGGTCCCACATGACATTTTAATTGGGAAGTTGGAAAAATATGGGCTAGACGAGGCAATTGTTAGGTGGATCTGCAACTGGCTCAACGACCGCACACAAAGGGTTTTAGTAATTGGTTCCGTGTCAACCTGGAGGTTGGTTTCAAGTGGGGTACCCCAAGGCTCTGTCTTGGGCCTGGTTCTCTTTAACATTTTCATTAATGACTTGGAGGAAGGGATACCGGGGAGCCTGATCAAATTTGCAGATGACACCAAGCTGGGAGGCGTAGCAAACACATCAGAAGAAAGGAGAAACCTCCAGGAGCATCTGAATAAACTAGAATCCTGGGCTGTAACAAATAGAATGAAATTCAACAGGGAGAAATGCAAGGTTCTGTACTTAGGAAATAAAAACCAAAAATACGGGTATAAAATGGCTTGGCATTGGCAGCACAACATATGAGAGGGATCATGGAGTCGCCGTGGATCATGAACATGAGTCAGCAGTGTGATGTGTCTACAAAGAAAGCAAATGCCATTTTAGGCTGCATTAAGAGGACTGTAGCTTCCAAGTCACGAGAAGTTCTAGTTCCTCTTTATTCAGCATTTGTCAGACCTCACCTTGAGTACTGTGTTCAGTTCTGGGCACCTCACTTTAAGAAAGATGCAGCCAAGCTGGAGAAAGTCCAGAGGAGAGCGACAAGAATGATCAGTGGAATGGAAGGGAAACCCTACGAGGAAAGGTTGGGGGAACTTGGGACGTTCAGCCTGGAGAAGAGGAGGCTGAGAGGAGACATGATTGCCCTCTTCAGATACCTGAAGGGCTGTCATAGGGAGGAAGGGGCTCATTTGTTCATAGCTGCTACTGAAAGCAGGACTAGAACCAATGGGTACAAACTGCAAGAGAGGAGATTCCGGTTGGATATCCGGAAAAAATTCCTGACAGTTCGGGCGGTTCGGCAGTGGAACAGACTGCCAAGGGAAGTGGTGGACTCCCCTTACTGGGGATCTTCAACCAGAAGCTCCACGAGCACCTGTCGGGGATGCTCTAGGGGGATTTCCTGCTGCAGGCAGGGGATTGGACTAGATGACCTACTAGGTCCCTTCCAACTCTATGATTCTATGGTTATTCACTTGCTACTGTGCAACTTAAATTGCTTAACGTTATATGATTTGCTTTCTATTTTGTGCAATAGATAAATAAAAGTGAAGAATGCTGCATATGATTTATTTTTAAATAACCTATTTAAAATATGTTTTTCAAATACGTTTTAGGTATAAAACATATTTTTAACTATAAACACATATGCACAGTATCATTTGTGAGTTACATCCTTGTTTAAAAATTGCAATTTTCAAATAGCAAAACTGGTGCAAATGAGAGTCTGATCATGGCTAAGGGCAAAATCCAGAATAACTATGGGAAGTCCTTGCTTCAGTATAAGAACAACTTACTCTGGATTCCAATATGAATTTCCCATAGGTTTTCACAAGGTGGTGCAGTAATTATGGGTGCATGTAAAGTCTCTTACGTGCTGCTGTAGTTACTTTGGATTTGGAGGTTAGTCATGACTTGTGAAGGCTCTTTATTTTCTTCAAACAAACACTGCAAATGGTATATTGGGCTTCAATGTAGAAAGGATACTATTGTGCACATGTATTTTTTATCTGGGCATTGCTTCAGGCTTATCATGATATCAAGCTGTGTCACAGGACTGTTTGCAAAGTCACAGACTCAAGCTGATAAGTTTGGATGCCTGTAGTGAAGAAGCAACTATAGGCACCTTGGTGTCTAGTTGGAAACTGTGTACAATGGCCCCATTAACCCCGTTCTACAAAGCCAACATCATGAACTCATTGTAATCAAGTCATTGGCTGGGTATTTTGGGTTGCACTTTCTGCAGCATGAGACAAATTGTATCAGACACTGTGCAACATGGTCAGAACTGGACGGCCATTTAGGCACAGGATACCTTCCCCTCGCACTGTTTTCAGCTTTACTGGAAACAGCTGATGCATCTATTCTGGGTTGGCTGAAGTTCACAGCAGTCCCCACGACATCTCACTCTGGCTAACCCAACACATTGTTAGATCACTGTTTCTGCTGAAAACAGTGCAGTGATATGCCAAGACAGTTCTGTGCATCTGCTCCCCTACACCTATTATGTTACTGCAAAGCCCAGGTCAAACAGAGTAACACAGAGATCATGAGCGTTGTCACCTTGCAACTTCACAGCTGTCAGGGCCAGGCAAAACCAGATTCTGGCAGCTGGACCTGAGCTGGAAGTGTTTCCTTTACACAATGACCCCAACATCAGTTGCTCAAATTTTAACTAGGGTTGAGAAGTTTAGGAGGATCTGGAAGAAGAGGCTTGAATAACAGGAGGCAAAAAACACTGGTTTGTTAACCAGTGGTGTTAACTATGGCGATGGAGGGGGTAGTGTTTCTACCAGGGTAGCAAACTATAGGGGGGGGGGCAACAAAGTGAGCTTTACACTAGTAGCTAAAATTGTTAAAATAATAATATCTTCATTTTATATATCATTGGAAAGGTAATTTAATGCAGATTAGAATGAAACAAACTGAATTGGAATATCTGTATTTTATCAAAAGTTATAGCCAATTAACTAGAAAATGAAAATACCAACCACTTATGGAACAAAAAGCGGATTTACCTAACTTAAAACTGATCCAAGAGACTAACTGTTCCGAGCGCCAAAGAGATGTGCCAATTATGATATAGTATGGAACTAATAAGGTGCTAATGTGAGTCGGCTCCTATTTCCTTATATTATAATACAGTTACCACTGCTAACTAGGTAAAGAGACTTTTCTAAGTGGTGCACCTCTTATATTTAGTGGGAGAAGAATGATCATCTCTCTTTGTCATAGCATAGTGTCTCTAACCAACCAGGGGCACATTTTTAATTACTTAGGCTGCAATCCTGAAGTGCAGTTGGGCTAGCCTATCTTCACTAGGCTGGCCTAATTCCAGAATGGGCCAGCCTACCTAAACCAGAGAAGGCTTGGGCTGGCATATGTCTACTTAGGCTGGCCCAAGACAGAAAGATATGGGCTGGCCTAGCAGGGCTAGGCAGTTCAACATGGGTGTGTTGAGGGCATGGGGGATGGATTGGAACAGTGCAGTTATGCCGTCTTCATAGCCTGCTTCTGGGGCAATCATGCCCCTTCCCAATTCCTCAGAGTCAGGGCACCTCAAGAGCAAGAAAAAAATCTTAGTAGACCCATAGAGCCCATGATAAGCCAGAATAAAAATGGAAGCAAATTCAAAAGTACTAAGCTTTATGCTAACCTAATTAGCACTCCTGCCTCTCAACCTCAGGATATGTCACATCAGCCCAGTAAGCATGCTGCCCTTGTGCTGCAGCAGTTTGGCTAGCTAGAGGCCATCTAGGCCTGTGGATTTGGCCTAAGTGTTAGCCTAGGTTTCCTAGCCCTGTGGATTTGGCATGTCAGCTCAGGATATGGCCAGCTTAGCTGGGCCATTTTTCTGGCCTAAATTCAGGAATGCACACTAATTAATTAATGCACACAGTTAATTTTTTTTTTTTTTTTTGGGGGGGGGGGGGGGTTACAAAATCTTATTTGACCCCAGGTAGCAGATAGATGCAGAAAGATATAAGACAGCTATGGGCAAAATCGAGAGAAACTATGGGGAGTCCTTGCTCTGGTGTAAGAACAAATTACTCTGGATTCCAATATGAATTTCCCATAGGTTTTCACCAAGAGGTGCAGTAACTACGGGTGCATGTAAAGTCTCTTATGTGCTTCCGTAGTTACTCTAGATTTTGGGGGTATGTCACAAGCTGGGAGGAGGCAGTGGAGCAAATGGGTGGAGCAAATGGGTGGCAGTGGAGCAAATGGGGGAGGAGGAGGTGGGTTTCCCCCCAATTTTCTTTTTTAAAAAGCCTGGGTATTAAACATTAAACATTAAAGTTCTAGTTGTGACATTTGAGTTTTGAGTTTTGCATTGGGCTACGTGATCATTAGCTATGCCACTGTTGTTAATGAAATTAAGGCAAATGGTCAGGCTTCTAGTATGTCTGACAAGGCAAATTTGGACTCTTTCTGCTGCCCACAAGTCATAGGAGCTAAAATTTCACATCAAGTGATGAACAGGAAGGAGCTATAATTCTCAACAGAAACAGTACAGCAGCTCCTGGAACTTAGTGACTTTGCTAGTGAGTGTCTACCCTAGAAAGCTTGCCCATCTATTAATGGTTCCAGCCCTAAGTAACTCACCTAGTGGTCAACTGCACACTGTTGCAAATGTGGCATAAGGGAATAAGCCCTACTGAACACTTAATTCTGAGTTAGCATGTATAGGATTGCAGTGTTAGAAATTGGTGCTGCCACACAAACACATGCACACATTTACAAATAGCCACATTGCATTTTTCATTGGTTTTAACTGGTGTAAAATTAGCAAATGATGTATTCAATCAGGTCTGAATATCTGGCTATTGTTTAGCCAGAGCTAACAATGTTTTGTTGGACTTTCTTCACAGGAGCTGTTCATTTCATGCACTCTTTACTTGAAGCTGATCCTGCCAAGCGACCTTCCATTAAAGAGGCCATGAAAGACAAATGGCTGAATGATGGGAGTATCAGAAAACCATCAAATTTGCTTACACATAAAAATAGGTAATTCTTTATAAACATCATTCCTTTCCATCTCATGAATAGTATGGTCCATCTCATGAGTAACTGGCCATACATACCCCAGCAATATCTGTTCAAGTGGCTACTGCTGGTGTTCTTCTGCCATTTTAGATTGTGAGTCCTTTGGGGACAGAGAGTCATTAGCTATTAATTAGCTATTAATTTTTTTTATTTTCTTGTAAACCATTTTGTGAACTTTTTAGTTGAAAAGAGGTATATAAATATTGTAGATAGATATTGTAGATAGTATTGCCCTGACATAAAATCAGTTTATGTTCAACTTACTTGGGGAAAAAAAACCCAAAGAAAAAAGAGCTGCTTTACTGGCACTGAAAGAAAGAGCTGTTCAAACCAATTAAAGTGGCACCAACTCCCACACTTGAAAAAGGCATTCACATAGAAAACCAAAGTGTTCCAGAACATGTTTTCCAGAGCAAAACCAGAGTGTGACACCTAGATTTCATGTTGCTGGGGTGTAGAGATAGAGATCAGAGTAGGGAGGAGTGCCCCATGGGCATCCAACACCTGCTAAACATCTTCTCTCTCCCCCCCCCCCCCACTTCTCCAGTCTTCTAACTATCATGCTGAAAGTGACAGTTTCTGGTTTCATCATCAGCTGTTTCCTGTTTGGCCAAGATCCAACAGAGTTGGGAGTGGCTGGTGGAACCTGCTCTTCCTATGTTTCACAACATATGGGGACCACATGGCAATTGCATGTCTCTCAAACTCCTCCTGCTCCAAAATCATCTGAATCTCACACCACTTTTTCTCTCTCTGGATTTCCACAAGTGAAACCCTTAGGACAGATCTGAGGAGACCCACTGCTGGTCCCCATTAGGCTCTGAAGTCTCACAAACTGCCCCCTAACTGAATATAGTGCATCTGTTTTTGGTGCTGGCCTGGGAATATGTATGGAAGGATAGGATTGAGCTATATTTCATAATTTTTCATTGTGAAAAACTTTTTCACAACGAAACCCCTTTATAGCTCCATATGCAAAGGGGTTGCCCTGCTTTTGTTATGATGGGAAATATTTTGTATTCAGTAGAAAGGGGGTTTTCCAGAGAGCTTTACACCACAATGTAGATTTTAGACCAGCATTGCGGGATCTACATTCTCTTATTCCTTGCACCTGGGATGCTGCTGACCATGCTTAGTTGAGTCTGAGGTGTGAAGAACCTAGAAACAATTATTTTTTAGGGTACCTGGCATCCATATTGTGGATCTGGTCACTCTGGAAAATGGCATTCCACAGAGTCCACTCCATTTTTCTGCAACCACTGCCCTGCCATTTGCCACTGAGAATGTGATGGGATCCAAGTACTGAAATGGAGCAAGCTATTTTCTGATTTTTTGGGAAGACAGCTTGGTTACTAAAGCCAGTTCCAAACAGAGCAGAAATGGGTTTGCCCATTGCTTGCTGTCTTTCGCTACAGCATTGGAATAAACAATTCTTTTTCAGACTTCAAGCTGATGAACTGAATCCCGTTGTTCTGAATTACATGAGAGAAACTATGGAGCTCAACCTTTCGGATGTTGTTAATGTCTTGATGAATAACAAGCCATCTTCTGTGACAGCAACATACTACTTGCTACTGAAGAAATTAATTCGATATCAAAAGGAGCTCAGAACAGTGAAGGTGAGATGTGAATGAAGAGGCAATGAGTCAGTGAACACATTTTGCCTGCAACTTGGCTGCACTTTTTGAAAATATACATATTCCTGAACACTTGGATCCAGGTCTTACTCACTGCATTTCTATCAACTTGTTTTGCCTCCTTAATTTCTAGCTACTTCTAAGAGTCCTGAATTTAAAGAATGATAGGGAAGCTATCCAGCATGTGGTTAGTCTGTGGAACTTCTTGCCACACGATCTTGTGCTGGCATCTAGCCTCAATGTCGTTAAGAAGGAATTGGACAAATTCCTAGAGAAAAGCCATCACATTAATCCATCCAAGCTATGATGGATTAATGGATCTAGGCCAGCGTTTCTCAAAGTGGGGGTCGGGACCCCTTTGGGGTCGCCTAGAGACCCCTGGTGCAGGGGGCCAGGTCAGGCTTGCCAAACCTCTAGCTGTAGCTGCGCGCACACTGGGGCTGACTGACAGCCTCAGGGCCCAATCCTCTGCATGCCTACTCTGAAATAAATCCCATTATATTCAAGGGGCCTTTACTCCCATGTAAATGTGGATAGGATTGCGGCCTCAGGGCCCAGTCCTATGCATGCCTACTCTGAAATAAATCCCATTGTGTTCAATGTGTGCATAGAACACACATTTCATTTGTAACCATGAAAATACATCCTGCGTATCGGATATTTACATTACGATTCATAACAGTAACAAAATTACAGTTATAAAGTAGCAATGAAAATAATTTTATGGTTGGGGTACCCACAACATGAGGAACTTATAAAGGGGTCACGGTGTTAGGAAGATTGAGAACCACTGATCTAGGCTATCTCAAAATGTCAGGTGCACGGGAAGCAGGTGTCTGCCTAGAACAAAGCAGTTAGGCCCTGTTACAGGGAAGGCCTTATCCAGACCCTGTTTACAAGGAAGACATGCCCCCTTCCAGGCAACTTATATGAGCTCTGACTTAGGGAACATCAGGGGCAGGTATAAAACTGAGTAAATCTTTTAGGGCCCATGATAAGCCAGAGTAAAAATAGAAACAGAAAGAAAACGTTCTAAGTCTTAGCCTTTCTAAGCACCACTCTTTCCTCTGTACTGCAGTCTCATGCTGCATGTTACTGGTTCCCAGGGACTATTGGACTTCCTTTTACGCCAGAAACCACAGCTGTTCCTTGTTCAGTGTAATCTGAGGCAGGTCTCCTCTGTAGCAAGCCCTCCACAGCTACCACTTACTTGGTCCTAGGTTAGGCTAATCTTAGATGTCTCCTAGCCCTGTGGATTTGGCTGAAGTGTCAGCTCAGGATATGGCCTACTTAGGCCAGCTTAGCTGGGCAGTTCTGTCTGGCCCAGTGTCAGGACTGCACCACATGATGAGCTAAAATGGCACTCCAGGTTAATTAGAAGTTTAAAAAAATCAGGCGATTTAAAAAAATGTTTTTGAATTCCAGTGCTTTAATTCAAAACTCCATCTTAAAAGAAGTATCTCCTTCTATAAGAAAGTGAAGTTGACATGCCTCTTCTGCCTTGTGCAGTGCAAGCAAGCCTCACAGAGAAACACAGTATGCTTTTTTACCTTTAGAATGATTTTTTTGCATATAAAAATGCCTTCAGATTTTTTTTTTTAAAAGCAGCTAGTCATATGAAACTCAATTATTGAATGACTAGGATTTCTTTACTTGGTGAGAGGTGGGAAATCATTAGAAAAGTTCACATTTGCAATCATCTTCACCTCCAAATTAATCAATGGCTTTGTAAACTGGAACAATTCCTTTCATGTTTGCTGCTGGCATCCATCTATTACTTTGAATACTGGTGAACACAACAAAATTCATGCTGGACATGGGTAGAAAAAAATGAAAGAGTGCATGGCATGGCAACTCTCCAAAAGGTCTGGGCCTCCGCTTTATAATACTTGCCACCCTGCTTAATTAAGCTCTGCTTTTGAGCACTTATTGCCTTCTCTTTCCTAATTGCTGGGCGAGGGAAGTGGAAGCAAACCTCCAAGCAAATTCCTATCAAGGCAAGCCACAGGAATCCTCCCAGCCCAACATCCCTGCCCTGTCAAGGACTCTTTTTATGGGTTTGCGAGTGGTTTGTGTGCAGGAGCCCCCTGCAATTTCATGAGCCAAGCAAAGGGATTTCGACTGTGTATAATTTATTACACTAGCTGGGTGAAAAGCTGGGTGGGTCACCAAAGTAACATGTGAATGTTCTCAAGAAACATGATCACCCCTCTTGTTAGGAAATAATAATAATTTATTTCAGTTACTTCACAAGTGTCACCTTTATAAATATTACACATACATTTAAACTTGGGCAGAAACCACTGGGCTAGTAGTGTGAATTAACTTCCTTATTAAATGAAGCGTTTTCTGCTTGGAAAGTAAAGGGTTCTCTCAGATTACTGAGAGCAACATGTGAAGACACTGTTGGTTCCCTTCTGATAATGTCTATCTTCAGGATAGGAGAGAAAATAAAATGCATGAACTAGTCTCCTGTGGAAACCTGAAATATTACATTTAGAACAGTCTTTGGTTGCAATCCTAAAGACACTTTCCTGGGAGTAAGATCCATTGAACACAATGGGGCTTACTTTTGAGTAGAAATGGTTAGGATTGTGCTCTTAGTCTCTTGTGTGGTATTTAAAGGCCAGTATTTTGTGTTTAATTTCAGCCTTGACATTTTAATGCTGAAATATAGGGTAAATTTAAAAGAAAAACACTATTCTTAGACTATTTCAAGAACTTGCGTAGAGCCAAATTACTTCAGACATCTTTACATTTCTTTCAGTGGTAACCATCACTATAAAGGGGCTAACAGTTCAGTCATAAACAGCTTGCTCTAGGCAGACAGGAAGCCAAAATCTAAGTTTGGAAGTATAAATGGGGTTGGAAATGTTTTACCAAAACCAACATTTCTTAGTCTGAGAATACCCACTAGAATGTTAAATCCACTGAGACAACAGATTTGGGGAAAGGCTTATATAAATTTGAATCCTGGAGATTTGGCTCTGACCAAAATTTAAATATATTCCCATACTGTGGAGAAATAATGATTTGCCATTTCTGAACCTTCCCAGGCAGTTCAGGTGTCTCCACAGTTCCATTGAAAAAGATTGAATTACATGAGGCTCCCCACATCACAAGAACACTTCCAGAAATCGTTCTTGTGACACAACTTGCAGTGCAATAAGTTTTTATTTTCCTGAGAATTCAGACTCTTGGCTGATAGATGGAAAATCATTAGGAAAGCTGAAATCTACAACTATCTTCACCTTCAAATTAATCAATGGCTTTGTAAATTGGAAGAAGTCCTTTCATGTTTGCTGAAAGGAGTAATGCTCATAAATGTAAGCATAACAACAACACATCTTGTCATGGATAAATGAAAACTAGATTAATTGAAAGCATGGTCAATATCAAAATGGCCATGGCAAATTTTTTGAAATAGGTTTGGGAATTGCCAGACTGCCATGTCTTCTCATCTGATTTTTTTCCTCATCCTAATCTAGACCCTTTGGCTGTCAGCCCAGTGACAATTTAGAGACTCTCAAAGATTTAAAACAAGTTATTTATAACAAAGTACTATTGAATAAATAATGCAAAACCTCAAATAAGCTCAGAAACATTTCCAGGAAATTCTTATAGTGAAGTCATAGTTTTCATCTAGATTGGATTTCATAAATGCTTCTCTAGCAGTTATGCATCCTATATAAAAGGAGAACAAATGCTTTTAAAAAAATCATGAAGATTTATTTTCTGACATGGATAAGGGAGAAAACCAGATCCTTTCACTAGGCTCTGACTTGAGTTGTACAATAAAATGCAATATGAATTTAAACAGGGCACATCTTAAAACTCCAAAGGGGGTGATATAGAACAACTTAAGAATCCCATGACCTACCTTTGAGTCAGATATAAATATATAAAAGAATCAGGAGAAACTCAAGACTGAAACCTTGTATTATCCAATCCTTTTCTTGTCCATATAACTACCACGGCAGATCTATTCCCTGCGGTCCCTTAACTAGTGCTTAGTAAGGACTAAAACATTCTAACATCACAAGTGCTTTCAACTCCTTTTATACACTAACTAAAAAAGCCAAAAGTCCTCTCTGTAAATTCTTCCAATATCAGCTCTTAACAGTTCCCTTATGAATTTCATCCATCATACATACCAAGTTGTACTTCCTTTACGCTGCCATAAATACTTTTACTTCAGCTTTTAGGCTTTTCAAGAAAGCCTACTTCCATTTTTCTCCAATCTTTTTCTTGGCCTAAATATACAAACAATTTATTTGTATAATAATTTCCCATAATAAACAACAATTCACACATACATGTTCATTGCCCAGCACATGCAAAATGTGCTGTAAAATCTAACAACATCATGTGAAATGGGCAACACTGATAAACATTACATTCATACCATTTCACATCACTTCAGATCAGAACAGGCTCATCCATGATATGCATGATGTGTCTTAGATTGAACAACAGCTGGTGGGCGAATGGCAGACAGAGGGTGTACTTCATCCCAAGTCTACCATGGACAGAACTACGTCAACCTGTTTCCTGCTCATATTCTGTGAGTGGGAAGTATGATCCAATTCCCTACACATTCAAAGTTTAAAGGAATTATGTGAATGGACAAGGAAGTAGATCACCACTGCCCATATGGTCACTTCAGCAATTTGCTTTCCTGCCTCCTTACTTCTCCCAGGCCAAAATCCTAACCAATGTAGGCCAGCACAACTCACCCATCTCACCATTTCTGCAATAGCACACGAAGGCCAGCATATGACTGTACACTACCCTAACTCTTCCCCTCCCGCAAGACTGGCACAGAAATACCTTATGGCAGTTCTTTGTAACATGAGACTTGTAACTCCTTTATATAAAACAAAGTGTGGGATATACTAGGAATTCCCAGCACTAATTCATTTTCTTTTTTGTTAGAAAGAAGTAAATGGGTTTTTTAAATGTGGGAAGAGGGAATGGCACAAGAGGTGGCAGGTCAGACCCCACAGGAGGCAGTGGATCAGGTTGGGCTGTCCCCGCTTCAAACATCACTTTTCCAATGGCTATTCTCATCATTTGGCTGAAAGTTGCAAGCCATTAGATATGTTGAAAAATAATCATTATATCCATTAGATGTGTTTAGAAATTAGATTTCTGAAAGAGTGACTTTGGGTGTGTAGCAGGAGCATGCTTACAGGAGAGAATTACTCTGCTTCTCGCTTAATTGAACAGGAAGCACATGGCAGTGGGTTTGAGAGATCCAACAACAGATTTGGGGGAAAGTCCCCCTGACTCCATTGCACCCTCAGACCCCTCACTAATGTAATTCATTACAGTTGGTCACATGGGTTAGGCCAGCTCTGAGTATTTGAATCCCTGGCAATGAGGCAAAATTTCAGATTGTGCTCTTCCAATAATTAGAAGAAAAGTAATTTGCCCTATTCATCATAGCACCATATCTTTTTCCATTGGCTGCTGGCCCCTGTGTCTTCTACATCTTTTTAGACAGTGAGCCATTTGGAGACAAAAACATGTATTAATTTATTTTGCTATGTCAACTGTTTTGCAAACATTTGGGATGAAAGGTGGTAATAATATTATATATATTAATATTAATAATAAATATTATTATTAATGTGCGGAAGATTTTTAAAAGTTTATCCGTGAACGAGATCTCCTTTTAACGGTTTAAAAAATGATGCAATCATGGCAGGGGGAAAGTGTCACTCATCACCACTAATGTCACTGGTGCTAGCTGCCAATCACACTCCCTTTAGTGATAAGTATTTTAGCAAATGAATCATACTCCACAGACCTTAATAGATGTGCAAGAATAGCAAGACATACTCCACAGACCTTAATAGATGTGCGGGTGAGGCAGGATCACATTCTCAGTGCCAATAACTGGCTGTTTGGCTATTGAGAAAAAGTGATTTCCCACAATAGACATGGGGAAAGATATTTAATCCCCCCTCTTCAGCTAAGTCATAACTATGCTATAGTTGTCTAATAAAATCTGGAAAGACCCTCTAAAGGTCCAATGTATTAAAGTTTAACTTCTCACTTTAAAAAAACCTGACTGCAAACAGCTGGTTACAAAAGATTTCGTTTTAGGCATGGGTGTAATGTTTGCTCAGAAAGCCTACTGGAAATTTGGCTTCTAAATGACTGCAGGCAACTGAGGCCATTTTTCCATGATCAGGCTTGAGCCATAATTTATTGGATAAGCATAAAACATGCCCTGTCCTTTTACACACTGTGATTTCTCCAAGCAACCTGTTTGCATTTTATGTGTTTTGTTGTAGAAAGGGAAGACTAATGATTACAATTTGCCATCCAAAACTTTATAGTTAAGCCTTGCAGAAATAGTGTTGCTGCCAAAAAGCTTCCTGCCCAGGTGCTTAACCAATTAGTTCTTAAGAGGCCTGGCAATAAAAGGCTAGCCATGGTAAGTTTTCTGATGTACTGTATATAAGCTGACAGTTTACAAAATCTAAAATGAAAATTTGTTTTCTTAACCAGAAGTGTGTAAAATCCTGGGAGACACTTTGATTGCATTGACTAAAACAGTGCTGTCATCTCGTACTCCCTGTTGATGGAGTGTGGGTTTTTCGAACTTAAACAAATTGTTCTCTCTTCAAGCAAATTACTTGAAGATAACTCAAATTGTTGCATTTCTGTGTGTCTTGGAAAATTTGGTAGGGACAAGCTAACCCCGAAGAGTTTCATGTTTGGGGAGCCGCAATCACTGAATGAATTTCATTTAGCTGTAAGATACAGTCAACTACAGGGAGAATCAGATAGCCTACAAATGTCCTATAAAAGTCTAAAAATGAAGAGAGATTTCAGTATGTTTCAGCCCAACAAGGAAAAACCTAGTGACTATCCAAGTTAATCAAAGTGTAATATTACAGCACACTAGTTTCAGTGATAAAATATTATTGACTTTTAGGAAATATCTACATGACAGATTTAAATTCCTTTAATAGTCACTTAAGTGGTGCTGGTGATTTCTGTGCTTAGGATATTGTAAATTGTAGACTTTGGGGTGAATTGTAGTCTGGCAGTAAATTGTAGCTGTGGGGTAAAATAGCAATCTAAGGGCACAATCCAGAAGAGCACTTGGGTTACCCTATCTATCACTGGGCTGACCCAACTGCAAGATGGGCCATCCTAGTTATTCTAGAAAAGGCTTGGGGCAGCCTAAGGCAACTTACCCTGCAATCCAGAGTAATTACGGGAGCATGTAAGAGACATTTATGTTGACATAGTTATAGCACCTCCTAGTGAAAACCTATGGGAAATTCATATTGAAATCCAGAGTAAATTGTTCTTACACAAGAGCAAGGACTGCCCATACTTACTCTGGATTGCGCCCATAGGCTGCCCCAAGACAGTGGACCTAGATTGCCCTAGCTGGGCCAGCCTAGGCAGTTCAGGAGAGGCATGTTGAGAGCATGTTCAGCATTGCCTAGGGCAGAGCAATTACTCTGTATCCAGAGTCTGTTTCCAGGGCAGAAATGCCCTCTTCCAGCTCCTCAGAGTTGTACCACCTCAGGAGCAGGTATAGTAATGAATAGACCCATATGGATCCATGATAAGGCAGAGTAAGAATGCAAGTGTTGACCAAAAATTTGAGTTCTTGGCCAGCCTAGCTGCAACCCCTGCCTCTCAGCTTCAGGATATGGCACAACTATGGCAGCCCACTAACCTGGGGATGCAGCAGGCCACTCCAAGAAGCCCCTTGTATTCACTCTAGATTGTACTGGCATCTCATCAGGGACTCCTTAGAAGGGAGGCACCACAGCTGTTCCTTGTTCAGTGTGATCTGAGGGGGTCTCCTCAGGAGCAAACCCTCCCCAGGTGTCACTGACTTGGTGCCTACTGAGCATGCTCTGGAGCAGTGAGATCAGCCTGTGTTTCCTGACTCTTTGGGTGCAGCATAACTTTTCACTCTGGCTTCAGAATAGTTGGGGTGGCCCAGCTATGGCACTCCTCACTGCCCTAACTCTGGATTGTGCCCTTTCTGAACATTTTCATCAACACCATGGCAGTAAAAAGTTAACTCAGAAATCATCCACCAACATCATACCATGTTATGATCCTGAACTGAGCTGACCCTACCATAACTGCTTGTTATAAATGAATAAGCAAACACTATGAGAATCTCCACGCAAGAGTCACCCATGCATTTAAAGTCAGAGTACAATCCTAACCTAGGTCGGCATAACTCATTAGTCTTCCCGTTCCTATATTGATATAGGGAGGCAAGCACACGTCTGTGCACTGGCCTAACCCTCCCCCTCCGCCTTTTACAGAACTTTTGTGACACTCACCAGGCCAACAAAGACTTGTGCTAGGCCTAACTAGGGGATTAGGATTGCAGCCTAAATTAGGTAGTCCTTTTCTGACACCCTTCTTCGGTACTACAAATATATTATTTTAAGGACAATTAACTGATATTCTAGACTTTAAACTGATACAAGTTTCTTCCTGTGGAATGTAGATCCAAACTTCATTTAAAACTATTACATGTAACTTATTAATTACATTTATTAATTACTAGCAAAAATCATACCCGCATTGTGTGAGTAAAATTCCCCATGCACAATCCCTCACGGCACAACATCCCCCATGCACAACTTCCCCATGCACAACTTCCCCCAGGCGCATCAGTTCTCCATGCATAACTTCCCCCATGCGTATCAGTCCCCCATATGCATCAGTCCCCAATTCGCAACATTCCCCCATGTGCAACATCCCCCATACGCATCATTCCCCAATACGCATCAGTCCCCAATGTGCAACATCCCCCATGTGCAACATCCCCCAATACGCATCATTCCCCCATGCGCATAAGTCCCCCATGTGCAACTTCCCCCATGCTCATCAGTCCCCCATGCACATCAACCCCCCATGCGCATCAGTCCCCCATGCTCATCTGTCCCCCTTGCACATCAACCCCCATGTGCAACAAACCCCCATGTGCATCAGTCCCCCATAAGCAACTTCCCCCATGCGCATCAGTCCCCAATGCGCAACATTCCCGCATGCACATAATTCCCTCATGCGCAATATTCCCCCATGTGCATCATTCCCCCATGTGCAGCTTTCCCCATGCGCAACATTCCCGCATGCACATAATTCCCTCATGCGCAATACTCCCTCATGTGCATCATTCCCCCATGTGCAGCTTTCCCCATGCGCAACATTCCCCCATGTGCAACTTCCCCATACACATCAGTCCCCCATATGCAACTTCCCCCATGTGCATCAACCCCACATGTGCATGTCCCCCATGCGCATCAACCCCACATGTGCATAAGTCCCCCATGCGCAACTTCCCCCATGCACATCAACCCCCATGCGCAACATTCCCCCATGCACATCATTCCCCCATTCGCATCAGTCCCCCATGCTCACCAGTCCCCCATGTGCAACTTCCCCCATGTGCATCAGTCCTCATGCACAACATACCCCATGTGCAACCTCCCCCAGGCGCAACTTGCCTCCATGCGCATCAGTCCCCCATGCGCAACATTCCCTCATGCGCAATATTCCCCCATGCGCATCATTCCCCCATGTGCATCAGTCCCCATGCACATCAGTCCCCATGTGCAACATCCCCATGTGCATTATCCCCCCGTGTGCAACATCCCCCATCAGCCCACCATGCACAACATCCCCCATGCACATCAACCCCCATGCACATCAACCCCCCATGCATCTTCCCATGTGCAACATCCTACCCAGCGCAACCTCTTCCTCTGAACAATGTCCCCCCAGTGCACCAGGCACCAAGCACCAAATTGGCTGGATGTTGTTCAGTCTCCCATGTTAAGTATAGGACAGAAACACGTTGCCCCCTTTTCAGCCCCTGAAGGGTTAAATGTCTCCAGATGGTTCTTGGTGGGAGTTCAGGTGACAGAAGGAACTCCCAGAATTCCATGCTTCAGGCCCAGCAGTTGGGGCGGAATGTTGCTGAGTCAGCAATTCTCAATGCAAAGTATAGGCAGGAAAACGGTTGGAATTTCCGAAAACCGGTTCTTAGTGCACCCCTCAGTCACGGAAGGAACACCCACCCCAAATTTCACGCTTCTTGGCCCAGCAGTTTTGGCAGGGCAGTGGTGAGTGAGTGAGTCAGTCAGTCAGTCAGTCAGTCAGTCAGTCAGTCAGTCAGTCAGTCAATGACTTTTCTCTTTTATATATATAGAAGAAGAAGACAAGATGGGTACATGTTGCCTTCTTGTAATTAATAAATGAAGGAAAAGAAGGACAGTGAAGATTTTTTTTTTGCCAGGACACAAGGTTAAAAAACAGTACATGTCCAGAAATAAGGAACATTCTCAGGAAAGTGTCCATCAAATTGTGGCATAAACCTTCTAAAATCCAAGGGCTGAGTGCAAATAGATCCAGAGGTTTGAATTTGGTTGCTTTCAGTATGACTTAAATCTCAACTGACTACTGGATGGAAGGAAACTGGGGCAGCTCAATTCCACAATGTTTGGCTCCAGTTCTTCCAACCACACTGTGATGAATTCCAAATATCAGGTCTGTAAATACGTATTTTGCTTGCAAAATCAGCATCACATTGTCTGATGCAGACAATTAAGCAGAGCTAAGGCATCCCTTACTAAGGCCCTGCTTTTAGGCCCCTCATTCTCAGTCTATCAGTGCAATCCTAAGCATGTCTACTCAGAAATAAGTCCTATTGTATTCAATGGGGCCTACTCCCAGTAAAATATGTTTAGGATTGCAGCTTATGCCTATGTACTGCATGATAGCATTGTGTGCTGACTGAATTTTTATTATTTTTATTATTTAGTCCATATTTAAAAGAGTTTTACTCTGTTTTTATAATTTCTGTCAACATTACTTACAATCAAAGAAATCCAGTAAAACAAAACAAAAAAGAATCACAGTAGCAATAAAGCAATGCTTTCTACTCAGCAGTCAAAATGCATCAAATCTTTGAATTTTGGGAAATTATGGAAAGTTTTTCAATAAAGGTGCAATCCTATACACACCTTCCTAGGAGTAAGTCTAACTGAACACAATGCAGCTTCCATCTAAGTAGGCATGTCTACAATTTTGCTATAAACAACATAAAACATAGATCTATGGATATAAAGACATGATACAACCAGTAGTTATCAAATATGTTTAGAGACTAAGAACTTCATATAACAACCCTGGATTATATGCTGCTAATTACAAATCTACTAATTACAAATCATTAACTGTAAAAATATGACTATCTACTTCTCTTTCCAACTACAATACCAGTTTTTAGAACCAGAATTAGCTAATTGAACTTACCCCATTTAAGTTTCTGACCATTGGAGCTTCCTTTCCTTTCTTCATGGTTTTAATACCCGAGACTGATGTGTTTGCAGAAGGAAAGTTTACCAGAAAAGGTTGATGGCAGGCCTCCTAGAAGCCTACACCCAGATGCAGAAATTCCAGCTTCCCAAAAGACAGAAAGACTTACAGCAGAAAACCTGAAAAGTGGTGAGAGTACAGCATATCCTTTGATGCGGAACTCAGAAATGCAGTATGCTATCCAAGAAGATGAAATTGCCATTACTCTGGAAAACCAAGAAATCTTCCCAGAAGGTAACATGTGTTGCCTGCCTTGATCATCTGAGTATGTTATAAATTTATAATAGCTGGAGTGAGCATGAACTGATCAAAAAGGAAAGACTTGATAAGCTCCCTTTACATTTTTGTGCTCAATCCTGCATTTGCTGATTGTTGGAAAAATCAGATTAGTGCCGTAAATAGAAAAGATTTTTCATTTTTAAACATTTTCATTTCTTGTCTACAGTTAAGACAGAGATGATGTGAGCTAGGACACAAGCCTATGCATGTCTACTCAGAAGTAAGTCCTATTGTGTTTGATGGGGCTTATTCTCAGGGCAGTGTGGATAGGATTTCAGCCTTACAGCTCTACCTACGTTCATGACCCTCCTGCAAAGTATGAAAGGTATATGCATATACTTTCTAGAACATATCCTTTTAAAAAAGGATATAAGCCTTCAGTTACGTAGGCATCCTCAAAATGGCCAACATGAGTACAATATGTGTGCTGCCAAAAGCCATTTTATAATAGCAAAATTTAGTGCTACTGTCATAAATCCCACCTGTACTGACCCAGTCCCAAAAAGGATTGGGCCGATATGTATAATTTTGCCGTAAATTACTGTGCTTAATTGAGCATAGCACCTGCCAAATGGTAATGGAAAGGAGAGCTACATATTTAAATAAATATGTATATATTATTTGTACTGTATTATTTCTGCATGAACTGATTTCATATTCTCTTTATTCTATTTAGTTTCCAAGTTTGCAGACAGAGAATTGGTTCATTTTGAGCCACCTAAATCTCCAAATAATTTTTTTTCCTGTGAACCACCAAATCAGACCCACTTGGATCTACCAGAAAATGTGAGAGATGCTAATGATTTTACAGAAATAAGGAAAGAATATTTATCTGCAAGGCCATCTTATACCATAGGAAATAAACCAGCATGTTCTGTGACCAATCAGGCTCAAAGAGTTTCCATGACATGCACAAGTACACTAACACCAAGGTCAGCCATTGAAAACCAAGTTGTTGAACAAAATCCTGTGACTTTTCCAGACACAAGAGTCAAAGATCTGCTGAAAGCAATGGATGAGAATTTTCCAGGTCCAATGTGGCATTTTCAAGAAAAAGATAGCTCTGCTGTCTTAATGACAGAAACACTACAATTCTCACCTTTACCAAGGCTGAGGCAAGTTTCCTTGAAGGAACCACTTCCTAAAAAGCTCTCATGGATGGGACTATCACATCAACAACCCAATGCCTCCCCTCCAGTTTTTGTCAGTGGCTCAAGACCGCCCATTTTCCCAATTACTCAACAACAGACATTTATTGTGCGAAGTTTAAGGCAATCTAGAGAATCCAAAGATGTTTTCAATAGCAGTAAGATTAAGAGGAACTTTGTCCAACTCAAGCCTGCAAAAAAGAGTACAGACCTCAATCTTCCAATATTGTCTCTACCATATCAGAGCGGGTCAGGAAAAAAATCTGAGATTTTAAGGTTAGATTTCACATAAATCTTAAATATAGATTTCACATAAGTGCATAAAACAGTCTGATAAAAAAAGAAATAGCAAAGAAAAATGAGTGTAGTGAATAAGAAGCAAGAATGTTGGCATAAAAGAGATGAAAGGATGGGAGTAGGTGGTACAAAGTGTGTAGAACAGCTGAGTCAAAAGAGCACAATCCTAACCATGACTGCTCAAAAGTAAGCCCTATTGTGTTCAATGGGTCTTACTCCCAGGACAGTATCTTTAGGATGGCCGCCAAAGTTAAGTTAGGGAAGATTTTTCAAATGGTAACCAGAAAATGCAATGTTTCTGCTATTCTGCAATATGATGTGTTAAAGCTATGTGAGAGAAATGAAAAAACATAGGCTCGCAATTCCACTATCAGTTTCTATTTTTTTTTAAAAAAATTATTTATGATGCTGTGCCAAATAACTAGTTTGCTTAGCTTTAAAAACAAACAAAACCAGTTGCACAACAGCACTTGAAATGCTCTCTTTGTTTTTATTGTTAAAAATGATGAGAACATATATTAATTATGATAAGCTCTTTCTGCCACATACCGTAAATGAGATGTCCTTTATTATCTGGAGTGTATGCAGATTTTCTTAGAACCACACTGAATGTTGCTCATGTTCTTCTTCTGACATTTCTCCACATGCCAGTGTGGACTAGATTTGTGCCTGAGGTCACTCCTGTATACAAAATCTCAACTCAGTCAGGAAAACCTCTCAGTTCATTAACCCCTGATGTGTGGTTTTTCAGGACACACTTGTATTGAGGAGAATCAGCTTTACAGTCCATGGAGAGGGAGTAATATTTTATGTGGGACTGTTAGAAGCAGAAAACACTTTCAGGATAGTGGAAAATTGGGAGAAGAATGGTACCTCTGTGTATATATATTCCTTATATTCCCCTACTAGCGAAAGGCATACCCCCGTTGCGGGAGTAACTTCCCCATACAACATCCTCCACGGTGCATCAACAACCCATGCGCAATCTACCCCCATGTACAACATTCCCCTGTGTGCAACTTTCCCCGTGCGCATCATCCCCCCGTGCGCAACTTCCCCCAATGTGCAACTTCCTTCCATGCGCAACTTCCCTACATGTGCAACTTTCCTACACGCGCAACTTCCCCCATGCGCAACTTCCCCCATGCGCAACTTCCCCCATGCGCATCGTCCCCCATGTGCATCGTCTCCCATGCGCAACTTTTCTAGATGCGCAACTTCCCCACATGCGCAACTTCCCCCATGCGCATCATCCCCCATACGCAACTTTCCCCCCATGCGCAACTTTCCCCTCATGCGCAGCTTCCCCCATGTGCAACTTTCCTACATGTGCAACTTCCCCATGTGCAACTTCCCCCATGCACAACTTTCCTACATGTGCAACTTTCCTACATGCGCAACTTCCCCCCATGCGCAACTTCCCCCATGCGCATCATCCCCCATGCGCATCATCCCCCAATACGCATCATCCCCATGTGCAACTTTCCTACATGCGCATCATCCCCATGTGCAACTTCCCCCCATGCACAACTTCCCCCCATGCACAACTTCCCCCCATGCGCAGCATCCTCGCCAGTGCAACCTCTTCCTCTGAACAACATTCCCACTGCACCAGGCACCAAGCACTGAATTGGCTGGATGTTATTCAGTCTCCCATGTTAAGTATAGGACAGAAACACGTTGCCCCCTTTTCAGCCCCTGAAGGGTTAATTTCTCCAGATGGTTCTTGGTGGGAGTTCAGGTGACAGAAGGAACTCCCAGAATTCCATGCTTCAGGCCCAGCAGTTGGGGCGGAATGTTGAGGAGTCAGCAATTCTCAATGCAAAGTATAGGGAGGAAAACGCGTTGCGCCCCTTTTCACCCCCTTCCCGTTGGAATTTCCGAAAACCGGTTCTTAGTGCACCCCTCAGTCACGAAAGGAACACCCATCCCAATTTTCCCGCTTCTAGGCCCAGCGGTTTTGGCAGGGTGGTGATGAGTCAGTCAGTCAGTGAGTCAGTGAGTGACTTTTCTCTTTTATATATATATAGATAAGGCAAATGGAAGCCTGGGGGTAGATCTGGGTTTCTGCCCAGTTTTGGAGACCAGATCTACCTGGTAGGTAGATCTAAGCTCCAGATGGAATATCTGGCCTCCAAGGTAGAAGTTTGCTGGTCTGGTAGACCTAGGCTCCCACCTGAACTTGGAGCCCAGATCTAACTGCTGGGTAGGCCTGGATTTCTAGTTTAGCTTATACTAGTCTCTGTGGCCAATGTTTACTGGGTTGGTAGACCCAGACTCCTACCTAGATATAGAACAAACATCTACCTACCAGGTAGACCTCAAATCCTATTCCAACTGCTCAAAAGATATCCCACCCAATGGACATTCCTCTTTTGCCTGGCTTTGCTCTCTACTCCAGCAGTCACCCTTCTCTATAGTGTGACAGTTGGGGAGGCATGCATCTATGGCCCCCATTGGATCTGGCCCTACCAGCACAAAGGTCTGTGCCAGCTGGCTGGTGGCAGTCAAAAAAGAAAGCAATGATCTTCTCAGACTTGCAGAGGGGAAGGTGGAAGGGAAGGAGGTGGTGTAACAGATGGGAAAGGGGCAGAAAGGGAGGCAGATCAGACCTGGGAGGGGCAGTACCACAGATCCATCATATCCTATCCTCCTTCCCTGCCTGGGCCCGATTTCCTAATGCAGAGCTGTTTGGATTTGTACCAACTATGTTGCCACAAGAGAATTACCAACAGAATTGGTGAGGCAGGAGGGCAACCCCATCAAGTTCTTTCCTGTGAGGAGAGGTACTTTGTGAAGTTCTCACGTCATACTATAACCACACTGATGTACGTGAACATCAATGAACCACAACTTTTCCCTAATTATGTTCCCACCTCCCTATCTTTCCTTCAGTGTTCCTCTTTTTAGACTGTGTACCCTTTGAGGGCAGGGAGTGATCTCTTCCTTCACCAGATGCCCCACTTTAAGAACATTTTTATTTAGAAACAGCTGATAACCCATGTTCTAAGTAAATAAATATTTGCCAGAGCAAAAGGCTCCTATTGCCCCTTGTAACATAATGTAGTGTTTGCATCTGTGCTTCTTTACTTTTAAAGAAATGTGAACAAAGAAAGCAGAAAAGGAAGAATGTTAGTGCTCTAGTGCAAACCATTTCAGATCAAGGCAGAAGACACTTGTGGGTCTTGGCTTGATGGCTGAAGACCATTAATGTAGGGCAGAACAATTATTTCCAGACACAGATAATCCTTCTTTTCTTGAAAGGACAAACCTAAGAATCATCCCAAGAAGCAACTTCTTCTTCAGGAAGATGATCTACAGTCTTTTTTAATACATCTAAACCATGCTGTCCGTTTAGCCACAAAAAGACACTGCAGTTAATAATTTAACAGGTGAGGAATTTTTGTTTGGCTTCTAAACAGCCTCTGAATAATTGAGAGAGCCCTCTGGTATCAGATAGCTTTTTCAGTGGAGAGGCATCCACATTGTGTAAAATGGTGCAGAGAGATTGAAATGAATGAACAGTCCCCTAAAGGCTATCATCTTCCTGTTTATGAATAAACTCTCCACCTCAGAAGCCAATGGAAATGAAGAAGGCTACTCACAATCGACAGCAAGAGAACCATCTGTCATGTGTTCTTTTGCACATGAAATGTTGACAATGTATGGCTGACAACTATCAAGGATGGTTTTGGGTACGGGCTCTGTTCCTTTCTGTATAGTTTTCTATTAAAAGGAACTGTTGTTGTCTTCATCTCCATCAAGTTCTGAAACACATTGGTACTCAAAATCAGTCAAGGGAAAAAGGGTCAAAACTGAAGTGTGATGGTAGAAGTTCCAACCATGTCTCCTGAAATTCAGATCTGGTGGTACTGGAGATGGAGATGGAGGCATCATGTTGCATTCTGTGTCAGTCATGCTGCAATCCTAACATCATTTTCCTGGGAGCAGTGCTGTTTTTCTAGAAAATAGGTGGTGATATTCACCTGCCGGTACAATCCTACAGGTATTCACCTGTTTGTGTGTGTTTGTGTGTGTGCTTGCGTGCATGCCAATACTCACCCACAGAGGTGCCAGTGTTCACACAGAGGCGCCGCTACTCCATAGGGGTGCGTACCCCCTGAAAAAAGACCCCTACCTAGAATATTTCTAGCATGATACATCACCAAAGTGACCAAATGTCATAACCACAAAAAGATAAGCTCCCCCTTTCAAAAAATGTAGGTCATCAAAGAAAAATTTTGTCATCAGAGACAAAATATAAGAGGATATATCCTGGGAAAAGAAGACATATGGTCAGTCTGTAAATAACAACATAGTGAGCAGGGAGGCATATAAAGAAATCCCATCCACAATGCACTTACCTTTTGGATAGTTACAGAAAACTGGATATATACACCAAACTGTTTACCACCCATCTGAACCTGTTAGAAGGTGCTAAAAATCACCTCATGCCTGCTTGGAAAATGAAGGCAGAGCAATCTTCCTCAAGATGAGAGACCAATGGCGTTAGCTCCACAATGAAAAAGACATCTAATAAGCAATTGAAAGCACAATATTGTGCCTCAGCCGGCACAGACTTTTGCAAATGTGCCGTAAATCACATTGCAAGAGTGCATTCATTAGCAGTGCCAGCGGGAAAGCCTGTGCCATCCCGCCAATTCCAATGAAGGGAGGGGAGTACCATAACATGGTGGGAGACAGTGGGAGAGCCTGACTGGAGCCACTCCATTTCTTGCAGCTCCAAAAACACTGCAGCAAGAGGTGCAATTGTGGGGGTGGTAAACTGTGGAAGACAGACAGAACTCTTAGTGTCTTCCTAGAACTGAGGAGGAAAGGGAATGAAGCAGTGATTATCAAAGTAGGGGTCAAGACCCCTTTTGGGGGGGTTGCAACTTCATTTCAGGGAGGTCATGAAAAGCTGGGCACTGCCATCATGGAATCTGGTACTGGACACTGCTATCTTGAAATGGGGCAGTCACACTGCTTTCCTGAGAGTAAATCTCATTGAACATGACTTACTTCCGAGTAGACATGGAGGACCTCTGCCACCACAGTGATGTCACTTCCTGTTTGAGATGTCACTTCTGGCCATGACATGTCTTCCAGGTGGTCCTGGATAGATTGTCATTCTCAGAAGCGGGTCCCAGGTTGAAATGCTCAAGAACCACTGAAGTAGAGGACCCTCCGCTCTCCTCCACTGTTGGGATACACTTCTGAAACTAGCCTCCTTACCTTCCTTCTGCTCCACATCCCAAAGCTCATTACAGGTGGCATGTTCTATTACAACCTGATCTCCAGCTGACCTTCCTCCTTCTCCTTTCCCCCTTTCTCTCCCAGTGTTCCCTCTGAGCGCTCATATGTGTTAGCTAAGGCAAGCCCAAACAAGTACTTTCTCAGCTTGTCTTCAGGTTTATGAGCTTTCCAGCTTTGGCTTCACCTGGAGTCCTATGCAGCCCCCCCCCCCCAATCACCCCTTCCATACGTCTGTAGATACACATCATTGATAGTTATAGTCAGTGAAATGAAAAACAAATGAATACGAAGGACACACTGGGCCACATCCCATGTTTTGTATAACATTTAGCTTGTCCCTCACAGAAGGTCAGAAACAGCATCCTCTGGCTCAGCACAGGAATATGTTTGATGTAAGCAATCTTTCTGGGTGCCCACATGGTGAGGGCTTATTACATTTTTCATGTCCTGTTAGCTGCACTGTGTCAAAGGTTCAGACAGGTGACAGTGAATGTTGCACTGAATTTAAATTTAATCATCTGCTTTCCAGTCGGGCAGGTGGAAAACTCCTGTGCCTTTCCAGGGTGGCAGCAACCAGACAACATGATACTGTCCTTCTAATATGTATTTAAGCAGCACTTAGCTAATTTGAACTTAATAAAATTATATAATACTTTCACAATAAACGACATTCACAATAAAAGACATACAATAATAGACATGTTCTACATTAAGCACAATTTCAACCCAGTCCAATTGCAGTGGTGCCTCACATAAAGAGCTTTATTCGTTCTGGAGGCATGCTCTTTAAGTGGAACGCTCTTTAAGTGAAGCGGATTTTCCCATAGGAAACAATTGGAGACGATTGGTTCCACAACCCAAAAAATATTCATATAAAAATATTAACTGTATGTAAAAATGATGACAAAACACTGGAATTGAATTCAAAACACTATAATATAATACAGACCACAATTACTGTAATAAAACACCGTAATATTCTGCACAGTAAAAAAGAAAAGAAAAACCTTTCTGGCCAAGGATGACTAATTTTCACTGAAAGAGTCATTGGTGTCTTTTGGAGCATCTTTAACAAGGAACCTCTCTGTGTGTGAGATCTATGTATGCAAACCAGATAGGCAGTCTGCAACAGAAAAGGGGCCAGATCCTATGTTGTTTACTCAGAATCAAGCCCCATTGAATCCACTGGGGCTTACTCACAGGAAAGGGAAACTGCAGGCAGGGAAGGTGGTGGGGGAAAAGGAGTGGTTAAAGGGGGTCCAGGCAGGGGGGCTTCCTTGGGGGGAAGGGGTCTGTTTGAGGAAGACTCCAGAGGGGGTGCAGGAGGAGATTTCCCTCCTATCTAATGGAGGCTGCAGTGCAGAGGCTGGCCTGGCTACATGTTTGCCGGCTGCAAAAGCCATCTTTGTTGCTTGACTGAAGAGGCTCCTGAGCTCCCTCTGCTGGCCTCTTCCTGAACTAAAGGCAGGAGGAGAAAGTCCTACTCAGTGCCTCAGCCCAGCCAATGCAGACAGGAGGAGAGGGAGTCCAGCCAAAGAACACTCTTTATGTGAATCATGCTCGTTATGAGAGGCAGAAGCCCACACAAATTTTAACTCATTATGTGGGACACTTGCTATGTGGGGCACTCGTTATGCGAGGTACCACTGTATTTGCCAAAAGGCTAATGTTGCTGCAACAAAAATGTGATCTCTGCATTACAGCCAGGGGGAAGGAAGGGACAAGGGCAAATGGGAAACAACTGTAAAAGAATTTATACTTACATAAATGCTTGGGCCATGTGAGGGTCACTTTGGACACATGCCCTCACTTTTGCAACTATCACTGACATTTGCTACAAATGATTTACCTGAATCAAGTTGACAGTCAGCAGGGACTCTCTGAGTCCTTATGGTAAGTTAAAAAAATTGCAAAGAAGAAGAAGTGCCTTTTTTAGTCAACTGATCGGAGACCTTTTGAATTTATCAACTTTTAAATGATTGGCTTACAAAGACAACTATGAACAGATAAATTTGTGAAAACTTGGAACCCTTTCCTAGATATATAAATATAGCATGTGAAATATGCAACACTGTATGTATTAAGATTCATAATTGACTCCCTTACATTGGTGAACATCTTAGTTATTCAGGCAGAGTTATTCTCTGAGCTGCAGCAGAGTGCTATATGTGAAAACTCAGCAAGACTGATCAATGACATGATGTTCAGCAACATAATGCAGGACTGGATCAATGACTACCCTAATTCTTACCATCTTCATGAAGAAGTGTACTCCACTGTTTTCTTTTCAGTGACTCTAACTTGCAGCCAAGCCTTCATATATTGTTGCCCTACCAGATTTGTTTTAGGCTGTTTCTACAGACAACACTGGCTCCAGCTTGGGGGTTCTCCTGGATTCGCAGCTGCTCCTTGAGTCCCATGTGGTGGCTGTGGCCAGGGGAGCCTTTGCTCAGCTTCGGCTGATCCGCCAGCTGCAACCATACCTGAGTTGCTCGGATCTGGCCACGGCGACCCATGCCCTAGTGACCCCGTGTGCTGGGGTTCGTCAGTTCGACTCTGTTGGGCCACTGCTTCAGTGACTACACTGGCTGCCCATTTGTTTCCAGGCTGAATTCAAAGTGCTGGTCCTGACCTTTAAAGCCCTAAACGGCTCAGTCCAGGGTATCTGAGGGACTGCCTTCTTCTGTACAATCCGACCCATCACCTAAGGTCATCTGAGGGGGCCCTACTGACTGTGCCGCCACTTAGAGATGTGAGAGGTGTGGCGGCCAGAGATAGGGCCTTCTCAGTGGTGGCACCCTGGCTTTGGAACTCCCTCCCCTTTGAACTGAGAAAAGCTCACTCAGTACAGAACTTCAGGTGGAGCCTTAAAACCTTCTATTTTAAAAAAGCATTTTAAATGGGGCAGAGGTGGGGGGACAATTGATTTTATTGTTTTTACTGTTTTTAACAAATATTTTTAATCTGCACGTTTTTTATTCAATTTAATTGTATTTTAATTATATTTTAATGGTGTTTTAATCTTTATTTATGAGCTATTTTAATGATGTTTTATTCCCTGATGTCAGCTGCCTTGGGCTCCCCCTTGCGGGGGAGAAAAGGCGGGATATAAATTGATTAAATAAATAAATAAACAAATAAATAAATGTGGCTTTTCTTCTGAGAAAAATTTGAGAAAATTAGTTCCAAAACAAGCTACAAGATCTGTTTAAAGCATATGGCTCACAGGTGCCTCGAAGTCAGTCTTCAGACCTTCTTACACAATATGTCCAAAACTAAGTCTCTCTATTTTTAACATCTTTCACACTAACCACCTTAGACATCAAAGGGGCAACTCCAGCTCCCTGGAAGTTATTTTTCCCCCAGAGCTAATGGTGCAAACTAACGATGTTAGAATCATAGAATCATAGAATCCTAGAGTTGAAAGGGACCTAGTAGGTCATCTAGTCCAACCCCCTGCCTGCAGCAGGAAATCCTCCTACATCATCCCAACAGGTGCTCGTCAAGCCTCTGCTTGAAGACCCCCAGTGAGGGAGAGTCCACCACCTCCTTTGTCAATCTGTTCCACTGCCGAACCGCCTGAACCATCAGGAATTTTTTCTGGATATCCAACCGGAATCTCCTCTCTTGCAGTTTGTACCCATTGGTTCTAGTCCTGCTTTCAGAAGCAGCTATGAACAAATTGGCCCCTTCCTCTCTATGACAGCCCTTCAGGTATCTGAAGAGGGCAATCATGTCTCCACTCAGCCTTCTCTTCTCCAGGCTGAACATCCCAAGTTCCCCCAACCTTTCCTCATAGGGCTTCCCTTCCATCCCACTGATCATTCTTGTTGCTCTCCTCTGGACTTGCTCCAGTTTGGCTGCATCTTTCTTAAAGTGAGGTGCCCAGAACTGAACACAGTACTCAAGGTGAGGTCTCACCAATGCAGAGTAAAGAAGAACTATAACTTCTCGTGACTTGGAAGCTACAGTCTTCTTAATGCAGCCTAAAATGGCATTTGCCTTCTTTGCAGACACATCACACTGATGTTAGAGTATGACTGGGACTTTTGATACTATCAGAGTTTATTTCAAACTCAGATAAACAAGTTTTGGATTCTGGTTAACTTTAAACCAATTCCCAGCCAATGAGTTGCCATTTTTGCATGATAATTGTTCTTATTAATGATCTGCCATCTGTTTAAAATTGAATCTTCACTGATTGGTCCAGGTTCTGAACATATTTCCACTAGGATGCGTCATGTTGAGACCTTGCGACATTGGAGCCTTCACAAGAGTCAGTCAAACCAGTTGAGTACCTAGGTCATTTGGCACCGTGGGCCCAGAAATTTTTTACACCCCATAATTCATTCATTCATTCATTCATTCATTCAGTACTTCCTCCCTCCCACTCTCACAAAGCATGCAGCTGAACCTGTTCTGGCTTGACTGCATCCTATAGCAGAAAAAAGGATAGGAATGGGCTATTAATGCAAGATATTGTTTGATGTTGAAGATTTCTGTACAGAAAAATGCTCAGGAGTTAAGTGATCCTGCCCTGCAATCTACACCTAACATGAGTGTTTAAATATTAAACTCTGAGGGCACAATCCCAACCAATTTAGGCCAGCACAACTCACCCATCTCCCCATTCCTGCAGTAGTGTAGGCACTTTTGCCACACTGCCAGGCCAGCACAAGACGCAGGGTCTTCTGCCATCCTAACCAGGGCTTAGGATAGCATTGTGATTGCCCATATTTTCTTTTTCTTGGCATACCCAAACTTGCTACTTCTTTTCTTTTGGGTTTCACCTTTTTCCCCCTCCTTGTAAAAAACAGTTCCCACTTACTACATCTGTGTTTTCACCCCATTGTGCTTGTCACTGAACTAGAGCTCTGAAAAAAATTACCTTTTTGTTTCTAACTCTAAGGATATTTCCTCCAAATGTTTTGCCATGCTAGGAAATTTCTTAGAAAACATTAAACTGGCTGTTTTTTAATGATGTGTTTAAAATTAAACATTCCCAGATGGGATATATCATGGACAAACTATGTCCTTCAATTCAAGTACCTTGTTTACTTTAAAATCTGAAACCAGCTACAAATGTAAACCAGTTTTTATTTTCAAACACCTGGAAAAAATTACCAAATTCTTAGGTGTGCATTGTAATGAGAACAAATACAGAAGAGTGTGAATTCTTAGGTTTCAATATCTATTTTTCTTAATTGCTTCCCAAGTAAGCTTTGGATTTAGATTTAATGAGATTCTAATGGTATTTTTATGCCAGATGATTATTAGAGACATATTTCTGTAACTTTAGCAGATATAGTTTGAACATTTTTTAAAGTAACATTTCAAATCATCATTTAGCATTTCAGATGACTTATCTTCCTAAATTAAAACATAGAGTTGAATTTACTCATTCACTCATCAGTGAATCTATTTTTTTTAATTATTTGGCTGCTATCCCTTTAAGTCATGTAAATTTCAGTGACTTCAATAGGGCAGCTTAACTATCAGCCAGTTTTTAGATTTCCTTATTTTTAAGGTGCCATGAGATTTTTGTCGATTATTTTAATGCACCTAAAATTAAAGTCAATTCAAAATAGAGGTCCAGCCTTGTTATACACTGATTGTTTTATACACGGATTTGACTCAACATGAATGGCCACTGCAAATTACAGTTTTAAGCAATCGTTCCATTTTTCAGTCCCAGAATCAAAGCCCTCAGATACTGAGGTACTACCTTATTCAGTTAGGCACAGCAGAGAAGCAAGAAACCTGGAAGTGGATCTTTAAACCTATTTTTCTATTGTTTGCTTTATACACTGTTTTTTTAATCCATGAGAGGTTCCAGAACAGACCCTTAGTGGATAATGAGGGACACCTGTACTGCCATCAGACAAAATATAAAGGAAGATATTGTTGAGGCAACAGAGCATCAGAACTTGGAAACTTGCCATGTGCAACTTTACACTAGAGTTGCTCATTCAGAAGACTCAGAATTACCTCATTCTTTAGCCGTAATTTTTTGACGTGTTATCTAGAAGATGTCTTTTTTGGTGTTTTCTACTTCCTTCTATCCAGCAGTGATTAATGATGGTTTGTACATCTGCATACATTTTACCACATCTGGTCCTAGAAGGAATCGTGAAAAATTGACAATGCGACTCAAAAATAAGTAGGCAATATCTCATTTCATTATCAAGGATTTGGTTGACTAACCAGAGATCTTGGATATATCTGTGTTTTTTATTTGTGAACATCTGCTATGCCAGTTCATTATAACAGCTCAAAAGTTCAAAAGGTGCAATGTTCTCCAATGTGAAGATGTTGGAAAGCAGAATCTGTTACATTTTTGCCAATTATGCAGCTGCTTAACAAAGACAGCTAAAAATGGTAGTACCCCAGAGCAGTGGTGGGCTCCAGCAGGTTCGCACCTACTCTAGAGAACTGGTTGTTAATGAGAGATAAAAAAAATTGCCATTTTAAAGTGGCTGCCAGATGGGCATAGAACTGGTTGTTAATTTCTTTTAAAATCTCATCACTGTCCCAGAGCCTAGCACTAGAGCAGTGATTTTCAACCAGTAAGCCATGGTCGGATTCCAAAATGGAGGATCCCAATTATTTGCAACCCTCCTGAAATGAAGACACAACCCCTCCTCAAATGGGGTCCTGACCACTTTGAGCATAGATAAATTATATGGGGAAATTGATTTACAAAGACCATACCCCAGAAATTTGAAATAGGCCAACTCCCAATCATAACTAACAGAATGAATGGCTGCTCTAAGAATACAGCACAGGTCCAACTGCTTGGATACAGGCTTGTTGTTAATGGGGGAGTGGGTCGTGACGCATTTTGCTAATTTAAAACAAACATATTTTGTCCATCAGTAATTAAATCCACCTTATACAAGTCTGAACATGACAAGATGAAACACTCAGGAAACAGTTAGCTATTAGTGGCTTTGCTCCATCGAGAGAGTGATGGAATGAGGAATAAGCAACAGTTTAAATAAACCATAAAAATACAGATAGGCAAGAACTGCAAAATGGCATTCTTTCTTCAGTTGTGTCCCACTAAATTGCCAATGGAATGTCAGGTGAGAACATCGTTCCTGTTGGTTATGATGGCAAATCATTACAAAAGGGTATAGTGTGAAAACTGAGTTAAGGAAGAATAGTCAATAAACCATGAGGAAGCATGTAGATGAAGCTACACAAATGCTAGGTTTAAACTTGGAGAAGTGCCTAGACCTTTCAGCTTTGAAAAGAAGGAGAAATTCTCCCAGCTGCAGCTTCACTTATCACTACACTACTGAGATGGAAAAATTTATATGTTAAATGCATATGTCCATACAACTCTTCTAAATATGTTTATATTTATATATAGCTTCTCAACAGCAAAATAAAATTCACAAACCGATATCTTCAATGTGTTTTTAAAGAAATACTATATTTCAGTATTTTCCAAACTGTGAGTCTCAATCCCATGTGCACTGAGCCCAACAATGTTCCTCTTGGTCTCCCAATTCTCCTGCTCCTATGCCTTTGTAGATGGATCCACCAATATATACTTTGCACAAAAAAGCACAAATTTTACAACAAGGATTTGAGTTGCCCAGGTTGTGGGGCTTTTCATCCAGCTATTGTCAAAACAGAGGAGCAGGGGCTGGGTGTAAAGTTGGCAACCTTCTCAGTGTAGGAATGGTGGGGACAACACCTTAAAAACTTCTTGAGTTTTAAGCCTCCAAGCCCAGTTGTGTCCATTCAAAAGCATTATAGTCAATGGAGCTTATATTGTGTAAGGGTGCAAAGGAAAGGAGGCTGAAAGACCAAGCCTCTGCATGCCTGCCTGGATCACTTAAACATGTACCTTATTGGTTGGTGTCTGGTCTATTGCAATGAGATTTGTGCAAAAATTAAGTAAAGCAATGCAATACAAGTGTTTTAAGCTTTATTTTAACATGTCCTACATTTGTCCTACATTTTGGGGGAGTGTCCATTTTCTTTGAATTTTGGCTTGGATGTCAGGAATTTTGGGGAACTTGAGTGGGAATTTTGGATTCAACATCAGGTCACCCTTCTGTTGTCACAGATTTCTGCAAATGGATTCTCATTAACTCATTGGGAATGGGAATAGACACATTCTCACACATACATGCCACGCATCGGCAAATTCTCACACATGTATGCTTTCTCACACATACATGCCACAAAATCGGCAAATCAACAGGAGGGGGTTAATTTTAGTCTTTAGAACAGCAGACAGAGGTTGAAAGAGTGGAATATGCATTGAATGAATGATTTCTGGGTATCGTTGAGAAGTATTGAAAGAGTGGATTGTCAGAAAATGAAATATCAGAGAGCAGGAGATACCTGTGTCACAAACTTTAGACTGATCCCAAACTGGTTTCTGTCACTTTTCAAATAAAGCCAGATATTAGCAGCACTTTATTAATATTTATTATTTATACAAGCTATTTAGCATGCTCCAAAACATGCATAACATGTACACTTGGGGGAATTTGACTGTGTATACAAGGATTGTGTATACAACACAATACATCTTTATGTATGCAACACAATACACCTTAGCATACAATAAGAGGGAGGAGGAATCTGGAAGTATATAACACAATACACACGCATACACAATCGAGTATAGAGCACTTTTCTCTATGTGGTCAGACAGCAAGTCTCCAACTAGTCTTTAGTCAATACACTAATCTCTTTGAGATGGAGATTGGTGGATCACACAAATCTGGTTCCTTTTTGGCAAGAGTTGTCCAATGGTCCTGCTTATTGGAGAACGTATTGGGTTGGTCTTAAGGGGGACTGTGCATTTTGGAAGCCTGGGGCTAATCTCCAAGTGTTCTCTCTTAATTAATTTAAAGACGAATAGATTCATATGGTGGTGATGATTTTCATTACAACAAACAATTCAAAACATTAGCATCAAAGAAACAGAAATCATAAATATTGTTACAATTAATGTTGGAACACTAACTGAGCATTGTCGTGAAGTGGCATTGTATGGCTCTGAATGGTGGGCAACAACAAGGGGTGCTGGACAATGGGTATTTCTTTACTCAGTCATATTACAAATGTTTCAATCCATCAGCAACAAGGTGTTACATCAGTTATCAATAAGATAAGAGAAAGGTAGCTTCACTGGTATGGGCATGTTTGATAAGCAGCATCCTCTACTGTTGCCAAAACTTATGACTATTTAAAAATCAATGGCCAGTGGCCACTTGTGTGACAAAAGCAGAGTCCTAGATGCATCATTCAATCAACAGTACTTTTATACCACTTTTCATCAAAAAGTTCACAAAGCAGTTTACAGAGAAGGTTTTCAAAGGTACAGTAGAGTTCAGTAATGTACAGTATTTTTATTATACTGTTTTGTGTTATATTATGGTGTTTTGTAATTATTTTTATATACAGTAAATATTTTTATATGAATATTTTTGGACTGTGGATCCAATAGTCTGAGTTTCCGTTATTTCCTGTGGAAAAATCTGCTTTGGATTACAAGCGGTCTGGTTTACTAACATGCTTGCGGAACGAATTATGTTCGTAAACCAAGGCACCTCTGTATTTGCAGTTAAAACTAAAAGAAGAAAAAGAAGAAGCAGGGCATGCATTAGAAGCTGTGTTCAGTAAAGTAATTTAACATGAAACCTTTTCCCAAAATTATCAATTTTACAAGCAAAGCACCTCTCCCTTCTTGTGGACTAACCAATTTAGGCCAGCTTAACTCACCCATTTCCACATTCCCACAGTGGCATGAGGAAACTGGCACATATTCGTGTATCACTTATCCAGCTCCTGCCAACCTTGCAGTTTGAAAGCATGCAAATGCTAGTAGATAAATAGGTTACAACTTGGATACAGGCCAGCCGGTTTCCTCACATTTCATCTAAAAATTGATTGGATGACTGATCCAGAATAGTGGACCCTGCTATAGTATGAGAACAACACTAGGAAAAGGAAGACCAGCTTATCTGCGCTATAAAATCAACAATCATAACTGTCTTCTTGTAGAAATGTGCTTTATTACAGAGTGAATCAAGAAGAGGCAGACATCAAAGTCTCAGAAAACAATCACAGATTGCTGCATTAGGGGGGGAAAAAAGCAAATTGAAGACTATTGATGTCTATTTCCAGAAGAAGAAAATGTTACTTCAAAAGTGGATTAAAGATGTTGTGCCTATCTACCTGAACATTGGTGGATTGGCAGTACGAGGCTAGAGTGCCAAACAATGGAGAGAGCTCTCACCATTTCTCCCAGCTCCTGCCTACCTAGCAGTCTGAAAGCACACAGTTGCAAGTAGATAAACAGGTTACATCCTGGTAACAGGCCCCTATGACAGGCTGTATGGTTTTCTCAATGTTGCATCAAAAACATGGCTTGGATGACTCTGATCCAGAATAATGAAAGTTGCTATAGTGCAGGAAAAACACTAGGAGGAAGAAGAAAAGAAGATCAAGAGAGTGGGTGATTGTTGATAAGTTGCAGGCAGAACAACCCACGAAGCTTGTCAAGACATCAGTCAACATGCTATCATTCAAAGCTGAAGTATGTGGAGCGTTCCTGTTGTGTTTCATATAGCTTCCTTCTGTTCTCCAGTTGAGCATCCAATGAAAAACCAGAAGGCTTTTACTGCAACAGGAAAAGCAAACCTGGCTACCAAGAAGCTAAACTTTAAGCAAATGACATGTTAGAAGAGTTAACATCTTCTGTTTCTGGATAGTGAGCAGATAGGCCAAAAGGTGTAGTGACTGAGCAGACAGGAGCCAGAATAATGAAAGAAGGAATCAGCTTGGATACAATTTGGATGGGAGACTGAAAGCTGATAAAGCTGTTATCAGATAATAGAGCCAAGAAGCATTGCTGTTTACAATTTGGCCGACTGAAAACTGGAAGCTTGGAAGGCGTTCCCTGATGCCAAATGTGATGACTACGAAGGATTCAGTCTTGCCTGTCCACTGGCGTGCCCCCAGGGTCACAGTTGAGTCAGGTTGTCTGCTGCCCAGAGGTCCTCCAAACATCTCAAAAAGAAAAATATCACCTCACCGTGGTCTTCTTTACTTAAAGGAGGGGGGGGGTTTTAACCTCACAGCCTCCTTCTATGAGATGCTGCCAACTCCCCCCGAATATAACCAAGCTAATCACAGCACCTCTTGAGCATAACAGAGTTGGTCAATAATATATCTTAGGCCTATAACCTATGGCTGAAAGCACAAAGCAGCATAATTCTCTCTGTTAGCATAATGTTGCTGTAGCCTGAACCAAGTCAGCTAAACAGTGACAGTCAGGTCTTCTTCGTGGCCGTGATCTGGTGCCAAACATAGTATGTGAACAATGGCCGCTCTGTAAGTTAACTACAAAAAGCTTTGCTCCCAGGCCTGAAACACCGCTCATAGTATAAGTATAAGATACTACCCAATGCAGTGTAACTGAAGGGGTGAAATCACTCTTAAAAAATACCCAAACATGTAGAGACAAACCAAGCATGCTTACCTGTAAACTATTTAAAATTGTTTGTTATGATCATGTTGGCTGAAGTAGCCAACTGAATAGAATCAATGTTTTCATACTTCTGTAACCTGCTTTGTCACTATAAAAAGACTAAGGCCGGTGACCATTTTGGCTGGTTCCTCACTTTGGGATATGAGTCCAAAGAGTTTGCCCAACATGTGTTGACTAAAGATCCTGAATCTGCTAACTCAAGTTGACTGAGAGTTTGTATAACGTACAACACCTCTTTCAAACTGCCCTGGCTCACCCCTGGCCCAGACATATAGGCTCCTGGCTCCACCCTTACTCCACCCCTTCCCCCAGCGGTGTGCCCAAGAGGGATACCCAACTGCCATCAATTCTTCTTGGGTAGAGAAACCTTCCCCATGCACTCCCCTGCACAGGAGGGCCTCTCCTCACCTCTCCCAAGGAGAGAGGTAAGGAGGGGTGCGGGGAGGGAATCCCCACCCCCCAACACCTACCAAGCAAGGTTGTTGTGAAAACAAAAAAGGGATAAAAAGCTATATAAGCCAACTTGGGCATTTGCTTTGGCATTGGAAAAACAGGTGTAAATCCCTCAAATAAAATAAATTGAATCTTAGTATTTTTTATACAGACAAAGAATTCTGGAAATAGAGAACCTGAGAACATATAGTTCTCATATAGTTCTTATATAGTTCTTATATAGAGACCAGGTGTCATAGTGGGAAAATAAGTGGGAAGTACAGTGGTACCTTGGTTTACAAGTATAATTTGTTCCAAATGCATGCTTGTAATCCAAAATGCTTATATATTTCCAGTAAGAAATAATGGCAACTCAGACAATTCATTCCCCATCTCAAAAATATACACATAAAAATGATTATAATAATGTATTAGAATACAAAATAATAAAGAAAATACAGGGGTCCCTTGGTTTACAAGCATATTTTTTCGGATTTTGTAATCTAAAATGAATTTTCCCATGGGAAATAATGGAAACTCAGATAATTGGTTCCATGGTCCAAAAAGATTGGACTACAAAATATTAAAGTAGTACAATTATTAAAGTACTTCTTTAATATATGATACAAAACACTGTAATAAAGAAAATACTGTAGAGTACTGAACTGTACTGTACCTTTGAAAACCTTCATGGCTTGTGTGAGGAAGATAAAAGGGAGGATTTTGTATAATGACTTTCACTAACGAAGACACTGTTATCCGTTGTCTCAGTGAAAACTTTATCTTCTCATGCAGCTTTAACGTTCCCATGCTGCTGATGGAGAGTAGCATGGTCACACTGATAAGGCACACCTTCCACACTGCCCCAGACAGATCCCACACACATACCTGGCTCACATTGATCCCCTCCACCCAGTGAGTTCCCTGGCGATGGAAGCCTGTTCCAAACTTCCTCAGAAGTGCTTGTCTTCCAAGACAGTGCTCTTAAACGGTCAAAATTTCTGAGAAAATTTAATCCAAAACACTCTTAATCCAAGTCAACACTGTACTAAGAAAATGTACAAATTAGCGCGCCATCCCTTTTAACCCCTGCTAACTAGGTAAGAGGCACTTTTTCAAGTGGGTGCTCCTCTTTTATTTAACAGAAGGTCAGTAACTGGTCCTCCTCAAGTCTTTTATAGTGGCTTCTGCAGATGTTATTTTGCAAATTTTTATACCATGAGTCCTTTTGCGACAAGAAGCCATTAATTCTTTGATTTCCTCTGTAACCAATCTGTGAACTTTTTGTAACAGGAGTGCAACCCCATTCAAGGAGGATAGATGATTCTGTTGGTGATTCATCAAAGACTTCTTGACAAGGAGTCCATTTCAGAGTCCATTGTTTATGAAGCAAACTGCAGGCCAACCAGACTACCTTTTTCTCCCTCATGGGGGTAAACATATCCCTTGCTCATCTTCTGTTACTGATTTGAACTGTTAGAACTAGCTTTTCTAAGAAAAAGCAAATATTTTGTACTAGTGACACTGTATTGTTTTTGCATGTCTATTAAGTCAGGATGGATCCTTTGGCATTCACCTGTGAAGTTCCTTCTCCACCACTGATGATGGAATTCCCAGGGCAGACCCTTCTGCCAGTCCAAGTGAACCTGAATCTTCAGCTGAGTGATAGTGAGGGTTCATCAACTTCTCTGGCATCTGATGCTTTCTCCTCCATGCTGGTTCTCTCTCAATCAATTTAAGTTGCTAGTCCAACACTGAAACTTCAGAGTCCAGCATATAGGCTTGTTTACCCTTTCTCCACCTGGCTCCTGGGCTTCCCCAGACCCAGAGCAGCTGTCAGATAGCCTTCCAGAGACCTCTCATCATTGTCAGGGTTGTGAATATTCAGCTGAAGTCTATGAGATTGTGCCCAAGATGGTGCAGCAACTCTGGACATGGACAAAAATGCGGCAACGAATGTCAACTGGCCAACATCAATAACCCAATCCAGACAACTTTCATAAAAGCAAGTATAATCAGTTGGATTCAATTTCCACAACTCTGTTAGCTATATAGTGGTACCTCACATAACAGAATTAATTCGTTCCAGAGGCAGTTTCTTTACGTGAAACTTTCTTTACGTGAAGCGGATTTTCCCATAGGAAATAATGGAAACACAGATGATTGGTTCCACAACTCCAAAAATATTTATATAAAAATATTAACTGGATGTAAAAATGATGACAAAACACTGTAATTGAATTCAAAACATGCATTCAATGGGCATGATCCTATTAAGTCTACTTAGGCTGCAATCCTAAATACACTTTCCTGGGAGTAGGATCCATTTAACACAATGAGGTAGACTTCTGGGTAGACACGGGTAGGAGGCTGCAATCAAAGACACTTTCTTCTGTAATCCAAGTCTCCCCACTTTCTCCTTCTCTTCATCCTGAGCCTCTCTCTCTCTCTCTCTCTCTCTCTCTCTCTCTCTCTCTCTCTCTCTCTGCTCCCTTCTGGCTGGCCCTGAGCTGCTTCCCTCTTCTCCACTGCTCTTCTCTCCCTCTGCCCAGCAGATGTCTGGCCACAGGAGGAACAGCATGGAAGTGTTGCTTTCACTATGGACAGGTTTGCTAGGCAGCCCTGACACTTTTTAAACAGGTTTCTGGCCAGCGCGTCTGCCCTAACTGCCAACGAATGTTTTCTTTATGTGAAGCACTTTCTTTACGTGAAGCAGAATCCTAGAGAAATTTTTTTCTGTTACGTGAAACTTACTTTATGTGAGGCGTTCTTTACGTGAGGCATCACTGTATATTGTAAAGGCATAGCATCTTCTCCCCACCACGTCCCCACACACACTTTCTGTGTTGCAGTATCCATAGCTGCTGATAAAAGAGTTAGGTAGCAACTTTGCCCCTTACAGAGAACAAATTTGTATATAGCAAAAAATTACTGTATGTTTCTCTTTATCAGATCCTTCAGATGACTAATAGCTTTGATTATTTTAAGAAAAGTCTTTTTAAGAACACTCCTTGAAAAACTGAGGAGAAAGTGTATGAGTAGCTTAGATAATTGGGGGGCATAGTTAAATTTTGCATGCAGAAAGTCCCATGTTCAGCCACGTTCAGCAGTGACTAGCTTTACTCCAGGAATAAAGGTGCCTGAAACCTTATAGAGTCATTGGCAGTCAGCATAGGTAATATTAGGCCCTCCATCTAAGAACTCTTCCAGTGGTATATATCTATGTACCCAAAACCGTATACATTTTCTTGCTTTCTCATTGTGTGTGTTAATGAAAATAGGAATGCTCCTAAATTAAGGAGTGAACCACTTTCTGTAACTTTGTTTCCTGGCCAAAGAAGGGGCAGTTCTTACAGTATGGGAAGCCCCTTTGCGCCAATTGAAAGCAATGTTTGTTGAATCCATTGGTCTTCTGTGAGTAAGAGCTGAGCTGACCATGGCCTTATTCCATCTCTACCTTTCTGAAGAGAGGTTATCTGTTTGCCCACAGCTTCACCAACAAGCTGGTTTTTTACCTCATGATTTTCCCCCCTCTTCTTGGCTTTCTTTCCCCCCTCTGTAGTTGGCATGCAGGCTCTTTAGGAGTAGAGTTTGCTTTTTATGGTGCTGCTTCCTCCGGGCTTCCTCCATCAGAAGGAAGGATCGACTACAACTGCCAAAGTCTGTCCAAAGAAGCAGTGATTAGCTATCTAGAGCTTGCTGCAGTATGTTGTTCTGCCTACTTTAAAATCAGTTAAGAAATGTGTTTCAGAAGGTCAAGTCTTCCTGCTCCCTTATAACTGCAGTAGCAGCCACGAGAAAGGAGTTGACAGCCCTCCTAATGCTCTTGACTCTCTAATTGACATGTAGAGGATCTGTAGGAAATGGGAGCAGATTGCTTGGATCCATGTGTAGCTGCTATTCTGAGGATATTTCAAGCACATCTTACAACTCCTTGCAGCTCCTCGGCTGATGTAGGGATGTGCTCATGTAGGGTGGATCCTGGACAGAGTAACTCCAACAGACTTTTATTTCAGTTAAACGTCTGGGTGAGGGAGGGGGAGAGAGAATTCTAGAATACACCCTCTGGAATCTCTGTAGCAGAGTAATCCTAACCATGTCTACTCAGAAGTAAATCCCATTTTGTTCAATAGATCTTACTCCCAGGAAAGTGTATTTACTGCATTTGGCTGCAATCCTATCCACATGTTCTTGGGAGTAAGCCCCACTGGATTCATTGGTACTTACTTCTAGTGGACATGCTTAGAATTGCACTGTAAGTGGTGTAGCTAGGTCATCTGACACCCCCATATGACCAAATTATTTAATTACTAGTGAAATGTACCCATGTTGCAGGAGTAAAATATCTCCTATATACAATCCCCCCATTGTGCCAATGCCCCACTGTGCATCATCCCCCCATGCGCATCAGCCCCATGCACATCAATCCCCCATATGCACCAATCCCCCCATGCACAACATCCCCCACAGTGCAACATGCCACCCCATGCACCATACCCTCCATACCCATGGGCACTCCTTCCAGGCAGGTGCAGGATTTGGGGCTGGGTGTTGATCAGTTTTCAATGCTAAGTATAGGCCAAAATGTGTTGCACCCCTTTTCAGCCCCTTAGGAGTTAAATTTCTAGAAATTGTTTCATGGTGGGTGCTCCTGTCACAGAAGGAGTACGCTCCCTGAATTTCGATGCTTCTAGTTCCAGGGGGTTCCTCAGTCAGGGATTCTACAATGTAAAGTATATAGAGAAAAATGTGTTGCGCCCCATTTCACTCCCTTCTGGTTGGAATTTCCAAAAACTGATTCTTAGAGGGTGCCTCCATTACGGAAGGATCCTCCCCAAATTTCACACATCTAGGCCTGGTGGTTTTGACTGGGCATTGGTGAGTGAGTGAGTGAGTTGGTCAGTCAGTTAGTGACTTTTCAGTTTTTTTATATATATGTTTTATATATATGAAGATTATCAGTATATTAATTAATATTTTCATATTTTATACCACAGTGTCCAACCCCAGCCTGGGTACGGCCTCTGGCAAGCCTCCATCTGGTTCTCAGCAAAACCCCTTCCTTCCGGTCTTTGGGCAACCCAAGTAATCCTCTGGAGGTACTGATAGTATCATTATGAAAAGTGGGTCTCAGTGTCAAAAGTTTAAGAACCAATAGACTAAGACATGAGCATGCACACTAATAGACTAGTAGACACGTGTGATATGTAATAGACACGTCCAAACCAGCTGATAAAGGTACAATGGGAAGACAAAAACCTTCCAAAAGTATTTGTGTGAACCTCAAATTTTTGCATGAGAACTAAAAAAGCAAAACATTGTTTCTAAATGTCTGTGGGTGGTAGCCACAGCCTGCAGGGGCCCTGACTTATGGCTTGATGGTGAAACGCTATGAAAGATTATGTGTCACTGTTTCAAATCCTTCATTGTTAGGGTTTCATTGTGCACCCTTTTGGCTTTCAAAGAATATGAAACACGTTTGTGGATGGGTTTTTATTAAAGGAGATCCCATATTAGGACTTAAAATAAATACAGATTTATTAACTACACTTTCAGGACAAAACTTTAGAATTGCATCTCAAGAATCTGTGACATTTTTTTTACAAAAAATCTTGAAGTTCTAGCCATTTCTTTAGCAAAAAGATAAGACTATTCTTCAGATAAATCTTTCTAGATAAACCCAATTCAATACATTTCATCTGTGATGCTGAACTTCATTTCCTTTTTTAATAGCTTATCTAGTAGTTTCTTAGAAGCTTTTAAATATCTGCTGTATTTTATCGCCACAATTTTTTTTTCTTTAATCAGATAGATGACGAAAACAGAAGAACAGACTTCCTGTTGGTCATCACAGCTGGCATTTGACCACCTGGCAGTTAAAGTCATTTAAAATTCCTTATAGGTCTGCAATTGAGAAGGAATTTCTTTGGTCACATTGATTATATTTCCAGGGTGACTAAATGCCCGAACCCCAAAAAGAGGACAAGGTCCCCCAAAATTCCTGACATCCAAGCAAAATTCCTAATATGTTAAAATCTCTCTCTCTCTCTCTCTCTCTCTCTCTCTCTCTCTCTCTCTCTCTCTCTCTCTCCCTTTTTCTTTATGCATGATAATTTCTGATAATGCAATGGATTACCCAGCCACCTAATGGAGAAAAGTTGAATTTGTTCATCTGCAGTTTATTCTTAAAGCAGGTATTACATGTGTTTAATGAAACCTCTCCTATTCCTTTTGCCAGTTTCCTATGATGCTCCTATCAGGCAATTATAATAAATAGGTCTCCAGTTGGAAAGATGCAAAAGGTCAGTTCCACCTTCCTGAATGAAATATTGGCTGTGCTGACCTTGGCTGAAGCATTTGTGTTATTCACTGTCATGAAGAGAAAGCAAGAGCCAGTGACAATTTGTTCATGCAATTTAAAATCTATTATTGAGTCTTTCAGCCGCATTGAAAGTTCTTTAATGATCCGCAGATGTGGTGCCTGTGTTAGTTTTGTTTGGACAAGAACAAAATCTGCTCAGTCTGTCCCAGAATCCCTTTGGCCTCTCAGCTATGTCTCAAGCCCACTGCTTAGCTAATTTGGTGTTTGCTCCCTTGCGAGTCATTAAACAGGGCTGGGGAGCTTCAGCTGCGTTTGCCTGCGACCTGGTGTCACCCTGAAGCAATTCTGGTTCTTCCGTTCCTCTTCAGCACTTAGAAAGAAAAACTCTTGATTTAATAACGGCGAACCCAGCAAATTAGCAGACCGAGCTCCTGCTCCGGAGATGCTTTACTAAAACAAAACTGCAATGTGTGGCGTTCTATGCAGTATTCAGATGTGTTTTCAAATTTTTCAATGTTGGCAATGAAATTAGGAGTCCTGTTTACCCTGGCCAGTGGCTAACCTTGATTATCCCTTTTGATAAGATAGGATAGGGACTTGTGAACCAAGAATGACACACAACCTCTCCTCCATCAACTTTGCTTTGGCCGTGGTAAGTGGAGAGAGAGGTCCATTAGCAGCCATGTATGCCCTCCATTGCTGAACTCTATTATTTAAATATATATATATATATATATATATATATAGAGAGAGAGAGAGAGAGAGAGAGAGAGAGAGAGAGAGAAGTCACTGACTGACTGATTGACTCACTCACTCACTGACTGACTCATCACCGCCCTGCCAAAACTGCTGGGCCTAGAAGCGTGAAATTTGAGGTGGGTGTTCCTTCCATGACTGAGGGGTGCACTAAGAACTGGTTTTCGGAAATTCCAACCGGAAGGGGGTGAAAAGGTGTGTAACATGTTTTCCTCCCTATACTTTGCATTGGAGAATTGATGACTCATGAACATTCTGTCCCAACTGCTGGGCCTGAAGCATGGAATTCTGGGAGTTCCTTCTGTCACCTGAACTCCCACCAAGAACCATCTGGAGAAATTTAACCCTTCAGGGGCTGAAAAGGGGGCAACGTGTTTTTGTCCTATACTTAACATGGAAGACTGACCAACATCCAGCCAATCTGGTGCTCTCTGCCTGGTGCACTGGGGGGACGTTGTTAGGAGGAAGAGGTTGCACTGGCGAGGATGCTGCGCAGGGGGGGAAGTTGCACGTGGGGAAAGTTGCGCATGGGGATGTTGCACATGGAGGGAAGTTGCACATGGGGGAAGTTGCGCATGGGGGAAGTTGCACATGGGGTTTTTATGTGCATGGGGTGTTTATGCGCCATGCGGGTATTGCGTATGGGGAAATGTTACTCCCGCAACGCAGGTATGCTTTTTGCTAGTAGTGTTATAAATAGAAATTGTTTCTTGTGAGTACAAAAAACACAGATACGCCAGAACCTTCAGATAAGACATTCTCAGGGGACAAGTCCATAACTTAAAACTCAGATTTGCTAACACTTTGAGAATGGAGGTTGTCTATCCTGAAATACTGCTGATCCAGATAATTCAACAAGCTGTCAGTCTAAAGCTCTCCAGTGTCTTCAGAATCTAGCTGCAACATGGGTCATTTTGATTTCATGTTGCACTAGGCCAAGTGAAATTGTTGCTAGTGTCATTTTTGTTTCTGGGTCAAGTGGAAATCTCTTCAGCTCCCACAGAATCATACATGGGAACATGAATGTGTCAGGTACCAGGAAAACGAATTAGGTTAGCTTACCTTTATATTGACATATGTTGTCCTATCCTCCTGATTCTGAATTCTGTCCTATTTCCTATTGTCATTGTTTCATAATAATTACAGTATCCATTGGACTGGCTGAAATCAGATGAATAGACTAGTGTGATCAAATATCTAATGCTCTCAAGCCATATTTTTGGTTCATTCATTTGACTTTTTCGCTGCCCGGTTTTAGGTCCATGGCTTGAGAATCTCTGTTGCACAAAGTTCATTGTGTTCTTGAGAAATTGACTCACTACATCTTCATTCTTCCCATCCCACATTCCTATAATTATTTGTTTTTCTTTGAATTTTTTATGTGTAACCATAGAAATGAAATATTTGTTGGCAGAGTGAGCCACAATATCCTGCAGCGGTTTTGTTAGATTCCTAACCCACCCCCTCCCAAGAGCTCAAGGCAGGTAATATTATTAAGTGAAAGAATCTTTAAAATACTAAAGAATTTCCAGACAGTACAAAGCAGTTCACAGAGCCAATGCAAAAGAGAATGAGGCTGATTTATTTTGCTATGGAAATTGCTTTGTGAACTTCTTTTTGTTGAAATGGATCATCATCATCATCATTATAGAGTATAAGGAGTAAAATGCAGCACTGAAATAGAAATAGTAAGATCTGAAATGAGAAGACTTGCCAATATTAGACTTAATATGTTTTTCATTATTTGTGTATTTGTGATATCAAATAAATAGTAATAAAAATCAGCATAACTTATCTGAAGGGGTAAAGTAAAATCACAGTTGAAAAATACAGTATGTCTTGAATTTTTTACATAGTACAAAACATTGCTTTTGGGGCCTTCAGGAGGTAAAACAATTTGGGCCTTTTATTGTATGGATATTGTCTTTTTTCCAAGAAGGAACTCAAAGAACACAATCCTAAACATGTCTATTCAGAAGTAAGTCCCATTGTGTTCAATGGGTCTTACTCCCAGGAAAGTGCGTTTAAAAGCTGCATGGATTGAGCTTAAAAGGAGTCCCCCATAGTCAATCACTGGCTAGTCCTGGAACTGCTTAACTTCCTGCGTCATAGTCTTTCAGTTTAGATATTATAAAGTTGTCAGTTGGCAATATACATTTCCCTTTTAAAAATCGTATGCTGAAATAAATTACATAAAGGCTCACCCCTGATCTTTCAATGCCACCCTAAACAAGCTAACTTCAGAAATAGTTTACAACTCTAACTGAGATTCATGCAACTTGTGCAGACCTTGAGGTACTCTTGAAGTCTGGCACACACTGATGAGTCAAGACAAATTTTAAAGATTCCAGTGGGATAATAGAGAGGAGGCAGACTCTGAAATAAGTCAAGCCATATCCAGTGAGGGTTTTAGCCATCAGTACAACCGCCAGGTACTTAATAACTACAATTGTGTGATCACTGGACTTAAGCTAGGCATCTTGGATTGCGAAGTCAAGTGGGCTCTAGAAAGTGTCACTCACAATAAAGCTAGTTGAGGTGATGGTATTCCTGTTGATCTCTTCAAAATCTGAAAATATAAATTCTAAAGGCTATGGGTGGCGCAAGCGGTTAAGACGCTGTGGCTGTTAACCAGCAGGCCAGGGTTTGAGACCCGGGTTGGCCCTACAAGACAGGGTGAGCTCCTGTCCTTAGCCCAGCTCTGCAACGCCAGCTGGATCCAATTGTATTGGCTCTGCCTTTCCATTGGACTAATTCAGTGGCGTGGAGAGGGGGGATTTGCTGCTTGGGTAACAGCCTATCCTCCATAACAATCCAACCCAGGCTTTCGTGCTTTGCATGCAGCGTATGCAGTGCCGAGCACGATACCATAGTCTTTCAATACTGACGGAGGCCTGCTAATGCTGACAAAGTATGACCCTATGTCATAACGAAAGAGTACAAGGACCCCCTGAAATGTAGGGCACCATGCATGTTCATTCAGAGGCATGTGCATGTCCTATCATCCAAATTTAAAACTATTATATATAAATTATTGCATTTAATTTATGAATTTCCAGAAGGCTACATGCTTACTCCAGACAGGTACATGCTTACTCCAGATGCATGTGCACTTAATGCATGCATATGCAGCCTGATGCAGGATTTCTGCAGCCTGATGCAGCCTGATGCAGCCTGATGCAGGATTTCTTTCTATGAGTGGACCCCATGCATGTCCACTCATAGACATGTGCATGCAATACATGCATGTGCACTCAGATGAAGCTTACTCCAAATGCATGCATGAGGACGCCATACATGTGCACTCTATGCATCTATATTATTTTCATGTGCTTAATTTAAACACTAGATTACTTGTTAAAATTAAAACTATTACATATATTCAATTATAGTGATTTTCAACTAGTATGCTGGGGCACACTGGTGTGCCGCCGATAGTCCTCAGGTGTGCCATGAGAATTTGGAGATTGACATTCATTAAAAGGAAAATTGGCAGATTTGAATAGTCTAGTGTGCCTTGTCAATAGTAAAAACAATTGGTGGTGTGCCTTTACAATTTCAGTGCCTTGTTAGTGTGCCATCAGATGAAAAAGGTTGAAAATCATTGTTCTATTACATACAATTTATTGGTTATAAGAAGGCTTATAGCTGCCACTTACAAGGAAGAGGAGGACAATGAAGTTTTCGGCAGGACATAAGGCTAAAAAAGGGAACATGTCCTGGAAAAAGAGGACATTTGGTCACCCTGTAATATATTGCTTTCATGTGCTTAATTTAAACACTACATTGTTTATTATTAAATTTAAAACTATTACATATAATTGATTGCATATAATTTATGAATTCCCAGAATGCTACATGCTTCTTGCTCCCAAAGAAATGGAGGGAAATGAAGTTTATTTTCCATGATGTAAAGCTAAAATCCAGGACACGTCCTTCAAAAAAGGGAACAGATGTTCAGATGGCTTCAAAGTCAGGGTGTTAAAATGATGAAATTTCATGATTTGTCTTCTTTGTAAGAGTTCTGTCATCCAAAAGGATTAATTGTCCTCCATTTTGGCTTCATTTTGAAACTTTGCAATGATGTGCAGTACCCCATCATGTCTTGTGTCATTGGATTCGTATTGAAGAGTTTTGAAATGTCTCCTTTCTATCAAATGTTATGGCCAAAAAACTAAAAATAAAAAATATGCATAGAGCTATATGGGAAAATGAGAGTGCCTAATATTGTGGCTTTACTTGTGAGTAGGCAAACATGCCATTGTCTGCCAGGCTGAGAGGAATCCAAGACTTGTCCTCCTTTTGAGGTTTGGGCATCTGGTCACCCTGTTCTAAGGGCTTATTTCTGAGTAAGTACCCCTGAGTACCCCTGCTAACTGGGCAAGAGGCACTCTTTCAAGTGGGTGTTCCTCTTTTATTTAGCAGGGGGAGAGTAACTGGCCCTACACACCCCAGCAATGTCTGCTCTAGTGGCTTCTGCTGGTGTTCTTTTTGCATTTTAGATTGTGAGCCCTTTTGGGACAGGGACCCATTAGCTTTTAATTAGCTATTAATTTTTTTCATTTTCTTGTAAACTGCTTTGTGAACTTTTCAGTTGAAAAGCGGTATATAAATACTGTCGATAGATAGATAGATAGATAGATAGATAGATAGATAGATAGATAGATAGATAGATAGATAGATAGATAGATAGGCTTTAGCTCTGGGGATATACCCCTTTCCTGGGGGTGTATGTACCACTGATAAAGGGGCTTACTTCAAAAAGAGAGATATGGGATTGGGCTTAAGGATGCACTGCTTACCACCTCTTCCTGGGAATAAGCTCCATTGACTTCAAGGGACTTACTTTTGAATAGACAGGCAGAGGCTTTTGGTGCCAGGAGGCTTTGTTCTGGAGGAGGGTGGTGAGGAGGAGGGGATCGCCCAGCTTGCAGGGCAGAAGGAGAAGGAAGCAGAGCAGCAGATCCACCTTCTCCAGCTCCACACAAAGGAAGCCACACCTGGGCAATAAGCTGGGCTACTTCCCTGTAAGTTGCAATGGGGAAACGGGTACTGAGGCACCCCTTCACCTGCATGGTGACTGTAGGGATCCTGCCGAGGCAGCAGAGATGCAGCTTTCCCTCAGCTGAGCAGGAAAAGGCATCCCACTGCTCTGGCGCTCCTCACTGGCACCCCCTCTGCCCTTGGCACATGCAATTCATATTGATGGGAGAAATGCTGGACAAAGACGGGGTTTTCCCTCTTTCCGGTGAACCCTGCATTTTCCCTGACACTTCCGGGATTTCTTCCCTTCTGGTCAGCCTAGCTGTGGCATTAGGAGTAAAGTGAACTCCATAAATAATACAAAACATAGAATTAATATACATACATTTCACATCATTGCCAAAATGTTTTGCCAAATATGTTCTGCAGGCACAAAGTGTTTCCAGTAAGAAAGTCAGGAGTTCAGGGTTGTCAGTGTCTTATTTCCCAGTGTGAGCTATCCTTCCAAAGACATCAGGGTGGATTTGTCTTGTTCACCAGCACTTAACATGCTAAACTCCACATAGCCACAATTCAATTGAAGGGGAATGTCACTGCTTCCAAAATTGGGCAATTTGAGAATTTAACACTGCTTCAGCTTTCAACAAGACAATCAATCTCCTTGTGCCTTGATTAGCCACAGAGCTTTGTTTGAAACAAGATTCACAAGAGCTTTGGTTTTAAAACTTTTTTTGGAATGAGAGGGACTAGCAGCACAGTAACCATAATTTTTTAAAAAGGTTCATTTAATCATATGCAGTTTGCCTTTCCCTGCCTGTTAAGTAACCACAGATGTCCCCAGACATCTGGGTTTAGGAAGATGAGGCTTCATACTAAAAAGAACCAAGTTCTATATAGGCTTGAGCTCCACTGCATCTCATAGTTCAAAAGCACCAATCATTTATTTATTGTCATTCTGACTTTCTTTGTAAGAAGAAACCTAACAGGAATTGTAAACTGAAAATACAGTATGGTAAAAGTAACAGCCATCGCCACATAGGAAAAACCAGAAATAAACACTTTACATATCTGAATGGAGAAGCACCCATTTGCTAACTGGGCAGGAGACACTCTTTCAAGTAGGTGTTCCTCTTTTATTTAGCAGGGGGAGAGTAATTGGCCCTACACACCCCCAGCAATGTCTGTTCTAGTGGCTTCTGCTGGTGTTCTTTTTGCACTTTAGATTGTGAGCCCTTTTGGGACAGGGACCCATTAGCTATTAATTGGCTATTAATTTTTTTCATTTTCTTGTAAACCGGTTTGTGAATTTTTCAGATGAAAAGTGGTATATAAATACTGTAGATGATAGATAGATAGATAGATAGATAGATAGATAGATAGATAGATAGATAGATAATAACCCCGTGAGATACATCAAAATAAAGCATCTTTAAACTTTGCAACAAAATGCTAAAAGTGCTTAAAAATCTGCCTCTATGCCTATCATTGCGTGTTCAGATAAAATTGATCAGCTAATCTGTGAAATCAGGAGTTGGTAACATGAATTCCACAATCCACACCCAGACAGTCAAACCTTGTCTTGCAAGGGGTGCAGTTGCACTGGGTTGCAAGCTTTGGGTGGGGGAGGGCTATAAACAGAGCTTGACACTAGTGGATAAAATTGTGAAAAATGGGATGTGTATGAAGGATAATACCTCATGTTATAAATAGTTAGAAAGATAATTTAATGCAGAATACAATGAAACAAACTGCACTGGAATATCTGTATTCTATCAAAAGTTATGGCCAATTAAGCAGAAAATGAAAACAAAGACAAAATCTCTTCAATTCCAGGTAGCAAATGGGTGCTTTAGTTGTGCCTCTAGCAGAGGAAATGGGTGGTGAACTGCTGAAGAGGAGAAGGCAGGTTTTCCCCAATTTTCTTTTTAAAAATACCCCAGGATGACATCACATACAGTTGTGACATCACTTCTGGGGCAACATTTGAGCTTTACACCAGGTTACATGATCATTTGCTACGCCACTGAATGTACTCATAAGAAAAAAGAAGTTGTAGTCAGAAAGATCTGTCTACAAATATTTCCTTAAGCACCATCTATGTTTACAATTATATAGTTTTAATCTTTGAACATTGCCTCACACTATTCAAAAATGCAGGATTTATGCTCATGCTTTATTACTGGTCTATGGTCACAGTTGTCAACACATAAACGAGTCCATCATGTTGCTGGCTTGAATCCTTGTAGTACTGTGGGCTACTTGGAATGCCTGACCTCTTTTCACCCAATATGCACAACCTTTGATGACTTTGGTTACATGCAAGTATACTTGTATGTATGCATTTTCAATTTTTATGGTCTTTCTGCCAAAAATAGGAAAAGGATCTTAGGACTTTGTCATCTGTATGTATAAATGTGCACATGCTTGGTAACACATTCTCTCATATGTGCTGTGTAGGAAAAGAGAACACATGTGCAGTCCTGATGTCCCACCACATATATAAGATTTTCAGCACTGATATATGGAAGTAGCTCTATTATATTTTTTAGCTGTTTTCTTTCAAATATTGCTTGATCATCATCTATTGTCTGGAATGAATTTATCAATATCACTGAAATTCTGTTATCTAAATGTGGTCATCTAAAATTACTTTTGGTAGTAATGGAGGACAGGACTGGAAAAGTTCGAATAATGTAAAAATTCAATTGGCTGTTCTTAACTGCAGACTCAGCATCCACTAATTTGAATATCCATGGATGCCCAGCCTATGACTGAAGGGATTCAAAGGATTTCCCAAATACCAGCATGGACTCAAAGGGTCACCCAACCAAAGAGTCACTCTCACCCAACTGAAAAGCACCCTGGTTCCCTGGTGGCACAAACCACTTCCACTTGTGCTCAGGAGGCTTTGGAGGAGGCTGTGAGTTCACATACAACCTTTGGAGGGCTGAGCCCAGCTCCCAGTTAAGTAATTATAATGCTGCATGCCATGGATTTCATTATCCACAAAATTTTGGTATCCTCAAGAGGTTCTGTAATGGACAGTAGAAGATATACATTACGAAATCAGGTTAGGATCTTGTGTATATGACTCTGTTGTTGTTCCACAGCTTTCAATATATTTGTTATAATTCTGCCTTAATATGAAACCTGAAATTACTGAACATTGCACATATGAAAAACAAAGCAATACCTGACTCATGTTTCTGAAGGATATAATAACTGTAGACAAATGTGGTGCATCGGGTTTCTGATGAACTGCATTCAATACATCCATAATTTATCACTACTCTCAAGTGCAAAAAAGGTAATATCTTTGAGCTGCAGAGAATTAATCATACAGATAAAATGCTGTTGGCATGAATGTTTTTTCCTTACATCCTCAATATAAATATGGATAAAGAAAATATTGTTATGAATAAAGAGGGATGGTCTTAGAATGTGCAGTATTGTGCAGTGGCATTCATGGCAGCTAAGCATTTCTACTTCTCTGCCACCATCACATTCGCTCAGAGCCGACCAGCACAATTGTTCCATGTAGTACAGGGTCTTCTCTATCAGACCCCACAAGCTGATCAGGAGGAGCACACAGACATCTGCTATGACATGTTCGCTAAGCACTTTGCGGATAAAATCGCTCAGATTTGCCACGACTTGGATTCCACTTTAACAACATTTAGTGATGTCCCCATGGCCATGTCCCCATAGCAATTCTATTCTGTGGGATTCTTTTATGCTTGTGGAGCCTGAGGATGTGGACAGGATCCTTGTGAGTGTGAGACCATCCTCCTACCCCATGGATCCTTGCCTAGCATAGCTCATCAGATCTGCACGGGAGGACTGGCCATATGGGCAGAGAGGTCAATAAATTCATCTTTGAGGGAGGGGGTGTTTCCTCCTGCATTAAAGCTAGCAGTGGTTTATCCCTTCCAGAAAAAAAGTTCTCCCTGGACCCAGCTATGCCTGACAACAACCGACCAATCTCTAACCTCACTTTGCTGGACAAAGTGCTCAAGTGGGTGGTGGTGTCTCAACTCCATAGGATCCTGGAGGAAACTGATTATCTAGATCCCTTTTAGTTTGGCTTCAGGCCTGGCTTTGGGACAGAGATGGCCTTGGTCGCCTTAGTGGATGACCTACGACGGGGTCTGGATGGAGAGAGTGCATCCATACTAGTCCTCCTGTTCCTCTCGATGGCTTTCAACACCATTGACTATTGTGTCCTTCTGGGGTGATTGGCTGAGTTGGTGACTGGGGGCACTGTTTTACTATGGTTCCACTCCTTGGCTGACAGGTCCCAGATGATGATGATGGGGGAACTCCTGTTTGGCACCAGGCCCCTGAGGTGTGGGGTGTCACAGGACTGTATATTGCCCCCCATGTTGTTCAACCTCTACATGAAACTGCTGGGAGAGGTCATCCGGGGATTTGTAGATTTCCATCAGTATGCGGATGACACTCAGCTCTATCTCTCCTATCCACCTGATACTAAGGCTTCAGGCCTGTCCTGGAGCGTTGTCTGGAGGCTGTTGGGAATCTGGTTGGGGGCAAACAAGCTAAGATTAAATCCTGACAAGACCAAGATCCTCCTGGTTCAGAAATCCTTTATGCATGTACTGGATTGTTGCACTTCCCCTCAAAGAGCAGGTGTCAGCTGTGGCCAGGAGCATCTTTGCCCAGCTACGGCTGGTGCACCAGTTACTGCTGTACCTGTCTCTATCGGATCTGACCAGGGTGGTCTATGCCTTGGGGATATCAATAATAGATAAGTGTAACATAATCTATGTCGGGCTGCCCTTGAAAACAGTTCAGAAGTTACAGCTAGTTCAGAATGTGGTGGCTCATGTAGTTGCTGGAGCTTGGCTTTTGACTTTGTCACTCTGCTGCTCCGGCAGCTGTGCTGGCTGCCAGTTCAGTTCCAGAATTCAAGCTGAATTCAAGGTGCTAGTTATAACTTTTTAAACCCTAAATAGTCTGGGACCAGGGTACTTGAGAGACTGCTTGTTTCCATACAATCTGGCACGTCATCTGAGGGAACCCTGTTAGTTGTGCCACCATGGAGAGAAGTTAGGGGAATGGAGTCCAGAAACAGGGCCTTCTCGGTGGTAACACCTGCATTATGGAACTCCCTCCCTTTTGAATTAAGATCAGCCTCCTCTCTTTTAACCTTCTGGTGGTTAAAAGACCTTTTTATTTAAAAAAGCATTTGAGGCCACCTAATGTTTTTAATCTGTCCTCTTCCATCCCTGATCTGGTTTTACTGCTGTTTAGTTGTTTTTTATAATATTTTAAATTGTATTTTATTGTTTTAATTTATTTTATTGTTATTGTTTTATTGATTGTTAGCCACGTGGGGTGCCCTGTGGGGAGAAAGGCGGAATACAAATCAAATAAAAAATAAAATAAATATTCTCTAGTGAAATAGTGAAATAACATCCAAAGAAGGAAAAGCATATTTATCACTATAAAGTGTGATGGTTACCTGTGGTAGCATAAGGCTGGAAGTTTCAAATGCATTTGGTTCCCATTGCACAGACATCTGCACTGAGAATTGTCCTGCCTGATGGCGTATTCACAAGAAGTCATTAAATTTTATACACTAAAATGACATCAGTATGACAACTTAATCATGTGCTAAACAGTCCTTAGTTTAGTGAAAGTTACAGATGCTTCAAAGGCAAATGAAGAAAGCTGGCTTCATAACTTGGAACACAACTGGGTTGGGCATGACTCCGGTTGAACATAGTTCCAGATAAGCCAGATGCGCTCCAAGTGAGATGAAGTTTATCAGATAATTTCAACATCTCTGGTTTAGAAGGAAATAGATCTCATCCTTGGAAATGCTTTAATAACATCTTTCTGGGAAATTTGCACATCAAGGTAATTCGCATCAGCACGGCAAGATGGTAGGCAGATGCAACAAACCAAATTTCCGCTTGTGGTTGTTATTCGTGTCCTGAAAAAAACAGCTTTATCAAGCATTTCATAATGAGTTAAAATGTCAGCCAAGTAAGATAAAAAGAACTTTAAAATTGATGGAAAGCAGCCTTGTTGGAGTCATAAAGGAAAGCACATAGGGGTGCAGTAAGAGGTACTAAGGCTGCACTCCTAAACATGACTAATGAAGAGATAGAGCCAGTGTCTTAAAGTGCAATAGATTCTCAGTGGCTGAGCTGGGACTGAATGCAGATGAATGTAGAACCCCACTGGAAATTTATTCTTACAGCTCAGTGAAATATTTGATTAAGTGAAGAGATGAAGTGAGAGTTAAAGCATTTACCTGAGCTGTTTTAAATAGATGCTTAAGTATACTGAGAATGTGGCTGATAAGAAATAAATACATTACTCTTTGTTCACAATAAAAAATATGAATTTCTCCTGTAAGAATGCTTCATTTGAAAATAACACCACTACCTCCTCAATCCTAACTAACCACCACCCAGTGGCATAGCTAGGGGGTTCAAGGGTAGCAATTGCACTGAGCTACAAGATTTAGGGGGGCTATAACTGAGCTTGACACTAGTGAATAAAATTGTAAAAAAGAGGGTATGTATGAATGATAATATCATGATGTTATATATTGTTGAAAAGGTAATTTTCTGCAGAATGCAGTGAAACAAACTGCATTGGAATAGCTATAGTCTATCAAAAATTATGGCCAATTAACAAGAAAATGAAAACATAAAAGCCTACGGAACAAAAGTGGATTTTTTTAACTCAGTCTTTCCCATGTTACTGATGGCTCTCAGAGCCAAAGAGATTAACCCTACAATCCAGAGTAACTACGGGAGCATGCAAGAGACATTACATGTACCCGTAGTTACTGCACCATCTAATGAAAACCTATGGGAAATACATATTGCAATCCACAGCAAATTGTTCTTACACCGGAGCAAGGAATCCCCGTAGTTACTCTGGATTGTGCCCATAATTCTGATACTATATGGAACTGATAAGGTGTTAATATGAATCAGCTCTCAGTACATATCAAATATCATAAAACAGTTACCCCATGTCAACTGGGGATGCAGACACTTCTAAATGGTGTTCCTCTTGCATTTAGCAGGGACAGAATAACCATTCCTCTTTGCCTAGGCACACTTTCCCTAACTAATAAGGGACACAATTTTCATTTTTTTTCTTAATTAGATTTGATTTTGTTGTTGCAGGGAAGGGTGGGAGAAACAGAATTTCTTCAACTCCATATAGCAAATAAGTGCTTTAGCTATGCCACTAGCAGAGCAAATGGTGATGAACTGCTGAGGAGGAGGAGGAGGCAGGTTTTTCCCCAATTTTCTTTTTTAAAATACCCGGGGATTATGTCACTTTTAGTTGTGACATCATTTCCGGGGCTACATCTTGAGCTTTGCACCGGGCTACATGATCATTAGCTACGCCACTGCCACCACCACCCCTGTGCAAGCAGATTATGTGCTGCTTCTGTCAGGCAGTCTGGCAGTCTCATCAAGATAAGCTTCTGCTACCCCATTGGGTCTTTTCAAATCTGCAGCAGCTATTTTGCGAATGCAGAATGAGGAGAGTAAGGAAGGGGGAAGAAATAGGGTTAGGATCACGGAGCATGCCGGCGCCACCAGGAGTCACCAGGCATTGCCCCAGCCACACTTTTTTTCTTCCAAAGTCCATTCATAATGCCAGGCTTTCCTGTGCTTCTGCCAATAGCTGGATGAGGCAGTGGGCCTCCAACATCACTGCCAGCTGCACACTGCATTTCTCCATTGTAAAGCCATTTATGTCAGCAGAACCACGGATAGTCCAGCTTGCCCTAAATCTTTGAGGAAGGAACAGCTTAGCATTGATGTGCCGCATGGGTTCCAATATCTGCATCTATTTCAAATGGAAGGGGATTTCTTAAATTATCCTGCTTCCTTTCAATGAATCTAAAGAAACTAACAAAATAATAATAATCCAAATATCAATGATATGAAAGCCAGAAGGAAAATATGCTATTGCGTGATGCAATCATTAGAAAAGAGGACTTGGCCTATTTCCAGATGACAAAGTGAACTTTGGTGTAGTCAGTGTACATCTCTCAAAGGCACACAAAGTATCCTAAACTGCCCATAAAATTGGAAGACACTAAAAAGCTCAGAGCCTGAGAGCTAATGAATGAAGGATATACAGTGTATTTAACATAAGACAATTAATTTAAACACTAAAATGTTATTAAATTTAAAACTACTTCATATAGGGTGCAATCCTGACTTAGGCCAGAATGGTCCAGCTAAGCTGGCCTAAGTTGGCCATGTCCTGAGCTGACAGTTTGGCCAAATCCATAGGCTAGGAGGCCTCTGGGCTAGCCTAATTGCTGTAGCACAAGGGCAGCATGTTCACTGGGCTTGTGTAGTTGTGCCATATCCTGAGTCTGAGAGGTAGGAGTGATAATTAGGCTAGCCTAAAACTTAGAACTTTTGCTTCCATTTTTACTCTGGGCTCCTATGGGTCTACTCAGATTTATTCCTACTCTTGAAGTGGCCTAACTCTGAAGAGCGAAGCGAGGGCATGTCTGCCCTGGAAACAGGCTCTGTATATGGCTTAACTGCACTGTTCCAAGCCATGCCCCACATGCCCTCAAGACACCAATGCTGAACTGCCTAGGCTAGCCCTGCAAGGCTGGCCCAGCTACATCTGTCTTGGGCCAGCCTAAGTAGACTTGCACTGGTCCAAGCCTGCTCTGGTGTAACTAGGCTAGCCTATCTTGAAAAAGATAGGCTAGCCTAACCGCACTTCAGGACTGCAGCCTTAACTGATTAATTACAAGAAGACTACATGCTGTCTGCTCACAAGGAAAAGAAGGACAATGAAGATTTTTCCAGAACGCAAGGCTAAGAAAAGAGAACATGTCTTGGAACACATATGGTCACCTCGGGAGTGAGAAGACTGTAGCAACAGTTAGAGAAAGGTTTTGGTTTCCAGAGAAGCTTATAGGCTCCTCCAAGGTGTCTTTTGGAGTGGGTGTGCTGAAAAGGAAAAGAAAACCTGCCCAGAGGGTTTGAAATGTCACTGGCAGCTCTCCAATGCTTTGTTTACCACATGTTTATGGACTTGTAACTGTTTTCATCCTTCCTAAGGTTCTCTGGCACCTTATAAAGAAAAGCTGAACCCTGCTGGTGCTGAGAGTAATCTGACATTGTGAAAGATTCATAACCGAACTGCAAGATGTAACCCACACACACAATTGGAAAAGTCTGGCTATTTCTGAAGGTGATGTTGAGCAAACAGTCAGTGGGGTGTGCTTCATTCTGGCTGCCTGAGCCACCTGCTGCCAACAGGGCTACATTTCATTTCGATATTCCCACCGGTATCAGTTCAGCTTTAAATTAATACTGAACCCTTTATCCTGACTTGGGCCTCTTGCTTTGAGGAAAAAGAACGCTAAATCCTGGCAGGCTGGATACTGCTGTTCTGCTTCAGCGACATGTAAGGGCTAATACTTCACTTCTATGAAGAAAGAGCCATGTCACATCTGTGGGGAAGGGGAGGATGAAACATGGAAGATTTGCAATAGGAGATGAACAGTTACAGCCCAAGGATGCACAGGACAGTAGCAACACTGAAAAAGAGGGCATCATGTGTTGCACTGGGGTGAAATGTTTTATCACTTTCTTTAAAAGGAAGGAGCGCATAGTTCCATGGTGGGAGGAGAGAAAGAGGGAGTCCACACTAACAACACGGTCCAAAGTCTGGCTGAACTTGTGCCACTTTCAAGAGTTACAAATGTGCTGTAAAACACATTTGTAGCTACTCGGGAGCAGGTAAGGCCAGTGCATGGATGGACAGAGGAATCTGTGTTGGCCCAGGCAGGCAGCACAGGGGGTGTGGGAAGGCAACAGAGGGACAAAGATGGGGAGAGAGCATTTTTGGACAAGGAGGGGTAGATGGGACCTGGGAGGGTGTGGGACCAGCCATGGCAGCAGAAGCCAAATTCTAACCCCTGTCTCCAGCCTGAGTAGTCTTATACAGGTTTCTCAAATTTGTGCCCGTGAAATTGTGGGCGAAGATCTGAGTAGCCCTGTAGGGCACCTTTCATACAATATAGGATAAGAAGAATTAAATCCCCTTACTCTGAGTTGCACTCCAGCCCACCTACTTTGCCCTTGATTCAAGGCAGGTCAGTTTCCCTGGAAGTTAGTATGGTTCACTAAAACTGATTAACTTGTATGCGAAGAGTGGCCAAACAGTCCCGATTCAAATGTTACAGGAACACGAACAACCATAGAAAAGATGAAAGCTATTACATGGACACATGTGGTAAATACAGAACTGAAAAGCTGTCATCTATCCTTCAAACACTTAACAGGGTTTCTTTTCCACACATGCTTTCCTGCTATACAAATAACAAAAAAAAGCCCATTCTTGCGATCTATCAGCACAAGTCTCTTGACAACAGTGAGAAGGTTGCTTTATTTTTCTATGGGTTATGGCTGCCAACACAAAAAGCCAAAGGCTATGTGCAGGCCAATAGTTTTATCATTTTTATTAATTATTTTATTTATTGGTTCAGCGTATTGTTAATTTAATCCTTGGAACTTTGTAAGCTGCCTTGGGCATTTGCTCTAGCATGGGAAAGGGGGGTCTATACAACTGGAAACAAATAAATGTCCACTGAGCCTCCTTTGTTCCGCACTGCTACTGGTAAGTAAGTGGGGTAGGGGAAGAAGACAGGAGAGAATTGTGTGTGGTTCAAGGTGGGAAGTGGTCCAACATGGCGGCACCCAGCGCAAAGGTGCACACCTTGATCTTATCCTTTTCCAGGCCTAACTTGTTTCTGACTGTAGATTTACACCAGCTAAATAGCTGGTATATGTTCAAGGAGACCCATTACAGGTAGAGAAGACCTAGAGAAGCAGGTAGAGAAGACCTACAACAAAGTAAGAAAAAAGATTTTTACATCCCTATCCTGGGCTGGGCCATCTGTTACCTCCCTACTATTGCATGAAGTGCATGCTCTATCAGTAGCACTGACCGGTATCGACTGGCTGGAGGGGGGAATTGAACTGAACTATAATCCTGGGCGATCCATGTGCTTTAGTCCTTTCTTAATTCTTTCTTACATGGGAGAGGAGAAAAGTGTTTGCTTCTATACTACCTTTGCCTGCAGGGAACTGTGAATTCTAACTAGTTCTAACATAACAAATATGATCTAACGAACAAAAACCAAACGGTGGTTTATAGCAAACCAAAATTAAAACAAACCACAATTCACTAAGTTCTCATTTTAAATCCCCTTTTCCTGCTAAACTCTATAGAAGGGTTTAAAAAGCAGTATCTGCCTAAATTCCCTCTTCCACACAATGCTTAAGGTAGAGGTACTCTGTCTTCCATTCTATATGATTGCCCTGGGAAAACCCCCATTAAGGAAGTGATGTCATGGCCAAAAGTAACATCATTATGATGCCAGAGCTCCTTCATGTCTACTCAGAAGTCCCATTATGTTCAATTCTAAGATGGTGGCACCTAACTTTTTGCAACCTCTCCAGTAGATCCTAAGCCCCACTTTGAGAACCACTGGTCTAAGTTAAACCCTATAGCAGGTAGAGATGGCAATGGCTTGTTCGGGCTTTTCTCTGCCTTCTCTTCCAACATGAATAAAGTAGATGAAAGAACAAGAATTAATCACCAAGAAAGAATATATTTGTCACAGCAGGAGTAGACAATGTCAAGTTTATGGGATTTTCCAGTCCATCAAAATGTTTTCTTCTGAAAACTTTCCCCTCAAAAGCATCAGACTGCTGGTAAATCACCACATGAACACTGCACAGGCCATGGGGAAGCCTTGCGGGAACGGATATGTTGATTTCCCCTGTATTAACCACTTCTGAAGTATATTACTTATTTTCCAAAAATAAAAAAATGGCATGCTAAAAAGTTATGCAAAAATTTGGAACCCATCATTCCATGGACACATAATTATAACCATCCTATTCCAAAATACTTAAAGAATATTTTCTTGTCATTAATATGAACAAGTTGGGAATCGCTTGCCGTAAGAACAGAATAGACATTTCTTCTCATCTGAAATTCATTTTGACAACATCTGGGTGGGAAATATTTGTTATGTTTTTTTTCCACACGCAGCTCCTCTCCCATCCCCCACAGCTTCCTCAGGAAAAAGAAACAAAGGAAGAAACACTGTAGCCTGACAGCAATCATAGGTTGAAACGAAAATAGTTATGAAGGATGTTTCATTCGATAGAATTTCAGTTTGACATTGTTGAATGTTCATTCTGGATCTCCAACATTACAATGTATTTTTGGGTTTAAGATGGAAATCCCATGTGAAAAAAATGTGCCTTATCCCAGTGAGCTCAGTGGAATCTTCACATGAGAACTGCATACAACCTAATAAGGTATTAGCTTGAGAAGCGAAGAAAAGGGTAAAGGTGGGCAGAATGGGAAGGATACAGGATGATCCGGGTACACAAGAAGCAGTTGTCTGGCAGCAGTGGTGACTGGAGAATCCATCCGCCTTATTCTGGATAACACCAATGCCTCTGTGCCCGTGTTTGAGTGGGTACAGAACCAGGTCACTTGGGAGGTTATCCAAGAATCTTGGATAATTTGACAGCAGAATCTGCCATCATCTCCATCCTTATGGGTCCAATCCTTTTCTTTCTCCACCTTCCTTTGCCACATTTTGCCCACTCCCCAGTTTTCCTCCTCCTGAAAATGAGGAAATTAGTGGGCACCACTGCCCACTAATGTAAAAGCATCACCTGACTGGCTGATCAGCACTGAGACACAGAACCTACTGGCACCAACCAACACTTAGGGTTGCCGTAAATCTCTTCAGGGCAGGGCCCTTTGTCACACTTGCCAGTATTTGAACACAATTCCCAAAAATCGGGACTGCCCCGTTTCTTGGGACATATGGCAACCCTAACAACATTGGTACTTCCTCTTTCCTGGGTGCCACAAATGTACTTATTGGCACACTTGAGAAACATACAGTCAGTGGTACATACATACACATACTGCCAGTGGTAGAGCCCTCAGGGCCCACCAGTGGTAGAGCCCTCAGAGCTCTCAGGATCTGCATCTGCATTTCATATGCCCATCAATTGGTTCCCTCAAGGCTACTTCTCATTAAAAATTTCTGGGCTAGATGGAACAAAAGGAAGGCGGGGAAAAATAGTCTGGGTTTTGGGTTGTGGAACCGCAAGGCATTTTGGAGTGCTAAATGGTCAATGTGACCCACAAAGTTTTGGAAACCACACTTTAGTTGGCTGACCAACTAAACATCATGTTATTTAAATTATTTATTTATATAAAGTGAGTTGTGGTGTTCAAAAGTTTAGGAAACACTGGGTTAGATGCTTAGAACTGCTTGCAAATGGTAGATAGTACACCTTGTTCCTAAAAGCCCAAACATGGGGCTTTTTTGCATAACAGGACAGCATAATTCATACAATTTTGATTAAAATAGTAGCAAACCATGTCCTCGTAGAGTGAAAATTAAACACTTTGGGACAGGTGGAGTACCCCATCCATTAGTGGAAGTGATGTGAGTTGTACTCGTATCAATGGCGGATTGCTTGGAGGGGGCAATAGGGCAGCAGATTTGTGATGCCCTTTACCCAAGACTACCACCATCAGTGCCTCCCTCTAGTTATCATAGATGTAAGGTGCTCTGATCATCTTTGCTTACTCAAAGCAAGTGGAAAGCAGATCATCCATCTCTTTACAATGCCCCAACCTAGCAGGTCACATTTTCATGGCTTCTACAGTGGTGCTGCACTATCCCTGTCTGGGAACTATTCTTCTTATACAAAACCTTGGCAAAGGGGATAGACAAGGAAAGCTTCAATGATTTCTTAGGGCTTCTTACCAAGTTTCATAAATAAACAGTGCAATTCTAAGCATGTCTACTCAGAAGAAAGTCCTATTGTACTCAATGGGGTGTACACCCAGGAAAGTGTGTTTAGGATTACAGCCAAAAGTAGACATTTTTTAAAGAACATAATTTTTTCTTTAAATTATATCAAGAGGAAAAGGGCAAAAAATGGAGGTTGAAAAAACAATACTTTGAGGCATTGGCCAATGTCTTCTTACAATAGGAGACTTTTTAATTGTTCAGCTTTTCCTGCAAATACAGCAGCAGGGAATTGTATTCCCTCCAGAAACACTAACATTTCAAAGACTCCATAGTAGCTCAAATTTGGACTGTGGCTGAAAAATTTACTCAGTGCTTGTCTCAGTGAAGATGGAGAAAGACAAACCCAGTCAAGACAAACCTTTACCCCTCCAAATGTCATCTTGATGTCTCTTATATGCACACAATTTTTAAACCCTGCTGGGTAGGGTCTGTTCTGAATTTCTGTCTTTTTTTTTGTTGTTAAATTATAGAGGGACTATTTTTTTTCCTTGTTCCACCCACCTGGTAGCAGTCATTACCATCCCATAGCCAGTTGAACCACACATTATACTTGTCTGTGTCAAATACAAAACAGGCCCGTATGGAATCTCAAACACTGCTTTGCACATCCTACCACTGACCACAACAGAGCTCTAGCTTGCCAGTGACACAAGTTGAGAGAGAGAGAGAGAGAGAGAGAGAGACTTTGTTTTTCCTCAATCCTGTCTTTCCCTGTCTCTGTCTGCAACAAAACTACCCCCAGAGCTATTATTGATAGTTATGAGGTGAGAGCTGAAATCTAGCAGGCTGGTGAGAAAGAAAAAAAATTATATTTATCCTTGCTACAGATATTAGAGCAATTCTGTACAGTAGGATATATCTAACACACTAGCGTTTTTCCTGTGGTGAGAAAGTAACAATTTTTCGTCTGTGCATAATGACTTAGGCGTCAATCCTACACACACCATTAATAACTAAGCTCCAAATAAGCAGTGGTAATTTGCGGAGAGAGAGAGAGAGTGACCGTTTATTTCTTTTTGTTGAATTGCTGGCCCTATGGCAATTATCCAAGCTTTTCCAAGGAAGTCTGCAAGGAGTTCTGACTCCAGGGTGTTCAACAACAACAACATGAAGGCTCCCCACCACCAAAACAAAAAAATGTATGCTGAATGAATTATGGAAGGCTTAGGGCAGCATGATTATATGACCAGAAATTTCATGATTTGTCCTCTTTCTTAGCCTCCTGTCCAGGTGTCCTCCATAAGGGCTTCATTGTCCTCCATTTTGGAACTTTGCAATGGTGTGCAGTACCCCATCATGTCATATGTTATTGGATTTGTATTGAAGAGCAGAATCCTATGCAAAAATATCTCCTTCCTACCAAATGTTATGGCCAAAAAACTAAAAATAAAAAATATGCATTGAGCTCCATGGGAAAGTGAAAGTGCCTAATATTGCAGCTTTACTTGTGAGTAGGGAAAAATGCCATTGTCCGCCAGAAAAGGCAGGCTGAGAGGAATCCAAGACCTTGTCCTCCTTTTGGGGTTTGGGCATCTGGTCACGCTCCCTTAGGGAAACTAGTGGTGTAGCTAACAATCATGTCGCCCAGTACAAAGCTCAAAATTTCACCCCAGAAGTGATGCCCCAGAAGTGATTAAAAAACCAGATTTTTTAAAAATATAAAATTGAGGTGAAATATGCCTCTTCCTCAGCAGCAGCTCAACACCCACTGTTGCCTCCTCCACTCCCAGCTAGGGTCATAGCTAAGGCATTTATCTATTAGCTGGGGTCAGAGAAGATTTTGTAAACCCCCTCCCAAAACAAAGTCAAATTTAATTACATGAGTAAAAAAATAAAAAGTGTATCCCATATTGGTTAGAGAAACTGCTGTGGCAAAGAGGGATGGTTATTCTTTCCAGGCTAAATATAAGAGTTAGAAGTGCTTCTAACAACTTAACATACAACTTAGAAATGCCTCTTTACCCAGTTGTCATGGGTATATCATATGTTATGATATATGGAAATGAAAGGTGAGTTATATTAAAACCTTATTAGTTTCATACAGTATCATCATTAAATCTCATTGATTTTCTGAGCAATCAGTCTCATAGGTCTTAACTTTTGAGTTAAGAAATTCCACTTTTATTCATTAGGCTTTTGTTTTTTTCATATTCGAGTTAATTGCCAATAACATTTGACAGAATACAGATACTCCAGTGCATTCTGCATTAAATTACCTTTCCAATAATAGATAACATGATGGTATTATTATTCATACCTCATTTTTCAAAATTTTAGCCACTAGTGTGAAGCTCAGCTTGTTGCACCCCTAAAGCTTGCTGCCCAATGCAACTGCTAGCCCTACACCCCCTTTGCTACACCACTGAGGGAAACCCTGAATTTGCGGCTGATGCCAGATTGCATAGAGAGAAGACTCTAGATCTCTCGGGTGAAGGCTGGTGCTGGTTTTCAGTTGCATTCCTCTAATTTGCTTAATTATGTATTATTGGACTTAATGACGTATTATTATCACATCCATAAGAATTGGGGAATCAGGGACTGGTCAAGCCATGACAGCTCTTGACCAGTGTAACAGTGGCACTGATATTTATTGAAGAAATAAATACTGCTATTTTATTTTAATACTGCTATTTATTTTAAAGTAAAATAGTCAAATCCTATTGGGTTGTTGTGTTGCCCAAACATATGTTCTGGCAGAACAGCCACCACACTACCCTAGCTCTGGTATATAGGCACAGAGGTGGGTGGAATGTGGAAGGGAGAGAAGAATGTGGTGGGGACTAGGGAAGAATGAGGTTAAGCTGAGAGCAGGAAGGGTGGTTATCCAGCAGCTCCACCTGTATACTGTCTCTCTTCCCAGCCTTCCTTCCTTCCTTCCTTCCTTCCTTCCTTCATTCATTCATTCATTCATTGGATTTATATCCTGCCTTTCCTGTGTACAACACAAATGCCTAAGGCAGCTTACAGTGCTTTAATTCCTCCCCTCCTGTTGTCCTCACAACAACCCTGTGAGGTTGTTGAGGCTGACAGTCACTGACTGACCTAAGATCACCTAGAAAGCTTCATAGCTGAGCTTTGAACCTGTATCTTCCAGATCTCAGTTCAACTCCCTAACCACAACATCATCCTGGCTGTACAACTCAGACTTGCACCAGCAAATTATTTAGGAGGAGAGGAATTAAACAAAAATGTTCACACTTACCGTTTACATTTTTATTTGTTTTTGGAAGCTTATGCTTAAGTTCGCGGTTTTAGGCAAAATTAAAATATACCTGGTATTGAATAGTGTTCTAATGTATGTATGTATGTATATATATTACATTTTATTATTTGTTTATATCTGAATGCCCACTGCTTTAACTAAGATTTATAGCCCAATCCTAACATTGACCCAGTGCGTGTCCCTTGTCTCAGCTTTCAAGTATTGAAAGTGTGCCATAAACATGTTTGTGCCAACTTGAGAACTTGCTATGCTGGCAAACGGACATGCACCAGCCTGCTGGCACTGGATCCCATAGCTGCACAGCCAGAATTGTGCTGGACAGGACAAGGAATGATAAGTGGTGGCAGGAGAGAATCCTGGAGTGGAAGGGGGCATTTAGGGACAGGGAGAAGACAGAACAGGGGAGGGTTCCGCTGAGGAAGGGGTGCAATCAAATAGTGGCAGTGCACTCCATATCACTAGCCGCTATCCTAGACCTCAGAACCCTACACAAATCTGTTCAGATTTGCTCCAGCTAACTAGTTGGTGAATGTCCAAGCAGTCTCATAGCACAGGCTGGGGTGTTACATGAGGTAAGGGAAAAAATATCACCTTACTTTGAGGCAGAAGCATAACTAGGCAAAATGGCACCCATAGCAAAGACTGAAATTTCACTCCTATTGAAACACCTGAAACTCATCTTTTAGCTAATGTTACAAGACAGTAATATCAAACTGGGTGTATGTGCCTATGGCATGAGACACCTCATGCCATATACTCAGTATGCCTCTGCTTTGAAGAGACCTCCAGCAGCCTCCTACCCTGATTTTGATTCAACACAGGCCACTGAGGCTTGGCTGTACTGGTACAGATTAGGATTGTCGCAAGACTGTCGCAGTGCTGAAATAGCTATAAGGGAATAAAAGTTGCCATAGAATCAAGAGCCTCTATGTAGTGACAGGAGGCCCTACCTGGAGGCTCTGGATATAACAATTCCACCTTGGTTTGACTGATCCACCAGGATGGATCTGGAGGATCTGCTCTGCCTGTCTCACACTCCTCCTGCCATGTGCCTTCCTTGCCACTTCTTCCTATCCTCCCACTGCCCTCCATCACCTGCCCGAGAACACTTACTCCACACTCCCATTCACCTTTCCTCTGCCCATCTGTCTTCCGGGTGAATGCTCAGAGGTGGAGCATTGTGTTGGACTGGCACTAACACCAGCTGGCTCTGACCTACTGCCAGTGCTGTACTGGCACGGGGACCTGCAAACGTTCTCTATTGTCTCTTTATGATACTCAGTGCCAGCAAAGGGCCAGCAGTACAATAGGATTGGGCTCTTAGACTGCAAGACTGCAATCCAGAAGTGTACTTGGGGTCCTCTATCTATCACTGGGGTGGCCCAAGTCCAAGGTGGAGCAGTCCAATTATGCCAGAAAAGGCTTAAGCAGCCTAAAGCAAAATAGGCTGCCCCAAGACAGGTGGACCTGGGCCAGCCTAAGCAGCTCAGGAGAGGCATGTTGAGGGCATGTTCAGCATTCCCAAGGTCAGAGCAGTTATGCTATATCCACTGCCTGTTCCCAGGGCAGAAATTCCCTCTTCCTGTTCCTCAGAGTTATACCACCTCAGGAGCAGGTATAGAAATGAGTAGACCCATAGGGGTCCATGATAAGGCACAGTAAGAATGGCAGTGTTGACCAAAAATCAGAGTTCTTGGCCAGCCTAGCTGCAACCCCTGCCTCTCAACTTCAGCATATGGCACAACTATGGCAGCCCACTAACCTGGGGATACAGCAGGCCTCTCCAAGAAGCCCCTTGTATTCACTGTAGACTGTACTGGCATCTCATCAGCAACTCCTTCTAAGGCAGGCACCACAGCTGTTCCTTGTTCAGTGTGATCTGAGGGGGAGGGGTCTCCTCAGGAGCAAGTCACTGACTTGGTGCCTACTGAGCATGCTCTGGAGCAGCTAGGGCAGCCTAGCCTTTTTTAATGTTAATAATGTTAGAACAATAGTTTAAATATAAAAATACCTGCCACATTTATTTGGTATGGTGGTCAATCCAGTCAGAAGCAGTGGGGCTAACTACCTTTTCAGTCCATCGGGACTGTGATTTTTTTTTTAAGTCAATCCAGCCTGACCATCCTTCACATTGCCACAATGAACCATCCATGAGATGGTTCTACCATGCATCCTACAATGCACTGGGTTGAGGCTTGGATCACTTTTTGTGTATTATTGCAATCTCACGAAAAGCTACAGTGGTTGGAATTCCTTGCAAAAAGCCATGTGCATTCAGCTCAGCCTGATGGGAGGCTTTTCCCATGACTGGTTCAAACTGCAGCAGTGCAGCTAAACACCAAAAAACCCCAGCAGATTTCACAGACCCTGCCTGGTGAAGAAGTCTCTGAAGATGCTGAAAAGAAACACAGTGTCTATTGTAAATCATTTATTTTAGCAAGCTTCGCTGGATGCCTGTATATTACACTGAGAAGTAACCCCCACAAACTAATTTACTGCAAGTGATTTTTAGATCAAGCTATATGATATTTAGCACTGTTCTGTCAAGGGTGGTAAATGGAGGTGTCATAAATATCTGACTTTATCATCTGCTGACTCATAATCCAGATGCCAACCAATATAAATCAGGTGTCCCATGTTTCCAGATTAGGCTGGTCAGGTTACATCAAAGATATTATCATTCTTTTGTAGGATCAGGAGTGCCCTCTGCTGGGAAAAGTGCAAAAAACATCATAGATCTTTTCAGGAAGTGACACCCTCAGAAACTTTTCAGATCCGAACTCCTTGACAATCACATCACTTTCAATTTCTTTTTTTTAAAAGTTAGTTTAGAATATTTATTTTCTATTTTATTCTTTTCGTGTTGAGCAAAATATGACTATTAACACTTTCACAATACTGCTAATTTATTAGTAAAATTAAGGAAATATTAAATAGGAAATATTAAAATCAATCTAAAATAAATACCATATTTCCTGGCTTATAACAGGCACCGGACCCTAAGACGCAGCTAGATTTAAAGGAGGAAAACAAAGAAAAAATGTTTTCCTCCTTTAAATTTATGCTGCGTCCCTGGCCGGTGTGCCCAGGTCTCATGAAGCCATAGCACTGCCTCCTCCAGCCTGCCCTCCAGCTTGCCCAAGTCTCCCTAAGACTTGGGCAAGCTGGAGGAGGCAGCGCCCTGGCGGCGTGATGGAGGCAGAGGTTGTGTGAGACCTTCCCTTCCAAGCCTCACGTAGCGATAGCGCTGCCTCCTTCAGAGGCTTGGGCGCACTGAAGGCAGCGTTCTGGCCATGCGATGAAGGCAGAAGTCACACCAGACCCTCCCTCCCAAGCCTCACACGGCCACAGCGCCACCTCCTTCAGTGCACCCTAGCCTCTCAGAGGCTTGGGCACACTGAAGGAGGCAGCGCCATGGTCATGCAAGACCTGGGGGGGGGGAAGCTGAGAATTCAGCTTATAAGAAGCACATGAATTTTTATCCCCTTTGGGGTAAATAAAGTGTGTCGTAGAAGCCAAAAAATACAGTAATCATTGTAGTGTTATTGTCCACTTGTTTGGCTAGACAAAACCATTGACACAACTGGGGTACACTTCAACCAATGTGGCACGTCAATCAAAAATAAATCTGAAATAAACAAAAACTATTTTGCTCTGTGCTTTGATCTGCTTTATTTGTAGAGAATAAACTGAGAAAAGTTAACATGGAAGACAATTTATCATAGAAGCTTAGTAAAGATTTCGATAAAGATAATTTTGTGATACATATCTGAATAATTGCATATGGATGTACTAACCACTATGAATTCTTAGGACATGCAGGGTATAAATCACTTGGGCTGCAATCTTACTCACTAGGTGCAATCCTAACCAATTTTCAAGCACTCGCATAATTGTACCACTGGTGCATGTGGTACATCCTGAAATTGGGGTGCTCTCATACAGGCCTTCTCAAGGTAAGGTAATCTTCAGCTACTGTTGATTGTGGGAACACAGCAAAACCTCTGATGTCCTCCCTTTTTATTAATTAAACGAAGACTAAAATGTATCTAAATGTGCAGAAATGTATCTATTATGGGGCCAATTCTATTTACATTTACAGTAGTATTTCCAGAAATTTGTAACACAAACTCAGAAGGGCAATTGGACAATAGCTGTATAATCTATTTTATGGTTTGCCAGGCTTCAGTATACCGTTGTATTTTTTTAATTCCAGTGGAAGGCGTCCATAGGAAAGTAGGTTTGTAAAGAATTTACCAACCCAATTTCTTGTGAAACTCCTGGATGTATTAAAAGCTCCAGGTGGATGCCATCAAATACTGGTGATTTACTCAACTTTACTGGACTTTACCAGGGAGTGGGGGAGAAGAGAGAGAGAGAGAGAGAGAGAGAGAGAGAGAGAGAGAGAGAGAGAGAGAGTTTTGCCTCATCTGCCTGGGACTTTAGAAAAAGATGATAAAACATATTACTGGCAGCTGAGGCTTGGCCTAAAGTGACCTGTGGTCTGACTCTGTATAATAAGGCAGCCTTACATTGGCATTGCTGTACTTCTGACAAACATCAATTTGCATAATTATAGGGTTCTTGTATACAATTTTACTATATTAGTCAAACTCTTAGGGCTGTCGGGGTGTTTTGTGCTGTCCCACAGTTTAGGACACTGGCTATATATAATTCACTGCTGTGGTCTCTCCCAGCTCAGTGTTAGTGAATTCACAGTTTAGGTGTCATTCAGGATGTCTCCATCTCTTTATCCCAACAGGAAGATAATGTGGCATCAAAATAGAAAATGACCTTGTAAAACTCCAAGATGGTGGTATCTATTCAGTTCTATATCCAGGTCAATAATTTGTTCCCATAGATATAAGTATTCACTGGGAACAGAAACAAACTACCTAATACTAAAGCATGCAGCTATAAGACGTATCAAGATCTAATAAGTTAGTAATTTAGTTGTTTAGTTGTTTATGTTTCCCTAAATTTAGTTGTAAACAATATTTAGTTGTTTATGTTTCCCTAAAAGGTAAAGATGTCTTCCCACAGGTTGTACTTCTAGTTGTGACCAACTGTAGAGCATGGTGCTCATTCCCATTTCTAAGCCGATGTCTTAGATATCCAGAGATGCCCCCTTGGACATGAAGTCAGCACAGGGTGACCAGACCCTGCAACCCAAAAAGTAAGACAGGGCCCTAGAAACGTCCAGATTTTCAACAGAAAATCCAGACTTTTTTTTTAAAAAGCCCCCTTGACCCAGGAGAAAACGTCATTGTCTTAATGGGCTTACTCCTGAGTAGACAGAGGACTGGGCTTACCTGGCAGGCTGCTGGTGGGTTGGTGGGAAGGTGCTGGGGGGCACTTACGGACTGCCTGGCTGGCATGATGAGACTTTCGGCTGCCTGGTCAACAGCCATTTTTAAATGTAAGTTCCTGCACATGCGTGGGACGCATGTGCAGGATCAGAAGTATCCTAAATCAGAAGTAATGCTTCCGAAGAGGCATGCACCAGCTGTGGGTGGAGCATCTGCTCCAGGGACCTGTGCGTGTGCCTCCACTGCCACTGCAGCTGCCCACAGCTCGGACAAGGACTTGTGGCTTCTGGTGGAGATCAGAGGCTGACCTGGTCTAGACAGGTCCAGGTCCACAGAGGCTGGCTGCACCTCAGCCGCAGCCAGCAGATGGGCAGATAAGGTGCCCAGGGTAGGCAGGCAGCGGTAGCCACAGACTCTGATCTTTGCCAGCAGCCACAAGTCCTTGTCCAGGCTGCTTTATGGGTGGCTGCAGAGGCAATGGAGGCACACACACAGATCCCTGGAGCAGATGCTTCACCCATGGCTGGCGCGCACCCCTTCGGAAGCATTACTTCTAATTTAGGACCTGCACGAGATGGCTGCCAGATGGACGGCTGAAACTCAGGCTATGCCAGCCAGGCAGCCTGTAAGTACCCCCAAGCACCCTTCCACCCTCATTTGCTCAGACAATTCCTTATGGGACCAAACGGTCCTGTCCAATAAGGAAAAGCCAGACATGTCCAGCCAACTCTGGTTGAATGAGAAGCCTGGGTCAGCATGACTAAATGCCCAAGCACACTGAATACTGTTCCCTTCCCACCAAGCTGGTACCTATTTATCTACTTGTACTTCCGTGCTTTCAAACTGCTAGGTTGGCAGGAGCTGGGCAAGGGATGGGAGCTCACTCTGTCTTATAGTATGTAGATCTAAAACCTCACCCTGCCAGTAAGAAGGCATGGCATTTTAACCAATGTGCCACAACAGCCCTAACGTAGTTCTCTAACTCATAACAAAAGAACACGTCAACCCTCAAGCTGCTAGTTGTCATCTATCCATTTAGATATATTGTCTAAGGGCCTTTGCTTTCCCTTTCCCACTGCTCAGAAATGTTCTCCATTCCCACAAATCCTCCCAAAACTTGAGCCATGTTAGTTAAAGGAAAGAAGCAGGAACCTAGAATTACCACTGTAGCTCTACTATCTTAAACCCTTTAAGCTATTCTCAGTCTTGTACTTCATAGTAGTGCTCACTGCTATGTCAAATGTTTCCACAGCTTTGTCCCATATCCTCCTGCCAAGAAGGAACTAGATCGTGGTGCCTCGTTTTAGCTTCTCTGCCTTGCAGACTTTGCTTTGGAGGAAAAGGACTTCTCATAACTTAAATTGCCAACCCTGAAGCTGAAGCTGCAGCACTGTTCCAGCAGGGAGCAGCAATAACTTAAAAACCATCTTGTACAATTCCTCCACATGTGCTTTCTCTGGTTTAGTGAAATAGGTTCGACATTGCAAATTAAACATTCATAGACCAACCCTAAGCGCATTTGAGCAGAAGGAATAATTTTGTGAATTTCTTTCTAGATTAATTCCATGGACTATATCTAACAGCATGAAAGAAAGCAGAATATAAATGTATAAACATAATAAATGGATCATGAATTTTTCAGGGCAGCACAATTATTTAACACATCCACTTCCTTGGCAAATAACAAATTGTGCAAATTGACAGTGCAAGCCTAGGCCTGTCTACATGGAAGTAAGTTTTATTTTGTTCAGTGGGAGTTATTTCCAGGAAAATATTTATAGGATTGCAGCATCAGTCTACCAAGGCTTTTGTAAGACTCAAATGATGGGAGATTAATATACGCTTCTTTGAACTACAGTAGTTGAAGGAGGGATGTGCTAAGTCAGTGGTTCTCAAGCATTTCAGTCCAAGATCCCCTTCTAAGAATGATAATCTGTCTGGAACAATCCAGACATCATGTCATGGCCTTAAGTGACATCAAACAGGACATGGCATTGCTGATGAACTCCTCCATTTCTATTCAGAAGTCCCATTGTGTTCAATAAGACTTAGTTCTAGGAAAGCATTGTTAGCAGCCTGAATTCCATTCCAAGATGGAAATGCACAGCTTTTCACAACCCCCCTGAAATGAAGTCAAGAACACCCAAGGGGGTCACAACCCCCACTTTGAGAACGACTGTGCAAGGCAATGTAGTGGTTGTATTCCGGAAGATCACTGTCATCATGAAGTATTAGTGAACTTTCACAGTTTGTTCTGTTTAGTAAAGTCTGGGGTTCAGGTGAACATCACCAATTGGCCTGTCTACATTTTTAGTAAGACACAAGCCACTGCAATATGATATGCCTGCTTGGGTACTTTTTAGCAAAACCAAGATTTTTGAACCACAGGCTCACAGCTGCAGTTTAGAGCTGTACCTAGTCACCTCACCTCACCACATACTTTAGGTAAGGCAAAGCCTGCACCTTGAGAAATCTGTCATTTTTTTTTGGGGGGGGGGGGGGAGATACTTCAAGACATTTTGTATTAGAGGCAGGCCTATAGCAGCTCCTTGCTGCCTTTAAAACCTTTTCTAGTATATAACCACACCAGATTTCATTGCCCTCAGGAATTCATCAGTAGATGAGGAACTTTACAGGTGAACCCCAGAACTTTCCCCTTTGACTATGGCAAAAGAGCTGTAGTTAATTATTTTGTTTGTCAAATTCCTTTTCCAAATACATTTTTTTTCTTTTACCAATTGTTTTTTCTATATAGAGTGGTGCCTTGTAAGACAAACATTATTCGTTCCAGAAGCATGTTTGTCTTACAAAGCGTTATTTATACAAAGCAGATTTTCCCATAGGAAAGTTTCCATTCAGATGATTGGTTCCACATCCCAAAAATATTCATATAAAAATATTAACTGTATGTAAAAATGATGACAAAATACTGTAATCAAATTCAAAACACTAATATAATACAGAACACAATTACTGTAATATTAATTTTAAAAAATTGTAATATACTGTACAGTAAAACAGAAAAGAAAAACTTTTATTGCCAACAATGACTAATTTTCACTGAAAGATTGACTTTTTGAGCAATTTTAACAAGGAACCTATCTAATGACACTTGCTTTTGTCTCCTTTTGAGGATTTCATGGAAATGTGACGTTGCGTTGTCATGAAACAGATTCATCGCTTGCATTGCTACAATCTTATTTGGGTGGTGCTTTTCTACAAAATTTTGCACCATTTCCCAATGTTTACAAATGTTCTTAATCTAATTTGATGTGAGGGACTCCTTCCTCCTCTCCTTCTCTGCAGATGAGATTATAAGTTCTTGCTGTTGCTCACAATGCAGATCCATCAACTTGTTCATTTTACAACAAATTTTTGTTGTAAAACTGTTTGTTTTATAAGGCACTGTTTGTTTTACAAGGCAGAATTCCTTAGAAATTTTAGTTTGTCTTACAAAGCATTTGTCTTACAAGCTGTTTGTCTTGCAAGGTACAACTGCACAGAAAAAGCTCTTTTTTTCTGGATATCACTAAGGTTTCAGAAGAGATAGCCTATTGAACATAGTAGACATTCAGCATCTCCAACTTATCTGACATGTAGGGTCTAGAGATGTGGTAAAATGCAAAAATGTTTAAAAAGCAGAATCTAGTCTCTTTTTTAGTTTACAAATGTTGCTTCTGATGTTTTTTAGCTAGCAAATAGCAAATGCCCTTTTTATTTTGCAAACTCCTGCTGTCAAAGATTTTTGCAAATGGATTAACTCCTTCTACAATGAGAACAGACCAGGAGCTAAAGTGATCATGTATGCTCTCTCTCATACACACATAACTAAACAGTCTGAAACACCATGTCATAGGCAAATCAACATGGGGGGGCAATTTTAGCCTCTGAAATAACTTTGAATTTAGCCTTTTAAATAGAGTGGTTGAAAGAGTTGACATGTGTTGAATGAACAATTTGTGGGTATAACTGAATGGTGTTGAAAGAGCAGATCATCAAAAAATGAAACACCAGAAAGCGGGGCATACCTGTACTTAGGATTTTGTTGTAAGAGCACAATCTGGGGAGGAGATCTGCCAGCGCAAAGGTTCCTGTGCCAGCAGAGTGTGTAATAAATTTGTTGTAAGGCATATTTTTACACATGGAAATTAAGCAGTGCTGCCAAAGAGGCCTCTGCTGCCCTACCAACACTGAATCCAGGCCTTCCCCTGGAGGGTGCAGGTTAAGCTGCATGAGGCAGCAGAGGGCAGCAAGAGGGTGGCTTAGAGGTGGGGAGGGGATGTTTAGTAAGGCGAGGGCAAAATGTGTGACATATGAGGCTAGGAGGAGAGGATGGGGAAAGCAGACCAGTTTCTGCATGGATTAGAGTGCAATCCATTCCTCACCAACTTTGCAGCACTGGCATCGTTCTGCCAGTGGGGCATGTGTTACATCCTGCAGATGTGGGCAGTCACGGAAGTCTTCTCAAGGTAAGACAATGTTTGACACCTACTTGGGAGTTACACTGTCCTTACGCCGGAGCTTAAAAATTGGTTAGAATTTTGCCCTCTGGATGTCAAGACAGGTAAGCTGTGTAAGCTGCTTTGATTTAATTTTAGGAAAGTGTGAAATAAGAAAATGAATGCATTACTTAAGGTGGTTTTCTCTTATGTTTAGCAGGGGAAGAGCAACAGCCTTTCATTTATCCTCCTCCACTTTCACATGGTTCCCAACAGTGGAGGGCTCCAGCAGGTTCGCACCTACTCTATAGAACCGGCTGTTAACAAGAGATAGGACGTATAAAGTTTAAAAATAGCCATTTCAAAGTGGCTGCCAGATGGGCAGAGAACCGGTTGTTAATTTCTTTGAAGCCCATCACTGGTTCCCAATGAGTCTACGTGAACTTGCAACAGCTATACAAACACCCCCTCTTTCTCAACACATGTGCAATTCAAACGAAGTCCATCTTAGGGTTTAACTCCACCTTGATTCCTGACTAGCATTTCCGAGAACAAGAAGCTGAAGTCCAGAAAATATCAGGCTAATTCAGGTACTTTAAGCATTGCAGCTTGCTTGTGGGACAACTGTATGTTTCCTTTCCCCAAAGGCCTTACAAATTTGAGGTGGTGTATCCCAACAAAATTACTGTGTATTACACATTCTGCACTTTCAATTAAGTTTTAAATTCCCAGAAGCTTGGTCACTTGGGCAGACTTTGCAGACTGGGGGCTAAAAAATATCTCCCATCACGATGTGGAACTGGGGACAACACTCACTCACTTTGTTCATTAGGACCTCCAGGAGACATATGTGCTTCTAGGATATGCTCTACCCCAATCAAGTTGAGAAAAACTTGGCTGCATACCTGAAAGCGTAGTTTAAATTCCTTTGTCTTCTCAGGAATGCTTTGTTTCCTTTTGCAAATACATATTTCTCCTGCTCTAGTAAGCAAAACATTATCATCTTTTCTTGAGAAAAGATGCCTTTTGTTTTTTTCTCAGTAGAAACTTCCATTTTAGGTCATCTCTTTTCCATGAAAGAGTTGTCCATGCAGCAGTTGAGATGTCTCCTCCACTTTAGATCACTCCTCCATTCCTCGGAAAGTGTCTGCTCTAGTGTTTCTTTCCCATCCTGCCATTTTACCCCTACTGCCCTTAATGATCAGGATGGAGTTCCTACTGAAATCACAACAGAATAGGATTGGTAATCTCTCCCCCTCCTTTTGATCCTCATAGTAGTTCTCCCCCCACCCCCAAAAAATGTTTCAGTCAACTTTTCCAACCGATTCTTGCTGTCCAAACACAGCTTTGAAATAATTTCTTCCATTTGTGACACTTCAAAACTCTGTAACTGATTTCTTAAGCAAAGTAACTGACAAGTAAACATTCCTTTTTCTGGTTATCTACATTTCTTTAATAAACTCTGTCTTGTGAATAGCTCATTCTCATGGTTAGTGATTAGCCTAATTATGAGGCAAACTGAGATTGTTTGCACTTCTCACCCATGTCAGCTATTCGAAACCGTCTCACTGCTAAACTGGATCTCTTGCAATGAACGCATTGCTAATTCTCTCCCCCACCCCATTTTCCCAATTTCTCTCAAAATTTCAGTTTGTGTATGTGCATGACATGTAGGACAAATGCATGCATGTGAGTGAGCTGTGCTGGCAACAAGGGGATGTAACAAAAAGGGGGTTAGAATATTGGTGGAGCTGTCCTCTCTGAGACAGTCCTGCCTGCCCCTGACATGTCCTACTACATTCCAAGCATCTCTGGATAATCCAAGATTATGTCAGTCACAGACCTAACTTCTTTGCCACCATTCACAATTTTTAAAAGCTATGGTACCCGTAAAGAGGTCCAACAGTAAACACTAGTTAGCCTGCTGGTCTCAGTATCTTCCTGGGAATGTCACACTAACACCAGGCCTGGACAATGAAAAGGAATCCCAAAACTGAATGATATACAGTATGATATACAGTATTGATATACTGTATTATATCAGTATATAATGATATACAGTGATATATCACTGAATGATATACAGTATTGCAATTACTGTGATATACAGTATTGCAGTATGATATACAATACATCATATTGATATACAGAATGATATACAGTATTGCAATTCCAATCCAGGATCTTCCAGCAACAACGAAGCATGACTAATGCTGCAATCCTAAAGACACTTTCCTGGAAGTAAGATCCATTGAACACAATGGGACTTACCTTTGAATAGACATAGAGCACAATCCTAACCATGTCTATTCAAAAGTAAGCCCGATTGTTTTAAAGGTCTTACTCCTGGGAAAGTGTCTTTTGGACTGCAGCCATAGTTATGATTGTGCTCATAAACTTTCTTGGGGGAAGAAAAGAGAAATGTGCTATGTATTGTATGCTAACTCAGATTATTCAGAAATATTTTCTTATTCCTTTTCCAAGTGCAGTTGCCACGTTTCATCAATTACCTGGAAAAAAGATTCTGAAACACAATGATGAAGGACAAGTACATTCCAAAACAAATATATGTTTATTGGAACGTCATGTTAAGTGGAAACATACGAGTGACTGAAACAAACCAAAAAAGAGGTTGCTAGAATTATCGCCCATACAGTTGTCTGCAATTACAAAAGGCAGTTGCCAAAGCCACAGAGCATTTCTACCAGTTTGTGTTTAGGTACTTATATGCAATCTTGCTTGTTACATGTTCTGTGCTGAAAACCCCTGCTTTCCCTACCATTTCCCCCTTTTTTGGGGATCTGTTCATGTCCCAATGGCCATTGGGTGTTTGCTTTTCTGAAGGTCTATTGAAATCATTGCCATGGCAGACAGCCACATGGCACCATTGACAGGAGACTGTTTTAGATTTCTTGTCTTCATCATCTGGGTTCATTTAATTGAGTAGCTCCTAGCAAGCCAACCTCTGGGATTAGCACGTGCCAGCCAACTGAACCTTGAGACCCTCCTAACCAAGTTGAAAGACAGATTGTCATCCCATCAGATCCCACCTACGACTTCATCAGCTCAATCAAAAATACTTCATCAAGTATTTTTAAGGTCATGCTGCAGCTGTGCTTTAAATGTGCTCCTTGGTCTGTTGTTGAAAGCAGCTGCTTCTTTGGAAAAGGCACACCCACTCCGAGCCAGAAGTCACATGAATTACTTGAATTGGAAAAGTATTCTGTTAGCCACATTAGAGATCTATTTTATTTGCCAACAGCAACTACTTTCTTGCCTATTTGCTATTTGATCCATAAATTATCTTCCATCAGATTTATCATTAAATAAAGGCTTGTTTTTATCCCTTGCCTATTGTCACCCACTGCTTTGATTGCTCCTGTTCAAAACAACCTCGTACACAACATTCCAAATGTGGTATATAGTTTTGTAGATTGTCATTATACTACTATTCTGGGTACAGTTGTGTAAAAAAGGTCAGAAAACATGAGGCTAGACCCTTAAAAAAACAGCCTAGATAAAAATGGAAAAAAAGAACAGGTGATAGTGGGGATTGCTTTGGAGAGAAAGAGGGCATTAAATACAAATGCTGTTCCCTATGAGTCTGAGGCCCAAATCCTAACCAACTTTCCTTTACTGATACAGCTATTCCACTGAGACATGTACTTCTTGCAGTTGGCTGGCAGTCATGGAAGCCTCCTCCTCAAAATAGGGGATTGCTTATTCTCTTACCTTGTAGCTGTATTACCCTTGCCTTGGCTGAAAAATTGGTTAGAACTGCACTCTAAGGGCACAATCCAGAGTAACTACGGGGAGTCCTTGCTCCAGTGTAAGAACAATTTGCTCTGGATTGCAATATGAATTTCCCATCAGTTTTCACTCAATGGTGCAGTAACTACAGGTACACGTAATGTCTCTTACGTGCTCCCATAGTTGCTCTGGATTGTAGGGTATATCACATAAAGATTATGGTTTGAGGACATTAGGTTTAGGAACAAAGGTGATAAAGTACCATTGGCTTAAATAAATTGGAGATTGAAATGTGATTAGACTGAGATAAAAGGAGACAGACCAATAAAGTAAAATAGTTACTAAAATAGTTACCCAGTAAAATAGTTACTGTTTCCAAACAATTTAAAAGTACCCTTGAAACTAATGAAAAAGCTAACTTATTCCAGCTTTTATGAAATATCGTTTGTATCACTTATCACTTTCTATTTGCCCTGTAAAATGTCAACGGAGTAGAATTATTTTATTTTTATACCACAAAACAGCAATTTGAATTGCTGGCACAATCAGTTTCCATATCTGTGCACTAAATATTACAAATTTAAATTTTAGAGCAGCATTCTTCGGGAACAAGTAAATATCTTGTTGAGACATTGCCATGCATTTTACCTTTTATATAATTCTCCAACAAGTGATCATTATTAAGGAAAGGGAAGCTGTCACACAGACTTTGAAAGATGATACATTCCAGTAAACTATGTTGCAGTTATAGATATTGTTATGAAAACAATAAAGTTTTGAAATAAAGTTATGAAAACAATAAAGATAAAGTTAGGAAAACAGGGATAAGGAAGTTTAGCAAAATGCTTTAGAAATGTGATGCTCACAACCAGTCTGTAAGGATACAATCTTACACACAAGTTCTTGGGAGTAGGTCCCATTTAAGTTAAAGGGATATTTCTTTTGAGTAGAGGAATGAGCTGTAAGCCTGATGTAATGGGCAGCAGCCATCTTCCCAGCCTGCCAGCCATCTTTGGAGTGGCTTCCCGTCTTCAGGGAACCATCCTCTTTCTTAACAGGCTGCTTTTATCCTGGGGGGGAAATCTTTGTTGTCCTTTTCCTCATGAGTAGGTAGCGTGTAGCCTCCTCATAATTAATAAACTACATGTAATAGTTTTAAAACTAATAATAAATAATACATTGCAGGGGTAGACAAGCCCTGGCATGAGTGATGAAGTGTGATGAGTGGCATCACACAGAACAGTGCTTACCCACACACCATGGCATCCCTGGCAGACAGAGCCAGTACTACCACTACCCCAATGGCCAGCAGGTAGCTGCCTGTCACCGTCACTGGTGCCCAGAACGGCAACATCTCTCTTCCCCTCACTCCAAGGCCTTGGGGCAGACCCTGCACCCTCCTCTGGAGCCTTCTGCAGGAGATCAGGTGTGTGGCATGGATGCAGCCAGGCTGGGGAAACAGCCTCATTCCCTGTGGTGCCTCCCTCTGTGGTGCCTCCCTCAGCAGCCCTTCCAGGGCCAGCTAAGAAGCAACAGGCCTGGAAGCACTAATGCCAGGCTGGCAAGTAATGTTGGTAGAATGCCAAGGAGGCCAGATGGGCAGTGCAGGGCCCTTGTTGCTGCCCCAGCAGCCAGAGCCCTGTGCGGGGCCAACCAAAGGAGTGCCTCATAGCTCTGCCCCTTTCAAGCTTGCCCTTTCCTGCACTTCTCTACTCAGAAGTAAACCCCTTTGCAGTCAGTGGAGCCTACTCCCAGGAAGGGGTGGAGAAGGGTGCAATGCTGAGAGGCCACTCCTGCGCCTCTCTACTCAGAAGTAAGCCCCTTTGCAAGAGGCATGTCAAGGACAGGATCCACTGTTCTTCAGCATCTCCAGCTCCTACAGTAGGGCAGGATGGAGAAGTCCCTTTTGGGGAAGGGGCAGGAGGCAGTGGAAGCCACTTGCTGGCTGGAAGACAGAAGAACCCCAGGAGGTGGTCTCTGCATGCGCATGTATAACTTTAGAATCAGGTAGGCACACAGAATAACATTGTTACATTAGTTCGGCAATACACCGCCAAAAGGTTGCTGACTGCTGAAATATTGTTTAAATTAACCACATGAAAGCAATATACAGTGACGCCTCACTTAACAAACACCTCACGTAAAGTATGTTCCACGTAACAAACAAAAATTTCTCTAGGATTCTGCTTCACGTAACAAACTGTGCTTCACGTAAAGAACACATTCGTTGGCAGTTGGGGCAGATGCGCTGGCCGGCAGCCTGTTTAAAAAGCGTCAGGGCTGCCTAGCGCACCTGCCCATAGTGAAAGCAACACTCCATGCTGTTCCTCCTGTGGCCGGGTGTCTGCTGGACAGAGAGAGAGAAGAGCAGTGGAGAAGAGGGAAGCAGCTCAGGGCTAGCCAGAAGGGAGCAGGGGAGAGAGAGGCTCAGGATGGAGAGAAGGAGAAAGCTGGGAACTTTGAAAGTATCTTTGATTGCAGAAGAAAGTGTCTTGGATTGCAGCCTCCTAACCATGTCTACCCAGAAGTAAGCCCCATTGTGTTCAAATGGGGCTTACTCCCAGGAAAGTGTCTTTAGGACTGCAGCCTAAGTAGACTTCATAGGATCATGCACACTGAATGCATGTTTTGAATTCAATTCCAGTGTTTTGTCATCATTTTTACATCCAGTTAATATTTTTACATGAATAATTTTGGGTTGTGGAACCAATTATCTGAGCATCCATTATTTCCTATGGGAAAATCCGCTTCACGTAAAGAACGTTACACGTAACAAACATGCCTCCGGAACGAATTAAATTTGTTATGCGAAGCGCCACTGCACAAGTATTTTAGTATTCGTGATGTCCTACATTTTTGTTGGGTGTCCTATATTTTGTTTCCTACATTTTGGGAGAAAACCATCTTAAAACCACAAGGTCTGGTCGCCTGGGCAGCAATCTTATCCACATATTCCTGGGAGTAAGCTCTATAATGGGAATTACTTCTAAGTAGATACTTCTGAGTTTGGGCTGTGGGGTGCAATCTTGTTCATTCCTTTCTGAGAGAAAGTCCATTGCCTATAATGGAACTTCTGATTAGACAGGCGTAGGATTGGGCTCTTATTTACCTCAATGGAACTCTCTTAAAAATTAATGTGAGAAGGATCATAGGTTAGTGTTTCATCTTCACTGCTGTTATTAGGATGAGTGATGAAGGTGGAAGTATGTTTTACTTGGAAAAATGCCCTTTTAGGGAGACTGAACCAGACATGAACTTTCTATGTCAACAGGTTACCAAAAAAGCCATGTTTTGCCTATGGATGGCTCCCTTACAAGGAAGTCACTGGGTATCCTCATTAGCTTTAGAATCCAATCCCATGTATGTCTACTCAGAAGTCAGTCCCATTATAATAAATGAAGGTACTCCCAGGAATGTGTGGACAGGATTTCAGCCTTAGACTTGAGCCCAGTCCTATGCCTATCTACTTAATAAGTACAATGATAGTCAATGAAGCTTTCTGTTAGGAAAGTGTGAATAGGATTGAAGCCTTAGGGCCCAATCATATGCCTGTCTACTAAGAAGTCCCATTCCACTCAATGGGACTTCCTTAATCCCATATAAGTGAGGACAGGAATGCAGCTTTACTAATATCTGCTGGCTTCCCTACCACTTTGGGTAGGGAAAAGGTGAACTGGCCACTGGGGGCAGGTGACCATATGTTGTAAATCCAAGAAAAATGTAGGACATTTAAAAATGTAAAGGTGTCCCCCACAGATTGCACTGCTAGTTGCAACCAACTTTAGGGTATGGTGCTCATCCCATTTCTAAACTGAAGAGCCAGCATTGTTCAAAAACATTTCCTTGATCATGTGGTTGGCGTGACTATATGCCGAGGTGCACGGAATGCTGTTCCCTTCCCACCAAGGTGGCATCTATTTATCTACTTACATTTCCATGCTTTTGAACTGCTAGGTTGGCAGGAGCTGAGAAAGGGATAGGAGCTCATTCCGTCTTGCAACACCCTGGCCTGCTGGTTGAAAGGCATGGCATCTTAATCACTGAGTCACTACAAGCACAATCCTAACCATGTCTACTTTAAAGTAAGCCACATTGTGTTCAATAGGTCTTACTCCCAGAAAAGTGTCTTTAGGATTGCAGATATATTACGTATTATTAAATTTACTTATGTATTAAATTTAATTTATTAATTATTAATTGTTTAGTCATGAAGTTGTGTCTGATTCTTTGTGACTCCATGGACTGCAGCACACCAGGCCACCTGATCCTCCACTAGCTTCTGAAGTTTGTCCAAGTTCACTCTCATTGCCTCAGTGACATCTAACCATCTCATCCTGTGCCATCTCCTTTTCCTTTTGCTTTCAGTTTTTCTCAGCATCAGGGTCTTTTCTAAAGAATCCTCCCTTCTCATAATGGAGCCAAAGTATTTGAGCTTCAGCTTGAGCATCAGAGGGAACAGTCAGGATTTTACGCATCCCCTGCGTTCTGATGACCTATCAGTTATAGTTAACGTCCAAAATCCAGCTGAAATGCTTGCGGGATTTCCTCTTCGCTGACGATGCTGCTATTACTGCTCACTCTGCTGAAGACCTTCAACAACTTATGTACTGTTTCAGCAAGGCCTGCCAAGACTTTGGACTAACAATCAGCCTGAAGAAAACACAAGTCATGGGGTAGGATGTGCATTCACCCCCTTGTATAACGATCTCTGAACATGTACTGGAGGTTGTCCATGACTTTGTATACCTCGGCTCAACTATCTCCAACACTCTCTCTTTAGATACCGAGCTGAATAAACGTATCAGTAAAGCGGTTACAACGTTTTCTAGACTTACAAAGAGAGTATGGCTTAATAAGAAGCTGACGGAACATACAAAGATCCTGGTCTATTGAGCCTGCATCCTGAGCACACTCTTGTACTGAGCACACTCTTGTACTTGGCCCCTCCATGCGCGGCAGGAGAGAAAACTGAACACATTTCATATGCGCTGTCTCCAACGTATTCTTGGCATCACTTGGCATGACAAAGTTTCAAATGGTGCAGTCTTAGAACGTGCTGGTATCCCCAGCATGTACACACTTCTGAAACAGCGACTTCTATGCTGGCTTGGACATGTCGTGAGAATGGCCAATGGTCGGATTCCAAAAGACCTCCTATATGGAGAATTAGCGCAGGGAAAGCGCCCCAGCGGGAGACCACAGCTACGATACAAGGACATCTGTAAGAGGGATCTAAAGGCCCTGGGAATGGACATCAACAGCTGGGAAACCCTGACCTCTGATCGTTCAGCGTGGAGGCAAAAGACGCAGCATGGCCTTCTTCAGTTCGAAGAGACACTCATTCGGCAGGCTGAGACAAAGAGGCAGTTCCAGGAACAGCAAAATCTGGGGGCTGGGCAAGGGACTGACTGTATCTGCCCTCAGTGTGGAAGGGATTGCCACTCTCGAATTGGCCTATTTAGTCATAAAAGATACTGGTTTAGGACCTCCACTTCTGAGCACGATACCATAGTCTTTCAAGACTGAAGGATGCCAATGATGATCAGTTATACCCTATTCTCATACACTCAACTCATGTTCTACTCTTTCAACCTCTCTCTGCTGTTCTGAAGGCCAAAATCCTCCCCTTCCCCCCAAAAAATGTTGTAGGTCCTCCAATCTCATTCCTGAAGAAAATAATCCATTTGCAGAAATCTTTGTGTGGTAGCAGGATTTTGCAAGATAATAGGGGCATTTGCAATTTGCTAGCTATAAAAACACTGGAAGCAACATTTATGAACTAAAAATGATTGGGTTCCACTTTTCAACAGTTTTCACTTTTGGACAGTGCTCCAGTCCCTAACCGATCCAATAATTGGGAAATGCCTGTACATAGAATTTATTATATGGAGTTTATTGATTCCAAGAATGCTCCATGCTGCTTGCTCACAAGGATGAAGAGGACAATGCAGATGTTCAAGGGAAGGACATATGGTCCCCCTGAATTTATTACCTAGACTTTATTAATTCCAAGAAGGCACCATACTGCCTGTTCACCAGGAAAAAAGGGGACAATTGAGGGGTGTTTTTCCCCCAGGACTCAAGGCTAAAAAAGAGGAAGTGCCCTGGAAAAAAACAGGACTTATGGTCATCCTGTCCATGTGTGTGCAAAGCACTAGGAATGGAGTGGAAAACCCCACACCCCCAAAGCAGGGTGACCATATGCCATAACCAAAAAAGAGGATGTGTCCTTCTCCCCGCCCAAAAAAATAATATGTAGGGCACCCAAGAATAATGTAGGACATGACAAAAATAAAAGCTAAAAACACATAAATATTGCTTTCATGTGCTTGATTTAAACACTGCATGACTTAGGTGGCAATCCTAAAGACAGTTTCCTAAAACACACTAAAGACAATGGAGCTTACTTTGAGTAGACATGGTTAGGACTGTGCTCTCAATATTAAATTTGAAACTATTCTATATAATTTATTATATATATTTTTTTAATTACATAAAAGGGTAACATGCTCCCTGCTTCCAGGGAAAAGAAGGACACTGAAGTTTGTTGTTGTTGTTGTTGTCTGTTTGTGTATGTCTGTGTGTGCGTGTGTGTGTGTTCCCTGGACACAAGGCTAAAATCCAGGTGATATGGTCACCCTGCCTCACTCAGAGCATCCCAGTGCCAGGCAGATAAGACCCACGTTGCCTAAGTCAGCACTGGAAAGTCTGGGGGAGGCTGTGGAAAGTCAGGGAGGGGCAGGGAAGGAAACCTGCAGCCAGGAAGGCAGTCAGGGAGGGAGCCACCCCCTCTCCTTGGCGGGGCCAGCTTGAGAGATGATGAATGAAGGGGGGAAGGCGAGAGGGCAGCTCTTCCTCCCTCCTTCCTTCCAGCAGCAGCAGCAGCAGCAAGGGCAACAATAGCAGCAGAGTAGTAGAAGTGGCAGCAGGGCGGCAGCTGGGACAACAGTGGCAGCAGGAGCAAGGGTATAGCAGTGTAGTAGAAGTAGCAGCAGAGAAGTAGAAGGGGTTACAGAGGCGGCAGCAGCAACAAGAGTTACAGTGGCGGCAGCAGCAGGGGCAACAAGCAGCAGCAAGTGACAGCACAATAGTAGAAGGGGTCACAGTGGCAGCAGCAGCAGGAGGATCAAGGGTATAGCAGAGTAGTAGAAGTGACAGCAGAGCAGCAGCAGGAGGATCAAGGGTATAGCAGAGTAGTAGAAGTGACAGCAGAGCAGCAGCAGGAGCAAGTGACAGCAGAGAAGTAGAAGGGGTCACAGTGGCGGCAGCAGCAGTGGCAGGGGCTGCAGGGAGGATGGTGTGGCTGCAGCTGGTGCTGCTGCTGGGGCTGCTGTGGATGTTCATGGGGACCCTGGCAGGACCCCTGGAGCTGACGGTGCTGCACACCAACGACGTGCACGCGCGTGTGGATCAGACCAGCAGGGACTCCGGCAAGTGCACCTCCACAGCGGCCGCCACGGGGTGCTACGGAGGGGTTGCGCGCAGGCACACCCTGGTGCAGCGCATCCGAGCCACCCACCGGAACGTGCTGCTGCTGGACGCCGGAGACCAGTACCAGGGCACCGTCTGGTTCAGCTACTTCAAGGGCGCGGAGGCAGCCCGCTTCATGAACCGCCTGGGCTACGATGCCATGGTCAGTCCACTCAGGGAGGCACTGGGAGGACTGGGAAGGGAGGGGACGGACAACAGGGTGGAGGACACACACCTGGGCTTCCTTCTGAGTAGGGTTGTGAGTGACATGCAGAGGCAGAGAAAGTTGGGGGTAGAAACTCCATCAACTCTCATGGGACTGACTTCTGAGTAGATGTGCAGAGGGTTGTGACATGCACAGAAAGAGAAAATTGGGGGTAGAAACTCCATGAGATCCAATGGGACTCACTTCTGAGTAGACATTAGCTTGTCACATGCATAGAGACAAATTTGGGGGTAGAAACTCCATGAGATCCAGTGGGACTCACTTCTGAGTAGACATGCATAGGCTTTTGATGTGCTTAAGAAATTTGGGGGGTATAAACAAATTTGGGGTTATAAATGGTGTATCTGCCCCCCCACCATGGATATTGATGATGGCAGTGCCTTTATTTCATCTGCCCTTAAGAATACAATCAGACAAGTTCATTAAAAGCTCGCCAGAACTGAGCCAGACAGCCAAAAGTTTAGAAGTACTGTAAAGCAAGGCTACTAAACATGGGAATGAGCTGTGGGTGGCGCAAGCGGTTAAGACGCTGTGCCTGTTAACCAGCAGGCCAGGGTTTGAGATCCGGGTCGGCCCCACAAGACAGGGTGAGCTCCTGTCCTTAGTCCAGCTCTGCGACGCAGCTGGATCCAATCGTATTGGCTCTGCCTTTCCATTGGACTAATTCAGTGGCATGGAGAGGGGGGATTTGCTGCTTGGGTAACAGCCTATCCTCCATAACAATCCAACCAGTGATGGGCTCCAGCAGGTTCGCACCTACTCTATAGAACCGGTTCTTAACAAGAGATAGGACATATAAAGTTTAAAAATAGCCATTTAAAAGTGGCTGCCAGATGGGCAGAGAACCAGTTCTTAATTTTTTGGAAGCCCATCACTGAATCCAACCCAGGCTTTCGTGCTTCGCATGCAGTGCTGAGCACGATACCACAGTCTTTCCAGACTGACAGAGCCTGCTTGCTTTAAACATGGGACGATGCTGATGGCAGACAGGGAGGGCCTCTAATTTTTATTCCCTGCTTGCCAGAGCATCTATTTGACTGCTGTTCACTACAAAGTGCTGGACCAGAAGGTCTGATCCAGTCATTTTCTTGGTCAGTGATGTGATTCAAAGAAATCAACAACCGGTTCTCTGCCCATCTGGCAGCCACTTTTAAATGGCTATTTTAAAACTTTATATGTCCTGTCTCTTGTTAACAACTGGTTCTGTAGAGTAGGTGCAAATCTGCTGGAGCCCACCACTGATCTTGGTGCATATGAGTGGTGAACAGGACATCACCTCAGACATCCAGTCTCCAATAATAACGTCAAGTTGCCCTCATGCAATCTGAAAATTGTTCATGTGGTTTGGGATACTGCTTCATAGCCCTTCACTGGTATGTCCAAGAACTTGTTTTATTTTATTGAAAAACCCTTTCCTGTAAGGTCAGTTTTGAATTACTCACCATAATATTAAATTTAGGATACAATCTTAAGCAACTTTCTAGCACTGGCATAACTGTGCCAATGGGGCATGTGTTGTATCCTATAGGTAGGGGGCAGTCCTCAAGGTAAGGAAATATTTGCTCCCTCATCTTGGAGTTGCATTGTCCTTATCTTAGTACTAGAAAGTTGGTTAGGACTCTGTCCGTAAAAGCATAATCACTTTCCAACTCCCAACAAGTGTCTGTTTTCAGACTTAACCTGTAACTTGTGGCAGCTCTGGAAAGGGGAGCAGAGCCAATGCCCTAGTGTTCAGTGAGTGATGTTGAGGAGGGAAAAGAGCCCACCAGGGTTGTGGTCAGTGGATAGTTGGGCTCCATCTGGCCAGAGAAAGAGGTACACCCATGCCAGTTGTATGGGCAGGAGAAGTCCAATGGCTGCGGAAGGACCTCAAAGACACAGCACAACTGGAAGGGGGAGGACAATCCGGATAATGAGCAGAAAGGGGAGATAAAAAAAGAATGGGAATGGAAGAGAAAAGATTGGAAGGGTGAAGGGCAGCTCAGCTTGGCATAGCCTATAGAAATCCAACCAGTGATTAGGAGGGGGCTCAGGGAAGAGGAGTCAGAGCCAGCAGGCTTTCCCAGTTGGAGGATGCAGAAGGTCTTGTAAACCCCCTCCCCACTTTCTCTAGTGGTATCAGGCGGACAAGCAAAGGGGGCAGAGGTGCAATATCACCCCTCTCAGCAGGGCAAACTGAGCACAATGTAGATAGAGGAAAGGGTAAGACTAAAGGATCTTCCAAAATTCAAAGCAACAGATGACAAGTATCCCAAAATGGTCATCGTAATAGAAAGTTGAGCGACAACAGATTAGAATGTGCAGAACTCAAAAGCTGAAACCAAAGGAAAAGACCCAGAAAAACCCAACTAACACCTACACAAAAGCTGTATGAAATAAGACTCTTCAGATGATAGCAAAATGTCCTCAAAAAAGGGTCAAGTGAGTTAAATATGAGCTTGGCAGTAGTTAAGTAGAGCTTAATTGGCCAACAGCCTGTTTCAGGCACAATGTGCTCTCGTAGAAGAAGGAACAAGATAGCACAGAGGCCAAGAGCCAGAGCAATGAACCTGGAAATTCCCAGTTTGGATTCCAGTCCACCATGGGCTGAATAGATGACCTCAGGCAAGCTAGATTCTCCTAGCCTCAGCTGCAGTGTGGAGAAAGTAGCATTCACCTTGCCAAGATGCTACAAAGATTGGAACAAGAGAAGACATGAAGGTGAAGTACGGTAATTCAAGCTCTCAGACAGACAATACAGCTAAGTATAACTACTCTATAACTAAAAGCATAAAAGTATACAAGCATAAAAGTATAACTAAAAGCACATAACAGTTTGGGACTAGAGTGTTTGCAGGACTGTCCAGTGGTGGGCTCCGGGGGGGTTCTCACAGGTTCTATATAATCCTTTGCTAATGAGCGCCTGGTTCTGAGAACCGGTTACTATTGGGATATAGAACCTGTTGTTAATTTAGGTTATTAGGACATAGAACCTGTTGTTAATTTATTTGAATCCCATCACTGAGACTATCTTCTTCCATGTGAACCCGCGCAGACATTAACAGCTGATCTAACTTAGCTTCCATGGCCAACTGGGCCAGGGAGGGGATATGCACTGCATTCTGCATGGAAATTTTGCATCTTGGGGGCTTCATTGAATAAGGGAACATTTCTTCCCTTACCCCATGGCAAGCCTCCTCTGCCCAAGTGGGCTTACTTGGAACTGTACTAGCAGTTTTGTTGATACAAGTCTTAAGTGGAATCAAGTAGGTGAATCGGGTTCAAGAAGAGAGATAGGATATCAGCGGAGCTGCAAATGCCAATAACAACCCCTTCCCACCATCTGCACAATACCATCTCTGTCCCTTTCCCACCATGTCTCCAGCTTATTCTACCCAACCCCTGTCCACCTTTTCCCACCCCATTCCCAGTGGCGGGCTCCAGCAGGTTTGCACCTACTCTAAAGAACTGGTTGTTAACAAGAGATAGGACATCTAAAGTTTTAAAATAGCCATTTAAAAGTGTCTGCCAGTTGGGCATAGAACTGGTTGTTAATTTCTTTGAATCACATCACTGTCCACCCCCTAGCATATTTCCTGCCTGCACACAGACCTGACAGTTCTGGGGTACCAGTAGTGGCCTCTGTTGCCCAGCTGTAACTGATCACATGGTGCATCACTTTTTGGCAATGTCCATGAAGTGTGCTATGTCATTAAAAGGTACATGGCAAAGTAGCGGCAGTATAGAATTGAGATATAGGTTAATCATTTGCAACCTAGTTCTGGCTAATCCTACCCTCTTGAGATGAGAGATGTGGCTTCTAAGGAAAAGCCTATTTATGTGATGGTTCAACAGCTGTGGGATTCCCTTTTCCATTCATCATTTCCCTGACTCCAAATATGGGCCAAAGTAATTATTACATGAAACATCCTGGTGTTTTCCTCCTTTCTTTGAAAACAGCATGCTGAGGAAATACAGTCAGGATTGGATTGTGATGGGGTGAAAAATACTAAAGCCCCAGTATCCCTGTTGCAATCCCATGTGATTTCATGGGATAGAAAGTATTCTTTTTCGATAAAAAAGGCATTACACGTTTTGCTTAATATCTTGTTTGACCCTTAGTTGCCACTTTTTTCTTTTTCTCAGAGTTTGTAATATGCAATTGACTTTTAGTTGCTTTCAAAGCATTGACTATAGATTGGTTTATAATTAACTTTCAAATACTACGAATTTATACTCGTATATATCACTTATCTATAGATATCTATGTTTCTATGTCTCACTGTATCTATATATATAGAGATAACACTAGTATAGCAATTACTATTTGCACAACATAACATTAATTGTTCTGTTGTTTTTAATTGTATGTTGTACAACACCTTGATAATATTTTATTGGAAAGTAGGATAGAACATTTTAAATAATAATTTTCTGGGCTATCTGATGCTGCTACAATTAGCATAATGTGATTCTGAAATTCATTTTTTAGTCTCGGCTGTTTTAAACATTAAAGGTAAAGGTGTCCCCCATAGGTTGCCCTGCTTGTTGTGTCTGACTCTAAAGTGCGGTGATCATTCCTGTTTCTAAGTCAAAGAGACAGTGTTGTCCAAAGACACTTCTGTGGTCATGTGGCTGGCATGACTATATGCTGAGGCACACCGGGGTGGTACCTATTTATCTACTTGCGTTTGCATGCTTTCAAACTGCTATGTTGGCAGAATGGCAAAACATTTGTTTTTTTCTATGTAACATCAGGGAAGTGATGGACTTTGGTGTGTACTTCTGTGGAATCCAGCAATTTGGTCCATGGACTGATAACAACAGAATAGGGCTTTTATTGCCCTGACTTTGCTTTACATGCATGGCCTACCTGTTGGAATCTGGAAGAAATCTTCCAATCAACTTCAGTCAAATTGAGCTAGTGAATGAATGTTGAATCACTTCCTAGAATTGTTTTGTGGGATCCTTGAGATAGTATATCTTGGAGACTTCCAGGTGCCACTAGCTGTAGATCTAGAAAGTATACACTCTGATTCAGATGTCCTTGCATGCAGCACTGCTGTATGTGAGGACCATCCTGCTAAAGAAATTATTGGTTCTTTCATTTTTAAAGTGTTAACTATATATGTAAAGAAAGGGGTGCATGGAATAATTCCCACAATTTTTAACAAGTGTTATATTTTATGTACCATGTTTTCATAATTCATTTTCATTTTCTAATTTACAAAGCAAATTAAAACATTGAAAACAAACTGCAATTCATTAAGAGCAATAAACCTGAGACAGCAGTTAGCACTGAGCAAGTGTTTTTGCAAATGTATATTGAATCCTATGACTAAGTGTAGTGAAAAATCCACATTTTTGTCTAATTTATGCTATTTTTCCCTGTTTGGACCCATCTAATCCTGATACAACAGCCACTGTCTGGGATGTTTCCCTGAAAATCTTTGAAAGCAGAGTTTTGGCAGAAAGTCCATAATAGGCAAGCAGAGAAATTGTTCTATGGATTCAGTGACTTCTGACCTCCCAAGGAAGGATAGATTTGTGCCAGTTCACCTCCTGGGATTGGCAAGTGCCAGTTGATTGGTTATCCAAGGCATGTGACCAGGTCAAAGCAGAGCTAGGATGCCCAGTTAGTCATAAACCATCCAACTGGATGAACCTATTGCATCATTAATCCTAGGTTTTTAAGGACATACATGTTTAGGGGAGTTGCTTCAGAAGTAGCTTTTGCTTCATGGTGACTCATCTGCTGACTTTGGAATAATGGCTTTGGAAAAATGTGAGTAATTACAGCAAGGATTTTACACAGGGCACAATCCAGAGTAAGGGCAGCGAGGAGAGCCCTAGCTGGGCTGCCCCAACTATTCCGTATCCTGAAGCAGAGAGTTATGCTGGTTTCAGAGAGTCAGGAAGCCTGGGCTGACCTAACTGCTCCAGACCTGCTGCTAGCATCCTAACTGGGCTGACCTAACTGCTTAGACCTAAATGCTAAGTAGGCATCAAATTAGTGACTCCTGGGGAGGGCTTGCTCCTGAGGAGACCCCATTCAGATCACTGAACAAGGAACAGCTGTGGTGCCTGCCTTATAGGCAAGCCCAGAAGTTCCTGACAACTAGTAATAGCTGCAGCATGAGAATGCAATACAGCAGTACCTCTAGTGGAGGGTGGATGCTTGGAGTGGCCTGCTGTATCCCACAGGTTAGTGGGCTGCCATAGTTGTTCCATATCCTGAGGTTGAGAGGCAGGGGTTGCAGATAGACTGGCCAAGAACTCAGATTTTTTATCAGCACTGCCATTCGTACTCAGGGTTATCATGGACCCCTATGGATCTACTCATTTCTATACCTGCTCCTGTGGTGGTTTAACTCTGAGAAGCTGGAAGAAGGCATTTCTGCCCTGGAAACAGGCTCTGGACACAGTAACTGCTCTGCCCTTGCCCATGCTAAACATGCCCTCAACATGCCTCTCCTGAACTGCCTTTAGACTGCTCCAAGCCTTTTCCAGAGTAACTAGGGTGGAGCATCTTGCAGTCGGGTTAGCCCAGTGACGGATAGGGTAACCCAAGTGCACTCCTGGATTGTGCCCTAAGTTGCTTAAGAGAATAATATATAAATTTGCTACCTCGTGTAATCTCTTATGATAATTTTCCAGTAAATGCTTGTGGTAAGTAACAAACTGAAAAAGAGGTTCAGCAGAAACACAACAGTAGAAACACAACAGGATGCAGAACACACCCTATTTGTAATGTTGCATTGGCACCAAAAAGTTGGATACAGCTACAAATTGGCCACAAAAATACCAGTGCTGTTGATTCACCAACCTCTGTACCTGCCAGAGTGTCCTACTTTTGCATAACAGGGTACAGCTTTCAAGAGAACAACCTTGCATCTAGAGGGGTGGCAACTATAGGGCACAACTGCACAAATCCATATGTTCTTTAAGAACATTTTTTTTTCTGTTCACCTACAATTAACATTGGACATTTAGTTGTATCACATAGGCATTTCTCAAAGCTTTACCACATGATTTCTGTGAAGATAAAAAGGGGTTGAGGAAATTATAGGTCTGGCACTTGGAGCTACTTAAAGGAAAGGAAATTCAAATTGATCATAATTTCAAGAGAGAAGGAGAAGCACTGAAATAAATATTGAAGGCAAAAGCCTACTGGGCTAAGCTTAACCTTCTACACCAAACAGGGATGGCAAATCCACTATTTAGAATTGTGCCTTTTCCTCCTAATATGGCAACTCATAGTCAATCAGTTGGAAGAATGTGGTGTCCAAGAGAAGACAAGATTTATGTGTAAAGAAAATAAGAATTCTTATTTTGTTATGGTGAGATTGGGATTTCATCATGGCTTGTTTTCTGCAGGCCTAACTACTCCTCTGAGCATTACAGCAGAATGTTAGTTTGGGAGTGTGCATGTGCATGTTGGTAGTGTGCACGTCTTCCTTGCTTGCTCTTGGCTTCTTGTCTTGGTGCTGTTTGATCAGTCCAACCACCAAAAGCATTAGTGCAATTTTGTAACATGATTTACTGGTAACTCCAGTTTGTTCTTTGTGAGGCAGGATCACTGTCTTCATTACCTTTTAAGTAAAAAAGCAGGCCTCCGTCAGTCTTGAGAGACTATGGTATCGTGCTTGGCGCTGCATATGCTGCATGCGAAGCACGAAAGCCTGGGTTAGATTGTTATGGAGGATAGGCTGTTACCCAAGCAGCAAATCCCCCCACTTCATGCCACTGAATTAGTCCAATGGAAAGGCAGAGCCAATACAATTGGATCCAGCTGGCGTCGCAGAGCTGGGCTAAGGGCAGAAGCTCACCCTGTCTTGTGGGGCTGACCCGGGTCTCGAACCCTGGCCTGCTGGTTAACAGGCACAGCGTCTTAACCGCTTGTACCACAGCTCTAGCCTTTTAAGTAACTACTATGATTTTAGCTGATGCCATGCCAATTGTTGTTGGCACCATAGATTCAGTGGTGGGCTCCAGCAGGTTCGCACCTACTCTACAGAACCGGTTGTTAATGAGAGACAGGACATATAAAGTTTAAAAATAGCCATTTAAAAGTGGCTGCCAGATGGGCAGAGAACCAGTTGTTAATTTATTTGGAGCCCATCACTGCATAGATTATATCAAGCCAAGCCACCAGCTTCTCTGTCATGATGTGATACAAAGCCTCATCCCCTAGATGACTTCTCTACGGAGAACGTTTGTGAGGTCCTAAGTTGCTGGCCTGACATAAAAGACTTTCCACCTCTGGTGGATGTTTGGATCCTGGAGGGCATTGTGAGGCCAAGCAGGGGAGGTCCCTACCCGTCAGACTGATAACATTTGGACCTTACCCTTCTAGGTTCAGGCAGGACGGGCGCTCTTATGCCCTTCCATGGAAAAGGAGAGAGAGAGGCCAGGATGTAAAAAAGGGGTCTGAAGGAGGGAAAGCGGTGGTAGGCACGAGGAGGGTGGAACGCATTACTGGAGAGAGTGAGGGAGACCTCGCTGTTCCTGTTGGAAGACCTGAAAAGAGAATGAAAAGAACAGTTAGTATTCAATTGTTAGGTGGACACTTACCTGTTACTGTTGATGTACATCCATATGTTGAGATGTGACTATAATGATGGGCTCTGAAGATCTCTCTTGGGTGAAGACTCTGACCTAAAGAGGGAAAAGAAGCGGAATGAACAAATGTACAATCATCAAAATTCTGAAATATATTTATTTATAACTTTTCTTACTTACCTGTGTGGAGCCCTTTTCTGGGCACCTGGAGTCCTGATGGCTGAAGGACAGTACAAGACTGGGAGGACAAGATTCGACAGGACAAGACTGGGAGGATGGGTCTCAGCATGGCACATGACACGTAAACTTTCACTAGATCTTCATTTCCCTATTTGAAGAGTAACATGTAGGAAAATGCACTTGCAAAAAATGTACATTCTGCAGTATCAGAGTCCCTCTGCTTTTTCGCCTTAGAGCTGTGGTTCCCAAACTAGTAGGTTGTTTGGGATGGCCCTTTTCTGGGCAGGGAGGAAGGCAGCAATGTAATCTGTAGCATTACACTGCTGTCAAGGTGGAGTATTTTTTCACCTATCTAAAGAGTTGCCAGTTTGGGAATCCCTGCCGTAAAGAGATGTGGTATGTAGCTTTAAAACTGCTTACGTAGAAGCTACTTAAAGCTAATGGGAAGGGTTCTATAATATTCCTGAGCACTATTATCTGTGTTTCTATCTGAATGTCAACCTTTAAACAGAAAGTATTGTGGAAGCAATAGATAAATTACATTCTCAATTATGAGAGGAAGCTAAAATGTCATCTATTAGTCTACTTTACAACCTACAGATAATCCTGGAATGTGCACAAACTAGAATAGATAATTTATTGTGGAAAACATCTTAGGTAGCATTGTTGCTACTTGTGAAATATTCAGATTTTTATCTACTTTTCTTGGTAATACTTAACATGTGACTCAGCTTCAGCTTTGAACCTTTGGAGAAATAAACCATATCGAGTTTCTAATAGACATTTGTCCATGGATTTGATGTATCCCTTTTAGAATTTTTGGTCTTAGCACTTCAGTTACAATGGTGAAGCTTATAAGAAAATAAGAACATAAGAAGAGCCTCCACTGGATCAGGCCAAAGGCAAATCTAGTTCAGCTTCCTATATCACACAGCAGCCCACCAGATGCTTCAGGGAGCAAATATGACACCTGCATCCATGTGCTTCCCCCCCACCAGCATCTGGCATTTTGAAGTTGTCCACACACCCATCACAGCTCCAACTGATCTGTGCTGCACTGGATGTCGAGGGCGAGTAAAGCAAGCAAGGAACCGTTCTGCTAAGTAGCCAGCCATTGATTGTGTAAGATGCTGAATAGTGAGTATAGAACTAAATTAGGACACATTCAACACACACATTACAGCTGTGCATTTTGGGGATCTTTACATTCATTTCCAGCATGTTGGGACACTTATTTCATATAGGCCTGCAATCCTAATCTCCCTAAGCCATGGCATAAATCCTTTCAGTACTCAAGTCTTGAACTGCTGACCCGCCAATCTTCAGATGGGAAGGCACAGCACCTTTAACCACTAAGCTACTGGGGTGCCCTGTTAACCATAAGTAAACCATAGTTGTACAAAAAAGCAACTGAAGTACAAAAAGATCCTAATTTTTCTGCATATAATAATTGGTCTCTAATAATACATCAACAAGACAGTGAAAAGATAGAGAAGAAAATTTTGATCTTGAAGAGCTGTTAATTTTTTAATTGGCAATCAGTAGAATCATAGAATCAAGTTGGAAGGCACCTAGTAGGTCGTCTAGTCCAACCCCCTGCCTGTAGCAGGAAATCCTCCTGAGGATACTGAGAGTACAGAACCTCTTGCCTCAGATATGTTACTTATCTCTGCATTAGTATTCTTTATGGGTTGAGCAATGTGGTTGCTCAAACAAATTGAAGGATTACAGCACTATCCTATGCATGTCCGTTCAGAAATAAATCCCATGGAGTTCAATGAAACTTACTCCCAGGTATGTACATTGTAGCCTACACCAATAGTTATTAGTTTTAATTGTTACTTGCGTAACGTACTTTGTATTGATTAATGACACTGAATTGCAGTGTGAGTATTGGAGAGATGCTGACATGGCTCTAGTTTGAACGTGTTCTATGAAACTGAAGTATAGTACTGGGTTGATGCATCATCACTGATTAGTACTTGTCAGTGAGAGTAAAGGATAAATCTGGATATAACCTGCTATTCAGGCAGAGCAAGGGCAGTGTAGGGGTTTTGGAGTGGAAGATCCAAGTTTAAATCCATCTAATCCATGAAGCTACCTTGACCCAGTCACTATTTCCCAGCCTGATCTATCTTACAGTGCTTAAGGGCCCAAATCCAAACCAACTTTCCAGCACTGACATAGTGGTAACAGTGGGGCATGTGGTTCATCCTGCAGTTGGGTGCCTGTCAGAGATAAGGGAATATTACCATCATTTTTCCTTACCCCAGAGCTGCAGTGCCCTCAGTGCTGGAAAGTTGGTTAGGATTGCAATCTTTGCAGGCAAAAGAGGAAAGGAACAATGAGCACAATCTTAACAAGGTCTACTCAAAAGTAAACCCCATTGTGTTCGGTGGGTCTTACTCCCAGGAAAGTGTCTTTAGAATTGCAGCCTATGTGTTCATTATCACCTTGGAGAAAGTGCAGTATAAAAATGTGATTAATAAATAAATTCATATACAGAATCGATGAGACTGTGTGTAACAAAACATTCTGTTCTATTTCATGAGTGAGAACTCTTTATGACTCTTGAATATTAGAAATATTTTTTCTTTCCCTTGTTCATTTGTTGTTTTAGGCACTGGGGAACCATGAATTTGATAATGGTGTGGATGGATTAGTAAAACCACTACTTCAGAATGTTAAATTTCCTGTTGTGAGCGCAAACATTATTGCAAAGAACCCATTAGCAAGCAACATCTCAATGTACTTAAAAGCTTATGAAATTCTACAAGTTGGCTCAGAAAAAGTGGGAATTGTTGGCTATACCACAAAGGAAACTCCTGTTCTATCAAATCCAGGTATGCTGTCCTTACATGGTGAATTCAGATGCTATTATTCTTCCCATATTTGGTTCCTCTTCTATTATAAAGATGGTGATATTAGTGCAACAATTACCTCTGTATTAGCATCCTAGACATTGTTCAGAAGATGAATGCGATACAGTTTCAGTCCATCGTGCTTGGAATCAACTTTAGGTAACGAGACATGGATTAAGGATGAAAGGCTCGGGTAGTGCTTGCTTACATATTAGAAAGTGATCAAGTGCAGTAAAGACGGTTCAGAAAAGTCATAGTTAGAAATTCTGAAAAGTCTGTAATAAGAGTTAGATTGAAAATGGGGAAGAGTACCTATTTCAACTTTATACTTTCAAGTACAGGATTTATACTTTGTACCTTTATACCTTTCAAGTATAAGGTTCAACATGATTGCAGTCTGGTAGTTCATTTCTTTCTTGTCTCATTTACTAATCTCCGATTTCTCAACTCAATTTTAGAAGTTCCTATGTTGGTCTGAGTGGAGATTATGGGATGTACAAATATTCTTAATTAACTTTTTAAAGCAGTGGTTCCCAAACTATGGGTTGGGCCTCACTTATGGGTCACAATGTGATTTTTGACAGGTTGCCAAACAATGATGAAAATATCATATAAAAATCAGACACTGCAGCTTCTAATCACCAGGCAGAGTTCAGCTCCTACAGTTTGCAAGCATACGTAAATTCAGGGACATAAGTATTTGAAGGTATATTTCTTTTTATTACTTATAAAAATATTTCTTTTTAGATCTTACTGAATCCCTAACTTCCTAGCTGGAATGGAGTGGCTGGTTGGCCTGCCCAAATCCAGCGCAAGTTTGGGGATGAAAGGTGGCTCAGCTCAGGGCAAGGGCTGCTTCCATTTACCCTGGAGAGAACTGCAGAAGCCCCAATGGATCCACTCTGATCTGTGCCATCTAAAGAGGTGGCACAGATTAGAGCATCCTGGAGCTCGCCTGGTGTGCCTGGGAACTGGATCAGTATCCAGCACAAGTGCCGAATCCTGGCACGACCCCATTCTCTCACTGTCCCCTACAGGTCCACCTGCCACCAGCTGTCGCCCTGCTCTAAAATGCCTTTGCCACCCCTTGCCACACCTTTCTAGACCCCTGCTCCAGTGGAGCTTGAACAGCACAAACTTACTTAGGCTGCAATCCTAAAGACACTTTCCTGGGAGTAAGATCCACTGAACACAATGGGGTTTACTTTTGAGTAGACATGATTAGGATTGTACTCTTAGTGTTGTTACTGCGGAGGCTAGATGCAGCCTCTGTGAGCCAGCATACATTCATGTCCTGGCTGAGCTGTCACTAGAGGAGGCACAAGCATGCTTTATGTCATCATTGACAAGTGTATGGGACCTGCGCTTGCTAGCACAACCTTAGGATTTATATGCCTTGTAAGTAACATGATACAATCATATGGATATAAAAGTTACTCCAGAGCAGTGGCGTAGCTAGGGGGTGCAGCGGGTGGAGTTACACTGGGCTACAAGCTTTAGTGGGCTACAAGCTGAGCTTGACACTAGTGACTAGAATTGTGAGAAACAAGGTATGTATGAATGTTAATACCATCATATTATATATCATTGGAAAGGTAATTTAATGCAGAATGCAAAGAAACAATCTGCAATAGCATATCTATATTCTATCAAAGGTTGTGACTATTTACCCAAAAAATGAAAATACAAAAGCCTATGGAACCAAAAGTGGATTTTTAAATTAAATGTTACCATGATATTCATAGAATCATAGAGTTGGAAGGGACCTAGTAGGTCATCTAGTAATACTGATTGCTCTGAGAACCAATGAGATGTAATACTGATATTGTATGGAACTAATAAGGTGTTTCTATGAATAATCTCTCATATGAATATATATATATATATATATATATATATATATATATATATATATATATATATATATATATATATATATATATATATATAGTACATATATCATAAAACAGTTATCCCATGCTTACTGGATATACAGGCACTTCTAAGTGGTGCTCCTCTTCTATTCAGCAGGGAAAGAATAACCATTCCTCTTTGCCCTGGCACATTTTTCCTAACCAAAAAGGGACAAAATTTTTATTTTTTTACTGAATTACATTTGATTTTGTTGTTGCTGCGGGAGAGAGGGGACAAAATCTTCTTTGACACCAGATAGCAAATAGGTGCTTTAGCTATGCCACTAGCAGAGCAAATGATGGTGAAGTGCTGAGGAAGAAGAGGAGGCAGGTTTTTCTCCAATTTTCTTTTTAAAAAATACCCAGGTACATCATCACTTCCGGTTGTGACATCACTTCTGGGTCTTCATTTTGAGCTTTGCACCAGGCTCATTAGCTACACCACTGCTCCAGAGTAACTCATGAACCAGATAATTAATCTGATAATGGTGACATCCCAGTTTCGTAACTGAAATCAATAAGAACATTAGAATCTTAATACACCTTAGAATCTTAATGTGTTTTTAATTACCGTACACAAGAAATCTTATTTGCCCTTGATCAAAGGGCTTTTGTGGTCTATCACTGGCACTTCATTTACAAATATGCCTTATAACATAATACTGTACTATCGTAAGGAAATAAAAAGTTTCTCCTTATTCAACAAGGGAGAAACAAGGTAAACAAGGTAATTAATCAATTAATCAGATGCTGTAAAGTCTCAATTTCGTAAGTGAAATCAGTAACACCCACTAGAGTTTATCAGTTTCAGTTTCTCAATTTCCATGTTTTGAAATACAATTTTAAGTACAATTTGATACAATTTGAAATACAATTTGAATTTCTCAATTTCCATATTTTGAAATACATTTTGAGGCAATTTCCTTCTGGTCAAAGAGTTTTTGTAGTCTGTCCTTCCTCTAAAGAAAACACAGGAAATTACTTTAGATCAACTTTTCCAAGGAATCCAAGATGTTTGCATGAAGTATTTGCATACACTTCAAGGTGTATCAGTAGCTCTGATGGCACAAATGCAAAACAGGGTTTAAAAAGCTGGATGATTCATGAACTAAAAGGAACCGTCTTCTTAGTTCCATGGCCCTGAGGAAAAGCCATGGCACGGACTACTGTCAGACTGTCCGGCAGTTACCTTGTATTCCTCTTTCCTGTATTATTATCGCAATATAGATAGTGGCTGGTGGCGCGCTTACTCACTCCATCAGAGAAGAGGCACAATAGGATTCCCTTAGCCTTGGCAGCTAAAACAAGGCTAACTCGTTTTGTCCTCAAGATCCACAGGTTTGTGTTAGTGATGCGCCTGACAAGTGTAAGCCATTGTTGCTTCTTTAAAGAGCACTCCTAAATGCATTTCTAGGAGATTAACATCAGTGCCCTGGAGTCGTGGCAGATATTCAGCAGTGCTTAAAGCACGAACTGGAACATCGTGTTGCTCATCAAGTATTATTTATGTTGTTTATCAACAAGTATTTACAATGCTTTACATTTAAACTTTGCATCTCTTGAATTGTTACACTCAAGCTGATTTGGTAGAAAATCTCTTAAAATTCAGTAACCTAGTTCTATAACCTGAACTCTTTTCAAATGTCCTTTATTCAAGTGATTTTAGGCAGTTTGGGAGCTGGCCGAAGCACAGCAGTGCCTTGTTTTCCTGAACAGATATAAAGAGAATGGTGCCTTCATGACTTACCACCTTATGGCACTGTTTTCATTTTCTGATGACAGGTTTCAAAACACTTTATTACATTTACAACCCAATCCTATCTGAACCTTGCATTTGTTCTGGCGGCACAAGGCCCCTTTATAGCAATATATAAGTTAGGCTGCTGTTGTGTGCTTCCAGGTTACAAATGGTGAAGGCGCAGCATAGGTAGTTCTGGTAAGTTGGTGAGGGCAAATTTTGGACATGGGAGGTGGATCTTGTCCAAATCTTGGACATGGTGGATGGAGCACTCTCCATGATCCTGTCCCCTCTTTTCTAACCCAGCTGTCCATTTTCTCTCCCTTAAACTATAGCTGGTATGTGTGCTAGGAAACCCATAGGACACCAGGAGGCGTATGCAGACTTATATATAAAATACACTGCTGAATTTTAGCATTTTAAATGGTCAGTTAGGAGAAGGGGAAAGAGTTCAATAAACACCAAAGAAAGACCAGCTTTTATTATTAAAGATTCAGTGGGTACAGATATTTATTTATTTATTTATTTACTTACTTACTTACTTACTTACTTACTTACTTACCTACCTCTGGAATGCTTCCTAATCACCCCCCCCCCCCCCACACACACACACACCATTGGATGCGGTTCAAGGTCTGTCAACCTGGTTGTAACATCAGTAATGACGGGAGATTGGATTGGACAGTTTAAAAAATAGCAATTTCATACACATTGTCATATAAATATGCCAGTATATGCATAATCAGTAGATTGGCCTTTAAGGTCGGAACTTCTGATAGGAGCCTCTGTTTCCCTGGCATTCCTGTGGAAATCTGCAATTTACTGTATAGGTTAATCAACAAATTACATGCAATTACTCAGGTAACAAACAAATTACTCATGTAACAAACTTTGTTGAAGGCATTTCTGTAGTTGTAATCATCTGTTATGGGCTGGAAAGGGGATCTCATGGTCCCTTATGCTGCTCCTCATTTCTCATGCACAAACTCTATTTATTCTTTCACCCAATTTGATATTCCATATAATCATTGACATCATGGTAAAAATGAATCCAATAGTCCTAAATTCATTTTTAGAAATTCAGCTGACCAAGAGTGTGGGTGTTCTGACAGGGTAAGCAATGTTCATGTGAAATTCTAAACCACAGATGGAAGGATTGGAGATTTACACACAGGTGGTAACACACAGGTGGTAAGGAATAAAGGAAAGTGTGTAATAACTGTTAATGCTCTAAAATCAAAATTGTGCAGAAATAACACTCATTATAGGATTTCCTTTCCATACTTCTTCTGGCTCCTAATTTATTTTGAAATTGTCCTAATTATACATGAAATTATCTTACTACTCCATAATTTCATATGGAACACCAACCTGCACAGTAGATGAATTTGTTTGCTCTGCACTGATAGACTTTTGCCGCTTTCATTAAAAAAGAAAGAACAAGTAGCTGTATAAAGTGCTAGGCTCTCTGAAGACAAAATTAGTGTAGATTAGTGGCTCTAAAACATTTTAACACCAGGAATCACTTTTAAAATGATACTCTGTTTGCATCCTATCTTGCAACCTGCAAGGTGCAATGCACATTTTGACACAAACACCCCGCTTTTGTTTCATTTTAGGGAATCTTTCTTCTCAATCAAGGTCTGCTAGTTTGGAATTAAATTTTCCACTCCCAAATTATTTATTTGAGAAATTATTCATTAAGAAATTGCACAATTGACTAGGTGTGAGCTACACCTATAGCGGTTAAGTAAAGACTATTGTTCTCTAGAAAGACCAAACACGCATAGGATTCTAGCATACATGGGGGAAGAAAGGAATACTATGGGCACAATCCAGAGTCACTACGTAGAGTCCTTGCTCCGGTGTAAGAACAATTTGCTCTGGATTGCAATATGAATTTCCCGTTGGTTTTCACTAGGTAGTGCAGTAACTAAGGGTACACGTAATGTCTCTTTTTTTACCCTACAATGTCGGATTGTAGGGTATGTGTCATATGTGAGTCAAAGCGTTGGACAGGTTGGAGAATGAGACAAACCGATCTGTAGGTCAGCCTCAGTATATTAGGTCAATCTCCCCTTCATTAGGGGGAAAAAAGAAGGTTTCCTCAGAAGAAATTTGCTTGTGCCAATGAAGAAAAAAATGTATTTATGTAGGTATGTATGTGTGCTTAGCAGTTGATTTAAATGCAGAGAGATTTACCAAAAGGGCTAGTAAGGCACCAGCCATTTTAACTAGCTCCTACATAAATTCTTCAGAAAATTACGGTAATGTTTCCTGTAGATGTTCTTATACTGTCTCTGCATTATAATGGGAACTCAGTTTTCTAGTTCCAAGAGCCTAGCTAAGGTGTGAAGGCATTTGGGTCACTGGAGACAGAAGGCTATATCCTATGAAAGTTAGTTGTGATGAAATACAATTGAAATCAGTGAGAGAAGTCTGTTCTGACAAATATGTAAAATCTTATCCAGGCATTGTGGTGGCACAAGATCTGGGCTGCTGCTCTGATATCAGCCACTGATATCAGCCACACTATCAGCCACTGTGATAGTGTGTATAGGGTCACCAGTGCACATGGCTGGTAGTGCCACACATAAGAAAAGAATGCTGAGTCCCTGCCAGAAAAAAATAGATCATTGGAGGGGATGTTCTGGATAAAGATCTGAGCAGGCATTGGACTTGGAGCATGTTGATGGTGGGCCAGGGATGGATACTGATAGCAGTGGCAATAATTTTGTCCACTGGCCCCACATGGCCCCTACTTGGGTTTTGCCAGCAAAACTGTTGATGTGGATCTATTGGAGACCATAGTGTGAGACGGAGACCATGGTACCCTACAGTATCTAGTGCCTGTTGTCACCCAGTGGTGTCAATGCACTCTGGTGCCTGCCAGCTGGTGCCCACCAGTGCCCACCCATGCCCAGGGCCCACAAATATTCTTGAAATTTTACTCCCACAATGGCATGTTCATTCCACTAGTTCCAAATAAATGTGTATAGGATTGTGCTTATTGAGAGCCCATTGAATTATGTGTTGGATATAAATATAAAAAAGATTTTAAAAAAGAACCCAGTTTGCTGTCTGCTTCATTCAACCACTGTCCTTTTGAAACTTTTCCTCAAACTTTAATGAGATATTAATCTATCTATCTATCCTATCCTATAGACACATAGAAATATAGACATCTTGTTTGATTGCTATATTTGGTTGTAGGTTGAAATGCCAAAAAAGAAGTAAAAATAACTATAGAGACAGAAATATTTTCTGCTGCATGAAGCTCCCAAAAACTATAGAGCCAGCAAAATTTATTGGAACAATGTTTTTTTTCCCAAACTTTGAGATTTCTTAATGGGATATCACACAACCTTGGAAAATGTTTTGTGAAAGTACAATAAAATACAAAGATTAATAGATTTTTTTGTTTTTGCTTTCAGGACAGGATTTACTGTTCGAAGATGAAATTGCAGCATTGCAGAGACAAGTGGACAAACTTTCTACATTAGGAGTGAACAAAATCATAGCACTCGGTCATTCTGGTTTTACTGTAGACCAAAGCATTGCTGAAAAAGTGAGAGGTGTGGATGTCGTGGTTGGGGGACATACAAATACATTTCTTTACACAGGTATTATTTCCTCATCAAAAGAGGGGTTCTTGTTACTAATGTAGTTATTTTAGTGAATAAGATTAGTATTTATAATGTGTGGTTAGTGAATCATGTCTCCGTTTCATGACTCCCTTTCAGTTAGGGAGCTCTGCTTGGACTGTAGGCTTTGTATGTTCTTTCTCCATGTCATGTATCTCCAGGTCGTGCCAAATGCTGCAGCCTTCCTTCATGGGAAAGATTCTCTTAATTTTTATGGTTGCCCTTTTCCGTCCTGCAAGAACCTTCTTTAAAATATTAGAATCTACTTTGCATAGTCAGCAGTCTACAGTGTATAATGAACAGTCTTCTAACTGAAGAAATGTTTGTGTGAAATAGTAAGATTTTCAAATATTTACTTGGAAACCTCTTTAAAATGTGTGTTTAATAAAGTGTTCATTTGATTCCAACACATGTATTAAAGAGACTTCCAAGTAAATATTTGAAAATCTTCCTATTTTACACAAACATTTCTTCAATTTGAAGACAGTGCTCATTATACACTGTAGACTGCTGACCCAATTTTAAACTTCTCCCCATTGTGGGAAAGGAGACCTTTGAACACATTTAGAGCCCAATCCTATGCATGTCAACTCAGAAGGAATTCACATTAGAGTCAATAGACTTACTCCCAGGAAAGTGTGAATAGGACTGGATGCAAGTCTGATCCCAAATCGTACATCAAGAACTAGCAGACTCAAGATTTTACCCCACTATTTGCTTTGAATTTTTTTGCTACTATTTTACTCCAGCTGATTTAGCTTCTATTGTACCGATCCAACTGTCAGAGAAACATACCCTACAATCCAGAGTAATTACGGGAGCACACAAAAGACATTTATGTTGACGTAGTTACTGCACCACCTAGTGAAAACCTATGGGAAATTCATATTGCAATCCAGAGCAAATTGTTCTTACGTTGGAGCAAGGACTTCCCATAGTTACTCTGGATTGTGCCCATAGACAAACTTCGTTTGTACAAGCCCTTGGAATGTATAAAACTGAAGGGACAATAAGTAGTAGTTAGGTCTGAGTTCTCTTCTGTTAATCTGTTAAGAAGTATAAAAGATCAGGAAGGTATAATCAGGTTTTCTTGAACATGTAGTTTGTGTGTTCTATTTTTAATACCTAGACTTTGCTTTGATGAATTAAACTGTTGAAGCTTTGACCAGAGTTTCCATTTCTCTTGAGGAAGTGGTTGGCTTTTGGTTTGCATTTATGCAGTCGGATCTTTCTCCAGTTGCCTACGCAGTTGTGACAAAAATGAACTCTCTCTCTCTCTACCCTCTCCCTTTTTTCTAACTTTCTCTGGCATAAACACATGACTGTGAACTCTTAGTCTGCTTCTTATTTATTCCACAAAATGTTTATCTGGCCATTTATTTTCCTTTCCTTTTTAGACTGTGATGAGCAAATTGTCAATATATTTACTCTGTAGGGTGTGGAAGGCTCTCCTAAGCCCCAGGACATGGTGGTGTGTGAATTTCCCCCCATACAGTTCAAATTAGGTTTAGTAGTAATGAGCTTTCTTGGCAAAAATTAGAAAAACTCACTGATTTTTTTTCAAGCATTCTCTCCTTGCTCCTGCTGCCAATGTTTCTATGTCCATGGCACCTTTGCATACACCTTAACTTTTGAGTATGGCTACAGTCCAGAGTAACTATGGGACCATTTATGCTGACGTGGTGACGGTGCCACCTATGGGAAACCTATGGGAAATGCATAGAGCAATCCAGAGCAATCCAGAGTAAAAATGACAATTTGCTCATTTTTAATCCAGAGTAAGTGCCTCTTACATCTTCCCGTAGTTACTCTGGATTGTAGGGTATGTGTCTATAAAGCAACTGGTGCCTGATATGAAGGGTAATTGTGTGTTGGTGCAGAATCGCATTTTCTCTTCTGATCTATGGATTAACCTTTTAAGGGTGATACCATTTGATTTGTAATATGTGATGAACAAATTCATATTCTGAACTAGATGGTTACAAACTTTGGTGATGTGATATAAATGTTCAGGAAGAGCTTCATTTCCTCCAATTGTTCAACATTTAGACCACTAATATGTAGCCTTCTTTCCCCTCCCTTATTTCCAGATAAGGCCCAAATGACTGTCCTTACTTTTGGCACTCATGCCTTCCTATAAATTCCCAGTACATGCATCTGTATGATTGTGATTGCAACCATTATTCTTTGACAATCCAAGCATCCTTCATGCTTCCATGCTTTGTTAAGTGATATCACTTAATTCTTTACCTATCCATTTATGTTAACAATTATATCTTCCATTCCATGCTTTTGATGCTGAAAACTACTTGACCTAATTAAATATTTTCTGAAATTAGTTGAGTAACCATTCTCGTGTACATGTTAAATTTTCCAGCACCATTACAAATGCACTTGGGAGCTCTCCAGAAGTCTAGTTTTGAGACAAGTTTTCAGTGCCAACGTTCACAAAGAATCATTCATGGCAGTGAAACTCTGCTGGCTGGCTGTAGAATTTAAAAAACTAGTGGCAGTTTTGCTGGTGCATCCACCAGTGTCCCGGTAACCCTTTCAGGCAGAGATAATATTTATTGACTTGAATCCTAAGTGAGGCTTTAAAAAGAAAATCTACAACTCTTAATGGAGGAAAAGACTTTTTAAAATTGTTTCTTGTGTGGTGTGTGTTTAATTATAGAGGAGCTGACTTCAGGGACACAGCACGCATGAGGTTAAGCAAACTTTCCTTCTCATTTGGAATTTCCAGCTTAGAGTTCATTGGGTTTCCATCTGAAAACAATAATCTGGGTATCTGGCTTTTCAGGATGTTTTTCTGGCTTTTCATCCAAAGGGCAGCACGGCTGTTCTGCATTTTCCTTAGGAGTTTTCTAGGCAACACTCCTTTGTGTGGCAGCCTCATGTGGTCTTAAATAGCTTCCCTTGAGGATTGTGGGACTCCCTGGAGCAATGGAATATGGCATAGAATGTGTAAATTAATTACAATATCCTCACTGGAAGCTTTTTCCTTGTGCTCTCCTCCTACTTTCAGATATTAAGCAGGTGGGAATGAAAGGAGGACATTTTCGGTGGTGGAATCTTGACTGTCCTCTTCGTTGTTCGCTCTTTAGCACCACATGAAAGTTTTCTTATTCTCTTGGTGATTGCTAACCTTTTATGATCTGTGATCATGATATGATTTGATCTGTAACAGGTTCATTTATTTTTGGCTCATCATTATGTCTTATCTGCTGCCTTTGCTTCTTTTTGGTTTCTCAGTTTTCATTATTTTTATGTTCCATTGTTAACAACCTGGAACAGCACTTATTCATTCCAGGGCACATCTAGTATAACAGAAGCTGAGGAAAGAGGTGCTGCTAGATATTTAGACTTTGAATCCAGAAAAATTTTATTCTTCCCAGCATAGGACAGGCATCGTGAGAAGTTTTGGACTGAAGTCAGGAAACTGTTAACATGTTGAATGATGTATCTATCTATTTAGTATTCTGCAGGTACTTGGAAACAACAAAGACCCATCCATTTGCTTTTCTGTTTTTACAGGCACTCCACCTTCAAATGACATTCCAGCTGGCAAATATCCATTCATGGTACAGTCAGTTGATGGCCGCCAAGTGCCTGTTGTTCAAGCTTATGCTTTCGGAAAATATCTTGGTTATTTGAACGTTTCATTTGATGAACATGGAAATGTAATTAGTTCATCTGGAAACCCTATTCTGCTGGACAGCAGCATCCCTGAAGGTATAGTAAATTGATTTGAAATGCATTGCCAGTAGATTCTATCATTATATTCCTTAAAAGTAGGTTTTAAAAAATATTTATCAATGATGTAGCTCATGAAGATATTCTGACTATACTTTATTTTGACAAACTTGGAATACAACTTCATTGTGATTTATGACTGAGAGTCCATTTGGCCAGTGCAAGTCCCTTGTGCCAGCCAAGGAGTGTCACCAAAGTGACACTCTGGTCACTTTTAAAGCACTTTTGCACCACTTATCAGGGAGATAGCAATGCATGGATTGGTCTTCTCAATTATAAAAACAGTTCTATGTCTGAATGTCTGACATGAGATGATGGAGTTGCTGTTCAAGAAACAGCAGTCTAAAGTCTTCTGTTCCGTTCCATCCTGCTGCTGTTTTTTCATTGTTCTGTTCTTCTTTCAGGGGTACATGGAGCTAACTGTAAAACAATTTGCATTCTAAACATCATAAGATGAAAGTCCTCAGTCTATTATTTTGCCCCATTAACATTTTTCTGGCATTTTTGCTGGGTTTGTTCTGTTCTGTTCTGTTTTTGTGGGAATTTCTGTTGAAAGAATTTTGATGCAAAGAACATTGAACCAACAATGTTCAGTGAATAGAGTGGGTGGACCATTATCCATGATCATCAATAATTTTTCTCTTGGATGTCCTCATACACGCCTGGGGCAAGGTGTTGCCTGGGGCAATCCTCCATTTGGTCCATAATAATTTTCTGTAGCAAGGGGAGGCAAGGGTTTTTTCCCACCCTAACCCTCCCCCCCTCCAAGATGATGTGGCCCTTCTGCCAAAAAGTTTGCATACCCCTGATCTACCTAAACTGCTTTTTACTATGTCATACTTTTGTTGTAGATCCAGCTGTCAAAGCTGAAGTTGACCAGTTGAAAGTCGAATTACATAATTTTTCTTCCCAGGAGATAGGGAAAACTATTGTTTATCTAAATGGTACAACTGAGGCATGTCGTTTTCAGGAGTGCAACATGGGAAATTTGATTTGTGATGCTGTGGTAAGCAAAAATCTGGCTTGCAGATATAAACCAAACACTTTCCCTGAGTGAGCACAAGTTCCTTTTGCAGCTGTGCTGGAGCCCAAGTATTGTGAATGTGCCATAAAGCACATACATGGCTAATTGGAAGAGTACTGTTCTTGTTCTGGCCTGACTGTGCTGGACCTATGCCTGCAAGATCGAAGTTTAAGCCAAGCCTGGGCATGCCAGCAGCAGGATTGAGAAGGTGGCCGGAGGGTGTGATGGAGGTGGGAAGGAAGTGCTTTGGGTGTGGTTGGCTGGGAAGGTAGATCAGGCCCAGGAAGAGGGTTGGATTAGCCTTAGTACCACTGCCTGGATCCAAAACAACATCCCAGTGTTATACTTCTTGAACATGTGCTTGTGATTTCATGGGCACAGGTCCAACTAGCTACATACAGCTGGCTGGCACACAGCATGGGGCAAGGGAATAAAATCCCCTTATTTAGGTTGCACTTCAGCCCAAATTGTCTCTGTGCTGGATTTAATGCAAGTGACTCAGCCTAATTTAGGACAAGAACAAGTTAGGACAGTTTCCTTAGAGTCAGACAGTGTTTGCATAGTTCTCAAAAGAACAATGAATAGGGTGCCATATTGAAAGGGTTCATTGCCTAGATCAGGGGTCTCCAAAACCCTAGCCCTGGGGCCATATGCAGTCCTCGGCAAGCCTCAAGATCCCTCTATCCAGTGCCTAGGCAAGCCCTGTAATCCTCTCCAATACATTCTTATATATAAATTTATGTAAAATTATTATTTATTATGTAAATTTAAATTTATGTAAATTTATTCAAATTTGAAAGGTAAAATAGTTTTTTTGGCCCCTGACACAGTGTCAGAGAGATGATGTGGCTCTCCTTCCAAAAAATTTGGAGACCGCTGGCCTAGATCAAACAAGTGCATAGTTTACAATCGTATAAAGAAACAGACAGACCTATCTTCAAGATAAATTTTATCTTCAAGATGTCCTTTTGGAATGATGATACTTCCATGCAGCACTCCACAACGGATTAAAATGGAAGTGCATGGGATTGCCCAGCACTTAATATGGCGGTATAGCCTGCATTCCATTATAGTGGCTGATGTACCAGTTGACTGGGCCTTGCTCTGACAGAGCACAAGTTCCATCAGTTATAATAAGAAGGGTTATCATCTGTTACAGTTACAAATCGTTTTGTGACTTTATCACAAAATAGATCAATATACTTACAAGTCAATAAATTACAATTTCAATTTGTATTTGTATATGCATGAGATTTATTACTAGATAATTGTCAAAATATCTTCTTACTGTCTTCTTCAAAGTGGTGGTCAGGATCTCCTGGGGGGGGGGTCATGACCATTTCAGGGGGGTCGTGAAAAGGGTGCAGCCATCTTGAAATCTGGCACCGAGCACCTTTAATGTCACTTCCAGCCATGACATCACTTCTGGGGGTCCCAGAGAGATTGTCATTCTCAGAAGGGGTTCCCAGGCTGAAATGCTCAAGTACCACTGCCTTAGGTGATTTTTTTCTAGGTTGGCTTGGTATACTTTGGAACTTAGATAAAGCAAATGACTGAAAAAGTGAAAAAAAATTCTTTATTCATCTTTTAGGTGTACAATAACCTAAGACATCCAGATGATGATCAGTGGAATCATGTTTCCATGTGCATCTTAAATGGTGGTGGAATAAGAGCACCCATTGATGAACGAGCCAGTAACGGTATGTATAATCTTAGAACAATTTTGAGGCAATGCTTGTTTAATCAGTGATATGCAGTGAGGTCCAGGCTCAAGGAGGCAATATATACATTCACTCTTCCCCCTCTAAATTAAGCGCAGCCTCTGAAATACTGATTTTTTAAAAGAATTTCACCTCTTTGCTGCCCACTCAGAGCTAGGGATAGCTTAGCACAGGCTCCCCGAAGCAACCAAAAATCTGCTGCTCTGGATGTTATACTGCTTATTTCATGACTTTTTTTAACAGAAGAGAAGCAACTAGAGCCTTCCCAGAGCTTGCTGATCCTGTTTTTTTTTCAAATTGAAATCCAGTGCCAAACTTTTTTGAAAAAATTGGGAAGATACCCTTTATTACAGCTTAACTTCTTGGATGCATCTCTTCCTGCCTTGGTGACACTGTCTAACCACCTCATCCTCTGCTATCCACTTCTTCTTTTGCCTTCAGTTTTTCCCAGCAACAGGCTCTTTTCTAAAGAGTACTCCTTTCTCATGATGTGGCCCAAATATTTGAGGTTGAGCTTCAGTATTTGTCCTTCCAGTGAAGAGTCAGGGTTGATTTCCTACAGAATGGACTGATTTGATCTCTTTGAAATCCAAGGAACTCTCAAGCATCTTCTCCAGCACCATAATTCAAAGGCATCTACCCTTTGGTGGTCAGCCTTCTTTATAGTCCTACTCAGTGGTGGGCTTCAGAGGGTTCTCACAGGTTCTATAGAACCATTTCCTAATGAGCGCCTCATTCTGAGAACCGGCTTCTAATGGGACATAGAACCTGTTGTTAATTTAGGTTATTAGGACATAGAATCTGTTGTTAATTTATTTGAATCCCACCACAGGTCCTACTCTCACAGCCATACATTACCACAGGGAAAACTATAGCTTTAACTAGATAGATCTTTGTCAGCAAGGTGACATCTCAACTTTTAATTAAGTTGTAGAGCTCTGTCATAGCTTTCCTCTCCAGAATCAGCCATCTTTTGATTTCTTGGCTGGAATCACTGTCTACAGTGATCTTAGAGCATCCCACAATAAACTCTGTCACAACTTCTATTTCTTCCCCTTCTATTTGCCATGAATTGATGGGACCAGATCTTAGGTTTTTTAATGGTTAGTTTTAAGCCACATTTTGCACTTTCTTCTTTCACCCTCATCAAGAGGTTCCTTAGTTCCTCCTCAGTTTCTGCCATTAGAGTGGTATCGTCTGTAAATCTGAGGGTATTGATATTTCTCCCAGCAATCTTAATTCTGGCTTCTGATTCATCCAGCCCAGTAGTCTCAGCTGTAAAATTGTGGTTTTTCAAAGGCTGAACTGTGATTTGAAGTTTACTCTTTCTCTCCAAGCCACTATTCTGTCCACTGCGGTATGCTGTACTACAGCAAAGAGACTACAGCTGCACTCTTAACCACACTTTCCTCAGAGAAAGCCCCATCAAACACCATGGGACTTACTTCTGAGTAGACATGCATACGATTGCACCCTTAAAACACATTATAAAAATGCAACTTTTTACTCCAGGAATTATTACTTTGGAAGAATTACTCTCTGTATTGCCTTTTGGAGGTACTTTCGATTTGCTACAAATCAAAGGCTCAACTCTGAAAGAAGCATTTGAGCACAGTGTTCACAGATATGGAAAAGGGACAGGTGAATTTTTACAAGTCTCAGGTAAGTTACCTATCTACATAACTAGTACAAAGTCCAGAAGAAACTGCCTCATTGCTTATCTTCTACAGTTTTAAAAACTGTTTTTAAATCAGTAGCATTACATCACACTACAGGTGAGTTTTTCCTCTTCTATGTAAAGTGAGATCCAATTTACAGATGGTGGTCAGAAGAGGGTGCAGTTCAAGGAAGAGGTTTTTTGTGCTGGAAGCAGCATGGAAAGTAGTATAGCCAGAAAGAAGCATGGTTAAGAACAGCAAGCACTGAAACTCCCTATGTTGGCTTTTCTCCAGACATTGTTGAGCCATTCAGGGCAGGGCTTGAATGGGCAGACATTCAGTGAGCCACAGTGTGTTACCATTTCTGCTTTGAATGGCTCCAACTGTGACTCAGAAGTCACTTACAAAGGGAGTTGCAGTACCTGCTGTACTTACTATGCCATCACACTTTAGGCAAGGCTATTGATGGAAATCCAGGTTTCTGTGTGCTTCCAAATTGAGAGTTGCTCTCTCTTTCTCTCACAGAGACACACAGGTTGATAATAGATTACTTGCAGAGTAACTATATCTGTTGTGCATGTGTGGCTGGATTTGTTTTAATATTTTTCTATTTGCATAATCCCTTCATTCTGCCTACTTCAAACAGGAACAGGAATTTAGGTGTACTCCTACTCTCAAAACAAGGTTTTAAAACAAGATTTAAAACAGCCCAACAGGATTAAAGTTATCCCATGCCCTATGCCCTAGTTTGTCAGTTCTGCCAGAAAGAACTGGCATGCCTGACAAATAGGACAATATACAATGCATTGCAAAGCAAACTTTAACAAGCACAGAGAGATAAAAAATACCAATAGAGAACTTAAAAGATAAACCCTACAATCCAGAGTAACTGTGGGAGGACTTAAGAGACATTTAGGTCGACGTTGTTACAGCACCACCTAGTGAAAACCTATGGGTTATTCATATTGCAATCCAGAGTAAATTGTTCTTAAATCGGAGCAAGGACTCCCCGTAGTTACTCTAGATTGCACCCAAAATTGTTTTTCGCTCCTTCACAAAATTGTTCAAACAATTTTAAGCCTGTGATTTTTCAACCAGTGTGCTATGGTATACTGGTGTACCATGGATGGTCCTCAGGTATACCACATGTCATTTATTAGAAGTGCAGTTGGTAAATTTTACCTGCTCCTGGCAACATGATGTGCCTCATCAGTGATCAAAGATCAATGGTGTGCCGAAACAATTTTAGCACTTTGTCAGACTGCTGCGAGATGGAAAAGGTTGAAAATCACTGACTCAAGCAAACCTTGGAATATAAAGAGGAACTCGTTACAGAGTTGTACATATCTTTAACATTTCCTTCTGCAAGTAAAAACAATACCCATGCTCCGGCATACATGCTCTTGAGATTCCTGCAACTCCAAGGAGCACTGCAGAAAAAGACAACTTTAGGAGTGACATCCCAGTGTGCCAATTATGAACAAGTGCTTTTTTGTTCATAATCCACACTAGTAATGCTCATGTTCATTGGCTTTCAGTCACATTTCAGATGTGTTTAGACATGAGAAACCAGTATTTGATATGTAATGTTCCTTTTCAAATCTGTTTCTTAATAGGCATAAAAGTTGTGTATGACGTCTCTCGTAATCCAGGATGCAGAGTGATCTGTATAGACGTTTTGTGCACAGAGTGTAGAGTACCAGTATATGTGCCACTCCAAGAAGAAAAGACATACAAAGTTCTTTTACCATCATTTCTTGCTGGGGGAGGAGATGGATATTACATGCTAAAAGGAAGCTCAAACAATCATAGCAGTGGTAAGTACAAAGTATCTCTAACCATCTGTTTATAGCAATTTGTATGTATATCAGAATGAACATCCCATAAGAGACTAATCACTAGTGGCAGTGGAGTCCTTAGCTAATATACAAGTTCCCATTTTCTGTGGCATCATATTTAAACTGCAACATTTTCATTTATCCTATAGGCTTTGGAAAGTGCAAAAAAATGCGAACTCTCCTCAGTGGTCGTGTAATGGGCAGAAATGCTCTCACTTTGCATAGTCAGCATCAATCTATCAAATGTTTGGTAATGTCTATGGCTTGGTAAAGGTTGATGGCATATAAACTATGTTGCTTTTTTCAAGGTCTGGGAGCAGAGCTGTTGGCTCTTTCTGAAACAACGGGTAATCCCGGGAGATTGTTCTCCCAAGAGTCTGCTGGGTAGAATAATTTTAGCCTTGTGGGATTTGTGATAGTGTATAATCAGCCTGCTATCTGTCCCATATGATGCAGTTCTATGAACATGGAAAGGACAAATTTAACATTCAATACGTACAGAACTATTTCATCCTCTAAAAGGCAACATTTTGAAATAATACAGAATGACTGCAAAATTTCTGGCACTTACCACACAATCCAGAGTAACTACAAGAGCACGTAAGAGACATTACATGCACCCATAGTTACAGCACCTCCTAGTAAAAACCTATGGGAAATTCATCTTGCAATCCAATTGTACTTACACCGGAGCAAGGAGCCCCCATAGTTACTCTGGATTGTGTCCTTAGTGACTAATAGCAAACAAGTCAGCTTTAGGACAATATAGTGATAAACTATAGACTGAAAAATATCAAGGATGGAGCCCATCCATGAACAATTTCTTTGTCTGCCCCTCTAAGGAGAGTGTCTATCAAGTTGTTTGGTGCTCCAGCTAGACAAGTGGCAGTAGGGATTATGTTAAATCGAACGCGTCAATCCCATCTTGTAGATGCCAAGGAACAAAGGGTTGTGTTACCTTGTTTTTATAGGATGTGGCTACTACACTGTTTCTCTATCTGTGTTATGTGATGCTTCCAAATGGTAGGAAAGATCTTAGCTTTCTGAAGATGGCCAACCACTCTAAGAAACTTGATGTAAGCCCCACTGGTTTCAAAGGACTTAGGGAGCTTCCTGTCCCTGTACTTTTTACACAGGCCTACAAAAATACTTTTCTTAGGTGTCAAGGATGTTTCAGTGAATTTAGGATATTTGGGGGATGCTAAATTAAGAAATGGCATATGTTTTGCCCAACTGGCTCTTGTTTGGGAAGTATGGGAAATAGCCCCCATTAAATACCAATTCAAGCAATATACCAATTCAAGCACTCTTCTCATGACTACACTGAGAGGCTTCCTCATGAGGAAGCTTCTAGAATCAGCCAATAAGGTGGCTATGCATACAAGAGACAACGGGACATAGTTGATGCCATTTTTGGAGTAAGTACCCAAAAGTACTCAAAAATAGGTCTAACTTTAAGACAACAAAATATATGTATTATTTTTTCTCCATGGTCAGTCAAAATTAAAAGGTACCCCTTGAAAAGACTGGTGTTTGTAGGGAGGGTAATGGGAGGAGAAAAGTCTGCCATTTCTATTGTTTGTGAGCTTCCCAGAAGCAAGAGGAGGGTGGGCTGGACCAGATGGACCTCTGGCCTTAATCTGGCAGGACGTCTCTGTGTTCTTTTATGCTGACAGCTCATTTAAAACAACCAGAATTCTTTTAAATAGTTCTGATACAAACAGGTTCTGCCTGGACTAGTTCCACATGCATCTGCAATACCATAAATCCTGTCAGGATAGAGCCTTCTTAGGCAGCTTCAACATAGCAGCCTTATGCTCACACCTAGGCTTGCTACCTCCCATATAAATCTGATGCGGGGTAGAAGCTGCTTGAGTGACAAACATTAAGGAGTTCTATCCAGGTCACAGCCTTATCATCCATGCTTAAACTTGAAATGATGGAATCTCTATTGAGATGAAAGCTGTAAAAAGAACACAATGATTCAGGAAGTTTGCACTGATATGTCGGCTTATGCTTTCCATATATCATAACGCCAGATCTCTTCTCAGCATCAAAGCAGTTCTAATTTTAGCAGAAATCCTTGACTTCATGCTTTACACATGAACCAGGTTGCCAGAATTTCTTAGGGCTGAGCACATTTACACAGCCTTAATTCAGAAATCCAATGAATGCCTGCATCTCAGCTTCCTGGATTATTTATTTATTAGATTTGTATTCCACCTTTCTCCCTAAAGGGCACCCAAGGCGGTTAATTCTATTGTCAGCCAAATTCTAAATAACCCCCCCTACGCTGGTACTACAGTAGCACCAACATGGTACCCACTGGATCAGTAGAACAGGTGACGTAAAAAGAACACAGTTTCAACAGAGTTCAAAAACAAGTGGGGCCAGAGTTACTAAAAATTTTACTTTTTGTAATTGAATGGGTATAGTAGAGCATGACAGTATTTTAACTATGTGTAGAAGACAATACACATTTGGAACTAAATGTGAAGCTAAACGAACACTCTTCAGATGTTCTAAGGCTCAGGAGTTCTAAGGCTTCTTCCCAGGGATAGATTATTGGAAGAGAGATGACGAATACAGAAAATACTTTTCTTGGTAAAATACTTACCAGCTGTGCCCAGAATATTTTCAACATTTACTTCTCCCCTCCCCCCCCCCCAAAAAAAAACACACGATATGACAGTGGTACAGAAACTGGTGGGTCATGACACCCTAGTTCAAGTGAAAGTCCCTCACACCCTTTAAGTAGTGGGGGAAGTGGGAAAGCAGCAGCATGATCTCCAGGAGGGCACCCTTAATTTACCAGAGGTTTTTAAAACTTACCAGAGGTTCTGTCAAAAGTATGGAGAGTGTGGAGAGCCCTGACATTCCGCTTTAATATGATTGCAACTTTCATTCTTTTCAAGATGTGGGGGACCCTGTAAGAGCTGTGAAGAGCTCCTCACACCACCCAGGACCTCCAGTAATATAGCTTCCCCATTCTTCTCTGATCCTGAGGATTGAGTCACTGCCCCAACCCTTGAGCTGCAAAGACTTAGGGAGTAAAACTACCCAAAAGTTTGAGAACCTTCGGTATAGTAATCCATTTCAATAAGCAGGTGTATAGTATGCAGTTGGCAAGACACTGAATTTTTGTACTATGATTTTTTAACCATGATATTTAAACATTTTTTTCCAAACAGGTGATCTTGATGTTGCAGTTGTTTCCAACTATATCAATAGAATGGGAAGGGTATTTCCAGCAGTTGAAGGTCGTGTGAAGTTTTCTGCTGGAATTGTATTCCAAGGACATCTTCCTTTGCTTTATGGATTATTGGTTATAGTACTATATGCCTTTCTATAACTTTTGCACTCGATCTATGGCCACACAGGAATTTTTCCACATTCTAAGCAACACAATCTGAGGCTTCAACTGATTCAAAACTCGACTGAAGCCACTGAATAAATTCCTTGTACGGGTGGTGTTGCTGCAAAGGGCATGATAATGTTGATTAGGTTTAATGTATATATAATGCTTGTACCATAATGTGTATAATTGGGGTATGTTCAGTTTATCACTTTGATTTCTAAAAAGTTAAAGCAAACCTAAAACATGATAAGATCTTCTCTCCACCACCCAGGAGTGGGCATTACACAAGTCTTATTTAGGGAAGTGTGGTGATGATCCCAATATATGCATGCATTATGCTGCCTGTCTCGGTGCTTTCTGCAAGAGAGGGAATGAACTCTCCTATTCAAAGATCTAAGTGGACAAGTGTGCCACCAGTTTCATCCATATAAGGGCAAGAAATCAAAAGAATCTTTGGATGGTTTGTGATCAACTATTATTTCTCACTGCATCTATTAAATAGGGGCCCTTTTAACTAGGGAAATGAATGCAGAAGATTGAGATGTTGTATATATAGGTCCAACCTTGTTCTAAAAGGGTTTTTTAATATACAGACATGTCTTAGCATGAATGGCCACCGCAAATGAGAAGCAACATGCTGATCTCCTGAGAAGGGAGAAAAATGCATCCCTTTAAAATCAGTTTAAAAATTGCTTTTCTTCCCTAGAGAAGCTACATGCACATATTCATTCATCAGCTGAGCCAGACAAAGGCAGGGGGTCTTTGCATTTCTAACTGTCAACTGCCTCAGTTTTAAAACTGTTTTTAAACAATTGTAAAGGGACCAGTGGTGGGCAGATGCCGGTTTGGGCCTACTCGGCCGAACCGGATCTTCCCATGTGGCGACCGCTGGCGAACCGGCCAGAGCCGCGGCTTTCACGTCTCCTGAAGCGGGGTTTCAAGAGACGCTAGTGCACTGTATCGCCCGAAGCCGCGCTTCAGGAGACGCGCCTGCGTCCAGCTTGACACAGGCGCACTGAGCCTCCCTTGCAGTGCAGCGTGGTGGGGGCGCACCCCTCACCCCTCCCCCTGACCCCAGCCCTGCCCCCTGACCCCGGGCCCACCCCCAACTTCCGGCGAACCGGATCTTGGGGCTCGGTGGGCCCATCACTAAAAGGGACACACTTTATTTTTTAACTGCTTTTCTTTAACACATTTTTGGTATCCACAGGGAGTCACAGAATCGAACTCCTGTGGATTTTGAGGCAGGACCTTATTCCATTAGGAGCAATAAAACTGAAAGTGAATCTATTAAACTTTTTAAAATCCACTGATAATGACCGTTTGGAATAGTGTACACCAACACTCAAAAAGGAGTATCTCCTGTTTGAGCCCAATGTTATTTCAAGCTATATCACTCTTTTACAAAAAGTTATTCCATCAGTACATTTCATCACCATTATGAAAAAGTAGCAGAGAAGAAAAGTAGTCAATAGAACTAGGCAAAAATGATTATGTATATAGATTTCTTGGTGCATCCAGTCTGGTATGAATTATATTTGAGGGAACCATTTCCAAGCAGAATACTTTTGGGCTGCAAAAAAGTGATGTAGCATTTTAAAAAGTTCACAGATTTATGTTAAAATCTAAATATGAACCTTATACTTCCGTTTCAAGCACTGAGCAGGTGTTCTAGTAACATAAGCAGCTTGGGAATTTTCAGCAGGAAAACAGCATGGTGGAAAAGTGCTACCATCTCCTTGTGGGTTATGGTCCCAAGGAGAATCTCAACTGTTGTGAATTTAAGAAGACACTTCTGGTAATAATTACATATAATATTAAGGCATGTGTAGTTTGGCTCTTCGTAACAAGTCGACATGAACTGGTTTTACAGCTTTGGCCCTTTCACAAGGCACTTGAATAGTTGACAGAAGGCATAATACTATATTCATGTTTCTACACTCATGTTTTTGTAGGAAAAAGTATTCTGAGGAGATAAAAACAGACAATGCAGTCTTACTGAAATTCAGTCAATAATAAACTTTAATTTTTGAGTAAAGAGGTTTTCTAAAGTTCATTATATTTACAAGCAAATATACAACATAAACACCTATCAAATAAATTAGTACATAGCAGCCTTCTATGAATCAGGTTAAATTGATTTCCTGATGTTTACAACCATGATGATACAGAGGAAACATCCTTTGGAACCTGCAAAGGAAAAAGACTTCAAGTTGAATCAGTTCTTTCATTTATAAACACTCTTGAGTCAGGGATAAATCCAGAAAAGGATTGAGGGTTCCAAAATTTAGCACTCTGATCAATTAAAGTGAGAATTACTATTGCCTTTGGACAGTAAGTAAGTTCCAACTTATTTGGAGTATCTCTAAGCTAGGTGACAGAGAAGCAGAACTCCAGATGAAATCTGGCAGAAGTGCAAAGTATTTGGTTTATGCACAATCTTCACTAATTTCAGTGATAAGGGGCACAATCCACCAGAAATGTCTGTATAAACCCTATTGAAATTGGTGGCAGACACGAATGAGCTTATGTACAGGGTTCTATTTAATTTCTGTGGAGTTTTGCAGAACTGGTGAACATTGCCTTATTTTGACTGTAATCACAGCCATAGTAGAAAAGTGAAAATATCAGCTTGCTATTTTGTCAAGTGCAAAACTTTCAATTTGTATCAGAACTGTGTAAAACGAGGATCGAACACACATTTGCAAGTATCACAAAGCTGTTATATACATTATATAATATAGGCTCAGAATATTCTGTGCAAATTTGGATCGGAAGTACTGGTAAAAGGTAGTGAAAAAATATCTAAATCAAAGGCATTCTTTCATGAAAGGCAAGTAAAAACAGGACAGGATTTTTAAAAAGGCATTGGAGCATTTGTCTTAAAAAGGTTATCGCTTAAATTGTAAAAAGAATTTGTTTTTGTTGCAGCAGACTAGTGTGTCTTTCCCTTTGCAATTTGCTTCTATCCTCAACAAAATGATGAAGAATTAGAGTCCTTTTGTGAAGGTATCATTAATGAGAAACTATCTAGAGTTTTGGCAACCATTTCATGAAAATAAAAATGGTTGGTACATCTCTTAGTGTGTAACTGGAAATATCTCTAAATCAGAACTGGTGAACATTGCCTTATTTTGACTGTAATCACAGCCATAGTAGAAAAGTGAAATAATTACATTTCAAGTGATTGCTCCAAAAAGAGCAGAGTAAAATATTTAGTCACTCAAGAATGGAGCTACAATGAATAAGAAAACTCAAAAATTAGAATTTGCTTTATAAATTTTATTAATGTTTCCGTTTGCAGAGTAAGAACAGGGGTTTAATACTAAGACATACTGGTATTTTATCTTGACCTACCTTATCAAGCTCTGGAAATAGTTCCTGAATGCCAATATCCAGCAAAACATAAGTCAACTAAAATAAAATGCAACAAGAAATTTTATTTCTGAATCTGGTCCTATAGCATATAGCCCCAAACATTTGTGTTTGACAAGCATTCTGAAGCTTATATAAACCATTCAAGCCAAAACATTCATATGCAATTGAATTAAACTGAAACAGCTTGTAAGGTCACAGAACAATAAAAGCCATGATAAGAGCTTTTGTAGTTACATTGGCTTTCAAATTAACCTTTTTTCAGTATTTACGTATAAGTTGAGAGCACTGAAAAAATATGAATTCAGTAAAAGCAGCTGCAGCCAAGGCTAAACTGCTCTGCAACTTATTCTTGGCTCATAATGTAAGAAACATCCAGAGAGGACAAAATGAGCTAGCAGCAACTAGCTCCCTCATCCACTCTGATCTCAAATACCATATTTAGTAATAACATTTCACTAAACATGGTAAGCTTCAAATGCTTCCATCGGTCCATTGGATGGGCATCAAGAACAGAGGTACCAGTTGTTGCCTAACTCTACAACCCAGTTCCACTTCATCTCTCTGAGCCACTTAAGTTCTACGAGCTTCCCATTGTGGTTTATCCAAACTTATATCTAGGTCTAAACCAACATCCCCACTGCTATTTCCAATTCTGTGCAGTTTAATGCTAACTACCCATAAATCTTCTGGCCTTTGATTTGTCATAACAGGCTGGCAGTTGGAACTCTGTGCTCTCTGAATACCTCTGATTGGCTCCCTTATGGCATATTAAGATCATCAAGAAACTGAACTGTTAGTGTACCTATCCTAACAGTGCTTGGCTTAGAAGTGGCAACATGCAATTCATCTTTTTCAATCCTGGCTACAAATAACCAGGTTGTGGACACACGTTTTCAATACATGTGTGGGGTGGGAGAGCCAACACTTGCCACACACAAGGAATATTCTGCATCTCTCTTCTGGCACAGTATGATGGGCTTAAGCCTTCCCTGCTATATAGCGTTCAGCAACAAGATGGGCAGGAAATAAGAAAAGAACTTAAACACCATAAACAGCTTATAAAGTGAATACCTGTTTGTTAAGAACTGGCTGCTGCAGTCCATCAAACAGCAGTCTTATACCTTCATACTTAGCTTCTTCTCCAATACACTTGCCTATCAAATCTAGACAAAATATCAAGAGATACATCATTATGAAAGATTTAACAGACTCAATGGCCAAATCCTCACAGCTTAAGTACCCAATCCTTTGGTTCTACAAAACAGATCTGTTGATGCTTGTTATGTGCAAAGGCCAATTCACACAAAATATTCAGGAAAGGTGAACAGTCTACATATACAATTAGTGTTTGGACTGACAGTAGCTCTTATACTTTGTGTATTATTCTGGAGGTGCATCCTATCACCAAATGCAAGTAACCACATGCCTGAAGTAAACTGACTTTTACTTCAGGCATGTAAAAGTCTGACTTGTGAACTGACAAGTGCCCCGCTCTAGGCGAGAAGGCTTATCACACTCTGCTTAAATGTAATGATTAACAAGTTCTGTCCATGAGCCCTTAATCTTTTCTATTTTAATAATCTGGCTGCTGTGTCACACAGTACAATTTAGATCAGCCCATAAATTTGACAAGAACAAGATGTCTTTGCAACATAGACAAGTTTTTTTCTTTAAATCACTCAAAGTTCAACAAGTTTGAATAAAGTTCAAATTTGTCACAGTGCTTCTCTGACTTTACGTAACATTAGCAAATGAACTGATAAACTACCTTTGAGGTATCATATTCTGTTTATCCATTAAAAGAATAAAAAGTTCAGATTCATTGTCAGCTTTAAGGAAAAAACTACTGAAGAGGGGGAAAGTGAGCAGGTTGCAGAGAAAGCCATATTTTCACATCTAAAACACAACATCAAAGTATGTTCAAGATAGGGTATGTACTGTATAAAAAAGTGTATCAATAAGGCCACGCAACATGACAATGCTTCCAGCATTCCACAGCAGTAGGATGTCAGGGGGTGCAAAAGAAGTGTGCTCCAGGCAGATGGACTGCAGTCATGGAGGGGATACCAAAACCAGGAGAGAAAGGTTTCGTTTAGAAGCAGATATTAGAGTTCCTCCAACTGAGCAGGAACATGAGATCAGAAGTACTGGATCTGAACAACTATAATTCACAATTTAATCAATTTTACATACTAGAGACCTACTGCCTTTATGAAATATGAATGAGCAGTGTGAACATATACTCTGAACACTAAATTGTTCAGAGTATTGTAATGTAATACAATACATTGTAATTGTAATGTTCTGAACATTAAATTAGAAACCTATCAAAAATCTACCCACAGTACTGATTCCCTGAAGTGCATTAAATTTCAAAGAATACTCAGCATTATCCTAAACTTAAAAGAAGCATGGCAATATCTTTTGTCTTTGCCATTATCACTATGAGTTTAACATGAGAGGGACCAGTGGTGCAAGGGAGAGAACTAAAACCTGCTAGACCCACACAACATTTAGGAAGGTTACACTCAAATGAGTTGCAATGCCAGTGTTCTTTTTAAATTTAAATGCCTAGTATACAACATTCAAAGGAAAATCCTATGCTTCTCTACTCCAAAGTAAATCCTATTATTCAATGATAAAGATCTTTTATCCTGGATCTTATTCCCAGGTTAAGAATAAAGTAGGATTAAATAGTAGGATCGTAGCTTCAGTCTGAGAGACTGAGCATTTAGAGAAATGGGCAAATGTTTTTGAAGGAGGACCACACTATCTCTCTGACACTTTATCAAGGACCATGAAAAATGAATTTGCATTTCAAATTTGAATAAATTTATCTAAATGAATACATTCGAGACTGAACTGATATGAATTACTGAGCTTATTTATACTACACATGCAACCTATAATATGGGCATGTAGAACTGCATGGGAACCATGAGTTTGCAACACACTGTACCTCTTGCACAGTGAAAACATACAGACCAAGCAAGAAACCTAGGGAGATTTAAGTTGTTCAGATACAACTGGGACTTAATGCCCAAAGGTGTGCTCCAACAGTTTACAATGAGCCAGAAGTATTTGGGGTTCTCTACAAGCCAAACTGGGGGTCATGGAGGGATGCAAATGGCTGCTGGGCCAGAGTCTGCCCCCCCCCATTAACCCTACAATCCAGAGTAACTACGGGAGCACGTAAGAGACTTTACGTGCACCCGTAGTTACTGCACCACCTAGTGAAAACCTATGGGAAATCCATATTGCAATCCAGAGCAAATTGTTCTTACACCGGAGCAAGGACTCCCCGTAGTTACTCAGGATTGCGCCCTTAGAGTCTGTCTGCTTGACAAAAGAAGTTATATAAGCTCTTAACCTGGAATGTATTTCATCATTTCTTCAAAGGTCTGCTTTGCTCGTTTCTGCTTATCTTGAAGAGAACGAGGTTCAGAATTTTCACAAAACACCGCATCTGTAATAAAAATTGGTTTTCAGCAATAACCACAGTTTTAATATTGTTTTAATTAATTAATTTGGTTATTAACTTTAATTGGATAGTGCAAGTGATATCTAGATGGCAGTTCTTGTTCATTCTGTGCTTCTTTTTATGTTGCACTGTCCATGAGAGCCCTGATAAGTTCAAAATGGAGTAGTGTTTTTATATATAGCATGTAAAATTTATACTAGTAACAGCCTGCAGCTGTTGCTTTGGAGAGACTAGATAACATTCATCAGTAAAAACATCACCCCATTCCCAAAAACTCAACTATCCTTTTGACTCCTCTCTCCACTACTGGCCCCAGAGTCAGAGATGACAGCTGAAATGTGAATTGAGTGTTCACAGATCTTTTCCTAAGCCTTCTCTGCCCCAGACACATGAGACTAGAGCCCTCAGCCTGCTTGATTGACATGGAGTGTATAGACACCTTGCACACAGATCAAGACTTTTATGTAGACAGTACAACTTTACACTCACCTCTCAAAAGTGTTATGAGTGAGACCAAACGATGCTCCTGAAAGAGTTTTGCTAGCTTATTCTTCAGGTACTGATCTGTGTATGCCTCTAAAGTGTTTTTTAAGAGAATCCGTCCTCCCATTAAGATATGATGAAGCCAATCAGGAATACGGAAAACAACTCTGGCTGCAAAGTAATTTATATTTATATATTTGGTATATGAGCATACTGGCTTATTTTTGATACACAATCAAAACAACAGCCTTCTCTGACAAACAGCCCAATCATAACAAGTGTGTGCTGGTCATGTAAAATGTATGATTCAAGACTAGAAATAAGGGCTGCAAAATCTAACAGGGTTTGGGCATTCTCTCTGGATGGCAAAACCGCTGGGTGAGATGTTTCATTGCTGCCCCTTCCCTATAGGCTCTTTTAAATGAGGAAGAAAATGCTGAAAGCCACATGGGAAGTTAACTCTCCTATGTGCTAAACCCCCTTTTTTGTTAGCAGGAGAGAAAGAGAAGCAATGCTGATGACATGCCTGAACACAGAGGCTGCAATCCTAACCTTCAATTAGACCAGCATAAGTCCTATGCTGATCTGGGAGTGTCACAAAAATGCCATAAGACACTTCTGCCTAACACCTGGGGAGGTTAGGCCAGTGCCCAGGCATATACCAATCTCTCCACATCACCTCAGGATATGCCAGGTTAGTTACGCCAGCCTAAATTGGTTAGGATTACACCTTAAATCTCTCAGTGCAATAATAGTGAACAATCTGGATCACGTATATGTATGGATTTGCATGATCTTGCAGATGAAAAACATGGACACATCGCTCACCATGCACAAATATCTTGCCACAGCAACAAGAAAATCTGGTTTGCAAACAGGTCCCAACATTAGAGCATAACTGAAACTAGTTAAGCTGAAAGATCTATCCAGTAGGATCAAGAGAGATTATGGTTTCTGCTACAAAAGTTTGAACATATTTCTCACCAATATACATTAAGTAGTCATAGACTCCTTCAACTGTTATCATTTCCATAAAGTAGTTCTGATTTTGTCTTCTGTCAGAATTTTCAGAACGGTTTGCATTATTCTTGTATAATTCATTAAAAAGCTAAAAAACCAGAGTACATCAATTAGTTTTATTTAAAGACATGCAAGGATTATGCAGTTCATCAAACAAGACCACCCTACAGTAAAAGCTGGTTGCTTTTAACTGAAGAGACAAATATTCCACCATAACAGTAAAACATCTAAAGGATCTGAAGTTTAGAAAGTTATCAGAAACAGAAGTTAAAATTCTATTTCATGCCACATTATCCAATATAAAACAGAAAATTGGTTACAGGTTTGTTACTTAAATACTTGAAGATCATCTTTCCCCGTCATGATCTGCCTTTCCTTGAAGGCACCTCAGGAAGCTCTCCTGCAAGTGTTGCCTCCTTTGGGAACATAACTGATAGTGATTTGTGGGAAACAGTCTTTGTCACCTGCCCTGTGGAAATAACTCCTGACAAAGTAGGCCTGAGTCTTCTGAATGGATGTTATGGAGGGAAACGAAACACTCTCTTGTTCCATTAAAAATCTGATTTTCTTGTTGGCCACATAGGATTTTCTGGCTCAACTATAATGACACTGCTCTTTTTAATTTTTTAGCTCTTTTTCATCTGAATTTTCATCATTTTATTGCTATTGTATTAATTTACTGCTGTGAGATGCCCCATAGGGTTATAAAAGACAGAATAGAAATGTTCAAGAATTTAAAAAAGTTTCATTATTAAGCCATGTCTGAATGTAAAAACAGCTGTACTCAGGTTACCTACAACTTCTAAAGGACAAGGAAGCAATCACAAAGTGCTTCATTGTGAAATGGCAACATTCTTTTTAAGATAAATAAAAATCATCAAAAAGTAACTGAGCAAATGAATCTGGAAACCTTTCTCAAATTCTATTACCACTGGATTTTTCAAAATTAGAAATGATACATTGTACCTTAGCACTGTTCTGTATTCAAACTTTATGAAAATAAGTGCAGTAACCATCGGTACTCAGGCAGCACATAACATGTTAGCTAAGCCAAAATGAAATCTGAGTAACTGTGACATTGATATTCAAAAATAAAACTGAACATACAAAAACGTTTGACACTGAATGTGCACAATTCTGCACATTCAAGCTGGCTACATGCTTTCTATGTTTCTATCTTCTGGCCACATAGGACACTCGTTTTGAAACAGAGGAGAGTTTCCTATGTAGTTTGTGATATGGTAAATTTAGGGAGGGAAGCATTTGTGCAGGCATCCCAGTAAGCCTCACTGTTTCTCACCCTATGAAAATATTGAACAGCATAACTAAAACAAAGACATTAATCATGGTAGTTCACAAGTATCACTGAGGTTATGTTTCTAGTGACAATCACTGTGTCTTGATGGCCAATTTCTCACTGCATTTAATCCCAGTAATCATACCTTTTTGTTGTTTTCAGAAGTTGGGCTGAGAATTGTTAGCTCTGGTCTACTAGGTTTTGGCTTGGGAGATTCACAGGAATTAATAAAATTTATAATGAATGTCTCCAGGTGCTGACCTTTCTACAATTAAGAAAAGGTAAAAAATAGTAATAAACATTTTCAAAATAAAATCTGGAAGGAACTCCACAACTAGTTATTCGCAAATACTGCCAATTACAAATACAGTTAATTAAAAACTATACCCACCTCTTTCATTAGTTTTGATGGAACAGATTTTATAATTTTGCCTGTAATTGAGAACAGTAGTAAAAAAAGTTATGATTTCCATTTTCAGTGCTGCATCTTACTGCATCCCTGGACTTGCCTTATTCTATTAAAAAGACAAAATCCTTAAGCAGTGATCATCATATATAAAATGCACTTCATAGTTACTGTAGCAATGCACTTCAATGCTGCTATGTGTGCATTAACCATATTGAAAAAGGATCAGTGTACCAGTATAACATATAAATTAGTTTGTCCTTGAAGACAAAGATTTTCACATACTAGAAATGTCAGTGAATGAATGTTACAATTTCTAGAACTAAAGAAAAACAACTTCTGTACACCAGAGAAAACACACAATTCCAGCCAGAATACTGATCCATCTTGCTCAGTGATTTCCAACAGCCCTCAGAAACTTTCAGACAGATATCTTCTCCACCCCTACCTGGAAATGTCAGAGTTGACCCATCCCTGCATATACACCCATTTTTTTTACCCATAAAGATATAGCATTTCCCATAACAAAGCTAACAGAAATTATAAGTTGTGATAGAAATTGTTATCACTTCTGAATAACAGCCACAGATGAATAACAGCAAACAATTGCGCAGGGAGTGGAGAACCACAAAGGTTTTAAACAGCCCCTGCAATTCAGAAATCAATGTTGACATTTGGATAAACTACATAATTGCTTCTTCTTTTAGGGTCAACTTTTTACATACCAAGATTTACATCAGGTAAGATCTTGTCATGAAACTGTGTCTCTCCACCATTAGGTGATAAGAAGTCAGCCAAAAGCTGGCTATTACTTAGCTCTGGATGTTGCGAAAGTTTCTTCAGAGAAGAAAAAAAGACATTGTGCTCAAATTAGCTTCTCTCTAATGAAACATTTAAGAGTTCAGTTAATTAAAATGAGATAAACTTCAGTGAATACAGCTTTTATAAATCATAGCAATTTAAAAAATACCTTGTGAATCAAAGTCATGAGATTTTTATTGCTTGGATAAGATACAAAAGATCCTTCCCTTGAGAAGGAAATGTTCTCATGAGATTCCATGCTAGCGATACATATTTATAAAGAAACTCAATCATAGTTTGTTTTTCTACCTGCAAGTATTCCTGAAATTCTTCTCTCTTTGACTGTAAAAACTCAACATTCTTTGGTCCAATTATTCTCTTTGAAGGAAGCTGGGCATCAGGGAATGTACCTGGATGATACATCACAGTTTCAATCTACTGAAGTTACAGTATAATTTTATTAAATAACCTTTGAGTTTCTAAATAAAATGACAGATGAATCAAGACAAATCCCAAAAGAAAGGAGCAGGCATAGGGGAAATCACAACCTACCATGAAATTCTGTTAGCTTTGACTCGAGAACATAAAATTCAAGATATCTTCTGTAGACTGACCAGTGTTCAGGTGCGTGTCCAACTGAAAAAATAAATCACAGAAGTATATCATTTTCACTTGTACAACCTCAAAAAAGTTCAGTTATTCTCCAGACAAACATACTAGTTTAGGTAACGGAAGAAAATGTCAGCCAGGCATTAGAAGCAGGCCTCCGTCAGTCTTGAAAGACTATGGTATCATGCTTGGCACTGCATACATTGCATGCGAAGCACGAAAGCCTGGGTTGGATTGTTATGGAGGATAGGCTGTTACCCAAGCAGCAAATCCCCCCTCTCCACGCCACTGAATTAGTCCAATGGAAAGGCAGAGCCAATACAATTGGATCCAGCTGGCGTCGCAGAGCTGGGCTAAGGACAGGAGCTCACCTGTCTTGTGGGGCCGACCCGGGTCTCGAACCCTGGTCTGCTGGTTAACAGGCACAGTGTCTTAACTGCTTGCACCACCCACAGCCCTAAAGCTGTAAAAGCTGTGGCATTAAAATCCACACACAAGCATTTGCAAAAATAAATACATTTCTAATCAAATACCCAAGGGAATATCGTGTGCAGTTATACAACATTTCAGATTATATCACAAGTTTCAGAAAATCCACAGGGATGTATATGTTCTCCATTATTTAAAAAAATATTTCCCACACCTTTTTAACACAGTTGTAGCAAGTGTTATTATAGTCAGTTTTTGTAATCCAATAGGGTTCCTTGAAATCTAATGGATACTGAATTACAAGTCACTGAATCACTGAGACTATGGGTGCAATCCAGAGTAACTATGGGAAGTCCTTGCTCCGGTGTAAGAACAATTTGCTCTGGATTGCAATATGAATTTCCCATAGGTTTTCATTAGGTGGTGCAGTAACTACGGGTGCACGTAAAGTCTCTTACGTGCTCCCGTAGTTACTCTGGATTGTAGGGAATGAAAAAAATGAGTTAGGCTCCAGTAGACCCTCTTTACTCTATGAATTTTATGAAACTGAATCTTAATTTAAAGACATGTGGCAGGGTGCTAGCGAGAGCTCATCAGCACATCAAACATTTGATGTTTCCTCCTCTGTGCTGGAATCTGTCAACATGTTGAATGTTTGTGGAGATTGTTGACTTCTTCATCCTGGCAGTCCCGACTCTATGAATGTTACTTGTCTGAAACTAAGGCTTTAGATTCAGCAGTGGGGAGGATTCACTCTTCCTCCTCCTGCTTGGGCTCCTTCCTTGAGCTTGCGTCAGTCACCTGAGCAGACCTCAGGTATCCTTCCAGAGACCTCTCATCCTTAGCTCCTCATCAATGGTGGCGATCCTGTCCCTCAACGATAAACAAATTTGCTGATAGAGAAATCTGCATATAAAGCGAATTGACTGTAAATCTGCATAAAGGGAGAGTCAAAGGTTCGCCAGGTAAGTATATATTTCTAATAATGCCTACCTGCCATCCTATCATTTCTTTCGACATCAATGCAATATACCGGAATTCTCTCCTTTCTGTCTTTCCTTTCAAGAGAGGGGTCATCAACCAAGTCCACATATGGAATGCTAATTTCCCAAGCTGCAAGATTGCGAGGTGTATTAGGTGTGCTAACGGCTTCCACGGGAGAATCGTCTTCCATTACCATAATGCCTTCTTCAATCTGCAGTGAAAACATAGAAGCATCAAGAAACCAATTCCAAGCAATTCCATTGTGGACTCTACTGTTCAGGTGGAACCTCAGTATCCAAACCATATTGTATGGTTCCAGGAACCTCTATGGATATGGATTTGGGGGTGTTACAAAAGCAATTGTTTACCATGGTAACTAATGAATCAATTAATTGAGATAGGGAGGAAAGGAATTAAATTTGCCTTTCCCTTAAGACAGCTTATTTCAAGCAGACACTTCTCTTCTTCTGCAGTCAGTTTGCTTTGCAACCAAATGCAGAGCAAATGGGAAGTAATTATCACTGTATTCAAGCCAAGGGAAGAGAGGGATCTGCCTCCCAGTTGGAGCTAAATCACCCAGCTGAAGCCTTTCTCAGCAAGATTAATTGCCTCTCATTAATTACAATGGTAAGCAGGCTGTTTAAGACATTAACTGCTACTTAAGGGATGTTTATCTTCTAATTTAAAGATCCAGCCTCATTCAAGTTGAGATAAAATTGCTGCTAAAAAAAATCACTGATAATTAGGTTATAACTGTAGTGCGAACAGCACTCAGTCCTGGGATTATAAAGAACCCTAACCCTGACTTTAAAGATAAAACCAAAGTATTCTGTGAACAGCACTTGCCTGCACTGTTTATTTGGAAAGGTGGAAGAATATAAGAACCATGAGAACAAGAAGTGTCCTCCTTGATCAGGCCCATGGTCCATCTAGTCCAGCTTCCTATATCTCAGTGGCTCACCAGAAGCCTCAGGGAGAACACAACAATTAAACTCATGCTACTGCATTAATTCAATTGTGTTATTAGTTAAGAATGCACAAAATTAAAAAAGAAGATGAGAAAGGAAGTGAGGAAAACAGCAATCCTACAATGACTAAGGATAAATGTATAATGAAAAGCACAAGATAAAAAGAAAAATGGTAATAAAGGATAACTGTGAAATTAATTTTTAGGACAAGGGACCCAACTCACAAAATCATCCTCTCCTTCAGCCAGGCCATAGTTGGGCAACACAGCTCCTTCCATTGTGGTACTTTTGAACACTCCTTTAATCTTGCTGCCTATTTTGCTAATTCCAGATGATTCCCCCTTTTTCTGAGCGCTCCTATGCGTAATAGAAAATACAAAGTACAGAGCAATTTAAACAAAGACACTAACACCAACAGAGGAACACCAAAGGAATGATAGTACATGTACAAAATACAGGCTAAACCTTCACACATTCTCTACATTTCACTGTTATACTCCAACAAGGTGGACCAACAAACAGAAATAGGTTTCTGTTTATGAATTGATTCTTCCATACATACATAAAGGAGTGGTGGAGGAGATTGGAGCAAACACTTTATTTAGCATTTAAGAGTGCAAGTGGGGTACTTTTGCACAAGATAAATGCTTAGTGCTGCCAGCTCTGATAACACCAATCTCCTGACAGAGAGAATGGGGGAAATGGAACAGAAGGAACAGTTCAGTCATCCTCATCCCATTCAAAAATGTACTGTTCTACAGTATGGGGAGGTGGGATGTTTAAACTTAGCAGTGGTCATATGTTTTGTCCAATTCAAACTGTTCTGGTCTATTTTGTTTAATTATTCATACAGAGATATCAAAAATGCTACCCATTCTCTGTGTTTAATGCTTGCTCTACCTTTCTCCATCTGTCAATGTAACCCTAGTCACCCTAGCGTGGAGGTGTAAAGCCAATTTTGTTTCCCCTCCAATTAGACCTCAATACTTTAACTTGTTCATCTAAAGAAGTAATCGGCAAATCACAAATAAACAGATGCATCACTGAAGGTGGGACATTGAACCTGAACTCTGGAAACTCTAGCTTTTGAAAAACAAGCCTATACCATTCTGCATATTCACATTAGGGTTTCTGTTTCTTAAATACAGGAGTACAAAATTGTTTTAATGTATACATATGACAGGCTCATTCCTACAGCTCTAAGCACTATATTTCTAGACAAGGAAAAATGAACTTTGGTTAAAAGCCATTTATACTTGCTTGAATTAAACACAAAATGGAACATGACATAGAAATAAGAACAATCACAATAGCTGGCTGTTACTGCTGAATTATAATTACCTGTATAGAAGAGAATGCTGAATGCTTGACACATTGTTTAAGTTGAACATAAACAACCAAGTATTAAACAAGCATGTGTCATACAAGATGGACCCTGACTTACTTTAAAGCAGCAGGGAGAGAAGGCAAAAAGCCAGATGGGAGGGTTAGGACTGACTGAATATGAGGGAAAACAGATGAAGATGAAGTCTCCTGTCTTGAGAAAGCAGCTTGCCCTAGTGATGATGACTTGATGTATGGGCTACAATCCTGTTCAGAGCTAGAGCAACTTAAAACAGAGCATCCACAAGGCAGCAAATTTAAGTGAAAGAGACAGACATTAGCCATCACATCTGCACTCTTCACTATAGCCATGCATTCACATACACAGCATCTCAGTGCATGCGTACTGGCATACTGCCTTGACATCAGACAACAGCGTCACTTCTAACTCTAGAAACGCACTAAGCATCTAGCAGGAAAAAAGCACACACAAAAATAAACACTGCACTACTTGAACTCCATTTTAAAAGTTATTTTCAAAATGAGACATAGAAATCTATATCCAAAAAAGGGGGAACCACTACTACATAACAGTTTTAACTGCAGAAAATAACTGCAATCTTAACCTCCAGTTAGGCCAGTGTAAGCTCCGGTATAAGTCCCATCTTGGCCTGGGGGTGTCACGAAAGTACCATAAGGCACTTTTGCACCACTCCTGTGGGGCTTCAGCAGTGCACAGGCATATGCTGACCTCCCCACATCACCACAGGAAGATATGCCAGATGAGTTAGGCCAGGCTAAACTGGTTAGGACTGCATCCTTATACACAAAATTCTCTGCCATTTAGAAGGGGGAGGAGCTTTTAGAAATTTACCAGCAGACCTACTTATTCCAATTGCATATAGTGGTTGTTTTTCTTACAATACAATTTCAAGACAGTAGATTCTTCTTTATAATAAATGCCTATAATTTTGAACCTGTTATGTAACAGTGCTCAAGCTCAGCTATGGAGGTCAAAAACCATACACTGCACTGTTCTTTTCTAATAGACAAACAGTAAGTAGTAATGCTTAGTGACAGATTTCTAGAGTTAAAATAACAGACACAAAAAGCTACGCATTAAACCAAGCTGAATGCCATTTGGGGGAGTTAAAACAAGATACAAATGTGTGCAGTTTTTTGGATTATTTCAATATGATTTTAGCCTAGAAATATTTGCCATTAAAAAATGGGCACCCGATGATGGTCATTATAAAGGCAGTAAGATATAGTCACAAATAGGTGCAGTGTAAGCAGGCAACATCAATGGCATGTCAGCTTGACTTACCGAATATCATCCAAAGTGAGGTTACCTCTGCAATAACAGGCAAACAACATTACCCCACAAGCCAAGATAAGCAAATCCAGAGAAACAATCCTAGTCTACTCAAACAATGATGTTTAGAATGGCTGTAGTTCCCAGTTGTGCCTGATTATAGCTGGTTCCCTTTATAGTATCCTGATCCATCATTCACTGATCCATCATTCAACGGTCTGGTCTGGATGAGCAAGCTAAGGTACGTGGGTGCAACTTATTAGATATTGAATCCCTTCCTCATATGATGCTAAGATGTAACTGGTATGATTACTTATACCACGGGTGTCCAAATTTTTTGGCAGGAGGGCCACATCATCCCTCTGACACTGTGTCAGGTGCCGGGGGAGGGGATAAATTAATTTGCATAATTTATATAAATAAATACATTATATTTTATAATATAGTATGGGGGGCACAGGTGGTTGGGGGGGTCTGGAAAGAGGGTGCAAAAGATCTCTAGGGTGAGAGCCAAGGGGGCTCAGGTGGGTGGGACTGGAAAGGGAATACAAGTGGAATTTAATGTGGAGAAGTCACCCTTTTAGGAGGAGAGGAACACAGAGGCTGTGTGGGGCTCTTTGGAAATACGTTGCAGCAACACATATTACTTTTGGGGCTGCTGGTGTGCAACCATACTTCCAGAGCAACCACAGACCCCCAGACCTGTGGTACTATCTCTCTTCTCTCTCCCGCCCCCTGGCCATGTGCCCCCTTCTGAAAGGGGAGGGGCCTAGACTCTTGAGGGTATAAAAGGTTATGTACAGCCTCACCCCAGTCACTCCTCCTGGCTCTCAGGTGAGCCTTGGATGTGAAGTTCAGCTGGCCGTGGAGAATCCAAGCATGGAGATCACACACTGGGGCAGTGTGGGGTCCAGTGCCTCTCCAAAAGCCCATTGGAGATGGGGTCATGTGCAGAATCAGATTTCGACCCCCTTCAGGCTGGATCTAGCCCATGGGCCAGGTTTGGACACCCCTGACCTACGCAAACAGTTACTCAATCCACTTCTTCCCTCTCCCTTCAGGACAGAGATTACCATGACGCATCATGTCCTATCAGGAAAGGATGAGGCAAGTCAAGTTGTAAAATATCTTGATCTAATTTTGCAGAAGCGTAGTGTGAGTCTACACCTTGCCAAATCAGACTAACAATATTCACTGCCCTTGTAACCTTTTAAAGTGCTAGGGTTTAATATATTTTGACTGAATTGTATTTTTTTAAAAAATTAATGCCATAAAGGTATCTGACCACTGAACTAGGTGTTTAAGGAATTTGAAGGGTTTCTACTGATGGTGTGCTAGATGATAGCGTTTGAAGTATTTCCAAAGCTCAGAGCAAAGTCAGAGAGGAGTCCCAGTGTCATCATTTCCCTGTCCTGATGAATAGAGGATGCATTCTCCAGTAATAAATACATATATGTCTAAATCAATCAAAATATAGTACTGAATTTGTTTTACATTTTGTGGATCTTAAAGACTATAATACATCATGACTAGAACACTAAACTTCGGAGAGGGCCATTTATTAGTAGGACAATTGGGAGATTTGAGACCTTTTCCTTTAGCATGGTGTGCCGTCTCACTGGTCAAAAAACTAATCATGTGCATTGACAATTTTAGTGCCAAGTCCATGTGCCACAAGATGAAAAATGTTGAAAATCACCACTTTAATGTGTAATAAGATTATTGATTGTTTTTGAAGTGATACAATAACTTTACTTCCCAGGGTCCAACACTTCTTGCCAGGCATACAGATTAAATCTGCTAGCTTAGTCTGCAACTGTGTGTTCTCCACAAGATTCAACAAGAGTCTCGAATCTTGTTGCAAAGACAGAAGGCACCCTTCCTCTGTGGATAGGATCTCTGATTTTACCTTCAGGAAAAGTAAATACCAAGTATTTTACCAAATACCAGTTTTTCTTTTTAAAAGTTCAGGTATGTTACCATTCATTCAACAAAACTCAACACTGCAATAAAAACTTGGATAAAACAAGTTACATACTTACAAAAAATAGCTACGTGAACTATTTTATGGTAAACCATGTGAAACAATATGAAATAATAAAACATAAGAGCTGCATTTTGTGAGAGCAATAGTGAAAAGCACTGTTTAAAAAGTATGCACACCTAACCACCTAACTCGAAAGAAACTAATTCCTACGTGGGATAAAGGTCTCTTAAATGCAATTACTCCATCAAGAATGGAAAGAACAGAGTAATACCCCTTTCAAGTCCCAATAAAGAAGGGGCTGGTAGACACCAAAGGTCAGCAGACTGGACAGCAAAGGCTACTGGCCACTGAGTCTTAGAGGACTCACTGCTGCCACATGACGGGCACCCATATCACACATCACTATTTGACAGGCAATGGTCCAGTCCCATGCATGCTAATGGGGCTTCTTGATACCAGCAAAATAGGAATGGGGTAGGAGGGAGAGCCTGGGCATTCACAGAATTCTGCCTGCCATAAAGCTTAAATAGAAGTCCCCCATACATGCCATAAGGCTCTGGATCCCAGTCTCTGGATATAAATATCCAATATAAATAAATCTAGTTTAAGCAAACATCGGCACACCTACAAAATTCCTTGGCATTGAAAGGGGATAAAGCATTAGAGCAATTTTTCACATCAATGCAAACTGCAAATTAGAGGGATTGTGCTAATCTGCTGCTTACTATGCCACTATCCCATTCTATTTTAAACAACCATCTATAATAGTTCATGAATAAAAGCAAAGATTCCCATATTGCTCAGGGATAGCATTATAACACCCCTACACTAAGGAACAAATAACTACTTCTGGCTTTCTGAAATAAGTATTGCCTGAATATATACCCTCCTATAACATATAGGTTTTTGATGCTGCTGTTCTAAAGCTGGCTTGTCCAACACGCAGCCCATGGGCAGCATGTGGCCCAATTCAGCCATTAATGCGGCCCAGTAAACAGTGGGCCATGTGTTGAACAGCCCCATGGGCACTGTCATCTTTAAATGGCGCATGTATAGCTCTGGTCTTCCCAGAGCACTTTGAGTCGGGCCAGGAACTCCTCTCCCACAGGGCTCTGGAGCATCCTGGGGATCTGGGGATCTCCCTGCCACTGGAGAGGACCTGCCCTCAGGCTGCCCTGCTAGGCACACTGTCCTGGGAGTAAAGCCCCCATTTAACCTTGTTGGAGTGGGCTCTGGAGCAGTCTGGTGATCTGGGGTGAATTGGTGGCTCAGAAACGATGTCAAACATCTCACTAACTTCGACTACAAGTAAGTTTAATATGTTAACTATGTTTTCTATGGTTTTTTTGGATGATCCACTATTGTTAGTGTTTATGTGTGGCACGAACCAACTCGTCTTCTTCCAATGCAGCCCAGGGAAGCTAACAGGTTGGACACCCTTGTAAATGCTGATGTTTTTAAATGGACTCTATGTTTACTCTTAATGTTGTGAGCCACCATGAGTCTTTTCTGAAAAAGGTACAATATAAATAAAGTTAATAATAAATAAATAAATAAACCTCCAAAGTGCTTTTGTTCATAAAAGTATACTAAAGTGTTAATTTCTCACATTCCAGGTGACTTCAAGACTTCACCATGTGGAAAGCACAGTTAAGTGAATTGTGATGAAGCTAAAGTGACACTGAAGAGACATCCTCATACAGTCCTTATGCATCTTTACTTTTTATAAGGAGAGGCTGCTTATAATGTTCAACTGTTTTTAACTTGGAATAAATACATTGGTCATTAAACCTCACTTAATTCAGTCAAGAGAAGTTTAAGCTTCTTGGTTTTCCACTGTCCCTTATCAAAGACATTATGACAAAGAACAGATGTCTTAAGTGATTAAGTCTTCACATACTATGCTTAATTCTCATGTTAACTATAAAACCAAGTTTATTCGAAGTTGAACATATATCAATCTTTACTTAAAATAGTCCAATGACAAAGGCAAATATACCACTTACTTGCTGCATTTAGAATTGCGTGCTGGAGATTCAGTTCCTTTTAAGAGATGCCTGAAATACTAAGCCAGGGAGTAAAAGGTTGGTCAATAACAATCATTTTGTTCGTTGTTCTACAGCTTCCAAAATACTATTTTTACAGCAAGTGACTGCTGATCTATACTAAAGACTCTTTCCTCAAAAGGATCACAAACACCCCCAAAAAACAAAAACTTAGAGGGATATTATAAAAGTTATTATAAATACCCCTACTAACTGGATAAGAGGCAATTTTTTAAGAGGGTGCTTCTCTTTTATTTTGCAGGGGAAGAGTTAATGGCCCTTCTCTGCTCAGCAGTGACTTTTCTACCAGCTTCTAGTACTGTTCTTTTGTAAATTTTTAGACTGAGTCCCTTTGGGACAGGAAGACATTAGTTATTTGATTTCCTCTGTAAACCATTTTGTGAACTTTTATTTGAAAAGGTGCTGTATATAAATAAAAAGCCATATAAATATTGTAAATGTTGTAAATAAAAGGACAAAACAACCTGAGATTAAATTAAGTTAATGACAAGTGTCAAAGAACTTGCCTTATAGTTAACTCTGAAAAAGCATGACTGAATAACCATATCCATGAATGTCTATGAATAATTTCCACAATACCCAATTTACAGTGGCAAAGTAAGAGAAGTAATATATTGTCTCGTATATAAACCTATGCTGCAAAAAAATTTGGAATACTGTGCATAGCTCTGGTCACCAATCTCAGGAAGGATGTTGTGGGAAAAGTTACAAAATAAGCAACCCAAATGTTGACAGTATGTCTTTGTGCCCTTCTTTATGAGGAAAGGTTATAGACAGTTGGGGCAATGCGCCACTCCTGCCTGCCTTAGGACAAGGTCAGGAGCCAACCTAAGTCAGCTCCTGGCCTCACTTCCCTCCCTCCCTCTCCCTTTCCACCCTCTCCCCACCCACTCCCCAACCTGTAGCGCCCCACTCCTGTCCCTTCCTTGTGCCCTTCCTGCTCTCTGAAGAGCTCAAGCAGGCATCAGTCTGCCAGCCTGAGCTCTCCCTTCTGCCGGCAAAACTCTGCTTGCGCCAGCAGTTAGGCTGACGCACACTGGTGCATAAACCGAACATGTCCCCCAATGGCACAAAAGAGCTTTATGGCACTTTGGTGACTTCCTTTGGCCAGCACAAAGGCCCTGTATTAGCCCAGGGCAATTTTGAGATTTCACCCTAAATTGTGGATTGGGCTTAAAAAAGCCACAAGTTATAAAGCTGTATATTGCCTTCAGGTCCCAAGGCACAATGCCTTTGAGCACCATTGCAGGGGACTAATAGTGGGAGAAAATTATGCTTCTCCCTAGAAACAGCTCATGGAATACTATGACAAACAGAAGGATGGATTAGAACAATGGGTTTCAGTGGAAGTTGGAATCCCCTGGGGGGTGCAACTTCATTTCAGGGAGATCGCAAAAAGCTGGGCGTAGCCATCTTGGAAGCTGGCACTGGGCACCTTTAATCTCACTTCCAGCCATGACATCACTTCCAGGGGGTTCCGGACAGATTGTCATTATCAGAAGGGGGTCCAGGCTGAAATGTTCTAATACCACTACTCTGCGACACCAGCTGGATCCAATCGTATTGGCTCTGCCTTTCCATTGGACTAATTCAGTGGCGTGGAGAGGGGGGATTTGCTGCTTGGGTAACAGCCTGTCCTCCATAACAATTTAACCCAGGCTTTCGTGCTTCGCATGCAGCGTATGCAGTGTCGAGCATGATACCATGGTCTTTCAAGACTGATGGAGGCCTGCTAGTAGAAGGAGGAATTATAGGAGTCTATGGCCTGATCTAGTAGGGCTTTCCTTAAATGACTTCTATCTTAATAGAGAAAAATTATTTACCCCCAAACCCACCACATTTTCTCATCTTGTTTACATTCTAATGCAGCCTCAAAACACAAAACATTTTCAGTACTTTCCCACACCTCAAATCGAGGCTAAAAACTAAGAAGTTGCAGCCAAGTTTACCAATATCCACTTGTTCAGCTCAGAGGGTATCAAACAGAAAACACACCCATCACTAGATCAGAGAGAGGCAGCACACTGACTTAAAAAACTTCAGCTCCTTCCCCTAACCTAATAAAAGAATTCCTACCCCAGTGGGCAAGGACTGGCATCTACATGCTATGCTCTGAAAGAAGCATGCAGGTACTAACCCTCAAGCAAAGCAGTTTTAAGGAGGGTGTATGGAGCAACTGTTTCACTTTACAATGTCATGGAGAATAAGAAATTACCAAGCTCTCCAGGGCAGATTAACACTGAAGTAAGTCTGTGGAGCACTGAAAGCCAGCTTCATTGAACAAAAGTGACCAAGTAAAAAATGATTACGTTTTAAAAGCACGTTTGATCAAAACCTTTAACTTTGGCATGCTATATCACTGGGCTCACCTCATCGCTATGACAGAACAGAGGAGTGAAAACATTTTCCAAGAGGGACAAAACATGTTCATAGGCTTCAAAGAGGCACCGCATTGTTTGCAACTTTACAACTTCAACGTAAGGACCTTCAGCAACTACAGGCAAAAATTCAAAGAATATTAATCAGAACTGTTCATCTATAAAATGTCTTCACAACAAGAATGCTTAGCTACATAATATAATTTAGCCACTAGGAGCTAAATTTCTAGATTATATACTCATCATTTGAGCAACTATTTCTTCTTGGACTTAATTTTAGAAAGGTGGCCAGAAGGCAGGCAGGGTGAATATTTTAACAAGACATGATTGGAAAAAGGACTGAGACAGAGTATGAAGGATGCTTCCTCAGAAGATGTGTTTGGACAAAAGTTGTAAAGCATACCCCACCAGAACATTTCTGCTGTCTCATAGTCAGCAAAAGTATCATAAAAAAACCTGCTAAAGCTGTCCTAAACTGACAAAACTAAAGCTTCTTCACTTCCTAGATTTCTGTTCTCTACAGCATTAGATAAGTCTTTCATTAGATAAGTCTTACACTTACTGCTTTGTATCTCTTCCACAATGAAAGGGTCAAATCCAATTTTGTCAATGCTCTCATCCAAACAATATGTTTTATAGATTTTCTGCACTTCTTCATGAAGGGAAATCATCTCCGCATCTGATAATTCTGGCTTCAAGATTTTGTCATTAAATTCCTCTGTTAGTAGTAGACAAGACAAATATATTCTGAGGAACAGTCACAACATTCCTTTGGGCCTAACTCATTAATTTTTAATAAATGGTTTAAAAAAACTCTTAGCCAATAAAGCCCATAGCCATCATGCATCCTCATCACAACCACCATCCAACAGCTGTAATCATTTTGCTCTTGGGATCTCCACACAACACTATAGTTCCATATGCATCATCAGCATTTCTGGTCTCTTTACCCCATTTAAATGGCTTCCTTTGTTAAAAGAAATCTAAGTTTGAATTTTATTTTTATTTCTTTATCTGGTTAATTCTAAACTTGACTTCTTTCTACTGATTTCCACCTTCACAATAAAACTAATAAACTGTTTAAATTATACACAGAATAGGTTGATTCTTGTTATCAAAGGGGGATCCTTTCTCTGACCTCCCCACTCCAATGATATTTAAAATTTGAGGAACCACAGAGGAACACTGGATGCAAACAAAGTTGCCTTCTGATTGCATCTGGAGGTGTTCTGAGATATGAGGAAGATACAAATGGCCAGTTTTCACCAAACCAGAAGTGCCCCTCAGAAGCCTCTGACAGACTTTCATGGAGGTCCCAGGAGCTCTCTGCCTCAAAACATCTCCCACACATGACACAAAGACACATTTACACATATACGACATATATACAGTTGTATCAGTTGTTTGGTTAGGCCCTCCAGACATGGGTCAGGACCTGCATAGTTCCCAAACATGCATTTAAGCTTGACAAACTGTGACAAGCGTATTACTGCACAATGGTACCTTACCTACATCCAAGCAAAACTGTAAGACATGCACTGCTCCTTCCTGTTTCAAAAACTTCATAAAGCGAAAGAAAATGTCCTGGTGGTCTTTAATTTCTTTCAGATCCAACTTCAAAGCCTGAATAAAAAACAACATATACAATTTGTTTACAATTTCTTTGAACCGCTTTTTAAATATAAAAAATTTTCAGATACATCTGAGCATTTAAACTTTTTGAAATTTTTTTAATGCTTACAGAGAACTTCTTATTTCTAGGCTCTGCAAACTTCTGCAGAAACGGAACTAAAGTGACAGAATCAGCTTCTGCTTTTTCAGGCTGCAGGGAAAAAAAAGAATACGTCACTCGATCAATTTATAATTTGCACACAACTTCATAATCAGTATAATTTTAATCACATCAGTACTTACTGGACTGTCATCAATGAAGATGAGTAGCAAGTGATTCACAGTATCCTAACAAAAATGTTAAAAAAATTAATACACCACAGCTGGAATCTCATACATGCATCAAAGCTTTTCAGATCTGTTTCCCTCCAGGACCCCACCAAAGGTACAGGTATTCTTCAGAGGATCATTAAATAAAAAGAGTGAAATTCTGCCACTGGATGGAAATCACAGCACATGTACATTTATATAAGCACATACCAACCCAATTTCAATGCAACAGATCTCCAGTTGCTGAGATGTGGTGGAGATATAGGAACATAATTGCCCTATATTTATCTTGGATTTAAACTTATTTAAGCCAAAATGTTGCTAACCAAATGTTTCCAGACTAAAGCTGGAAACAAGATATTACATGACCCAGCCTGGCTCAAACATGCTCAATAAAAGGAAGGGGAAGAGATGTGCTAAAATCTTCCACTGTCTAAACTTTATCCCCTCCTAAACAGTTATTTGAAGCCAGTTTTCTTCCCTAGGAACAGGGTGACCATATGTCCTCTATTTCTAGAACATGTTTTCTTTTTTAGCCTTGTGCCTGGGAAAAATCTTCACTATCCTCCTTTTCCTTGTGAAAAAACAGTATGCTGCCTTTTTGTAATAAATAAATATGTAATAAATTATATGCAGTAGTTTTAAATTTAATAATCAGCACTAGAGTGTTACTTAACCACATGAAAGCAATATACATGTGTTTAGCATTTCATTTGTCATTTTATTTGGGGGGGGGGGTTGACCTCTTTTTTTGGTTATGACATATGGTTGCTCTTTCGAGGGCTTATCCCTGATCAGAGTTCCACTAGGAGAAAAAGCTTAAAAATGCAGTTCCAGAGTAAATGCACAAATGAGAGAAAGGTTAAGCTATTCTCCCTTCCAACAGTAAATGACTGCAGTAATCTATAAATATATATGAGAAAAGTCACTCACTGACTGACTCACTGACTGAATGACTCACTCATCACCGTCCTGCCAAAACCGCTGGGCCTAGAAGCGTGAAAATTGGGGTGGGTGTTCCTTCCGTGAGGGAGGGGTGCACTAAGAACCGGTTTTCGGAAATTCCAACCAGAAGGGGGTGAAAAGGGACGCAACGCGTTTTCCTCCCTATACTTTGCATTGAGAATTGCTGACTCATCAACATTCCTCCCCAACTGCTGGGCCTGAAGCATGGAATTCTGGGAGTTCCTTCTGTCACCTGAACTCCCACCAAGAACCATCTGGAGAAATTAACCCTTCAGGGGCTGAAAAGGGGGCAACGTGTTTCTGTCCTATACTTAACATGGGAGACTGAATAACATCCAGCCAGTTCGGTGCTCAGTGCCTGGTGGACTGGGGGGACGTTGTTAGGAGGAAGAGGTTGCACTGGAGAGGATGCTGCGCATGGAGGAAGTTGCGCATGGGGAAATGATGCGCATGGGGGAAATTGCGCATGGGGGATGATGCGCATGTAGGAAAGTTGCGCAGGGGGGAAGTTGCACAGGGGGAAAGTTGCGCATGGGGGAAGTTGCGCATGGAGGGGAAGTTGCACACGGAGGAGAAGTTGCACGTGGGAAGAAGTTGCACATGGGGAGATGATGCGCATAGGGAAAGTTGCACATGGGGGTTGATGCGCACAGGGGAATGTTGTACAAGGGGGTAGGTTGCGCATGGGTTGTTGATGCGCCGTGGTGGATGTTGTATGGGGAAGTTACTTCCGCAACGCAAGTACACTTTTTGCTAGTCAATAATAAAACCTTTTGTATGTTCAGGTTTGTATGTTCAGGTTTGTATGTTCAGGTTTGTATGTTCAGCCCTGAAGTTAGAAAGACTTTTGCTGTTACATCTATTTGAAAAATAAAAACAAGAAGTTGAATGAATTGCTCTCAAAACTTACTGGATCAGCTAAGAAATCTAGGGATGGAAGGAACACAGAACCAGACAAGATTTCTCTTATAAGTAAGGTGACTGATCTGCAAAGAGACAAAAATTGATTTTATAGTTCAATCCTCAATTTCTTTCTCTTACACACAACACACACAAAGAGTATTTTCATAAAATTAGCATTTGGTCCAATTCAATCCACAAGATTCCCTAAACACACTTACCTAAACTGCCCCAAGATAAGTAGAGTGGATTGTGCAACCAATTAAGGAAATGCAAGAAGCATAATGTGTACATGTAATTCCTCGATGCATTTCTCTCCCTCCCCCCTTTTTCCAGAAAAAACAGGCTAAGAATTTCAAAGAGCCTTCAAGGTTTAAACACATCTGAAGGCCTATTTATGCAAGATTTCATGTGACACAATAGCTGTGGAGCATTAGATAGAGACAAATGTACTTATTAAAAAGAAGTTAATATCAGCATTTAAAAAATTGGATAGACGTTTTTCAGTGCATTTATCCTTTCACTTTCCTAACAGTTTGGCAGACCCCACATCATAGCGCTATCTTCTTCAGGAAAATTGTGAATGCTCACTACGCTCTGGTGGTCTAAGTCCACAGGCCTTCCGCAAATTAAGAATAGAAAGCACCATATGACTACACAAAGATTTTTCTAAGTACGTTACCTTAGTTTTAAAAAACTTTACTATGTGTTCATTTATATGCATTTTTACATCCTATTCTACACATGGTATTATATCACAACAGCCTTATATTGTACCTGCAATCTGTTGCCTTAGGAGGCAGAATATAAGAGAAAAGAAGTTCAGTAAGTTTCCTTAAATAAAGAAGTTCCTCTCTTCTACTTCTCACAGCTACATGGAGCTCTGGTCCATATTCTTCTAAAGCAGCTTGTTGTAAGTATTCAGAATTTTTCACTGGAAGTAAAATGAAAATTAATGAGGTATTAATTTAGTTAATCATGCAAAGAAATAAAGCAATTAATGAATTCTGAAGTAATCTAATAAATATACTTTGAATTGAAAAATACACAAAAGTTTGGCACAAAAATTTCTGGAGTTCTTCTTGGAGCCTAGGGGGTTAGTAAGATTGACAGGCTCCAGATCCACTGATATTCATACATTCATTAATGTTTTATACTGAACTGACATGCTTTCTTAGAACAATTTGTTACAATTTGTTACCAATGGGTGGCAGTTGGGGGGGTTCAGCTAATTTAAGTTTTACACAATTTTTTCTTACACATTTAAAAATGTCGCTTTAACACAACAGGCAAAAGATGAGGATACTAATAAGAAATAAATGCCTAAACACTCATACATGGATGTTAAGTCCCACAATTCAGGGGAATTTCTTTTGAGTAAATCAATTTAAAAAGGAGAAGGTGTCCCCTGCTGGTTGCCATGCTAGTCGTGACCAACGCTAAGGTGTGATGCTCATCCCTGTTTCTAGAGCAACAGAGCCAGCATTATCCAAAAACGCCTCCAAGGACATATGGTCATGGAATGCTGTCACCTTCCTATTGAGGTGGTACCTATTTGCATGCTTTGCAACTGTTGGGTTGGCAGGATCTGGATAATTGACAGGAACTCACTCTGTCTTGCAGTACTCTGGTCTTGAATCTCTGACCTGCCAATCCTGAGATTGGCAGGCACATCCTGAGATTGGCAGGCACATCCTGAGATTGGCAGGCACAGCGCCTTTAACCATTAAGCCAAGTGCAGCCCTAAATCTGTTTAGCATTGTGCTGCAATTCATCTACCATGGCTTCTACAGCCCATAAGTAAGGAAAAACTTGCTACAGTTTCCATTTTTGTACTTAAAGACATCAATAATTGGTATTTTCTTGATATATAGGTATGGCTGTAATATTTCAGTACTGTCAAAACAAGGAATTACTTAAAATTGTTTAATGTTACCTTTCTGTCTGGCTTTAGCTATTATTTCTATATGCTTCATTGCTGCCTTTAGCATTTTCTTTATTATTACAGCTGGAATATCCACCTTGAAAAAAAAGCAGAAAAGTAAGGAAATATCTCCAATAAGTCAATTTATTTCTAGAATTTATGTCCCACCTTTCTCTCAATAAAGGGGGAATTGCTTACTTAACACCTCTTTAGATGCATACTTAAGAGGTTGTTAAAAAGGCATTTAAAAACATTTCTGTCCCACCTTTTCTCCTGTAACCAGGATGCGCAACAATGCTCACAACAAATATATTACCGCAAATATATTGATAAATATATTAACAATTAATGTATGGAATGAAAAAGTATAGTACATGATAACAGAAAACAAGCAGCAAATAAATTATAACAACGAAAGCCAACAGAAACTTGCCTGAAAAAGCAAAATGGAAAACTTTTAAGCTGCCGCAAGAAAGGCACAGGTCTTAAAATCAAATGGGACAGAGTTCCAAAGTTGCAGTGCTTTCTCTGTGTAAGCAATATGCCTTGCAACCATCATCCTGGCCTCAGCTAGGGCAGCAAGTGCAGAAGTTTACCTGATAAGAGTCAAATCACCAAGAACTTTCACCAAAATATGAACTACTATAGTTCTGTTTCATCAGCTCAAGAATGACTGAAGCTTAGCTGAGCAAAAGCTTCCTCTGATCACCACTGCCATCTGGTGGTCTAGAAGGAGGAACATGGGAGGAGACCCACAAACCAGGCTGCAATGCAAGCTGTTCAGCTGGAGTTGTCACAAGCTTTTTGCCACCGTTACCTAACACATCTGTCCTGCTGTTCAATTGCATGGAATTCCCCAGAAAACAAGGGAGCCACCTTAGCTTTTCAACAAGGCCAAGGTGATTTGGGGTGATAAATTCATTGCATTAGTCATTTCCTCATTCCAGTGGTCATCCTGGGCTTCAGGTGAGTTGCAGGCCCTGGGATCAGGAAAATCCTTCACAGTTACCAGGAATCCTTCTGGATCAATAATTATTGGAGTAAACTACACAATACAGTCTCTGCCTGTGCAAAAGCAAGCCTAACACCAATAACCTAAACTCTATCAAGGAGTGAATGGCTTAAGACAAAGGAATTATCTTAATTCTTCTCTACATCAAGATCACCATCCACCTGTTCAGTAGTAAACACTGAGACAGAAATCAACCATGACAGGCCCATGTCATCCATGAAATCTTGGCCCATTCTAAGGGACTCAGCATGAATGTTAATTTCCTCTGGAATCAACAATGGCATTTACCTGGAGGCAGTCCAACGTCATACCCAAGATCACTTGTATGATAGGCTCAGAAAGGGAAATTACTGGACAGAAGTCAGGTTATACACCAACAGAATTCCTATTTTGTCATTCAGAATACCACGCCAGTTTGACCCTGGTCAAATACAGCCTGTCCAAACCAAAGTTCAAAGTTCTTGAACAGAACCTCGTGAATACTATGTTCTGCACAATCTTATACCAGGAATTTGGCAGCTAAGTGAGACAGTTTTCCTATTACTCTTACCAAAGTATAATTCCTAGGATCCTTTGAAGTCTACCACAAGCTATTAAAGTGGCATGAAACAGAATTGTGTTTGCAGTGGTGATAGGTCCATAATCTCCGAAATAATTTTAGTGTTGCATTCTAAATTTCTGTCTTTGAATGAATCTAGTCACAAAAAAGTCAACTCCATTCACAGAAAAGGTCCTCCCATGAAAAGATGAACTCAGTAACTGAAAATGTGTGATAACAACCCTGTATTACCACCTTCTCAAATACAGCGGTGCCTCACATAACAAGTTTAATTTGTTCTGGAAGCATGCTTGTTATGTGAAGCGCTCTTTATGTGAAGCAGATTTTCCCTTAGGAAATAATGGAAACTCAGATGATTGGTTCCACAACCCCAAAAATATTCATATAAAAATATTAACTGGATGTAAAAATGATGACAAAAACTGGAATTGAATTCAAAACATGCATTCAATGTGCATGATCCTATGAAGTCTACTTAGGCTGCAATCCTAAAAACACTTTTCTGGGAGTAGGACCCATTTAACACAATGGGGCTTACTTCTGAGTAGACATGCTTAGGAGGCTGCAATCAAAGACATGGTTAGGAAGCTGCATGGAGGACAGGGGGCTTACCTGGGCAGCTGCTGGAGGCTAGGGGCCTCTTGGGGGCAGTTAGAGGCAGATAGGTGGGGACACTTGGGGGCAGTTAGAGGCAGCAGCGTGCTGGTGGGTAGCCCTTTAAAACAGTCTCCACGTGGAGCATCAGGGCTATCTAGCGCGCCACCCATTAGGAAGCAATGCTTCCTGTTTTTCCATGTGCCTGCCTTTCGCATCCCCAGATGATCCGGCCAGGTCGCTTTCAGATTGCCTGGGGCTTGATAAGTGAAGCGGGCTTGTTAAGAGGAGCACACTTCCAATGGGAATTTGTGTTGGTTATGTGAATCACTTTTATGTGGGGCACTTGTTATGCGAGGTACCACTGCACCACACTTTGCTTTTGATTCAGAATGCTATGGTTACTGTTACCTTGTAAATTCTGCGTATTAATACAGATGCAAAAAAGCGCAATGTTGCTCTCAGTTCATCCACAAATGATTCATCATCAGTTATATCCCTGCAAAATTTAAAAAGAAAAGTACAATTGGCAATTACATTCAACAACACTATTACTAATTATTCAAAAACAATGTACAAAATTGGTAATTATACTCCAAGTTATCCTTGCATTAAGGTTTGGAGGCACAGAGGTATCGGCACAAGATTGTGATGTACAGAAATCCAAATGGAATCTGAATTTTTGAGTATATGCAATGCACTCCACAATCTGTCACTAGTAGGTGGAAAATTTCTGATTCATTGTTGCAAAATATCTTCTGTATATGCTTATGCAGCTGTATACACAACAGCAGAAACTCTGCCTTACTTCTGCACATACTTCTTGGGATACAACCCTTTTTTCTTGAAAATACAAATGAGTACAGAGCAGATATCGCAACATATAAAGGAAATAAATATAAAATTCAAAAGATGTGTTAGATGTAGTACAAAGCACAAAATACTAGTCTCAAGTAATACTATTTTCAGATTCTCACAATCATAAAATAAACATTTCATATTTCTTATAACCTAAGTCAGTTTGCATGATGAGATGAACAGACTGGTCATGATATTTCAGTCCATTCAGCTGAGAAAAAAACCTCATTCTCTTATTTTAATGAGGGACAAAGTGGAGTATAGGCTCCCTCTGGTGTTGAAGCAGAGCATTAAAGAAGATTAAGTTGCAACAAGCTGACATGTCCAGAAATAGATTAGTACTTTTCCCAGGGTGTTCCTTAATTTTTTCCAAAAACCAATATGATCAGTAGACCAATCATATGGATCAACAACTGCCATGACACCAACAGCAAACTGTCCAACAGCTGCTGAAGTTCACCCCAGAAAGTAACAACTCAGATACTCTGAAAGTCCTCAGCCCTCTGGAAATGATTATTTATTTATTTATTAGATTTATATCCTGCCTTTCTTTCCTAACGAAAGGGAGCTAAAGGCGGCTAATAACAATTAAAAGAACAATAAAACACCACTAAAATTAGATAATAACTAACAGATTAAAACACAATTAAAATACAGTTAAAATACAATTTATATGGGAATGATTTCATTTCAGAACACAAGCAGCAAAACGTGTCTATGGGAAATTAATACACTGGGGAGAAGATTATGCTAGAGTCAGGACACTTCACATGCTACTTTGGATATTGGAAACTTTGTATATTGGAAATTTGTTGCAGTGTAGGAGTTAAGAGGTCCAGAGCCAGGTGTAGCAAACATCCTATAAGGCATATCCATGGAATCTGGGGAGAAGACGCCTACAAAACTGGTTCTCAGTGCCAAGTATAGGCACTTCAGGAGTGTTCAAAGATAGACTGAACTGCCAGGTAGCAGTGTGGGTTTCTGGGGTAGGAAGGAAGCATTCCAGGGTGGTGTAAATCTCTTGATAAAATGGTCAAGGGGGGGGACTGGAGGATCCTAACCTCCATGTCCAACACAAAGGTTCTCAAGTCTGCAACGGCACAAACTCAAGTAGGCCCATTGTGAAGCCTGTACTCTTACTCAAAATATGAGTATGATCATCACCTTCCCCCCCACCAGGAGACCTCCTACAGCCTCTGACTACAGCAGGTGCCATTTTGGGGCTTCTGAATCTGACAGCTGACTGGAGGTAGGATTGGGGTGTTAGTCAAGCCCCAGCTTTCCATCTGAAATGCAGGTTTAATACTACTTACTTTATAGGGTTGTTGTAAGGATTACATCAAACTAACATATGAAGCACTCAAAAAGCCCCACATCAATATTAAATATTTTTATGACAAAATATTCTAACTAAATTTTGAACTATACACTCCTAGCATCACATATTTTTCTAAGAATTTTAATAGTTTCTAAGAGCTGGTACTTGCTATGAAACATTGCAGGAGCATAATCCTAAACTTTGCAGTTACTATGTGATGTAGTGCTGCCCTGGGTACACAATATGAGGGGATTTATTTAAATATTGTTAAAAACAAAATACACAGCAGAGAACCTTAATGGATAGGGCACAAACTTCAGTGAAGGCAAAGGAGAATAATTTCTATTATTCAAAATATTGATATCCTGCAATTTCCTTTTTTAAAAGATAATTTTATTGATTTAAAAAAATAAAGAGAAAAAGAAAAGAACAAACAGAAATATTCTTAAAAGTAAGTGCATATTTCTGGATTTACCTTTCTTTAGTCTAATATTAATTTCTATTAATTTCTACTACATAGAAATATATCTTAAACTATAAACCTATTTCACAATTCCAACAGACATAAAAAGGAGATACAACTAGAGATCTTTTCCAACTAAAAAATGCCTAATGGTTTGCCCCCTGACCCCTAGCATGAAGACTCTTAATGTTGACTTCATGGGAGTTTAAAATCTGGATACATGGAATGAGCTCCTGTCACTTGTCTTGCTCCTGGTAACCTAGCAGTTTGAAAGCATGCACATGCAAGGAGATAAACAGATAACAAGATAAACAGTGTTTTATTTTTTATGTGATGTTAGCCACCTTGAGCTCCCTCATGCAGGTGAGGAAAGGTGGGGTATAAATCAGTAAAATAAAATAAAAAATAAATAACAATTGGTGAGAAGGTACCAGTAAAGGTAAAAGTCATGCTGGCCATATGACCATAGAAGTGTTGTAGCGTAGAGAATGCTGGCTCTCAATCGTAGAAATGGATATGAGCTCTGTCCCTTAAGTCAAACACAACCAGCAGGCTTCCAGCATTGACATCTTTACCACATTTTAGCAGAGGTGGGCTGAAAGTCTGATCTTGCAACTGTAATACCCAATTCTACAAGCTACTGTCTCAGTACATTAGTCTCAAAGATCAAGACAGAAACATTTGAGCATCACAAAAATTTATTAACTGAAGGTTAAAGTCAGTTTTCAAAGCAATACTTTGCATCTCAATATAAAAAAATATTCATCTAAACTAACACGACAACAGAAATAAAAAGACATTTAGTAAAATGACATTAATGTAAACACTTATCTACCTATATAAATCATTTTACAATCTTTTTTGAAAAGCAGTATATAATATAAATAGGAATAACTCCCAAAAGACACAAATAACAATTAAAGCAAGATTCAAAGATTCATCAAAAAACTCAAAGCAAGATGCCCAAAGCAAGATTCAATTCATCTAAGATGAATATGAGTCTTTAGAAAAGCAACATTTCACAGAAAATCTTACCTGTACCAAGGATAGACAAAATTTTCCAGCACTAGTTCAAATACCTGCATACAACAATCATATTAGAAATTAAATATTTCTATATTAATTATAAGTAATTAAATTCACATTAAAAGATTCCCACTGACACAGCCAAACAAGACAATGGTTTAGTGCAGTGGTTATTATGCTTCCTAGGGTCACAGAGCCCTACAGCCTTTTCTTCCCAGCTTAGCTGGGCATGACCTCCTTGTATTGTGGGAAAAAAACTGGCATGATCCAAGATAGCAGCACCTGGGAGAGCAGGTGGGAAGGGCCAATGGGAGCAACAGTGCACAGTTTGGGATCTTTTGCCTAAATGTGTATAGTTTTAAACCACCCAGATTCAGAGGAGGAAGTTACCCAGTTAATTCCTCCCCTATACACAGATGATTTTCTCCCTTACACACATCTCTTTGCTGCTCTTCATTAACTGAACTTTGCTCCTCAATCTTTCCTGCTAGGTTTCCTCCACGAGAATGACAGTAGAGTAGACATAACATTGCAGAACTGGAATTCTCTATATTCACTACATCTGAGATGATTAACGTCTTTTTGTACCAAAAAAAAATACAAATGGTAGCCATGAACATTTTATATGTGAATGTATAGCGCTAGCTGTAAGATAACTAACAGACCTGTATTGGCAGAGGCGGGGATGGGAAACAACATTAGCTGCAATCCAACATATACTTAGGCATTTATAAAGCAAATACAGAATGCAGGGAAGACTGTGCATGTGTGCGTACACTAAAAATAGTACAATCTATTCATGCGGTCCACTGATTTATTTAGCATTAACAAAATGACGGGCAGACTGAAGAGATTCTTTATTTTACTCAAGCAAGTCAAGAGGATGATGGATAAAATATTACCTCTGATAGAGATGCATCAACTTTAGAAGGAACTTTCAAGTCCAGCCATGGCTGATAATTTTCTAACAGCAACAGCCGCCTAAAAACCAATAATATAATAAGCACCAATCTTCTCTCAGAAGGTACAGCAATATTATGTTTAAAATAGTAGGTATTTAGCTCACCTGTGCCTTTTACAGTTGAATTTACCACAAAGAGCACAGCTGTGATCCAGGGGGGACAGTTCTTGTCGTTCTAAAGACTAAGAGAAGAAAAAGAATTCAGTTCTTCAGAACAGTGATTCAAATGACTCTCTAACAAACATTTTCAGCTGTCTATAACAAACATAAAATGGAAGTGATTAAAAACTGTCTCCATAGAAATAAAGTTATTACACTGTTTGAAAGACAATATAGAAGAATTAGATTACAGTATTTATTCCATCACCATAAGCAAGGCATGAGCATACCAGTTAGTAACATTAGCCAGTTTGCAGACATTTCTCATATTTTTGAACTCATTTTCTAAATATATTTAGACATTTCCTAAGCATATTCTCCCCATGCGTTCTGTGTAGAAATACATCAGGTCATCCACCTAGAACGGGGAACCTCTATAAAGCAGAAAAAAGTGACTGTAAGACCAAGCCATTTGCCAGAGAACCCTCTTCCACTTTAGAACTTCATATTGCTCTATACAGCCTTGGCCCAAACCTCCACCTCCCTAGAGAGACCTCTGGCCTATGGTGCAAACTCCTATGCTTCTTCCACTGTAGCAAATATTCTCTGAACATGTCCAAAAGCCTCCAGAATAGTGAAGAAATACGTTGGAGCCACATCTGAAACAAAATTGTTTGGAAGGAAAATAATTTAGATATCTAACCATGTGAAATTCTTAATGAATTTGCTCCACAGCAATAAGGAAAAGGGGACAATGATATAAAGCAAAGGTTCTTAGGAGAGCTCTACTCTCACCTTAAGTCTTTCTGGGAGAGAAGCCTAGACAGCGATGCAATCCCAAGGATTGCACCCCTGTGGGGGAATGGGGCTATTTTCTCCCTAGTGGTCCTGCAAAGGTCTGGGGAGCCCTGCAGCACATGTTGGCAGGGCTCTCCATGGATTGAACAAGTGAATGTTTCAGCCATGACAAAAGCGGAAGTTGCAACTTTATCACAACTGGAACTTTCCTTCTTTTCCAAACATGGGGTACTCTGCCAGCTCTCTGCAGGGCTCCCCAGATCCTAGCAGGATGTCTTGGGGATGGTAAAAATAGCCCCCCTTTCCCCAAAGGGTGCAGTCCTGGGGACCATGCTGTTGCTTCCACCTTCCCCAACTCTTAAAGTGAGAAGGGAATCCTTGCCTGAACTGGGGAGAAGGGTCACAAACCCCAGTTTGAGTTGCGTTGACATAAGGCCTAACCTCAGACACAAGAAATTACTACTAATAATAAGGGCCTAACCTCAGACACAAGAAATTACTACGGTATAAAAATTGTCAAGAATGGCCAAACAGTATAAAATAGCTAAGAGCCCAATCCTATGCATGTTTACTCAGAAGTAAGTCCCATTACCGTCAATGGGGCTTACTCCCAGGCAAGTGTGGACAGGATTGTGGCCTAAGACTCAAAATATGTTTTTTTTTATCACAGGTCTCTCAGGATGCAATCCTAACCAATTTCGGCAAGGACAACTCACTCATCTCTCCATTCCCATTGGGGCATGGGGACGATGACACATAACAACACACTGGCCTAACCCCACCCCCCAGAAGTGACACAGAAGTGCCTTAAATGCTGGCCTGCAGAGGATGTGCCATCCTAAGCAGTGGTTAGGATTGTACTGTCAATCACATATAACATCAGGAGCAATTAAAATGCAAAACAGGTTATGTGGATAGTTGATGTTAAATCCTCACTTTGTTGAATCTCCAGAAGCTAGGTTCTAACATCAGAGGTTATCAGAGTCCAGCTCAAGGACATAGGGGCTCACACAGGAGGCAAGATGAGAGGTGGGCTTCTGCATCTCCTCCCCCATGCACATCACCCCTCCCCCGCACACCACCCCCATACGCACCCTCCCCCCTGTGAAACATCCCACCCTTGTGCAACATTACTCTCCCATGCACCATCCTCTATGCACACCATTCCCCTGTGCACATCATGGACCCTATGGACCAGGCACTGAGCACCAAATTGGCTGGATAGTGATCAGTCAGTCCTTAACACTTAAAAAGATGAAAACACATTGCACCCCTTTTCTACCCCTTAAGGGTTAAATTTCTCAAAACTGTTTATTGGTGGATACTTATGCCACTTAAGGAACACCCTCCCCAAATTTCATGCTTCTAGATCCAGAGGTTGGAGCAGGGCGTTTGATCAATCAGCAGTTCTTCAATGTAAAGTATAGGGACAAAAATGTGTTCACATCAAACCGGTTCTTAGTGGGGGCCTCCATCACGGAAAGGACACTCTCCCCAAATTTCATGCGGTTTTTGGCGGTTTTGGCTGGGCATTGATGAGTCAGTCAGTGAGTGAGAGAGTGAATCAGTCAGTCAGTGACTTTTCTGTTTATATATATATATATATATATATATATATATATATATATATATATATATATATATATATATATATATATAAACCAACACACTCTATGGTCTGGCTCAGCATAAGGCAGTTTCATATACTCATATCAACAAACTATATGAAGAAATACAAATTCTGAAAATAAGTACAGATATAAGGTATGTACAGTCCCTATATTAAGGAGCAACACATTCTACACTTCTTTTAAGGAGTAACACATTGCGTACATTTTACAATTTTTTTAATTACTCAGTATGTTACAAATTAATCATCTGTTTTCTAATGAATTATGCTTTGTAAAACTTCAATACAGGTAGTTGAGATACTAAAGGAAGAGTGAAAAATGTATGATTTTGCAAATAAAAGCCACCTTTCAAAAGCAACATTTTTTTAACCAAGAGTGCCCTAAAAAAACTAAGATTAATTCTCATTGACTGATTGATTAACCCAACAATTAAAATGAAATAAATCTTGCACAATGAAATAAATCATGCACATCTACTAAGCATTACATTTACATTGCTCACACTTGTGGTACCAAAACATGTAAGAAAATGAAGTGAATTACCTTGATTTGTTCTTTTATTGCAAAAGCACTTGGTAAGAGGGAATCAGGTCCTAACTGATAATAGAATGTGGCAACCCCCGCCAAAAATGACCACAAGATCATTAGAATATGAAGATACCTCAAAAATAAAGAGAAAAATTACAATCCATAATACTGTACAATTTTTTAATGCATTTGACTACTTTTTCTGCTATGAACTTTAAAAAAATATATCAAACACCATGAGATATACAGAATACACATAAACAGTTATCAACTAATACCAGGGCAACCATATATAAAGGGGCATTTATTTTCAGAACTTCAGAATAGCAGGCCCTGCCACAGAAAAAATGCTGTTGCCTTTCTGCCATTTATTTTCAAAGCTCAGACATAACTCAACTGAACAAGAACAAGACCTCCTAATTTATGCTAATTTACACTCTACATACCCCAATCTTGTTTATAAATTTAACTCACACTTATATATTTATCCCATTTATTATATGTTTCTTGCCTTTCTTAAGAACCAAATCTATCTTTAGTTCTCAAACTTTGAGTTTGAGTGGTTCTCAAACTTTGGGAGAGCTCTATTTCCCTTGCTATGTCTTGTGGGGGAAGAACTTGGACAGTGACAAGATCCCCTGGATCGCACCCCTTTGGGGGAATGGAGGCTATTTTTAGCCTTCCCAGGGATCCTGCCAGTGTGTGGGGAGCCTTGATGGAGCTCCCTGTGGCTGGAAGTCTGACTTCTGCTTTCATTGTGGCTGCAACTTTCACTCTTTCCCCACCACAGGAAGCTCTGTCAGCACTCTGCAGGACTCCCCAAAGGTTTTTGTCTTTTAATTCATTTGTTTGTACAGATTTTCTTATAAACCTAATAGATAAGAAAAAAGACACCTTACATAAGCTAATCACATGTCACTCATGAAATAATTAAATTTTTTGAAATTATTTTTGTAATTGATTGTTAAGTCACCTTGAAAACTATGCAGTCAAAAGGAAGTATATAAATCTTTCAAATATAGAAATACATTATAGGCATCAGCTGATACTAGTTGATACTACAAATTTAAAATACATGAAGTATAAAATTCTGAGATAATCTTCTCAAAACAGTCTAGCTTAAGGACAAGTCTGAAGATATTGAATTGCTTCAGTTATGGCTCACTGTAAGAAGAACCCTAAAATACCAATAGGAAGATTTTCCAGAGGCTTTTAGGGGACCAAAGGCTGGCCATGGGCCACATCTGGCTTCCAGGCCAGACTTTGGAGACCCCTGAACTATATAGTCAAATAGAAAGAGTACAAGAAACATCCCTGTTATGTTATTAGGAAAAGTGGATGCCTACAATATTATATAGAGGTTGTTTTATAAACAAAAACACTGTTTAAAATTTTTTTAGTTTTCTTTTAGAAGTCTGTTTACAAATGGCAAGAACTATACCTAAGAACATACACCAATTCCTTTTCTTTAAAATGAGCTTAGAGCACAATCCTAACCACATCTACTCAAAAATAGAGTCCTATTGTGTTCAATGGGTCTTAATCCCAGGAAAGCATGTTCAGGATTGCAGATTTAACTTCTATATCATCATGCACTAGAAGTGCCACATGAGGTGCCACAAGAGGACTGATTTAAGGTTCTTTCTCTCTCTTTAAAATCTTTATACTATACTTTTTTATAGGATTTTTCCCTGAAGATCTATCCAGACTTACACTTACTCTCTCAATTACGCTCACATTCCCTCAATTGAACCTGGAGTATTTCTAATACAGTGGTGTCTTATGTAACAAATTTAATTCGTTCCGGAGGCATGTTTGTTACATGAAACGGATTTTCCTATAGGAAATAATGGAAACTCAGACGACTGGTTCCACAACCCCAAAAATATTCATATAAAAATATTAACTGGATGTAAAAATGATGACAAAACACTGGAATTGAATTCAAAACATGCATTCAGTGTGCATGATCCTATGAAGTCTACTTAGGCGGCAATCCTAAAAACACTTTCCTGGGAGAAAGACCCATTTAACACAATGGGGATTACTTCTGGGTAGACATGGTTAAGAGGCTGCAATCAAAGACACTTTCTTCTATAATCCAGGACACCTTCAAAGTGTCTCCCCACTTTCTCCTTCTCTTCATCCCGAGCCTCTCTCTCCCCTGCTTCCTTCTGGCTAGCCCTGAGCTGCTTCCCTCTTTTCCACTGCTGTTCTCTCTCTCTACCCAGCAGACACCCAGCCATTGGAGGAAGAGTGCAGAAGTGTTGCTTTCGTTATGGGCAGGTGCACTAGGCAGCCCTGACGCTTTTTAAAAGGGCTGTTGGCCAGTGCGTCTGCCCCAACTGCCAATGAGAGTGTTTGTTACATGAAGCACAGTTTGCTACGTGAAAAAGAATCCTACAAAAATTTTTGTTTGTTATTTCAAACACACTTAACATGAAGCGTTTGTTACGTGAGATGCCACTATAACTTGGACAGAAATTGGTGAGCAAAATGAAATGAACTGTTTGAGGAATGCAGTCTTGGGGGCGGGGGGGAGGTTTTTGTACTAAGCTGTGCAATAATGTTACATAGTAACCACTCTAAACATTTAACAATGCTGTGCTGTTTACTTGTGTCATTGTCCTAACTTGCACTCTGGGTCAAATACTTGCTTTTAGTAAGCTCGTGTTTTTGGAACAATCCTGCCGTTTCCCAGATAGGAACAGTGAAATAAATATTTGATTCTGAGAAATGCAATAGAAGCACACAGTACATGCTCCAACATTATGGAATAAACAAGGTCAATGCCTTAGGAAGGAAACATCAAATCTGAGTAGGACTGCCATATGTCCCAAAAAACAGGGACAATCCCAATGGGGGGGGGGACTGTGTCCACATACTGGCAAATGGGACAGTGTGTCCTGTCCCAGTGTGTTTTGTGGAAGAGAATTATGGCAATCCTAAATCTAAGGCAACTTTTCATATGTGACAAAAATTAGGATGGTAGGATTCAACTACCTAATTTCCTCCATTTGTAAAAGGAATTGTGGAAACTATACAAGTCAAGTGGAGGGAAAAGCTTCATGCACAACTATTTATCAATGTCTCCTTAAAACATAACCAGTATCTACAATGCAACTCATTTCTTTAGCAAAGAAAGGAGCTTTTCTGATTTCTCACAAATGAGATTGAAGTTTTGGCCCAGTTCAGTGACCGAATGCTTATATGTTTGAATCCCAACAACAGAATGAATACTTTATTTTATTAAATGGCCTATAAAAGACAGTATAGAGTAAATATAAAGGAATACACACAGTTATAGGCATTTGGTTGATGTGAGGGGATTTGCCCTCTGAGCATCTATAATAGTGCTGTGGCTTGACTGCTTCCTTCTGGACCAATGGATCCAGAAAGAGCATTTGGCATTTTTTATTTTATTTATTTATTTTATTTATATCCCACCTTTCTTCCTTAACAAAAGGAAATGAAGGGTAGCTAACAACATTTAAAAACAATAAAATACAAATAGGTAAATATTAAAAATTCTTATGACTCAGAAATCCACATGACTCGGGACTCACCCCCACCCAGAAAACTAGATAGCAATAAATACAGTTAAAACACAATTAAAATACAGTTAAAATACAATTAAATTATATAAAAATGGTAAAAAAATAATAAAACCCAGGTTTAAAAATAGGCAGGCAATAATACTGTTACACCTTTAAAAACCATCAAATGCCTATTTAAATAAAAAAGTATTAAGGTTTCACCAGATAGATAACAAAGAGGGGGCTTTCCTAAACTCATTGGAGAGGGAGTTCGACAGAGTGGGTGCCCTGTAGGCCCTGTTTCTGGCCACCATCCCTCTTACTTCTTTCAGAAGCAGCACAACGAACAGGTCCCCCTCTGATGACCTCAGAGAGTGGACCGGATTATATGGAGGCAGGCGGTCTCTCAAGTATGCTGGTCCCAGGCCATTTAGGGCTTTCTAAGTCATACTCAACACCTGGAATTGGTCCTGGAAACAAATGGGCAGCCAGTGTAAACGCCGGAGCAATGGTGTGACAAAGTCAAACCGCTGACCCCCAGCAACCAGATGAGCAGCCGCATTCTGCACTAGTTGTAACTTCCAGACCATCTTCAAGGACAGCCCCATGTAGAGTGTGTTGCAATAGTTTAGTCTTGATGTCACCATGGCATGGCCCACCGTAGTCAGATCTGACTGAGAGATGCAGCCGCAGCTGGCAGTCCAGCCAAAGCTGGGCAAAGGCACTCCTGGCCACAGCTGACACCTGGGCATCCAGAAGCAGTTGCAAATCCAGTTCCTCCATCCAGTCCTTGGCATATTCATCCACCAAGGCAACCAAGGCTATCTCTATCCCAAGGTTAGGGAAGGAAGCCAGATTGAAAGGGTTCTAGATAATCCACATATTCCAGGACCCTCTGGAGCTGATTCAGCACCACACGGTCGATCACCTTGCCCAGAAAAGGTAGGTTAGAGACTGGCCAATAATTGTCTAGTATAGAGGGATGCAGAGAGGGATTTTTCAGAAGGGGGCAAACCACTGCTTGCCTTAAAGTGAAGGAAACACCCCTCCCTTAAAGATGAATTTATTGCCCTCTCTGTCCACAAGACCAGTCCCGAATTGCTGGGCAAGGATCCAGTGTGCATGCAGAAGGTCTCACACCCAAGAATCCTATCCACATCCTCAGGTTGTACAAACTGAAAAGTATCTCACAAGTTGGAACTGACAGGTGCCACAGGGACATAGTTAGACATTGTTAATGTAGAGTCCAAGTTGTGAGGAATCTGAGAGATTTTATCTGCAAAGTGGTTAGCAAACATATTGCAGCCGGCCTCTGAGTGCTCCTCGCAGTCAGTTAGTGGGGTCTGATGGAGTAGACCCTGCATAACACGGAAAAACTCTACTGACTGGCTCTGTGCAGATATAACGGTGGTTCCAAGAAGGAGCGCTTTGCTGTCATCATCACCACAGAACAGGCCCAATAGTGGGACCTAACCAGTGTTCAGACGGATACGTCATGACTCGTTCTCCATTTTGTTTTACATGTTTTTATTTATTACTGTCAGGCTGCAGTCCTATCTACATGTACCAGGGAGTAAGCCCCATTAATGGAACTGACTTCTGAGTAGACACACTGAGGCTTGGGCTCTAAGGCTGCCAGCCATCTTACCCACTGTTACCTGGGAGTAATCCCCATTGACTCCAATGGACTGACTTCTGAGTAGACACACTGAGGCTTGGGCTCTAAGGCTGCCAGCCATCTTACCCACTGTTACCTGGGAGTAATCCCCATTGACTCCAATGGGACTGACTTCTGAGTAGACACCCAGAGGCTTGGGCTCTAAGGCTGCCAGCCATCTTACCCACTGTTACCTGGGAGTAATCCCCATTGACTCCAATGGACTGACTTCTGAGTAGACACCCAGAGGCTTGGGCTGTAAGGGTGTCATCCTTACCTGGGAGTAAATACCACTTACTCTAATGGGACTGACACCTTAGTAGGCAGAGGCTGGGGCTGTCAGGCTGCAGTCCTATCCACACTTACCAAGGAGTAAGCCCCATGGACTCTAAAGGGAGTTACTTCTGAGTAGACACACTGAGGCTTGGGCTCTAATGCTGGCATCCTTTCCACCTTTACCTGGGAGTAATGCCCACTGACTCTAAGGAGACTGACTTTTGAGTAGACACACAGAGGACTGGGCTCTCAACAGGCCAGGACAGCCCCAGCTCTGCCGCTGGAAGAGTCCTTAGGCTGCCAGCCCAGACATCCCCCCAAAGAGAGGCAGGCAGGCAGGCAGGCAGGGAGAGGCCGCCCAGCCCCTCCCCCGCGTACCTGATGAGGAGGAGGGTGGTGGCGCTGAGCCCCAGGAGGAAGCCGCAGAAGAGCGGGTATTGGCGGCAGGTCTCGCGCACAGCTTCTGCTCCGCGCACGCGCTGGCAGAGCCTCTCCCCGGCCGCGCGCACCCACCTCATAGCCGCGGGGCGGGCGCGAGCTGGGGCAGGGGCGGGCGCGCGCCCACCCCGGCTGCGGAGGGACTCCAGGGTTCCCTTTCAGGGCACGGGGAACGTCCCCGAGTGTCCCTCACTTCCGGTTTATCTCACGTGACCGGTTCTACACGGGTCACGTGTGCTGATCGCCTCCCCTGCGCGCCACGTGACCACCAGACAGGAAGTGATTTCTTAAAGGGGCCGCTCGCTGAGGGGAAGTGGGATCGGAAGTGGCCCACTGAGTTAATTAAAATGGAGGAGCTGGGCAAGGCTGAGCAGGGCTGGAGGAGCGCCAGCCCCAGCACTTCCACGTGGCTCCGCTCTGGGGGATGAAGCCTTTCATGGCTTCTCTTGGGAGTCCTGACTTGATCTCTGGGATGAAACGGGGAGGGCGGCTCAAGGCACTGCCATCCCACCCACCGTTACCCGAGAGTAGTGCCCATTGACTCTAAGGGGACTGACTTCTGAGTAGACTCACGTAGGGCAGGAGTCATCCTTGAGGGTGAGCTGCAGCTGTGCCTCCCCCCCCAGACCATGCCTTCTCCAACATGTACAGAAATGTATCCCATTTATTCTTTATGGTGCCAGTTCTCAGTCTCCATCCCCTTCTTGGGTCTTTAACACAGGTCCATCCTCCTTAAACACACGGATCTGACTCATCATAAAACAGCCCCTGCTGCAAAATGTTCATAAAAAATGTTTTTTCTACTATTGTAGAGAGGCAGTCATGCAACTACTCAGTCCCAAAATCAAAACTCCTGCAGAAATTCCACCTCATTCCAGTGCAAGAGGAGCAAGAAACCTGGGAGATCCTGCTGGTTCCTCCCCTGCATCTGGCAGCTCCCATATACCTGAATATACTGCACTGTCCACTACAGTTTTCCAATGGGCAAATCACAATTCTCATAGCTACCAAAAATGCACCCCATTTATTTTTGGAATAAAGATATCAATTGAGATATATCCATGGTTTCACTTAGATATACTCTTCATTTAAGGATGAACATTATTTTGGGTAATGACTTTAGAGCTATGTGAAATTCTCCCCAACCAATAAATTTTTTAATGCACTATCCCATTTAATCACCTATTTGGATGCATTATGAATTGACACTTTTGAACCAATGAGGTTCACACCCATGACAGCAGAATACCTGCTGATAATTATATAAGCATGAATGCCAAGATCCATAAACAGAATTCTGGATATGCAACAGAGCTGTTTTGTACTTCATATTCAAGTTCCTGGTTGCCACCTATGCTACCTGAAACTGCAAGAAGTCAGGCTTTATAAGACGGGGCTACAGCAGAGATGGAAATGGAGAACACTTTGCAAAAACAGAAGTGTCTTCGTCTAATGCAAGAGGGCTAGAGCTATAAATTTGTGACACTGTACTAGAATAGCTGTTGAGAATAACAGCTATTATTTTACAATGTCACATGAGTCAGCTAAGGGCACAATCCAGAAGTGCACTTGGGTTCCCCTGTCCCTCACTGGGCTGACCCAACTGCAAGACGGGCCCCCCTAGTTACTCTGGAGAAGGCTTGGGGCAGCTTAAGGCAACATCGGCTGCCCCAAGACAAGTAGACCTAGGCTGCCCTAACTGAGGCAGCCTAGGCTGTTCAGGAGAGGCATGTATAGCATTGGCAGAGCAGTTACTCTGAATCCAGAGCCTGTTAATAGGGCAGAAATTCCCTCTTCCAGCTCCTCAGAGTTAAACCACCTCAGGAGCAGGTATAATAATGAATAAACCCAGAGGTCCATAAGCCAGAATAAGAATGGCAGTGTTGACAAAAAAAAATCTTGAGTTCTTGGCCAGCCTATCTGCAACCCCTGCCTCTCTACCTCAGGATATGGAACTACCACGGCAGCCCACTAACAGGCCACTCAAAGCATCCACTGTCCACTAGAGGCACTGCTGTATTGCATTCTCATACTGCAGCTGTTACTGGTTGTCAGGAACTTCCAGGCTTCCTTATAAAGCAGGCACCACAGCCATTTCTTGTTCACTGTGATCTGAGGAGGGTCTCCTCAGGAGCAAGCCCTCCCCAGGTGTCACTTGACGCCTACTTAGAATGCTCTGGAGCAGTTAGGGCAGCCCAGGCTTCCTGACGCTCTGGATCCAGTATAACTCTCTGCTCTGGATACAGAACAGTTGGAGCAGCCCATTTAGGGCACTCCTCACTGCCCTTACTCTGGATTGTGCATCTGGAAGTACTCTGGAAGTACTTACTCTGGAAGTACCTATGCATGTGGTGGTATAGAATTTTAGAAACCAGCAACACATAGTCCACTAGATATTCTGAAGCTTACTATCTTTTGTGAAATATCAACATGTTTTTGAGACTTGCATGAGACTTGCACTTACCTTTAATTTATTAACTGTAATCACTTCTTGGGAAGAAAAACTGAGTCTTGCTATTTTTAAATATTAGGAAAAAGGCTTTATAACATAATAAAGCATATTAAAGTTGAGCCATGATCCAAGAGAAGTGTCTTACTCAAGACATTAGAACAGTTCCCTCTTCTATGTCCTCTTCCAAAAACATTTCCAAATTTGCTCCTTCATCCCGAGTGTCACAACAGGAACACAACTGCACTCAGACCACAAGCACAATAACCTTTTGGGGGGCAATAATTAGTCTAACAAATTTCAGTGCACAAAAAAGACAACAGCATTTATGCAGTCATCTTGATACACTTTTGAACAAATGTTTTAGCCTCATATTTTAATGCATGCCAGAACAGAAAGTGCCTCTTGGAATGTGTAATGAAACTGTAAGTTATCTAAGCTATGTCATCTTGCAATTAGATTGTGTATATAGTAACTTCATTTGAAGACTGCTCAATGTACTATATTTTAAAGAGTTTACATCTTGAACAACTTAACTTGAGTTCACATACTAAAAGGTTTTGAACTAATAATTAAATATGGATACCACTCTCCCTTCCAATGTACTTAACAGAACAAAACTAAACAGAAAAAATGTAAAAACAAAAGGACTTGTAAAACATACTACTGATAAAATTTCTGAGCTTTCTACAGCTGTCTTTTTAATATGTAAGGACAAAGTGAATTTCAAAATTGACAGAATCTCTTGAAAAGGTTTGCATAGTCTTCTCTGCAGTTGCATCCATTGGAAGGGCTAAGTTATGAAGTACACCAATGCTCTAAAGCTGTGGTTCTAAAGCCCCAGAAACACCATGGAAACCATTGGAACCAAAGAATCTTCACAAAAACTCACTGCCTTGTACAATATATGATTGTAACCTTAATGGAGAGCTGTGGCCTGTGACACCAGTAGGTCAAGGGAGCAGTTGGTCAAAAAACAAGTTTGGAAACCACTGCTATAAAGTGATGAGTATCAGAAGTGCATGTTTTCCCCAATGACTTTTTGTATTCCATTTTAGTAAGAAATGTTATTTTTCTCAACTTCATTTAAGTTCAGCAGCATTCTGTGCATGCTGAAGTCAGAATAAAACTATTTCCTGGAAATAATTTTGACCCTGCCTAGCCTGCAGATGTAACCTTGAATGAAACTACAATTCTAGAACATATAACCCTCATTAGCATACACTAGTATACAATAGTGAGGCGCCAAACTTATACTCAAAATAGATAGTAATGTGCTACCTTATTATGACAATAAGATGTATTATGTTATACATGAGCATCATAGTCCCATAATGTCACTAAAATTTGGACTATAGCATTGAACACCCGATATGACTACCCTGAGGATTATGATGTTCCTATACCAATCCAAATTTAGAACTTTCAGTGCCAACATTCTCTTAAAAGATACGTTTTTCACAATACAAGTTTCCACATGCATTTTACTGTAGTTTTTCCATCATACTGCTAAAAAACTGCACCAATGTCAGAACAGTGCAAATAATATTTAATTGTAAAAGTCATAATGGCTTGAATTCATAATTATTTAAGAACACTGTCAAGATCTGGTACTTTACTCACCATTGCTTAACAACTGTACAGACCACTTCCAGTCAATTTTGACATGCATTCCCCACCCCACCCCTACACATCAATTTTTACAGCTGAAGTTGATGGATTTCTCTAAACCACAAATTCAGCTGGTATATCATCAAATTTCATTTTGCATCTCAATCAACTCCTGAAGAGATCAATTTATCTTTTTTCCTCTTTACTCAACACCAAAATAAGGATGCTTGAAAGCCTATGTTTGTTTTTCAGCAATGGAGAGATTTTAAAGATTTGAGAAAAAAGGCTTCTCTTTCCTTCCTCCTCCTCCATTAGTTATCAGGTCAGATTTGGCATAAACACCTTGACAGTGTTCTTCATAAGACTATGACAGTAAAGATGCCAATTGGCACAACAGCCTCATTGAAGGGAGCATTTAAATCTCCTTGGCACTGGGACTGCCAGCACCAAGGATTACAATGAAATCAAAGTTATATTTAAGGCTACATTTAGCAAACCTACGTTCCATAAACCTCATCCTATCAAGTTTCAGATTTTTAGAAGCTGATGCAACAGTCATGTTTCATATTCAAATATGGAAAGTAGAACTTTACCATGGGCAGTATATGAAACTGTGGCCATAGGTGTTTCATTAAGCAATGACTTTTTACCATCCAGCCACTTAGTTTCTTTCTTAACTAGCAAGGCACATTTACATATTCCCATGAATACTTGACAAATTTTAAATTACACTTTATGTCCCAGCTATCCCAGTAATTGACATACAATATACTAAAATGGTTTATTAATGTAACAAAAAATCAATTAATGTGAGACAGACTACTGGAAACCACTATTCTAAAAAATGTAAATACAAGTAAACATACTGAAATGTGTGCGCACGAGTTTTTAAACCAGAAGATTTCTGCACTAACACACATTCATATTAATGACACATAAAAAAAATAAAAACTTTATTACAAAAATAAGTTACACTTGCCTCCAGCTTACAGTATAAAACAATTTTATTTGCAGGAATGCAAAATGATTGTTTGCAATGAGCATTTAACATATGACATCTATTTTTTTGTTAAAATTTTTCATTTACTGGGGAACTGGTGTGTATAAAATCTTAATTCGATGTCTCAGTTCTTATTGTGGTGCCTACGGGTATGTAACAACTGCAGTATCCCTTTGGGGAAAGGTATAAGGGAAGCTCTTTATGCTAAGTCCATATTAAATCATTTTACTTATCTTACCTATGCTTATTTGGACTTAACAAAACTTTTTTGGAAGGGTGATTCAATAGAGGATGCTTCACCACTTAACACTCACTGTCATCAAGGTGCTTTAGAAAATTAAGACATAGCACAAATGATTGTATTCTACTCTACAGGTTATCATGATCTGCATAAAGAGAAAATGGAAAGCTGATCTGCTTGTTTTACAGCAATCAGCAGTAAGAAATGCACTAATGAAAAAACATACCTTTACCTAAAAAGCTAAACTACAGCCTTATACTATTCTATGATTTATGAAAAACTTCAAAATATCCAAATGTCAGGCTTCACTGTACAGTTGTCAGTTTTTGTCTGACCTTTTATAAAGGGACACTGCAGTATTTAGTACAAGTTGCTGATGCACTTTTTTGAACATTTGATGTCTTACAAAAAGTAACATCTTGCTAAACTATTATACATCCAAATAACTACAATATCTGAAGAAGCAAGGCTGCTTTTTCAGCCACAAAATACGACAAAAACAAGGCCCGTTATGGTGGACATGAGGGAATCTTTACAAAGCCTCTGAAATTAAAGGCAACTAAGAATGTTACATTTGGTACATAGTTTTACCCTCATGTCGTTAAACAAGCCTTGGTTTTATCTACAAAGATTTTCTATGTACAGTACAGATAGGGTATAGTTCAATCCTCTGCTACTGAGGTAGTTAACCAACCCTTTAAAAAAGGTTCTGAAAAGAACCACTATCTGGAATGCCTGACTAACCAGCTCTGATGATTACACCTGAAACTGCTGTATCCAAACACATTTCAAAGTGATTATATAGACAACCATGATTAACCTTCATGAGCAGAAATAAAGTTAAGGATACCAATGATGGCATTCACCTAATATCACTGCAATAAAATTTTCAGAGCAATAAGAGAATACCACTTTTGGGATCCATTTTAAAAACACCAATGAAATAATCTACTTTAAGTAGATTTTTTCTTTTCTTTCTCTTTTCATTTTTAAAGAACAGAACATTATTTAAGAGGCCATGCTAGAGATAGAGAATTTTGTTGAACATGTTGGGAAAATATTACCTTTAGATTTATAATTTGCACTGCAGAGAAAACTTATAGAAATTCATATCAAAGTCCAAGTGTCCCATATTCGATTCCATGATCTTCGCACGAAGGATCTTCTACAAAATAATTTGCTCCTATACAGCCGAGATACTTAAGGTTGCTTGATTTCCTTACCATTACTCCACTGCAAGCTTCTGGTGTAATCCCACATAGCAAGTCAGTCTTCATTGTAACAGGTCAGGACCGGCCTCGACCCCTTTTCCCTGCTAGCCAGGTAACAAAAGGAATCAGTTAGAGAAATCTTAAAATCAAATCAGAAAGTCTGTTTTTAAAAATAAGCAAAATAATCTGTAATAAATTAAGCAAGAACATTTTGTCACTTTATTTCCCCTAACTTTAAGACCCACCTCCCTCTTTTGGGGCTTTTACTTTGTTCAAA